>OX336389.2:416304276-417669466 GCA_946902985.2 Meconema thalassinum
CCCAATGAGACCAATAGTCAATTGTAGGAATGCCCCTAATTACAAAATCAGCAAAGAGTTACTAAAAATCTTAAAATGCCGTCTTTCCAACGACAAAAACAACTCTGTAAAGAACACAACAGAACTAGTAACAGCATTGAACACCCTACAAATGAAAACCTAGCTTCAGGCTAGTATCCTTCGACGTAACTAACATGTACACCAATATTCCGATTATTGAAGCAATCAACACTATCGAAAACAACTTAAAATCCAACAATTCGGTAAAAGAAATTGAAGAGATTGTGAGATTACTGAGGGTCGTTCTCAACCAAAACGTGTTTCAATTCGACAATAAAATATACACACAGAGAGAAGGCCTAGCAATGGGATCGCCACTAAGTGGGTTAATCGCTGACATCTTCATCAATGCACTAGAAAATGCGTTCTTAGAAAAGACTTCAACAAAGGGAATAGTAATATGGAAAAGATACGTAGATGATGTAATTTGCATCTACGATACTGAACTAACAAGCGAAGAAACAATTCTCCAATCCATTAATAGCCTTCACCACTCTATCAAATTCACTAAGGAATCCGAAATAGACCGGAAAATAAATTATCTCGATATAACTATTGAACGTAAAGACAACGACCTTTCATATTCCATATTCCGGAAAGCAACACAAACCTCGCATGCAATCGACAATCAGTCTAATCACCCCAGTACGCACAAACTAGCGGGTTTCAACTCAATGGTGCACAGGGCTTTAAACATACCCATGTCAAAAGACAACTATAATAAGGAAATAAGAACAATTATGCAAATAGCTAAGGAAAACAACTTCTCGCCAAGCAAAATAAACCAAATTATAGCCAAACATAAAAATAAAGATAAAACGATTCCCAAACCGGACAGTAATGAGAAAAAATTTGCGCGTTTCAACTATGTGAATGCGAATACATATAAAATCACTAACCTATTCAAAAAGCAAGGCATAAAGATAGCTTTCACGACGAAAAACACAACCGCTAGGCACCTCCTAAATAGTAATCTAAATAAACGTGACCCGTATTCAAGGTCAGGGGTATATTCTATAACGTGCCAAGACACCGATTGTCAAGCTAATTACATCGGGCAGAGTGGAAGGCGAGTAGACACACGTTATAATGAACATAGGAATGCGATAAGATACGGAACACATTCAGCCGTGTGCGAACATATGTGTGACGCAGGGCACAGCTTTACCAACATAGAGTCGGACCTTAAAATAATCCATCACGAATCGAAAGGCAGAGCTCTTGACATAAAGGAAGCAATCGAGATACACCTAGCCAAACGAAACAATCCCAACAATCTAAATGAACACACGTTCATGGAGAGCTCATCCCTCTTCACGCTACTAAAAAACACACCCTGTCGGAAACAAAACACAATTTAGCGACACAGCCAAGCTAGATAAAAAAGGGGGGAAATTAGGGGGTTTTTAATAGGTAAATGTTATCTGGATCAGGTGTACGATGTACTTTTCTTCTGCAATAAACCAAGGCCCATATTCGCGGCAGTATTAAAGGTGCCGGGACGTCCTCATAAGACCGTCAACGCTTAGTTCGAATGGGTTATGCTCCACGCGTGGCGAGGGCTAATCCACGGTCTTTAATAGTTGCAGACCCACCTCATTCAATAACATACATCTTATCTAGGTTGGCAACACCTCACATAAACACATCGCGATCACTCCCCACAGCACGTAGGGGTAGGGGGGAGAAGGGAGGGAAAAACCAGTCGTTAAGATAACCACCGCAGTCGACCGCACAGTGAGTTCTAGTAAACACGAAAACTGCGAGTAGCTGTAGTACGGAAGACAATCAGATAAGTAGTTAGCCTAAAATTTTATAGTTTAACCATAGTTTACAACCATATAATCTCTCTAAAGTACAATCTCCGGATAGCTATCACCATTTAGCATTTCACCTAACATATATACTGGATTTAGCATACACTGACAGTTGCAGTACCAATACTGCAACTAAATAATTGTACATATTGTAAATATTTTCACCTGTATTTCAAACATAGATTTTATAGCCTAAGTGTAATGGATCTGATGATGGTCGCTTGACGATCGAAACTGGTCATCCTAGTGTTTTATTAATCTCATGTAATTTATTTCAGGATTAGGGCATAACCCATCTCTTTTGGGTACATTCGTGTTGACCGACTGAAAAGCACTAAACACTTGTCAACTGCTTGTACTATGATTAAGATGTTGATGAATTTGATGTCGGATTCCTCCATTCCTAATGGTTTCACAACACTTCACTGAATTTACAGTCTGCAGATATTTTAAAATTGCCCATTTACATCTGTCTTCACTAAAATAATAAACATTTCCTTCGCTCTTTTAATGCTTTCTACCGTGACTTACGGTGACGTACTTGTTCTCACCACGAGGTTGATTTTTGGAACACCTCTCGGCTGATTCTCGGCGAATAAAATCTATCACACTATGCACATGTGCTAACTTCATGAAATTGCTTGTTCACAATCGCAAATTATATCTTCCTTCACTTTCAAACAGTTTTGTTGCACTTCCTAATTTATGCATGAATATTGCCAGTCCGTGGTCAATCCCACATTATACTGAATTTCACCATTAAATCACTCAAATGTTATAATTCTTTTGTATACGAGTTCCACGCAATGTACTGATCTTTCACTTTTATTAGTGATGCATTCCACTGAATTTCACAATTAAAAGCAAATTTTTCGAGAATGCACTCTTGCGCAAACTGTTGTTTGTTCAATCTCTTAAAGCGCTCGACATGGTAGTAAAAAAGTCTTCCTTCCTGATTTTCCTGGTCTTCCTGTCTCCAGCCATTGAATATGCCTAATTCTGAAGACTATTCTAGAAGCTTATAGAATGTCTCCAATTCATCATTAGTTATTCACAAATTGTCCATAATCAGCTTCTCTATACTGTGCCCGTCTGTCCACCTGGGATGGACAGATGACCACATGCGAGGCAGCATGAACACAGTGTCAGCACGAGATCTATCTCAGGGCGTTCTGGGCTGGGCTATATTTACTGCACACTGCATCCATGCTCCCCGTAAAGGAAAAGGAAAGACGTCACAACACATAACAGAAAGTAAAGACATATATTGAGATAAAACCAATTCACCAATTATTTATTCATGAAATACTGCCTGTTGGCAATAGCAAAAATAATAACAATATGCACTTCCTATCCTGAATATGCATCTCAAACAAAACAAATCATAGTCTCTTCATGAATGTCCGTTGGTTTGACTATGTTTGAAACCACACGTTATTCTTTTACTCTACACATGAGAGATGGCATAATTATTCATGGCATAAAATATATATTTAATTTTGCCCTAGTAGGTTGCAGTTTAAATTAGTCATATTCACATATTTACATGGATTATATACACTATCATGGGGTAGTTTCACTTCCGATTTTCATTACTACTATGAAAACACACAATTTTTAATGACACTCCCTAACGCGGCTTGTCCAATTGCATTACATTGATAATTAACTTGGTCACAGCAGTTATAATTCTTAAGGCAAAAATAGCAACAACAATAATAATAATAATGACCATTATTGGTTTCGCCAAAGGTAGACTCGGATATCTCTTTCTAATTTCAGGATCATATTATTAAATGAGAGGATCTACAGCACTGAACATGAATTTAACTAGCCACAACAAAATTTGGAATGAGGTTAGACGTGACGTCGTTACATTATAGTAAATCAGTGATTTTAGATTATTGTATTTCATGGGAATTCTTTAGGAATTGGAATAACATTTGAAGCACTATCATTACTATGGGACAGGATATCACTCCCACAACTCCCATTTTATTTTCTAAAGCAAACGGCCTTCTGTGGTTTAGGATATCACTCCCGCAAACATCCACTCATACGAGGATCAATACCTCATTTAACTAACTTCATAAAAGTGCATTGACACACAATCAACATCATTAAGCTTCATTTCGCAATATCCAATAATATTACAGATCGTAAGATCCCAGATTTTACATAATCAACTAATTGTTTATAACCACAATTCAACATATTTACCATATTCTTTTATATTTATGATCCTCGAGGAATATTACTTCCACTGTTATTCATCAAAATTCAGTGTTCACCAATTATTAATTTATAGAGATATTTATTATTATTATCCTTTAGAAAATATTTTCTGTTATACAGAAGAAAAAATGTCAATGCATTTAATGTGTCATAGTCTGCTGCATTATATGAATGGGGTAGGACATCCCATATTATTTATAATAATTACCAGTGAAAAATATTGAGGATCCACCTCATCTACAAGTCTTAAGCGACTACCAGAAAAATACAACTAGAAGTATGCAACCATCTATAATTATAACGACGTTTCCTAACTATCAGGAAAGTGAATCGGTTTATCGGAAATAATGAAAATTCGTGGCTCTGAAAAGTGTCTACATTATTCGGAAGTCTTCTACCTCATGTGTTCTGTGGTGGTTGGACATCCCTCGGTGCGGATCGAACCCTGGCACCACGGACACGTGAAGACTGCACGCTAAGAAATGGACATGTCCTAGCGTTCACCTCACTCGTCGTCCTCGTCCACAGAAATATGCCGCTAATAGCATGGCTCTTGTTCCCTATCCGGTCATCCTGGCATTGTTCCCCTCACATAGTGCCGCTCTAGCCGCAAGTCATACTCGAACAGTGGGGCAGTGACGTTACCATATTATGGGGTCGTTTGAAATGCACACACGGCGTTCTGCTAATGTAGCCCAGAGTCTATTAGAATGTCCACTTATATGTTCAAGTTGATATTATAGGGCAGGATGATAATAATTCCTGGTAAGAATGTCTCCACTAAACATGGTCTAATTCTGGCATGAAATTCCCCATATAAATTATAGTCTATCGGGGTAGCTCACTAGCACTTTGCATCATGTTATATGGCTAGCTTGGACACGATCCCAGTTCATAAGTGGTGCGCAATTGGTAGGAGTTACACACAGTACAATAGTCAATCACTTGTTTAGAACAAGTTCACACTCACATACCTGTAATTTTCTGAAGTATTCTCAACATGATGAATTATCACAATCACCATGATAATAATAATAAGTTTCGGAGCACTCGATAACACTAACTTTTCACCACCAGTGCAAAATAAGACCATGTCCATGGACATAATGTCAGAGTGACATGACAACATTGTAGTGATTGCCTATCTTCTCGGAGCAGTTGCGCAGTATGACGGCGTAGTAGAATAACGTAGCGACCTGCTTCACCGTACAGACGGATGAAAGCACACACGTAGACAGGTAACTGTAACTTGACCTCCAAAAGAACCAGCTTTTATACAGCCCCAAGGTCACATATCGATGGCTGATATCGCATTACGTAATGCGAGGTCTCCTATTCTATTGGTCCTCACCGTAGAAAACTCTAGAAGGTCATTAATTTCAATAGAAACAATATCAGGAATAAACTGAAGAATTATTCCAAATATAATTCTGAAGTGCTGATGCCAGCTTCTTCCTTAACCAAAACCTAGCAAGCATATTGTGTTCCAATATTCCCTGGCTGCACGTGGGACACGCGGCTCTTTCAAACTATGGTGAGTCGACAGCTTGTCGCAGCCTCGCTGACGTCACAGAGCGCTCGCTTCAAAATCACGCCCAACCAATCCATTGTAAATGGGCACAATACCACACGTCTACATGTTGCTTACTAGGGGTCGTACCAGCCAACTTTTACGGGTTTTCCGTAAAACTTACGGAAAGGCAGTGTGTTATGTGGTTTTACGGATGAACTATAATATTTTACAGATTTACGTAAAATTCGCGCAATAACAAGCTTACGCATGTTGCCGATACTTGCTGTGTGACCAGCGCACATTCGATACATGGCTCTGAATTATATTCACCAGATCATTACGGTACAGTCTTCGCCTGGGAATACGAGATGCGTCCTGATTTGCCTGAATCCTAATCGATCGATAACGATTTGTTTGTGTTGAATGAAAGATCTGGGATAACCGTTTGCTTGTTCTTTAATGCGTTGATTAGTTCGATAACCTTTACCGTTCTGTATAAAAAATAGTTCTTTTCTTCTTCACCACGAATTACAAAGTGTAGGTCGTGTTGTAGTTACGGAATAACATGTGAATTATCAGGGTGTCTACCGATAACGAAAAGTAGCTAATTTTTTGTCTGGATATTTGGAGGTAACGATAATTAGCTGAGGTCGGTTTAAATAGTTTAAACTTGTGCCGCTAGACTCACAGACTGCGATGGAGCAATTTTCACACAAGCGGCGCCGATTGCGTAGGCTATATTTCCCCGTGTCCGCCCTCAAGGAAATGCATACTGAGGATACCTTGAGTGGTATACATCGGTTCAACGTATTATGTTTTCGGCATCGACAGGAGTTCTTAGTTTAGTGTGAAATATTTTTCGGTATTATTAGGAAACCTGACTTTTCGCTACACGTTTATTCGCGAAAACTTTCGAAACTCAACAGAAACCTATAATTTCTGTTATTGACCTCTAAATTTGGGGACTATCTCAAATATAAGTCCAGAAATAACACGAAATAATTTAATGTCGCAATCTTGCAAAATGATACTTTTTCGAAAAAAAAATCGCGAAAAAGCTTCAAAATACATTTATTTTAAAAATCTATCCGTCGCGTAAATTTGCGAATTCCGTTATATGTCTATTTTTTCCTTGGAACTATTGTTCCATCGGATATATAATCTAACCGGTTATTTCGAAAACTTGTATAATTCGTGCAATCCTCTCAGAATAATTAGTAAAATTCGATACCTTCTTCGAACGTTCATCCTCCAGAATCACATCCTCAAGACGGCGGGCTGACCGCACGACTTGCTTTTGGGAATCTTGTAAATCGGACCGAGATAGACGCCAGTTGCGTAAAATCATAAAACCCGTGCCCGGTCGCGAACTTGTGATCACGAGGACTGCGGGAATCCTGTCAAAAGTGATTGGGCACCCATCTCGAAACATTCCGAAATCTACTCACCACTTTATCCATGACCGTGTAACATCATGTAACATCTCGATATCACGGTGTCAACCATGCAACATATCCATAACTGCTCGTGAATTTTAACCATGCCCAACCTCGAGCTTACATTCCCCATTCTGCCAGGACAAACAGATAGACAGGCAGACACTTGTTGAACCGGTGGGTGCGGCTGTGATTGCATATTATATTATATATATTATATATTATTGCATATTCTCGCGTTCAGTGTCCAACCGCGAGAACAACGTGAATCACGTAAAACGGTCGAGAGCGGCAGCGATTGCTATACTGTACATCGCGATATTTCTCCACTTTCGATGACGAGGACAACTGGATTCTTGTCAAACGGACAGCAAGCGGAGCTGATTGCGTAATAATGCTACATTTTCCCGTGCCCGATATCAAGGGCAACGGAACTCTCGTCAAACGACTACTGTAAAAGTGACACCGATTATGTAAATTGCAATTTTTCTCCGTGTTCCATCGTGAAGACTACGGGAATCTTGTCAAACGGCTGACGCCAGCCCCGATCATGTAACATCTCGATATTTCTCCGTACTTTCCTGCGAAGACAGAATGTGAACAAAATTTTAGCCTGATTAAGAAGAACAGGACACAGTTCAGATCATCCATGTCCAATGGAACTCTGGAAGCCACTTCTATTTTTGAAGACCAGACGTTCTGAAGCATGTTATACAAACACAAGCGCCATCAATCATGAAATGAAAAAACATGAAGGAAAAAAATACAAAAGTTACATATTTTTTCACAGAGAATCTAAATCTGCAATAAAAACTAGGGGTTCCCTTTCACGCCCCGGGGATGGTGCATGGGGTTCGAGATTTATGTTATTGGATGTCCCTCTTCGAGGTGAACAACTTTTATTGCAACCTTTTTTAATCCGATTTGTATTTTTCCAAATATTCCGAAAAACAGTTTTAAGTGCCTCACCCAGTATATAGGCAGCGTCTTTTATTTCACTTACTCCTCTTTCCAATAATTTTTTCAATTTGTAGTAAATTACACAGGTGCGGATCTAGAGTTTGGCTATGGAGAGGGTCAGAGAATCGAAATTGTTAAGAAAAATGGTATCGCTAAAAACCCAGTCACAAAATAACCAAACGTACCAAACCAGACCAATTTTTTTGCAAGCTACATGGATAGAAATTTGATGCATTTAGCGCACCAAAAATATTCGTACAAATTGCAACGGCGTGTTTTGCGACTTTTACATCGAGCTTCGAGAAAAGTATCAAGGTACGTTACAGTTTCGGCAAGTCGAGTTGGTACCGACAAAGAGAGAAAGTCACAGCTTAAATTCCCAACCAAGCTTGCAGTTTGGACATCGGCAAAATATTTTGGTGCGAAAAAAAGCCCCGAATTCTTATCCGTGTATATATATGACAAACAAAAAATGTATTTTTTTATAAACCAATATATACTCGGCACAACAATTAGCAGGCCACTTTTCAGTGCATTTTAATGGTCAAGTGGCCCGTTAATTGTTGTGCCAAGTATATCAAAAATTAGTTGTATAAGAAAACCCATCTTTCGTTTAGTAAATTTATAGCTGATTGTTGCGTACTATTATTATTGCTGTAGATACCATGTCCAAGTCCACCAAAACATAACCTACATTATTTACACTAGATTCTTTCTCAATAAATTCTACCTCAGAATGTTCAAGTTTTCTCTTAGATGCACTGGTGGGCGTGGCAGTGATATTTTTCACTGCAGGTACGTTGCTAAGTTACGTATCCTCATCACACTTCCTCTGAGTGTAGCCACTGCGGAAAGAAGTTTTTCAACTCTCCGTCGCCTCAAAACTGGCTAAGAACAACCATGGCAGAAGACAGGCTCACCTGACTTGCATTGCTGCACATTCATCGTGACATCACTATAAACATCGATTCGCTAATCACAAGATTTGCTAAACAAAATAGACGAGTTGATTTTGTTATATAAATAATCGTTTTTATATAACAGGTATGAAGTTTTAAATATGTACAATATGCAATAAAGATATTTTCAGTATTGAATAAAATGAAAGGGGAAAAAAAACACCTGTTTTTCGGTTAAGTGTTTTCGATTTTTGAGTTTGCAAAAAAATTTGGTCTCTGTTTGGGGGCGGGAGGTCATGACCCCCGTAACCCCCCCCCCCCTGAATCCGCGCCTGAAATTACATGTGTCAGTACTGTCGTTAGTAAATAGCTGTTTCCCTGTTCATTATCAGTATCATCAGGGGAATATGTCCTGTATGTTACGTCCATTATATTACTTATTACTAGACACGATTTTATGGTGTATCGCGAAAATGCGAAATGTGTTTATATGTGCATCAAAGGTGTTTTAAATGTGTGTTTAATATTGTTTGATCATAAAGCAATGAATTTGCCCTCACGACTAAACGCGAAATTCCACCTTATTTGCGATGTACGTCCGTATTTGCGACATATCACGAAATCGGCTTGTTTATTACGTCTCTACACGATTTGGTGCGATATCGCGAGCCTTCAGTGGTTTTCACCTTGTTAGCATTGCTGGTAGAACCCAATTGAAATGTATTTTTAAGTGTTTAAAGCCTAAGCATATCCTAACATCACGTAGCAGGAAATTACTACACAGTTTCAATATTGGCTATCCTGTCGTACTGGGAGACAAGCGAGAGAGTTGGGCCGTGCATTGCTGACCACGCGGGTGCGCTGTGATTTGTAGTTGAAATTTATATTTCTAATGTGAATTCGGAATGCCGAAAATAACGACGTGTTTTGATAGGGCTGACGAGTTTAAAGACGAAGGCTATCATGTTTTCGATGCGCGGCAGAAGATAGTTATGTGCAAATTCTGCAACATTAGACTAGATTGGAAGCATCGCGATTCATGTGTGAAACACAACTTAAGTGAGAATCACAAAAAGAAGAAAAGGATTTTGTCTGAAGGAGGTACCAAAAGACAAATATCAGTTCAAGAGGCGGTCGGGAATGCCAAAAAAGTGAGAAATGACTCCGACGAATTTGTAATGTCAACAGTGGAGGCCTTTTTGAGTGCCAACATTCCTTTAGAAAAGCTAGATCATCCAACAATGAAGGATTGGATGAACAAACATGTACCAGGCGAGTTAATTTTTTTTCGGATGCCACTACACTTACCAGTATCCCGCAGCCCCACTTTTCGTAGCGATAAAAATAATAATAGGTGGAAAGACGTAGTTTTATGTAACGAATTTTATCAGAGAGGGAAGGTAATTCTTTTACGATTGCCGAGAAACCACCGGCCCGCCGTGACATTTCCAGCTGAAAGTTTTGCAACCACCATGGAAACGTGATGTGGGATACTAGAAAGTGTAGTAATGACTTAGTTTACTTTTAAATACTTTTAAGTTCATATCATAAACAACAAATAAGTCTGATTTATTAATATTTTAAATTAAAATGATTTGCTTGCTAATAGATTTTTTTCATTACACTGTTTTAGAAAGTGGAAATTTTCCCACAGCTGACTGGTTACGAAAGAAATATTTGCCCCTATTACATCAAGAAAAAGAAGCCTCCGTGGCTTAGGCGGCAGCACGCCGGCCTCTCACCGCTGGGTCCGTGGTCCAAATCCCGGTCACTCCATGTGAGATCTGTGCTGGACAAAACGGAGGCAGACAGGTTTTTCTCCGGGTACTCCGGTTTTCCCTGTCACAATTTCATTCCAGCAACACTCTCCACTATCATTTCATTTCATCTGTCATTCATTTAATCATTGCCCCAGAGGAGTGCGACAGGCTTCGGCAGCCGGCACAGTTCATATCCTCGCCACTAGATGGGGGCTTCATTCATTCCATTCCTGACCCGGTCGGAGACTGGAAGCAGGCTGTGGATTTTCATTTTCACATCAAGAAAAAGAAGAATCAAGTAGTGAGAAATGAAAGAATCAGCATGTTATTCTACACTGTGATGAAACCACAGATAGGATGGGTCGAGCCGTGTTCATTGTGCTATTTAGAACTCTTCCCAAGGGTAGTAGCGAGACTCCTCAAGTGCTAGTAGGTGGGGTTCTAATGCTTCAGAATGTTAACTCGCAGGAATGTTCTCAAGCCATAGTGGAGGTTATTAAGAGGCATAAACTTGAATACAAAAATATCATAGGTATTTCAACAGATGGCGCACGATATATGAAATAGTGTGTGCAAACTTTACAAGGTTTGATATCGGACAACCTTCTTCACATTGAGTGTTGGGCACACAAGCTTGATTTAGTAGCAGGAATCTGGCCGAAGAAACTTCATCGTGTGAATGAGTGTGTTACCAAAACAAAGCAAGCTTTTCTTAATACAAGAAAACGGAAGCATAGGTATATTAGGTTCTTGCAGCAGAAGTATGGTGCAGGAGAAAAGGATATAAAGCTCTTTCCCTCACCAGTTATCACAAGGTGGAATACGTGGTTCACATCAGTTTCCTACTTGGCAGACTATGTCATGGACTTGGTTCAGTATTTTAAAACAGTGGAGAGTGATGCTGAAAGTGTTAAATACTTTCAAAAATTAAGTGAAAGTGAAGTAAAATCAATTTTGTGTGAGGCAATTTTTGTGAAAGAACACTGTGCCTCAACTTCTGAAAAGATAACTTGCTTCGAGGGTTCTAATTATGCTTTGGCACATAAAGTTGTTCCAATGGTATATGAACTCATTTCTGAGTACACGGTTATCGAAAAACTAGTGATGAAACCAGACACATTGAAGGCATTGAATGAACTATCAAGCGATAGAAAGAAAAGTGCTGAAAAAAGGTTCGTAGCCCTTGCCAATGCATGTCACACAAAACTCTCAGATATACTGGCAAAAGACTCTGCTCATGAGATTTTTAATTCACTCTCCTCACTGTTCCATCTGCCCCTGCTAAGAACTGTGAACATAGTCATCTCTCTTCAACAAGATAGAGAAAATCCCCCTTTTTGCTGGAGTGAATTCTCATGACTTTTTGAAGTTCTACATTCAACTGCAAATCACCTGTAAATCTTTTTCATGTAGTGACGGTAATGTAGTTGAAGATGTATTGAAGGGAATGTTAGAGGAATATCCTATAGCTGTGAAATGTCTTCAATCTCTGTACATTTCCATTTCAAATGTTGACAGTGAAAGGGCCCTTTCTGCCTACAATGATATTTTGTCTGACAAGCGTACCAACCTGTCAAATGATAACTTAGAAACATTACTGAGTTACTACTTCAACAGCAAATGAATACTGTAAACCAAGCCATACTTAGTGTGTTTGTTGTTTCCTTCATTGCAACATACGGCAAAAGTATGTATATAGTCTAGTAAACCGTTTTTCTACACCGTAAGCAATGGCATTTATTCACCGCTTTTATCCCGCTTTGCCCTTAGTTTTTACACCGCTATTGTGGTTTTTTATTCACCATAAAATCGTGTCTCTACTTATTACCACCAAATAAAGTTCTATTTTAAACATTTTTTGTGTTAGCTGGTATGTTTGATGTGACAGTTCAGTAGTAGCATTCATTTTCATCCATAAAACAATAAAATAAATCTACCGGTCAAAGCCGGGTACTACTGCTAGTGACTTATATTAGAACGTATTGACTAGGTGGAATAAAATGCATGTACTGAATGTTGAATAATATTAGTAGGTTTAGTCATGGTTCCGTATTGATTGTCAGTTAAGTATAATAAAAGGAAGAGAGAATCCGTCTGATCAATACTTACAATTTAACACTAAAGGGTTACATTAGACCCATACGGTATGTGTTTCGGACCTTATGCTAGCCCCTTCATCAGTCATACATTGAGAAGCACTTATCAATATCATTAAAAATATCTTAAAAGTTAAGTCTAACCTGAAATGAGTGAAAGAAATGGATGAGGATGAATGTGATACAAATGAGGAATGATATGGCGATATAAGTATGAACAGACATATCCAAAAGGGGGACATAAAATTAGTACAGCACATATGATAAAATACACATTAAAATAACATATAAAAATTTAGGCCACTTAAAGTGCATGTCGGCAAAATAATTTGCAATGTTCACGTTGGGTCCTTATGACCCTGAAAATATTAGATAAGGTTCCAATGTTTATTCTTATGAATTCCCAGGGCGTCGAGCGATACAGGAAATACGGGAAATGCGGGAAATATACGGGAATTTTAGTTACCCGGGGAAAATACGGGAAATTCACACTTGATATGGGAAATCTTGAAAAGTCTCATAATGCCAGTCTTCTTAGCCCCCGAACGCTCGGTAGAGTCCTCCCGCTCAGCCTTCTATTTCGCCTGCAGACCGCACTGTCACCCGCCATTTGCGCCACTAACAGAAAAACAAGCTAGCCGCCTTGTTGCCATGAATCCAGGACTTCCAACCTTGCGAGCTTTACCCAAAATTCACAAAATTAATATTCCCATAAGACCCATAGTAAATTTCAGAAACAGTCCGCTTTACAAAACTACACAGTTTATTCAAAGATTCTTAAAAAATCATTACACCTTCAAAGCCAATTTTTTTTTTACCAACACCTTAGATTTTTGCACCAAGACTTCATGTTTACACCTAAATAATGAGCACTCTCTCCACAATGTGGATATAATAGATATGTACACCAGCATCCCAGTACAGTCTGTTTCAAATATCATTAGGAATAATTTAATTGAAAATGACAAATTATCAAAGGTTGAAATTGAAGAATTTATGACAATCCTTGATCTCACCTTAAGCAATAACTTTTTCACTTTTAATAATGTCATCTACAAGCAGAAAGAAGGATTAGCCATGGGCTCCCCGCTTTCGGGCATAATCGCCAATATTTACCTAGACCATCTGGAGCACACTAAAATAATTAACAACATTAAGGGAATAGAATTTTGGGGCAGGTATGTTGATGATGTTTTCTTAATTGTCAATGACAACATCCAGGGTATTGACCGAATTTTCAATGATTTGAATAGTATAGACCCCAACATTAAATTCACTTTGGAGTCAGCTATCGACAATAAGATTAATTTTCTAGACACCTCTGTTGCCAAAGTAAACAACAGGCTTCATTATAAAATTTTCAGAAAGCCTACGCAAACGCACACCATCATCAGGCAAGATTCTACCCACCCAGGTTCCCATAAAAAAGCAACCTTTTTCAGTTTTGTTAACAGAGCCCTCAAGTTACCCCTTTCTAAACAGGACCGTAACACAGAAATTAAAATTATTTATCAAATAGCCGAAATTAATGGTTTTAATCGGAATTATGTAAATGACATCATCAAGAAAATTAAAAATAAACCAGCCACCCACCTAATTCCAGACAAGCCCGAAAAACCTTTGTTTACAGTTTTCACCTATCCTAACAATTCCGTATACAGTATCACTAACATCTTCAAAAAATGCAATATGAAAATAGCCTATAAAACCTGTCATACTAATAGTAACTTGTTTTTCAATTCACACACTTTGAACAGCAAAGATAAATACAGTGCTTCTGGTATTTATAAATTAAGTTGTAATGACTGCAAAACTAACTACATAGGTCAAACGGGGAGAAGTTTCACTACCAGATTTTCTGAGCATGTCAACGCCACCAAATACAGGAGATTTTCAGCCATGGCTTCTCACATGAGTGAGATGAACCATCAGTTTACCAACATAGACAATGACCTCGAAATTCTGCATCATGTTAATAAGGGCTCTCTAATGAATATCCTAGAGTCCATTGAAATTAACTCCGCACAGAGAATTTTCAATCCCCCCAACTTAAATGAAATATGTTTTGACCCCAATGTTTTATTTGACACTTTATCAGA
The DNA here is from genome assembly GCA_946902985.2 of Meconema thalassinum. NCBI lineage: Eukaryota > Metazoa > Arthropoda > Insecta > Orthoptera > Tettigoniidae > Meconema > Meconema thalassinum. Next base: position 416,319,152 of record OX336389.2, read on the forward strand.
TTTTATCATAACAGCAAACAAAGGTTATAATAAACCGCCCTAAGCTCTCTTTACGCAGCTGGCTTCCCTCCCTTATCTCCCTTTCTTCCCCCCCCCCTTTTTTCCCCCCACCTAAGCTCTCTTTACGCAGCTGGCTTCCCTCCCTTATCTCCCTTTCTTCCCTCCCCTTTTTCCCCCACCTCTGTCACTCCGCGGCAGAGTTCCTTCGCCTCCCCTCCCCCGTCCAACACTCTGCTTTGTGTTTCACACTCAGCTGTTCACTTTCACTTGTTCAACCGGCCAGTTTCTCTACGTTTTCCTGCGTCGAAGTCACGTTTCCTCTACTATGACGTAAGTTTGTTACTTTTCTTTTTCTTTTTATAGCTCTTTTCCGTTCTACGTTTTTTGTTTGTCCCAATTTTATTTGCCGTTTTCTTAATTTATTTTTCTTATACTAGATTTATTTCCCATTTAGGTTTCTCCTAAAGCCCACATGTCTACCAGAAGAAATTGGATTTTCTAAACGCAAGATGCTCAACTTTCTTTTCGTCTCCATTTCAAGAGGCCTTCATCAAGCTTGACCGATTTGACTTTCATGCATGGCGATGTATTGTTCTTTCCACCAACGATCCTTCGTATGAAGTCAACAAAGTCATTTTATGACTATCAGTTTTTTACATACTTTTAACTTTTTCTATGGGTCGATTTCCCTAGATTTTCGGGCACGGAATTCTGCTATTATACTTTATCAAAACTAGAAGATTTTTACAAGAGTCATATAAATTACTTTTTAAGTTCACATTTTAACATATACTGTTTTTTAATGTGTTTTTCCATTTGTTTGTGATATTCGTAAGTTTTTCTTAGGATAAGTTTTACTTAATTTATTTGTACCAAACTGTCCTCATGGTTTTTATGTTTCATTTTCATCCTGTTATCTCATGTTAGTTTTAACCTTTTCAATTTTATTCTGATAATTGTACTGACAATATGTTTATATGTATGGCTGATGAAGGGGCCAAGGGAGGCCTCGAAACATGTACCATCCAAATGGGTTTAATATAGCCCCTTGACTGAAAGTGTTGTATTGATCAGGCGGAATTCTGTTCCCTTTATATTTGACTTTTAATCAATACGGAACCATGAATGATTGTACGAAGTATTGATCAGGCGGATTCTCTCTTCCTTTTATTATACTTGAATGTTTATTTGAAATAATTATCAGCTTCGGTACGCACACAGGTGACGATATTTGTAAACATTATGCGGCAATAGAATATCATAGATCTCGTATACTACTCAGTTTGCACATTCTTAAAATTGTAACTAATGTGAATTTATGATCCGTTTTCATCTTATTAAATACTGGTTCTATGATGATGAATGTACAGAATTAATTGGAGATATGCTACTGTCACACTTGTTTTAACAAACATCACACATTATTTTATACTGTAAAGAGGAGAGATAATACAATGTTTATGAAACCATAGTGTATCTATAGACTAATAGAAATGATGTCCAATACAATCCATTTCTAAAATCTTGCTTGTCGCATCATATTGTAATGAAAACGAGATAAATCGTAATTTCATGTGGATTCTGTTAAAGTGAGTCATATTGATGTGATAAATATTGTTTAAATCGATAATCTGATAGCAAAAATATTTACCCCGCCTGGGGCTCTAACCTAAGACCTGATGATTCACAAACCACGACGCTATCACAACCATGTAAATACTCAACACAAGACAGCAACTAATTTTCACGTAATATTTTAAGCTCCATTAATATTTGGCATGTTTTGCTAATGTACCTGCATGGAATTGTGTTTAAATTTTTTAATGAATACTTGGACGTAATGCTTACAGGAGTTTTGAAGGGCTAGCCCTGTTCCCATATCATATGTTGATAACTGCATTACCGCAATGTGGGTTAATATCTGAATAGCCATTGCGCAGAAACATAATACCGGTATTGCAGACTACTTGCAATGTATTGACTGGCTGCGGTGGCCGAGAGCGTTAACGTGTTACCTTGTGCCTCGCTGGCATCGGGAAGCGTGGGTTCGAATCCCACCTCGGCCGTCCTGAAATTGGTTTTCCTGGTTTCCCATATTCACCACCAGGTAAATGGTGGGACGGTTCCTTTCAATAGGTCCACGGCCGATTTTCTCCCAGAATCCCTTCCCTGACCCGTCCTGAAAATAAAATATATGGCCATTGGCTGCATTAATCAAATTATTATATTAAAATATATTATAATTTCAATACTGATACAAAGACTGAGCCCATGTTGTTTGTGTTTCAATTAGGTGACACCAGAATTCGCATGACCAAGCAGTCAGTGGTCACCTGCCAGAATTCAATTTCAACCTATCACATAACATACTGTTGCCGTTTGTTGATACTTCCATCAGGTAATAGCCCGCGGGGTAACTTTGCATTGAAAAACAGGTTTCGAATGCCGAAGGAATAAAAGTGATGGGTAAAGTTACTCCAGGGGTAGATGCCCATCGCTTTTATCCAGAGATTGTAAAACAGATCCTTAGCCACAATCGCCTCCATCTCAATCCTCATCTCGGTTACAAATACACACACTGCTACAGACAGGACAATATCACAGGTTATCAGATGTTTTTAATATATATTATATATATTTATTTATTTATTTATTTACATATGTAAACAAGTATATACCAAAACAAGTATATACATGTCTCAAAAACAATATTAAAGATTCAGCTTCTTATTTTTCTTCTTTTCCCAAAACATTTTCATTCTAGTCGACCTTGCCGCTCTCTCTGCATCGCTTATGGTGTAAGTTTTGCGGGTAAAAGTTTTTAAGGGAAGTCGGATGTTCTTGTTTTTCAAGATATTCTTCTCATCTTTGTTAGCAATTTGGGACATTGTCAAGCCGAGTTCATCCAGATCATTTTGAATTTCCATAAACCAAGAGTTCTTTGTTTTACTTTTGAAAAAATAATTAAATAATACTTTTAATTGTCTGGTATCCGGCAGGCGTGAGATATGACAAAAAAAAGCAATTCGCCTTTTTCGCATAGTATCGACTATAGACTCAGTTTCTTTATAAACCACTTCATTTGGTAATAGACACCATTGACCATCCACCTGATGTTTTTTATTAATTATAGTTCTGAGAATTCTTGTATCAATCTTCTGTACTGTGTCAGTAACTGATCGAGTGTTTAACTTGAAAAGTGTTTCACAAGCATATATTGCTTCCGGTTTAATAACTGATTCGTAATGTCGTAACTTGGCATTTATGGAGAGTGTTTTTTTTTTTTTAACTAGACCAAGTAATATATTGCACTTGTCTTAACTTTGTTGTTCTATTTTCGATTGACGCTTTCTCATTCAAATTCCATGTTATAATCTCCCCTAAATATTTAAATTTATGTACAACTTTAATTTCTTTATTGTTGGTCAATGTAATAGCTTGTGTTTCCACATCAAAGGATGCCATTATTTCAGTCTTTTCAAATGAAATTTGAAGTCCTACTTTTGCTGCAATAGACCCAAGTTCTTCAATTTGGTGTTTAGCCTCATCTATACTGGTTGCAAGCAGTGCAAGGTCATCTGCAAAGGCCAAGCAATTCAGTTTTATATTAGTACCAATCTTTACATTTGGAGGACAAGTTTTGTTCCACTCACACATGATCTTATCAAGAACACAATTAAATAATAACGGTGATAGACCATCTCCCTGTCGAAGTCCAGTCCGGATATCAAATGGTTCAGACAAGGCGCCTCGAAATTTAACCTTTGATTTAGTATCTTTCAAAGTAACGCCGATGAGGTTGATACACTTTTGATGTAACCCAAATTCCCTAAGGATGTTAAGTAATGACCCTCGATGGATACTGTCAAAAGCTTTCTTAAAATCCACAAAAGTAATGACCAAATCCTTTTGTCTCATTCTATGATATTTCATTAACCATTTCAGACTGATGATCTGATCCGGACAGCTGCGACCCGGTCGGAACCCTCCTTGATATTCTCCTAGTTCTTGATCGAGTTGTTGTTGAATTCTTGTCAAGATAATTCTAGATAGAATCTTGTATGTTACATCAAGCAAAGAAATCCCACGGTAGTTGTTCGGGTCTGATCTATCACCCTTTTTATGAATTGGGTGGATTACAGCCATTCTCCATTCCTCTGGTATTTGTTCCGAATTCCATACATCGATGAGGCGTTTATGGAGGTTGGAGATGGTTTGTTCATTTGCATATTTCCATAGTTCTGCTACCAATGAATTCTCTCCTGCTGCTCTATAATTTTTGAGCCAATCAATCGCTGCACATACTTCAGTCAAGTCGGGAGGAATAATGTTCTGTAAATTTGTTTTATTTTTTGGATTAGGCTCAAAATCAAGATATTCCTTAGGTTCATCAGCATTTAGTAGTTCTCTAAAATAATCTGCTAGAATTTTAGCATTATCAGTATCATTGTGGGCTAGTTTACCTGATTTATCTTTCATTAATAGTGTAGGAGGGCTGTATTTAGAATGATATTGACGAAATGTCCTGTAATAGTCCCTTGTTTTGTGTTGCTTAAAGGAATCATCAATAATTTGTATGGACTTGTTTTGATTTTCTCTTTTAATTCTCCTAATTTCTTTGGCAGTTTCCCTTCGAACAATGGTTAATTCTTCTCGCGATTGTTTGGTCCTCTTTTGCTGATCATTAAGCCATGCTGTGTGTCTTTTCCGAATTGCAGCATCACATTCCGCATTCCACCATGCATGCTTTTTCCTTTTCCTAATAGGGGCAATTTCGACAGCAACGGTTTTCAGTGTGTCAACCATCGTTTCTAGCTTGTCACTTAAGAGAGTTTTAGACTTTTCCTTATAGAACACATTATTTATTAAATAACTAGGGTCATATTGCCTTTGCATGGTCGAGTTTGACGATTTTTGTTTACGTCGTGGAGTTAACTTGATCTTTATCTTGGATATATAATGATCAGAGTCAACATCGACCCTACGTAGTACCTTCACGTTATATATTTCTTTGTAGAACTTTTTATCCATTGCAACATGGTCTATCTGGAATTCCCCTAGTGCACTATTAGGGCATTTCCGGGTCATAAGTTTGTGTGGTCTTCGCTTAAATCTAGTAGTTTCGAGATGTATACCATGTTCTTCACAAAGGGTGATTAATCTTTGACCATTCTTGTTAGTGAATTTGTGAGCTGGCCACTTACCTACTATTGGACGAAATTTTCTTTCTTGACCAATTTTTGCATTAAAATCCCCAAGCAAGATTTTAACATGAGTGTCTGGAATGTTTGATATTAGTAAGGCAAGTTCTTCCCAAAAATTGTCCGTTTCATCTCTAAATTTTTTGACATTCTTGTCATTAGTTGGGGCATGAACGTTTATCAAAGAGTATATTTTGTTTCCTGTCCTAATTGTTAAAGTTGCTAACCTTGATGAGTTCGACGAAAAGTCTTCCACTGAATCAATAATACTGGTATGTACTAAAAATCCCATACCAAATTGGGAGACATTTTTCATAACTCGTGGTCCTGGAGGTCCCTTGTAGAGACGGTATCCTCCAGATTCAATGGGGTCTTGATCTGTGTTTCTAAGTTCTTGAAGTGCTGTTATTAAGATCTTGTGTTGGTCCAATATATCGGTTAACTGCTTAAGTTTTCCAATTTTAATTAACGAATTTATGTTTAATGTTGCCAAGAATGAAAATTCCCTATGTTTGTTAATTTTGAGTTTGTATTTGGACTTTCGGGTTTCCAGGCGCTCCGACTCACCTGACTTCTACGCGGCACCCCACCGTATCCGAATGGTGCCTTGCGGTGGAAGAGTTCATTAGAAGACTGTTCGTACTTGAGTTGATTGTCTGGTCTATATAATATATATATTACATTATATTATTATATTATTATAATATATATTATAATATTTTATATATATATATATATATATATATATATATGTATGTGTATATATATATATACACACACACTCAAGTACATGGGGCTTAAATTACCGAGATGTTCATGGCCCTCAATGAAACCATCTAATCACACTTTCAAAAGTTACCTACGTGCAAAGGAGAATTACATGCAAGTTATTTACGCATAACTCGGAGATATATTATATGTAGTTAAATGGCGTATTTGTTGGGATGTATGTAAAACTATGCACAAACCAGTATCAACTGTATAATAATGATGATGATGATGATGATAATAAAAAGTAGGAAACATTAAAACAATTAATTCTACTAGCGGACCCGTGCGATATATCTCGCATGTTCTTAAACCACACTTTCCCCAATAGGTTTATAATGAGACATTTAAGGAGAAAGGTTATGCTTTTATTTCAACCGAATGATTATAGAACACTATTTACATTTCAGGATAAAGGAAATACCTCAGAATGTTAATATGACATGAAACAGGCGTCACAGTGGCCCGCGGACACCAATTATGGAGTGTATTTTCCGATATCAATGGTGTTTGCAAATCGCACACTTAGTACAATTTTTTTAAAGTCATTTTTTAAACAAATTATAGATATTTATGAAATTATATTGCTATAAGTCACTGCTAATGTCTATTCTCTTTCATTTGAATGCTCATTTGTCACGATCGGTCGCTTGTGAGCGCCGCAGGAGGGATGCATACTACTGAAATAATATATATGATGATAGGAGCCAATGAATGTTTCTGATTCAAACAAAACACTGCTTACTTCTCACAAAGATATAAGTGCTTCTGTTTTTTGTGATTGCAGGATCTAAACAACACTTTTGTGGTAGGAGATAACAAAGAATATGGAAACTATTTCAACCCTAGTTTACCTCCTGATGCTCATATCCATGTGGGTCTTGGGATTGTGAGTGCTAAGAACGGTATAACAAAAGTAGCTTATTCAAGGATTGAAGATGTTCTGGTGTTGGATGTTGGCCCACCTCCACCTGGTAAGAAGATAATCAGATAATGTGATAAAAATTTCCTATGTAACATTAATCTCTGTTTTGATTAAATTATAAAGAGTGAAATCAAGAAATTATTACACACATGGGAATGGAAGAAATGTATTTGGAAAAGACCACAAGCATTCAGTACTGCTTGTGTAATGAAATGTGTTTTGTGTGTATTATTATTTTGTTTTTTTATAATGCTTAAATTTGATTGTTTTAAGACATTTTAAGCCACGCTCAAGTTGTTTTAGGGGAAACGGCTTAAAATGTGGTTCTCTTTCATTTCCAGACCCATGGTAACAATATTATAACGATTCTTTTGGGTGGGAAGAAGCACAAATGATTTACGAAAGGTGAAGATTGACAAAGTTAATTTCAGAAACAGTGAGTCATTCGTGCATCCGTTAGTACTTAATATATACTGTAATAGTACATGAAAACGGAAAGTGGCAAACTACAGTCATACTGGTGTATGAGGACTTTACTTGAACATTGAAGTTAAGTCACAATAGACTCAGGGCCGGGGTAACCTTGACACTGTCTAAACAAAGTTTGCATGCCTTTCTTTTAATTTAGTTTTTAACCAGTTCTTAACCATTTTTTTAATATATGTTTTATATTTTATGGTTTTATGATGTCATTGATGTATGCACGATTGTGACCAAATTGTTAATTGTGGCTGATGAAGGGATAGATATGGAAGCCCGAAACATGTACCACTAGGTATTAAGTAAATGAAGGTATTGATTGACAGACAATTCTATTTAATACAATATAAACAAGCAACATTATGGGGTTTGAAGCCATTTTTCAGTGTTTCCTTAGTAAACAAAAATTTGGTGCTTTTCAGTCGGTCAACACGAATGTACCCAAATGACTTGGGTTATACCCTAATCCTGAAAAAATTACATGAGATTTATCAATACAATTGGATGACCAGTTTCGATCGTCAAGCGATCGTCATCAGATCCATTACACTTAGGCTATAAAATCTATGTCTGAAAATATTTACAATATGTACACTTATTTAGTTGCAGTATTGGTAATGCAGCTCGTCGGTATTTGTTAGTTCTAGTCTATATGATGTTTTGGTGAGATGCTGGAAGTGGTGATAGATCTCCGGAATTTGCCTGTTTGGAGTGACTATGTGGTTATTGTGAATGGTCAACTCTGATTGTACTGTATTGTACAGGCTACTTATCTGGTTAGGGGTCTTGTGCAGTCCGGCCGCGTGCAGTTCACTTGGACACTGGTAAAACGCGACTGACTGGTCTGTTATCTCGCTGGGCTGGTTCCCCCTCCCCGCATTCCTAAGTGCTGTGTGTACCCAGTGCAGGTGTACCTGTGCTGGGTTACCAAGTCTAAACATGATGGTGTATGTTATTGTATTCAGGACGGTCTTCAACTATTCAAGACCGTGGAATCATTTCTCGCCACGCATAAACTAGTAGCCGTATAAGCGCTGCCGGTCTCGGAGAATGTCCCGGCACCTTTAATACTGCCGTGAATACCGGCCTAGGCTTATTGAAGAAAAGGTACATCATAAGCCTGATCCAAATAACATTTTCCTATTATTATCCCCCTAATTTCCCCCCTTTGTAATCTAGCTTGGCTGTATCACTATGTTGTGTCTTGTTTCCGGCAGGGTGTGTTTTTTAGTAGAGTGAAGAGGGATGAGCTCTCCATGAAAGTGTGTTCATTTAAATTATTGGGGTTGTTTCTTTTGGCTAAGTGTTTCTCGATTGCTTCCTTTATGTCTGCCTTTCGGATCGTGATGAATTGGAATCCGGGCTAGCCATAGGAAACAACAATGAATTATTTTAAAGTCAGTTTCAATATTATTGAAACTGTGTCCCACGTCGCACATTTGTTCACATACAGCTGAGTGTGTCCCGTATTTTATCGCATTTCTATGTTCATGGTAACATGTATCCACTCTTCTTCCACTCTGTCCGATGTAATTAGCTTGACAACCTGTGTCTTAATAGAGTATACCCTTGACTTTGTTTATTTAGATCACTATTGTGCAGATGCTTACCGGTTGTGTTATTCGTTGTGAATGCTATTTTTATGCCTTGCTTTTTGAACAGATTAGTGATTTTTTATATGTGTTCGCATTCACATAGTTGAAATGCGCAAATTTTTTCTCATTATTGTCCGGCTTTGGAATCGTTTTATCTTTATTTTTAGGTCTGGCTACAGTTTGATCTATTTTGCTGGGCGGGAAATTGTTTTCCTTTGCTATTTGCTTGAATATTCTTATTTCCATATTATAATTGTCTTTTGACCTGGGTATGTTTAAAGCCCTGTGCACCCTGTTAGTGTGTACGTTTTATTGTCGAATTGAAACATGTTTTGGCTGAGTAAGACCCTCAGTAATCTCACAGCCTCTTCAGTTTCTTTTGCCGAGTTGTTGGATTTTAAATTGTTTTCGATAGTGTTCATTGCTTCATTAATTGGAATATTGGTGTACATGTTAGTTATATCGAAGGATACTAGCCGCAAGCTAGGTTTCATTTGTAGTACGTTCAATGCGGTTACTAATACCGTTGTGTTCTTTACAGAATTGTTTTTGTCATTGGAAAGATGGTGTTTTAAGATTTTTAGTAACTCTTGACTGATAGTGTAATTTGGTGCATTCCTACAGTTGACTATTGATCTCATTGGGCACTCCTATTTGTGTATTTTTGGTTGTCCCCTCAATGACGGTATTTTCGGGTTCATGTTTATTAATTTTGATTTTTCGGCTTTGGTCACTATGTATTCTGTTTCTTTTAACGCACTTTTTATTTGTTTTTGGAATTTGTTGGTGGGGTCTTTTCCTACTTCCTTGATTTCATTGTTGTTCAGGAATTCGACTGTTTTATCGATGTATTCTGTTTTGTTCAGAATTACTGTGGCCCTTATCTGTTATCGTGACGACTAAGTCATGTTCTTTTATTTTTTGTTTCAGTGACTTTATTTCTTTGAGTTGCTTGTTGCCTTGAGTGTTGTTGCTTTCGCCGTCTCATTTGAGGATTCTTTTGGCTTCGTTGGTCACAAGCTTCCAGCAGAAGATAGGGAATTAACCGAAAATCTTTTTTCCACTGACCTCTTTTTGTTGTGTTTTTGCTGGTATTTGACGCCCCCGTTGATTTTAATACGCTGCCCCAGCATATTTCAACATCTTTCTCTTCACATCCTTCCAATCTTGCAGGTCACGTTTACGTTTGCGACCAATATTACCACATTTGCTAGTTGTTGGTAAGACCTCACCTTCCCGATACCCACCATCTCGAAATACCGGGTTCCTTCTTCCACGCACATGCAATTTCAATTGCAAATATCTACCCATAGGAGGCAGTTGTATGCACGCTTAATATGTAATTTCATGCTACATGCAACCAGGTACCTAGGCCTATTTCCATCATCTCAAAGCAGACCGAGGTGGCGCGGAGTCCCTTATTTGTTGTGCGAGTTCATATACAGGGTCTTCATGTTTGCTTGGCAAGGACATTCTCTCACGCGCTCCGCCAGTGGCTCAGTTGCCGGCTTCCACACGAGCATATGTATGGCAGAATACAGTGCTTAAAGTCAGTATCATTCATTTTTACTCCCCACGTTTTCAGTAGATGTTAATGTTCCCCATTCGCTGGCAAACATATTCGGCATCTCCTAATGAAGTTTCCGGTTACTCCGGTTAATTTAGCTTCTGTAAGGAAATAACGACCTTTACGTTTATTTTTATTGTTTACTGAACCTGTATGTTTGAATCTCATAGCCAGTTGTTTTATTGTCCAATATATAGGAATAGGTCTCCATGGAAATTTCACTTGAAACTTTTGTCTTGTTCTAGTGCACGATTTCCTGCACTTTGTGTACGTACTGTATTGTGCAGATATACACGTTCACGTAACGAATATTTCACATACTGCATTACAGCACTAGACACAATCACAATAAAATACTATACAATACGATAAGCAGTACACAGTAGCTTTGTAAAAGACCCAATTAGCTCGGAGCTCACACGTCTACCGCAGGAAGAACGTGGGAATACGGCCGGAGACCGCGCGTGCCAACCTGTAACAGCTGGCTATTGGTCGGAGACCGCCGGCCAACGGCAAGCGGGATCGCCTTGCCAAGCAAAAATAAAGACCCTGTATAAAGCTCAATGTTGGTTTGTCTGTTTGTCTGCCTGTTATTTATACAAATCTACACAGTTTCACCGATTTGAACCATATCTTACATACTTATCCTTTGGAACCCTGTGGATAACACTGTCCTCTTGAAATTTCGGACAGACCTCTCCATTCCCTGCATTTAGGCCCTTTTGCACAAATCTCCACCTTTTCACCGATCTAAGCCAAATTTTTTGTACTTGCCCTTTAGAACCTGACGAGTAACATTGTCTGCTTGACATTTCGGACAGCCCTCTCTATTCCCTACATTTAGGCCCTTTGGCCTTTCACCGAACTGAACCAAATTTTACGTACTTAGCTTCCGAAATCCAGCAGGGAACACTATCTATTTGAAGTTTATGACAGACCTCTCCATTCCCTGCACTTAGGCCTATATGACGAAATATCAAATTTGTCGAAGGACCAATCTAGGCTCATTTTAAGCCTTGCAGTACATAAAACAAAACTCGCGACTTAAAATTTGGCTGATTTTGGTGAAATGGTATAGCTTTGTATAAATAAGACTCAAATTAAGCCTCTCAATGCAAGAAACAAAATATTAAGACGTAAAATTTGGCCAGTTTGCTGAAACGGTGTACATTTGTGTAAATAACAGACAAATAGGCCCGAAAAACACGTTTTATGACCCTAGAACCAACCGTGTCGGTAGTATTTCGGTGTTGTAGTAGAGGTCCAGAGATCCTGGGAATTGAGGTGCAACTGTAAGAAAATTTAAATGAGTCTATTGTTGGCTAGCAGTGTGGGCTGAATCCCGCCCCTACCCGTGTTATGGTGTAGAATTGCGAAAATAGCTACATCTTATGCCGCTTACAAATTGTAGTCACGGGGAGTAATTAGTGCAAATATATTTCTTAGGCCCCTTAAAACCGTTATCATCATGAAAATATTAGGCTTCTGTATAAGTGCGATGGTGTTGGCACAGTACATTGAGGTTTTCAGATGCAATAAATGTTTCTTTGATGTACTCCGATCATTATCCTACAGCGCTATACGGCGAAAAATGACACTATTGCTCCCTCAGGAGCTCGGGACAGCCAAAGTTTTCCGAAGTGCTCTGAATGTTTTCCTACGGCGCATTGTGGCAAACGACGACACTATTGCTATTTGTAACAGTCAATGAGATATATTGTAGGCCCTAGGTAGTGTCTCTTATTTCACCTACTCCTCTTTCTATTTTTTTTTCTTTTTCTTTTTTTTTTTAAATTTATTTTAAATTACATGTGTCAGTACTGTTGTTAGTAAATAGTTGTTTCCCCTGTTCATTATTATTGTTATCATTAGGGGAAAATGTCCTGGATATTAGCCTGCATCCATTATGTAACTTATCACCACAAAATGTTATATTTATAACTTTTTTTTTCTGTTTGTAAGTTTGATGTGTCACTTCAGTAGTAGCAATCATTATCATCCATAAAACAAATAAATAAATCCACCGGGCGAAGCCGGGTACTACTGCTAGTCCTAAATAATCTTCATCTGCTGGTATATAATTCCATTGCCTGCATAAGAAAAAATTCAACTTGCCAGCCATGTAAAATATATCACCTGTTCTCTATATCCATATACAGGGTAGGCCTAAGCTTTCCTTTTACGTCAATTATCTCTTGTTACATTTATTAATTGATATAATATAATTCTCCAATTCATTTCCTTTCAATTTTTTAGCACCTAACTTCAATTGTGCATTCAATTACACCTATGAATGATAACAATTTGATGCTAGTCAACTAGGATAAAGGATATGACCTTAAACACCGCTCATTGACTCCCTTGCATCAGCCAGGGAATTAATTTCAACAGTTTTCTAGAGTAAACTCTAGAGATCATTTTCTACTAAGATTTCACGTCATTTTTAAGCAATATCCGATTTTTTTAAAAAAATTGGATATTCTTTCTTTCCAGTATGAATTTTGACTGTCCTTTCATAGTTACAACAATGATGATAGCCGTTTTGGCAAAGTCAATAAGGAAAGATAATGTCTAAAACCATAATTCAATAACATTTTCTTCACACAAATGAAGTTTTAAAACAAGTTTCCAAGATGAATTCATCTAAAATAATCCAATTATATATTATTCAACAGTTGGATACTCTGTATTTTAGAATTTGAAAGATTCCACTATGTTATATCACAATACATAAAGTAATATATGTATATTGTACCCGAATTCAATATTGCGGCTCATCAACGCTGTTACAAAGTTGTGGGAACCAAGTCTGTGACGTCTATAAGTTATGACGTAACCCGAATCGCAGACTAACCATGCATTAATAGCTTGGATGCGAGTTAGCGAGAAAGTGAATGGAAGTGGAGAAAGTCTGAGTATGACATAGACGACCCCATATTTAAGATTCGACCAATCGGAGAATTATTTATATCAAGGAGTAGATAAAGGACAACATCTATATTGAAGTTATTTGACCTCATTTTCATTCCCATGTCTCCAGAAATTATTTTTTAGGACAACAGAAGATGTCGCTTGATCAACGCGATTACTTTTGAATATGCTGTAACACTGTGACAATATTTATAACCGTATTTACTCGGCTATAGGACCCCCTCACCTATAGTACCCCCCTTAATTTTCGATTGCCAAAATAGAAAATACTTGGAAATTGCTTATAGTACTCCTCCTTAATTATTGAGTCAAAATACAACATTCTTGGAAATTGATGAATTCTTAAACATTTTTAAAATTATAACTGAAATTCTTCCTCTATTATGCCAAGAATATTTTTCTTGTTACATTATTATTTTTGTTATTCAGACGATATGACGGCCATTTTGCGTACATGTAGCGATTGGGCAGGATATCGAATTGTGTAGTGAAAAGGCTTCGCCCGATATCCAATAGAAGATGCCACACTATTGGCCGAGCAGAAGCACCAAGTTAAAAATCCACCTTTTTTTTAGCGTATGGCTTTTAGTGCCGGGAGTGTCCGAGGACATGTTCGGCTCTCCAGTTTGTAGCTGCTTCTATGCGTACACCCATGGGGTGAGCTACAAGTACCCTCGCGTGTGGAATGTTGTCTGGGGAGGAAAGTTTGAATGTAAGGACGAGGAGTTGGAAGGTAACGGCTGTGGCCTATAGTTAGGGACCAACCCCGGCATCTTCCTGGAAGGAAGATGGGAAACCACACAAGACCATTTTCAAGGTTGCCGGCGGGGAGATTCGAACCTCCTCGCCTCCCGGATGTGACCGACTGCCAGCAGCCATGCCCGTAACGACCAGGCTAACTCACCCGGTAATCCGCCAATGAAAGTTAAGAATTCACATCTTGCCTGCATTCTTTTCTTATTACTTGTATTGCGCTTCGAAGTAGTGTGTACGGTAGCCTCTTCTTCTCAGTTTTATTTTAAACACATTTCATTTGCTGCAAGAAGCGTCGGTGTTTGTGTGACCCGTTATTGGTATATCTATACTAATAGAATAAAGCTGAAGAGTTTGTGTGTTTAAACTCGCTAATCTCTGGAACTACCAGTCGGATTCGAAAAATTCTTTTTGTATATGAATGCCAGATTCAAGAGGAATAGTTTAGGCTATGTTAAATTTCGGACAGACCACTCCATTCCCTGCACAAATCTACACCGTTTAACCGATCTGAACCAAAATTTGTATACTTACCCTTTGGAACCCTGCGAGCAACACTGTCTACATGAAATTTATGACAGACCAGTCCATTCCTTGCATTTAGGCCCTTTTGCTCAAATCTACACCGTTTCACTAATCTCAACCAAAATTATACTTACCCTTTGGTACCCTGCGAGTAACACTGTCTACTTGATATTTATGACAGACCACTCCATTCCCTGCATTTAGGCCCTTTGGCACAAATCTACACCGTTTCACCGATCTGAACCAAAATTTGTATACTTACCCTTTGGGGAACCCTGCGAGTAACACTGTCTGCATGAAATTTCAGACAGACAACTCCATTCCCTGCATTTAGGCCCTTTGGCACAAATCCACACCGTTTCACCGATCTGAACCAAATTTCTCATACTTACCGTTTGGAACCCGACGAATGACACTGTCTGCTTGAAATTTCGGACAGACCACTCCATTCCCTGCATTTAGGGCCTTGACACAAATCTACACCGTTTCACCGATCTGAACCATATTTTGTATACTTACCCTCTGAAACCCTGCGGGTGACACTGTCCACTTTAAATTTCAGACAGACCATTTATGCCCTTCATCACAAATCTACACCATTCCTCCTAATTGCACCAAATTTTACTTACACTTTGAAACCCTGCTGGTAACACTGTCCACTTGATATTTTGGACAACACTCTCCATTCCCTACATTTAGAATAAAAAAAGAATTGAACTTGAAACCCATGTATTAAGTTCCTGGAACCATTCATGTCCGTAGTAGTGTAGAGGAACTGGTTTAAATATGGGCTACCACTTTGTTTATGGGGCGTACTGCTTAACCTGCAAGAACATATCTAAATGTAACATGTCTAATCACAACTGTGATATGTTTGGGTTATGAAATGAGTCTAAAATAATTTCAAAACACATTCCGTTTGTTTGAAATAATTTGTTTTAATTAGTAACGCAAAATGTTGCAAATTGAAAGCATGGTTTAAATATGGGCTATCCTCAAATATCTCAAGAAAATAAATTTAAAAAAGGAAAATTGGAGAATGAAAAATCGTCTTGGTGTAGAAAACTACAAAATATTAACCTTAAAACTAAAAAGCGTCTACCTTTTAATATTAAGAAGCTACATTTTATAACAGACCAAAGAAATCAAACACATCATGAGACACTTAAAATTTTATCAAAATTAAAATTGGTTTTTGATTGTTTATTTTCAGTAATCACAAATACATGTATCTTTCTCCACACTAGCACACTGCACACTGCACTACATCGTGGCGCAGTGGCTAGCATTTTTGGCTATCAACCATGAGGTCCCGGGTTCGATCCCCGGCTCTGTCAAGAATTTAAAAGTCTTGATATGGTCTGGTACGGGGTCTCCCAGCCTCGTGATGCAAAATGGGAACCTGCCGGATGCTATGGCAGGAGGGGGAGTGGAAAGGAACTGGCCACCCTACCACACCCAAACTCCGGCTCGGGATGCCTGGTTAGTGATCTCTTGACGATGTCAGGGACTCTAATCCAGGTCGCCTACGTCGCTGGAGGGGATATGGCACTCTAAAAAATATATATATATATTGGTGTACTTCTGGGCATGCTGAAATCAAAAAGACCATGATTGGTCTTTCTGTTTCATGTGGAAATAAATGTGGTCTAAATATAGGCTAGCCCATATTTAAACCACAGGCACTAGCCCGTATTTAGACCAATAGCATAGCCACGCTTCCAGATGCCCTGGGCCTTATTACAAAACACTACTCATTAAGAAATCTACAAAATTAGAGGGTTTCAGCATCAGTTACCTGGTGCCCTGAACAATATGTTCATGAGTTACTTAGATCACCCTACAGAAAATAAAACAAACCTACCCGTAAAATATTTCAAGACGACAAACTCGGCGAAATCACACGTAACAATGCACAGCATCCAAACCACTCGGCTAATTTCCACCAACTGCTCCCCTAAGACTCCTTTTATCAAGGACTAACTGTTCACATGTTATCTACCCGACTGCAGCACACATCAGACCTAAACCATACACTAGCCCATATTTAAACCATGGCCCGTTTTTAAACCAGTTCCTCTAACTGTAAGAGTATTTTAATAAGTCCATTGTTGACTGGTAATTCGGGCTGCATCACGTCGCCCCTACCAGTGTTCTGGTGCAGAATTGCGAAAATAGTTTAATCTTGCGCTGCCTATAAATTGCAGTCACGGGGAGTAATTAGTGCAAAAAGATTTCTTAGGCCCCTTAAAACAGTTATCATGAACATATGCTTCTGTATAAGTGCAAAGGTGTTGGTGCAGTTCATTGAGGTTATCAGCTGCAATAAGCGTTGGTGCTTTCAAATTTACCTTAATTTATTCCAAAACGTATCGTTGAGCGCTATGTGGCGGTAATTGATACTATTCTACCTCAGGAGCTCGGGACAGTCGATGTTTTCCAGAGTGTTCTGATTATTTTCCTACCGTGCTATGCGACAAAAGACGACACTATTGGTCTCTACATTTCTAACAGCCAATGAGATATAGGCCCTAGGCAGTGTCTTATTTCACATACTCCTCTTTCTAAACATATTTTAAAATTTGTTTGTAAAT
Organism: Meconema thalassinum; assembly: GCA_946902985.2. NCBI lineage: Eukaryota > Metazoa > Arthropoda > Insecta > Orthoptera > Tettigoniidae > Meconema > Meconema thalassinum. The sequence continues at coordinate 416,336,491 of OX336389.2, forward strand.
TACATGTGTCAGTGCTCTAGTTAGTAAACAGCCGTTTCCCTATTCATTATCATAACGGGAAAATGACCTGAATGTTACGTCCATTATACTGTACTACTTATCACGCCCATTACAACCACCACCACCACCACAAGAAGTTTTTTTTTTTTTTTTAATATTTCTTTTCTGTTAATTTAAGTATCATGTGCCAGTTCTGCAGTAGTATTATCCGAGCATGGTCTCCAAATCAAAACTTCCCTGATTGGCTGAGCACCTGAGCACTTCTTTTCAATGCTGTCGTCCTTCCCGCCACACAGCCGCGATCAATTCCGCCATTAACCACAATATAACATAACCTGCTTAAATTACAAATATTAATGTTGGTGAAAAGGGGGGGGGGGTGACTACCGGATTAGTCATTTTATAAGCCATTTCTAGTGTTGCCCATTAAAATAGGGAGGATACTTACTTTGAGGAGATGAACAGGGGTGGTTTGACTGTGCCATCATGTACAGTAATCAGCATAGGAAAATATGCATTTCGTTCGATGCAAGTTATGGTATCGGGCAAATATGAAACGAAGTTTCTAAAGCGATGTAAAAGGCATTGTTCAATTTTACGTTCTTTAATCAAACTTAATGTCAACGAAGACGTGGACCTGGGACAAATGTTGGAGCGTACATGTGTGTGCGGTACTCCGATGATGAAAATTACTGATCGTATTATTTCTATACATTGTAACATTATCCTGTCTAATTACAAGAAAGCAAGATATGATCAAGTTTCTTTAGAAAAGCCCCGAAAAGAAAAAGAAAATTGAACACTTTAAAGTGATAAAAACACAAAGTTGACATAAAATAAATATTCTGTACAGATTGATTAGATAAACATGATTATTTTTGTGCAGGCATGCAGAATGTGTGTGTTGAGCCATATTCTGAAATTTACTGTAATTCGATTAGTACGTTTCCTCCAGTGTAATTAAGAACACTAAAAAGGAGAGTGCCGAGTCGAGTTTTCTTCAAGCAGGCATTTTTAATAATGACAATGTCAAACATTTTGTATTGTAAGAAAATAAAAACAGCTAGTCTAATTCGCTCTCATCATCACTATCATCATCTTCAGCTCCAGTTTCCCGGGTTTCTTCCTGCCAGAATATAGTTAGGAAGTATGTGAAGAGAATCTTTTAGTACACGTAAGCAGATTCATTGTATTTTGTTATCGGTGATGCCAAGCTGTTTGAGGAAGTCATTGGTCTGCTTGAAGCTTCAGGAAGGGATGCAAATTTCTTTCCCCGTGCTGTTACCTGTATGCTGTCAAGTGACATTCATTAGTAGTTGGACAAAACCGATGAGTAATAACATTTCTGCTTGTTTGTTAAAGTACATAAACAGATATGATATTCTCACTTAAATATATTCAACTAATTATTGTGTTCTGTAGAAGATACAAAAACCACCTACTTGTAGTGAAATGAAACATTAGTTTCCAGCATGCTCTTTTTGTATACCGCTCTGGGCAGAATTGTATCGCAGTCATTTGCTTTAATCGCCCGTAGTGACAGCGGAAAACTTCTCACACAATTCATCGATCACTAAGGAAGGATTGTGGTAAAATTCGGAAGTCCATCCCAATTTCTTCTGTAAACAAAACCGATTTAAGTACACGAATTCATCTCTCTGCCGTATGACTAGCGTGCTGTTCGCCGGCCAGCTGAGACCTCTGACGTCACTCGCCGCTGGCAGATTGGGGGTACCGCTCCCGCCTGTTAACTTAAGAACGCCGTAACCTAGGCCTAACAAGCGACCGCTGCCCAGCCAATTTTCTTGCAGATATTGGGGTGATACGTGATCAGCGAAACGGGTTCTCTCGGCCGTTAATCTTGGTTTTTGTGATCGGGGCGCTGCCTCACTGTCAGACAGCTACTCAATTGTCCTCACGAGGCTGAGTGCACCCCGTTCCAGCCCTCACGTCAGTTTCTAAAATCCCTGACGTAGCCGGGAATCGAACCCGGGGCCCCCAACACCACGGGGCCGGCTAGGAGGCTGTTACAACCTTATCATAATGGCAGAGTTTACACTTTGACATTAAGAATGATATTTGAGAAAACCCTATACCATCCTGTTAGAAACACATGGGTAATCTGATCACATTTCTTTGCTTTGACGGATAGGCTCTTGAGAATAGCCAATATTAAAAGTTCTAGAGAAGACTGGATTTGATTTACACGGAAACTTAGTTTTCATTATACCATAGTCACAATAAAGACACAACGCTTTCCTTAAAATATCTACCAACATTTGCATCATCTCAAAAGTACCGGTAGGTATAGGTTATTGTAGTTTGAAATATGACTCACCAAATCGTCTTGCTTGGTCCATGTCACTGCAGTATCCATTTAAACTTCTCCACATGCACATAGAGAGTCTTATAGAATGCACTTATGTCGAAAGAAATAGACACTTGGAGAAAGATCTTCCCTAACCATAAATGTATGTTCAAACTATCAAAAACACACACGACTTTGGCGCCTAATATTCAAAAGATACCTTTACCGGTATTTAATATTTATTCGCAATGTACTACATTATCTACTGTACACTATTAACATTATAAACAGTACGAGATCACTCGAGACATAATATTTACACGAATTTTTGCTAGGAGACGCACTCGCAACAAACGCCAACAAACAGCCGTTAATTCAAAACCTTCCCCTATGATGACCACCATTTTTCTTGAATCGATTGTCGTATTACGGTCTGATATATTGTAGTCGGTCTTGCTCAAGCAAATCCAAGAAGTTACCGGACTAACGAACTACATATCAATATCTAAAAAAAATTATCTGTAACCAACCATAGCCTATAGGTAGACTACTGCCTGGTATTACTTTGTGACAACAGACTGGTCTATGGACTGAATACTCGATTAATCTAGGAAATAAATGTAGGTACCTTGCTTCATTAGTTAAACCATAATATTTGTACATAAATACAGTAAGGACTTCACATTACAACCGGCCACTTAAATTATATACTTTAGGCCTAAACTACAAATCGCATGTCATGAAATTGGTAAATATATTCAGACAGCAACATTAATACGCAATGGTCAATAATGTAGTTTTTTAGTGCACAAAAGGTTATTGTACTGAATGTATTTCGAACTGATGAATAAAACTGGTGGAAACGACAGCCATTTGATTTGCATTCTAAGTAGTAGAAACTTTCAGTTGATCAGCAAGAGTGTTGAATTGTACTTTCTATTTTCACATAGTTTTGATGAACAGGGTCACGTTGCAATTTAAATATAAACACACATACAATTCCCAATCAATAAATGAATTGTACTTCATACTGTCATGAACTGGAATAGATTTCTACATAAATTAAATTGCTAGCAAGATCCTCCTCCTCTCACTGCCATGTTGGTGTTAATTGTAAACAAGCCAGCGGTGACCAGTGGATGATAATTCGCGGTTCGTTAACGCCACGGGGGGCCATTTTTAAAAGTTTGGGAGATAGAAACACACCCTAAGATATAAACTTTGTTTATTTCGATTGAATATATATCGTACTATGTAGCAACAAAATAAAATAGCTTATTTTTACTCTCTCCCTTACCCAAAAGAATGGATTTTTGCATAGTTCGCGTCTATAGTTCCCCCCCCCCCCCCTCAATCTCGGAACTAGAAATGTAGAAGAAAAATGGGGGGGCTCCTATAGCCGTGTAAGTACGGTACATATACAAGCCTAGATTACTGAGCGATGTTGGAGAAGAATGGAGATTGTCAACTCCCACCCCTCCCTGGGACAGTACAGTTGTTATACAGTCTTAAGTCCAACCGGAGACAGTACAGTGTAAATTATTACAATTCGATATAATTCCGAACCGGGACAAAACGGTCTAGTGGAAGTCAAGTTAATATGTACCACAGCTATTGTATCAAATAACAGCATTATTTTATGAAGGCACTATTCTGAAACACATTTCAAAGTGACATGAACAGTTCACGGGTTCGAATACCGAAAGTTTCTTTTTATGTGACGACTGAGATCGTGAACATTCTAAGCATTTAACTAGCACCAGAACTATTGTATTTTCCTACAGGCAATTGCTAAAACGAGGCAAGAAATACTGCAACTTCAAGCTTTTCATGGAGTAAGATATTATTAGTTGACGCGTGCCATGATATCCAATCGGTGGGAACACCTCCTTGACCACATGGTATTGAAGGTCAATGCTCAATGCTCGCTCGCTACATGGACACAGTTATTTCCACGTATGTCGACACAAAAGAACTATTCACATTGCATAGCGATTTACGCAGTATCAACATGTCTTTTTAATTATGCTGGTGTTACAACAGAAATGAATATAACTTGCCCGCGTTCCTAACATCAAGTGTAAGACTTTGAAATACAACAGTGGCGTTCTGGGACACACTCCGGCGAGTGGAACTTTCCTGCAGTGGCATAACTCAAACAATTAAAAGGGTCACTGTGAACATGAAGACAATCGATCAAGTGAGCACAAAGGATGACCATTTCAAGAACGTCCTATTCTTCAATATGATATCTCGTTAAAAGCCATAGAGGGAATTAGATAATGGTATATGTTACCGCAACTATTGGACCTGTCAACTATGATTGGGAAGAAAACTATGTTGATTCCGCAATCTTTGAAGCAGAAAGCACCACCCTGGTATTGGAAGGACCAATATCCACCACCGAGATGACATTGCGATGCTGGAAATCGAAGGTTAACTCATCTGTAAGTTTTGGATTTTTTTTAATTTTTTTATGCTAATCTTTCACATAATTTTGATAATTTAAATTTATATCACCCTACGGCATATGAATTCAAATACAACAAATTATTTTAGAAGAGTATGTTTTCGAATGAGACAGCTATGTCAACACGATTTTTAAATTACGATATTTCTCTCTATTATCAATAGAACATAATTTCTCTGATTCTCACATTTTGCAAATATCATGTAAACTTTACTAGGAGAGGACAGGCATGCGAGTTATGCAGGCTTGTCTGTTTATTGAATTACAGTGAAACCCCTCAAATCCGAACCCCGGAAATCCAAAATCCCGGGTAATCCGAACGAGATTTTTCGACAATTTCAAGTTTGAAAAACACACGCAAAAAAAGAGAAACTTATTTATTTAGTCATAAAACAATTATATTTTACATATTTTACATAATTAGTTGAAAAATAAACGAAGAAGTACAGTTAGCATATCTAACAAAGTGTAAATGTGCCTATACCTATCTCATCCAGGATTGAAAAACGGAAAAGTTGGTTATTGTAATTCCTTAGGTTAATCACTTTGCAAAAACAATTAAATAACAATAGAAACACACAAAATATAACTTAATCTTTCACTTGAAATCAGTTATCTTCAATTGTCAAAGTGACGGAAACCTTCCCGCGGAGGCAATTGCTCGCCAGTGTCGCATGAACATGACAACGTTTGGCGTAAATGCTGCGTGTTGTTCTACGAAGCGCAATGCGATGTCCAGAGCAGATGCAGCTTCAGTATAAGTCACATTGTCTGTCCTATACCGTAATGAGGGCTGGTTATTATGTTATGGATATTTTTCGGCTAATCCGAACAAATTGAAATCCGAACAGGCTACAGCCCCAATTAGATCGGATTTCAGGGGTTTCACTGTATTATTATTGAATCACCAGATGATAGTAATATTTTTACCACCATAATGAATTCAGTTGGTAAATGAAATTAAGAATTATAATCATGTAACAAGTGAATATGATGCAAAATATTAAAATATTTTTGTAGATATTGATTGCTTAACAGATAGTAATAGGAATTAGATAGTCAAATGGAAGGTTGTATGGGATAGTATGCTGAACAGTGGCGGCTGATAATAAGGTTGCAGTGTTGCTCAACGACCAGATTAATTCAAGAAAAACAATTAATACCGTAATAATATTTTGAGTATTAAAAGCTGTACATTTTCTTTTATATGTATAGGAATTCATAATTTTGTTCTTTAATAATTCAGGAAATCTTATAGTAAGTTACTGTGAACTGTCTGAGAAAACGAAGCGGGCCAACTGTCTGTAGCGCTCGTCCGTTTAGTTGTTGCCAGGCCTGAGCACCGACCAGATCTCAATAGTGAAGTGTATGGCAGAGATGCTAGACCGAGTAAGTCCTATCCCAACAGTTAACTCGGCTGGTCGTAGCCCGCTGATTGCAACAAGGGAGCCGAAACGCGGATGTAGATATCCGGAGTGCTCTGTCAACTGCCGATGTCTTGCAATGTAATTTGCGCTTACTTGTGATACTCGTGGTTGTTTCTCGCCCCCATATATAACTTCATACCCCCCTGTGCGTGGGGGGGGTTTAGAATGCACCCACGGTATCCCCTGCCTGTCGTACGAGGCGACTAAAAGGGGCGACCTTGGCTATTCTTTTAGGTTTCCGGCTTGTCTTGCGAATTGGACCACCCGTAGGTGGGAGGGATGGAATACACTCACAGGTATACCCTGCCAGTCGTAGAAGGCGACTAAAAGGGTTTCTTTGTCTAGGTCCCCTCTACGTGTTTGACAGCCAGCTCTAAACGCAACCTTTGTGCGGTATAACTCCCATTAGGTTATATCGCACGCTTTTTCGTACACGTTTTTGAGGTCTGGCACTCATAATTAATATGTGCGTGCTGTCAGGGGAAGGGCCACCTAAGTGTGCGACTACGCTCGAGAGCCTGTCCGGTCTGGCCACACCGACAGGTGGGTGCGCCATGTACCCTGCAGTAGTATCCGCCTGACAACGCAGGTCCCCGCACTGCTGCATGCCTGTGCTGGAAAACTCTCTAGTATATGCCAAGGGGTACATGCCTGTATGGCATGTCAAAAATCCGACCCCCGGGCAATGCCTTCCAAGCTAGGCGGGCCTTGCCTTGGCTGGGTAGCGCCTACAGAGACAGCCTGTGATTTGAGTCGGTGGCATTCAGGGAGGATGAAATGGCCATGGGAAAGACAAGGAACATCTCCCAACAGGGAGGTCCGCCACCCAAGTCTTTAACTTTTGATTCCGTACGGGGATCCACCCCCTGGGAATAGTCTGTTCGTGAGAATCTGGGTGCTAACACTCCCAAGTTTCTGGTTGCAACCAGAACGGATGGGGGTGATTTCAAGATGGTAAAGTCTATTTTGTTTTCTCGCCACATAGAAGGGGTCTATGGTGACTTTGAGAAAGTACAAAAGATGAGGAACGGCAGCTTGTTGCTCAAGACTAGGACTGGTGAGCAGGTTGAACAACTTTTGCAGTGTGACCATTTTGGCGATATCCCCGTCAAAGTAGAAAAGCACAAGTCTCTGAATCTGGTCCGGGGAGTTATTTTCAACCCGAACCTGATGCTGAACACTGACGATGAGCTCAAGGAGGATATGCAGCAGTCACGTGACTGATGTCCCGCGCATTACGCGCAAGGTCATTGGTCAAATCGTGGACACTGGTGCTTTCATCATTTCCTTTGAGCTTTCGGTGCTCCCGGGGAAAGTCAAGGTAACAAGTTACCGTTGTGACGTATGGCCTTACATCTCTCCACCAATGAGGTGTTATAAATGCCAGAAGTTCGGGCACATGTTATCCCGATGCTTGAGCCCTGAGATCTGCGGAACATGCGGTAGGGTACCACACGAAGCGGAAGAGTGCACCACACCATATCAGTGCACTAATTGCCCTGGATTTCATTCTCCTCGGGACAGGAACTGCCCTGTCTTCCAGAGTGAGAAGAAAATCCAGGAGATCAATACCCTGGATGGTCTCACCTACCAGGAGGCCCGCAAGAAGTACCATACCACGATTTCTCCTTCTCCAACGATTGATTATAGCGTTATAATCCCAAAATTTGGTACCGGCTACCTCATCTTTTGTCTCAGCTGTGAAGCCTTCAAATGTACCACTACCATCTACATCTACACCCCAGAATCGGAACAAGAGCCCGAAGGTGCCTTCACCCCCACCTTCGACCACAAAGAAGGCTGTGCGAGTGATGGCTGCTTCGCCCGCTCAGCAGGGTAGGAAGTTGAAGACTTACTCCCCGCTCAAGCGGTCGTCGAAAGCCGAGCCGAAGCCGGCGGAGGCGGCATCGTCGACCAGGGTCAGGAGATAGTCTCCTGACCCGTCTAAATATCTTAAAGAGGCGGGGAAGAAGGAAGCCCGCACTACGCGTTCCCTTACTCCTCCAAAAAAGGGGAAGCCATCCGCCCCACCAGCTGCGGATGCTTCTGCGCCTGGGGACGTTTTGGTCCCCAGATCTGCGCGCTCCCCACGGAGATCCCACCGCCGCCGAACAGCGTCTAGGAAATATTCCGCTGAGTCGATCCACTCCACGACCTCGCCTGAGGACATGGAGATCCTAGTTGACATAGTGGGTGATGATCCACCAGAGGTTAAGTTGTAGCTTGCTGCTCCAACTTATTCCCTAGTTTACAAGTTCACACTATGGCACTGTTACAGTGGAATTGTAACAGTTATGACAGGCATTTGACTGAGCTCCGTCAGCTCATTGCACAATACGCAGCGAGTATAGTCTGCCTACAGAAAACTAACCTCCGGCCTGATCACGAGACTGTTCTGAGAGGTTTCAGACTATACTCTAAAGAGCGACATGACGCCGCCCGGGCTTCCGGGGGCGTTTGTACCTTCGTTCGCTCTGACTGTTATAGTGAGGAGTTTCCACTCGCCACTCCTCTGGAAACTATTGCAGTTCGCGTGTCATTGCCTGTTATGACAACAGTTTGTAACGTGTACCTTCCACCGAACCAGCCGCTTGATATTAATGACGTCTTTGATCTTGTTGATCAACTTCCAGTCCCTTTCCTTATCGTGGGTGATTTCAACTCGCATCACCCCCAATGGGGATCACCATCTTTCTGCCCCAGAGGAAGGGACGTGGAAGGCTTAATTCAAGGGTTAGATTTATCTCTATTAAATACAGGGGAAGCTACACATTGACTTGAGTGTGTGTAGCCGTGCTCTGGTCCCCCTATTTGGTTGGTATGTACACGACGACCTCTGTGACAGTGACCATTTCCCGATTGTTCTTACACTTCTGAACCAGAAGCCCGTGGAGTTCCCCAGTCGCTGGGTACTTAAGCGGGCAAATTGGCACTCGTTTCAAGAACGAGCTGTGTTCGTTGATCTTGGTTGCCGGAGCGTCGATGACGAGGTACAGCACATCACCGATGTGCTTCTTGCTGCCGCCGAAGAGTCCATTCCATCCTTTTCTGGGACTCCTCGTCGCAAACTCGTCCCCTGGTGGACTGAGGATATTGCAGCGGCAATAAGAGACCGTCGTTGCCCTCATAAGCATTATCGGCGACGCCCATTAATGGCAAATTTGGTGGCGTTTAGAAATTTCGTGCCAAGGCACGGTTTCTTATCCGCCAGAGTAAGAAGCAATCCTGGGAAGGGTGTGTGTCGTCTTTACGGCACATATCCCCTCCTCTCAAGTGTGGACTAAACTACGACGCATTTCGGGAATTCAGACATCTTCTACTGTCATTTCGCTCATATTGGCCCGTATTGACGCAAATTGAATTCAGTAAAGTTTATTATATTCCGCCCTATTCAATACAATTCAAAGACTTAGTTCATGGAAAACTATGATGATACATGTTTCGGGAACGTATGGTCCCTTCTTCAGTCCTTATAGTGACCTAATTTAACATTTGAACATCATAAGACATCGATAAAATCTGGATAGATTAACCATTAAAATTCTAAAATTAATAATATTATCACAGAATTCGCTAAGTTATATGCCTATATGTAAAAAATACTTATTGTATTAAAAACATGTAGGTTATTATACTAAAACAACATTGATGTATATGGCCTTGTGTAGCCTAGTATGTACATATTGCACTGTGAATTAAAAAAGAGGACACACTAAAATATGATTAAAATGACACAATATTATGTTATAGACTTTTTGGTTTTGGGACTGCTGTACGTCCGTTCATTTGCAAACTGTAAATAGTTAAAAAATGTGAGTTCCTCTCTGGAATGGCGTTCTTCCAACATACGCTGGCCCCATTTTATCATTGGTGAGTGGCGTGGATGCTGATCAATTCGCGTGCGACACGGTGCCGATAGTAAGCTGTGGTGTCCCCGTCCGCCACTACTCGAAGAACCCAACTGACGGGTCGCCCCTGGCGCGGCCTGCTTAAGTACTCACGGCAGAGCCGCGCGTACGTCGTCGAGCACGGCCCGGGAAGGCCCGTCAGCCGGATTCTCCAGTGAACGGACGGTTCGCCACGCGAGGTAGATCCCTCGCTCTGCTGTCAACTTTATTAATCGAATGAACATGGGCAAAATATACATGTTTCGGTACAAAAGGGGTCCGCGACTAGATATCAGGGTATACCTGGCCACGGACGAATCAGTATATACAATAATATTTTGAGAATCAGGCACATCAGTATCAATAATAGTCCATATTGCTGCCATAATGGCTGCTGTTAACTCACTTTCGTTGATCGTAGCTGGCCAGTTGAAAGCCTGAGCCCAGGCCAGGTTCAATTCAGGAATGATGCCGGCGACGCTCATTGGAGTGGCATCCGCGAAGACCTTGATGGGAGGTCCAATCTTCATCATGGAGCGGGGAGTGTCCATAAACTCGGGAGTTAGAAGGCGGCGTGGCCAATACGCCTCTCTTGAGAGGGTGTGCTTGGGGATGAACATGTACGAGTAAGTCAGCCAATGTATTTTCTTTCTTTCCTTTTACCTACATTTCTTCGAAGAATATCGACCTAATGTAGTTTTTTCTTTCTTCTTCAATCTTTCAGAACATAAATTCGTCATAGTACGCTTACTATCGGCACCGTGTCGCACGCGAATTGATCAGCATCCACGCCACTCACCAATGATAAAATGGGGCCAGCGTATGTTGGAAGAACGCCATTCCAGAGAGGAACTCACATTTTTGAACTATTTACAGTTTGCAAATGAACGGACGTATAGCAGTCCCAAAACCAAAAAGTCTATAACATAATATTGTGTCACTTTAATCATGTTTTAGTGTGTCCTCTTTTTTAATTCACAGTGCAATATGTACATACTAGGCTACACAAGGCCATATACATCAATGTTGTTTTAGTATAATAACCTACATGTTTTTAATACAATAAGTATTTTTTAGATATAGGCATATAACTTAGCGAATTCTGTGGTTTTTTTTATCATTATTAATTTTAGAATTTTAATGGTTAATCTATCCAGATTTTATCGATGTCTTATGATGTTCAAATGTTAAATTAGGTCACTATAAGGACTGAAGAAGGGACCATACGTTCCCGAAACATGTATCATCATAGTTTTCCATGAACTATGTCTTTGAATTGTATTGAATAGGGCGGAATATAATAAACTTTACTGAATCTTCTACTGTACCGGGAATTTCCATTGATAATGAATTGGTTACAGATCCTTATCGCGTTGCAAACCATCTCGCCTCGTATTTTACCTATATATCCGGTTCGGATAACTACGCTCCCGATTTCGTTGCTTCGAAGCGCGAGGCAGAAGGCTTCCTGCTCTGTTTTGCCTTCCGCGCTTCGGAGGACTTCAACGTGCCATTTACGGAGTGGGAACTCTACGGAGCGCTGGCGCTCTGCAAGAACACATCTCCGGGGCCGGATAATTTCACAACCAGATGCTTGAACACCTTAATGATGAGAGCATCCGTTTCTTGCTCAGGGTGTTTAATCGTATGTGGTTGGAAGGTTTGTTTCCAGCGCAATGGCAGGAAGGTATAATTATCCCTATTCTGAAGCCCGATAAGGATCCCAATTTGACAGGGAGTTACAGACCTATTTGTCTCACAAATGGTCTGTGCAAGCTCTTTGAGAGGATGGTCAATCGGCGACTTGTGTGGGTCCTGGAGAAACGAGGCCTCCTGTCTGAATACCAGTGTGATTTCAGGGCGTCTCGGAGTACCAATGACCATTTGGTACGCCTGGAGTCCGCCATACGAGATGCTTTTCTCTGGAGACAGCACCTAGGCCCTGTTTTCTTTGACCTCGAGAAGGCCTATGACACCACTTGGTGTTACGGCATCCTCTCTACCTTGCATCAATGGAAATTCCGAGGTAACTTGCCGGTCTTTATTGCGAATTTTCTGTCCCTTCGCCTATTCCGTGTCCGAATAGGGGGGGAGATATTCGCAATATCATGTACAGGTAAATGGAGTCCCACAGGGATCGTTGCTTAGCGTAACTTTATTTGCGAGTGCCATAAACGGTATAGTAGCTGCTGCTGGTCCAATGGTGGTACCGTCGCTATATGTAGACTATTTCACTCTACATTATAGTCACAGTGCTAAAAATATGGCAGTCGCTGAACGACAGCTCCAACAATCTATTCGGAGAGTGGAACGCTGGGCACTAGAGCATGGCTTTCGGTTCTCAACCGCTAAGACCTCTGTTGTCCATTTCTGCCAAAGCGCACTCTCCATCCTGATCCTGAGCTTTATCTGGGCAATGTAGCTTTGCCTGTTGTTGCTAAGTACCGGTTCCTTGGCCTCCTTTTCGACCGGAGGTTAACATGGGAACCACATGTGCGGTGTTTGAAAACTGCCTGTGCTAGGAAGCTCAACATGTGGCGGTTTCTTAGCGGCACATCGTGGGGGGCAGACCGAATGGTGCTCCTACGTTTTTATATGTCTCTTGTTCCATCTTGGTTAGATTATGGCAGTGTAGCATATGGTTCGGCACGTAGGTCGGTGCTTGTTAACCTGGACAGCGTCCACCACGGCGGTGTGAGGCTGGCGACGGGAGCCTTTTGGACGAGCACAGTCGTCAGCTTGCTCGCCGAGGCTGGTGTACCTCCTTTACACCTGCGGTGCCAACAGGTACTGCTGACCTATGCTGCGACTGTTCGACAGATGCCACTTCATCCTAGCTATCCATGTTTGTTTACCAATCTGAATCGCCGGCTGTATGATGTGCTAGCCCGAGCCACTCGGCCGGCAGGGATTCGCTTGAATGACTCATACCGGCAGTTCCAATTTCCTTCTGTCTCCTGTATCCGAGTACCTATCAAGGCCCCTCCGTGGATGGTCTCTCGCCCTGATATAATCCTGGATCTGCACACCGGCCCCAAGTCGGACACGGACCCCTCCGTCCACCGGAGGCTGTTCCAGTCCGTGGTGAGCCGGTATCCAGGATCAGGGTTTCTATTCACGGACGGTTCGAGGGTAAAAGATAAAGTAGGGTGTGCATTTGTGTTTGAGGATCGTCGGTTTCTGTTTCCACTTCCCACGGCGTGTACCGTGTACACAGCGGAGCTCGATGCCATCTTAGAGGCTCTGCGGTACACGTTATCAGACGATCACCAGCACTTTCTTGTGTGTACTGACTCTCTTAGTGCGCTGCAAGCGATCGATGTGTGTTTCCCGAGGCACCCGCTGTTCCAGCTTGTGCACGACCTGCTCGTCAGTGCGTGTAACCCTGGAACCGGGGTGACCTTTGTGTGGCTTCCTAGCCACATGGGTATTGCGGGAAACGAGCTTGCTGATCAGGCGGCGCGGGAGGCAGTCACACTGCCCTCGCTACCGTATAAGGTGCCTGCTAGTGATGTGCGCTCTCAGTTGCGACATTCGATCCTGTCGCATCGGGAAAAGCGTGGCGTGCCACGCCTCCACCCAACAAACTGAGAGGCATCAAGGAGACAACGAAGGTGTGGAAATCTTCCTTCCGATCTCTCCGGAAGGAAGCTGTGGTACTCTGTCGACTCCGGATCGGCCATGGGATTGCTACGCACTCCCACTTGCTAAAGAGAGAAGACCCCCCTATGTGTACTTGCGGTGCCCACCTAACCGTGGCACACATTCTCTTGGAGTGTGTGGATCTGGCTGATCTGCGAAGGACTCTTAAACTGCCTAATACCCTCTCCCTTATTCTCCGTGATGATGGGCCGTCAGCAGACCTCGTCATCCGGTTCATGAGGGAGAGTGGTTAATTTTTTGGGTGACCTTTGTGTGGCTTCCTAGCCACATGGGTATTGCGGGAAACGAGCTTGCTGATCAGGCGGCGCGGGAGGCAGTCACACTGCCCTCGCTACCGTATAAGGTGCCTGCTAGTGATGTGCGCTCTCAGTTGCGACATTCGATCCTGTCGCATCGGGAGAAAGCGTGGCGTGCCACGCCTCCACCCAACAAACTGAGAGGCATCAAGGAGACAACGAAGGTGTGGAAATCTTCCTTCCGATCTCTCCGGAAGGAAGCTGTGGTACTCTGTCGACTCCGGATCGGCCATGGGATTGCTACGCACTCCCACTTGCTAAAGAGAGAAGACCCCCCTATGTGTACTTGCGGTGCCCACCTAACCGTGGCACACATTCTCTTGGAGTGTGTGGATCTGGCTGATCTGCGAAGGACTCTTAAACTGCCTAATACCCTCTCCCTTATTCTCCGTGATGATGGGCCGTCAGCAGACCTCGTCATCCGGTTCATGAGGGAGAGTGGTTAATTTTTTAAGTTTTAATATAAGTTAAGACTTTTAATTCAGGTTAAGTCTGTATTGTGTTTTTTATTTCGTTCATCTATTTTATTGTTCACTATGCCTTATTTGTTTCATTGTTTTTTTTTACCATGCGCCTTTTATTCTTTTTATTCAAATAAGGCATAATTGTTGGGGCTCACTGTCTGTTTTATATAACCCATTTTTGTTTCATCCATGGCAGTGAGCTGTTTTTATCTTCATCCTTTCATTTCATTAAGGGTCGATAACCTCGATGTTAGGCCCCTTAAAACAACAATTATCATCATCATCATAACTTCATACCTACCAACTTTTACTTTTTTTGTTGTTTTTTTGTGTGTGTAAATTTTACAGAAAGGCTGTGTGTTTTACGGATGAACTATAATATTTTACCGATTTACGTACCAAGATATTCATTTTCAAATTCGCGCTAGGACAAGCTTCCACATGCCGCCGATCACCGCCGATATTTTATTGCTGTGTGAACAGTACACATTCGATACATCGTTCTGAACTATATTCATCCGAGCGTTACAGTCTTCGACTGGGAATACGAGATGTGTCCAGATTTGCCTTAATCGTAATCGATCGATGTCGATTTGTGGTGTATTCTTTGGAATACAAGGTAAGATAGAGCAAGCTTTTGCTTCTCTTTGCCATAGTTCATTCCTTCCTTTTTCTCAAACACCAACAGTGATCTTCTGATTTCTCCTTGTTGGTCATGTCTCTTATGTTTCCTGTGAGTCTGTTCTAGAGATATATCTTCCATGACCCACCTAGCGTAATCTAGCAGCGAATCTCTGACGTTCCTCAATTCTTCCCTGTACAAGAGGACTTCTTTATCAATCTGGCCACCAGACCTCGTCGCCATCGCCAGCTAACATCTCCGTGATCAAGAGAACTTCGTCTACTTTTTCACCCACCAGGCTGCGCTAGTGTCGCCTACTATCAACTCTTTGAAGATCATTTCATCAAGAGAATTTTTTTTTTTCTGTTATGTTGTCTATTCTTATATGTATTCCTTTGTCTCCTACCCCCACTCTTTTCCCTTCCCTGGTCCCTCTGTGCTTCGCTGAGCGTGTCTCACTTGTACGTCGGAAGTCGACTCAGTCAGTTAGAGCTTAACTAGAGCTCGCCTCCTCAACTCAAGAGGCAATCTTTTAAATTCTACGCCATGTTAGAATTTTAGTATCAACCGTCAAAAGGATCATCGCCTTCTACATGAAGCAAAGATAAGTACCGACTTCAGGTTTTAACCTCATTCTCATCGTCTTTTAATGGCTCTGCTTTTATTTGGATTTTATAGACAGTGAAAGTTGCTATGTGAAAATAACTGCTTTCAAGAGATCTTCTTGATCCAACTTAAACTATCAGGCCTAACTTTCAACATGAAAGATTTTCTGAGATGCTATCTCACATCGAGGGATATTTCCAAAATACCCACCGTCTATATAATCTAGCTTTCCGCCGAGGGATTCTCTACCCAATTTAAACAAGTCATCATTGCTCTGGAACCTTCCAGAACTTGCACTCTTAACTACCGGTCATACTGTCATGTATTTTCCACTCACATGTGGGAATACTTTTTCAAACTAAGGAATCTTCCTTTTGAACTACTAATCAATAACTAAATTTTCTTCCTCCGTTGGGATTTCTTTTCTGTGCATCCAACTATAACCTACAAGTTTCTCAAGCAATAGACTCTAGCGTAACTAGTTATTTTCCATCATTGCAATAACTTTCTTTGCCACAAACTTTTTGTGCTACTACAGTGAACTTTTCATCTATTTCAACAGAGTGAAAAACAGTGTTTGTTCAACATTTCATCCGCGTCGCGTTCGTCCGAATACTATAAATACGGCCATGAACACTTATCCTCAATCCCATTTGATCTTTTCCAAACCCTTTACTAACAAACCAAAATAATAAAATTGTTACTTTGGTCTTTTCCAATGAGGTGTCACTCTCAATAAGTGCCCTCCCTCTCTTGCATTATTTATCACAAATTAATGTCTGTAAAACTTCGTGTCTAGTACACGCTTTAACTTATATTGTTTCTGCCTTCTAATTAGGGAATAAAATTCTTTCAACTCATAAGTGAGTTAATTCTAGGTTTCACGAAAGGGAAACTTGCCCCATTTGTCTCGTGATCCCTACTTAAACATAGGAGTTCCAGAAACTTCCTTTCGATTGTTCTCTTCAGGTTTCACATTAAGTGACCTGCCCTATTTGCATAATCTTCTATGTATAATAATTAAAAGTAATTCAGTATAAATATAAGAAGTTATAGACACTTCTCTTTTATTCTTCCTGCTTTTTGTTGTTGTTTCTTTCGAAGTTGTTACTCTTTCTAAGATATTTACCTAGAAATTCTCAAAGTACACACCTTGTACTTGGTTTATTGTCTAACTTTAATTACGTTAGTTATCTTTAAATTTTTCCTTCATTTATCTTTGCCATTTCAAAATCTTTCGAAGATTTTCAAGTTTATAAAAGGTTTGAAACCAAAAGAATTGTTAATTGCCTGGCGCAAGCTTTAGATGTTTTTCGGAGGTCTGTGACCCCATTTGTTACAAAATCAAAATTATATATTTGTTACAAAACTACTACCCAACATTGTTAAATCAATTCAAGAGTTCTTTTTGGATTTATCATTTCTCTAACATAACGGTTAGAAAAGATCCTGTCTTCCTTGACTCTTCCCACTTAATGCAAATAAATCTATTGATAGGGCTTTCACCACTTGTTGCATTTGAGCAAAAACTCTTAGTTGGTAACTTGGTAAAGTCTCTCGTAGCTTTAATAGCTAATTCTAACTGGCCAGTAAGGCAAGCATAGCTCGCTACGCCAGCTTCCTGCTTGTGGAGATTCTCTCCAACACTTATGATTGGTTTTTCAAAATATAAGTGTTTCTCATTGCCTAAACTTTTAGTCGGCTCCTTGCTGGGTAAAAGCTTTGCCATTTCCAAATGCAACTATTGGTATACTTACCAAAATTATTCCCAAAGGTATAATTGCTTTATCCCTATCCTTCTTGGAAGCATTTGGTCGCTCTTTAGGAATTCTACAATCTCAAAAACCAAAATATCAAAGCCGATTCAAATTATTGGCATTCTTCAAATTACTTGTTTAAAGACAAACTCCTTTGAACAGATACACAATAAATCTGTTACTCTTTGCCTTGCCAGACCATCACCCTTCCCCATAGTAGGCATATGTATGCTTGAGAGGGAATACACTAAAGCAGCTTTCACGAGAACAGCCCAAGTTCCAGCTGCGTTTCGCGTTAGCTTCGTCCGGGTCCCTACCCACTTTAGGTATCGGAGAGCGGATTTGCAGTGGCAGCTGCCTTTGATTATATTTGAAGTTAAAATTATAACTTTTGTAGGACTCTCCTCCTATTTCTCCATTTTTTTTCTCCAGTCCGATACCCACCTCCTTCTCTTTATCATCTTCCCTTGGGGGTTAGGTTATTCCCAAGCTAATAATCTACCCAATTTGTTTGTGTTTAATGAAAGCTCTGGGATAACCGTTTGCTTGTTCTTTAATGCGTTGATTAGTTCGATAACCTTTACCATTCTGTATAAAGAAATTGTTCTTTTCTTCTTCACCACGAATTACAAAGCGTAGGTCATGTTGTAGTTACGGAATAACATTTGAATTATGAGGGTGTCTACCGGTAATGAAAAGTAATCAAAATTGGCTAATTTTTGTCTGGATATTTGGAGGAAACGAAAATTCGCTGAGGTCGGTTTAAATTACAGATTGCGATGGAGCAAATTTCACGCAAGCAGCTCCGATTGTGTAAGCTATATTTCCCCGTGCCCGCCCTCAAGGAAATGCATACTAAGTGTTAGGGATCAGTCGATTTAAGGCCTCCTGAATCAGAAAGAACCCAAGAAGTTGCCTTGAGCTAAACTTTAGTTGATCATTACCAAGGGGATTTTTAATCATTAAGGTCAGAAAGTTTAAAGAGCAGAACAAGTTGCTAAATTGCATTACGTTTATTAGCAAATGAAATCGTGCACCAACAGAAATACATCAAGAGGGTTAAACCCCACAAACGAAATTCAACAATTTTTTTATAACAAGAGAGAATAAAGTTCCAAGCAATGTTAATGAACACCATATCAACATGTACATGCAATCAAGTAGATATGTAAACGGGAATAGAAAATAAATAAAGAATTGCTACGTATTTGCATTAGAGGTTAGACCATAGAATGCAAACAAGAAAGCATTGATTTAAAAACCAGTGAATGGCAGGAAAGAGCCATTAAACACAAAATGTGATAAATGATCCGGCATAACTCAACAAATTGCCAGCGTTTCGCCCCGGTGTACCATTGGAACATTTATCACATTTTGTGTTTAAATATATAATGGCTCAACGGACAATACATATTTTTCTTTTCGGAAAATTATATATTCAATGCCAAGGTAAGGATGTAATTGCTTTGGAGTGGAGCTTTGACTCCCGTAGTGCATTGGCTTTGCTCGTGACGTGGGTACACATGTATCAAATAGGTCTTGCAATTGCCTTCCCGGTGTGTGCTTACATGGTGTCCACAGACAGGAATAGTCAGGAAAAGTCAGGAATTTTGTTTTTGTTCAGGAAAAGTCAGGAAAAAGTGTGAAAAAATGGCGAAAAGTATTAGAAAGTCAGGAAATTTTATATTAACCATACAGTATTTTGTGTTTTTACAGCCATATTTTGATGATACTACTGTAGTTCAAGAAATCTCTGAAGATAAAAAGCAACAACTCACTAGACATTATGGTAAGTTTCCATTTTTACAGTAAATCATAGTAAAAACCTCTTTAACCTATTTTTGGCGTTGGCATAGGGATGTGGCAACCCCATCACTGTAGCTTAGGTTATTAAGTACTTTGATTTTCATATTACTGCATTATAATTTACTTTATTTTGTATTTTAGATGAATAAAGAGGCGAGCGTTGGGCAGCTATGGGGATGGTGGAGGCTGCAAATAGGAGAGATAATTATATATACTGTATATTTGCACAATAAACCATTTTTCCGATGTTACGATGACTTCGGGAGTCAGGAATTTTGTCGAAAAATGGTCAGGAAAATCTACATTGAAAATTCTGTGGACTCCATGTGCTAGCCAGCGTCTTGGTGAGGTGTACTTTTACCAACTGAAGAGCCCAATGGTACACCGGGGCGAAACACTGGCAATTTGTTGAGTTATACCGGAACATTTATCACATTTTGTGTTTAAATAGATAATGTCTCAACAGACAATATATATTTTTCTTTTGGGAAATGTATATATTCAATGCCAAGGTAAGGTGTAATTGCTTTGGAGTGGAGCTTTGACTCCCGTAGTGCTTTGCTCGTGACGTGGGTACACATGTATCAAATACGTCTTGCAATTGCCTTCCCGGTGTGTGCTAGCCAGCGTCTTGGTGAGGTGTACTTTTACCAACTGAAGAACCCAATGGTACACCGGGGCGAAATGCAGGCAATTTGTTGAGTTATGCCGGAATATTTATCACATTTTGTGTTTAAATATTTAATGACTCAACGGACAATATATATTTTCTTTTGGGAAAATTTTATTAGAAAGAGCCTTTCAAAAAACAAATGGTCAGTTGAATCATTCATACAACCGATAACCTCGATGTTAGGCCCCTTAAAACAACAATTATCATCATCATCATCATACAACCAAATAAGGCAAAATTAAAACCTTAAGAAAAACACCAAGAATTAAAGAGCTTAAAGCTCATATCAAAGTATGTGCAGCCTGCGAACAGAGCCCTGTAGAAAATGGTAAACAGGTTTTATTTGAGAATCTTGATGATCATATTAAAAAGAGTTCAATGGAACATTTTTACTTATCTTTTGGTTTGGTTTCTTGCAGCGATGATTTCGCATGACACTGTAAACACTAGCAGTAAACTGCTGAAAACACAGAGACCTGGTTGGTACGTAACCATACTACCTCTCCAGGAGGAGAAGTTTAAAAGCTGTAGCGAAGCTTAGCTAAAATACACGTCGTCTTGAAGAACACAATTTCGCGCACTGAAGAAATGGTCAAAGAAAAAATTATAGTCCTAGAAATTTGAAAAGGCTTAAAGCCTAAAGGAATATCAGCCAAAGCTTGTAGCAGTGCTGAATTTGTTAAGAGTCCCATGGCGTAGGAAGTTCCTTAGTGGAAAGTAAGCTCGTGGCCAAATGCGGACAAGTTCGAAACTTTGAATATGTAGAAGAAGAAAAGCGTGCTGAATTGTCGATAGCTTCGACATGATGACAGCAAGTGTTCAAGTTGACAACGTGTGTGACGACTAGTGAAGAGGTTTTTTTTTTTTTTTTTCGGGGGTGCCCCAAAAAGGTTTCCCACACCCCCCCGCGTGGCACCCGACCTTACTACTGGTGCCTCCGACATGCAGTTAGTCTACATAGTAGATGAGAAAGCATAGGGGATTGGAAAGATAAGGATTGCCCTTTGAGGCTTTGTGCCTGTCCCATCGCGGTCGCGATCTACCAGGCATCATGGGTTGATATTAACATTGGTATATTATTATATATGTGGACATAAAAATATGTTCACATATATAAAGGTAAGATTGTAGGGCCAGGGAAAACCGCATAGACAGAAAGGAAAGATTGTCTACACGTAAAACCTGGTGGCTTGGTTATTGCCACATGCAAGGATAATGTGGGTATGGAAATGAGTAGGTTTTGTTAGTACGGGAGGTGTATCATGCAACAGTTGCAAAATCAGTTTCCTCGCCGAGATTAGTATATGTGGGAATCAGTTGGCTTGGCACTGCTGGGACTAGCGCGTCCGCAATGGCGGATGAACTGTACGTCCGGGGTTAGGTTCGGAGCACAGTCCGCCCGCCTAGAGCGTCCTAGTACCAAGTCTCCGTAATCCGGAGAGGGGAGCCACGCCTGCGAACAGGGGCTTCTTTTCTCGTGTCCTGGACATAGCTGATGGTTGTTATCAATCACTCCACCGCTGCATACAATCGTCCTGAAACTATAAGCTAATGATTATTAATAGTCCTTCCCTTGGCTATCCTTTCGGCAAGCCAGGGGAAGGGTTTTTAAAACTAATGCTTTTCTTTTTTTGCCTTAACTAAACTTAAGCTGTAACAAAGAAACAAACTGAAATAGACAGACGTGCACATGGACGTAGACAATTAATTACTTCACATATATATATATATACACACACACTTCATGTATGCAGCAAGGGGAGCGCGTGCGGCCGCCTTGGTTGGCCTGAGCCATTTTCAAGGACTTTCATGGGAATGTGGAGTGGGGTTATCCATGGGAGAATTCCATGGGATGTGTATTTGGGGGGTGACATTTGTGTTGTATGTCCCTGGGGTTAGTGCCGCTTTGCGCTACTCATAGCACCTACCTTTCCTGACTTTACCTGAAGAGAATGTGTCGAGGGGTAGGGTATTTGCTATTTCGGCCCATATCGTGTCGGCTGAGGGCTCTTACAAGTGGGTTTGCCGAATAGCGCCTGGAGCGTTGTGACCTTAGTGCAAGTTGTCGCACAAAGGCTTTGATGCTTGGCGTATTTGTTATGCGTTCTAGCTCCCGTGTGGGTGTATCCCGCGGGAGCTTTTGTGCTAACCGCAAGCATTTGTTTTGGATCATCTGCAGCTTTTTGAGGTTTGACTTAGCTGTGTAACCCCATACAGGGCTGGCGTACATAATAATAGGCCTTATGAGGGCTTTATACATGTTTACGCCCAGCGTCTTGTCGAGGCGACTCTTCCTATTTAGGAATGGGTAAAGCTGCAGTAATCGCATGTTGGCTTTACGCTGTAGTGTTTTGATATGGTGCAGCATGGTTAGTTTAGCATCTAGGGTTACTCCCAGATACTTGACTGTGCTCGTCCATGGAATGTCGCGCGCAAATAGTGTGAGTGGCCGGATGGAGTCAGGTCGGCGTGAGATACGGTTCTTCTTGGTGAAGAGTACCGCCTGACTTTTGTCAACGTTGACTTTTATCCGCAAGTCTCTGAAATAGGGTTTCAGGGCCCATAGCGCTTCCTGCAGCCGTTTTCGGATACTGGCTATGCGAAAGTGTTGGGCTGTCACTGCCGAGTCAGCAGCATAGAGGTATAACTTAGTTAATGCTCCTGCTGGTGTTGGCATGTCATTGATGTACAGGCTGAACAGCACGGGAGCTATAATACTGCCCTGCGGGACGCCTGCTCTGATCTGTTGCTTGGTGGACAGCACGTTCAGAATATCAACCTGGAATGTGCGGCCTTCTAGATATGATTTTTTGAGTCGTATGTAGGCCGGGTGGAAATTACAGTCTATTAATTTGGCTAATAGGCCTGTGTGCCACACCTTGTCGAAAGCTTTCTGTATATCTAAGAAGACAGCTCCGGTGTCGCGTTTTTGGTTGAACCCTCCCGTGGCGTGTTCGACCAGCCTCATAAGCTGCTGCGTTGAGGAGTGGTGGTTCCGAAACCCGAACTGCTCGTTCCTGAGCAGTCCATTTTCCTTAACGTGTGCTACTATTCTCTTTAGCAGTATTTTCTCGAATACTTTGCTTAGTGAGTCTAGTAGGCTTATTGGGCGATAGTTGTCGGGATTGGACTTGTTTTTGCCCGGTTTGCCAAATACTAGTATTTTTGCTTGCTTCCAGCACACAGGGTAGTACTGTAGCGTGAGCATTGCATTGAAGATTCATATTAGTATTTGCAGGGCCTTGTCAGACAACCACTTCAGTACCATATTCTGTAGGTTGTCAGGGCCCGGTGCTTTGCGATTGGGGAGGTGCCGGATAATCCACTTAATTTCGTGAATATTGGTTTTGCGGACTTCCGGCTTGGGTGCATTGGTTATGTAATCATTTACCTCAGCGTCCATCCTGAGCGTGAACTCCGGGTTAGAGGGTGTATCGTTTGGTGTAAATGCTTCCTCTAGGGAGTTTGCTAGGGCCTCCAGTTTGTCCCGTGTCGAATAGGCCGGTCCTGTCGAAGTTTGAAGGGTCGGCACCTGATGGGTTTCGCGGGTGAAGTATCTCGCGAGGAGCCACACTGATGGTGTGTTTTCTGTGGGGTTGGTACCAAATTTTGATATAAGATTACCCCAAGAGCTGCACCGGTGTTCATGTAGAGCGTTCTGGATTTCAACTGAGTTGATTTTTCCTGACTCTGTCGTGGTCCCTGTGGTATTTGGTCCAGTCCCACCTTATATTGTTCCTTTCCCTTATTAGTGCTCGGATGCGGGCTGTTATTTCCAGTTTCCGCTCGCGGGTGTTTACAAGGGGAACACTTGTGTCCAAGGTGACTTGGATGGCTGAAACCAGGGTTTCCACAGCAGTGTCTAGCTCCTGATTAGTGGTTAGTGGCTGGGTAGATTATTAGCTTGGGAATAACCTAACCCCCAAGGGAAGATGATGAATAAAAAGAAGTGGGTTTCGGACTGGAGAAATAGGACGAGAGTCCAACAGAAGTTATAATTTTAACTTTAAGTATACTCAAAGGCAGTTGCCACTGCAAATCCGCTTTCCGATACCTAAAGTGGGTAGGGACCTGGGCGAAGCTAACAGGAAACGCAGCTGGAACTTGGGCTATTCGCAAGAAAGCTGCTATAGCGTATTCCCTCTCAAGCATAAATATACCTACTATGGGGAAGGGTGGTGGTTTGGCAAGACAAAGAGTAACAGATTTATTGTGTATCTGTTCAAAGGAGTTTGTTTCTAAACAAGTATTTTGAAGAATACAAATGACTTGAATCAGCCTTGATATTTTAGTTCTTGAAATTGTAGAATTTCTAACGAGCGACCGAATGCTTCCAAGAAGGATAGGGATAAAGCAATTATACCCTTGGGAATAATTTTGTTAAGAGCACCAATAGTTGCATTTAGAAATGACTAAGCTTTTACCCAGCAAGGCGCCGACTAAAAGTTTAGACAATGAGAAACACTTAAATTTTGAAAAACCAACCATAAGTGGTAGAGAAAATCTCCACAAGCAGGAAGCTGGCGTAGCGAGCTATGCTTGCCTTACTGGCCAGTTAGAATTAGCTATCAAAGCTAAGAGAGACTTGAATAAGTTAATAACTAAGAGTTCTTGCTCAAATGCAACAAGTAGTGAAAACCTTATCAATGGAATTATTTTTATTAAAGAGGGCATAAACCTAGGAAGAGTCAAGGAAGACAGGATCTTGCCTAACCGTTATGTTTGAGAAATGATAAAACAAAAGAACAAATCTTAATTTATTTAACAATGTAAAAAGAAGTAGTTTATGTAACAAATATATAATTTTGATTTTGTAAACAATTGGGGTCGCAGACCTCCTAAATCATTTAAATCTTGCGTCAGGCTATTGATAATTTTTTGGTTTCAAACCTTTTATATGAGATAAAATCTTCGTAAGATTTTGAAATATTTCTAAGATTGATAAATAGAAAATTTTAAGATAATTAAAGTAATTAAGGTTAAACAATAAATCAAGTACAAGATGTGTACTTTAAGTATTTCTAGATAGGTATCTTAGAAATATGAACAAACAACAACTTCGAAAGTAACAACAACAAAAACGGGAAGAAATGAAATAGAAGTTTCTATAACTTCTTGTATTAATACAGAACTACTTTTGGCGATTATACAAATAGGGCAGGTCACTTATTGTGAAACCTGAAGAGAAAAATTGAAAGGAAGTTTCTAGAACTCCTATGTGGGTAGGGATCACGAGAAAAATCGGGCAAATTTCCCTTTCGTGAAACCTAGAGATAACTCACTTTTGAGTAGAAAGAATTGGATTGGAGAAACAATATACTTTAAGACGTGTACTAGACACGAAGTTTTACAGACATTAATTCTTTGTACGTGGAACAAGTAAGGGAGGGCACTTATTGAGAGTGACACCTCATTGAAAAAAGACCTAATGTAACAATTTTTTTTATTTTAGTTTGTTAGTAAAGGGTTTGGGAAAGATCAAATGGGATTGTGGAAGAGTGTTCATGGCCGTATTTATTGTACTCGGACGATCGCGACGCGGATGAAAAAGTTGAACAGGCACTGTTATCTCTATAGTCTGTTGATATAGTTGAAAGTTCACTGTAGTAGCACAAAAAGTTTATAGAAAGAAAAGTTATTGCAGTTATGTAAAAGTTGAGTTTTGGCTTGAGAGAATTATGAGTTGTAGTTTCTATGGGCGGCAGTTAAATACGGCAGAAAATTTCCCATGTAGGAAGACAGTTTATGTGGATTAGAAGTTTATCCCACATAAGTTTCTCAGCGAAGAAAGTATTCCCATATCAAGTGGAAAATACATGACAGTATAACTGGTAGATAGAGTGTAGGTTCTGGAATGTTCCAGAGCAATGATGAGTTGTTTAAATTGGGTAGAGAATCCCTCGGCGGAAAACTAGATTATATAGACAGTGGGTATTTTAGAAATATCCCTCGATGTGAGATAGCATCTCAGAAAATCTTTCATTTTGAAAGTTAGACTTGATAGTTTGAGTTTGATCAAGAAGATCTCTAGAAAGCAGTTATTTTATCACATATAGCAATTTTCACTGTCTATAAAATCCAAATAAAGCATGGAGCCTTTTAAAAGCGATGAGAATGTGGTTAAAACATGAAGTCGGTACTTATCTTTGCTTCATGAAGAAGGCGATGTTGCTGTTGACGGTTGATTCTAAAACTCGAACATAGCGTCGAATTTAAAAGTTTGCCTCTAGAGTAGAGGAGGCGAGCTTTAGTTAAGCTCCAACTGACTGGTTTGACTTCAGACGCACAAGTGAGGCCAGCTCAATGGAGCGCGGAGAGACCAGGGATGGGAAAAAGGTGGGGGTAGGAGACAAAAGGAATACATATAAGAATAGCCAACATAACAGAAATAAATTTTCTTGATGAAATGGTCTTCAAAGAGTTGATAGCAGGCGTCACTAGCGCAGCCTGGTGGGTGAAAAAGTAGACGAAGTTCTCTTGATCACGGAGATGATAGCTGGCGATAGCGACGAGATCTGGTGGCTAGATTGGTAAGGAAGTCCTCTTGTGCAGGGAAAAATTGAGGAACTTCAGAGATTCGCTGCTAGATGACGCTAGGTGGGTCATGGAAGATATATATCTAGAACAGATTTACAGGTAGTGTAAGAAACATATACCAACAAAGAGAAATCAGGAGATCACTGTTGGTGTTTGCGAAAAAAGGAAGGGATGAACTAAAGCAAAGAGAAGCAAAAGCTTACTCTGTCTTACCGTGTTACCGTGTATTCCAAAGAATACACCAGTGGCATGTCATCTTTGCCATCTAGTTCTTGGTCTAGTATGGCCTTGGACTGGTTCCAGTTGGCAGCTTTATAGTTGCGTTTAAGCCTGGTTCCTGTTTCGATGACTTCAGGGGGGGGGGTCGCAAGTGTAATAATCGTTGGCTTGTGATTTGACGATAGGTCATTTATCACCCTGATTCTGTGATTGAGCGTTACCTGGTTAATCAGGCATATGTCCAGAATGTCAGCGATGTCCGTCGAATTACGTTGCGGTACGAAAGTTGGCTCTTTGGGGGCCGCGACTATGTAGTCATTGGCTATCATGTGCGCGTAAAGCCTCCTGCCCGAGTCATTGGGGCGGAGACATCCCCAGTGAGCACTTTTGGAATTGAAATCCCCTCCAAGGATGGTATGTGTACCAGTTTTGAATAGGGTTTCTATGTCCTGTGTGTTTATCCAGTTGGTGTGATTGTACACTGAATAAATATTCAGGTAAGTACCTTGCACAGGCAAGCGGCCTCGAGTGATTGCAGTTCTGGTTTGTCTAGTTCCATGTGAGCTATTTCTTTACGGACCAGTGCTGCCACTCCTCCTTTAGACATATCGGTGTCTTACGGTATTAAAGCCTCTTACGGTGAATTTCTGCCCGGGCTGTAAGTGTGTTTCCGTTATGAGTGCCACGTGTACGTCATGGAGGAACAACGCGAGTTCTGTTTTCTTTTTACGGACTCCATCGGCGTTCCAGTTTAAAACTCGGATCCCGTCCGTGTGTGTATAGTTGGGGGTATTAGTTGGGTTCCCTTCAGGTAGGTCAGGTGTATTATCCATGACGGGATGTGAAGGTGGTGTTTATAAATGTGGTGAAAATGCTCATCCACTGGTTCATAGGGTTCGTGAATAGCTGCATAATTAGCGCCATCACGGCCTGGCACAATGTTCCCATAGTCAACCCTGGAAAGAGTTGATTGAAGAAATCATTGATTTTGTCCCAGATGGTGCTGGGAGCCTGATCCAGTGGTGGGCTGGCCTGAGTGGCTGTGTTTGAGGGAGGGGTGGGGGCAAGAGGGAGGAGAGTAGCTGGGGCCGATGCGTCTTCGTTTGGCTGGCAAGTGATGGAGCTGGAAGCTTGTTGGGCTTCTTGCGTTTGCTCCGCAGCCATGGTGGTCTTTGCTTCGGCTTTTTTTTGGGCGTTTAGAACGGATCTTCTTCCTTCGTTCCTTGGGAGGAGGTACTGAGATCGGGTCTGGGCAGGTGGAAGTGCTGGGCTGAGGATTGATCTCAGTGTTTGGGTGTGTCGTGTCTATGTTACGGGATGGCTGTGTCCCCCCTTCAAATCTACTTTCGGTCCTGCCTGATGGGCCTTTAGGCATTGATGATGCCTTGGTGCCTGAAGGGCCTCCACGTGCCTGGTGCATGCCACCTTGATGCGCACCAGTTTTCATCGTGTTTCGCCTGTTAGCTTCTTATGCCCTGCGGGTGGGGCAGTTCTTAAAATTAGCCGCATGTGGTCCCTTGCAGTTTCTGCACTTGGAGTTTGCCTCATGGGGTCCAAATGGGCATTTGGCAGAGTGGTGTCCTTCAGCGCAGCGCCTACAGCAAGGCCTATCGTGGCACCCCTTGGAGGTGTGACCCAGCCTTTGACAATTGCTGCATTGCGGCGCTTGAGAGGGAGTCCGGTATGGGATGATGCTCACCTCCATGCGAGCCAGCATTTTTACTTGTAATATGCTGTCCGCTTCCGGCCCTGCCGTGACTGTCACCAAGTACGGTGGGGAGTGTATACGGGAGGACTTTGTGCGCATCGTTTCGATGAATTCAACTGGGAAGTTCATCGCTTTAAATGCGGCTGCGAGGTCGTCACACGTCTTCTGGTTTGCCCGTGTGCGCAGTACATATCACTTTACAGGCTTAGCTGAAACGATCTGTGAGTACGGCGCATTGACGGCTTCCAAGTACTCTATGCAAAAGTGATAAGCCTTCCAGCTATCGCATAGAAGCCAGACAGACGTGCCGGAGTCTCGCTTGGGGGCTTTGAAGTGGTACTTGTTACGGTACTCATGTGGGAGTGCCGTTGCAAGTCCCAGATCGATGTTATGTATATCTGTTGTATACAGTGTAAGTGGCGGCGGCTTCTTAGGCTTTGGCCTGTTCGGTCTGTCGGGGAAAGTGGAAGTAGTCGAGCCGGACGAGTCCCGCGACACACGCCCCCTTTGCCCGTCTTTAGCTTTAGCCTCTTGGGCTTGCCTCTTGGCATCGGCTTTCTCTCTCCTCGACAGCACCGGTGTGAATTCCTCCTCCTGTTCCCCAAGCTCTGGAGTCTGTTTCCTGAGTTCAGGGGCCCCAGGGTACGCGGAGGACTTTTCATTGGTTTGACCCTGCACAGGTTTGGAAGTCCGCGCGGGTGCTGGCTTCTTAACCTTTGCTAGGGTGCCTTTGCCAGCCTTCCCGCTCGACGATTTCGCTGGCGAAGCTCCTTCCTGGCCAAGGCCTGTGGTTGGAGTCGCCGTGCTAGTCGGAGACTGGGACTGCTGGACTGCCGAATTGGAGGCCTTTGATTTGCCCTTCCCTTTGGTATTACCAGCTTTCTTGCGACGTGGCTGGTCAGGTGGCACGTCCATTACTAGCTTGCCTCCCGTAGTGTTGGGGTCCATCGCATGGCTTTCAATCCGGTGACCACAGGCAGTAGTGCTGGGATAGCTTTCTCCTGGACCGCTGACCCCGGCTTTCGCTGCCGGTCGTGCGGTCTCCAGGATAGGCGTCTCCTTGCCTTCTGTCCCTGTTGGCACCAATGCCGCGCCTGGTGGTGTCGCTGGCGCGACGAGGCTGGAGTCAGTGGGCTCTCCCCTGACTGGTTGCTGGACGAGTCCAGCCAGCCTTCCAGGACGTCTCCGCAACTCAACAGCCTCGCTGGGGTGCCGTGTGTGTGCAGGGGCGCAGCGGGTGCAATCTGCGTGGGATCTTCCGTTAGCGGGCTGCGGGGCGCGGGAAGCCGCGGCACCTGGGTCACGCTTAGGATTCTACCTCTGAGGCAGGCGTGCCATACACCGGGGATGATTGGGGCGCTAGCGCGGTTATTCGGGGATCCCTTGACAAGGCGAACGGGCTGCCGGTAAGAGCTGGGCTTATATCCGGGTTCACGTAGTCGCGCATGTAGAGGGTCAGCGGGGTATGGGGTAGAATGCGGCGGGGCGTGTAGGGTGAAGTGGCGATGGGGGTGACAGGTGATAGCTGGCGAAACATGATGAGGGGTAGTTGAAGTTGATAGCTTAGAAATAATAGGGTTCGCACCAGAGCCGAGAGAGAATACCAGACAAATTGCTCTTTTGAAACAGACAAATAGCTCTCTTGTGACTGGCCTGGTGCTAGCCTATATATGTGGTGAGGGGAAAATTCTAAAAAGCGAACAAGTGAGCGCGGGATGATCCGATGTGAACGGGTCCCTGACTCACAGAGTGCCCTATCCTAACCCCAGAACTGACTGGGTGATGAGATGAGATGTAGGCTGGCGGGCCTGGCTGGCAGCAGTAGCTTCAGACTCCTGGCGTCCTTGGCTGGTGAGCTCGTGCCAGCTGGGCGATGACTGGTCTGGCGGGGCTCGTCGAAGCGCTCCCCGCGGTGAAGTCTCGAAGTTCTCAGTCGGCTCTCTCTCGTGCAGCAGCGTGACTTCTCTCGTTCAAGTCCAAGTCAGCCTGCAGTGAAGAGGTGTTTTTTTTTCTTCTTTTTTTCGGGGGGGGGGGAAAGGTTTCCGCTCCCCCCGCGTGGCACCCGACCTTACTACTGGTGCCTCCGACATGCAGTTAGTCTACATAGTAGAAGAGAAAACATAGGGGATTGGAAAGATCAGGATTGCCCTTTGAGGCTTTGCGCCTGTCCCATCGCGGTCGCGATCTACCAGGCATCATACCGTAGGTAGATATTAACATTGGTATATTATTATATATGTGGACATATAAATATGTACACATATATAACGGTAAGATTGTAGGGCCAGGGAAAACCACATAGACAGAAAGGAAAGATTGTCTACACGTAAAATCTGGCGGCTTGGTTATTGCCACATGCAAGGATATGGGTATGGAAATGAGTAGGTTTTGTTAGTACGGGAGGTGTATCATGCAACAGTTGCAAAATCAGTTTCCTCGCCGAGATTAGTATATGTGGGAATCAGTTGGCTTGGCACTGCTGGGACTAGTGCGTCCGCAATGGCGGACGAACTGTATGTCCGGGGTTAGGTTCGGAGCACAGTCCGCCCGCATCCAGCGTTTAGAAAAGACTGTGGAGACTTATGGTGACAGTGTTGCTAACTCTAGGCAGAGGTAGCGCTGACGTCATACGTTATGTTCACCCGCTTCGAGTACTGCGCTTTCATAAGTTAGCGAGACAACCACAACCCCAGCAGCTACCTGAAATAGAACACGCCCAGGAAGGAGCAGTTTTGCAGGTGTTAACGGATCGGACCAGTATTAAGGATACTGTATGCGAAGAGAACCAATAACGACATTCATTTCGTTGTGATACGACGCATTACTGATTGACAGATGTCTAGAGCACAACCCTTCCTTCCTTCTCGGATGTATGCAGACGATGTTAACAATTATTATGTCAGCAATACTGTTGATCATCACCTCTTTAGTTATTAGTTAGGCTGCAATTTACTTTCTTTCAATTTTATTCTTGTTGTTTTGTTTAGATTAATATTTGTAATATTGTAGTGAGTTAGCCATGCGGTTAGGGGCGCGCAGCTGTGAGCTTGCATTCGGGAGATAGTGGGTTGGAACCCAACTGTCGGCAGCCATGATTCGATCGAACAGAAAATAAAACAGACACACAACAGTAACACCAATGACGGATATTGCTTCAGAACTTATGTTGCCGGCGGAACTGAGCACGTGCTCCACTCCGGGCGAGCATGCAGCACAGGACCAGGCTCTTCTTTCCAGCGTGCTAACCTCGAAAAGTTTTAAATGACTAAGACTTAATATAAGCGATACTTGTATGCAATAACAAAGGTAATCAGTTGGCAGATAATTGTAGGAAGCTATTATGATGAAAAATATATATGTTCAGAGTTCCTTTATGATAAAAGGTGAGGTAACAAAACCAGTGTACGGGGGGATTTCCGTTAAAAGTAAAAGCCCATAAGACCCACAGTCTTTTCTAAACTCAGGATGCTCTATAGTACCAAGTCTCCGTGATCCGGAGAGGGGAGCCACGCCTGCGAACAGGGGCTTCTTCTCTCGTGTCCTGGACATAGCTGATGGTTGTTATCAATCACTCCACCGCTGCATACAATCGTCCTGAAACTATAAGCTAATGATTATTAATAGTCCTTCCCTTGGCTATCCTTTCGGCAAGCCAGGGGAAGGGTTTTTAAAACTAATGTTTTTCTTTTTTTGCCTTAACTAAACTTAAGCTGTAACAAAGAAACAAACTGAAACAGACAGACGTGCACATGGACATAGACAATTAATTACTTCACATATATATATATATATATATACACACTTCATGTATGCAGCAAGGGGAGCGCGTGCGGCCGCCTTGGTTGGCCTGAGCCATTACCAAGGACTTTCATGGGAATGTGGAGTGGGGTTATCCATGGGAGAATTCCATGGGATGTGTATTTGGGGGGTGACATTTGTGTTGTATGTCCCTGGGGTTAGTGCCGCTTTGCACTACTCATAGCACCTACCTTTCCTGACTTTACCTGAAGAGAATGTGTCGAGGGGTAGGGTATTTGCTATTTCGGCCCATATCTTGTCGGCCGAGGGCTCTTAAGGTCTACCCACAATGCGCTGTCGGTAGCCTGTAGTGGGCAGGTGGTAGACAGCAGACGTGGTCTGAAGCCGGTAGCTCACAACCTAGCAACACACAATGCGCAGTTGTCAAAATGCTAGGAGTAAATAATAACTTGACTTTCATTTATTCCTTGAAAGTTAAAATGCTAGGAGTAAATAATAACTTGACTTTCATATATTCCTTGAGAAAGTTCAATTGCATGGGAGACAAGTTGCCAATATTGTCGATAACTTAACCTAAAATTGCAAGGATGGACGACTTGGAGCTGTATGGTGCATTTTTATAACTGCTAACTGCTACAGCATTGGTAAAATTGAGGAACAATGGTACGCGAAGGTACTGGCGACATCCGACGCTAGTGGCAGAAGAGGGGGAATTTAAAACTCTTTTCTTAAAATATAAACGGACAAGCCATGACAAGTTCTTCAGGTACGTATGTGAGATTTTCGAAGTCGAAGTCAAATGTCATGTCCTGTGGTTCGGATTCCACGTAAAAAGGAGTGGATCATGATCGCAGGTTTAAAACGGTCACGTAAAACTAATCAGAAGAGCTTCCTTTCTTCAGGTACACCAGGATGGAAGTTTGGCAATTTGAAGAGCTGCTTAGTGGTTAGGATCTGTCAATGCGAGACCTCCTTTTTCGGGAAGGACTAGAAGTGAAGCTTCCAGTCTAATAAGCAAATGAACTTTACTAAGTAGGAACAGATTGAACATTGATGAGTAAATAGCAATGGAAACAGTTTGCCAATAACAGTGGTATTTTATTCAAAAACCAACTTTCAAAAGATTAACAGTAAATAAATATATAAACATGTAATGGAAATGTGACCTTTGACAGGCCGACAACAAGCGAACAAGATTTCATAAGCTTTCAAAAGATTAACAATAAATATATAAATATGTAATGGAAATGTGACCTTTGACAGGCCGACAACAAGCGAACAAGATTTCATAAGTTTGAATGCCAACAACCCTGAGAATAAGTAACCACTTTGTGGCCAGTAGTCTAAAGTAGAACTATGCAGGGTAAATTAGCGAGTAACTATAGTACTCAATAATAGCTTAAAATCTAGCCTAGGACTGCACACCGAGAGTAGGCTAGTTTATTTACAGAAAAATCAATATTTACATGCCAGTAGGGATAACATCCCACTAGTCGCCTGATAGTTACAAGGTGAGGTTGTTTACAATTGAAATGGGAGCATTCCCAAAAACACCTTGATAGATTAAGTAGAGAACAAGCCATTCACTTCGTCAGAGAGGTGAACTGGTGTTAAGCCCAATAGTTTATACAAAAATAGAGAAAAGGATGATTTGTTTTGAAGGATAGTTAACATGTGAAAGAGAGAGAACAGTTCTCATAGCCCACAATTTAAAGGCATAATACATGCTTAAACCACTTAATAGAAGGAAATAAGTTTAGTTTGGCATGGTTTGACAAATTACTTAAGCCATGTGACATAACCCTAAAAAAAAGGAAAGATACATTTTTAAGTTTAGAAATGTTTTAGGTTATAATAAACACTTAGCTTGTTGGCGTTGGTGTAGAGGAATTTCCACATAATAGAAATGGAGGAAGAACGTGTTGATCACTTTTTTCCGTCTTGGAAATGTTGAAGACTTCGTGCCCAGCACAAAACTGACGTAGGCCAACTATCGATGTAAACTTATATAGATTTCGTAGAACTCGGTTTTGATCACTTTTTTCCGTCTTGGAAATGTTGAAGACTTCGTGCCCAGCACAGAAGAAAACTTGTTTATCGTTTTTGCTCACGACAAACTGACGTAGGCCAAGTAACGATGTTAACTTATGTCGATTTCGTAGATTATAGAATGCAC
Organism: Meconema thalassinum; assembly: GCA_946902985.2. Lineage (NCBI taxonomy): Eukaryota > Metazoa > Arthropoda > Insecta > Orthoptera > Tettigoniidae > Meconema > Meconema thalassinum. The sequence continues at coordinate 416,370,869 of OX336389.2, forward strand.
TGCTGGTTTGACTAGAAGCATTTTGCGATGTATTAGCACACAGCGTTGAGACACATTCAAGCGTGAAGACGGCTAAAGATGAGTGACTGGCATTGTGACTTGCTGGAGACAGACTGTTGATGTAGGCCAGGGCAGGCTATATACCGGAGATCACGCGGAATGCGTGATGCGGACAGGTGGCGTCGGCCAATCCGAGAGCATGGAAAATTCTCGAAAACTGCTGAGGCCAATCAGAGCAAGGGGCCAACTGAAAATGAACCTCGTGACCAACATTAGTTCCGGAAATCATTTCAGTATCATGGAACACGTGCTAGCAAGAACAGATTGAAGAAAAATGGAATGACATGACAGGTGAGAGGTTATGTTATAATAAAAATAAGTGAACTTTGTAAATTTCACTGAAAAGTGAACATACTGCCAGAGGGGCAACAGAGAAAAAAAACAAAACAAAAATAACATGAGAGAGAAGAGCTAGAGTGGCAGAGGGCAAATGACTGAAATAGGACGAACACAGTGTCCTGATGAAGTTTTAAGTTTGACCACTCGAACTCTAGCATCTCTGCCAGAATAGCATTTTATAACACGACCAGTTTTCCATTCAAGAGGAGGACCTGGGTCTTTGAGAAGAACCAAATCACCCTCCTGAAGGTTAGGCTGAGAGAGCTGCCACTTGTTCCTCCTTTGGAGCGAGTGAAAATACTCAAGTCTCCATCTCTTCCAAAATTGAGCCTTAAGGGATTCTATCTTTCTCCACAAGATAGGCAAAGACAGATAAAGTTTACGATCAAGCAACGGAGGAGACGCAGCTAAGGAACTGCCCACCAGAAAATGACCTGGAGTCAAAGGAAGGAAATCACAAGGATCGTTGGAAAGAGGAGAAAGAGGTCGTGAGTTGACAATTCCCTCAATGAGTATAATTAAAGAATTGAATTCTTCGTAAGTGACAATACTAGAGCCTAGAGTTTTCTTTAAATGATTTTTTGTGAGTTTCACACAAGATTCCCATCATCCGCCATGATGGGGAGCATAAGGAGGGATGAAATGCCATTTGAATTGGTTTAAGTGCGAGTAATTGGAGATTTGTTCTTTCGCACGAGGGGAACAAAGGGCTTTATACCACTGCTGCGAAGCTCCAACAAAGGTTTTGGCATTATCAGAGAAGACTTCTGAAGGAATGCCTCTTCGTGAAATGAATCTAGAGAAAGCGGAAAGAAAGTATGAGGTGGGGGCACTAGTTACGAGCTCAAGATGAATAGAGCCAGTGACCATACAGACAAATAGAGAAACGTATAGTTTTCCAAGGATTTTCCTTTTAGCACGGGGGTGATTTTGTTGATACACAAACGGACCGGTATAATCAATGCCGGTGAAGGTAAAAGGCCTGGGGAAGGTCAGCCATGAGTTGCTGATTAGGTTTAGGCTTAGCTTTGAAACAAGTAATACATTTATGTATAACAGAAGTGACTTCGTGTAAACCATTAATAGGCCAGTATTTTTCCCGTATCAAGCATAGAAGGGTTCTAGAACCAACATGCAAGTTTTGATAATGAAACTGACGAATGATTATCCGAGTAACATGATGTTTAGACGGAAGGATAATAGGGTGCTTTTTTTCATCGGAGAAGTCAGAAAGAGAAAGTCTGCCGCCCACTCTTAACAAACCATCGTCACCTAGAAAAGGGCATAAGGCAAAAAGCCTGCTGTGTTTCTTGAGAGTTTTACCTTTAGCCAATATGTTTATTTCGACTGAGAATGCCTCTCTCTGGGTGAGCCAAAGAACTTTGATGGTGGCAATTTGCAGTTCAACAGCCGAAAGAAAAGGCTGAGGTAATAGAGGTTGATCTAGTACTAAAAATTTCCATCTGAGCACATAAGCAGTGACGCGCACTAGTTTTTGAAAAGAAGAGTAACGTTCCAACAAGGAAGGAGTGTTGGCAGTTACAAAGGCAGAAGCTTTTTTGCTGATTTCAGGAATATTCTCTAACGGGAAATTAGAGTTGGAAGGTCGGTTTTGAATTCTTTCAGAAAGCCATGAAGGGCCGTGCCAGTACAAACAGGATTGAGATAGTGACTTAGGTGAACAACCACGAGAAATGAGGTCGGCGGGGTTGTCTTTGCTAGAAACATGGTTCCATTGTTCTGGTTTAGAAACAGTTTGAATTTTCTCAACTCTGTTAGCTACAAAAGTTTGCCAATTAGAAGGAGGTTTAGAAATCCATGCCAAAGCAATAGAGGAATCTGTCCAAAAATATGTGTGCGAGAACTTACAGTTGAGTGTTTGTTTGAGTTTGTTAGCTAATTCGGCAGCAAGTAGTGCGGCACAGAGTTCAAGACGAGGTAATGAAACGGGTTTCAAAGGCGCAACCTTAGATTTAGCACATATCAAATTGGAGAAAAAGGGGGAGCGGCTTACAATGTAAGCACAACATCCGTATGCTTTGGTCGAACTGTCAGCGAAAAGGTGCAAATCCAGGACAAGAGAGCAAGAGAACGGAACTAGCACTCTAGGAATGTCTATTAATGAGAGATCACAAAGACTGTGCCGAAAGGTAAGCCACTTTTGTAAAAGCGAAGGAGGAATGGGATCATCCCAATCCGAGTTCAATGACCATAGCTCTTGCATAAAGATTTTAGCTAGAACAATTACGGGTGCAATGAACTGAAGCGGGTCATATATCTTAGCTATTTCTGATAGCACTTGTCTTTTGGTTTGTGGAGGTGAGGAAGACAAATTTACTTCGTAAAAGAATGAGTCAGCTTTAGGATACCAGTGTATTCCCAAAACTTTAGTAGCATCCTCCAATTTACAAAGCTCTACTGGAGTATCAACAGGACAATGTGGCAAGAGATTGGATAGAAGTTCCTCAGAATTTGAGTTCCAACGATGAAGTAAGAATCCTCCTCTGCTAAGTAAAGTTTTTAAACTTTGAGAGAGTTCGATAGCCTCAGATACATTCTTGAAAGAAAAAAGAAAGTCATCAACGTAGAAGGAATTTTTCAACAAAATAGGAGTTTCAGAAGTAAACAAGTGACCATCTTGGTCGGCAAGATGTTTCAAAGTACGAATGGCAAGAAAAGCCGATGGTTTGAGCCCATACGTTACGGTTTTTAATTTAAAGATCTTGATGGTTTTGGTAGGAGCATCACGCCAGAGAATTCGTTGAAGATTTTGTTGTTCGGAATTAATCAGAATTTGTCTATACATTTGTTGTATGTCGGCTATGATTCCAATTGGAAATAGACGGAAATTTAAAAGAATAGACGGGAGATCAGACTGGCAGGTCCAGATAGGAGAGTGTCATTTAAGGAAATGCCATTGGCATCAGGGGCAGAACCATTAAAAACAACTCTTATCTTTTCTTTGGTGGAGGGATTCTTCCAAACGTGATGGTGATTTAAATACACTGAATCTAAGGAAGGGTTGAAATCTTGAACAGTCTCCATATGGTTAGAAGCTTCATAATCCTCCATGAATTCAAGGTATTGTTTGCGAGTGGAAGGATCTTGCTTGAGTTGATTCTCAACTGCAAATAAAGCTTTAAGAGCTTTCGGATAGGAATCACATAAAGAAGGAGGAGAAGAAATGCGTGGCATTGTGACAATAAATCTGCCATCTGGGTTACGAACAGTGGTTTCTAAAAAATGTTGTTCACAAAATTCATCTTCTGATGAAAGAGAAGGAGCAGATTCAATGGACTCTATTTGCCAAAATTTTTCCAGACGCTGATGAAGATCTGCATTAGTGAAATGGCATTGAGAGGAACCTTGAACAGTTTGAAGAGGAATATAACCTGTGATAAGCCAGCCAAATTTAGTATGGTGGGCGTAGATACCAGATGAAATATTAACCCTTGACGGAAGAAGATTTTGCCAAAATGTGTTAGCGCCAAAAAGAATGTCAACGTGAGAGCTTTTATAGAATTGAGGGTCAGCCAGTTTTAGATCATAGGGAAATTTCCATTCGTCAACGGAAAAAGAGCGACTGGGAGTAGGACTGCCAATACTCGGAATGGACAGACAGTTTAGATGAAAGTTAGTGCCATATTGGACTGAATCTTTCACCTGCAGCTTGACATAATTTAAGGAAGTAGACTTGCTGTTGTTGATACCAGATATTTCAATATTGGTGGAGAGTGGTTTGAGACCTAACCTTTCAACTAATGATGAGGTTATGAAGTCATGAGTTGCCGCATTGTCGAGCAAGGCTCGTACTAAGTGCCAATTGCCGGAAGAATCTTTAACTTGGACCTGGATCGTAGATAACAAAACTTGAGCACTACGCCATGAGGGGGTTGTTTGATTGTAGGATTGGGCAACGGTATTTACAGTAGAAACAGAAGAGCTAGGTGGAGAAGCATCACTAGTGAGGCTCAGCGCAGGTTGGGCACTAGGATTTGAAACTGTTCCAGGAATAGACCGTGGCTTTTCGAAGCGATGTAAGGTAGAATGATGTCTTAGCTTGCAATGCATGCAAACTCCTTTCGAAGGGCAGTCCGCTAAGATATGCCTTGAAGAGAGGCAGTTAAAACAACATTTGTTTTGCGACACAGCTTTTCTACGATCGTCAACTGAAAGGCCTTTGAAGGTATTGCAGAAATATAAAGGGTGAGGACTATTGCAAAGAATACACGAGGTTTTATTACCTTGTATAGAGAAAACATGAGAATGTGAAGACTTTTCCGAGAAATGCTTGGTGGGTTTACTTTTGCTGACATCGGTGGAACCTTGATTAAAGCAGAAAGAATTTGACAACGTTTCTTTATGAAAGAGATCAAAACTTTAAATGTGGGTTCAGGTTTGTCCACTAAATCGGATTCCCATGCTTTACGAGTATTAAGGTCAAATTTGGACGTAGTGAGATGTATAAGAAAAAGATCCCAATGTTCAACAGGTTGTTTAAGATGTTCTAGGGCTCTTACATGAAGTTCAACGGTGTCTCCCAGATTTCTAAGGGATGATAAATTATCAGGGCGTGAAGCTGGTAAATTAAACAAGGCGTTCATATGGCGTTGAATCCTAAGTTTGGCATTGCCATATCGCTGTTGGATGAGGTCAATAGCTACCGAGTAATTCTCGGTGGTGAGAGGTAAAGCTTCAATTAACTTTAAAGGAGGACCCTGAAGAACAGACTTTAAATAATAAAATTTTTGAATCTCAGGGAATGATCTATTATCATGTATTAGAGAAGAAAAAAGTTCAAAAAAGGAATCCCATTGGTTTTCCTCCCCTGAAAAGGTAGGAAGTTGGATTTTAGGAAGAAACAGTTTGCTAACTTCGGTGTTTTGATGGGTTGCTAATTGCTTAATTAAATCCTTAGCTTCGCCATACATATTGTAATACAGTTCTTCAACAGAACTACGATCCTGTTCTTGATCAGGTTCGATTGTTTCAATTTCGGTTTGCAACACATCATACTCTTGAAAATGTTGCTGATAAACATTAAAACGTTGAAATAGAACATCATAATTGTGATCATCAAAAGATTTGGAAGCCAAAAAATGCTGAAAACGAGTAAGTTTGTTTTTACAAGCAGTTCTTTTGGCTACAAGCTCCTTAGGAAGAGACATGGCGGAACTTTGAGTACTTTCACTCACCGATCTGCTAGACTGCCGAGCGTCTGAAGTGGTAGTAGTAGTATTGGTACTGGTAGAGGTGGTAACAAGGGACATCTCCGCTCACCCCAACACAGCTTTCATAGCGATAGCTGAAAAATACAATTAGCATTAGTAACAGAAGTGAAAAGCTGCAATAGCTTATCGAATGGCTTGGAAACCTGTTTCATACAATAAACAATTATGAAGGTTATTTAAAGGTCCCGGGTTTCGGCACCAACTTGGATAGGATCCGTCAATGCGAGACCTCCTTTTTCGGGAAGGACTAGAAGTGAAGCTTCTAGTCTAATAAGCAAATGAACTTTACTAAGTAGGAACAGATTGAACATTGATGAGTAAATAGCAATGGAAACAGTTTGCCAATAACAGTGGTATTTTATTCAAAAACCAACTTTCAAAAGATTAACAATAAATAAATATATAAACATGTAATGGAAATGTGACCTTTGACAGGCCGACAACAAGCGAACAAGATTTCATAAGCTTTCAAAAGATTAACAATAAATATATAAATATGTAATGGAAATGTGACCTTTGACAGGCCGACAACAAGCGAACAAGATTTCATAAGTTTGAATGCCAACAACCCTGAGAATAAGTAACCACTTTGTGGCCAGTAGTCTAAAGTAGAACTATGCAGGGTAAATTAGCGAGTAACTATAGTACTCAATAATAGCTTAAAATCTAGCCTAGGACTGCACACCGAGAGTAGGCTAGTTTATTTACAGAAAAATCAATATTTACATGCCAGTAGGGATAACATCCCACTAGTCGCCTGATAGTTACAAGGCGAGGTTGTTTACAATTGAAATGGGAGCATTCCCAAAAACACCTTGATAGATTAAGTAGAGAACAAGCCATTCACTTCGTCAGAGAGGTGAACTGGTGTTAAGCCCAATAGTTTATACAAAAATAGAGAAAAGGATGATTTGTTTTGAAGGATAGTTAACATGTGAAAGAGAGAGAACAGTTCTCATAGCCCACAATTTAAAGGCATAATACATGCTTAAACCACTTAATAGAAGGAAATAAGTTTAGTTTGGCATGGTTTGACAAATTACTTAAGCCATGTGACATAACCCTAAAAAAAAGGAAAGATACATTTTTAAGTTTAGAAATGTTTTAGGTTATAATAAACACTTAGCTTGTTGGCGTTGGTGTAGAGGAATTTCCACATAATAGAAATGGAGGAAGAACGTGTTGATCACTTTTTTCCGTCTTGGAAATGTTGAAGACTTCGTGCCCAGCACAAAACTGACGTAGGCCAACTATCGATGTAAACTTATATAGATTTCGTAGAACTCGGTTTTGATCACTTTTTTCCGTCTTGGAAATGTTGAAGACTTCGTGCCCAGCACAGAAGAAAACTTGTTTATCGTTTTTGCTCACGACAAACTGACGTAGGCCAAGTAACGATGTTAACTTATGTCGATTTCGTAGATTATAGAATGCACTGCTGGTTTGACTAGAAGCATTTTGCGATGTATTAGCACACAGCGTTGAGACACATTCAAGCGTGAAGACGGCTAAAGATGAGTGACTGGCATTGTGACTTGCTGGAGACAGACTGTTGATGTAGGCCAGGGCAGGCTATATACCGGAGATCACGCGGAATGCGTGATGCGGACAGGTGGCGTCGGCCAATCCGAGAGCATGGAAAATTCTCGAAAACTGCTGAGGCCAATCAGAGCAAGGGGCCAACTGAAAATGAACCTCGTGACCAACATTAGTTCCGGAAATCATTACAGTATCATGGAACACTTGCTAGCAAGAACAGATTGAAGAAAAATGGAATGACATGACAGGTGAGAGGTTATGTTATAATAAAAATAAGTGAACTTTGTAAATTTCACTGAAAAGTGAACACTTAGCATGGTGAAACCAAGGCTGTTGAAGCGTTCCATGCGATTGCCAGTGTGTCCTGAAGAACGATTGGTTATGACTTTAAGGTAGGAAATAATTACAATTTAGTTATTTATACTGCTGTAAGTTTCGGGGTTATACCGTTTTTGTAGCGTAGCAGACTGTAATAAAGTAGTATGTTTTTGGATTCAAACCTATTTGTAATGGAAGTAAACTTGTATTTTAAACTTTTTGCTTCAGGTGTGCGTTGATTTCTTTTAGGTTTCTAGCTCACGGAGGAAGCTGCATACAGTTGGCAGAGGCATACCGGCGCGGATTGTCAACTCTACAAGATATCGTGAAGGAAACGTGTGATGCCATTTGGGATGTTTTGTCACCGGTTTATTTGAAGGTACCAGACCAGGCAGGTTGGAAAAAGATAGCCCAAGAGTTTTGGGATACTTGGAATTTCCCCAACTGCATTGGGGCATTGGATGGAAAGCATATAGATGTAGTTGCTCCACCTGGATCTGCATCACTGGCCTTCAATTATCATCAGCGCTTCAGCACTATATTGATGGCGATGTGCGATGCCAAGTACCGATTCACCTATGTAGACATAGGAGCATACGGTGAGTTTGTTTGCTGTCATTAGTCTAAATGTGATATTTTTAACATACAAAATGACAAAAACTGTCTTACACTTCATTTATTGTATGATTCAGGTTCACAAAATGACTCCAGTGTATTCTCGGCATCACAGTTTGGACAGCTTCTGTTGAGTGGTAGATTGGACTTACCGGAAGCATGTCCTTTGCCCTTCACGCAGCGTCCACGATTTCCATTCTGGTTGGTGGCGGATCAGGTGTTCCCCCTCTCGGAACATATCCTGAGGCCCTAACCGGGAAGAAGATTCAATTAAGACCAACGTGCATTCAATTATCGGCTGTCTCGGGCCCGTCGATGCATCGAAAATGCTTTTGGCATTCTGGTTGGGAGGTGGCGCCTTTTCAGAACGAGAATTCAGGCTCGTCTAGGAACTGTCGACAGTTTCTAGGAACTGTCGACAGTTACTTGAAGGCAGCCATCTGCCTTCACAATTTCATAATAACATCGGATCTTAGCGGTACCTCACGCTATTGCCCGCCACATTACCTGGACAAGGAGGACGACGGGGGGCATGTAATGGAAGGAGGTTGGCATGTGGATGCTGCCTTAAATGGTGAGCAGCCACTATTCCTGGATTTAGGAAGGATTGGTGCCAATTACCCAGGCGTACAAGTTGTACGCATGAGGAATACCTTGGCAGCCTATTTAAACTCCGAGGAAGGTGGTGTAGAATGGCAGCAACACCATATATATGCTGGATATCAATGAAAGAATGACCTTAATCAAATTTATATGCATTTATTTATTATATTTATTACAAATTACATTTATTTATTACAAATTTGTTACAAATTGATGATTTTGTAGTGATAGAAGCCAGTTTTCAGTGTTGCCTAATTCTATTTAAGAAAGCTTTTCAGTCGGTCAACACAAATTGTGCCGAATTACATTAGGCGGGATACAAGTATTTGTTGCGTCTGGAAGTATTGACTTACGAAGCGGAGCGAGATACTATTGGCTTCTGTCTGGCCGAAAATTACTGCTTGTACCACAAGCAAGGAGGTCTGGGGCGTAACCCCAGGTTAGGTTTGTATTTGGAACAGTATTAACCACTGAAATGAACGCTGAACGCAAGGATTCCACCCAGGGGTGTCCAGTAGAATTATTTTTTCAAATAATAACGCAAACTATCGATGTTACCTGATTATATCGGTGTTACCCTATTTTATGATATATTTGCCTGCTACAGTCAAATATTAACGTTACAAATTATAGTTAGAACGTAATGTTTATCAAAAACATGTGATTTCATTTATGTTAGCGTGGCATCCGAAGGGTTAAATAGGAATAATTAATAGGCGTTAGGCCTATAATAATAACCCCTGGCACTACAGTCCGTGAAGGGCTAAGGCCGACCAAGCGACCGCTGCCCAGCCATTTGGCCTGCAGATATTGGAGTGACGCGTGATTAGAGCATCGGTTCCCGTCGGCCGTTAATCTTGGTTTTCGTGATCGGGGAGCTGCCTCACTGTCTGACAGCTACTTAATTGTCCTCAGGAGGCTGAGTGCACCCCGTTCCAGCCCTCACGTCAGTTCCTAAATTCCCTGATGGAGCCGGGAATCGAACCCAGGGCCTACGGGTGAGAGGCAGGCGAGCTACCCCAACACCACGGGGCCAGCTTGTTAGGCCTATAGTATTACCCTTTCACGAATTGATTGCCGGTGGCCGAGATGGGAACTATTCCTTGTTTACTTGCGTCACACGTCAGCCTGCTTCGTTGACAGGTACAGTTGCGCGAGTAGGGTATGACTCAGCTCCAATAGTCTCAGTTATCGTTTGACTGTCCGTGGTGACACGAGCTCCTGTGACGCGCAATGCTGCTTGTCTTATGGGCAGAACGAACTCTTGTCATCGCTGTGTTCCCCGCTTCGTCCCGCGGGCCAGCTGCTACAATCAACAACAACAAACACTGGCAAAGCCAGGCTCAGCAGCAATCAAATGTTAAACGGGTAATACCGTGTTATTTCAAGCTTTAAAGACTAAAACAAAAAAAGGTTCTCCCTGGTACGTAGGCAACCACAGTTTATAAATTTGACACCCCCCCAAGTTTGTGAGGAGTTTTACGCCCCTGCTGAGAGCGGTAATGCACTAACTCTTGCCTCGCTGGCATTGGGAGAGTGTGGGTTAGAATCCTGCCAACCTGAAAATGGTTTTCGTCGTTCCCCATTTTTACCACCAGGCAAAGGCCAGGACGGTCCCTTTCAATAGATCTATGGCTATTTTCCTTCCAAAATTCCTAAAAGGAGAATAAATGGCCAGTGGGTGCGTTAATAAAATTAATTATTACGTTACACCGGTACGCTACGTTTGTCAATTGCTTCATTTTAGTCACCGTGCGCATGACGAAAACAATCGAAACCTTAAAGTTATAAAACTAAAAAAAACGTTATGGTGCTTCAGAACCATGGATATGATTTTGCTAGTCTATTGTAAGTACCATACCGCCTTCGACTTATTATGGTGATCACGCATGCTTGAACAAGTGGGAAGTACCTGTATTAGTGCATTTGCACTTGTTATCATGGTAACTAGGTGTCGGACATTTGCCGACGCAAATCTGTCCACACTAATCCCAAATATAGACTCCTAGACCAGAAACATATCCATGTTAAATTGATCACAGAATTGACCACCCAACTCTGCAGACTTATTTTTTTATATCATAATAAAGCAGAACATAACCAAAACATATTATGCATGCACTCACTACAAAATGCTGGCAAATTAAAAAATGGAGTTGGAGTACTCAAGACCACGGTAATAAAAATAGAACTTTCAAAGAAACTGGATCGCTTTTCGCCTTCTACAACTTTATTGAACTCTTACATATAACATGTCAATGTAAACTTTAGCAGAGACTAATAGTAAATTTTATGCAAACGCAACTTTTCCTCCTGTTCTTTATTTGCTTTATGCTCCTTTTGTTTTCCATTTCTTCTAGTACCGTGTATAAGTTATAGGATGACCAGATAGAAAAGAATGTTGGGGGCGGGACTCAACGTAAGTTGGTGCTGTGCATCTTCCCCCACTTGGCAGTACGACACCACCTTCCACAAGAAATCAGTAGGAGCGATAAAGAGAGAGAGACACTTCCCCTACCTGACGCACATGTGCAGAAGAAACACTAGCAGTGGAGACACGAGAGCTGGAATCACTCTCACTTTGGTGCGCTTGGGCTTTGAAACATTCTTTTCTACCTGGTCAGTCTATAGTAGTTAGTTTTAGTTATAGTTTACATTTCATTTTCATCTTCACGATCACCCAAACCATTAGGGGCCGATAACCTAGATGTTAGGCCCCTAAAAACAGCAATCATGTCTGGTATATCCGTACGTAATATGTGGCCAACAGAAAAATTGAAAATACACCGTCTTACTTTGCCGCGTAATCCATTCCTTTTCCCATTTGTCCACTAGATTGAGTAAATTGAGCATAGACTGGCTGAGTGGCGCAGCGGTAACTTTCTCGCCTGCTTTTCCCAAGGTAGAGGGATCGAATTATGCTTGGGCCTAAATGTGAGGGAGCCGTGTTAGTAGAATTACTGGCACATTACAGATCCCATTCGGGGCAACATTCCGGCAGCCCGGCGTCTCTAAAAGCTTCAGTAATTAAAAGGGAAGTAAAACCATTAACATTTTATCATTATTAAACTAAACATAAACTTATTGAGAACAAACAACATCAAAAACTTCCGCGCATCCATTTTTCATGTTTACAAACAACCCGTCAAAAAAAAAAAGGATGATAATTACGGGTCTAATATGTTTTGCAGTTTAATACGAGTTAGCCAACATAAATCAATTTCAATACGAACTGAAACTGCTCATGTAAACGGCCATCATACTGAAAACAGGATCGTATTCAAATCGATTTGAGTTCGCCATGTAAACGTGTGCTAGAGAGCATGAATCGAGATGTCGTTTCAATCCTCGGTCGTGATTTCCGAAAAACCAAGCATTTAAATTCAGCACCATTTCTGCTTTCCACGGGAAGAGAGTTTTCAGAAGAACTATCCATTTATAATGCCTAAAATATACTAAACAACAGAGCACGTGGGTTGAAATATGGTTGAGAAGTTGGGAAAGAGTATAGGCTAAGTCCCAAGCAAAGAGGATTCATAATTAAGACCAAAGACAACCTTCAATTTCTATAACTTCCTTGTACAAGGCGACAAATCTAGCATGCACTTTCGTTCACTAGCTACTACAGACTCTATTGCTATGTGCTAAGCACCTTTGGATCACGACTTGTGACGTCACATCCGGTATATTAGTCGACTATCTAGTTCACTACGGCTGAAAATGTAGCTTTGGGACACAGCCTAAGTGACGATATTGTCCGCTCGCGTCGCGTTTCGTAGCCCGCAGTCATGAAGACGAGATTACTTTCTTCTGACAAAGTCACGCCAGGTTATAAAGTCGCGGCAGCACGCGCAACCGATCAGCGCACAAATACGAACGTGCTAACAAGGGGAGGATACGATGCATGGGTCACCGATTCGAACCATCTTTAGTACACGTGTAGGACATGACCAGGCATATATCAGGTGCAAGTAGTAAGGTGCGCTTCTCAGCCGCTTCCGAGAAATTAATTGATTCCAATTACAGTGCGGTGTCTATGTATGTTGTATGCTATCAAGAAGCCAATGAGCGCGTGGTACAGTGGTAAGAGCCCTGCACGGGATCGCTGGATCGAATCCCAGCGGTGAGCTTTTGCAGTGTGTTGAATTTTGTTTTAACATTGGCAATTCGTACAACTGCAGGTCTTTGTTTCATTCAAATCCATAATGGATGTAGGTGTCGTGAATAATATTTATTTTGCAGACAATTGTAATTACGTGTTATGTGAGCGGGAAAAGAGATTCTGAAATCATCGAATGGGGGTCAACGTTTGTGACATTACATAATGTACAGGCCGGACGTTTGTTTTAGACGATTGCCCTTGACCTTGAAGCCTGTGGGTGAGCCTACACACACTCACTCTCTCCCCTATCGCTTCATACTTGTCACCACCGACCTGATGTAATGGAATTCCAGACTTGAGCAGACAGTACAGTCCACTTCGAAGTATTGTTTGACGCAGAAGTACACGTTACGTAGTTACAAACAGAACGTCATTATATTTGCCAATGACTGTACTTCAGTAGTAGTGTGAAAAAGCTTTGTCAATCATCGGACCGCTTGGGGCAGCTGATAACAACACAGGTACTGTAGTAACTCGCCTCCAGGCTTCCATTAAGAATTTTCACTCGTCTAAAACAAACGTCCGGCCTGTACAGTATCGGCATTGCAAATACATTGGTGTTATACACGGTCAGGTGTATTCTATTATATGTATACATTTATACATTCAAGACCCAGTCAGTTCCGTTCATTGCATGTCTGTGAACCATCAGACCACCCCGTACCCCGCAAGAAGTGACTCATGCTATGGGTATTGGTTGGAAATTGCCAATGGTTACAAAAAAAAAAAAACTGCAAATATTCACCGGTGGGATTCGATCCAGCGATCCCGCGCTCACGAAGCATGGCTCTTACCACTGCATCACACGCTGGTTGGCTTCTTAGTAGCATACAACGCACATAGACGCCACACTGTAATTGGAATCAATTAATTTCTCGGAAGTGGCTGAGAAGCGCACCTTACTACTTGCACCTGATATACGCCTGGTCATGTCCTACACGTGTACTAAGGATGGTTCGAATCGGTGACCAATGCATCGTATCCTCCCCTTGTTAGTGACGATGCTGCCCGCTCACATCACATGGTCAAGCCCACGGGCACTGAGGCAGGGACTCTTTTCATGCCAGGTTATTAGCTTGCGGCAGTTTGTGCAACTGACAGGCGCACAAATACAAATATGCTATGCGATTAAATTTTATAGAACTATTTTTGTGTTTGAAAAGTGGGGTGCGAGGAAATACGGTAGATGGATAATATAGTGAGTTTGTAAAGTTGTGTTAATGATGTCTTATCTGTCTCCTGAAAGGTAGTGAAAACTGACTTCAAGGGGCTGATACACCTGGAATGCATGCATTTTGTAAATTACTCTATACCTATGGAACCATCACAGGAATTTGAATTAAACTTAGTACACTTATAGTACAACTGCTGGGCTTTCATTTGATTTATAAAGTTTTAAAATTCAGTATGTACAAGTGTAATAAAGTTAGCATATTAAAATATGAAAAAAATATACAAGTACAAGTGTAATAAAGTTAGCATATTAAAATATGAAAAAAAGAAGAAAAAAATTTGAATGGGGGGATGAAGTTACTCACGTCCGCAGCATACCTTAAGCTGTACGTGTCCCCTGGGTGGTGCTAAACGAGTAACAATTTTGGCAAAACGTTCCAGAATAGAGAAACATGAGCAAACAAATAAAACTGCTCTTTTCAGAGCAAAACAACACGAAGTAAGAATACTGCAATGGAATGCAGGTGGTCTATCAACAAAGAAACTTTTGGAAGTAAAGAAAATCATGATAGACAGAGATATAGACATCCTTCTAATCAATGAAGCCAACACTACACCTGAAAACATACAATATTTAAAGATCCAAGGGTATACCATCTACACCCTCTTCAAAACAAGAAAAATAGCAAGCGGAATATTTGCAGCAGTGAAGAACAACATCATGTCAAAATTCAGAATTGTAAAAGAAATGGACCCAACAGATACATCAGAAATTATCAAATTATCCATATGGATCAACAACAAGAAAATAACAATATTCTGTGTTTACAGTCCTCCAAACAATAAAAATCTGAATCTTCACCTTTTAGAAATCAAAACAGCTACTATTTTTATAGGAGACTTCAGTGCAGCTTCTCCAGTCTGGGGCTACAACTACACAAATTCAGCTGGTAAAACAATAAAAGACCTTATAGAGAGTAGCTCTCTTGAGCTATTATATAGTAACAAAGACCCAGCAACATTCATTCACCACTCTGGTTCCACAACTAACCCAGATCTCATATTAGTCTCAACAGATCTTACAAACCACAGTCATCGATCAGTACTCGAAGATCCAGGCAGTGGACATAGAATGTCCCTTCTTACTATTACATCATACAGTGAATCTGCGCAAAGTGCAGACCAGAAGATTCGGTGGAACTTTAAAAAGGCAGACTGGGAAAATTTTAGAAACAAACTTGAAACAAAAATGTCGGAAATTGATCTTGATGCACCTCCTAACATCATCCTGAATAAATTTACTACAGCCATAAAAGACATAGCCAAACTGTGCATACCCAGAGGTGCCCAAACAAAATATAAACCTTTCTGGTCAGATGAATTGAACAATCTTAAGTCCGCCAGAGACAAAGCAAGAAGAACAGCTGAACTTACTCAGGATCAAAATGATGTACGGAAATGGCGACAAGCAACAGCAAAATTAAAACAAGCAATAACAATATCAAAAAGAGAATCTTGGAATAAATTTTTAACAACGGTTGACTATAGGACAGACAGCAATAAAGCTCACAAACTTATCAATTCTCTAAACAACAAACACGTAGTCACTCCTTTGAATCCTTTGAAACACACTCAACAAAACCTACAATACTTACATCAAACCTATCATAAAATATGGCAGTGAAGTACTCTCTACAGCACCCCAGTCAAACATTGATCGCCTCGAGAGGTGTCAGAATAATGCCTTACGAATCATAACAGGTGCAATAAAAACCACACCTATAACCGCCTTGCAATTATATACCCACAACTTACCAATAGAAGAAGAGATGAAACATCAAACAGCCAATGCATACCTCAGTATACAAAGACTACCTCAAATGACATGGATCAAAAAACCAGTTTCTAGCCCCAATCTTAAAACGCAAAAAGATCCCTTAAGCCTCGCCAAAGAATACATCTATAAGAGCAATCTGCAAATAAAACTTGAACCACTCTGTATGCCAGTCAATCCCATTGAATATATACAAGTGACTACAGATCTTACTTTGTTAGAAGAGGTCTGCAAGAAAGACTCTTCACCACAAGATCTAAAACAACTGGCCCTCTGTACAATAGAAGAAAGATATCCATCTAATCAATGGCTAAAAATATTTACAGATGGCTCACAAGACAAAGAAAATAGAACTGGAGCAGGAATACATTCATCTCTCTTCTCACTCTACTTCCCAGTAGGCCAAAACAAAACAAACTTTGATGCTGAGATAAGAGCAATTTCACATGCACTCCATCAGTTATTAGGCAGAAGCATTGATTATCAAAAATGCGTTATCATTACAGATTCAAAAGCAGCCATCCAAGCCATCTCGTCAAATTATAAGCCCCAAAATAAAGAACTGAAAGAAATTTTTTGTATGATAAAAACCCTTCAAAGACTCCACAAACAGATCTCATTTCAGTGGATCCCTTCTCATGTTGGAATAGCAGGAAATGAAGAGGCAGACAGATTAGCAAAAAAAGGTACCACACTACAACAACCTGTCAGTCAGACTGATTATATGTCAGCAAAAAGGATCTTGAAAAATACTATCAAAAACAGGTATGAAGAAATGGCAAAGAAAACAGCAGAAACCAAATTATGGAAAGACATTGATGCTAAATGGGATCAATATAAATTAACACCAAGAAAAGAAGCTGTAGCCTTCTTCAGACTTAACACTGGCCAAGACTGCCTTGCAGCTCGTCTGAAACGAATCAACATCCTGAGATCTGAAGAATGCACACTTTGTCACGAACCTGGAAGTAAAATGGATAAGGAACACCTGCTACATTGCAACAAACTTGATGTGACTGCTAGAACTTCTGGAAACCTCACACAACTCGATTGGAACGCAAGAAAGCTGATGGATTGGAATCCGGGCTAGCCATAGGAAACAACAACAACATATTTTTTGAATGTTACAGAAAACATTATTTCTTGAAAACTATCAATGTGATTGGCATAAACAATTTTTTTTCTTAAAGACAACACTAAATTACCCAGGATAGACCTCTATGAACTTAGTGGAAGAATAAGTTACCCTTTTATAGGTATTTCATTTGAATATTGAAAAAAATTAAGAATTTCACGTGGTGTTTTAGATGCACTGAGCATATTTCTCAAAGGAATTCAATAATTGAGGTTCATCCTCTATAACTTAGTTCCAACAAGGGGAATTCCAAATTTCATGCATTTTGGACCATTAGTCTTTGAGTTATTGTGCTTTTGTGTGAAAAAACTAAACTTTTGGGAAAATGGCTCTAAACATTGTACTGTATATACATTTCCACTTACACATACCACTCAGCTGACAGTTCAGTACATGCTTGGATTTAAATCGTAATATGTCGGTCAAAATTGGAAATTTCGTTATATAACTTCAGATTTAGATAAAGAAATGGTTATTCTTTCATTCGAAATGAAAAACAAAAAATGAAAAAAATTCATATTTCCAGGTGTATATTTCCAGGTCCCCCTTAAGGGGGGACCTACACCTATAAGGATCCAAAAATCATGTATATTTCGCTCATATGGCGAATGCATTTCAGGAAATTGGGCATTTAAAATGGTGGCTGCATATTGTGCACTGTTCCACCGTTTCCCTAATATTTTACACAAATATCATTGTTTTTCAAAAAAAAAAATCCCTTTTCGTCGTATTTAATAATGCAGCAGCTAGAGATTGACCTAGAATCATTGGAATCTATAAAGAAAAACATTTTTTTAAAAAGCTTATATTAAAGTAACTTTTTTGAATTATTTTTTTCACTGAATATTTAAAAAGAAAATGAAACTATGACATTTACTGCAACAGTTTAAGGTCATATTGTTCTTCCCTATAAGATACACATGTATATTAAATTTCACTTCATTATCTTGAAAAATCTGGCAGTTACAGTATATGTACAAAACAATTCCCATAGGGAAATAGTTTTTTCACTTAATGAAAATTACCATTTACTGTAAGTAATGTTCTTTTGCTTTTCGCTTTGAAACCTGTTTCTTGAAGCCTCGTAACGAGGACGGCGAAGAAACAATTGCGGAGAATGCGCAATCAAATAAATACAACGCTCTGCGCGAGAACCGTTTGTTTACTTTTTACTGCCAACAATTTGTGCATTTACAGTACTGTACTGTAAGACTACCTGTATTTATCAGGTCGTCGTTACTCTTCTTACTATGTACTGTAGGTCAACTTGTTTCGAGTCGTATTTAACTATCGTTAATTCCATTGATGGAGAAGACGAAAGAAAACATAATAACACTCTGCGCGGAAACACAAATCATGATTTTTTTTCTCCTGTCAGGGTGGCCGAGAAGAGTGCCGGGTTACCGAGTGCCGAGTTTGCGAGACTCTACTTAAAATGGAAAAGTGACAAATTTTGATCCTTATAGGTGTAGGTCCCCCCCCTTTGTGTTTTGTTATTTTTCCCACTCAATTTAACTTTTGTTTCAGTTCCTCCAGGTATGTAATGAGGGCCCTTCGAACCTGTCCCTGCTTTTCTACTGGAAATTCATTGTCCAATTCAATTTTGAGATACTCTACAAATGCATCATTTGCAGTTTTAGCTGGGGGGACAGGTACTGTAGCTGCTGAAGACCTCTCGGCCAAAACAGCGAAGGACTCGGAGCCTTTGGCCAAAAGGTCTTCCAGCTTCTTTGATGTCTCCTTCTTCTTCTTACAGAAGTTATCGGGTGGAGGATTTGTCCTCCCAGGAGGGACTTTCCTCTTTTCCCCAACCTTTGCAGCCACTTAGAATGGCAGAGGTTCGCCAACCTTTGCAGCCTCTTCCATTGGCACAGGAGACGGTGTTGAGTTGCTGCTGCTGGTGCAAGGCACATCAGTCATCTAAAAAAATAAAATAAAATTGTTATATCCTCATATGGTACATATTTTGGCCTTCATCAGCCAATTGCCATCACTGACACCATTTTCCAATTTTTTTGAGATTGTTTTGAATTACAGGCATATTTTGTAGGCATATTTGAATACAAATCTAAGATTATGTTTTTCGTTTTATTAAGGTAAATGCACCAATGGTCGTCATGTTAAGGCCTAGTGGGTTGAAATATGGTTGAGAAGTTGGGAAAGAGTATAGGCTAAGTCCCAAGCAAAGAGGATTCATAATTAAGACCAAAGACAACCTTCAATTTCTATAACTTCCTTGTACAAATCTAGACCTACTGTGAGCTATCTAATCTTCATGCAGAGCGTGTATCAGCTTGCAACTGTGTTATTCTTAACTTG
The DNA here is from genome assembly GCA_946902985.2 of Meconema thalassinum. Lineage (NCBI taxonomy): Eukaryota > Metazoa > Arthropoda > Insecta > Orthoptera > Tettigoniidae > Meconema > Meconema thalassinum. Next base: position 416,390,197 of record OX336389.2, read on the forward strand.
TCGCCCCGTGCCACTCAGTATGGAAGGCGGGGATTTCCTTGTCCATAGCCATATTGCACCACGTGCTAATACTTCCCTCCTACCCCAGCTACCTGAAACCAGTGTCACTCACATGCAGTTCATTTCTGGCACTGTGAAGTGGAAGGCAGTTCTACGATGCCTAAAGTAAAAACAACTACAAGTTATCGTCTGTTGCAGAATTTAAAGATAATTTTACTTCTGATGGGGGCGTTCTGTTCTGCCTACCATGTGGGAAAGCAATCACGGCTGAACAGCGATCTCAAGTTACACAACACCTCAAGGGTAAGAAACATATTGCCGCAGTTTCGAGCCTTCAGAATAAGTGTTTCGCGGTAATCGTCTGTCATTTGTGATGGATGTATCTCGTTGTGTATTGTAAAGCTTTAGCAGTCAGTGAGACATAGAATAAATTGCATTCATGAGTACTGCATATTGTTTATATTCACATTAATAAACTACATTTTAATTACATATTTTTACTTTTTGTCACATATTTCAGGTATTTTTAATACATAAAAAATAAATATTTTCGTGATTTTTAACACCTAAAAATCCGAGCCCTAATAATTATTACACATACAAATCTAGTGATTACTCGCAATAGTTCCACATACCTTCAAGTGAAGAACAATATTTTTAATCTCCGGTGGAAGTATTCTGGAAGTGCTGAGAGTAAAAAATGTACTGATATCAGGCGCGGATCTAGAGTTTGGCTTAAGGGGGGGGTCACAGAATCGAAATTGTTAAGAAAAATGGTATCACTAGCAACGCAATCACAAAGTAACCAAACGTAAAAAAAACAGACCAATTTTTTTGCAAGCTACATGGATAGAAATTTGATGCGTTTAGCGCACCAAAAATATTCGTACAAATTGCAACAGCATGTTTTGCGACTTTTACATCGAGCTTCGAGAAAAGTATCAAGGTACGTTACAGTTTCGGCAAGTAGAGTTGGTACCGGCAAAGGGAGAAAGTCACAGCTTAAATTGCCAACCAAGCTTGCAGTTTGGACGTCGGCAAAATTTTTTGGTGCGAAAAAAGCCCCAAATTCCTATCCGTGCATTGCTGCACATTCATCGTGACATATCACTATAGACATCGATTCGGTAATCACGAGGTTTGCTAAACAAAATAGATGAGTTGATTTTGTTATATAAATAATCGTTTTTATTTAACGGGTATGAAGTTGTAAGTATGTATAGTTGTAACAGAACATAATAATTGCAATAAAGATATTTTCAGTATTGAATAAAATGAAAAAAAAAAACAGTTTTTCAGTTAAAATTCGTTAAGTTTTATTTGTCTGGTTATTGTGTTTTCGTTTTTTGAGTTTGCAAAAAATTTGGTCTCCGTTTGGGGGGGGGGGGGTCAAGACCCCCATGACATGACACCCCCCCCCCTTGAATCCGCGCCTGACTGATATAACACTAAGTTGTTTTCCGCACATTGCGTTCCCACAGTCCCAGTTCACAAGAGATGTTGAAGGTGACCACTTTTTTCTTGCAGGCACAAAGTTTTCACTTACTCATGTTTTTCAAAGTTGCCGATGTTAATTCTCCAATAAATTTAGAAATTGCTTTTTTGAGTTCTTATAAGGAATCTCTCTGTATACTCTTTCTTTTAAATATCCCCATAGAATTTTCTTTGTAGTGATTAAATTAGGCAAATGAGGAGCCCACAAATTTCTTGAGATTACTCGATTTCCGGAAACAAATTGCAACATAAGGATGGTCGCATATGACAAGTGGCACCATCTTGCTGGAACCAGCAATAGCGCTCATCCTCTTCCAATAGAATGATGAGTTGTTGCACCATGTCCCACTTTCAGCGCTTTATATGTGGACCCAATTGATGCTCCAAGTTCTTGTGACAAACATCTGACAGATTTGTGCGGAGATCTCTCAATGCGCTGCCGAACAGTGCGAAGGAAATTGTCAGTAATTAACTTAGGTCTTCCACATTGTTCTCTATCGCCCACGAAGCCTGTGTCACAAAACCTGCGTACAAGATCACACAAACAAGATTTACCTGGTAAGGGTTCATGAGGAAATCTAGGTCTCCATTTTTCCACTCATCTCTCATATCTTTTCCACTCAAACTAAGCCTACAATAATGCAACCCGTTGTGCGCGCATAAAATGCATTGTCGCCCGCTTGACCTTGTAAGACTCACTCTGCTCACGGCAACAGCCGCACTGTTCTGATATTACTGCAACTGGTTCTACAATGACTGATAGCATCTCACAGCAAAGCTTGCCAATTTATTCCGTCTGATAAGTTGTGCCCTTACCAAAGAAGGGGCCTTGGTTGAGTTTTTTAAATGGCAGCAGACAACCTCGACATGAAACATGCGCTCGCTGGGTGATGAGCGGACCGCAGTGTAGAGGGCGTTGGAGTGAGACCCGTGGCGCTGACGGCGAATTGAGGAACTTCACTCGTGACAAGTTTTTGGCAATATAGAAACACGAGGGATTATTGGCCTGAATTTTTGAAGATTTATAGAAGACAATTCATGAAGTTACGATGAAGGATGACTGAGATATAAGCATTTTAAATTTCTACTCTATGCGCGGTGGAGTGGTGCAGTGGCAAGACTGAGCGCAGAGGATCCTTTATGAGCAGCACGCACGAGAAGAACAGGTCACAATCTTCAGCGAGTGGGACTCGCTAGCCACAGCTCTAAGCTGACTGCACATTCGAAAAGGATACCATTCCTGAGTACTCTACAGAACTTAGCCAACGAAATTGGGGCCTGCTGCTTGTCAGTTTGAGCGAGACAATATCTCTTACCCAGAGTAATATTAGCCAACGATTTGGGGCCTACTGCTTGTCAGTTTGAGCAAAACAATATTCCAATCCCAAAGATAGGCATCAGGGTTATAATTTTATAGTCTAGATGATAGCAGATAGACTATGTGCTCAAAGGATTGTAAGAGTATCAAATTGAATATCAGTCACATGTCAGTTTAATGTCTGTCATAAGTGTACAATCAACTGTGAAAATTATCGAAACAGGGAAAAGTCATTCAGTGAATTTACAAATTCACGGAGGAAGTGTGGGAAACCACAGACATTGTCTAATCTGTGCACAACAAAGTCAATCTTGTGGTGGTAAAAGCCACTTTCCATATAACTGAGTGTACTGGACATAACAAAATGTTGCAAAAGGGCATTTATCGCTGTATGTATTGCAAACAAGTTATTAGAGACATAGTGATGTGTCACTAAAGAAACAGTGGATAGGATGGCAGCTGATACTAGGAAACGGAGATGACGATCTGGGAGAATGTTGAGATCGTGAGGAAGAAGAGCGGATTTCGTATGCTTGGGGACGGGCATGACTGGGCCCATTTGAACATGGATTCACCAGAAGCCTGAAAGCGGACCCGCCGAATCAGCAAGTCTCTGCAGCAATGTATTAGTAGTTAGTGCAATGTCTATGCAATTTCAACACTCTCGATGCAATTTCAACACTTTTGACGTTATTATGCTTTCTCATATTTTGATGGAATCATCATTATGAAGAACAATTAGAATGTTGGAGTAGAGTTTTTTCAGGTTGTGACAAACTGTTTGGTCTACGAATTAGTATTTTCGCCATGCTAATTTTTATATGATATTTTGGTGTCCCATCTAACGTAAATTTTATTTTATTGAGACACATTAGTGGTGTAATTATTTTCTTTGGACCAGGTTTTGGATTTAAACAGTCATTTATGTAATGTCAAGTTCATTTTGTGGCATAGTTTCACATAGTTGAGATGCCGAATAATATTTCTGACAATTCTTTGAATAGATTTTCTGTGATGATAATGATATTTCTGACAAGTCTTGTAATAAATTTTCTATGATTATAATGATATCTGAGGAGTAAAAGCAACATGCAATATTGTTTGGGAATGTTTGATTAGCGGATGATATTGGATTAAATAAGAAAGATAATAAAATAATAACCAGTGAATGATATTTAAATAAATGCACACAATTTAGTAAATGTCATGATGTAAAAGTTGATATTTGTAGGGTAACGAAGGTATTCCCGTTCCATGAGGAAAATTGTGTAATATAGGGCAATTTAAATTTTGTAACAGTAGTGGAAGAGAGGAGGTAAATTTGAGAGGATGAAAATATATTAAGAAGAAAAAGGTGATATTAAATAATAACTAAGTGATGTACAGCTGATGTTGAATTTTCTGTATTTTGCAAAGGTGACAATGGAGGCCTTTAGACGAGTAACATGCGTGTGACCTTGCTCCGTGGTGATATGGATATATTATTTCATGCAGCGTCTAGAGCCGAGTTATATTAGAAGTTATTGTGTGGACAAGATTATACATGTCAGTCACAGTCACAGGGAAGGAAATTGCCCCATACCATAATTGTTGTTAAAAGAAGGGTAAGACAGTGTGAAGTCGCCCCATTATGAATCAGCCCATGACATCTTCAGTAGAATTCATATTTTTATTTACCTCATTTTACTTACTGACTATTTGAAGTTGCTTATGGAGCAAGGTTGTATTTTGAACCACATATTAGATTTTCTGGAAACCTTCCCGGATGCCATGACAAGTATTTGATGAACTGGTGCATTTAAACATTAATTAATTAAGAATATGCTGGTTGTATAAAGGTATTAGAAAAATTAAAAATATGATGATAAAAAATTATAAAAATCCAATATGCTCGAATAAATCGATCTCCATCTAAATTTGCTTAATAATGGCTGAAATATATGTAAATCTAAAAGTTCCTTGTAGGAATAGTCAAATGTGAAATTAAATTTATGAAGATAAGGAATAATGTCATAAATTATTGTTAGATATCAAAGAAATCTCTACCTATTGTAAAACAAAGTCCCCGATTCTTGGATGTCGCGGGTAATCTCGAGAACCACTGGATGGATTTTGATGCAGTTTTCACCATTCTGTAAAGGATATCTCAAGGAAGGTTTCTGTAGAAAATAATTTATTTATGTTCAAAGGAAGCCAAGCAGTAACGATTTCAGTGTAAAAGTCGGAAAAATAATCCTGGCGTCCGTGCGCTTTTTAAGGTTCGCTGGACAAACTGTTAAAAATATCAATATCCTATAAGTGTAAGAATTATTCAGCATGAGAAGTTCTACAAAAAAGTCCGCGAGAGCATATCTATATCTTCACTGTAAGCGTTTTACGTTTTCATTTCTTCCAACAACAAACTCCATTCAATTATTGAGGCGACAGTTTACGAGCTAGTTAGGGGCGAGCCTATCACCCCAGTTACAGCCTAGCTAGCGGGCGAGCTTATAACCCCTGATACAGCCAGCAGTAAACTGTCGAGTCTTGTTGAGTTAAGACTTCAGAGAAAAGTGGTTGTGTTGGGAGTTTCCCTGGAAGTGCAACTCGGCTTTTCTTCATTTCGCCTGTGAACTTTTCGTTCCGCAAAATACAAAGTCAAGTTAAGGTTGGACGGAGGGGGATTTGCGTTTCATGCACCTCGCCATTCTTAAATTATGTCTGACAAGAATTAGTTGCACATACATCTCCATGATTATAATATAGTTAATAGTCCAGTCAGTGGTTTTAATCCATCATGCAGAGACGTAAAACGGATATAGGTCGTAGTTCATCGACATCGAAGAAAATACGCTTATCGCGTAATGCATTCATAACTGTTCTGGGGCGGGTGTTTGTTATATTTTAATAACCATCGAGTTATATGCTTCAAATTTTGATTTATATTATTGGAAGGGAGATTATATTATAAATTTGTGGAGTATGGATAAATTGGAGGAAACTTACGAAATAATTTCGTAATGAAAAGAAATGATGTGAAAATTATATGATTTCAATAAATGTTAAGTGTAAGCCATACAAATATTCCAGCAGACAATTTATATAAAAATTTTGGATTGATATTTTGAAATGTTCAACATACAGTAAGTGAAAATTGTGTAAATATTTGAATTCAGGTGTCAGAACGAAGTAATTAATTTTCTGGACATCCTGAAAAGTGAAGTGCTATAAAAATATAAATGATGGTAACAGAATGGACTGAAGAATTTTTCTGTTTATCATGCAAATATAAATATTTTGTAATTATTGTTCGAATTTTCTATTTTTGCGATATTATCTAAGTAATCAGTGGATCATGATTTCAATCATTATATTCCATTTTGGAATAAATGTAAGGTTTAGTTTCGTTAGGTTCCCAGAGGGAGCAGGATGTTTTTCTTTTACAGAAGTGCTTTTTATTTGGATATTTGGTTCTCACCCTGAGGAACTAGGTGATATTTTGTGTTTCTTGCACATTGAGAGAAATAAAATGGGAGATTTTAAAGAAACTGTGATATTTATATTACCTCCTATCCTTACTGAAGTGTGGGTCTCGAGATAAGTTTAGCTTGTTTTGTTCACCCAGATAGATCCTCAGATGTTTTTGAATCTGGTGCTAAGCCGATTTCGAGGTCCATTCATATGTGGGCGTTGGACTTCGGAACTTGAGCTACGATTTTTGAAAGTCAGAGTCCGGTGACTTTACGAACACCCTGTATAAAAGTTACGACTGACTGGGTGGCGCAGGGGTAATGTTCTCGCCTTCTGTCCCCAAGGCTGCAGGATTGAATCGTTGCGCCGTCAGTTTGCATTTGAGGCTGCTCAAATGTGAGGGAGCCGTGTCAGTAGGTTTACTGGCAAGTTAAAGATCCCCTTCGGGGCAAAATTTGGACACCCTGTCGTCTCTAAAAGCTGCAGTAATTAAATGGGACGTAAGACCAATAACATTATTGTTTGTTGTAAAAGTTAACCACTTTGATAACTTGCATAACTTGATAACTTGTTGCATATAAAAGTAATACATGTCCACCGAACCTTAAATAAGACCTAAGTAAAGAGGATCTGAGTTGGTCGCCTGATGAACTAAACATGTCAACCAGTTAACTCCTCATATTTTTGTTCTAGAGGAGTATAATAAGTGTATAAATTCATGTAAAATTCTTTTCAGGTGCTGTAGTAAGTTGATTTTCCCCGCCCAATTTAATTCTATACATTTGTGTTGACTGGCTGCCTTCAACGGAATCGAACATAACTTGCAAACTTTCTGTTAAAGAGTTGTTTCCGTTTAACGGAAGTGTTTCTATGCTAAAATAATTAAACTATGGACATACTGAGAAAAGATAAAATGGTGAACACAGCTTTTTCAATGTTGTACTACTAAGAAATAATACAGTACTGTATCACTTTTACTCTGGTGTTAAGATCAAGCTCAGCTTTTGTCCAGAGACATAATGACTACTGCCAAACTATGAGAGTAATGTAAGTTTTGAAGTGCTTGGTTAAAAGCGGAATTCTACACTGATTGAGTAGGTCGAGACAGACGGGCATTTGTTGATTGACAACTCATTCAAGCAAACATTGAGAAAGGTTTGGGAAACAGGAAGCAGGCAATTAGCCACTTTGACGTATAAGTTGGAGAACAAAAGAAGGAAGATCTATTTGCACATTCTCTGTTAGCTACACTACAGAATCAACAGTTACAGCAGATAAGGTAGACTTTCACAGAGTACCTGAAAATTTTCTAAACACTTCATTCCGGAACTTGGAAATTCTCTGCTAAGATGCATATTTTGATTTCCGTAGTTAACGGGACCGTCAAATATTTCCATTTGATCAAGGGCCCGTTTAAGGCAGGTTTTACTGTATTATGATTTGGGTGGGTGATGGCAGCTGGTGACAGACACAGGAAAGTTCGTGCGATGTTGCTTCCTCTCAGAGGACATAAAAAACAAGATTTTTTTTGGTTCTTAGCAGTACGTCCTTTTGCAATTTCCGTATTTTATTTTCAGACACCCTGTGTATAGTGCTTTAAATGAGGCGAGTTGCAATTGAAATTTGCCTATTATTTGGCTTTCAGTATTTTAAAGGTCTGTTAATGTCTATACTTAGTTTTTCTGTTTTTATATCTAATATTTGTTGTGTGTTTTGGGTATCAAGAAAATTCCTGATGAGATTTTTATTTTTACTTTTTTCCAGTTATTGCTCCTAGCAACACAACACTGGTAGTGGGCCTGTCTGTGGCCATTGGGGTATTTGGATTTCTCTTACTCCTGTCAGTTGCTGTATACTTTGTACTGTTGCGATATTTTGGACGGAGACAAGGCATCCCTGAACACCAGGAGTTGTCACTGGAAGGACCCATGATTGAAGTGGTTCGTTAATTGTAGTATTATCTTCAATTTCTTTATTAATTTGTTAATTGTAGTATTTTCTTCAATTTCTTTATTAATCATGGTCATGGATAATTACTAAGACCTAGGACCGGTGAACCATCTATGGGCAAAGGACCAGGTAACTTTCCCGCGAAATAAACTGAGATTTCCATTCGACCATCAGCAGGTAGTGCTGCCAGTGCATAAATATTGTTTATCGGGGGGTGTAAACTGTTGGCCAGCTGGGTAACACTCCAAAATGGCCGACGAATGTTTCCCTTATGCATAATTCAGATGATTTGCTTTCTTCTGTTTACTACAGCCACGAAAACAATGAACGTTCCATGTTCGAAATAGTATCTTGCGTCTTCAAATAACTAATCAATATTTGAAACATTCATCTTATCATTTGCAAGCCTCCGTGACTTAGGCGGCAGCACGCCGGCCTCTCACCGCTGGGTCCGTGGTTCAAATCCCGGTCACTCCATGTGAGATCTGTGCTGGACAAAACGGAGGTAGACAGGTTTTTCTCCGGGTACTCTGGTTTTCCCTGTCAAAATTTCATTCCAGCAACACTCTCCACTATCATTTCATTTCATCTGTCATTCATTTAATCATTGCCCCAAAGGAGTGCGTCAGGCCTCGGCAGCCGGCACAGTTCATATCCTCGCCGCTAGATGGGGGCTTCATTCATTCCATTCCTGACCCGGTCGGAGACTGGAAGCAGGCTGTGGATGTTCATTTTCATCTTATCATTTGGTTGTATACAACTTGTAAACAGGGCAGTGAAGGCATGTCAGTGCATTCTATATCTCCAAAACTATTACTGATATCACCCTGAAATTTTGCACGGTGATAAAGGGCGCTACTAGAAGTTCACCTATGTGACTTTCAAAAACCTGTTACCTACAAAACGAACATGGCTGCCTAGCTAATTTGAAACTTTTTAACAGACTTTTCTCGCGATTTAACCATCTGAGCGCAGTGAAATATGGTACAGTAAATGATTATACACATTTATTGTAATGCACTGGAAGCCTCCGTGGCTTAGGCGGCAGCACGCCAGCCTGTCACCGCTGAGTCCGTGGTTCAAATCCCGGTCACTCCATGTGAGATCTGTGCTGGACAAAACGGAGGCAGACAGGTTTTTCTCCGGGTACTCCAGTTTTCCCGGTCAAAATTTCATTCCAGCAACACTCTCCACTATCATTTCATTTGTCATTAATTTAATCATTGCCCCAGAGGAGTGCGTCAGGTCTCGGCAGCCGGCACAGTTCATTTCCTCGCCGCTAGATGGGGGCTTCATTCATTCCATTCCTGACCTGGTCGGAGACTGGAAGCAGGCTGTGGATTTTCATTTTCATTGTAATGCACTAGTATCTAATAACCTCAAGATGGCGGCTATGCAAAATCTTAAAATCTCGTTTTTATTTCTTGTGTATTAATCATGCGATCGAAGTGAACATTTGAATAATGAACCTACATAGTAATCGTATCTAATAATACATAACTCTATGGCCTACATATATGAAAATCCAACATGGTGACCATCCGGAATATTTAGACGGTTCTCAATATCTATTAATCTATGACAGCAATCAAACTGAAATTTTGTATGTTGATAGAGGCAATTAACATAAGTAGGATATATGAAAATAGACTGTATAGTTCTTCACGGAACTACTTGTTTCCTACCGCTCCCTTATTAATTGATACAGCCTGGACCAAATAACACTACTTTGAATAGGTATAGTGCATACTTTGTTTACAAGCATATTTTATGTTTTAATTCATCATTTAAAAAAATTGAAAGTTAGTCTTATTATGGATGGTTTTGTGGTCATTTTAGATCTTTTTCCTCTAGACAAAGATGAATATTTGATTGTCAGCATCATTGTATCATTGAGAAGGATTTAAGAAGCCTCTGCTGTGACCCAGGTGATGAAATATCTGGCTCCTCGAACTCACGTATTTATATCTTGGCTTACAATTCCTAGATCCCGTCCATTTCTATTTCGCAAAATATAATAATCCTATCAGCATAACAGTACATTAATATGCCAATGACTTTAACCAGATGTATGTAATAAAACAATGATTTGGAAATGTTAACTTGCTGAATTATAACATTGTATATAGGTGTATCTCTCAGTCCTACTGAAACATTGACTATGAACGATTTTAACTGACAATATTTGAACAATAATGCACCGGTAACAATAAATAAGAACGGAGGCGTGATAAAAAATACTTTTCGAACCTCAAATCTCATCGACTCGAACCTTGTAGCCACTCTTATCATTATGCCCGCATCTTACTAAGCTCTATGAACACGATGAATGCTTTTTATGAAGCAGTAGTTCGTTAATATTATAATACTCTGATGTGATGAATCCACCACATTAGGTTACGACAAAGTTCTTTGTTATGGCAGTAATAGGACGTATCTCAACTCGGAATAAAGAGAGAAATGATCTTACTGTTGATGAGATTTAATGTCCTATACATTTGAAATATATTTAGCAGTCTTAATACAATCGAAAATAGAGGACACGCTATTGGCTCTGCTACACCAAAGCAGGCCTGCCATCTTTAGTATTCCATTAGAGTATATACTTCCTGGTAACTGCCTGCCGCTCAAATGGACGTGGTAGCATGCAACCAAAGTTGCCAGGGATTTTATGCTGGTGTACCCGGAGATGGGTAGAACCGACCCCTAGAGATGTAATAACTTTGACACTTCTCCAGCTTCCTACCATGCGATGTTTTGAATCTTGGTCATTGCACATTAAACTTTCATCATATTCCATGTACTCTTATAAATTCTTGTTTTAAAATTTTTAATGTTTGTTTGTTTTAAAACAAGAATTTATAACATGTAGCTATTGACGTCCATCTCATCTTCAGCCACAAAAACAGTACAAGATATACAGCAAGTTCTTACAGCACGCCCAGTGTTTCACAGCGTCAAATGACATTTATTTAGATGAAGAACAAGTGAAAACATGTTCCTGAAGACAGTAAAACTTGCATGTTATTTTTAGATTTTAGATTCTTAGATGTTTTTAAAGTGTTTTATCTATTTATTGTATGTGTGCAGTTTGTGTTTATCGATGTTTTTGTGATTTGATGGGCTCCATGTGTGATTTTATGGGCTGAAGAAGGGTCCAGAAAGATTAGGACCTGAAACATGTACCCTTGAAATATTTTATAAAAAAAGTATAGTATTGACTAGGCGGAAATTGTAAGTTTTGATTTTAATGATTACTGTCAATACGGAACCTGAAATGTATAATATCTCTAATATATATTCAATGCCAAGGTAAGGTTATAATTGCTTTGGAATGGAGTTTTCGACTCCCATAGTGCACTGGCTTTGCTCGTGACGTGGATACACATGTATCAAATACGTCTTGCAATGGCCTTCCCAGTGTGTACTAGACAGTGTCTTGGTGAGGTGTGCATTAACCAACTGAAGAGTCCAATTGCACACCGGGGCAAAACACTGTCATTTTGTTGAGTTATGCCGGAACATTTAGCACAATTTGTGTTTAAATATATTAATGGCTCAACGGACAATACATATTTTTCTTTTGAAAATTATATATTCAATGCCAAGGTAAGGTTATAATTGCTTTGGAATGGAGTTTTCGACTCCCATAGTGCACTGGCTTTGCTCGTGACGTGGATACACATGTATCAAATACGTCTTGCAATGGCCTTCCCAGTGTGTACTAGACAGTGTCTTTGTGAAATGTGCATTAACCAACTGAAGAGCCCAATTGCCCACCGGGACAAAACACTGTCATTTTTGTTGAGTTATGCCGGAACATTTAGCACAATTTGTGTTTAAATATATTAATGGCTCAACGGACAATACATATTTTTCTTTTGAAAATTATATATTCAATGCCAAGGTAAGGTTATAATTGCTTTGGAATGGAGTTTTCGACTCCCATAGTGCACTGGCTTTGCTCGTGACGTGGATACACATGTATCAAATACGTCTTGCAATGGCCTTCCCAGTGTGTACTAGACAGTGTCTTGGTGAGATGTGCATTAACCAACTGAAGAGCCCAATTGCACACTGGGGCAAAACACTGTCATTTTGTTGAGTTATGCCGGAACATTTAGCACAATTTGTGTTTAAATATATTAATGGCTCAACGGACAATACATATTTTTCTTTTGAAAATTATATATTCAATGCCAAGGTAAGGTTATAATTGCTTTGGAATGGAGTTTTCGACTCCCATAGTGCACTGGCTTTGCTCGTGACGTGGATACACATGTATCAAATACGTCTTGCAATGACCTTCCCAGTGTGTACTAGACAGTGTCTTGGTGAGGTGTGCATTAACCAAATGAAGAGCCCAATTGCACACCGGGGCAAAACACTGTCATTTTTGTTGAGTTATGCCGGAACATTTAGCACAATTTGTGTTCAAATATACTCGAAAGAGCGAACAGACGCCGCCCGTTCCTCCAGGGGCGTCTGCACTTAGTTCTCTCTGACTACTATAGTGAAGAGTTTCCGTTAACTACTCCTTTGGAAGCTATTGCAGTTCGCGTGTCATTGCCTGTTATGATGACTGTTTGTAACTTGTACCTTCCACCGAACCAGCTCCTTGATATTAACGCTGTATTTGATCTTGTAGATCAGCTTCCCGCCCCTTTCCTACTCGTGGGTGATTTCAATGCACATCACCCTCAATGGGGATCACCATCTTCGTGCTCCAGAGGCAGGGACGTGGAGGGCTTAATTCGACTGGATTTATCATTGTTAAATACGGGGGAAGCCACTCATTTTAGCTTAACGCACGGCACATACTCACACATTGACTTGAGTGTGTGTAGCAGTGCGTTAGTTCCCCATTTTGGTTGGTACGTACACGATGACCTTTGTGACAGTGACCATTTCCCGATCGTTCTCACTCTTTTTAGCTAGAAGCCCTAGTCGTTCTCCAGTCGTTGGGTACTTAAACAGGCCAATTGGCCATAATTTACAGGACGTGCTGTATTTGATGATCTGGGATGCCGAAGCATCGATGACGAGGTTCTTGCTGCCGCCGAGGAATCTATTCCATCCTTTTCTGGGACTCCTCGTCGCAAACTCGTCCCCTGGTGGACAGAGGATATTGCAGCGGCAATAAGAGACCACCGTCGAGCTCATAAGCACTACCGTCGGCGTCCAACCATGGCCAATTGGGTGGCGTTTAAGAAATTTTGTGCCGAGGCACGGATTCTTATCCGCCAGAGTAAGAAACAATCATGGGAACGGTATGTGTCTTCTATTATGGCACATACCCCCTCCTCTCAAGTGTGGACTAAACTACGACGCATTTCGGGAATTCAGACATCTTCTACTGTACCGGGAATTTCCATTGATAATGAATTGGTTACAGATCCTTATCGCATTGCAAACCATCTCGCGTCGTATTTTGCCGATATATCCGGTTCGGATAATTATGCTCCAGATTTCGTTGCTTTGAAACCCGAAGCAGAACGCTTCCAGCTCTATTTTGCTTCCCGCGCTTCGGAGGAGTACAACGTGCCCTTTACGGAGTGGGAACTCCGCGGAGCGCTGGCGCTCTGCAAGGACACGTATCCCGGGCCGAATAATATTCACAACCAGATAGGAGCATTCGTTCTTTGCTCATGGTGTTTAATCGTATCTGGTTGGAAGGTGTGTTTCCAGCGCAATGGCAGGAAGGTATAATTATCCCTATCCTGAAGCCGGATAAGGATCCCAATTTGACAGGGAGTTACAGACCTAGTTGTCTCACAAACGGTCTGAGCAAGCTCTTTGAGAGGATGGTCAATCGGCGACTGGTGTGGGTCCTGGAGGAACGAGGCCTCCTGTCTGAATACCAGTGTGGTTTCAGGGCGTCTCGGTGTACCAACGACCATCTGGTACGCCTCGATACCGCCATACAGGACACTTTTCTTCGGAGACGGCACCTAGTCGCTGTTTTCTTTGACCTCGAGAAGGCCTATGGCACCACTTGGCATTACGGCATCCTCTCTACCCTGCATCAAAGGAAATTCCGAGGTAACTTGCCGGTCTTTATTGCGAATTTTCTGTACCTTCGCCTATTCCGTGTTCGAATAGGGGGTACATATTCGCAATATCATGTACAGGAAAACGGAGTCCCCCGGGGATTGGTGCTTAGCGTAACATTATTTTCGATTGCCATAAACGGAATAGTCGCTGCTGCTGGTCCAGCAGTTGTACTGAACTCGAATTCTAAATGATTGAGGATGGACAGGATGCTATTTTTGGATGTTTTGGTGAAATTTGGAGAAGATTGCAGTTTTTTTGGAGGAATTACGATATTTTTAAAATTTTATTATGAGGGGAAGCTGCAGATTGTGTTTGACGACAGCAAAATGGCGATCGAAGCCGCTGTTAGGCAATCCTGTGTTGTATTTTCGCTTGGCCGCTCATAGCAACGTGCAGAGTTGGAAGAGAAATGCGCTGATTGGCTAAGCCAATTTCTCGAAACACGGAGGAAGGAGAAGATGAGCGCGCCTAATGAGAAGCTTCATCGATAATATATACTGCCATTTATTAACGAAGAGAGAATCTGTACATTTAAAACTATTGAGAAAGGATCTAAATTAAAAGGAACTATGTTAATCACTCAGGGAAGGAAGTTCGAGATTCCTGTAGAAAGATATAAGTAATGAATGATTTACCGCTCATTCCTCATGGAGCGCCATTCGATTGGTTTTGACGAGCGTGGTGACGCGCATCAAATCGAGGTCTTTGCGTAGCAGCAGTGGTAGAGTTTGGACCTGCGATACTTGGGGTCCCGAAACCAGCGTGTGTAAGTTAGGGGTCTCACGCGAACACAGTTTGACGGCGAGGAGGTCGGTTCCGTCGGTCAAAACATAACATGAGAAGTCCGCTGAAGATGTGGGAAACGGAAAGTCGTTATAATATTAGTTCTCGTGTGAAACCAGTATCGAGAGTTCGACTAAACTAAAGAGAAACATCGTGAGTATATTTCGTAAAAGTCTCAGGAAGATATTTGAAAGAATAAGATAGTTTTCTTTGTTGAAGGCATTCACATTATTTAAGCACGTTTCACACTGTGCGTGTCAGCATTGCAAGCGCTCAGCAGTGAGAACAATAGCGCCTGCAGGGGATGGCCCGTTGTATGTTTGCTCAGGCATATTTGAAGGACAGCGGGACACAATTATAGCAAGTCTCTGCTCAGTGATAAACATTTTGTCGAGATGTTCGATATGCAAGCGTTAAGGGGAATAATTAACATTGTGTTTAACGCATTTGTGATCATGAACTAAGCCAAGTTATGCGCAGGGAACGTGATGTTACATCGTCAGTCTAGAATATCAGGCAACCGATATTAATCATAAAATTTCGAGAAGTGGTGTAACTATCGCGTAGCTACAGTCCAACTTTCCGAGATGGAACTTGATTGTCGCGTCATGGCTAGATCAAACCCGAACTGAAGTAGTTCATCGCACTTCGAGACTTGGAGGTTTGTGCGGCGTTGCTGATCGAGGCGAGGTCCGCGTTCGTAACCAGCCAGGGAGATTAGCGATCGGAGATCAGGGTTCGAGTCGTGATGAGGCAGTTTCCGGAGGAAGATTATAGAGTGTGGAATTACTGGTGTCGTCAGTAATTTTCACCACACTATTTCTACAAGATGTCATCATAAGGTAGAGAGAGAAATCTTCGTTCGTAGTTGTTGGTTCTTTTTGTAGTTAGTTGTAGATTAGAATATCTGAGAGCATGGCACCATTTCAAAGCTAGTCCATTTTTATTGTGTGTGCTATATTTTAGGCCCAGAAATTGTTTTTTCAATGTTGGATAATTAAATATTAAATTTCTTTTAGTGAGATTTTGGATATTAACATGTGGATTTTTGACTTTTAGGCTTCGAGATTTAAGCTCATTTTATAAATAATTTTGTTTTTCGAATTTATTTCGAACCATGAATTCTTTGGGAATTTTATTGAAGTTTATCGAATTTTACTGAATTATATTTAGCATTATGGAATATGATATTAATTTACCCAAGCAACCCAGACTAGGAAAAGGATATTTCTTTGGAAATGAATTATTTCTTTTGGATATTTCCAAGATTTTATTGTAAATCTTAGGAGCAGCGATCCTTTATTTTGGAAATATAGTTATTTTGTTATAGCTGACTTCGAGTCTGATGCTACTCAAATAATTATTTGATCAAATATTTTGGATTGGTTGAAGAATGAAACATTATTTGGACATTCCAACTTTAGCCAGTCATTTTTATTAATAATTTATCAGTGGATAAATTATTTTATTTTGAGAGATCTTATCTGCTTAGACAAATGAACACATTTGAATATTCTACGAAACATTTGAAACACTCTTAGAGATTGTTGTTGACTACTGATTGCATTAACGCAATATTTTGGAAAGACCAGAGAGCAGTAACAAACGTTTATATTTATTAAATGTTAACAACAATTATTGAAAATCTAAAGTAACTTATACCAGTAAACCATTACGTCATCACTGTTTATTAGAGTCGACTATTATGTATTATTACAACATCTGAAAGAGTTATACACTGTAATTATTATATATAAATATATTATGAAAGCAAGGCATTATATGCAATTTAAATAAATTGTAATGCAAGAATACTGTGTTAAGAGATCGAAGTGAAGAATTATAGCAGCTATATTTGTTTGATAACAAGCTGAGGAAAATGTTATACGGAATTTACCTGTGTAATTGAGAGAAGTTGTCGTTTAAGTATTCTGTGGATGTTTGTTCAGTATATCAGAGAAGGGAAGGTCATTATATGTGTTGTAAGGGTTTATTTGGAAATTATAAGTAACTATATTACAGTAAAGAATTAAGTAAGACCTTTGTTGTCTATTATTATTGTGAAACGACTCTCAGTTGAATTGATTAGTTCTATTGGCGGAAAATATTTGGGAAACGGATTGAAAGTAACAATGTTGTTAATTATTATTAAAATATTATCAAGAATAAGACAGCAATTCTATAAGCTTAACTTAATCGTTCGGTTATGTATGTATGCCCAATTATGAAACGAAACCACAATATTATGATAACAATGTAATATGATTTTGTAATAGTGACACTTTATTTAAGAGCAAGGATTGTCAGGAGTTGACAAAAGAAGGAAGGTTGGATGATTGAGAATAATCACGAATGATGTAAATAATATGACATTTTGTTAACAATATTTAAACATATCACTAATAGCTAGGAGAATTTAACGATATAATAAAATTATCTGAATAACTTTCTTGATAAACAGCTGATCCTAAAACAATAATAATAATATTGTTTATTATGTGAATTAATACGATTAATAATTATTTCTAATAATTAATAAACATCTAAATAATAAATATTTTACAAATTTAATTAATATTTTGGAAATATTAATGGCTTTTAAATAACATTTAATAATAATTTCTATTATTATTCATTAAATAATTTAGAGAATCTTAGTTGACAATTAAATTTTTGTTTAATTTATTATATATCTTTTAAATGTTTAAACCATTAATAGGAGTGACGTTTAAAGACGTTCTTTGACTACATTAAGGTTGTTTATTGTTGTTCAAAAGTGATCTTATGGAAGATCAGCATAAAATAATTTTCATTATTTTTACCGATGGATGATTTTGTAACAGTATGAAGGAATGTCATTGGAAGACATTGGTTGTATTAATAACGATATTTGTTCAGATATTACTAGCGAACAAGTGTGAATTTAAGCGCTGTTGTGCTAACATCTGGTTGATTATTTGCTTAATTGTTTTTTTTTAATGAGAAGTGGAGTCCTTCTAACGTCAGGGGGACGGTGATTTTATTATCTGATTATTGGATTTACGCTTAATCACTTTGCGGATCATATGTAATTACTATAGGGATATTTGTTGATTTTTTTTATTTTTTATTATCATTTTATTAATAAATTTATTCGTTAGTTTTTGTAACCACGTCTTGATGATTTATTTAAGTTATGAAGAAGGATTATGTTTAGGTGCATTTGAGGTTTTATTGAACCACTAATTATGTATGCCCACTTAACCGAGAATGGTAAGTTTCTCGAGCTCTTCGTTTATTCAGTTAATCCACCTATTTTGCTTTACCAAAACCTGATCTTAGGAAGTGTGTATCCCCCATTTAGCTATTTTTGGTAGGATTTCCAGGTTTATGAGCCGGGGACCTCGAGATTCTGCAATCCAGTTGATCTTCGGATACAACAAGCAGCTCATGTGGTTTAAACGGGTACAGTACCGTCGCTATATGTAGACGACTTCGCTCTACATTTCGCTGAACGACAGCTACTACAAGCTATTCGGAGAGTGGAACGCTAGACTCTAGAGCATGGCTTTCGGTTCTCAACCACTAAGACCTCGGTTGTCCATTTCTGCCGAAAGCGCACTCTCCATCCTGATCCTGATCTTTATCTGGGCAATGTAGCTTTGCCTGTTGTTGCTACGTACCGGTTCCTTGGGCTCCTTTTCGATCATAAGTTAACGTGGGAGTCACACGTGCGGTGTTTGAAAACTGCCTGTGCTAAGAATCTCAACATGTTGTGGTTTCTTAGCGGCACATCGTGGGGGACGGACCGCACGGTGCTCCTATGCTTTCATAAAGCACTGATTTTATCTCGATTAGATTATGGCAGTGTAGCATATGTTTCGGCCCGTAAGTCAGTGCTTGTTAAACTGGACAGTGTCCACCACGGCGGTGTGAGGCTGGCGACGGGTGCCTTTCGGACGAGCCCAGTCGTCAGCTTGCTCGCCGAGGCTGGTGTACCTCCTTTACACCTGAGGTGCCAACAAGTACTGCTGACCTATGCTGCAACTATTCGACAGATGCCACTTCTTCCAGGCTATCAATGTTTGTTTTCCAATCCGATTCGCTTGGATGACTTATACCGGTAGTTCCGATTTCCTGCTGTTTCCTGTATCGTCCGAGTACCTATCAAGGCCCCTCCCTGGATGGTCTCTCGCCCTGATATCATCCTGGATCTGCACACCGGCCCCAAGTCGGACACGGACCCCTCCGTCCATCGGAGGCTGTTCCAGTCCGTTGTGAGCCGGTATCCAGGATCAGGGGTTCTATTCACGGACGGTTCGAGGTTAAACGAGAAAGTAGGCTGTGCTTTTGTGGTTGAGGATCGTCGGTTTCTCTTTTTACTTCTCGAGGCCTGTGGCGTGTACACAGCGGAGCTCCATGCCATCTTAGAGGCTCTGCGGTACACGTTATCAGACGATCACCAGCACTTTCTTGTGTGTACTGACTCTCTGAGTGCGCTGCAAGCGATCGATGTGTGTTTCCCGAAGCATCCGTTGGTCCAGCGTGTGCACGACCTGCTCGTCAGTGCGTGTAACCCTGGAACCGGGGTGACCTTTGTGTGGCTTCCTAGCCACATGGGTATTGCGGGAAGCAAGCTTGCTGATCAGGCGGTGAGAGAGGCAGTCGCACTGCCCTCGCTACCGTATAAGGTGCCTGCTAGTGATGTGCGCTCTCAGTTGCGGCATTCGATCCTGTCGCATTTTGAGGAAGCGTGGCGTGCCACGCCTCCACCCAACAAACCGAGAGGCATCAAGGAGACAACGAAGGTGTGGAAATCTTCCTTCCGATCTCTCCGGAAGGAAGCTGTGGTACTCTGTCGACTCCGGATCGGCCATGGGATTGCTACGCACTCCCACTTGCTAAAGAGAGGAGACCCCCCTGTGTGTACTTGCGGTGCCCGTCTAACTGTGGCACACATTCTCTTGGAGTGTGTGGATCTGGCCGATCTGCGAAGGACTCTTAAACTGCCTAATACCCTCTCCCTCCTTCTCCGTGATGACGGGCCGTCAGTAGACCTCGTCATCCGATTCATGAGGGGGAGTGGTTACTTCTTTCGGTTTTAATGTAAGTTAAGACTTTTAATTCAGGTTAAGTGTGTTTTATGTTTTTTATTGTGTTCATCTATTTTAATGTTCACTATGCCTTATTTGTTATATTGTGTTTTACCATCCACCTTTTATTCTTTTTTATTCAAATAAGGCATAATTGTTGGGTCTCACTGGCTATTTTATATAAACCATTTTCGTTTCATCCATAGCAGTGAGCTTTTTTTATCTTCATCCTTTCATTTCACGCCATTTCATTTCATCCGGGGCCCCTTAAAACAACAATTATCATCCTCATCATCATCATCATTTGCACTCCATTTGTGGATCGCAGCAAATAAGTGATAAATTCATAGAGATCTGCCGCACCAGCTGCAGGTTAAGAACCTTGCATGTTGACACATTGAACCATGCATGTTACTTATGTCGAAATAGTATTTCACTTGATATTCTAATTCCTTTAGCCAGTCATTAGTGAAATCGCTTTGACACCAAGTTTGCTGGTAGACTGCTCGAAACACCGGTGCACATAGTTATCGGTAAAGAAGCGACTGCATTTAGAGGATATTGTTACACTGACTGAAGTTCACATCACCACCCAGAAGCCATGCACAGTTGATAAACCTGCGGACAAAACCCTTGAATACACAAAAGCCAGATGCTGCATATTCTGGCATGATTGTTACATATATTTTGCCTAATATTTGTAGAAGAAATTCAGAGTGTGACATTTATGCCATCAATATTAAACGTTCAAGTAAGAAAAGAAACTTGTGATAAAAATGTGAAAAAAAAAAGGATACCGGTATATATATATATATTTTTTTTTTTTTTGCATAATTCGTTGTTTCTATGTGTTTTGCAGCATACATAATCACATTTAACTTAAAGTTCGCTGTATAATTCCTGTATTTTCCCCATGGCTGATAATCACAATATTCTCGGTCACGTAAAACTACAATCTTCCTTCTCTCTTCTTGTATTTTATAGTCTAGCCCCCTTACGACAACGATTATCATCATCTTGTATTTTCTCATTGTGAACACCACATGCCTAACAACAACAACAACAACAACAACAAAGTACTGGTCTCTGTGCCAATGTTTCCACACAACTAGCTGATGCTAAACCAGTGCTACTGTGGACTAGCATGCTGGCCGCTCGCATAGCGTGTGTCATAGTCTACAGGCACAGACTGAGAATCTTTCTTCTGACAAGGGCATGCCAGGTTAGGAATAAAACTTGCAGTAGCGTGCGCGAACGACTGGTGCACAAATACAAATGTGTTAAGTGACGATTATACCAGGAAAATTTAAGATTTGGAAAATAAGGTGCGACAATTATGCCATGGCGACGAATATTCCAGCAAATACGGTACATCTAGTGGTTGGCAATGTCTTGTTCCACCTGGTGGTATAGTCAATACTTAAAATGTGGTGTCTTCTGCTCCTTGCTTGTCGTGCATCAGTATTGGTAAGCTTTTTTGGCTGGTAAATGTGCCAAAAGTTATAATTGCTCTGCTGTCATTTTTCAGTTTTTTGCTTACACTTCGTTTTGCAATGTCCTTAAGTGTTCCGTTTTGGATTTTACTGAAGGTAATAGACTGCCACAGTATTGTCTGCTTGAAACAAACTTTGCTTGACTTAAGAGCCTAATGTCCTGGTCCTTTTATAATTACAAATAGAGGCGACAGCAAGTGCCCATCTGCAGGTAACATTGACATTATTGTGTAGTTGTGCATCTTGCTACTGACAAACTGCAGAACTGTGTCAACGTCTTTCATTCCTTTACTTCCCCCCCACAAATTCTTGGTTTGTTACCCTTTTTTTTTCTTGTTGCTATAGACCCAACATTTTCCTCGAGGCAAAATGGGAAAGCACAGAAAATCATTTCAAGGATGGCCGATGGTGGGGTTTGAAGCTACTCGTCTCCTGAATACAGTGATAGCTTGGTCCCATAGTATTGTGCCCACTGTTGTATGTTAATGTCTTGGATCATCAGCTTTTCCCATATGTGTCGTTAATTTTATCTATACAAATTTTATTGATCATTGAAAGTTTCTCATGACAATGTACCCAAGTTTTCAGTGTATTTATTTCGTCCAAACATACAGATTTCTTGCTTAATAATTGAAGCTCTTCTTGACTGTGCTGAAAGATACATTTTCCTTCGTTCCATTCTTCCAAAACGGAACTTTTCCTTCCATATACTCTTCCATTATGTCTGGGGGCAAAAGGGTAGTCTACCGTACGATGTTCCATCAACAAAATAAATTTCATCATTATCGACTTTCTCTTCTTTACATCCCTGTCCCTTTAGGCCGATAGAGCTACTCAGTGATTGCAATGGTAATGTTAGGGCAGGATCATTACCATCATCCTCTCTCAAAACTTCATCGAACGTCGGTCCACTATTTTCTCGTATGTCTTAGCTTGTCTTCAATCGTGCAGTTGTCTATGCTCTCTGCAACAAAACTGAAATCTCTCATGCCCTTTTGTTTGTATAATATAAAAGTTGGTTGGCTAGGCACAAATTATGATTCGTACTGTACCCTCATTCTCATGACTGGAATGCCTTTATGGGAAGGTAATATGTAATTACTTGTGAACATGAACAGGATCATATGTTTCGCGACCCACAAGTTGACTTTGGATAGCGATCTCGACGAGAGAAGCGGGGCGCATGCGTTGCAAGTACTGTTGTCACAGCTGATTGGTTAGGGGTATTGATTATTTTTATCGACCAGCAACAAGCGATAAACTATGCCTTTTGGATGGGAATTCAAGTTTTTTATACGTCCTGGCGTATTTTAACATGTCTGTAATTATAGCAGGTGTTGGATTATTAACTACTTTCAAATAATTGAATTCTTAGGAACACGGAAATAAGATATTTGCATCTTATCAGTTCCAGTTTTGAGCACTCGTGGCGCGACGGTAGGTGACCTCGCAGTCGCGTTCTGGCTTGAACAACGGAGAGGGTAGATTGGAATATACCACGCACGATTACACATGTATCGAGTTCTACCGGTGACCGGCGGGGAAATGTCACGTGAACCGTTAGTCAAAGTTCGTCTTGAGTAGTGTACTATCACTGTACAGCAGGGAGTTTCCTTAGTGCTGTGAAGGACTCCAGTTTCAGTACCGATTAGGTCATTGCGATCGAAATGAAAACGCAGCTTGTCTTGCTAGATAACTGTTCATTATAGGCCAGCCGTATAGTGTTCGTGAAAGGTGAATACTTGCTTTTACAAGCATACAATCATAATGTTCATTCAGTAGACATTCTTCGCATTGGAACTGGCCGTATCGATACACTCACTTCGTGTGTGTTGTCAGAACAATTAGCACCTCCATTTGAGAAGCATTTCTCAATACGAGTGCTTGGATTTTGAATATACTTTATATATATTTAGGGCCTAACTCATATGTCTGTGATCTTGCAACTATGTTGAGCAATATCATGTCTAGAGGAAAGGCTGCTATGTGCTTCAGTGACTTAACCATGTGCGGCTAGGCGATATAAACATGAGTGTCACTGTGCGAGCGAAGTCGCGTTCATTCTGATGCTGTACGTCGCGCGGCCCGTGCTGGTGAGTGCGAACACAGCTGTTGTATTGCAATACAGTGTGTTTCGAAATGAACCGATTGCGCGAGGCCAGTGAACTTTGGTGTTCGAGCCGTTATAGACATTACTGCGTGCTGCGGTTGATAGGACGTTATCCGAAGATGAAAGAAACTGTCGTTGGTATTAGAGTGGAACATTCAGTCAGGATGGGAGATGTCTGGAGATCCAGGGTTCGTTTCTCGCTTTCCTGGACACTGAAGACTTCTATTGCTTACATGGAGGGAACAGTCATAAAGGACATGACTGTGTTCTTTCGTGGTCTACAAGAATCATCTAAGGTACTGAATTAACCATCTTCAATCGTAGCTAAGCATGTTTATTCTAACGTTGTCACCCTGCCACATTTTTTTTAATGGGATTTTTCGTAGAATGTCTAAGAATGGAGTTTAGGTTTGATCCTAGTGTCAAGACTGACTCTATTCTGGACAGGATTTTGATTCTATTAAAAGGATGCACCCATTGTAATTAAATGTATTATAGTTTAATTTTCTTTTGATTACTGTAAATTCAAGTTCATTTTATGGGGAATTTATTTAATGTAGAGAAGAGGAACTTTAGGCCACTCAAGATTCATCATTTTTCGTGTTAGATTTATATTGTAAATGAACACTAGTTTTATGCCTTCATATGACATTACTCGAGCTTGGGTAGATTCAATTTGGAGTTTCTACTTCCGTAAGTCTACTTAGAAGACTGTTATACACTCGTAAGTGAAATTTTAGTATTCAGGTTGATTTTCGAATACTGCAGTAAGCTTTATGAAGCAGGTTCAGTGAAGAAAGCGGATTTGTTTTGATTTGCTAGGAATTTATTCTGAATTTTGACTTGATCCAGGTACTTTCTAACGTAATTTTTTGTGAGATTCTGCATTACGTTTGCTTTATTAGATTCAATCAAGATACATTATTGATGGACTAGACAGATGTTTTAAACACAGTTTGAAGACATTTGAATACATTCACCCTATGTTATTAACGCGAATCCCAGACTAGATTTATGTGGAAGCAGATATATCGCCAAAGCTGCAATTGTTATTTAACACTTATTGAAAGCTATGCATATTGATCGTGAATAATAATAACATAAGAGCAAATGAAATAATAATTTAACAGTGATTAATTGAACTGTAAAGAAACTTGTATAATTTTAGCAACAATATTTCATTGTGAATGTTATCTGTCAACTAAGCCGAATTCTTTGTTCACTAAGAAAGATGACTAATTGAAGCGCTAAAGAGATAGTAGTAATGCCTGATAATATAAATGATATGAATGCTTAGTGTAGCATGATATTTAATGGCAAAGCCATGTAAAGGCTAATGTCCTTGATTATTAAAAGGGTATTGAATGGAATATTCCAAGTTGTAGTATGGAAAGTAATCCACTCAGATAGATTGTGAAATTAGGGCAGTTTACTTCAGTATCAGTTCAAGTAAATAATCTGTTGTGGAAATCATGCATTTTAGGCATGTTGAATTAAACCTACCTGGTAAAATTTTCGACCATTTGTATCAATGCAATGCTTAACAGGCGTTTTAACAATCACTAATTCCGGTCTGGTGAGGACTGTTCATTTAAAGGGGTGTTAAAATTAAATTAAATTAAAGAAGTTAATTTTTGACTTGGCTTTATTGCTCGGTCAGAAGAGATAAATAAAATCAGAAAAACCCAGCAAACATAAATATAATAAACCACATGGAAGATGTCACTTCTGAATCCTATAAAAAGAAACACACTAAGAAGGTGTTACAAAATGACTGTACATTTGTATTATAGCTTTAATTTTTTTTTATTTTTTTTTTCAGGGTATAAATTGATATATGTCTTGTAAATATGAAAATTTCCAGGGTTTATATTTAAATGTTCCAATTGCTGTCAACATTTATGTTGGACCATGTATATGATTTGTGTTCACTCATTGTGGGGTAAAGTGCAGTCAATAACATTGATGAATGTGGGGGCTGGCATTTTCTCCCATGTTCATGAAACTTCGGATGGAAGTTGGGCACTCTGCCTTGAAGTATAATATAGTGACTTACACTATATTTTCCTTTCCTGAATAATTTTTTTTTTTTATCAATTTAAAATCTTCGGAGTGTGGTACTTTATAGAAACGATAAGAGAACACGTTAAGAAGGCCAGCGGTGGGTATTTCAGTGGTTTTCCCACACACCAGAGATTGCGTTCATTGTTATTCTTGTGCTTTTGAGCTTTCTTATGTCGTTCACCATGGTTTTTCTTAACGTAGTCTCAGTTAGGAATTCCTGTGCCCCAATTCCTCGTCTTATGTTGGGTAGAATCTGGCAAATTTTATAGCCGGGGTTTCCAGGCTCTACGATCCAGCTGTCTTCGTGGGATTCCAACATGCTGATGGTTGGTATTTCGGGTACAGTACCAGTCACACTTTTCAGGAGCTCCCACTCTATAGTTTGAAAGGGTTCTGTTATTTTTCTGCCCAATCAATACCAAAAGTCTCTCATTCTTTTGACATTTAATCGTTTGCTGTCCTTGTGTACTGCAGTTACGAACACAAAACCTTTACTCCAGTTACGAACACAAAACCCTTACTTATTCTGGTTTATGGTGCATTGCTCTCAGAAATCAAGCGGCTACGAACTTGTGTGATCATTTAGACACCGTGATTTCAAGAGGGTCATAACTGCGTTACATCTGATTTATGACCCGACTTTTCACAGTGTTGATTTTCTTGCTATTTTTTTTTTTAATGTGGATTGAGGAAGTTGGTGGCTTGAAAACCTTTCTTCAGAGTGGTTGCTATTGTTTCCAAGATTGCCTGCATCAGAAGAGCATACCAATCAATAGACTGAGATACAGTAATCTTCACGGTCTTACTTTTGAAATATTCTGCCGTGGTTAGTTTTATTAAATTTTACTTTACTGGGATGTGGGAGGGTCCATGTGAGTGTGTCTGATGTTGCTTATTAGATATAGTTCATTGTTTCATTAAGCCTGTGGTGAGGGAGGGTCCATGTTAGTATGTCTGGTGACAGTTACATTGTTTCATTAGGCTGTGATGGGGAGGGTCCTTGTGAGTGTCTGGTGACAGTTACATTGTTTATTTGATATACTGTAGTTAATTGTTTAATTACCCTGTGTGTGATAGTACTACAGTACATGAGCAGTAGTGGTACCGTGTAAGGTATAAGGCACTAGCAAGTGTGCCTGTATAACCTACAGTGTGTATAATACAGTGTGATAGTACTACAGTACATGGAGCAGTAGTGCTACCTTGTATAGTATAAGGCACTAGCAAGTGTGCCTGTATAACCTACAGTGTATATAATACAGTGTGATAGTACTACAGTACATGGAGCAGTAGTGGTACCGTGTAAGGTATAAGGCACTAGCAAGTGTGCCTGTATAACCTACAGTGTATATAATACAGTGTGATAGTACTACAGTACATGGAGCAGTAGTGGTACCTTGTATAGTATAAGGCACTAGCAAGTGTGCCTATATAACCTACAGTGTGTATAATACAGTGTGATAGTAGTACAGTACATGGAGCAGTAGTGGTACCTTGTATAATATAGGCACTAGCAAGTGTGCCTGTATAACCTACAGTGTTAGAGTATGTATATAGTATGAGCAAGTAGGGAGTGATAGAGGAGTAACACCTCTTTAAAAAACCCTGGTCCAGCTGGCCCGGCTGTTAGTACCTTGTTAGGGTCCCTTGCCAGGGTTATGGTGAAGTCCTCAACGGTACCTGCAGTGAAAGAGATGAACTCTGGCACAGTCTGGTTGTTGGAAGGGGCAGCCTATTGCTCAGGTTTAATAGGGCAAAATATTGTCCATAGTTATGATGGGCAGATTTTGGCCCAACGGCAAAATGAGCGGAGGAGGAACCAATCACACTCATGACTCCCAACGGTCATAGAGGCGGAAGAGGTCAGGCCAGACAGACTGGCTGTAAAGGCGCACCTCAGTAGTACTTGAGTATGCGGCAGTTCGTTGCAGTCTCTGTGTTCGGTCCTGCATGTCTCATTCTTCGTGAGCCGCAGGATAAGGCTCAGAGATCTTAGTGTGTGGGTCTCGTCCTGGCAAGCTGAGTTGTTGTTGTTTGAGTCTTCAGTCTTTTGACTGGTTTGATGCAGCTCTCCATGCCTCCCTGTCCTGAGCTAATCATTTCATCTCTACATAGCTACCTCACCCTACATCTGAGGCAATCTGTTTAACATATTCTAACCTTGGTCTACCCCTACCGTTCTTGTCCTCGACCCTTCCTTCCATAACTAAGCTTGCTATTCCTGGGTGTCTTAGTATGTGTCCTACCAACCTATCTCTTCTCTTCATTAGCAGTCACCAGAAACATCCCTCCTCTCCCACTCGTCTTAATACCTCTTTGTTTGTAACCCTATCTACTCATCTGATCTTCATCATTCTCCTGTAACACCACATTTCAAATGCTTCTATTCTCCTCTTTTCTGCTGCACCAATAGTCCAAGTTTCACTTCCATAGAGCGCCATGCTCCAGACAAAGGCTTTCAAAAATGACTTCCTAATACCTAAATCTATATTTGATGTCAGCAGATTCCTTTTTTGTAGAAATGCTTTCTTTGCCTGAGCCAACTTACTTTTTATATCCTCTTTGCTTCGTCCATCACTGGTTATTCTGCTTCCTAAGTAACAGAAGTCTCCTACTTCCTTCAGCTTTTCACCTGTCAATTTGATCTCCATAGAGGTTTCTGATTTATTTCGGCTGCATTCAAGTATTTTTGTTTTACATTTATTAATTTTCATCATGAATTCTTTCCGTAAGACGGAGTCCATACCATTCAAAAACTCATTCAAATCCTCAGGCTTATCGGCCAAGATGACTATGTCATCAGCAAATCTCAGAGTTGAAATTATTTCTCCTTGAATCTTCACTCCCACTTTAAATTTTTCTCTAATTTGCTTCATTGCTTGTTCAATGTAAAGATTGAAAAGTATGGGTGATAAGTTGCAGCCTTGCCTTACACCTTTCTGAATACCAGCTTCTCTCTTATGTCCTTCAACTCGAATGACTGCTGTCTGGTTTCTGTATAGATTGTATATCACCCTCCTATCCCTGTACTTTATTCCAATCGATTTCAAAATGTCAAACAATTTAGTCCAATCAACGTTATCAAAAGCCTTTTCTAAGTCTACAAATGCCATGAACTTTCTCTTATCTTTCCTTATTCTACCTTCCAAAATCAGCCTAAGACTTAGTACAGCTTCCCTTGTTCCTACATTTCTCCTGAAACCAAACTGGTCTTCACCCAACTCCGTTTCTATCTGGCTTTCAATCCTCTTGTAAATTATCCTAGACAGGATCTTTGAAGCATGAGTAATCAAGCTGATTGTACGGTAATCTTCGCATCTGTCAGCTCCCACTTTCTTTGGTATAGGGATGATTACATTCTTCTTGAAATCAGGGGGTACCTCACCTGTTTCATAAATCCTACACACCAAGTGAAATAACCTGATCAGACCTTCATCTCCTATGCAGCGTAGCAACTCAATCGGTATATCATCTATGCCTGGTGCTTTGTTCCTGCTTAAGTCTTCCAAAGCTCTATCAAATTCTGATCTCAATATTAAATCTCCTTTCGCATCCTCATCAATTTCCTCCTCCCTTTCCATTACATGATTCTCAATCTCCTTTCCCTTATACAAACTCTCTATGTAAGCTTTCCATCTCTCATCCTTTTCTTCCCTATCTGTTAGAGGCTTTCCATTTGTGTCCTTAATATTACAGCACTTAGTCTTCTTTTCCCCAAAAGTATTCTTAATCCTTCGATAAGCTGTCTACTTTTCCTAATTTCAGACAATTTTCTATACCTGCACATTTCTCTTTCAACCATTCTTCTTTCGCTTCCTTGCACTTCTTGTTAACCTCATTTCTCAGACGTCTGTATTCTGCTTTCCCCTTTTCATCTCTTACATTCCTGTGTTTCCGCCTTTCATCCATCAATTCTAGTACATCCTGTGTGATCCACGGTTTTCTACCCATTCTTTCCTACCAAGGTTTTCTTCTGCGGATTTTGTTATTTCATTCTTCAAAAATGCCCATTCGTCTGCAATTGAAGTTTGTTTAGGGTTTTTCATTAGTCGTTCCTTTATACTCTTCTTGAATCTTTCATTTACATCCTTCTCTTTCAGTCTCTCTATTGCCCATCTTTTTGGCTTTTGACTTTTCTTCAGTTTCTTCAACTTTAATCTGCATTTCATAACAACCAAATTGTGGTCAGAGTTTATGTCTGCACCGGGATATGTTTTACAATCGAAAATCTGGTTTCGAAACCTCTGCTTGACCATAATGAAGTCGATTTGGTAACGCCCTTTATCTCCTGGTCTCATCCATGTGTATATTCTTCTATTGTGGTTATTGAATAAGGTGTTAGCTATGACCAACTCATGCTCGGTACAGAATTCTATCAGTCTGCTTCCTCGATCATTCCTTTCACCTAACCCAAAATCTCCTACTATCTTCCCTTCTTTCTTTTCCTACCACAGCATTCCAATCTCCCATTACTATAACATTTTCATCACCTTTGATATACCTCAGAATTTCATCTATTTCTTCGTAGACCTTTTCAACATCTTCATCATCAGCTTGACTGGTAGGCATATAGACTTGTACCACTGTGGTGCACGTAGGTTTTGTATTGATTTTTGCTACAATAATCCGTTCACTATATTGCTCATAATATTCCACCCGCTGTCCAAGTTTCCTACTCAATATGAGACCAACCCCTGCTTGGCCATTGTTTGATTTAGTGATAATGACCCTATAGTCTCCTGACCAAAAGTCCTGTTCTTCCTGCCAGTGCATTTCACTAATCCCAACCAAATCCAACCTCAACCTATCCATGTCCCTTTCTAAGTTTTCTAACCTTCCACTTCCCAGCAGACCACGCTCCTATCCGTAGAAAGTCAGATTTCCTCTTTGTCACTTCTGTGATGTTAACTCCCTCTCGAGTAGTCCCCACCCGGAGATACGAACGGGGGACTAGTTTACCTCCGGATTGGAATTTTACAAGGGAGGAGGCCATCATCACATGTAATTATGCATAGAGAGGTGCATATCCTCGGGAAGAGCATTACGGCTGTAGTTTCCCGTTGCTTTCAGCAACTTTTCACCCAGGTTTCTGTAACTACCAACACATCTATCTGACCTATCATTTGCAAGAGAATTTCAATGTCTTCCAGCTTATTACGAATACGTCTACTATTAATGTACAAACACCTAACCTCTCCACCTAATTCTAATGAGTTTATGCACGCACTTATATTAGAGTCCTATTGCATGAAATCATCCAAACAGTTGTACTTTTGTTCACTGCACTGTATTTTACCTAGGTGTTTACTTGTAGTCAGTGCTTTCTTCTCTCTAAACAATAAAATATCATCACTCGTATTAGCAATTAGTTTTCCGAGAGTTAAAACTTTGCAACTCTGTTTAAAAGTTCTCCAAATTTCATTGTTCCTCTTCTATTGAGGTGGAGACCATTATAAGCAAGGTCCCTGTCTTGTAACCAAGAGTACCCTTCTAAAACAAAATATGTTTTTTTCACCACACAACCAATCCAGTGTTGAATTCACGGCATTAGTGTATCGTGGGTCATGTCACGTCTTTGCAATACACAACTAATACATACTTTTGAACTCAGAAAGGCACTTTTCACTTCGTCCACGAGCTTGTCCATGTCATTCATTATGTGAGTTGGTGTTGGAGAACTGTTCAAGCAATTGGTCCCTACATGAATCATTACCACCTCAGGGTCTTCTCGAACCTTATTTTCCCACACCTTTCTAGTTAATTGCTCAGTTCTTATTCCTGGATAGCAATAGACTTCGGCATCATCAACTACTGGGCCTACATTTCGCAAAATTGAATCACCCATGACAAGTACACGGGGACTTCTACTTTTCTTAGTAGGGTTATGGATAAGTTTGTCGTATCTGGATGTCTCGTTTTCAATACCGGTATCTTGTCCTTCTTCTACTTGGGAATCGGAACGGCTGAGAATTTCAAATGGATTCTGGGAGATAAAGTCGTTAGGAATATTCCCAGATTTCACCAAGTTAGGCCTACGTCTTGGAAAGCGTGCATTGGTTTTAGACCTAACCTCTAAATAGTCTGCCTGAGTAGGCCTCATCTTCTTCTGCTTTAGTCTTTCTTTAATGAGACTTATTTGAGACTATGCGTTTTTTAAATCAACCACAAGCATTTTGATCATTTTCTCTTTGGAGGCCAATTCTAATTTGAGGAATTCAGTTTTATTCGCCGCTCGCGGCAACTCGTACTTGTTTCCCCTGTTGATTTCCTTCACATCTCACTTCTTTTTTTTTTTGCCACTACATGCTTTGTCTTCACAATTATTATGAGCAATATAGTGAATGGATAATTGTAGCAAAAATCAATACAAAGCTTACGTGCACCACAGTGGTACAAGTCTGTATGCCTACCAGTCAAGCTGATGATGATGTTGAATAGGTCTACGAAGAAATAGATGGAATTTTGAGGTATATCAAGGGTGATGAAAATGTTATAGTAATAGGGAGATTGGAATGCTGTGGTAGGAAAGGGAAGAGAAGGGATGATAGTAGGAGATTTCGGATTAGGTGAAAGAAATGATCAAGGAAGCAGGCTGATGGAATTCTGCACCGGACATGAGTTGGTCTCAGCTAACACCTTATTCAATAACCACAATAGAAGAATATATACATGGATGAGACCAGGAGATACAGGGCGTTACCAAATCGACTTTATTATGGTCAAGCAGTGGTTTCGAAACCAGATTTGGGATTGTAAAACATATCCCGGTGCTGACATAAACTCTGACCACAATCTGTTTTTTATGAAATGCAGATTAAAGTTGAGGAAACTGAAGAAACATCAAAAGCCAAAAAGGTGGGCAATAGACAGACTGAAAGAGAAGGATGTAAACGAAAGATTCAAGAAGAATATAAAGGAAGGACTAATGAAAAAACCTAAACAAACTTCAATTCCAGATGAATGGGCATTATTGAAGAATGAAATAACAAAATCCGCAGAAGAAAACATTGGTAGGAAAGAAAGAATAGGTAGAAAACCGTGATCACTCAGGATATACTAGAATTGATGGATGAAAGTCGGAAACACAAGATTGTAGGAGATGAAAAGGGGAGAGCAGAATGCAGACGTCTAAGAAATGAAGTTAACAAGAAGTGTAAGGAAGCGAAAGAAGAATGGTTGAAAGAGAAATTTTCAGGCATAGGAAATTGTCTGAAATTAGGAAAAGTAGACACAGCTTATCGAAGGATTAAGAATACATTTGGGGAAAAGAAGACTAAGTGCTGTAATATTAAGGACACAAATGGAAAGCCTCTAACAGATAGGGAAGAAAAGGTTGAGAGATGGAAAGCTTACATAGAGTGTTTGTATAAGGGAAAGGAGATTGAGAATCATGTAATGGAATGGGAAGAGGAAATTGATAAGGATACAAAAGGAGATTTAATATTGAGATCGGAATTTCACAGAGCATTGGAAGACTTAAGCAGGAACAAAGCACCAGGCATAGATGATATACCGATTGAGTTGCTACGCTGCATAAGAGATGAAGGTCTCATCAGGTTAATTCACTTGGTGTGTAGGATTTATGAGACAGGTGAGGTACCCTGTGATTTCAATAAGAATGTTATCATCCCTATACCGAAGATAGTGGGAGCTGACAGAAGTTAAGATTACCGTACAATCAGCTTGATTACTCATGCTTCAAAGATCCTGTCTAGAATAATTTACAAGAGGATGGAAAGCCAGATAGAAACGGAGGTGGGTGAAGACCAGTTTGGTTTCAGGAGAAATGTAGAAACAAGGGAAGCTGTACTAAGTCTTAGGCTGAATTTGTAAGGTAGAATAAGGAAAGATAAGAGAAAGTTCATGGCATTTGTAGACTTAAAAAAGGCTTTTGATAACATTGATTGGACTAAATTGTTTTAACAATTTGAAATCGATTGGATTAAAGTACAGGGATAGGAGGGTGATATACAATCATAAAGAAACCAGACAGCAGTCATTCGAGCTGAAGGACATGAGAGAGAAGCTGGTATTCAGAAAGGTGTAAGGCTAGTCTGCAACTTATCACCCATACTTTTCAATCTTCACATTGAACAACCAATGAAGGAGATTGGAGAAAAATTTGAAGTGGAAGTGATGATTCAAGGAGAAGTAATGTCAACTCTGAGATTTGCTGATGACATCGTCATCTTGTGGCCGACACGCCTGAGGATTTGAATGAGTTTTTGAATGGTATGGACTCCGTCTTGAGGAAAGAATTCATGATAAAAATTAATGAATGTAAAAAAAAATATTGGAATGCAGCCAAAATAAATCAGAAACCTCTATGGACATCAAATTGGCAGGTGAAAATCTGAAGGTAGTAGGAGACTTCTGTTACTTAGGAAGCAAAATAACCAGTGATGGACGAAGCAAAGAGGATATAAAAAGTAGGTTGGCTCAGGCAAGGAAAGCATTTCTGCAGAAAAGGAATTTGTTGACATCAAATATAGATTTAGGTGTTAGGAAGTCATTTTTGAAAGCCTTTGTCTGGAGCATGGTACTCTATAGAAGTGAAACTTGGACTATTGGTGCAGCGGAAAAGAGAAGAATTGAAGCGTTTGAAATGTGGTGTTACAGGATAATAATGAAGATCAGTTGGGTAAATAGAGTTACAAACGAAGAGGTATTAAGACGATTGGGAGATGAGAGATGTTTCTGGCGACTGCTAATGAAGTGAAGAGATTGGTTGGTAGGACACATACTAAGACACCCAGGAATAAGCAAGCTTAGTTATGGAAGGAAGGGTCTACCACATGAACTGTAAGGGTAGCCCAAGGTTAGAATATGATAAACTGATTGCCTCGGATGTAGGGTGTGGCAGCTATGTAGAGATGAAACGATTAGCTTAGGACAGGGAGGCATGGATTGCTGCATCAAACCCGTCTAAGGACTGAAGACTCAAACAACAACATATAGATTCTAATAAGGCAACACTGAAAATTGTTTTCTAAGTATTCTATCTTCATAAACTACAGAGAAAAAGTGCCTGACATCTTTTGGACAAGACACACTGTATTCTCTAGCCTTCACACAACATGAGCAATTCTGCATCCAACCATTCCATATGAGATAATCTACAACTCCTATTAACTCTGAGCAAAGTAGTCTTGTCAATATTGAGCAAAAAGGAATTGGTTGGCAGAGTGTCTTTATGAGTTCGCTCGGAGAAGCGAGTTCACTGTACTATTGGCTCATGTGCTGGCTCACCTGAGAATCCCTCCTCTTGGATTGCAATTAACATACGATAATCTGTGTGTGCATTGATCAGAATCAAAACATTGATGATGGCTATCTGTATGTGTGCATGGTATAACTATGTAAATACAATCCTGGAAAAAATTACATAATAGTTAATTATCACTATAATTGCCCCATTAATGTGTGTGCATGCATCACTTGAAAATGGCTTCATAAAATGTATTATTTATGTTGCATGACAAGGAGAATGCAACATAGGCTTCAAATTATTTGATCAGTGCAGCATGAAGTGGGAATTTAGAGGACACTTGGAATATGAAATCTCTAATATCTTTTAATATTAGGCTTATGGAAAAGTTGTGCATGGCATAATCAGTATAAAAACTAATTTCCTTTCATGTCTTTTGCATTGTAACTTAGAGGCAGATGACCTCGTAGTTCCACCCCTTAAAACAACAATAACTAACTGCATTGTAACTTAACTGTGTATGTCTCTCTCACCACAACCATAAGTCCAGAAATCGAAGGTGTGAATCCTGGCACTGACAGCAGCCATCCTGAGTATAGTTTTTCTCTGGGATTTTCCACATTTCTTCAGGCGAATACCAAGATGTTGCCGTTTTTCAAGTCCCGGGGTACCTATCCCAATTCTAGACTGTAAAAATCACGATTACACACATGGTCACCACAGATACACTGGTTACTAGGCAAATTCAACACACCAAGTTCATGGGGCTGATAATCAAGATGTCTCGAGCCCCTAAAATGAATTAATGTGTTTTTTATTTTAAGGGAGAGATTTATGATTTTAGATTATATTTATATGTTCCTAATACGGTCTTCCTTAATATTTATCACGCGAAGCAGGCTAAAGGTATTTTACCATTTGTGTTTAATATAGGTAATTTCCTTTTCTCTGTTTTTATATTTTTCATTGAAGTCCTTCAGTTAATTTCAGTAAATTTTTATGAAATCTGTATTGTAAATTTAGTATGAGTTTCGAACATGCTATGCCAAGTTTGGAAATAAAGTACGGGAACGATATATGTCTCAATAATGCCTGTTTGAATGTTTTATGTAGAAACTTCTTCGGGCATTGGTTTAAACATTTTTTCAAAACATTGAGGAAAATCTGATGGCTAGACCAGGTATAAAATGTCAGAAGTTTTGTTGATGAAGTTTCATCTCAACAACACCACCATCATCATCATTATCATCTTCTTTATTTCCCGGTTCCAGTAATTGGGTCGGGGTGTGAATCAAGGACCTCCTTACTTTTCTGACTCCACCACTCGTCCTTCTTCCAGTATATCTTCCACTTTCCTCTCCTCTCAATGCTCTCCCTCACTGTATCCATCCACTTCACCCTTCCCCTTTGACACCTTCCCGTGACTTTCTCAGTAAATAATTGCTAATAAACACCACCATATTGTATGTTAATCATAACATTGGTTCTGTGATTAAGCATTTGCTTACCATGGATATACGTGGCACGTCCAGAAAGTAAGTTCCGTTTGGTAATAAAATTAAATTGTGTAGAGATACAGAAAAATTATTTATTGCACAACATTCTACACCTCTTAAACTACTTTTCCACATAACTGCCAAACTTTTGCAGGCATTTGTCATAGCGTGGCCCAAGTTTTTGGATACCTTCTTCATAGAAGTTTGCCACCTGTGTCTTCAACCAGTTGGAAACATCTTCTTTCAGCTCGTCGTCATTGTTGAAGTGTTGACCGCCAAGGAAAGACTTGAGATGTGTGAACAGATAAAAGTCGCTGGGAGCGAGGTCAGGGCTGTACGGAGGGTGGTCAAACACGTCCCAGCCAAATCCCTGTAGGAGGTTTTTCGTCACATTTGCAGTGTGTGGTCGTGCGTTGTCGTGAAGAAAAACAACACCTTTTGACAGCAACCCTCGGCGCTTATTCTGTATTGGAAATATCCGTTCCCGTAGGAAACAGGATGTAAAATTGTCCGATTGAGCTATGTACATTAACAAATTCACAAAGAAATTTGATACAATGGTCCGGCTAGCTTAAAACAGTTGCCAGCGTTTCGCCCCATTGTACCAATGGGCTCTTCAGTTGGTTATGGTACACCTCACCAAGACGCGTGGCTAGTACATACTGTGAAGGCCGCTGCAAGGCAGAAATGTTGCCACGAACAGCGCCAATGTACTATGGAAGTCTAAACTTCCCTTCAAAAATAATGTTAGCTTACCTAGCTAATCCATATTGGAAATATCCGTTCCCGTAGGAAACAGGATGTAAAATTGTCCGATTGAGCTATGTACATTAACAAATTCACAAAGAAATTTGATACAATGGTCCGGCTAGCTCAAAACAGTTGCCAGCGTTTCGCCCCAGTGTACCAATGGGCTCTTCAGTTGGTTATGGTACACCTCACCAAGACGCGTGGCTAGTACATATATATTCTGTATTGCGCGGCGCAATTTCCTAAGTGTCTCGCAGTAAGCATCTGCGTTGATTGTTTGGCCACGCGGTAAGAAATCAATGAGTAAGATGCCTTTCCAGTCCCAGAACACTGTGCACATCATTTTCCGAGGTGTCAAGATTTGTTTCGGCTTAACCTTTGCTGGGGATGAAGTGTGCCTCCATTCCATTGATTGCCGCTTACTTTCAGGGGTGTCGTAAGAAACCCAAGTTTCATCTCCTGTGACTATCTGTGTCAGAAATTCTTCGCCGCCTTCATTGTAACGGGTCAAACACTGAAGTGCAGTACCCATCCGTTTTGTTTTGTGTTGCTCCGTAAGGATCTTTGGTACCCAACGTCGGCAAAGTTTACGAAAGTTCAGTTTTTCGGTAACAATTTCATAAATTAGTGATCGTGAGATTTGGGGAAATTCCATAGCGAGAGCACTAATTGTAAACCTGCGGTTTTGCCGGATCTTGTCATCAATCGCGTGAACCAGTTCTTCTGTAACCAAAGATGGACGCCCACTTCGTTCTTCATCGTGCACTTCACCACGTCCTTCATTGAACTGTCGGACCCATCTTCTCACCATTGAATCACTCATCACATTTTGTCCATACACTTCGCAAATTTGCCGATAAATTTCAATTGCTTTCACTTTCCTAGCATTCAGAAAACGAATCACAAATCTGATTTCACAAGCGGCGGGATTTTCAATCAACACCGACATTGTACGAGTAAACATGCACAACAACGCGTACGTGGCTGACAGCGCTCTCCAAATGGCGCAAGTTTCTTCTTGATACGGGGGCGTGGTGGCTCAGTGGTCTAGCTGTATGCCTCTCACCAAGGCGGTCCGGGTTCGATTCCCGGTCAATGCATGTGAGATTTTCGAAGTGAAATGCCATGTCCTGTGGTTCGGATTCCACGTAAAAAGGAGGTCCCGTGGCTCATGATCTCAAGATTAACGGTCACGTTAAACTACAAGCTTCCTTTCCTTTTTCCTTCTTGATACAAAGCGTCTACCGTGCATATGCGGAACTGCGTTGCAGAGGAACGTGCAACTAGTTGAAGACACAGGCGGCACACGTCTATGAAGAAGGTATACAAAAACTCGTGCCACGCTACGACAAATGCCTGCAACATTTTGGCAGTTATGTGGAAAAGTAGTTTAAGAGGTGCAGAATGTTGTGCAATAAATATTTTTTCTGTATCTGTACACAATTTAATTTTATTACCAAACGGAACTTACTTTCTGGACTTGCCTCGTATTTCTTGTATCATTATTATTTTATTTTCATTAATTTCTGTAGTGGTGTTTTAGGATACCAATAGTTATGTCCATAATGGATATGTACCTGATGAGGAAGAAGAATGGACCGATCATTATGAAAAATTAAAACAACGAGTGTGGAATATTCCTCGCAACTTCTTGGATGTGAACACTGAAAATTTGGGGAAGGGAAAGTATGGCAGTGTAATGAAAGGAGCTGTTCAACAGAGGGGCTTCCCTATTCCAGTTGCAATATATGTGATAGCAGGTAATTAACTCATTGTAGCCTTTCCCATTGAGTTCACTTAAAATCGGCATCTGTGTTGGGTGGTTTCATTATGATTGTGTATTCAGTTAATAAATTAAGCTTATTTTCAGTGATAAATAAATAAATATTTATAGCATGAGACACTTTACAATGGACCATGATTTTTGTGAATTCAAAACCCTGGAATAGTCTGAAAAAGTTAATGAATTTCTCCTTGCAGATGAAGACCTTGCACCAGTGGATAAAAAGTCCATGTTACAGGACTTGAATATTTTGATTCAAGTTGGTTCTTGTAAGAACTTGGTGAACCTTGTGGGCACATGTGAAACCCCAGATACTTTATTTGTTGTGATTGATTACCATCTTGCTACATTGAAAGATGTTTTGCTCGCAAGCAGATGTCTTGACCCTTCATCATCAAATCAACAGCGAATTTGCTCTCTGGCTGAGACTCAAGTCCTTGAAACTGCTGTGGGCATTGCTCGTGGAATGGAATATCTCGCACGTAAAAAGGTGAGCAGACTTTCTTTGAAAGGATGATGTAATTGATGTTTCAATCTTTCTCTTTTGATTTCCATTTAAACACCCTCAATTGCCAACTGACTG
Source organism: Meconema thalassinum (assembly GCA_946902985.2). NCBI lineage: Eukaryota > Metazoa > Arthropoda > Insecta > Orthoptera > Tettigoniidae > Meconema > Meconema thalassinum. Next base: position 416,429,805 of record OX336389.2, read on the forward strand.
CACCGGGATTCAATCCTGCTATCTTGGGATCAGCAGGCAAGAACGTTACTGCTGAGTCACAAGGCCAGTCCCACTGAAATGTCCCTGTCCATCCAACCCTAGCATTTTTAAATGTTGGGAATAAGTAAAACAAGCTATTAGCTCTGGCTGCAGAAGTTGACAAATCAAAAAAAGAAAATCATATTTGTATTGACAGTCAACTTGGTGGGCTTATTACCACATGATCAATACTCACATCAGTCATGCCAATTATTAATATAATTAATTGTCATACATGCATTTAACCTCTTTGTGGTGCATTATTGGCAATTTGGTGTTGGAAAGAAATATTTTTGTTGTTTGTATGCCTTAACTTATGATTTCACCCATTTTCTTCCTGGCTGTTGTTGATCTGTTGCACCTCCATATCAAGCGCTGGGCAACACTGAAGATTAACCGCACCCATAAATTAACCAGGTGCTTGGCGAATCGAACACTTACGTCACTGAAGGATATCAATATGGGCCAAATGTGCTGCCCATTGATTGTGGCACATGTGCAGTCTTCCATTGCTTCTTATCTGGTCCTCTTTCAATTGGCAGCCCACTTATCGTTTATTCTTTCACCCCAGCCCTGTTTTCTTTTTTCTTTCTTTTACCATGAATTGGCCTGTTGTTTGGCTTCCATATAATTTAAGTTCTCCCTTTTCTCTGTCTGACCTTTTTAGCAGCACCAGGTTGAATTGTCCTTCTGTTGGTGTAGACGATCCACTGTTTATGATTAGGTTGGTAGATGTCTGAAAGCATCTGTTGTATTCCGTAATGTTGTCTGAGATTGGTTGGTGGAAACCACTGGTTGTAAAGCTGCTTTAGAATCCACTAAGAATATTACTTGATCAAAATGTATCAAGGCAATGCGAGAGTTGCTAGATTGCTAGTAAAAGTTCTTCTAGCTCATCATCAAATTTTGGTTTGTTCAGGCCAACTGGGGCTTAATATGAATGAATACTAATACTCCAGCAATTTACTTTGATTGCAAGCACTCGCAGAGGCTAGAATAATATATTAAGTTTTACTCTATTTGATCCACATAGTTCAATAAATCCTTAAAACTAATCTAATTTAAATTACAATTACTGTACAGTTTGTTGTTTATTCTAAATCTATCATTGGTTTTAAGCTTCTAACTTGCTTCTAAAGGAAATGTTGGTTTCCTTATGGATTGTAGGTTTATGTACATATTGCCTTATGATAGTATCCCACCGGTATATTTAAAGTATGAGTCCTTTGTAACTTAAAACTTATATCTTAAAACTTACCAATTTGGAGATACTTTCTCTTGTAGTATGAAGTCAATGTTGACAACTCTGGGAAAGAAATGGTATGAACATTAGTATGAATGTTTGCAAATTTCAGGTTGCTTATCACATTGGTATGAAAATTTGTTTGCTTATTGTAAGTTGTTAAGAGAACTTGACCTGTTTCTTTGCAGGTAATATTGCGTCGGTATTTGTTTGGATTGGAGTTTCAGATTTTTTGTGATCATTACGGAGTTTTATTTGAACGAGGACGACACGATCTTGTATTGCACTAATTGGAAAGAAGCTGTATAGTATGTTTCAAATGTGTTCTAAACGATGGATTGGTAAAAGTGTGGTTGGAGAAATATACCTTTTAATTCATATTTTTGTTGGATATTGTAGGTTCACTTGTTGATACTAAAATATCAATAGTACGTCATTGATGTTTTATTTGATAATAGTATTTATAGTTTCGTGTTTAGGCTCCAGTTTACTTATTTGAATCCAGATCATTGTTTCAAACGATGCATTTTGATATTGCCCATGACCGATCGAAATCTAAACACTCAACAATCCAGTCGATGGATTTTTGTGCCCAAGATTTACTTCATAGTACATTCCTCATTCTTATTCGGCACAATTGCAATTCATTTGAACTTTATAAAGAAGCCTGCACTATGCTTACGCATGAAGTTGCATTGTGCAAGTAGATTCCTTTGGCACTACCATTTCCTCAATGCAATTAGTCGGTGACATTTTACAAAAATTCGTAATTTTTTATCACAACTGCATTGAAAATGCAAATTCCGGTTAAAAGAATATTACTTTAAATGCTGTGAATACAAGAAGGAAGATTTCATTTTGGTGCTTATAATCACTTTATATATTACTGCACTATCAGCTTGATTGCTCATGTTTACAAGCATGAATATTTCCTAATGTATACATGAAACTCATGCCGAATTTACACATCTGAAGAGAACAAATTAGGGTATGGTACAGTACATCACCACAGCCTGAGGGTCAAACCTAGCTCACTGTCTCACATTTATGTTCTGACATGACAGTGGTTTCCTTTTGCAATAGACATTGTAGAGCAGGGGCAGATGACCTTGCTGTTCTGCCCCTTAAAACAACCATAACTATCTAGACATTGTAGAACTGTCCTTTCTGGATAGCACACATGCATGGCTTTGCCTGTCCTCTCCCTGGCACAGAGGTAGGGAGAAGAGTGGTAGTATGCCAGCCGATCTAGGCTTGTATCATCCCCACTTTGGCATATGCCCATCAGGGCAGGCATTCAACGGACCTGCCCTTCATGAATCATTATAATAACTATCATTGTACTTGCTGAATATGAGATGCTGTATGTGAGCCGGAAATACTTTACTAGATATTGTTTTTCTGATAATTTCACCTTTGTATTTTCAGATCATCCATAAACAGTTGGCTGCAAGAAATGTAATCATGGTTGATGGTACTGTGCCAAAAGTTACCAGCTTTGGAATTGCACAGTACAATGCTGGAAATAAGGTATTCAATTGCAGTGGTGTAAGAAATGTTAATCATAAGTAGGGCTCGGATGTTTAGGAAAAGTCATATTTCTTTCTCTGCCTCTATTTTCATGCCTGATTGGTTTCTGATGATAATCAAGTGATTTTCGTCACAATTCAGTGGTTTTTACTTGTCTTATAAATGCATATTTCGAACATTTTTTTTACCATTAGGTCATAGTTTGAGCATTTTTTGGTAAGAACAACATATTTCGGTAATTTTACGGCAGCTGAGGGTGTGCAATCAACCTCAACTTACCGAACGGGAACTAGTGTTTACAAAAATTGAATCTGGATGTCACAGCGGCAATTAATGCAAGTGGAATACCTTTCGTATGGGATGAAGGTGATACACCTCACTGCACCTCTTGTGCCCCACATTTTACTCGGCTGGATAGTCGCACAGGTAGAGACGGAAATAATCTAGTAAAACCCATCCCAGCAGTTGGCTGATTACATCTCCTTCATTTACATGAACAAGCGTCAGTTTACGGTGTATCACACTCCGGTAGACATTCTATTATGCCTAAGGACAAGACTTCTAGTAGTGTTAAGGTACAAAACTTTGTTAAGGAATTTGGAGAAGAATATTTTTGTACCGATGGTTCAGTCCTGTTTTGCAAGTTGTGTGAAGTGAGAGTCGTGGTGTAACGGTTTCGCTAGCCCACACGTTGAGCGACAAGTGTAACATTAATTAATGCCCCATGTTGGTAGCGACAAAGTGTAATGGTTTGGCTGCCCCTAACTGTTGGGTGATAAATGTAACTGTTTACCTTTGCCTAAGCTATGTTGTTTTAATGGGCGCCAAGACCTCAACGCAATGCTGAAATCTAAATTTGTATTTAACAACGTCTAGCTCTGGTAGAACACCTTCAAGAATCTATTCACTCAGATCGTGGTATGATTTGATCATTAACCCAACAAACAATTGTATCAGGAGAAGGAATTGGTCTATATCTAATGCTACCTACTGAAAGCAAAGATTGCATTGTAAAAGAAATGACTTTATTATATAAAACAAGTATAGCAAAATTAATAATAATAATAATAAGTTTAAAATTTAAATTGGAGCGTTGCGATTTTAATATTACCGATAGAAAATTACGTGAAAACGGAGTCTGATCAATTATTGATTTTCCTCTTATTCCCAAGCTATGAAGTTACTGAAATATGAAAAATAAAACAAAGAGAAATGAGAGATTGCGTATTTCTGCGTCATTCGCGCTTACCACTGGAAATTGCCAAAGCATTTCCCTCGTACTGGATGATGCTGTGTGCTTCCCACAGTCTCCTGGACGTCGTCATCTCCGTCGATATTTGATGATATACTTGTAGATTTTGTGACTTTATGGTCCTAACAACGGAGCCATACCCTCGTACAACCAAACTGGTTAAGTTTTAAACAGATAGTTCTCCACTCCACGGAACATTGGAGCGACACACACTTGCAACTGAACTAGTAGAGTCTTTCACAGATTGTCCTCCACTCCTCGGAACATCGGAGCGACTCCTGCGTGCAACCATACTCGGTAAGTTCTACACAGATTGTCCTCGTTCCACGGCGCGCCGAACGATATATGCACACGTCGGCTCCCCACCTCGGTACCGACTTCCAACTTACGTGGTCTCCACTGATTGGCTGCTCCCCACGCGCTAATTCCCCTTCTCTGGCTCATTACACACGGCGCGCGGATGATGAAGTCGATTTCCGTTCCAACTATCCGCCTTTTCTGGACGCTGCGACCCAAGCTTGCGTAATACTTCTTGACAAGAATCAGCCTGTATTTGAATTTCCAGTGAGTCATGTCTCTCATAATATCCTAACTGACGAAACTCCGTAAAATTCCGTAATCACATAATTTTCTGTGATATTGTCGTTCGTAATAATTTGCTTGATAGTGTTTTCTAAGACATAGAAAACCTATCTGTATGCTTATAATTTTTATAAAATGCTCCGAAAAATATCTTAATAATAATTATAATAAATTAATAATAATAATAAATTAACATGAAAACTTCTCTTGGCTGAACAATTTGCCGCGTAAATAAATATAGAATGGCTTCCTACTGACTTATGCCAGTGGCATAAAAACCCCTCGAAAAACACGTTACATATTCGCCTCGGATCATCGGATGATTTACCGTGACGACGGTCCATTATCCGATTATCCCAGACACGTTAATAAACCCCATCCAAAATACATATTACATAAATGAAATCACCCTAAATTACAGATATATACACTCATAATTTTTCTTCACGCACTTTGCGTCAAAGTTTGTTGTCACTATGGATTGCACTTTGCAACCAGTCCAATGTTTTTCATATAGAATAGTGTTCCACGGATATTTCCGCCTCTCAAATTTCTCTATGTTGGAGAAATAGACATAATTAATGTGTGAGCACTATGTATTTATGATGTCATATCACACGCATTGAAGGTGTTCTGATTTATTTATATCACCATAGAACTTCCTAATTTCACTGGAGGTCCCTTCCTTATGGTGAAATTTAATCTCACTTATCACTGAGCACACGATCACGCTATTGTGCCAGCGCATCGTGACCATAATACTTGATCTCTCTTTATAAAAGATGAAATTAATATTGACTTCTGAAAAAAAAAACCAGTAAATGCGCATTACATTTAACACCAAATATTTCTGTGTCTTGTTAAGTTCCCGTAGACCATATTCTACTTAATACTAGTTCTCAACACAGACCAGTTCTCCTCACACAAATAATACCTTTGTACAAATTACCTTAAATAACACACTTACAAATCTTACATGGCGAGGCCGTAAACAGAAATCACGTGTGCCTTTATGTATGAATTTCATGAAGGACTGTCTCGCATTCTGATGGCCCATCTTTTGTCCCGTGGACGCCTTAAGCAAAAATACCCTGTCCAAGCGCTCACCCATCTCTTGGGGACAAATAGGAATTCACCAGCGCTACCAAATTCTGGCCTTGGTGTATCGAGACATTTTAGTGCTCAAGAGCATCCGACAATCCCGTCATATTTCCCTGTACCTTAAAAACTCTCATTTACTTACATACTACTCCCCTGTGTGACTTCTGATACGCCTGCCTGGAAGACCAACTCCTCCCACGCACCAAATACCACACTTACTCATTTGATAGGCTGGCTCGCCAGCTAAACATCCTCACTTTATGACACATACTTTCGGAGACTATGTATATTATACGTCCCGTATAATCTGTTTCCCTCACTATTCTCCAGCACATATGCTGTTTTCCCAATACGTTTGGAAACTATAAATGTTTCTGCGTCACCTGCTTCCAACCTTGCAAGTGGCTCCCTTAAATGAACGTCAACACGTTGCTCTACTAGCATATTTCTCAGTGTCTGTAACGATGCCCTGTTGCTACTGTCCACACCTGCTAACCCTACTTTCCTCTGGTGTCACACCTCTACTTGACACACTATGACCTAAAAATGTCACTTCTGACTGACAGAATGACGACTTAGACAGCTTCAAAGTGAACCCTGCCTGATCTAACTTCTGAAAAACTATATCTAAATGACGTAGATGCTCCTCAAAACTGCGTAGGGGCGTGGTGGCTCAGCGGTCTAGCTGAATGCCTCTCACCAAGGCGGTCCGGGTTCGATTCCCAGTCTATGCATGTGAGATTTTCGAAGTGAAATGCCATGTCCTGTGGTTCGGATTCCACGTAAAAAGGAGGTCCCGTGGCTCATGATCTCTAGATTAACGGTCACGTTAAACCACAAGCTTCCTTTTTTCAAAACTGCGTGAACTAATTACCATATCATCTATGTAAATGGTAACAAACTCTCCTGTGTCATCCCCTAATGCGATGTTTAAAGCCCTAATTAAAGCTGCTGAACTACTCTTTAACCCATAAGGTGTTCTACAAAATTGATAAAGGTTATATTTATGACTAAAAGCTGTAAATGGTCTATCTTCGTACATAAGTGGCACTTGCCAAAAACTGGAACTCAAATCTACACACGTGAAATACTTCTTCCCCTCAAATGTTTGCATTAATTCCTCTATTGACATAGATTTCAGCTGATCTGAACTAATTCTACTGTTAACCAAACGAGCGTCTAAACAAATACGAACCGTGCCGTCGGTCTTGGGTACCGTGATCAAAGAATTAACATATGGACTGTTAGAGTGCTCAATAATCCCATCTTCAAGCATCTGATTAATTTGTGCCTCAACTGCACTCTGATAAGCGAAAGGTACAGGATATCTATGTCCTGTGAATACTGACCTATCAATAACGTTCAATGAATGTGTATAGCAATTGGCCATACCAATGCGATCCTCAAACACTCTCCTATTACACAATAACACATCATAGAGCCGAACACACTGTTCATCCTCTATATTTCCCTGAAATGCAGCATCACGTAGCGAGTCCTTGAGACTACCGTTCGTAATCACACTGCCCACAAAACATGGAGAACCCCGCTCTACGGCTGGCGATATCTCATTTAAGGTACAAATCACACCTACAATACTACTCTGAAGATGGTCATTGAACGCTACTTCTACTTCCGAATCTCCCCATTTAAATTTCAAACTCCCTACATCATAACATAAGTTACCAGACACTCTACTTAGCCACTCTGAACCCAAGATAACACTGAATACTAAATTTGGAATTACAAGGCAAATCTGCTTCTCTACATGATTATTAATTTTAATGTCTACTAAAACTTGCTTAGAAATTACTTTAGACCTCTTCCCAACAGCAGTGATAACAAAAGTGCTTTTAATTGGCATCTCCTCAAAATTTACTCCAGTTCCTTTCATTTTATCATAAAATGCACTACTTATGCAACTCTTCATACAACCACTATCAATTAAAACATCTGTGTACGCCTCGGACACTTTAAATTTAACTATGGGGCTCTTACTAACCACTTCCTGAATAATACCTTCATCATTTAGTTCATGTAATAATTCATTTCTTACATTTAGGTCATAGGGTTCCTGTATAATTGTATGGACAGGGCATGCTACAGACTGAGATTCTGACCTTACTTCGCAGCCTGGTTCGCATTTAAAGAACCGCTACAGCTGGCCGTAGTACTACTAACTACTGAACTGGTCTGGTTGTTCTGGGCTGTGTTGTCATTGTTTGGCTGTATATTACTACCACTAGGCTGTCCTCTTCCTTGACCCCTATTCTGGTTGTAATTATTGCCATTATAATTTCTCCCTTGATTTCCCCTGAAATCATTGTTTCTCCCTTGATTTCCCCTGTAATCATTGTTCCTCCCTTGATTTCCCCTGAAATCATTGTTCCTCCCTTGATACTGATTACCATAGCCATTTCCTTTGTTCTGATTTAGCTGATTATTATTATTTCTATTTTGAGCGTTGGCCCCTTCGCCACCGTTCCCTTGAACTTCTTGATGCCTGGCTTCATTAGGTCTATTATTATTATTACCCTGGTTCCGATTGAAATTGTCCTCATAACCCCCTCTCCCTAGTGCATCAAATGTGCTTAACAAATTTTCTACTTGTGATATAGTCTTTACATTCTGGATACAAGCAGCCTCCTTGATCCTATAGGGAAAGTTCCTAAGTAGCAACCTCACCACATCACTTTCCTCCTTCAAGCCATCCAGATATTTACACACTAATACCTGCCCTAAAAAGTATTCGGTCATGGTGGAACTTCCTTTAGGGTTATATTTACCACACACTACTCCCTCACGATGCTGCGACTGAATAACCTCATTCCAGAACTTTTCACAGAATTTCATTTTAAAATCATTAATATCAGTAAACTTGTCTCTGTAGACAGCAAACCAATTCCTCGTTTCCCCCACAAACACTTGTTCTAAAATTTCAACTACCTGGCACCACTCAATACTACCATTTTCCAACCTCTCCCCGAATTTATTTTCTATAGTGTTCATGAACTCCATTGGGCACCCCTGTCGATTGCTGAACTTACCCAGTTCTACCTCCCTGTGTGTGCTATTCACAGAAACTGGCCTATTCTGACTATTTTCTTGCCTGATCCTAGCTTTTAATTTTAACTCTAATTCTGTGATTTTCTCCTCAGCCTTCCTCTCAATACTGTTTACTGTTAATTTAATGTTTCCTTCTGATTCTTCTACTTTATCATATAGCTTTGCTTGTTTCTCCTCAATCTTGCTAATGCTCTCTCTATTACTCTCTCTTAAATCATTTACTTCTGCAACTATTTGTGAGTGGACTTTCTCAATTCTACCCCCCAGCTGTTCCTTAACCTCTTTAGTAGCTACCTGAATTTTGTCAATTTCTCCCCCCAATTGCTTTTTGACCTGCTGTGTTTCCAGTTGCACTAGTTCTTTTAAATTTTCAGCCAGTGTACTGATTCTAATTTCTAACTCCTCCTGTACTTTTCCTAATTTCTTGTCTACATCTGCAACGATCTCTTTAACCTTCTCTTCCATTACTCCTCTGATTTCTCCTCTAATCTGCTCCATTTTCACACTAATTTCCTTGTTGTTCTTATCTAATTTTGCATTATTCTGTTCTAATTTTTTATTTAAAGCTTCTGTACTTTCTTTATTTTCCCTACTGTTTTGTTCTAATTTAACGTTGTTTTGTTCCAGTTTAGCATTTAAAGCGTCTGTACTTTCTTTATTTTCCCTACTGTTTTGTTCTAATCTTGCATTATTCTGTTCTAATTTTTTATTTAAAGCTACTGTACTTTCTTTATTTTCCCTACTGTTTTGTTCTAATTTAGCATTTAAGGCATCACTACTAACTTTGTTCTGATACATAAACTCGAGAAGTAAAGTTTTTAATTCTGGTTGGCCGTCTACACTCCCTGTTTCAGTATCGGGATTTACCTCCGCTACCCCGGTACTACCATCACTCGACATACTGCTCGTATCATCATTCTCCCGTTGATGACCACTACGTAACCTCATCTGTCTTTCTTTCTCATCGCCCATAATGATATACACTGATACAGACAAATAACCCCCAAAATACAGGCACAGAAATATATACCCTTCTCCTTCCACAAATGTTATTAGGTTTTCAGCCCCAAGTTGTCGGCGACAAATGTAACGGTTTCGCTAGCCCACACGTTGAGCGACAATTGTAAGGGTTTCGCTAGCCCACACGTTCAGCGACAAGTGTAACATTAATTAATGCCCCATGTTGGTAGCGACAAAGTGTAACGGTTTGGCTGCCCCTAACTGTTGGGTGATAAATGTAACTGTTTACCTTTGCCTAAGCTATGTTGTTTTAATGGGCGCCAAGACCTCAACGCAATGCTGAAATCTAAATTTGTATTTAACAACGTCTAGCTCTGGTAGAACACCTTCAAGAATCTATTCACTCAGATCGTGGTATGATTTGATCATTAACCCAACAAACAATTGTATCAGGAGAAGGAATTGGTCTATATCTAATGCTACCTACTGAAAGCAAAGATTGCATTGTAAAAGAAATGACTTTATTATATAAAACAAGTATAGCAAAATTAATAATAATAATAATAAGTTTAAAATTTAAATTGGAGCGTTGCGATTTTAATATTACCGATAGAAAATTACGTGAAAACGGAGTCTGATCAATTATTGATTTTCCTCTTATTCCCAAGCTATGAAGTTACTGAAATATGAAAAATAAAACTAAGAGAAATGAGAGATTGCGTATTTCTGCGTCATTCGCGCTTACTACTGGAAATTGCCAAAGCATTTCCCTCGTACTGGATGATGCTGTGTGCTTCCCACAGTCTCCTGGACGTCGTCATCTCCGTCGATATTTGATGATATACTTGTAGATTTGGTGACTTTATGGTGCTAACAACGGAGCCATACCCTCGTACAACCAAACTGGTTAAGTTTTAAACAGATAGTTCTCCACTCCACGGAACATTGGAGCGACACACACTTGCAACTGAACTAGTCAAGTCTTTCACAGATTGTCCTCCACTCCTCGGAACATCGGAGCGACTCTTGCGTGCAACCATACTCGGTAAGTTCTACACAGATTGTCCTCGTTCCACGGCGCGCCGAACGGTATATGCACACGTCGGCTCCCCACCTCGGTACCGACTTCCAGCTTACGTGGTCTCTCACTGATTGGCTGCTCCCCACGCGCTAATTCCCCTTCTCTGGCTCATTACACACGGCGCGCGAATGATGAAGTCGATTTCCGTTCCAACTATCCGCCTTTTCTTGACGCTGCGACCCAAGCTTGCGTAATACTTCTTGACAAGAATCAGCCTGTATTTGAATTTCCAGTGAGTCATGTCTCTCATAATATCCTAACTGACGAAACTCCGTAAAATTCCGTAATCACATAATTTTCTATGATATTGTCGTTCGTAAAAATTTGCTTGATAGTGTTTTCTAAGACATAGAAAACCTATCTGTATGCTTATAATTTTTATAAAATGCTCCGAAAAATATCTTAATAATAATTATAATAAATTAATAATAATAATAAATTAACATGAAAACTTCTCTTGGCTGAACAATTTGCCGCGTAAATAAATATAGAATGGCTTCCTACTGACTTATGCCAGTGGCATAAAAACCCCTCGATAAACACGTTACAGTGGTTGAAAAATGGTTTAATGTGCAGCAGCATTGTAACACGTCAAAGCACAGAATCTGTGGAAATTTTCCTGAAGCCGATAAATTAATATCTAATGTTAAAAGAATTTTTGTAAAAGCTCCACTCCGAGTTGCTACTCTCAAGTAGATAGCCCCTTCGACACCACTCCCTGCACCGCCAGTTCTTACTAGGGGGAGGAATGTGGCTCGACGCTGCCTTGTATTGCGAAAACTACTCCACTATCAAAATCATTGTTAACGGCTTCAACAAAGATGATGCCTCTTCCATCAAGATTGCGCAGGAATGGTTTTCGAACAGTCTCTCAGAAAATCTGGCATACATAAAGTCGAACTTTGGAAGTATATCGAGTGCAATTACTCTGTTAGAAGCTGCTAGCTTAGAAATTCGTGAAAGTATTGAAATTGTTTGAAGTGTTGAAGTTTCAGTGCAACAATCACATGGAATAGTTGATGACAGTGTAAAACGCAAACTTCAAAATGTGCCGCAGCGAAATTACGGTTGTCGTCTTATGTGCAAGATAAACGATGTACCTAGAGGAGACGGTACCAGTACAGTTCAAGATGAGTGCGTACTAGACAACAGTAATTAAACATTGTTTGAATATGCTCCGATAATGTCTTGTGATGTAGGAAGGAGCTTCTCTTCATACAATAATGTCATTATCTTGCACAGTTTCCAGCCACTGGCCGGGTCTGTTTGGAACACAGGCCTCTCCAACGTCTTCTGTCTTCCCACCATCTCTCAGCCTCCACCCTTGTCCAGTCTTCTCCTCTCTTCTTCACGCTTTCTTCCACCCCCTTCAGCCACCTGTCTCTCGGTCTTCCTCTCGGTCTCTTTCCTTCCCACTTCGTCTCGTGTACTCTCCTGGGTATCCTCTTCTCCTCCATTAGTTTTACATGTCCATACAATCTAAGTCTAGATTTCTCTATACCATCATGTAATGGTTCCTCCTTCATTAATTCTCTGGTCCTCTCATTTCTTATTCTGTCCATCTTTGTAGCTCCAATACTGCTTCTCAAGAACCTCATCTCACTGGCCTGTATTTTGCTCTTCTCCCTTCCTTTCATAACCCAGGTCTCCGAAGCATACGTCAGGATAGGGACATAGTACGTCCGATATATGATCTTTTTGCTGTTCTGAGGGACATCCTTGCTCCATAACATGCTTCTCACATTCCTCCGAAATGCTTCTGCCTGCCTCCCCCGCTCATTTATTTCTCTAGCGTTTCTTCCATTATCTTGTATCAGGCTTCCCAGATACTTCAAACTCTCCACTTTCTTCAGCTGTTCCCCACCAATTGTTATTTCCGTTGTGGTTCTTTCCTTCTTCCTTGTTGTGATCACCATCTCACTCTTATTTATGCTAAATTTCATCCCATATCCTTGTATTATTCCTTCCCACATGTCCAACTGTTGCTGTACCTCCTCCTCCTTGTTTCCCCAAATCATCTGCAAACACCATTGCTTTCATCTTTCCTTCCCCAATTACTTGTGCCACTCGGGTCATTATGTCATCCATCACCACAATGAAAAGTAACGGTGACAGTGCACTTCCTTGTTTCAGGCCGTTTCTCTGTTCCAACCAGTCTGATCTCTCTCCTCCCACTTTCACACAGCTCACGCTTCCCTTGTACATCTCCTTTATCCTCTTTATAGTCCATTTCTCTACTCCTCTATCCTCCAGGGACTTCCATACTTTGTTTCTGCATACACTGTCATATGCTTTCTCAATATCCAGGAAGGCCATCAGTAGATCTGTTCCATATTCATAGTGCTGTTCTTGTAACTGCCTTACAGCAATAATCAAATCCACTGTGGACCTTCCTGCTCTGAAGCCATGTTGTTCTTCCCTCATCCCTCCTTCTATCCTTGTCCTAATTCTCTTTTCCAAAACTTTCTCGAAGATCTTTGCACAATGACTCATCAGTGTTATTCCCCGATAGTTTCTGCAATCTGTTCTACTACCTTTCTTGAAGATCGGGACAATTATTCCTTTTTTCCAGTCCTCTGGGGTCTTCCTTTCCTTCCATGCTGTCCTCATCACTCGGTACAACCACTGTATCCCCACCTCTCCTGCTGCTCTCACCATCTCCACACTCAACTCATCCACACCCGGTGCCTTCCCTCCTTTCATCTTGTTCACTGCATCTTCCACTTCTTTCCATGTTAAGACCTTTTCTGTTTGCAGTTCATCTTCCTCTTCCCCGATTTCTTCCTCCTCACCATCTTTTCAATTTGGGTTCAGAAGTTCTTCAAAATATTCTTTCCACATTTTCTTCAGTTCTTCCCTATTTTCTATCTCTTGTCCCCTTTTGTTCACCATTCTAACATAATCCGTAGGATCCTTCCGCCTCTTATTTTTTACCATCCCATACAGGACCTTTTTTTGTACCTTCACTATCCTCCTTCATCATCTTTGTCCACTCTTCCATCCACTTTCTTCTCTCCTCAGCCACTATTCTCTTTGCCTCCTTCTTTCTTTCCTGGTACTCTTCCCTTGTCTCTACCGTCCTATTTTGATACCACCTCCTAAAGGCTCTATTCTTTTCACTTACTATATCTTTTGTCTTCTCATTCCACCATGGTGTTTCCTTCCACCTCTTCTTACTACTTGTCCTCCCACATACTGCTTCTGCTGCACCTACTAGTGGCTTCTTAAATCTAGCCCATTCCTCTTCCACCCCTCTTTCTTCATCTGTTGGAATTCCTTCCTTTACCATTTTGAGGTACTCGACCCTTCTGTCCCCTTCTTTCATTTTCAATATCCTTATACGTCTTTCCTGGTTCTCAGTCCCTTTCTTCTCCTTACTCCCTCTCAGGTTCATTACCAGCAATCGATGGTCGCTATCCAGGTTCTCCGATGGTATAACCTTGATGTCCGTGATGTTCTTATTTAGTTCTTTCTCATACAGTATATAGTCGACCACCGACTTCCTGGTCAAGTCATCACTGTACCATGTGATTGTGTGGCTCTCTCTTTTCTTAAACCAGGAGTTCCCAACTAGCAGGCTGTTCCTCTGGCAGAAGTCCAACAGTCTCTTCCCTTCCTCGTTTCTTCCGCCCCAACCCTCTGGTCCTAGAACACTCTCATAACCTTGTCTTTCTCTTCCTACATGGGCATTGAGATCCCCCATAACAATCATATTTCTTCCTACCAGCTGCTTCTGCAATTCCTCTTCAAACTCCTCCTCCTCTTCAGAGGCGCAGCCTACTTGTGGAGCATACACTTGCACTATTTCTACGGTCTCTCCCCTCAGTGCTACTTTCACTTTCATCATCCTATCACTTATTCTCCTCACTTCTTCTTTTAAACCATCTCGTACTACTACTCCCACTCCATTCCTCTTTCCCTCTTCGTTCCCACTCCAGTACAGTCTATAGCCTTTTCTCAGTTCTCTCCTTCCTTCCCCCTTCCACTTTGTTTCTGCCAGTCCCAATAAATCCAACTTCCTTCTTTCCATCATATCCACTATCTCCTCCACCTTCCCCGTCAGCGTTCTTAGGTTTAAAGTTCCAAATCTTAGTCTGTGTGTACAGCCGTGTCGTCGTCTATTAAATCCATCATGTCCGAGGCGCGTTCCATTTTTGAAAGCATTTGGTTTTATCCACTACTGGCTTGCTGGGCCTATCATAGCTTCACCAGAGCCCCGTTAGTGGTCACTTTTCAGGGTTCCTGTAGGACCTTCACAGCTACCGTAACGGTCCCGGGGCACACGAAGTCCCCACTGTACTTCGCCCCTACAGGCGATCCCCTACTTTGTGCCGTTGCCCGTCTCCCACGACGTGGACGAGGGGTTGGACTTATGGGAAACCATATCAAGTGATAATCGGAGGTCTTTCATGCCTGAAGCTTTGACGATGAATCTAGTCATGCACTTAAATTCCACCCGTGGAGCAGAATAAAAATGGTATGTGCGTTTGAACTATAGGCCCGACCGTAATGCACTGAATTACATCTAATTCATTTTGTAGTGTTCAATTAAAACTTTAACACATTTGAATGTAAAAACATAAAATGGGATTCACTACTCTAAGTTTGCTTTTAAAAAATAAGATAGATTTCTAATGTTCTGATGTTTCAAACCACCATTGCAGTGTGGAAATATATTCTGACTTTTAAAATGTTGTGTATCTAATCATTTTAGTGAACATGTTTTATAGGTATGTATTCTGAAGTGTTTGATGAGTGAGTCAAGGAAAATAGACTCTTATATGAGGACCCCAGAAGTCAAGGGGTCTAAGTAACACAATCATTGTTTTGAGAAAACGTAAGTCAAAGTTGAAAATGTTTTGTAATAGGGAAAATTAGAATTTCACCATTTTGACCGTATAAGATGAATGCTCAGCTACTTAGCTTTTTATTACCAATGATAATAACCAGTTACAACATCCAGTTTATCTTTTATATGTAAAAATAAGCGAAGGAACTGCACATGGACCCCTTTACCTCTAACTTAAAATTACAAAAGTGAAAATGCTCACAGTACAAAATCAGAATAATTGCTTGTCTTGTTTCAAAAACAACGATATTTTATTAAAATTTGACTTACTCTGTTTTTCAGGACAAGAAATGGGAGGTTAACATTTTTAAACATGTATTACTTGTCATCATCTATATCGTAGATGTTATAACCAAGTCAGTAGCAACATCATCTTCATTATCCGCAGGAGTACCAGGATGTGGTAGTTCATCGGTCTTTGCTTGATGGGATAGGTTTTGATAAAATTGGTGGTGTATCGGTGACACAAACTGCAGAAGTTCCACCAGATCTTCATACTTTTTGTACTTTTGCTTTGGCATTTCAGCAATCGGTTGAAGGGTTGGAAGTTGTGTGGGAAGCTTACCCGTTCGTTGTTTTCTCATTGGCAGTTCCTGGTAAGGCTTAAGACCTTCTGCTGATGTCTTATAAAAACGATTGTTTGGATTGGTTTTTCATTAAGCAGTACCTGCATTCCTCATATCACTAGCATGGTTTTCTTGTAGTACTTTTGTGGTTGAAGATCAATGAAGTCTTCATCCATCATCTTCGTAACTAAAAATTTCCAACTTGCTGTGGCAACCAGGTTTATCCAGTCTTCTGCAGTAGTCTCTGAAGGCTGAGATGTGTTTTACAGTGGGAGGAAGAGTCTGGATGAACTTCAACAGACAAGATGCTATCTCCGGGTAGGCCCCAACTTGCCTGCCCTTCGTGCCACATATACATAAGGCGGAGTGTCACTGGTTAAGTTGTGAATATTGAGGTTGTATGTCCACAGTTGTCACAAATAGTAGGCTTTTGAATTTGTTGCATGGGGTGTTGGCATCATCTTTTGAAGATTGAAGCAAATAGCAACTTGGTTGTCGTCTTAAATTCCGTGCATTTTCTTTTAGTTTCTTTTGCTGACTTTGCCTTCCTTAGATGAAATACTTTCTCAACTTCAGCTGTATGCTTTTCCTCAGGTGTACCATGTGTCATTTTTATTTGCAGCCTGTCATAAGTTATGCAGGTATCGGTATGAAGCCTGTGGAAGCTTAGATTGAATTCAGTTATGAATATTTGTCTGCAAGAGCTTACTTTTTCAGGTTTCACATTTACTTCTTCTTGACAGAATGTTTCAAACATTTTATACATTATTGGCACACTTAAGTTCGGATTGGAGTACCTTCGGTTGGGAGCTTTTTCTCTACTGTAATGACTTGACTACATAGGGAATTCCTTTATATGCTCACTGATTATTTCAACTCTGTTTGTTGGGATTTTGTTTGGTGGCTCCTTCTTTCCACGTTTGTCACGTGGTGAAATACCAGATGGATTTGTCTTTTTGTTTCCTAATGATAAAGTTTCTTATCCTTTTCTTAGATATGTCAAGTCGTTTTAAAAAGAAGGCTTTGTACACTCTAAAACCGCCCAGGTTATAATTGATACGCCTTTGTGAGTGACAGCTGTGGTTTTCTTCCTTTTCACAGGCTGTAACTATAGGACATCATTTAAGAACGATGTTTGAAGTTCCCAGCTGCCTAGTTTCCAATATTCTTAATAATACAGTAGTTCCCTCTGCTCATCAGGAATATTTTCAGTGCAATTGAATCTACACTGGTGATTGTATTCACATAACGTTTTAGCCTTATGCAGCTTCATATTACGAGTAACGTAAGGCTGTCCTGTATTCCGCAATTTCTCATGACTTTTCCAGGTTTGCTCTCTTCTTACCCTTTTTTTCCCCCCTCGCTGAGGTTCAGGGGCCACAGCATTAGCCGACAAGTCTTCTTTCTCATGTCAACTAGTCTTAAAACAAGGGGCTGAAAAGCTTTTTTCTATAACACTGCTAGCTGTCTCTTCCACTAACAGAATCCTTTGCGATGGTTGGTGGTAAAGGGGTCCTAGTGACATTGGACCTCTAGTACTCCAAGGTTGAACTACAACCCACTAAGTAGTGAAGGGGCATGACGCTAGGTGGCATTACCTGTGAGGGGAATCACTTGGATTCATTTACCATCTAAAAGATTAGTATTTTCTCATATCATTCTCGTACCTAACTCATTTTTTTCAATAATGTCACTTAGACCCCTTGACTTCTGGGGTCCTCATATAACTACTTAAACATGGATATTCCAAAAATTAATATGAAAATAGGAATAAAGAATTTAGATAACAATTTAATCTCGAAGGGATCGTCCCTTGGATTTATAATTTAAATAAAACGGCTCTATTTAAATCAGTCATTTTTTAGTCATATTTTGTATTTTTAAGGTCATATTTGCTTGCATATTTGGGGTATTTTTAGGTCTTAACATCCGAGCCCTAATCATAAGTTATGGAACTGCTTGTAACTAGGTATTACTTTTTCCACACTCCCTAGAAATAGTCTGGTTTTTTTTTTTTTTTAGCTAATTTTTATTTGTAATTTACTGGGAGAAATTTTTGAGTAATTGTTTGAGTTTTCAGTCTGGTTTGATCCAACACCTTCACTTGGACTTACCAAATACAGTATAATCCTGTTAAAATAATCCTCTTCCTCCTCTCATCTTAACTCCTCTTCATTTGTTGCTTTGTCTACCCATCTAATCTTCATCGTTTTGTGGCAATACCACCTTTCAAATGTTTCTATCCTCCTCTTTTCTTCTGCACCAACCATAGAACCTCAAACCCATATAAAAGTTAATTTCTAAAACTGATATCAATATTTGATGTGAGAAGATTTCCTTCCTGTGAAAAAGCTTCCATTGCCTGTGTTAACCCGTGTTTCCCCTTAGCTCCGTTGATCACTGCTTATTTTGCTTCTCAAGTAGCAATGTTCTCGTACTTTAGGCCTTTCACCTGCCAATTCAACATCTTTACGAGTACAGTATATGATTTCTTTGGGCCAAATTCTTGCTTTTTCATATTATTATTATACATTTATTGATTTTCATCATAAATTGTTTTCTCAAGAATGTCCCATACCATTGACTAATCATTACTCTCCTATAATAGTTACAAGGGGGATGTGGTGGTGCAATGGTCAAACTGCTTGCTTCTCACCAAGGTGGACAGAGTTCAATTCCCAGTCAATGCATGTGAGATTTTCGAAATGAGATATCACGGCCTCTGGTACAGATTCCATATAAAAATAGAGGTGGCTCATGATCGTGAGATTAATGGCCATGTAAAACTATAAGCTTTTATAATAGTTAAATTTTAGGAGCATACATTGTTGAGACTTTTCAGTGCATGGTATGTACTGTTTTCATGCATCAAAATTTGTCGAAAAAGAGTGTATTATACATAATTTGAGTATCTCTAAAATATATATATAGTTATTTGTTTGTATATTTTATCATTTCAAGTGTGATATTCCTATGTGGCCACTGCAGATTATATTCGGTTTATTATTCTTATTGCTTTTTTCAGCAAAATCCCTTATATGGTACTTCTTTCTTAAAGTTTTGTTTTAATTGCACAATTATATTCTGAATGATTCACTATTACACGTGAATATTACACCCAGCCACCATTTTGAAAATTTAAAGTTGCTGTTATTTTACTTTGGGCATACGCTACCCCATGTAGGTTTCTACCTTTATTAATTTTTGTTCTAAAACATAGAAAGTTATTTGTTTTTAAATTATGGTGTTTGAAGCCATTTTGCAGTGTTGCCTTAGTAATCGAAATTTAATTGTTTTTCAGTCTGTCAACATGATTGTACCCAATTGTAATTGATAAATAAATCTCATGTAATATTTTTTCTTCTCAGGATTGGGGAACTACCCAATACAATTGGGTACCATACAATCGTGTTGACCAACTGAAAAACATTAAATTTCGATGTCTATAAATTATAAATTTCAGGATGGCCGCTGCATGCTTAATTCAGTGTGATAAATTTATTAGTAACGCCCCTGGCACCTCTTACATAATAGTCCTCTTCTACCTAGTTACGATAATTGTGCAATAACATCCTGAGTAACTTGCTTTGTATTCTTTAATAGTACGCCTAGCCGCCATCTTGAATGTATGGAGTAGCTGATCTTTTGCTTAGGGCATACGAAGCATCTTCAAGGTGTATTTTCTTACTAAATTTTGTTGGTTGCTCTAGGATACCGATAGGTATTAACCTCTTTTGTGCCAGCCCCTAGTTGCATGTTCTTGGTAAGAGTGCCAGTGAGAAATAGTCCATTATGCAGAGCAGGAGGGAAACAAGAACAATGCAGAGCATGAGGGAAACGAGAACAGCTTCCTGATTGTTTGTGCTATTTCACTAGGAATTTCACAATATTGTTACTAAAGGTTTCTTGTTGATTGTAAACCTTGTAATATGAAAACATTATCGTTTTTACTTCAGCCCAGAAACTATAATAATTTGATATCAACTCTCCCCTCCATTGTTGGAGATAGCTGGACCGAAGGAAGTTTCCGCATCTCATGCAGAACCAATTTAGTATTTTTATTTATTTGCATATCATTCGTGACTGTACGGGTCATATTAAGTACCGAACCCACAGTTTGTGGACTTGGTGCCAAGTCGCCTATTTTATTGTGTCGCATATCATTTGATTCATCAGTTCATCTCCATCATCATTAGGTTATAGGTTTTAATTAATTTCCAGTGTAGTGTATATAGCAAGGATTCACGTCAGGATATTTTATTGTATGTTAATTTAATTTGTGTTGAGGTAGGGCATTTTGTAAGCGCCGGCTCTGCCAATTTTCATTTATAATGGGGTGGGGGGTCCTCCGCCCAATAAGGAAAACCTTCCAGTTAATCTCTGCCAATTTTCCCATCAGGAAAATCCGAGCCAAGTTTAGCGTTGCCCTTTATAGCTTGCTTTGTTTGTAGTGCTCTTTTGTCTTGAACGAGGTCGGTGCCACACGTACTGGGGTGCATGTAGGCTATTTCACGGAGTTAGCGTGACCATGAGGGTATGAACATAGTGTCATACTTCGTAGTGACGGGAAGCAGACATGTGATGTTATTTAGTTATTGTTGTTTTAAGGGGCAGAACTACGAGGTCATCTGCCCCTATACATGCGACATTCTGAGTCCTCTTAAGGTGTGTGTGTAGCTAGGGACGCGGTAATTCGAATTTTATCTGTCGACCTGTTCGGTCAGATTTAGCTTTTGGCGTAGGTCGTCATACGGAATTATTCTGTCAGTAAGCTTTGATTATTCTTTGTTACCAGTGCGGTGGGCTCGTATTTTGAGAGCTCTCCATAATTATGAACTCTGTTCATTTTTCTTTACTGTTACAGTTCATTACACATGTTGTAAATATTCGGCAATGTGTGTTAAATAATTTTGTGTGTTTTTCGAAAGAACGAGCCTTCTCTATCGAGCAGAGAGTAGTGTAATTTTGTATATATTTTGAGACTGAATTTAGAAGCGTGTATAAATATGTTCATACGTGGTTCTATGAATATGTTGTAACTGTGAGGTAGGCTTGTGGCCTCTGTATGAAATGGGAACTGGGTTCAAATCTGCAAGTGTATATGAGAACAATCATAAACAGTCCCTGGCGCAAGCAATGTCATTCAAATAGCCTATTCAGGTAAATACGTAAGTTTGAGTGGGCCTAGGGAAACTCGTGTGAACCTATATAAAAGTGCAGTACAATCTAGATCAGATTTAACGAGCCTGGTCTCCTAAATCTGTAGGGCCTTCTTCAAGACTTCCAACAAACTGTGAGTACATATGATCCATCTTCTTAATTATCTTCAGTGTCGCATTTCATGTCGTGCCTATGGAGAGATAGGGTATGTTATTTTGTGCGACAAGAATCCTTGTAATAGATAATGAATTATCCTTTTTTAGGTTCCACCTAGTCAATAGTACCTAAAAAGGATAATCCATTATCTATTATATGCTTCGTCAATACGGAACCATATCAAATGTTAACAATCCTGAAGTTAACAATTCTGAAAACAGGAATCCTTGCCAATTATTTTAGAATACATCAATATCAACGTTTATCAGAATTTCATTCATTAGGATTACACCTGTAGTTAGATGCCTAATAATTTCTGCTGTGTCAACTCTACTTGTGCTCAACACCCTACTACCAGACTTTATCAAATCATCATCTTTTTATTAAATGTTCTGAGAGAGGAACAGTTGCTCAGGATTACTCAAAGTGGAGTGGAACGGTTACACATTGTCATTGATTTTAGCGTTATTGTTAAATTTTTTCTTGATTGTCAACAACATCTCAATGGGAGGATTCTTTTATTACCGTCACCATCAGGCCGTATAATCACGTCACTAATATCATTGTTTGTGTAGTCTTCTATAAAACTGTCACCAATAATTGCAACATTGTTCCCATTATCATTTCAAAGATGCATAATCACCATGCCATCATGACATGGATAATTTACATACTCGGCTAACTTGTCATTTATGGACACAGCATGAGAGTTACCCTCCCATTATTACGAACACGTGAGTTGCACAAGTTGGTAAACCGCCGCGGGAACAAAACAAATCGACATAGAGGACATCTGGTGAAATTCCCGTATTGTAAGTAGTTCTTCCTTACATTTATGTGTTACTACTGGTTAAATAAGTGGCTGAACGAGGAGCATGATCGCGCCTCTGGCACTTTTGGTGAGCTCATGCAGGATTGCTATGGTGCTCCTCAGCACTCTAAAAGTTAATATACAGTGCACTCCCGATAATTGGCGGTAATGTACGAACTTCCGCGAATTATCGAAAACCACGAATTATCCGCAGTAAAAACAAAACTATTTATTAAAATATTGGAATGTATTTTATGAACATCCACTAGATCTCCATTATCCTCACTACAGTCGAATTCCATAGAATATTCTCCTCGCTTTCATGTTTGAAACCGTAATCGTCTTTATGGACGTCTAACTACTCAATTATGAGCATGTCACTTCTTCTGCATCTTGAAATTCATTCAGGTTTTGTCTTAATGTCATCTTAGTGAGACCACCTTGCCCGTTGAAATATCGTCGTCACATAAGCCGAGAAACGCTTGCTTTTGTGCAAGTGTAATACGGTAGCATGTTGACTGGAAGAAGATCATCTAACAAACACGCACTCAGCGCGGCGTCGCATAGGTTTACGCCATCGGGCAATACTCGCTATTTATAATACACTGTCTGCGCATCTACCCTTCACAACTCGTAGGCCAGCGACCTTGGAGTATGGCTGTTGGAAAGGGAGGGTAGGTTCTGAGTGAAAGTGCAGTCCACTTTGCACTCTGTCAGCATTGAAGATAGAAGATATCCCTTCCGGCGACATGCTCTTAGGTTTCCAAGATTGCAACATTCTGGTAGCAGTTCGCAAGTAGGCCTAATTTCTCATCGCTGAGAAACTCGGTTAATGTCCTCAATTCTCGATTATTTTTTTTCTCCACGCATAGTGTCGCATTAAAATTCTTTAAAACGGAGAGTTTATTTATTTTTCAGGATGATAAGTTGCTGTAAGAATTCTACATCATCATCATCTTGCACAGTTTCCAGCCACTGGCCGAGTCTGTTTGGAACAGAAGCCTCTCCTACGTCTTCTGTCTTCCCACCATCTCTCAGCCTCCACCCTTGTCCAGTCTTCTCCTCTCTTCTTCACGCTTTCTTCCACCCCCTTCAGCCACCTGTCTCTCGGTCTCTTTCCTTCCCACTTCGTCTCGTGTATCCTCCTGGGTATCCTCTTCTCCTCCATTCGTTTTACATGTCCATACCATCTAAGTCTAGATTTCCCTATACCATCCTGTAATGGTTCCTCCTTCATTACATCTCTGGTCCTCTCATTTCTTATTCTGTCCATCTTTGTAGCTCCAATACTGCTTCTCAAGATCCTCATCTCACTGGCCTGTATTTTGCTCTTCTCCCTTCCTTTCATAACCCAGGTCTCCGAAGCATACGTCAGGATAGGGACATAGTACGTCCAATATATGATCTTTTTGCTGTTCTGAGGGACATCCTTGCTCCATATCATGCTTCTCACACTCCTCCGGAATGCTTCTGCCTGTCTCGCCCGCTCATTTATTTCTCTATCGTTTCTTCCATTATCTTGTATCAGGCTTCCCAGATACTTGAAACTCTCCACTTTCTTCAGCTGTTCCCCACCAATTGTTATTCCCGTTGTGGTTCTTTCCTTCTTCCTTGTTGTGATCATCATCTCACTCTTATTTATGCTAAATTTCATCCCATATCCTTGTATTCTTCCTTCCCAAACGTCCAACTGCTCCTGTACTTCCTCCTCCTTGTTTCCCCAAATCATCAAATCATCTGCAAACACCATTGCTTTTATCTTTCCTTCCCCAATTACTTTGCTGTAAGAATTACTACTATAAAATAATACTCTTGGAGACCCGCGAATTAACCCCAAAGCAAATTATCCGCACGCAAATTATCATGAGTACACAGTATTTTGAAATTTTAAGTTGGCTGTTGTGCACTATGTTCAGTGTGTTAATAGCTTGTCACGGTGGGTGAGTGGTTAACGTGTCGGTCTACTAACTCCAAGCTTGCAGGTTCGCTCCTGGCCGTGGTAAGTGATTTTTGAAAGGCGGCAAAAATACAACACGCATGTTAAAGAACCCATTTGAATTCAGTAGGCCGTGTTCATAATGGCAAAATTAATCTCGGGAGTTTCCGCCAACACAAAGTTCCTCATTTCTCTACTAGAAAGCGCTATAGTGTTCAAGGAGCTTAGATATCTAACCTCCTTGACTTTCATAGTGCTGCTAGGAACAACGAAATTCGACATGCAAGCTACCCTTTGGGTGTCAAATAACAAAGCTTGCACCCGGCCACCGAGGCCATACGATATTATTATGTGGGATAATCTTTTGACTGTCACAAATGACAGCTCTTACATGATACTCGCCTCTTGGCAAGATTTATCTTAATTATGCAATTAAATTCTGAGTTGTCGATTTTAATATTCTAATAGTGCTCATGTAAGGTCCTACCTTGTCACTAATGTGCTGTTATTGGAGCCACGGTGGGTGCGTGGTTATTGTGTCCGACTACCAACCCCAAGCTTGCAGCTTCGCTCCTGGCCATGGTAAGTGATTTTTGAGAGGCGACAAAAATCACGACACGCATGTCATACGTTGTTGGCATGTTAAAGAACCCATTTGAATTCAGTAGGCCATGTTCAAAATTGCAAAATTAATCTCTGGATTTTCCGCCAACACAAACAGTTTCTCCATTCTCTACTAGAAAGCGCTATAGTGTCAAGGAGCTTAGATATCTAACCTCCTTGACTTTCATAGCACTCCAAGGAACAACAAAATTCGACATGCACGCTACCCTTTGGGCGTCACATAACAAAGCTTGTACCCGGCAGCCGAGGCCACACAATATTATTATTATATACTAGAGCTCTTAAGTGTTGAGAGTTATTTATTTTTATATTTTATAATGTCAAGGTAGCGGCTTCACGTGATATTCGTAGTCATATAGTCATAACGTTCTAAACGGAGGATCCTTATAAAAAATTATCAGAATACCAAGTACTATGGACATTGATTCATTGGATCATAAGTTATGGTCTGGATTATAATGTTTGCACGATTCACACAACCGTCATCTTGAAATTGTTTCATTGATGACCTTGTAGTTTTTGGTGCAAGATGCTTCCCACATGAAGGTATGTTTTTATGTAATTTGGTAGAGATCCAATGATTAGTTCAGTCGTAATTAGATTTAAGCTCTGAGCATTTGGGTAGCCACCATTTTGTTTTCGTTAAAATGGCGGCAATATAAAACATGTCACTGAGGTGCCCTCTGCTAGTTCTACCTATGTTCCAAATTTAGTTCACATCGTTTTTTTGTGTTTGAATTGTTAGGGGGAGACATGCATACACATATACGGACATTTGACCCATGTAGATCTATATTTTTTTTCATTTTTTTTTTCTCTCTCTTTCTTTCAAAAATCAAAAGTAGGCTAAAATTATGGAGCTGATTTGATAATTTGGCAGTCCAGAGGAGCAAGCCCCAGGCAACGGGAGGATTATTGTAAATAATATAACAGTAACGTTATCTTTATCACGAAATGAAAATGAAACCAAACTAAGAATAAAACAACTACCATAGTTCTTTTTAGATAGAACGAAGCAGTACGGTACTCTCTATTTTCACTCCAGTGTGCACAGATCTACCTTCATCGCTTTCTAACAGTTGTAAGTCAAACTATATTACATTTCCTTGTGTAGAACGATAGTGTGAAACTTTATATTTCGATGAATGCATACTTGCCAACCCTTTCGATTTATTTGGAAACTTCAAATTTTCACCTAGTCTTCCTTTCTCCTTAAATACTATTATTTCTTCCTAATTTTGTACACACAGCGATATATTGTAAAAAAAAAGGCACTGCAAATAATTTTCATTTTCAAGGAGAATATCATAATTACTTCTGTAATTTGTGCAACCTTGGTTTCTTGTGTAAGGCAGTGTCATTTTATTTTCGCCATCATTCCTCGCTTGGCAGTCGGCTCTATCTCGTTGAGAGTACAGTTGCACGTTTTACCGTCTATGCTTCTTGCAATTTTTGCCTTTATCTCTGCGGTTGCCCTGCTCGCTAACTTCAGTTTGCCAGTCTCTCCCTTGTCCGTCTTTGTAAACACAGTCGCATCGCCGCACAAATGAGAAGTGCACCCGCTGTCGTGACACCACAGGTTTTCGACACTGCTCGTCGCGATCTGACACGTGTCATGTTCCTCGACTGATAAGAGTGACAAGTCCGACAGCTGGTTTTTGTTGACCTTGACATTGGAGTCCACTGCCTAATGTCCTCTGATTCTGCACTTCAAGCATTTGAACGGAAATGATTTCTCCTTGTCACTCTTACCACCGGAATCGCCTTTGTTTTTGTTTTGAGGCTTCGATTGTGGTTTCCTTCCGCGACCTTTCTTCACATACATGGAGCTTGATCTAACATTGGAGTCGACGAGGCAATTCGGGCATCGTGTTCTTCGATTATCTTCGTACGTAGATTCTCAGGCTTCGGTAGATCGTCCCGGCTCTCGATGGCAATTCTGAAGTTTTCAAAACTTGCTGGCAAACTTTACAGCATCATGATGGTAAGTTGGTCCGGATTGATAACTACTTCCATGTCAGCTAACTTATCGACACAGTCGAAGTAGTTGTTGGGTTCTCACGGATGTCACCACCTTCAATCATCTCTTGCAAGGTTAGACTCTTCAACAATGTGGCCTTGCGAGCCGGCCCCTGAAACGTGTCCTTAAGTTTTTGCCATATCTCGTTTGATGACCTGCAGCTCTTCACCAACTTCAGCTTGCTTGGTCCAGTGGACAGGATCAGGTCTGACATGGCCATTTCATCCTTAGTCGTCCACTCGGTCACTTGGGCTGCATTGTCCTCACCTGGCTCGGGTTTGTCGATCTGGCGGATGATTCTTTATCAGTATGGCACGCATTTGCATCTTCCGGTGTCGTAATTATCGCGCCCTACGTCACGAGCAACGCCATTGCACCACGGGAGTAAATGCTCCACTACAAAGCAATGATAAACCTTACCTTGGCATTGAATATATATTCAATTCTCAGTGTGTGTTAGCCAGCGTCTTCGTGAGGTGTACTTTTACCAACTGAAGAGGCCAATGGTACACCAGGTCAAAACGCTGCATTTTTGTTGAGTTATGCCGGAACTTTTATCACATTTTGTGTTTAAATATATAATGGCTCAACGGACAATACATATTTTTCTTTTGAGAAAATTATATAATGAAATGTAACGCTTGATTAAATGTTATTCAACTGTTTATTTATCGCAAAATAAAAGAACTGATTATAAGTGTCGTTGCCGTGAACAGATCAAAAATGAACTGAAAAAGAAACGTTAGTTGAGGGCGCTGGTGCGCCTCGCGAGCAGGGTGGTGGTCGTTACCGATGGATGTCTATTTCACCAACGTTGATGAATCTGGTATTGGCCTGAAATTTAGATATTTCTGAATGTATTTAGATTCCTTATTTGTGGGAGTATTAATGTAATTGACTTGTAATTGTTTTTTGAAATATTTTTCTAGTTTTCTTTGAATGCTGGGTGTAGGGTATTTTATTACTATTTCACAATTTTGGTTATTGATCATATGTCAACAAGTTGATAAATAATGTTCCACTTGAACTGAAAATCGGCGCCAAATGCCTGATGGTAGCTGTGAAACACTAACCCATTCATGATTATTGCTAGGGGGGAGATGGCGGGTGACGGGTGTCACTGGCCCATCTTACCTTTTATTCAGAAGTCCGCTCGTACTGCAGCTCACCGTCAGCTTACATACCCCAACAGAAGATTACCTAAAGATGAAGGAAGGTGGAGAGGAGGAATCCCACAGGCTAGTCTACAGATACCTCCCAATAACCTACAGAACCATCACCAATGAAATAATGCCACACTAGTTAGCTTAATGTTTTTCTTTTTTAATTTAATCAAGAAGAAGTGGCAAGTAAACAAACTTAACAGATCCTTCAGCAAGCACAACATAACTTAGAAACTCCCATACCTACACAAAAACTCACTGGCTTAAGGCTTAAAGCCAAATCAAGTTAACGATTACCTACGGTACACATGAGAAGGTTTTACATGTAAGCTTGATGAGCAAAACGAAAACATTTAATAAAAAGAAGCCCATAAGGAATAAAGCCAGCAGACTGGGATCACCAAGTAAGTAAGGGTATTATGAATCACAAAAGCACGCAAAACCGACTTGACATACAGTCAGCTATGCTACGAGGAATCGAAAAAGCAAAAAATTAATAAAATTAGACAAAATTACAAATCCAATAATTACATGGCGGCGGTATACTCGGGAAAACTTACCGAGAAGAAAAACACCGAGAAAATGAACATGAATTAAAAGAAACAAATTATCTATCATGAGCCACAACAACACGTTTGAATATCCCGCTGGACGCCAAGAAAATCTTGGCCACAGTCCACAATGCACTCCGGCAAAACAAAACTAATCATGGCGACGAAACAGATGACTGCATGTCCAGCCGAAATTACGGCAAACAATTACTTTTGAAATTAAACGTCACCAGTGAGAAAAGAAACAAAAGGGGAAATAATTACATATTAACACGATAAGACAAGGAAATGTCGAATGCTACGGATCGTAAAACTAATAAACAAAAGACCAG
Source organism: Meconema thalassinum (assembly GCA_946902985.2). Taxonomy (NCBI): domain Eukaryota; kingdom Metazoa; phylum Arthropoda; class Insecta; order Orthoptera; family Tettigoniidae; genus Meconema; species Meconema thalassinum. The sequence goes on from OX336389.2 coordinate 416,458,827, forward strand.
AATATAGACCAACCCCTAAATTACAAGAAGAACAGGAACCAGACAATTACAAGGAAAAATACCCCTTAAGAAAATAAACTCAATAATTAATAAATTAAAATATAAGATAAACTTGAAACGTGTCCCCGGAATTACAAATAAAGTTTTCACATAATCAGGTAATACAATTAGGCCAAGGCGCCCAACGAACCAAAAAAACAAAAAAATCATGCCTATTGTGGACGTCCATGAATAAATAAATAGTTTTAAAACATACCTTGTAAATAAATCCTTTTTCCCGGGAGACACAATTATAACAACAAAAAAACAACAACAGACCTTTAAATCATTTTGAAAGACACAACTTTGACAAACATGGCTACCCAAGCCGCACACGAAAAAACTAACACCAAAACATCTTCTTGCTTTTGCATCCAGGCAAAGGGGCCGATAACCTAGATGTTAGGCCCCTTAAAACAACAATTATCATCATCATCATCATCGCATCCAGGCAAAAATAAAATTCAAATTTTCTTTCTTGGGTGAAAGTTTAAACTCCAATCCACTTCAGTTCACGTTAAACAGGTAATATAATTCCATTCCGTGCCTCAATAGGCGAGACAAAATTCACGACCAGCTATTCCAATCCAGTCTTTTGAAGTGCCAAGATGCCAACATGGCGGAGACCAAAGAAGTTATAGGCCGCATTGCATGCATGTTAATTGAAATTGTCCAATCAATGAGTGCCACACAATGTGACAATGCAATATAAGAATAGGCTTCACAATAATAATTTGGCGGGATAACTCTTATACAGTCTTTTGTTTAATGACGTAGTTTTTATTAGTCTTTTTCAAGATGTGTGGACTAGATCCGCGCATGAAGAAAACTATGCTGCGCTCTGGCGGTTAAAGCTTCAACCCATTATAGTAACAGGTTGCCGAGCGGTGCTGCTATCTCCAGTTCATATGTCAAAGTACGTAACCTCAGCACGCAATTCAAATGGCAGACGCAGGATACATGTCAGAAGGAAACAGAACAATGTTTTGAGACAGCTTTGCATGGCTCAATTATTATTATTATTATTATTATTATTATTATTATTATATATAATATTTGCAAATGGGGTTAATTCCCTGGTGACAAATTGTACAATTGCAGAAAATTACCAACAATAACATCAAACACAATTTATACAATTCACAATTTAGCAACTATAGTAATTACATCGTAGTGAAAATGAAAATCCACAGCCTGCTTCCAGTCTCCGACCGGGTCAGGAATGGAATGAATGAAGCCCCCATCTAGCGGCGAGGATATGAACTGTGCCGGCTGCCGAGGCCTGACGCACTCCTCTGGGGCAATGAGTAAATGAATGACAGATGAAATGAAATGATAGTGGAGAGCGTTGCTGGAATGAAATGTTGACAGGGAAAACCGGAGTAACCGGAGAAAAACCTGTCTGCCTCCGTTTTGTCCAGCACAGATCTCACATGGAGTGACCGGGATTTGAACCAAGGACCCGGCGGTGAGAGGCCGGCATGCTGCCGCCTAAGCCACGGAGGCTGTAGTAATTACATCGTAGTATTTACACAAAATTTCAATCTTCTCTTAAACACATCAATATGTTTGGGGAAAGAATCTAAGACTGAGGCAGGTAATGAATTCCAATTATCAATACCATGGTTAATGAAATAATATTTCCCATAATTTGTACGCTGTGGTCAGACCTTGACTTTATTTGGATGATCTGCTCTGCTCTACTCTGCTCGGGTAGGTGGGATTTCCCAGACGTTTGCTTAGTTCTCCCCATGCTGGCCGATTAGTGTAAGTATTAAACATAGCGTATAATCTGGATTTCGTCCTTCTCTCTTCCAGAGATTCTCACCCTAGTTTTTCTATCATTCAAGTTACACTACTTCTAGGATTAAAATCATTGAGCACAAACCTAGCAGCCTTCTTTTGTACCATCTCCAGCTCATTGATGAGCCCTACTTGATAGGGGTCCCAAACCGCTGAGCCGTATTCCAAGATTGGCCTCACCAGGGGCAAATATTCTAATTCTTTTGCGGTAGAGAGTAATACCCGCATTACAAAAGGAAGTGATTTGTACGCTTTGGAGACGACACAACCCACATGAGTAGTCCATTTCATATCATTCCTTACATGGATGCCCAAGTACTTGTACGAGTCTTCTTCTACAAGTATTTCTGAGCCGATATTATTTTGAAAGTCATGCCTTCGCTCTCTCCCTATTTTCATGAGACTACATTTACTCGTATTTATCTTCATTTGGTTGTCAAACGCCCATTTATGAACTAGGTTGAGGTCAGTTGCAACTGAGTGTTGTCTTGTGATGTTTGAATTTTTCGGTATATTACACAATCATCCGCAAACAATCGGCAGTCACTTCGAATCCCATTCGGTAGGTCGTTAATAAGTGCTAGAAATAACAGGGGCCCAATCACACTACCCTGAGGGACACCTGATGTTATCAAAATATCCTCCAAACATACATTACCCATTTTAACCTTTTGCGAGCGACCAGTCAAGAACTCTTGAATCCATAAAATTACTCTTTCATCAATCTTCGTTGCCGCTAATTTACGGAGTAGTATGTCATGTGGGACGACATCAAATACCTCGCAAAATCTATAATTACAGCGTCAACTTGAACCCCCTATCTAGCGAGTCATTAATATCCTGAAAGAGTGATAACATTTGGCTCTCACATGAGTACCTTTGTCTAAATCCGTGTTGCATCCCATTAAGCCATAATAACGTTCCACACTGTTCCCTTCAGCAATCCGAAATAAGGTGCTCCATCAGTTTACATAAGATGGATGTGAGGCTAACAGGCCAATAGTTCCCTTCCTTGAATATTGGAACTATTGTAGCTCTTTTCCAGTCTTCGTATTTCGTATTTATATGTTATTAATTGATACATTAAAAAGCACCCCCAAGTATCGCCCAATGGCTGTACCTCCCAGTTTTAGCACATCCCCACGAATATTGTCTGGGCCTTTCGATATATTTCTTAGTAGCTTTTTAACCCTGCGGAGTGCGCGCCTTCGCCTTACGTAGTTACACGGACGGGCACGCGCCGCATGGAGTGCAGCTCCCACTAAATATTACTTAAATGCACATTTTCGGTAGTAATCAAGGGATCTACAGAAATTACTAAGTTTCAAAATGAAATAAGACACACAGTTTGACAAATTAATTTTATTCTGTGAAAAAAAAAGGAATGCAGAAATGACCGTAACTAGAAGGTAAAGGGAAGCAATATTGAAATAAAGGAGATATTTACCAGAAACACAATGCGAAGGTACAAGAAACCTCAATTTAACAAAATTGTAACTTTCACTTAGAAATGTCATGATCAATAATCGTCATCAAGTTCTGCAGTATCTTGATTTTTACACGTGAAATAAAGTACCTCCCGAATACAGTGATTCTTGCAGACGTGTAAGACACACTCTTTGCACTTGATGGTTGTATTTGTGACGACCACAAATATGACATGGTCTGGTTCTCCTCTCCTGCATATGCGTGGGAGCTGGTAGCTCACGATACTTCGCCAAAAACAAGCTGGGGATTTCTTTTTTGTTCTTTCTGAGAGTACCGAAAAATGTGAGGCCATTTTCATGAAGATGCGTTGCCAACTCATAACTGGAGTAATAGTTGTCAGTGGTAACGTTTCGGTTGGAATTTTGTATGGTGGCAGTCAATGCCCAATGGCTTATTGGATGTCACAAATGACCTGGTTTCTGAATTCCGCAATACAGTTCAAAATTAGACATGTAATATGGTTTGTTGTCACAAGGGCGTATATTTTATGCCATATTTGGCAGGTTTGTTTGGGATATACTGCACGAAACCACAGCGTCCTCGAAATCCTACAATCATTTCGTCTACTGTGAAGAACTCACTATGCCATTAATTCAGTTGACAATTATTCAGGAAGCTTGTATGCAATTCCCCAATAGCTGCTAAATTATCACATTGTTGTCGTTCTTGACGAGTGTGCACATTATCAAATCGAAGTGCTCGCATCAAAAAACTAAATCGCTTGAGACTGAATACAGCTCTTAGGATAGGCATGCCAGTGCCGTCTGCTTTCCATAGTTCTTCAGCGTTAGTGTGTCTTCCTTTTTTCACTACGACCAGGAATAAAACCCCAAAGAGAGCCATTATTTCTGTTCTCGTCGTATCATTGCAGTCCCTCTCTCTCTCACAAATTCGGTGGTAGTGCACCATTTGTCAATAAAAATATTGGTGCTTGAAACTATATTATCAATGATATGAATATCAAAGAATTTTAGAAACACTTCAAGTTCAGTTCTAGTATCTCTTGCAACTCGTTTTGGACCGAGAAAAGTTTTTACTAAATTTTTCGACCTAGTTTTGCCTGGTTCAATATGTGGTTTGCTACACGAGATTGTATCTAAGTCTTTACCTAAATAATAAAGACCTGCACTCGGCCTCTCTGGAGGCCACACGAAAAAGAAAAAAAAAAAAAAAAAAAAAAAAAAACCTAAATAATATCTGAAATCATCTCCGTCGATGTCTGGCGCACCTGCTCCTGAATCCACTGACTGATCCGTATCAATATCCTCTTCTTCCACCTCCACAACTACGTGCCCGTGATCGTCGTCCTCGCGAATTTCAGGTTGAAGTTCTAGATCATCATCGGAAAGCTCAAGATGACATTGACGAATGCTCTCCACGTTTGCCAATCTTTCAGCCCTTTCAAAAGAAATACAGAAGTACCGGCAATAACTTTCGAACTTTGTTTACTACGTAGAGCAAGAAGCAATTCGCGAACAACCAAAAGGAAACCCTTATATTTATGGTAATAAAATCCATCTTAAACATATTTTCCGATGTGAAAAATATTATTGGAACATTCAGAGCGAGACGAGTTATACAAAATAATACTTACATCACAACGGACGAGCTGCATGAACTGTAAAACAAGCACAAACGGAACGAACACGTCCTATACCAAGCATGAAAGAAACTGTTACAGGAGTGAGCGCACGCTTCACTCAGTGCGGCATCTGGTACCTGTCAACTTCCACAGCCCGTAGACGACTGACAAGGGGCAGATAAGCTATCAATTGTGTTGAAACCTAGTGGTGATGTAATGAACATAGCATACCTTGGTTCCCAAGGCGGAAAATAATTGCATTCATCAGCAATTTGAAAGAAAAAAAAACTATTTTGCCGCACTGAGTGCGTGCCTTCCGGAGGGTTAATTCTTGCTAGAATCAACGTTTGGTTTACTCGGAAAGGTGGGCTATCAGAATCATAGTTAAGGTCCAACACACAGCTATTAAATTCATTAAACACACTACCATACAATATATTTAATTCATTAGCAATTGCCTGTTTCTCAGTAATTAATTCACCATCTCCGGACATTATCATTAACAAATCATTAGAATTTCCCTTCCGCCTTCTAACGTAACTATAAAAAAAAAATCCACCCATCACCCCCTCCCCCAATTAAGTTTTGCATGTAATTATCGTGAGCAGCCTTCTTTTTGAGGACTAGCTCTTTCGATAATAATTTAAACTTTAGCATATGCTCGTAACTATCGTGTCGTTTGTTGTAGGGGGGGGGGATTTCTATGACCTAAAAATGTATGAAATATGTATTCATTTATGACCTAAAAACATAAGAATATGACCTATAAAATTCAAAATATGACTTAATGAATAGCATCTACGTTACATAGAATCACTTTTATTACGATTGCTACAGGCTGAAATTAATTAAGAGTTTAAAAAGTTTTAATTCTTCGAAATCTTTAAGCCAAAATCAACTAAAATGATGAATATTTCATGAACTCGAGTGCAGAATATCTAGTTACACAATTCTTATGTTTTGCAGTATTACAGTGTTGTAGCACAGAGAAGCGTTTTTCGGCAGTAACTTTTACCTCACACAATTTACAGAATAATATCAATCCATCCGTACTGAATATGTTTTCACCGAACTCACGAACAAAACTTCGCAACTTCCCACCAATTGAGACTTTCGTTTTAAGCATATTAAAAGGAACTGAATGACTGAAGCTCCCTAATGAGTGACCAAGGTTATTCAGTGTGTTGGAAGGGCGAAGGAGAGAGATAAGAACGATGACAAATAACTGCGGAATTACCTCTGCTTCGGTGTAAACAATAGCCCGGTTTCCAGGAATTGACCCAGCTAGCAAACAATAGCTCCTACATGTTGGAAACATTCCATACACTACTTTAGAATGGTTCTTCAGTAGTATATTCCAGTCTATCCTGAACAATAATTTCTAGAGCTTATTCTGATTTTTATAAAACAAAATTTAAATTACCAAAATATGCCATTAATAATGATATTTTGTTCAAAATATGCCATAAAACTTAAGAAAGCCTAAATATGCATTTATATGCCCAATAAAACCTGTTTAATTTTGATTATCATGCTTGGAAACGTGTTGAAAATACAAGACTATAAGATATAATGTTAAGGAAAAAAATATGACTTGTCATAGAAGTCCGCCCCCTAGTTATAAGCTTTCCTTAATTTCCTTTTGAGTCCCCTGATTTCCCTTGTGTAATATTCCGGATCGGGGTTTTGCTTCAATAATTTAAACTGCATGAATTTCTGAATAGCACGATCTAAGATATTTAGAAAATTTTCCCACAATATATTTATGACACCCCTCCGACGACCATCTTTCAAATGACTCATTCATGTAATCCTGAAATTTGCTCTGATCTGCTCTGCTGTACTGAAATACTTTAACTGCTTTGACGGAGTCAAGTATTGGAGTGTCTCTGTGTCTAATATTTAGTTCAACACCGGAGTTGTCACTAATTCCAGGAACTTTCATACATCTAATATACAGCGCCACAGGTCGTACTAAATAAACATCTAAAGTATTATTCCCTCTCGTGGGAAAATCAACCACCTGGGAGAGATCCCCCTCCCTAACTAGCTTGCTTGCTGCAAGTTGAGCTTGACTACCGCTAGTTGAATCACCGAACCAATTCACACTTGGAAGATTTAAATCCCCGGCAATTATAACATTCTTTTCCATTGCTTTACCCGTACAGGTGATGTCATAAAGAGTATCCAGTAGCGAGAAGTTGTCCTTCGATGCTCGATCGAAGAGAGTTTAACTTTGCTTCATCCAAGATTTCTACACATAACAGCTCATGATCCATATTGGCTCATTTAAAGCATCTTACGATGTTCCTACGAACACAAATAACAAACCACCACCTCTCTTACCTCGGTCTCTTCAGTACATTACATAAGTACCCTGAATTATTTAATTATTATTTACATCCTCATATACAGTAACCATGATTCAGTAGCTATGACAACGTCCGGTGAATATGTCTCGACTAGATTCCAAAATTCTATTATTTTATTCCCTATACTCTGACAATTAACCTGCAGCAATCTAAGAGTCTTACCTCCATTTCGAAGTTTCTGCAATCGCTTGTGACGGCAGCCTTCCTCCGGTCCAACTCCTCCTCACGAATGCTGGCAGGATTCGATGACTCTCTCGTTCAGATTCCCCAGGTTGTAGGCGCCTAGTCGATTCAAATGTAGCCCATCTCGAGCGAAGTCACGGTCCCCGATCCAGCAGTCAGTGTCCATATAAACTAGTCCCAGTTGTGCGCACACCCAGTCCATGCGATCATTAACGGCCTTAGCTCGCCATAGTGGGACATCCCCCCGCCGCACAATGCCACTCAACGCAATTTTTGGGTTCCTAAACTTATTTCTGGCTTTTGTACCTACAGGGTGACCGCTTTCTGGAAAACTCAGGGAATGCAGGGAATTTAAATTGCATAGAATGAACAGGGAAAATACAGGGGAAAAATTGGCACGATCAAAATAAATGTCTTGACGTATGATTGGGCTTAATAATAATGCATCGTTGGCGGTATTAAATTAATCTTGCATACATGATTTATTGCCATTAAGACTAAAGATTAAGTACCGTAATTTGACTGTTCTGCCATTCCTTCTTTTCGGATATCTAAAGTCAGAAAAATTAGCTTCGCGAGAAAATTGTTTTAGAGAATTTCACCTAATATTTTTTGCTAGTGCTAATTTCATTTACCTGATTTCTGATTTGTGCATGAACAGAAATTACTCGTAGTTTTTTTACACACACTGTATATTCACAATTCATTGATAAACGACGACTGCGAAATGAACGCAACTCGACTCCACAAATGAATAAAGTAAACTAAGGATTAAGGTTAAGGAATACTCTTCATGACTAGCAAACTAGCAATCGTCAGTTCTGTTGTGATTTGATGCCCCCACCCCACGCCGGCCGGCACCGTCGTCAACCACACATCCCCTCCCAATCACCGCTCTGATTCCGGCTCAGGCGCTCTCTTCACCCGTACACCGTAAACTTTTCCTGTGTGCTCGGCGCCCATGAACTATTTTGTACTATCTATAAATAGTTAAAAACGAACTGTTTATTTCATTTCTAAGTAATATTACTGCAGTATTTAACAAAGTAACAAAGAAAATTTGACCAATAAAACCATATCTCTTTCCTGAAAAAAAAAAAAAAAAAATCTAAAAAAAAAAGAAAAGAAATTAAAAAAAGATTTTGGATTTTGGCCCCCTCGCCCTTTACGGCGCCTGGGGCGGCAGCCCCGTTCGCCCCCATTTTGGTACGCCACAGCTCTTTAGGACCAGGTTTGATTCCAGGCTTTGCCAAGAAATTTAATTCTGGTCTGTGGGCTGGAAAGGGGAGTCAGCCTTGTGAGGCATGACCGTGATGTGGTGGGTCCGATTCTCACCTCAGCCTTCTTAGAGTTAGTTTTCCATGGTTTCCCACTTCTACTCCAGGCAAATGCCCAGATGGTTCCTAATTTAAGGCCACAGCAACCTCCTTCCCAATCCTAGGTTCGGTTTCAAATACACCAGTACAGCCATCACAATGACACAGGTTATCAGACAGATTCCATACACCAGAATGTTGCAAAGCCCCTAGATGAATCATTAACAAATATAAAGCAAAGGTCACATCGCTTGCATAGTATAAATAAATTAACCACAGAACTAACATAGTTCTGGGGCAGAAAATGCAAGGCGCGTTCAAGATCGTACATGCTCTCGTGATGCAGCATGGATTCCAACTTAATGGCCCCCTAAACAATTGGCCATCTGAGTGCAAGATTTAAACAATAAGATGGCACCTCAACAACAATGCAGCAATAAAAAGAATGGCATTGGCATGACTGGTGTGATTTCCACTATGTGAAATCGAAAATATTAAAACCCAATTCATAACGTAGAAACGTAGATTAGGCAAATGGTAGGATCCAGAATACAGGTGGATAGTGGCAACACTGGATATAAGCATCCTTGCCAGACCACGAAAATATGGGGTACCACAGAGCACGGTTTGCATGAGGATTCATGCGTGCGTGCACATACGCACTAACAAAAATATATATATATAAAAAAAACAGGTGCCACTCTGCAGTGACAGCCAGAAAAACACAACTAAGTGTGGTGGTTCTTATTGCCATGGGTAATAAACACACGGAAGCCCCAGGTTGCATAAATACATACAGGTCAGTCACAGACAGTATGAATGGTGTTATGAGTGGAACAACTCTGTTTTCAGGCAGTTTGGAGACAGCCGGTCAACACCGTAAAGGACGTTCATCAGATAATAGATGCATTAGACAGCATTGTCAGCACCTGATGAAATTTGATAGGGTTTGCATTGTGGGTTTACATTACACCAGGGAGTCGTATCAAGCAATTCACTTTCTGATGGGGCATACAACTGTCACAGTGGCCAGATGTTAGTACCAATGTGTATGTGAGGGCACTTGCACAAGTTGTAATGGTTCCAGTTGCCCTAGACAAACTATACCAAGGTATTATTGTCAAATAGTGTACCAAGCATTAAGCCTGCCACCTGGAAACTGGATCTGTACAACACCCCATGTCCTCCTGCATCGTGTCTCAGCGACTGGCATCTCTATTCCTTGTATAAACTGTTGCTAACACTAGAGCACAGATGGCTGCAATTAGAGTGGTGCCATGGCCGGGATGCATGGGCTGATGACGAGTTGCATTGTATCATGTTCGGTAATAAATCTTAGTTTCGCCTGACCTTGAATGACCTTTATGTTGATGTATGGTGACACTAAGGTGAGAGGACCAATCTAGCCAGTGTTGTGGGAAGACGGCCACATAACTCCTGACACCATGGCGTGGGGGGTCCCATAGGATATGGTATTGGATCATCTTTGATAGTGATTTGGATCGATCTTATGGCACTGCCGGCCTCTCACCGCTGGGTCCGTGGTTCAAATCCCGGTCACTCCTTGTGAGATCTGTGCTGGACAAAATGGAGGCAGACAGGTTTTTCTCCGGGTACTCCGGTTTTCCCTGTCCAAAATTTCATTCCAGCAACACTCTCCACTATCATTTCATTTCATCTGTCACTCATTTCATCATTGCCCCAGAGGAGTGCGTCAGGCCTCGGCAGCTGGCACAGTTCATATCCTCGCCGCTAGATGGGGGCTTCATTCATTCCATTCCTGACCCGGTCGGAGCCTGGAAGCAGGCTGTGGATTTTCTTTTCTTATGGCACTGTGCTTCTTCAGTGGCATCCTTCATCTGCATGTCTTCTCCCTCCTGAAACAGCACACTGGTATACAGTCTTTCAACAGGACAATGCCCATCTATGTATGACATAAGTGATTATCGATTGCCTGTATAATTTATTATAGAACTAGGCAACACTGAGAAAATACTTCTAATACTTCAATATTGCCTGGAACAAGTAGCGTTCCTCCTGTGGCCAGCCGGTCCCCTAATTTCTCCATAATTAAGCATGTTTAAGATCAGCTTGAATGTCAAATCTGCTAGAACTGTAGTACCAGTTATGGTGGCTTGCAGCCTATTTACCACAGGAGATAATACAACTTTACGAGTGTCATCATCTTAATCAGCCTCCAGTGAACCCGGTACAATTTATACGAGTGAATAGAGTAAGAAATCAATAGTCTCTTGTTGAGTTTTTCGACATAAAAGCTACTGAAAGAACATATTTTATACTAATTCTAACCCCAGATATAACAAATACTGTACCATAGATATGATAAAAATGCAGACAATTTTGATAGGTGTTAGATGAACAAGTATACATGACTGATGGCAAAGATTCCCTAGCTGTTAAATTATGGCAAATAATGGGATGAGACATTTCTGTAGGTCACTGTTGCTTCCATCTTCATCCTAGTGCCAAATATAAATAGTCCAGAGTTACCATGATAACACAAGTTATCAGAGTGACCCAAACACATTAATTACATTGGGTTCCTTACCATGATGTACCTAGCCCCCAAATGGATCAACAAAAATAACAATTTTCCTTTATAGTAATTACATTATAATTAGCATTGAGTTCAGCTATGAATATATAGGCTGTTTCAAAAATGTGGTACCTCCTTTTCAGGTCGTGTCCTGTGAAGTGATGTCTGTCTAAACCTGAAATTGCGAGGTTCGGCGCTCCCTTGTAGCAGAGATAATTGCCATATTTTATACTACCATTCAGGTAATTGTCATAGATCTAGCTTTCAGGAGTCTTGTAGAGATATGAATTAGAATGAGGATGACTTTTGCAAGACTGAAATACTCCTCTTAGTTCAAGAGCTATTGATGTTCAAACTTTGGCATCTTTCGTCTTTAAACTGGAGACATGCTTGTCCTTCACCATGTATGTAAGCTCTGAAATTGACAGTAGACTGCAACATTGAAGGCTACTTGCGTCTCATGTATGACTCTGAATCACGAAATATACAGTATATGGCTGTCATTATTGCAGTTCCTACAGTCCTCATCGAACTTGGTGAAATAGAGCCATGTACATGGACACTATTCTGCCGCCTCGAACGCCAAAATCCTACAGTCGTTCAGTTGTCGTGTGCCTCATGCACCATACCTAGAACTCGGACTGCATATCTCTAGGGTTACCTGTATTTCTCTCCAATCGGGAGGCTCTGAATTCAGTTCCAACATGCAATTATGTTTGAAGACTTGTAGCTCTGTAATAAGGTGCGGAGGTTGCGATATCCTTTTCTTGCTGGACATGCTCTGATGAGGAGGCACTACCAATTTGAAACATCCCGTGTAAATGGTTCAATAGATGTAACAAAAAATGTATTGTTTTAACTACTAACATATAATCTATGTATTGCATGAATCTAAAGACCCCTCCTGTAGCTTCTTTCTTGCCAATTTCTCTCTTCTGTACTGCATGATGTTTGTGAAGTGAAGTGGTGGACTGAATATTCAAATAGTTCACCGGTTTACTGTGCAGTAGCGCTGACAACAGTGGGGTACTGAATATTCAGGAAGTTCATCAGTCGACTTAATACAAAGGTCGCAATGACCAAGGAATTCAAAATAAGTGTAACATGGTAGTCTGGATTACAGGGTAACTTTCTCTTCCCCCAGTTAAGGTAGCATCAATCTCAAGGAAGGCCAACCGCTACTCACAAGGGGAGGATACGATGCATGGGTCACCGATTCGAACCATCTTTAGTACACGTGTAGGGCATGACCAGGCATATACCAGGTGCAAGTAGTAAGGTGCGCTTCTCAGCCGTTTCCAAGAAATTAATTAATTGCAATTGCAGTACGGCGTCTATATGCGTTGTACGCTAGCAAGAATCCAACCAGCGCATGGTGCAGCGGTAAGAGCCCTGCTTCGCAAGCGCGGGATCATTGGATCGAATCCCACCTGTGAGCTTTTGCAGTGTGTTGTGTTTTTTGTTGTTATAAACATTGGCAATTCGTACAAATGTAGGTGTCGTGAACAATGTTTATTTTGCAGTCAATTGTAATAACGTGTTATGTGAGCGGAAAAAGGGATTCTGAAATCATCGTATGTGGGTCAACGTTTGTGACATTACATAATGTACAGTATCGGCATGACGAATAGAAGGACCTAGTGTGAGGACTCCGCCATTTTAGCACTGTAGTTTCTGGTCCCGACGCTACAAGCGCTGCAAGCGATTATGTCCAACACGTGCTCTGTTTTTTCGTCGAGCCGGGTCATAGAAAGTGCGCGAGAAGTTACTGTGTGAGATATTTGTGTGAATTAAATTGAATTTTCTTTGCTTTCAGTTCTTAAATTCAGTTGTGTCTTGTGTACATCTGTGTTTTGTGTACTTCAAACATATTTCATATGTGGCTTTGTTCATTTAATAGTTCAGCATGCCTTACTGTTTTGTACCTGGCTGTAAGTCAGGGTATGGTCGAGTAGTTGACGATATACGATTTTTTCACCAAGGATACAAATCAATTTGAAAAATGGGCCAGAGCTATTCCATGAAAGGATACGAAGTTACCGCGTAGAAGTAGAATTTGTCAAATTCATTTCTCTGATGATTTGATAGTAAAATCAGATAATTTTATAGTGAACGGTGAAGAAGTGAAAATCTCTTGTGTGAGGTGGAAGTTGCGTCCTGGAGCAGTGCCTCATATTTTCCCTAATTTACCGAAGTACCTGTCAAGTGAGAATAAGTCCCGTAAAGCTCCCTACAGGAAAAAGAATCTAGAGAAATTAATTATTCGCAATTGCAGTGCGGCATCTATGTGCGTTGTACGCTAGCATGAATCCAACAAGCGCGTGGTGCAGCGGTAAGAGCACTGCTTCGTAAGCTCGGGATCACTGGATCGAATCCTACCGGTGAGCCGTAGCAGTGTGTTGTGTTTTCTCTTTTTGTAACCATTGGCATTTTCCAACCAATACGCATAGCATTAGTCACTGCTTGCGGGGTACGGGATTGTCTGATGGATCACAGACGTGCAATGAACGGAACAGACTGGGCCTTCAATGTATAAATGTACCGGTATACCGGTACATATAATAGAATACACCTGACCGTGTATAATACTAATGTATTTACAATGCTGTTACCATGACGAATGAAAGACAAAGTGAGAAAACTCCTCAAGTTCAAGAGTGCCCCGCCAGGCAGCGCTGGAGGGGCCAAGTTCCACGCTGCCGGGGTCAGCTGGTCTTAGGGATGCTGCCAAGGGAAACTAATTACTTTGTAACTAATACTCTTTTAAAAAGTAATTAGCGATTACAATTAAAATAGCACGGCAGGGCACAATGGAAAATATAATTCACGGAAATAAGAACTACGGTCTTCATTACATGTTACGGAAAGCACAGATTCCTGGAGTATACCGACACAGATATAAAAAAAACATAATCCCCAACATATTAAAACAAGCACTCACAAACTATTTAAAGTAACACTCTACTTACGAATTCATTTTGTTGGCTACTGGACTTTCGAAAGCTTGCGTGAAGACTTGGGGGATGTTCGAGATTGCAAAGCTCGGCGGAATTCCTTCGTTCTGAAGAGAAATCGGCACTTTATATAATTATAAACAAGTCTGGGGATAACATCCATGACATGCTGAGGACAACAGCCAGCTCCTGAAGGATCAACTGAAATTGTTTCTATGGAATCGATACAATCAAAAAATATTTCGCTCCACATCGATTTTGAGTTTAATTTTCCAGTAATTACTTTCTCGGCCTGGAAAAGAATGTCACGTACACTTCTCGAAGGACGTGTTAGAAACACTTCATTGTTCATTTAACCGTAGTCCTTTATTTCGGTAAGAACTGAAAATTTACTCAGATTATTGTCGCGTAGAGAATGAGCACAGGGCGAACACTTAGTAAATTTTAAAGAGTGCTTAACAACATAGCCAACCAAATGGTACACTAAACACTTATCAGTCGAAGAGTTTCGAACTGCGCTGTCAAATTCAGGTACAGAGCTTTCCCAGTCTTCGATAATTACTGCATCTCGAACCACAATTTTTTTCTTAATGGAAGTTTCCACTGATTCCTTCACTGTCTTGTTATGCACTTCCACATTCCGGGCTAATATACGCATCTGATTAACATACGAGGTCAAGATCTGCTCATGTTTAGGTTCACAATTTCCACCAACATTTAAAGCCTGTTTTATAGGGACATATATACATTGAAGTAGATGCAAATGAAGGAAATCTATTGTCGATGGATGATCATCTGAACTGAAAGACCGCATAATTTCGAAGTGCCGTTCCACGGGATCTTGGGTGAGCTTTCCTGTCAACACATACTTATAACCTTTCTCCCAAAGCCATTCACACATCTCCAAAGTACTCTGTAGGATTACTTCTAGTGATTACAAGGCTCTATTGGAGGCAAAGTTGTTATTGGTAGATCTCACGGTCCGAAGAAAATTAACAACAGCTGTATGAGAAGGTGAACCTTTACGAAGAGCCTGAGACAGAATGAATGCATTTAGTGCATCAGCAACAACATTTATATCACTGGTAAATATCTCAGTGTCCTCACTACCTTGTAATCCTGCCAGTCCCATTTCTCGATAAAATTTAATACCTTTGGCAACACTATCACTGAAAAGTTGGAATGCAAGCCTAGCATTCATTCTCTGGAAAGATGATGGGTCTAAATGAGCAACTGTCAGCTTGGGGCATGCTCTAAGCCCAACATACCCTGAGAGATCTTCTTTGAACAGTTCCCTATAAAAATTGAAATTAATAATTTTGTCATTATAGTTAAGTTCTACTTTATCATGAAAGTGGTTTCTTATGCATTTCAATACATGAACGAAGTCGGAGAAAGCCCAGATCTTTCTCGTAACATCTGCAGGAATAAGGATGTGAGGTTGTAGAGAGCTTGTCTTGCCACTAACTCCTAACGATCTCCAGGCCTTTTTATTTGTCTGACTACCATCACAAGTAAAGCCAACCACCCTCGCCCCAGCCTCTTCTAACTGCAAAATCACCTGTATTAGAATTTTTGCGAGAATGTCCCCTGGAGTAGCATTTCTGCTTGCATAAACAGCAACTGGCTGCACCCAATTATGCATGAATGGTACGAACATAAACACTGGAGCGTGATTTGCAAGTACGTTCTTCTGGAGGTCAGGTGTGTGTTCACCTGAATCAACTAATCCATCTACTTTATGAGAAAAACTATTAAACTGGATTTCTTATCTTAGCTTCACTTCATCGAAAATTACAACTCCGTAATGTTAATTATCATTCCTTTCTTCCTTAAAATAGTCTGAAATAGCATTTATACTATGCGTATTAACTCCATAAGGGCACTTAAGTCCTTTACAAAGTTTTCTCAAGTGACTTTCTGAGGGCAGGCAAGAGATTATGTCGCCGACAATGACTAAACCCTTTCGGGGATTTTATTCTCAACAATAAACGCTCTAAAATGAATTCATTGCTGTACCTCATACCATTGGGAGATTTTACCTGGCATTTCTTGAGCATAGTGTCTATTATCATTTTTTCCTTCTTGCTAAGGTGTTTGTTATCTTTGTAATTAAATGCCTGTGAATTTCGAACCTGCTTCTCCAGCAAATTAATTCTCGATTTTGCTGAGTTGAGGCAGGATCTAACGCAAATTAAATTACGGTTAGCATTCTTTAGGCGCCTTTTGAGCAATATTATAGTCTTTTCAGCATCGGTAAGTACACTAGAATGACCCAAATTCTTATCAACATTAGACTGACCTTTTAATGCCTCATTCGTGGCTTCACTCCCATCTTCAATCTTCTTTCTTCTCTTCCTGGTGGTATCGAGATTCTTTTTCCTGTTGGGAGCTTTACGGGACTTATTCTCACTTGACAGGTACTTCGGTGAATTAGGGAAAATATGAGGCACTGCTCCAGGAGGCAACTTCCACCTCACACAAGAGATTTTCACTTCTTCACCATTCACTATAAAATTATCTGATTTTACTATCAAATCATCAGAGAAATGAATTTGACAAATTCTACTTCTACGCGGTAACTTCGTATCCTTTCATGGAATAGCTCTGGCTCATTTTTCAAATTGATTTGTATCCTTGGTGAAAAAATCGTATATCGTCAACTACTCGACCATACCCTGACTTACAGCCAGGTACAAAACAGTAAGGCATGCTGAACTATTAAATGAACAAAGCCACATAAGAAATATATTTGAAGTACACAAAACACTGATGTACACAAGACACAACTGAATTTAAGAACTGAAAGCAAAGAAAATTCAATTTAATTCACACAAATATCTCACACAGTAACTTCTCGCGCACTTTCTATGACCCGGCTCGACGAAAAAACAGAGCACGTGTTGGACATACGCCTGGTCGTCTCCTACACGTGTTCTAAGGATGGTTCGAATCAGTGACCCATGCATCGTATCCTCCCCTTGTCAGCAAGTTATCAAGGAAAGCCCTGAGCAATGAAAATGAGAAATTAACTTTTTTTGCAATTCAAAGAGCTGCATACAAGTGACATTTTCAACACGATTTATTATACAGCAGTAGGAAATACCATTTTAAGTTGTTGGTCTGTTTATTGGAAGTAAGATCAGAGTGTTTCTCAAAGAATCTTACTATAGCATAACATCCAGTGATGGATATTTTTATTTCCTGAACATGGGGAAATTCTATGACATGGAAATGTTGGTACTGGAATGATTATTTCCACTCTTGAGAAACATATTAGATATATTGTAATTTTTTGGATTTAGCTTTAATAAGTGGGAATCTTAAGCTTTCCTACAGATCTGTGCTGCATGTCGTGAGAGTACGCAACTAAATGCCAACAATGGAAAAGAGTTTAATTTCAATTCCACTGATGGAGTGAATAATGGATAATTTATATGAATTTAGAAAAGAAAGAAAAAAAAAATGAACTGACATCCAGGTATTGCTGGTAGCCAATATCCTGACTGAAGTTATTGGGAGCTATTCCTATTTCTACCACTTCCCTTATGATCCAAGACTGAACGAGACAGATCTTCTCACACTCCTTAATATGGTTCCCATGAACCTGCTCATTTGCCTTTTATATAGTTGGCTGCCAATTACAAGGAATTTTGTATGCTCCAGGATGTAGTAATGGGGACAGTTTAGACTTGTTAGAGCCCAAATGTTGATTAGTTGTGATGCAGTGCCAAACCTAGGTAAATAGAAGAGTTATGCAGTACTGTCATCTGCTTATCACAAGAAACTGCTTGTTTACTCGCTGTCATAGCTGAGGCACAATCCTTGGCAGCAGCATGAGACAAGCATGGCTTTGAGTATAATGTGAATTATTTACTTGAATATTTATTAAATATAAATATAGACAATCTTTAAATGTAATAAATATAGAGAAACATTTTGGATATATTTGGTGTCTGGCTGTTAATATATAGAGAACTTACTATTATGGTATTGTTAATATACACAATGGAATAATTTTATGTTCAAATTAATTTTAAATATGATTAATGTTCACAAGGGTTTTGTTTTCCTTTTGGGTTCTTTTTTTTTACAATGAGAGCATAAGTTATTATTTAGTATTAATACTGTGGTTGAATGGACTATTAACTTCTGAGAACTTACGAAGATTGTGCGTGATAACACCTTAGAAATAACATATTCATAAATGGTGAAAGCACACAAAATTTTACTGTAGAATATACTGTAAATGGACATATATTACATTGAGCCTACCTGCTTAATTTAGTGTGGGCATACAACTGACAACGCTTGGCTTTTACGTGCATTGTTTCTTTGATGCTCTCTCTGCCTTGCATGCTACATTTGAGTTGCAAATGCAAATGAAGGTCCTGGTTCGTGCATGAATTGAAGGTGCAGTCCAGGATATTATCACTCAGAACTTCCCACAAATTCATTTTTGTTATGTATGGCACAGATTATTTGAATGGATTGTCTGCCGATTCGAGTGATATATTGCCATTGAATTCATTGTACGTCGAGAATAACAATTTTTCAGTGTTGCCTTAGTAAACTAAATTTAAATACTTTTCAGTCGGGGGGCGTGGTGGCTCAGCGGTCTAGCTGTATGCCTCTCACCAAGGCGGTCCGGGTTCGATTCCCGGTCAGTGCATGTGAGATTTTCGAAGTGAAATGCCATGTCCTGTGGTTCGGATTCCACGTAAAAAGGAGGTCCCGTGGCTCATGATCTCAAGATTAACGGTCACGTTAAACTACAAGCTTCCTTCCTTTCCTTTTCAGTCGGTCAACATGATTGTGTCCAATTGTAAAGGGTGTTATTCCCTAAAACTGAAAAAAATTACCTGAGATTAATAAATTCACTTGGATTACTAGTTTGGATTGTCGAGCGATCGTCATTGGATCCCATACACTTGGACTTTAAAATCTATGCCTGAGAGTATGTGGGTGAAGATATTGTTACGGCTGTGAGTTTGTGTCATCGCTCGCCGCATGAGTCACAACTGCCCCAGGGCTGGGCTGTGCCCTGCCTCGTGTATTGCGTGCGCCTTATGCAACAGGGCTACTAGGACAAAGGGATGGTCCAGAATATTCGTGACTGAGCCAGCGATGGAAACCTCGAGAAGCCGTGAACCCTGGATGGATCTAGAAGCATTTATTGAGTCACCGTCCTGCTATATAAGTGCGACCTGTCAAGCAGTGGTTGTTGTGTTTTACGAGCGAGTGTGCTTACCTAGTGCGAGAGAGGTCATTGTGGTGAGTTGCAAAACAGTGAGTGACAGACCTAGTGCAGCTATTTCCAGCCAGCGTACGGATCGGACTCATTAGCGAGAGGATTAACTGTGATCTGTTGACAAGTGAAAGGGGAAGTATTCTCGACGTGAGGAAACTGGGGTAAGGTAATAATTGCTTGTATTTGCTGTTGAGTAGTGTATCTTTCTGGCCACAATAAAGTTAATTATTTCTTTAAGCAGTAATTGGTGTTGTGCTCTCTACCCACCGTAATCCAGTTAACAAAAGTGCCACTAGGGGGGTGGCACGTAACAACTGGTGTCAGAAGCCGGATTACGAACTCAAGCACAACACCTGACGGTCCTGGTTTCAAAACCCGAGCAGGTCATTTTCTCTAATTTTCCTGTGAGTGCATGCCCTTTACAAGACAAACAACTAAAATGGAGGCGCAATTGGCAGCATTGCTAGAAAAGTTAAATGGCATGGAAACCAAGATGGAGGACGGCCAGAAGAATTTAACCAAGGACCTAACTGCCAAATTAGAAGACGGCCAGAAGAAGATGGAGGACGGCCAGAAGAATTTAACCAAGGACCTAACTGCCAAATTAGAAGACGGCCAGAAGAAGATGGAAGACGGTCAAAATAAGTTAGCGGAGGACCTGAAGAAGATGGAAGACAGCCAGAAAAGTTTAGCCGAGGATCTAACTTCCAAATTAGAAGAAGGTCAGAATAAGCTAGCAGAGGACCAGAAGGACGGCCAGAATAAGTTAGCAGAGGACCTAACCGCCAAATTTCTGGATGGCCAGAAAAATCTGGAAGAGTGTCTGCTGACGAAATTAGAGGAGAGCCAAAGGAAATTAGAACAGGGCCTACGTGAGGAAGTCGCAGCAGTGGAAAAGAAGTTCGACGCCTTACAAGTGGAAGTTGCCGAGCTGCGCCAATGCCCGCTGATGGGGGTGGAGGAGAAATTCAACGCCTTGCAAGTTGAAGTTGCCGAGCTGTGCCAACGCCCGCTGATGGGGGTGGAGGAGAAATTCAACGCCTTACATAAGGAAGTTGCCGAGCTGTGCCAACGCCCACTGACGGGGGTGGAAGAGAAATTCAACGCTCTACGAGAGGAAGTTGCCGAGCTGCGCCAACGCCCGCCCACCGTTACACCGGGAATATCAGGAACGGGACATAGCAGAGTGACGCCCCCAACCTTCGACGGAAAGGTCCCGTGGAGCACCTACTTACGTCAGTTCGAGGCGGCCTGTTCCATAAATAACTGGAACAACACAGAAAAGGCTACAGCTCTCATTGTAGCGCTGAGAGGTGACGCCCTTAACGTCCTTCAGGCCATCCCGACTGGATCCCAGGACTGATCGCCCATATGGAGTCACGATATGGAGATAGCCATCTTCAGCAGGCCTACCAGATGCAGCTCCGGACCCGGGTACAGAAGAACGCGGAAACCCTGCAGGAGTTCGAGATGGACATCGCACGCCTCGTAAGGCTCGCCTACCCAACAGCGCCGGCCGACTTACTGGAGCAGATAGCGACGCAGACTTTCACCGACGGGCTACGGAACTCGGACACTCAACAGGCGCTGCGTCTCGCGTTCAAAAAGACCCTGGCAGATGCGCTGAGCCACGCACTTGAGTTCGAGACGGCAAAACAGGCATCCAGAATGCACGCGCGGGTGCGTCAAGTGGACGTCGACGAACCAGTAAAAACCAACGAGACCAAGCCCCTGGCCGACGAATTAATGGAGGCGCTAAGCCGTTTCTTCGATAGTCGCGGCACCACCAGCAACGACACAGCCGGAAGGAAACCGGAGACGCGGCCCGGAAGAGGGCTACCGACCTGCTGGACCTGCGGTAAGAAAGGCCACCTGAGCAAGGACTGCGGTGATCGCCGCCGCCGAGGGTATCCGACGGGAAATCAGTCGTCTGAAAACCGTGCGACCCAGGGAAACGAGTATTAGCCAGCCTTGGGGGGCAAAGGTTGGCTTGTGACAGTCGTCAAGCCCCGGCAGTCCAGGTTCGTGTGATGAAGTTACGGAGGGACAATAGCAGCCTGATGGTCGACGGAGTCGTCAACGGAGAGAGCTGGCCCATGCTAATCGACACGGGAGCATCGAGGACCATCGTCAGTCCCACCGTGATCCCGAAGTGGAGAGTGCAACCCACACAAAGGAACCTCCAGCTAATAACCGCGACCGGAGAGACCGCACCGGTACATGGCGAAGCATCACTGGAGTTCGTCATTGGTCGACGGGCGATAAAGCATCCAGTGCTTGTGGCTGACGTATCAAATGAAGTGATCATCGGACTGGACTTCCTGGACCAGAACAACATCATCTTGGATCTGAGTACCAACACTCTGCACTTCGGAGGTGAGGAACTTGCTTTGCAACCTGCGCACGAGTCCATCACCGCACGACGAGTAAGGCTGAGAGAAGACGTCATCGTTCCCGCCAGGACGGAGGTCAGCGCTGCCGTAATTGTCGACGGAACTGCTGAGGGAGTGGCAGCTGTCATCGAGCCAAAATATGAGGACATCCAGACAAAAGGATTGCTAGTTGCCAAGACTCTCTTCAACACGACGTCTCGGCCGTACGTCCGCCTGTCCAACCTGAACGACTACGACATTACGGTTCACCGGGACACCAACCTAGGAGTCTGCGAGCCCATTACCTGGATTGCCCGCATCACAGATACGACAGACGGACACCTGCAGACGGACAACCAAAGAAGACGCACACTGCCAGAAGAACTACAGAAGCTGTACCAAGGATCCCAGGACCATTTAGACGAGCAACAATCACGCCAACTTCAGGACCTGCTACGCGAATTCCAGGACGTCTTCTCCGTGGGGAGCAAAGACTTCGGCAGGACAAGCTTGGTTCAGCACAGAATCGACGTTGGGGACAGCGCACCGATTAGGGCCCCATTCCGACGTGTCCCGCTCGCCAAGCAAGCCGAAGTCGACCGGATGGTAGAAGATATGAAGGAGCAAGGGGTGATCCAGCCATCACATAGTCCTTGGAGTTCTCCGGTCGTGCTAGTGAAGAAGAAGGACGGTTCCACCAGGTTCTGCATGGATTACAGGCGGGTGAATGACGTCACGAAGAAGGACAGCTACCCTCTACCCCGGATCGACGACACCCTGGACACCATATCAGGGTCGAGATGGTTCTCCACCTTGGATTTGAAGAGTGGCTACTGGCAGGTGAAGGTCCACCCTAAGGACCGCGAGAAAACTGCGTTCTCTGTGGGCAGCGGGCTCTGGCAGTTCACCGTCATGCAATTCGGTCTGTGCAACGCCCCTGCGACCTTCGAAAGGCTAATGGAGTCCATTCTGAGGGGACTACACTGGAAGACCTGCCTGGTCTACCTAGACGACGTCATCGTTCTGGGGAGAAGCTTCGAGGAGCACTACAGCAACCTGAAGGAGATCTTGTTGAAGCTATGGGCTGCGCAGCTGAAGTTGAGCCCCAAGAAGTGTCAGCTCTTCCAGAAGCGGGTCCAGTACCTTGGGCATATCGTCTCCGAGGAAGGGGTGCGCACCGACCCAGAGAAGACCGCAGCTGTGAGGGAGTGGCCAGTTCCGAAGGACAAGTCCCAACTACGAAGCTTCCTGGGACTCGGCACTTATTACCGTCGCTTTGTGAGAGGATTCGCCGACATCGCCAAACCTTTACATCGACTGACTGAGAAGGACCAACTCTTCACGTGGACAGCAGAATGCCACAGTGCCTTCGAACAACTCAAACAGGCTCTGTGCACCGCGCCTATTCTGGCCTACCCCAGACCTGGAACAAGGTTCATCGTCGATACCGATGCCAGCGACTTTGGCATAGGGGGAATCCTGTCGCAAGTAGTGGACGGCGAGGAAAGAGTAGTGGCCTACTTCAGCAAGGCCTTGTCAAAGCCAGAAAGGAACTAATGCGTCACCAGGAAGGAGCTGCTCGCCATCGTGAAGACTATTGAACACTTCCACAAGTACCTGTACGGGCAAGAATTTCTCATCAGGACCGACCATGCATCCCTGCGGTGGCTCCTGAACTTCAAGCAGCCCGAGGGTCAACTCGCGCGGTGGTTAGAGAGGCTTCAACAGTACAACTTTGAGATTCAGCACAGGAAAGGCCAACTGCATTCTAACGCCGACGCCCTGTCACGAAGACCGTGCCCCGAAGACTGCACCTTCTGTGCCCGAAGGGGGGAGAACACCAGGATACAGTGCCGAAGGACTACCGTGGAACTTCAAGGGAGCTGGAGCCGTGAATCTTTCACGCGGGCACAAGCAGAAGATGATGACCTGGGACTGATAGCCGAATGGAAGAGGGCCTGTGTCCCCAGACCCGTGTGGAACATTGTGAGTGACTGCAGCCCAAAGTTTAAGTCCTACTGGGCACAGTGGGACTCTCTGATTGTAAGGGATGGCCTCATCTGCCGTACCTGGGAGAGCACCGACGGGAAGACATCTCGGGAACAAGTCGGCGTTCCAAAGGCTATGACGGAGGATGTCCTGAAGGAAGTTCATGGAGGATCATCTGGTGGACACCTAGGGATAAAGAAGACCCTGGAGAAGCTGAGAGAGCGGTTCTACTGGATCGGATGCCGAACAGACGTGGAGAACCACTGCACGAGGTGCCACGATTGCGCAGCCAGCAAAGGCCCAGGACGAAGACGACGGGGTCCACTGAAGACCTACAACGTGGGTGGCCCCATGGAGAGAGTGGCCATCGATGTTGCTGGACCATTCCCGTTAAGGGAGGCAAGGAACCGCTACATATTAGTCGTCAGCGACTACTTTACCAAATGGCCGGAGGCGTATGCACTCCCTAACCAAGAAGCTGCAACGATTGCAGAGACCCTGGTGAAGGAATTCGTCAGCCGGTATGGAGTACCCCTGGAGCTGCACTCCGACCAAGGGAGGAACTTCGAGTCGCAGGTGTTCCAGAACCTATGCCAGCTGCTGGGAATCCGGAAGACAAGGACAACGCCGCTACACCCTCAGTCCGACGGGATGGTAGAGCGATTCAATCGCACCATCGAGAACCATCTCCGAATAGTCGTCAGCGAGCACCAGAGGGATTGGGACAAACATCTTCCACTATTTCTCCTGGCCTACCGCGCCGCCGTGCATGAAGCCACCGGGTGCACACCAGCCCGGGCCATGTTTGGGAGGGAGCTCCGTCTACCTGTCGATCTTGCCTTCGGCCGACCTGGGAATGATCCGATCCCGGTAAGCCAGTATTGTCAAGAACTGGTCGACCAACTGGAGGACGTGCACGCGTTCGCGAGGAGGAAACTGCGGATCGAGACCGACCGAATGAAGACCCGATACGACCAGCAGACGGATGCCGGCGGATTCCACGAGGACGACCTTGTCTGGCTCTTCAACCCATTACGGAAGAAAGGCCTGTCACCCAAATTGCAGAAGTCCTGGGAGGGCCCGTACCGAGTCGTGAAACGGATCAACGATGTCTTCTACAGGATCCAGCGGAGCCCGAGGGCGAAGATGAAGATCGTACATCGAGATCGCCTGGCAGCCTATGGAGGGACACAGACGGACCAATGATTGATCGGGACGATCAGCCTTTTTAGGAAGGGGGTGGTGTTACGGCTGTGAGCAGGGGGATGACAGATCATAGGGAGCGCGTGGGTCGGGGTAAGGCCCTGTACTGGATGTTCTGCCAACCAACGAAGAATTAATTTTAGCACAAGGTTCCGTAGTTGGCACTCATGAACGTTCACATCAAACCGACTGGCGGAAGCGGGAATAGTCTGTTTTGATTGATTTTCCTCGTAGTGTTGTTGGTTGTTTTGATTTGTTCAGTATTTTGATTGTTTATTTGAATTGAATTGAGAGTCAATCATGCCACTGCAAGGGAGGAAAAATTGCCAAGCACCGGGATGTAAGAATTATAATGATAGTAAGAACAATTCGGCAATTTTCATCTTTTTGGTGTTGACCAAGTGTAAAACTAGTGGGCAATATGGTCTACTCTCGAATAAAAATATAGAGAGAATAAATGTGTACATTTCATATCTTGTTTGTTTTCTTACCCATTCTCCTTTGCATTGCAATACAATTTGTGGTTTAGGGCTACGGGGAGGGTGGCAGCGGGCATGCTAGGCAAAAAGTGAGGTTATGGCAATATAGTGTGTGCATTTGTACAGTTTTCTTTATATTCATCGAATATCCCAACAATTCTGTAGAGTATGAGAGCATTTATAATTAGCCCAGAGGTGAATTAAGCTCTAGAACGGCATAACTGTGTCCTTCGAGACAAGTATATTGCCAACATTGATATATATCAAAATGTATTATTTTCCTATCTGGACGTATATTTCAGCGCCTAGCGAAAGGCGCAGTTATGTTTGTGTTATGTTCATCAATAATCAATAACTCATCGCAGAACATACTGTTCAATTACATGTAATAAAGGTTACATTCACATGGCTTTTTACTTTTTATGTTGCCAAACTTGCCAGTACAATCCATAGCCTCAGGCGGTGTTCTCTCTCGGAAATTCTATAACCAAAAGTGACGAATCTCTTATACTTACACGATCCTTGGCTGTGAGTTTGTGTCATCGCTCGCCGCATGAGTCACAACTGCCCCAGGGCTGGACTGTGCCCTGCCTCGTGTATTGCGTGCGCCTTATGCAACAGGGCTACTAGGACAAAGGGATGGTCCAGAATATTCGTGACTGAGCCAGCGATGGAAACCTCGAGAAGCCTTGAACCCTGGATGGATCTAGAAGCATTTATTGAGTCACCGGCCTGCTATATAAGTGCGACCTGTCAAGCAGTGGTTGTTGTGTTTTACGAGCGAGTGTGCTTACCTAGTGCGAGAGAGGTCATTGTGGTGAGTTGCAAAACAGTGAGTGACAGACCTAGTGCAGCTATTTCCAGCCAGCGTACGGACCGGACTCATTAGCGAGAGGATTGACTGTGGTCTGTTGACAAGTGAAAGGGGAAGTATTCTCGACGTGAGGAAACTGGGGTAAGGTAATAATTGCTTGTATTTGCTGTTGAGTAGTGTATCTTTCTGGCCACAATAAAGTTAATTATTTCTTTAAGCAGTAATTGGTGTTGCAGAGGTGCCAACTATTACGGATTGTCCGTAATTATTACGGATTTCAGCTCACGATTACGGCATTACGGTCGAAAGGGAAATTATTACGGAAAATGGACCATCACGAAAAAAATACATTTCTATGAAGAAAAAGATAAGAAAGTTACAGGTTGTCTACCGGTAACGAAAAGTAACGAAAAAGTAAGCTAATTTTACAAACAGGAAATGAAAGTAAAAGTAGCTAATTTTATGTCTGCATAGTTGGAGGTAACGAAAATTCGCCGAGGTCGGTTTAAATCGTCTAAACTCGCGCCGCTTAGCTCACACATTGCGATGGAGCCGATTACGTATGCTATTTCTCCGTGCCCGACCTCAAGTAAATGCATACTGAGGATACCTTAAGTGGAATGCATCGGTCCAACGTATAATTTCGGTATCGAGAAGAGTTTTTAGTTTTGTTTGAAATATTTTTCTGTATTATTTGGAAACCTGACTTTCCGCGAGACGTTTATTCGTGAAAACTTCCGAAACTCAAGAAAAAGGTCTTATTTCTGTTTTTGAGCTCTAAATTTGGAGACTATCTCAAATTGAAGTCCAGAAATAACTCGAAATAATTTAATGTCACAATCTTGCGAAATGATGCAGTTTCAAAAAAAAAAGAATCTCGAAAATGCTTCAAAATATATTTATTTTAAAAATCTATTCGTCGGGAAAATTTGCGACATCCAGTATGGTTAATTCAAAATTCCGTTATGTCGACTTTTCCTTCGAACTTTTGTTCCATGGGATAATTTAACCGGTTATCTCAAAAACTTATATAACTTGTATAATTCGTGATTCTAATTCGAAAAAAATGTGCCCTCTTGTCGTATTATTCATACAATTCTCTCAGATTAATTCATAATATTCGATACCTACTTCCAACAATCATCCTCCGAACTCACTTGCTCAAGACGGCCGGCTGACCGCACGACTTGCCTGCGGGAATCTCGTCAAACGGACCAAGATCGACGCCAGTTGTGTAAAATCCTAAAACCCGTGCCCAATCGCGAACTTATGACCACGAGGACTGCGGGAATCCTGTCAAAGGTGATTGGGCACCCATCACGAAACATCCCGGAACCTACTCGCCATTTTTCCCATGACCGTATACTTAAAAGCGTACGGGGAGCGAGAAGTGCATCAACCCACTTAGAAATGACTGTCTATGTAGCATCGCGATACTCATTTCTCCTCGTGATCCACCGTGAACTCCCCACCACAGCATAGGGACAGCGGGAATCACGGCGCCGACCATACAACATGTCGATAACTGCTCGTGAATTTTAACCTTGCCCAACCTCGAGCTTGCCTCCGCCATTCTGCCAGGACAGATAGACAGGCAGACAATCGTCGAACGGCCGGATGCCGATTGCATAATATCGCGTTCTCGGGTGATCAACCGCGAGGACATCGTGATTCTCGTATAATGACCGAAAGCGGCAGTGATTGCAATACATCGCGATATTTCTCCGCATTCGATGACGAGAACAACTGGATTCTTGTCCAACGTACAGCAAGTGGCGCCGATTACGTAGTTTTGCTATAATTTCCCGTTCCCACATCAGGGACAATGGAAATCTCGTCGATCGGCTAAAAGTGATGCCAATTATGTAAATAGTGATTTTTCTCCGTGTTCTGTCGTGCAAACTACGGGAATCTCGTCAAACGGCTGAGGCCAGCGCCGATCGTGTAACATCTCAACATTTTTCTTAAGATGAAGGTTTCCTAATCATCTCTTGATTATTTTGTTCAAAGATTCCCAAGTTTGGTCAAGGAAAGTGAACATGACAAACTTGAAGAGGAATTTGCTGTTTATCAGTGTGATACTTTCCCTGAATATATTTTACAAGGACCTAGAATTGATGTAAACTTGGGCAAAATTGCTGACCTTAAAAACGAAAATGGGTAGTTCAAGTATACAATCTTAAGTAATGTGGTATTCGCAATATTACTTGTACCTCACAGTAACTCTCCCACAGAAAGAATTTTCAGTGTTGTTAGGAAAAATCAGACAGAATTCAGACCAACATTAAGTACATCTACACTGGATTCGCTTATGATTCAGAAGGCGAAAATGTCATCACATTGGGAAGTATGTTGCAAGAAAACTTTCACGGAAAACCAGTTAATGGATGCAAAACAAGCTACGAGGAATTTTTTATCACAGAACTAGCAGGTGATGTGCAAATATTATTGTGTAATATGATATTCTTTACTATAGGTTGCTTCCGGGTAGGGCAAAGGTGGTGTCATTATCGAGAAGGGAGGAGCATGCTTTGGATTTGACGTGAAAATTTTTCAGTGGGTGGGGGGCAATATAAGGGATTACTGATAACCCACTTCAAAGGTTGGCACCTCTGGTGTTGTGCTCTCTACCCACCGTAATCCAGTTAACAAAAGTGCCACTAGGGGGGTGGCACGTAACAATATTAACTACGGTATATATGTGGGAATCGGAATATGTTGAACCGTTTTTGGGTTTCCCGCCAGTCTTGGCACCGCCCGGTGGCGCCGCGTAGAGGAGTCTAGGGGAAGTCGCGAGAAAGAAAGACGATCAGTGTGACAGTTTTGTGTCGAGAGAAGTCACGCTAAGTTCTGTGCAATCTTATCTGTTGTGATCTTATGTTTAAATACAGTTTTTATACTTAAAATTACTATAAGACGTGTTCGGTTTATTCGCTTGCCAAAATCCCTTCCCACATTTGGGGGCTCGTTCGGGATGCGAAGGATTTCGAGTGGGGAACGGCAATTTTGGCTGGGCCTACAGCGATAAAACCAAAGACTGAGGACGACAAGGCGTGAATTGACGACATTTTTCTGGCAAGATTTACGACGACGACGTGGGTCCGTGGAATATACAAGACGAGCAGCTGTTCAACTTCCAAAGACGTAGTGGTTCGAGCAGGCTACAAAAGATGAGTTCCAGGATCCTGAAGCCTAAGACGATGAAAAGAATAGTGTTGAGCGTGAGTGCCGAAATAAACTAACTAACCCCGTGGCACTACAGCCCTTGAAGGGCCTAGGCCTACCAAGGGACCGCTGCCCAGCCAATTGGCCTGCAGGTTTGGGGTGACGCGTGGTTTGCGCGTCGGTTCCCCTCGGCCGTTTATCTTGGTTTTCGTGACCGGGGCACTGTCTCACTGTCGGACAGCTACTCGATTGTCCTCACGAGGCTGAGTGCACCCCGTTCCAACCCTCACGTCAGTTTTAAAATCCCTGACGGAGCCGGGGATCGAACCCGGGGCCTCCGGGTGATACAAAGCAAAATGGAGGACAAAGTGGCGTGTGTTTACAAGATATTGAAAATGTGAATAATAACATTAAGACGGCGCCCACGGCTGTGAATAAGACGTTACATAACCTCATTTTCGAAAAACTGCCACGTGATCGAAAGAACAGACAGCGCTTAAGAGAATTCCCAGGATTCGAGTTTGAACGTGACTCACCAGAACACCTGGTGAAATTGAAATTCATTGAGACCGAATTCACCGAGGCTGACCTGATTGCCATTTGCACAGTGTTAAAAATTGAATATACTGGAGAGAAAGCCGTGATTGTGCAGCGCGTCTGTGACAAGTTAATGAACCTTTCGTGGCTGGGGATGCCTAAAGACGAAGAAGATGATGATGATGAAGAAGAAGAAGAGACTGGTAAAACGAAAGATGTGATGTGCAAGATGAAAGAAGCAAACGAAGCACTGGCGGAAGAATTACGTGAGTTAAAGGAGAAAATGGCTGGGATGAAATCCATGAAACATTCAACCTCTAGCACGTCAGGATCATCATCGGATTCATCTAGCTCGTCCGAAGACCAGAAACTCTCCAAAGCAATAAGAGGTTGGCCTAACCATAAAAACATAACAAAGACCAAACACAAATCGAAGACTGGAGAAGAAAGCTCAAGTGAAGGGGAAGTCGACCAGGACGTGGTGGACTCGTAGCACACTGCAAACCAGGGAGTCCCACACAAGTTTGCGTTATTTTTCCGCGATGTAGAGGGCTCTGTCAGAACTTATGGCGGCAGCGAGAACTATCCGGTGCGACGTTGGATTGAGGACTTTGAGGAAACAGCAACGTTGATGGGCTGGGACGAGATGCAAAAATATGTTTTTGCAAAAAAGTCGCTGACAGGCCTGGCTAAGTTGTTCGTGCAGAGTGAACGTGGCATCACATCCTGGCACAAGCTGAAGAAAGCCCTGAAGAAAGAATTCCGAGATGATACCAGTGCAGCAGAGATTCATCGACTGCTAACCAATCGACGAAAAACAAAAGTTGAAACTCTTCAGGAATATTTCCTGGTGATGCGAGAACTAGCCAGCAGGTCTGAAATCGATGATAAATCGTTGATACAATACGTCATCGATGGCATCGAGGACGACACTGGATCCAAGATGATTCTGTATGGAGCAAGGGACATCAAGGAATTCAAGGACAAGTTGAAGATCTATGAGAGAGCTTACGCACGAAACTCCCAGAAGTTGAAAAAAAAATGAGAAGACGACAAACAAACATACACCAAGAGAAGCCAACAGGCAGAAGCAGATCTCGTCTGTAAAGAGATGCTACAATTGTGGTCAGAAGAACAGTCATGAGTCCAGAGAATGTCCACACAAGAGTCAGGGTCCAAAGTGCTTCAATTGCAGCAGCTTCGGACACATAGCTTCCAAGTGCCCAATCCTTGAGCAGAATGCAGAGAAGAAGACAGTGAATGTCGCTTTGGGAATCAAGTCGAATATGAAGATGAAGGAATTGTTGCTCCAGGGCCAGAGGTTCGACGCATTGGTGGACACGGGCTGCCCAATCAATCTGATCCGTGAAGACATTTATGCAGTGATGGGCGATCCCGAGCTGAAGACGACTGCCATAGTACTTAAGGGTTTCGGTGATAGTGAGGTGCCACCCCTAGGATATTTTACAACTGACGTCCAGGTTGACGACGACACTTAACTTGACTGATTTCTATGTGGTGTCTGGAGATGTACACAAGTTGCCAGCTATCGTCGGTAACGACTTGCTGGACCAAGCCGTAACTACCATCAGCAAACCTGTGTCAAGATGTCCAAGGAGATATCAGAAGCGTACTTGTACCGAATCGACGTGATAGGAGCCGAGGAGTTGGACATAGGAGAGGCATCGGAAGAGGCTGTTTTGAGAATCAGAAAGATGGTCAATGAACAGTCGCCGTGCAAGGAGAAGTGTACCAGCTTTGAGATGAGCATCAGGATGAAACAAGAAGAACCGATTCACAGTCGCCCAAGACGCTTTTCACCAGCTGAGAAAGAGATTGTAGAGAAGCAAGTGCAGCAGTGGCTCCAAGATGGCATCATCCGACCCAGTATGTCTGAGTACGCTAGTCCAGTGGAAGAAAGATGGGTCTCCGAGGGCGTGCGTCGATTACCATCCAGTAAATCGAAAAGCTGTCAAAGATCGATACCCACTACCACTCATTGATGAAGTCCTGGTCAAGCTGAGTGATGCCCTACGAAATGGATTTTTTCACGTTGCAGTCAAGGAAGAGAGCAGAAGGTATTTGGCCTTTGTGACACATTCAGACCAATATGAGTTCCTGAAAGTTCCATTTGGTTTCTGCAACTCGTCTCCTGTGTTCCAACGCTTTATCAACTGCGTATTCAGAGAACAGATTCAAGCCGGCACAGTCCTGGTGTACATGAACGACGTAGTAATCCCAGCAAAAGATGAAAATGATGCCATAGAGAAGCTTGGGCAAGTGATAGAGGTAGCTGAAACTCATGATCTGGATATTAAGTTCTTGAAGTGCCAGTTCCTGAAAAAGAAAATTGAGTTCCTAGGACACGTTGTAGAAGATGGAACTGTCTCACCATCTCCTAGGAAAGCAGCCGCAGTTCAACATTATCCAGAACCCAAGTCGCTAGCCGAAGTCAACAGTTTATTGGGCCTTTCCGGATATTTCCGGATGTACATCCCAAACTACGCCAAGATTGCAAAGCCGCTCAGTGATTTGTTGAAGTCAACTGGTGGATTCAACTTTGAGCAAGAACGGAGGATTGCATTCACAAGTCTGAAAAAAGCCTTATCCGAAGATCCAGTCCTCCTCATACATAACCCGGCTTACAAGACGGAAGTCCATACTGATGCAAGCAAGTACGGTTATGGAGCAGTGCTACTGCAACGTTTCCCAGACGATGGTCAACTGCATCCTGTTCAATATCTGAGCAAGAAGACTGCGCCACAGGAGGAAAGGTACAGCAGCTACGAGCTCTAGGTGTTAGCTGTGGTGACGACCTTGAAAAAGCTCCGAGTGTACCTGCTTGGAATCAAGATCATAACCGACTGCTCTGCCTTCCAGAAGATGATGGACAAGAATGACCTCACTCCGAGAGTTGCAAGGTGGGCCATGATAGAGGAGTTTGATTACTCGATCGAGCATAGACCAGGTGCGAGAATCCCTCACGCCGATGCCTTGAGTCTCCATCCCATGGTCCTCTACGGTCTCGTCGAAGGACTCGTTGCCAGGCTGAAACGAGCTCAGCAAGCTGATGATGGTCTGTGTGCAATCATGGAGCACCTGAAGATGAAGCCATACAAGGATTACACCCTGCAGGATGGTATCCTCTTCAAGTTCTGTGATGGACAAAATCTACTTGGCTGGAGACGACTCATCATCAGAGGCGGATGATCTGCAGGATGGCCGATTGTGGGAATCGGAATATGTTGAACCATTTTTGGATTTCCCGCCAGTCTTGGCACCGCCCGGTGGCGCCGCGTAGAGGAGTCGAGGGGAAGTCACGAGAAAGAAAGACTATCAGTTTGACAGTTTTGTGTCGAGAGAAGTCACGCTAAGTTCTGTGCAATCTTATCTGTAGTGATCTTATGTTTAAATACAGTTTTTATACTTAAAATTACTATAAGATGTGTTCGGCTTATTCGCTTGCCAAAATCCCTTCCCACATATATACAATTTTAGTTGCAGAAGTTTGTTATATACTTGTGCAACTTGTCAGGATTTGTTAGTTTTATGTGGTTTGTGTTATTATATTGTTAGTGGCTATTGACCTTAAAGTTGACTTGTTTAGTGTGACAATCCATAATGGTTAGTGAGTGGTCAGGTTGGTGCTTGTAATTTGGAAGTGCACGCATAATGGCAGCAAACTGTGACAAGCCGCACGGGAACCGATACTACATTGTCCAAATAACCAGCTAAGTTCTTTAATCCACTTCCAAATTACAAGCACCAGGTTGACCACTCGTTAACCATTACGGACTGTCACACTAAACAAGTTAACTTGTAGGTCAATAGCCACTAACAATATCATAACAAAAAATCACATAAAACTAACAAAATCTGAAAAGTTGCACAAGTTTACAATAAACTTCTGTAACTAAAATTGTGTAAGTTAATATCTTCACCCACATACTCCTAGACATAGATCACTTGACAATCGAAACTACTGTCGGCGCAGAAATTATGTGCACCCGAGTTTGGAGATAAATAGCAACACAACCGAAAGGCCTACAGAGAAACAAGTGACATCACCTTTTTCCTTCTTTATTTCTGCGTTGATTGATGATAAAGGTAGTTTTTAGGAACTTATTTTAATATCCCTTGTGGCAGGTATAACGTAAAAAGTACCGTTTTTTTTGCGGAGTTCGAGCGAAGTGTCGACTTGAGAGATTCAAAACTCTTAACTCAGTTGTGCTACAGCACCCAACTTTGGATATGTGTTACTCAGATATGTTTTCTGTGTATATGTGAAGTTTCAAAATTTGATCTCCAACACAAACAACGAAACTATCAATTATGTGAAAGACTCTTATTTCGAAACTGGACTCCCGCAGAAATTCGTTCTTGGGTGCGTTGTAATCCACATATAATAACCGTTTGCGATATGTAACTATCCGTGATCTAAATAAATTGGTTTAGTTTATATGGGTTGATATTT
Organism: Meconema thalassinum; assembly: GCA_946902985.2. NCBI lineage: Eukaryota > Metazoa > Arthropoda > Insecta > Orthoptera > Tettigoniidae > Meconema > Meconema thalassinum. The sequence continues at coordinate 416,493,405 of OX336389.2, forward strand.
ATTATGCGTTTGGTGTATGTTGTTGACAGGCGAGGTCCGCAGGATAGTTCGTGCGCTGTTGCCGCATTTACTGCTCGTTTGGCGCTGTCTCGGCACAGAGCATGTTCAAGTTAAATGTATTTCGTTTTCACATTTCCCATAAGCTTTTCTCAAAAGGGCTTTGGACCTTCAACGGCAGCTTTAAAAATATGTTTCTTTTTTCTCAGTGTTTTAATTTTTTTTGTTTTCTCAGTTTTTGCAATTTATTTTAAAATTTTCTATTTATAATTTTATAAAATATGCAGTATTTACATGACAAACATATCGGAAAATTATCAGTTATCGTCATCTGATTGAATGTGATCATCCAAAGTAAAATGTTGTGTGACCTCATCCTCACTATCTGAAGAGCTGTTCAAATCAATTATTAGGGGTTCGACTTCAGGTATTTCTTGAGACAGATGATCCTTTTCCCAGTAGAAATCTTCAATTTTTATAGCGTGCACAATACATTTCTTCTATAACTCAGCTGGTACCGATGCTAGGGCCTCGTCACAGAGATCTTTCAGCACCTTCTCACTGTTTCCTTCCTGTTCAGCATTTGCCCGATTTACTTTAGCCACTGTATTTTTTACATAGGCCCATATCAACTCAATTGCATTAAGCTCACAATGGGCAACTGGTAACCATACCAATTCCACATCAGGTAGTAATTCCTTCGTAATTTGATCCAATTTTCTTTCTGGCGTTTTGAAGTTTCTGGCGTATCTTTTAAATATCCATGATATGATGTTGGCCTTCAACCAGCTCATCGTTGGATTTCTTGTATTGGGGTCCAGCATTGTGTGATATGGTGGCTGATCGATAACAATTGCGGACTTGTTTGGAATTATGGTTAAAACCCTCCTAAACCATTCTTCAAAATGAATAGTGTTCATCTCCTGATGATAGTCGCCAATCCCCTTTTTTCCAACAAAACACAAACCCGCACCTTGTATGAAGCCATCCCCACTTCCTATATGTAGAATTATAGTCCGTTTACTGGCGCCGGAAGGAACTTTGAAGCCACCTCGCCAACCAAACACTTCTTGAAGCTGTCCTTGATATTGGTGGTACTGTAATTTGAAAATTCACAGTTCAATGCTTCAATAACGTTTTCTTGCCAAGCGAATTTCATTGAATGGTTTTGGCCGCACCAGGTTTTGTCCGTGTGAAAGATTTTGTAGCCCTCATTTCGGAGTCGTCGCATTCTTCTGAGGAATGTGTGGCGAGATGCAGCAATGGTAGTCAATTCCATCAAAATTGGCTTCTCATTAAATTTTTTGAGCCGAAATCCAATGTACTTAACGACTTCTCAAAGTTTAGTATTTGACATTTTTGGAAAGTCTGTTAAGCACTCCAGTTTAGTTTTCAGTTTTCTGCTAGTTGGAAATAACTTTTTTAAATAAAAACTATGAATGGATCTACGTATAACTCCAATTGTAAATTGGTCAATGTGAATGGACAGTCGCCCTGCCGATAATCTTTTCCTCTTGGGTGGTCCTGGATATTCGTCCCTCACATTCTCATCATTCACCTTGCCATGGTGGGTGATTGGATAGCGTGTCGGTCTACTAACCCCAAGATTGCAGTTTCGCTCCTGGCCGTGGTAAGTGAATTTTGAAAGGCGGCAAAAATACGACACGCATGTCATACGATGTTGGCATGTCAAATAACTCATTTGAATTCAGTAGGCCGTGTTCATAATGGCAAAATTAATCTCGGGAGTTTCCACCAACACAAAGTTCCTCATTTCTCTACTAGAAAGCGCTATAGTGTTCAAGGAGCTTAGACATCTAACCTCATTGACTTTCATAGTGATTCAAGGAACAACGAAATTCGACATGCAAGCTACCCTCTGGGTGTCAAATTACAAAGCTTGCACCCGGCACCCGAGGCCTTACGATATTATTATTACAGTAGACTCCCGTAAGTTCGGCCTCGGTTAGTTCGGTCTCCGCTTTGTCCGGTGGGCTACCTGAGCATGAGTCACGCACTTGGCGGCCGAAAGCCGGGGGAGAGCGGGCGGCATGTCTCTACGTACAGTACTTGTTTGTTGTTTTCTTTGTTTAGTTTACTACTCAGATGGGAATACTAGTTGCCATTTCTGGTCCGTATTGACGTATATGAATAGTTTATTCAGTTGAAACTTCCCGTCAGATCAATACAAAAATATTTGCGCTATTATTGCGCTATTTGGTACATGTTTCGAACCTTGTATACCGGTCCTTCATCAGCCCTTCACAACAACAAATGGCCACACATCAAATCAACACTGAACAATCCAAAAATGCATGCACACTAATAATACATATTAAAACCATTGCATTAAAATTCTGTACGAAACATATTAAAAACACATGTTAAAAATTCTAAGAGTCCACTTCACTTGTTCATAAGCACATGTCTTTCTGGTAGGAATCTTGTCCTATTCTGTTGTCTGCTTCCTGTCATGTGGGGAACTAGAATATTAATCCTATTTGAATGGTCCAAATGCGAAGACTTTTAGGTACTCCCTTTTGATAGGAGACTTGTCCTGTTCTGCCTCTTGTCATATGTGGAACGGAAATAGAATAGTATTCCCATTTGAATGGTCCAAATGCTAAAGACTTTAGGCGCTCCCAGACTAAACCTGTAGTCCTCTGTTAAAAGAAAATTAAATTGATTTAGTGAATGGACTGAAGTAATGAATCTAATATATGATCAACCAGAAAACGATTGCTATGAAATCCTTACCTCCCAGCGTGTGCAGTGAACCTGTGTGCTTTAAACAGCTGTTGCAACTCAAGTGCTGAGTCTAGGCGAGGCGAGGCGAGGCCACGTGAGACATGTAGGGGTGAAGAGTATCATTGGTGGAAGCAAAGAGCGGAGGGGCGGGGAGGCAACTTAGAGCGGGAGGGGAAGGAAGTTTGGGTGGTACTGCAAACCCAGGTCTAATATTATGAAGGTTTTTTATGTTTGTTACTGGTGACAAAATTTGTCAATGTTTCGTATAAAACATTGCTATCGAAATTGATTTCATTCAGATTGTGTGACGGGTTGTTTCTCAGGGCCTGGTCTATCTCTAGTTGCTCCAAAATATTAAGCATAATGCCTTTGCCGCAATAATGCAAAATTTCCAAGTCTTCCTCAATTTTCGAAAAGTTGTGGTTGCGTTCCTGCATATGATTATTAATGGCTGAGAATTTTTTGTGCCTAGCAGCGTTGAAATGCTCATTATATCTTATTTTGAAACTACGCCCCGTTTGACCTATGTAATCCGCATCACAATCCTTGCACTTTATTCTGTAAATACCGGATTTCTGGAATTTGTCTTGTTTGTTGACCGATTTGGAGTTAAATAAGTGTTTCATAGTGGTGTTATCCGTTCTGTATGCTATTCTAAGCTCCTGTTTCTTGAAAACGTTCGTGATGTTGTGCGTTAGTTGATTTGCGTATGTGAAAACTGCAACTGATTTCTTATTTTCAATTGGTTGCAAGCTTGTGACTGGTCTATTTTTAATTTTACTTAAAATGGAATCGACGTACATTTTGCTAAAACCATTAGCTATGGCTATCTGATATATGGTGGAAAGCTCTTTGTTCCAATCTTGTTCTGAGAGGGGTACGTTAATGGCTCTGTTAATATATGCCCTGAAAGCAGCTTTTTTATGGCTGGCCGGATGGTTTGAATCCTTCCTGATGGTGGTGTGCGTTTGGGTTGGCTTCCTGTATATTTTAAAACGTAGGCTCATGGTGTCCCTAATGACAGTAAGATCCAGGTAGTTTATAGACTGATTTATTTCTGATGTTGTGGTGAATTTGATGCTATTATCAATTTGGTTTAGCTCTGTTGTAATGTGATTGATGCCACAGATTTCATTATCAACTATCAGAAAAACGTCATCGACATATCTTGTCCAAAAGCTGATTCCTTTTATTTTACTGATGCTGATGTTTTCCAAGTGGTCAATATAAATATTGGCCATTATGCCTGACAATGGGGAGCCCATGGCCAAACCTTCTGTCTGCTTGTAGATTTTTTGGTTGAACGTGAAGTAATTGTTTTGCACAGCAAATTTTAACAGACTGATGAACTCCTTGATTTCACCTTGTGACATCCTACTGTGCATTTTTAAGTTCTCCTCTATTATATGTATGGTGGGGCCTAATGGGATGTTCGTGTACATGTCGCTGATATCAGCGGTGTGTAAAGAAATGAAACCAGACATGTCATCAACAAGAAAATCAACAAAATAATAAAACAGGACAATAAACAACCCCATACAGAAAATGTCACCAGCTTAAAAAAGAAAATCGCTCAAGAGAATTTAATAGTAACTAAGGCCGATAAAGGTAATAGTATCGTTATTTTGAATAAAAACGAATACATCGAAAAACAGAATCCTTTTTGAGTAACAAAAATTTCAACATCATCAGCAAAGACCCCACAGGGCCCACACAACGGAAGCTCAAGCAAATATTAAAGAACACCGACATGATTCTAGATGAACATCAAATTAGTAAATTAATCAATATGAACCCAAGCATACCAACCCTTAGAGCATTGCCTAAAACCCATAAGGATAACCTACCGATCAGACCTATCGTAAATTTCAGGGGTAGTCCTGTTTACAAGCTGACGCAATTCCTCCAAAAATTTTTGAAAAAACATTATAAATTTACGACCAATAATGCAATTAGAAATTCCATTGACTTCTGTGAACGCACTAAGGGTTTGAATATAAAAAGCTCAGAAACCTTACACACCGCTGATATCAGCGACATGTACACGAACATCCCATTAGGCCCCACCATACATATAATAGAGGAGAACTTAAAAATGCACAGTAGGATGTCACAAGGTGAAATCAAGGAGTTCATCAGTCTGTTAAAATTTGCTGTGCAAAACAATTACTTCACGTTCAACCAAAAAATCTACAAGCAGACAGAAGGTTTGGCCATGGGCTCCCCATTGTCAGGCATAATGGCCAATATTTATATTGACCACTTGGAAAACATCAGCATCAGTAAAATAAAAGGAATCAGCTTTTGGACAAGATATGTCGATGACGTTTTTCTGATAGTTGATAATGAAATCTGTGGCATCAATCACATTACAACAGAGCTAAACCAAATTGATAATAGCATCAAATTCACCACAACATCAGAAATAAATCAGTCTATAAACTACCTGGATCTTACTGTCATTAGGGACACCATGAGCCTACGTTTTAAAATATACAGGAAGCCAACCCAAACGCACACCACCATCAGGAAGGATTCAAACCATCCGGCCAGCCATAAAAAAGCTGCTTTCAGGGCATATATTAACAGAGCCATTAACGTACCCCTCTCAGAACAAGATTGGAACAAAGAGCTTTCCACCATATATCAGATAGCCATAGCTAATGGTTTTAGCAAAATGTACGTCGATTCCATTTTAAGTAAAATTAAAAATAGACCAGTCACAAGCTTGCAACCAATTGAAAATAAGAAATCAGTTGCAGTTTTCACATACGCAAATCAACTAACGCACAACATCACGAACGTTTTCAAGAAACAGGAGCTTAGAATAGCATACAGAACGGATAACACCACTATGAAACACTTATTTAACTCCAAATCGGTCAACAAACAAGACAAATTCCAGAAATCCGGTATTTACAGAATAAAGTGCAAGGATTGTGATGCGGATTACATAGGTCAAACGGGGCGTAGTTTCAAAATAAGATATAATGAGCATTTCAACGCTGCTAGGCACAAAAAATTCTCAGCCATTAATAATCATATGCAGGAACGCAACCACAACTTTTCGAAAATTGAGGAAGACTTGGAAATTTTGCATTATTGCGGCAAAGGCATTATGCTTAATATTTTGGAGCAACTAGAGATAGACCAGGCCCTGAGAAACAACCCGTCACACAATCTGAATGAAATCAATTTCGATAGCAATGTTTTATACGAAACATTGACAAATTTTGTCACCAGTAACAAACATAAAAAACCTTCATAATATTAGACCTGGGTTTGCAGTACCACCCAAACTTCCTTCCCCTCCCGCTCTAAGTTGCCTCCCCGCCCCTCCGCTCTTTGCTTCCACCAATGATACTCTTCACCCCTACATGTCTCACGTGGCCTCGCCTCGCCTCGCCTAGACTCAGCACTTGAGTTGCAACAGCTGTTTAAAGCACACAGGTTCACTGCACACGCTGGGAGGTAAGGATTTCATAGCAATCGTTTTCTGGTTGATCATATATTAGATTCATTACTTCAGTCCATTCACTAAATCAATTTAATTTTCTTTTAACAGAGGACTACAGGTTTAGTCTGGGAGCGCCTAAAGTCTTTAGCATTTGGACCATTCAAATGGGAATACTATTCTATTTCCGTTCCACATATGACAAGAGGCAGAACAGGACAAGTCTCCTATCAAAAGGGAGTACCTAAAAGTCTTCGCATTTGGACCATTCAAATAGGATTAATATTCTAGTTCCCCACATGACAGGAAGCAGACAACAGAATAGGACAAGATTCCTACCAGAAAGACATGTGCTTATGAACAAGTGAAGTGGACTCTTAGAATTTTTAACATGTGTTTTTAATATGTTTCGTACAGAATTTTAATGCAATGGTTTTAATATGTATTATTAGTGTGCATGCATTTTTGGATTGTTCAGTGTTGATTTGATGTGTGGCCATTTGTTGTTGTGAAGGGCTGATGAAGGACCGGTATACAAGGTTCGAAACATGTACCAAATAGCGCAATAATAGCGCAAATATTTTTGTATTGATCTGACGGGAAGTTTCAACTGAATAAACTATTTACTACTCAGTCAAAACAGATCATTCAGTTCGTCTTGTGTATTCATACTGTGCAGTCGTGTGGTGCTAATCTTTATAGTAGGCCTACAAAGTCAGTGATTTTGGTTTCTTTTGCGCTTTTTACTGTTCTCTAATAACTGTTTCGCGTCGTGTTTTAAACGCCTTGTTTAGAATGAGTGAAACGCGTAAGCGTAAGTACAAGTCGATGGAACAGAGACTACAAGCTCTGGAGAGACTAGACAAAGGAGAATCCGTGCAAAGTATCTGCAAGGATTTAAACGTGGGCAAAAGTACAGTCAAAGACTGGCGACGCAACAGAAAAACTATCGAGTGCTTTTGTACACAAATTGAAACCGAAAAAGTTCTAGAAAAGCGTTTCACACTAAGGAAGGCCAAACATGAACTGGTGGAAGATGCTCTATGGTTGTGGTTCATTCAAGAACGAAGACGAGGAATCCTAAAAGAAAAGGCTATGATCTTACACTCAAAGCTTCAACCAGAAGAGGCGTTCGTGGCTAGTGAGGGATGGCTCTCTCGTTGGAAAAAGAGACATGGAGTTCATTTTATAGGAGTTTGTGGTGAGAAGCAATCAGCAAACCCAACAGTGGCCACCGATTTTTCTGCAAGATTTTTAAAAATCATCGATGATGAAAACTTGAGCCCAGAGCAAATATACAACATCGACGAAACTGGGTTAAATTTTAAACTTCTGCCCAGCAAAACCTTTGCCACACCCCAAGAAACATCTGCTCCAGGTTTTGAAATCAGCAAAGAGAGGATAACGGTCGCCTTGTGTTCAAATGCTTCGGGGACTCACAAGATGCCCCTATTTGTCATTGGCAAAGCAGCAAAACCTAGAGCGTTTAAGAACATAAATATGGAAACTCTCGCAGTGTATTATCGGTCACAGAAATCAGCGTGGATGGACACATACTTGTTAAGAGAATGGTTCGTCTGTGAATTTGTTCCCAAAGTGAAAAAAACATTTGGCAAAATCAAAACTCCCCACCAAAGCACTTCTACTTCTTGACAACGCGCCTACTCACCAGGAAAATCTTCAGTGTGACGATGAAAAAGAAATTAAACTGCTCTTCCTGCCACCCAATGTAACCAGTCTTCAACAGCCAATGGACCAAGGGGTCATTGAGTGCTGCAAGAGGAAGTATCGTCGTAAACTACTTTCGGAAGTTCTTTCCAAACTGGAGACTGATGACAGCTTAGACCTCATAAAAGTGCTTAAGTCCGTTAACATGAAGGATGTTGTGTACATGTCGGCCAAGGCATACGACGAAATACCACCATCGACGTTTGTAAAGTCTTGGAAAAAACTTTGGCCAAATATAGAAGACAAGATTGGCCAAGAAAACACAACAGCTGATGAGCCAAACAACATTCTTATTAACGAACCTGATGACAATGCAGGTCTATTGCACGACCTTCAGCAACTACCAAACTGTGGTTCCATTGTTGAAGAAGATGTGTTGGAGTGGATCAACTTTGAAAAGGAACTAGACAACGAGGTTTTGAATGATGACGAAATCGCCGAGTGCGTTATTCGCCAGGAAAATGAGAAGGCCAATGACGCAGATGAAGCTGAGATTGAAGATGAAGATGTAGAAAATCAAATGAGCCACTCTGAAGGCAAAGCAGCTTTGCAACTGGCAGCTATCTACATCGAACAACAAAAAGAAGCAATTGCCGTCGATGTAATGTTTATTAAAAAGTGGCGTGACTTCACACACAAAAAATCATTAGAAAAGAAAGTTCAGAAAAAAATTACAGATTTTTTTAAAGTGCTTAAGAATACAAACCACCAACGAACAGTAATACAGGTACTTTAAAATTGTATTAAGCCTACAGTTCTGTAACTCACAGTAGGCTATGTTTTTTGGAACCTTTTCTCTTTTTATGTGTGTTAAATATATGTCAGAGTGTTACTCTGTGTTGTTCTCTATGTGCAGTAGTTTAGTAGTTATTTCTGTCTTGTTAGTGTCTGGAAACGTTGATTTAACATTCATTTAATTACTTTCGTTGGAAAACGATACTTACAAACAATAAATGGGCATTTTATAGATAGACATCGGTTAATTCGGCCACTTTTAAGTTCGGCCTAGGGTCCGGTCCCGAGGTGGCCGAACTTACGGGAGTCTACTGTATTACCTTTTTAACCGAGCGAAGGGACACTCCAAGACATTTAGCAACTCGCTGGAGCACCGGATATCGCTTATCGCCAATTTTCTCGCCCTCTAACTTGAAGAAACAAATGGCACTCAAAATCATAGTAATCTCGCACTCCGTAAATGGGGTTCTAGGAGGCATTGTGAACGATTTGTGAACGTATCCACTCCACAATATCCTGAGTGGACTGGTTACTACACATTAAAACAAAGCCAGAGATACTAAGATAAACAGTTACTCACTGATGTGTATAAATACTTCCTTCGACACATGTTAAGGGCGGAGTTGCACAGTGGATGTTGACACTGACGAAGAATGCGATCCTTCCGTTATTCAAGGCCACTCATCCAAGGGTGACAAAATATGTCTTTGATATAATTTATATATTTTTATTGTTTTATTTTGTACTCGCTAAATATTCAGAGTTTATCTGAATTAAATTGCTTCCTCTACTAAACACTAATAAAATAATTGTGTTATGAACAGACATGCTACAATATAATAACATATAATTTCCTTTTCTTATTCATTTTGTTAAGAACTTGTGAATTAATTAGTGTGTGCATGTCTACCCCTTATTATTCCCGTTTCCATCGGGCCGGGGATGAGATGCGATGAAATTGTATGTGGCCAACGGCTTTTACGGCCGGATGTCCTTCCTGATTCCAAACTCATGAGAGGAGTTAATGAGAACTGAAATGAATGAATATGAATGTAACTGGGCAAGGATGTGGAAGGAAGCGGCCGTGGCCTGTCAGAAGGTACCGTCCCAGCATTTGCCTGGAGTTGAAAATGGAGAAACTTTTGAATAAATTCATCATCATCTTGAGCAGTTTCCGACCGCTGGTCAGGTCTGCTTTGTGAATTAATTAGTAGTTCTTAATTATCATTATTTTTATTTATTTATGTATTAATTCATTAATTTATAGATTGATTGTCACGTCTTGTTCCTGGAACTGCCTTTCTCTGTTTTCCTTGTTTTTTATTACCGCCCAGATTCATTGTAATGGTAATTAATGTACAGTATACCAAATTAAAATTTTAAATGACTCCCCACCACTAAAATCCACGGAACACAAGCACCAACTGAAAAGGTATAGGCCTACTGCCAGACACCATTTCACTAAACATCCTACAGGTGGCAGTACAAGTATTTTCATCTACTTGATATAAATGTAGGTACAGTAGTATTACATTCCAAAAGATTTATTGGGATCATGACGAAGCAGGGTGAACGAAGTGATGATCCGTCGGTGGCATTCTCGGGCGGGTCAGAGCAAGCTGACGCGGCAACACAGCACAGGCTTTCCTGCGGACCTCGCCTGTCAACAACATACACCAAAAGCATAATAAATATCAATCCATATAAAGAAAACCCATTTATTTAGATCACGGATAGTTACATATCGCAAACGGTTATTATATGTGGATTACAACGCACCAAAGTACGAACTTCTGCGGGAGTCCAGTTTCGAAATACGAGCCTTTCACATAATTGATTGTTTCTTTGTTTGTGTTGTAGATCAAATTTTGAAACTTCACATATACACAGAAAACATATCTGACTAACACATATCCAAAGTTGGATGCTGTAGCACAACTGAGTCAAGAGTTGTGAATCTCTGAAGATGACACTTCGCTCGAACTCTGCAAAAAAACGGTACTTTTTACGTTATACGTGCCACAAGGGATATTAAAATAAGTTCCTAAAAACTACCTTTATCATCAATCAACGCAGAAATGAACAAGGAAAAAGGTGAAGTCACTTGTTTTTCTGTAGGCCTTTCGGTTATGTTGCTATTTATCTCCAAACTCGGGTGCACATAATTTCTGCACCGACAGTAGTAGTCCAAGTGAATTTATTAAACTCCGGTAATTTTTTTCAGATTTAGGGAATAACACCCATTACAATGGGGTACAATCGTGTTGACCAACTGAAAAGCATTTATATTGTTTTAGAGAACAAAATATTAAATTAAAATTGTTATTATTATTATTATTATTATTATTGTTATTATTATTATTATTATTATTATTATTACTTGGAAAGTGTTGAGCACAAACTCGAACTGTTTAACTGTATTGAACCAATATTCTGATGGCATTATTTAAACTTACTCGAGAAAACTTCTCAATCCAACCATTGTCATCTTTCAGTAGAAGACCAAGGACTTGACCTAAAGACAGATTACGATAAGTAACATTGCCAACCAAGTATCTGAGCCTAAACAGAACATTGAGAAGTTTATAAAAATCTCATCATCTCATCAACTGGGTTGTGGGTAACATGTATGGTGTCCAATCATCTCCGTCCTTTGGCCAACAGCTTCAAGTGGCAATAGGTATGTTTGCCCCTAATGCTGTTGATAAATTGTGCTCTTGGTCTTTCATTGCTCCTTCTTCCTTCCAATTTCCCTTCGAATATGGTGGTAGACCAGTCAGAATGTTGAATCAAGTGACTAATGAAGCTGTTTCTTCTTCTGTTTAAGGATTCAACCAAGTTGCGTGACCCATTTACTCTTCGGAGAACATTCTCTTTGTGACTTTAACAGTCCACGGTATCTTTAGGAGTTTTCTCCAGCACCATATCTGAAATGCCCTATGTTTCGACATGTCTACTTTTTTAGGTTCCATGTTCCGTATAAGCAATCTTTGACATTAGTAAAGATTTCTTTTTTCAAAAAGCTTCATTCGTCTGTGCAATTTGAGCGTTTATTTGTCTCATACGTTTACCATTAGTTGTGATCAGACTCCCCAGATATTTGAATTCCCTTACTTGTGCTAGGTGTTCTCCATCCATTAGCACATAAGCAGCATGGTCACCATCATTAGTGCATAGCCCTACCATTATCTTGGTCTTCTTTTTATTTAGCCTTGCACCACACCTTACATTCAGTAATTCATTCATGTGATTTAGTTCCTCTTCATTTCTTTTTCATTCTCTGTTATCACCTGCAAAGCATATCATGTTGTACAACTTACCATTAACTTTTATGCCATGATTGTCAAGAGCTAAAAATCTTTAGTCGCTTCCTCAATAATCATCATTATCTTGTACAGTTTCCAGCCCCAGGCTGGGTCTGTTTGGAACATAAGCCTCGCCACTTAGTCCTTTCTTCCCACCACCTCTCCGCTGTCACTCTAGTCCAGTCCTCGCCTCTCTTCTTGACACATTCCTCCACTCCTTTCAGCCATCTATCTCTTGGTCTTCCCCTTGGTCGTTTCTTCTGCATCTGCATCTCATGTATCCTCTCGGGAATCCTCTTCTCTTCCATTCTCTTTAAGTGTCCATACCACCTCAGTCTTGATGTCTCAATCCTACCCTGCAAGGGCTCCTCTTTCACTATTTCCCTGACCTTTTCATTCCTCACCTTGTCTCTTCTTTTTACTCCGATTCTATTTCGTAGGAACTTAATTTCACTTGCCTGTATTCTGCTTATGTCTCTTTTCTTTATTATCCACGTTTCTGATGCATAGGTCAGTATCGGGATATAGTAACTTCTGTATAACACTTCGTTGCTTTTTTGTGGGACATCTTTATTCCACACTAAGCTCCTAATGCTTCTCAGAAATGCTTCTGCCTGTCTGCCACGTTCCGTAATCTCTTTGTCATTTCTCCCATTTTCCGCCACTATACTTCCCAAGTACTTGAGACTTTCCACCTTCTTCAGCTGTCCACCTCCAAGTGTTATCCCACTCATTGGTCTGTCCCTTTTCCTGGTTGTTAACAGGATCTCACATTTACTGATGTTGAACTTCCATCCATACTCTCCCACTGTTTCTTCCCAAGCCTTCAGTTGCTCCTGAATTTCCTCCTCCTTGTTTCCCCAGACCATGAGATCATCTGCAAACACCACTGCTTTCATCTTATCTTCTCCTATATTTCCTGCTACCCGTGTCATTACCTCGTCCATAACCACAATAAAGAGAAGGGGTGACAGTGCACTAACCTGTTTCAGGCCACTCATTTGTCTGAACCAGTCTGTTCTATCCCCTCCAACTTTTACACAACTCACACTTCCACAATACATCTCCTTCACTCTGTCTACAGTCCCTTTTTCCACTCCCATGTTTTCCATTGCTTCCCAAACCTTCTCCCTACACACACTATCATAGGCCTTTTCGATGTCCAGGAAGGCCATCAACAGGTCCTCTCCAAATTCGTAGTCGTGTTCCTGGAGCTGTCTCACTGAAAATATGAGATCCACTGTTGATCACCCAGGTCTGAATCCATACTGCTCCTCTCTCAATTCTCACTCCACTTTGGCTCGTATTCTACTTTCTAATATCTTCTCATATATATTGGCACAGTGTGGTATGAGTGTGACTCCCCTGGAATTTCTGCACTCCTTTCTGCTTCCTTTCTTAAATATTGGGACAATTAATCCTTTCTTCCAATCTTCTGGGGTCTTTTTCTCCTTCCATACCACCCTCATCACACGGTACAGCCACGTTTCCCAACCTCCCCTGCTGCCTTCACCATGTCAACACTCACTTCGTCCACACCCGGTGCCCTTCCTCCTTTCATCTTGTCTAGAGCCATTTCCAGTTCTCTCCAAGTCAGGTCTTTTTCCATTCCTGTGTTGTCTTCTCCATCTTCCAATACATTGTCTTCTTCCCTATGACCATTTGGATTCAGCAAATCCTCAAAGTACTCTCTCCACACTGTCTTGAGTGTATCTTTGTTGTGTACCTCATTTCCGTTTGTGTCCACCATTACCACACCCTCTCGCAGACCTCTTCTCTTACTTTTGACCATCCCATAAAGTACTTTCTTATTTCCTCTGCTGTCTTCCTCCATCATCTCTGTCCACTTGACCATTCACTTTTTCCTCTCCTCTGCGACAATCTTGTTTGCTTCTTTCTTCTTTATCTTATATGCTTCTTTTGCTAGATCGGTTCTTTCCTGGAACCACACCCTGAAAACCTTGTTCTTCCTTCCCACAGCTTCTTTTACTCTCTCATTCCACCATGGTGTCTCTTTACACCGCTTTCTGTTGCTTGTTCTTCCACATACTGCCACTGCAGCTTCCACCATTGTATTTTTGAATTGCTTCCATTCCTCTTCCCCTGTTTTAGGATTGTCTGTTGACATCCTTTCCCTTATTATCTTCTGGAATTCTTCCTTGACTTCCTTTTCGTTTATTTTCCATACTTTGATTCCTCAATATAGATGTTAAATTTATTTTATATTTTACTTTAAATTGTTATTTGATTGTTATTTGTACAAGCATGAAGGGCTGGCATAGCTGTAGTTTGTGCTTTGATTAATAAATTTAAAAAAATCGTGATAATCCACATCCTTGTCTTGCACCTCTCCCAACTTTTGCTTCTACTCTTTTATTTTCAATTAATGCTGCCTGGTTTTTGTAACTTCCTTAGGATTTCAAACAGAACATTCCAGTTCATGTTATCGAAGGCTTTCTCTATATCAATGGGCACAATTACCACTGATCTGTCAATTTCCAGGGCTTTCTTGACAGTTACTCTTACTCTGAGGATGACATTTTGTGTGCCTCTTCCCTTCCTAAATCCATATTTTATTACAAAAAGAAAAAAAAACAAGAAAAACATGAACCCTATAGAATGTAGATGTGTTGAAACTCGGGCATTTGTGATGTGGTGCTGGAGATTACTCCTAAAGATACCGTGGACTGATAAAGTCACGAACGAGAATGTTCTTAGAAGAACAAATGACTTATGCATCTTGGTTGAATATTTTTTATTATTATGAAATATAAAAATGATCATAGAAAGACAATGACGACGATGTGTGGCTTGCGAAGAGGCCTAGTACATGTTTTTCAAAGTGATGCACATCTTTATTATCAAAACAAGTATTTCCATAGTCTTGGGTCCTTCCACACTTTTGCATTTTTTTCCACCCAAGTTACTACACTTTAAATCCTGCCACCTGAACTTCTTCAATAATTTCCTTCAACAGTTCACCAGTTATTGGAGTGTCAAAATCGTAGAAGATTGGTTGTTCCCAACTTGCACTCAATCCACTTGATTATGAGGTCTAAAACTTCTGTCTAGGCCTAGTACATGTTTTTCAAAGTGATGCACATCTTTATTATCAAAACAAGTATTTCTATAGTCTTGGGTCCTTCCACACTTTGGCATTTTTTTTTTCACCCAAGTTACTACACTTTAAATCCTGCCACCTGAACTTCTTCAATAATTTCCTTCAACAGTTCACCAGTTATTGGAGTGTCAAAATCGTAGAAGATTGGTTGTTCCCAACTTGCACTCAATCCACTTGATTATGAGGTCTGTAACTTCTGTCTTCATCTTGATTGTAACAGACATGTGAATCAACATTCATCTTGTCAACGCTTGATACACACACACAATAGCTCCATAGTAGAAAATATCTTTGCCGGAGTTTTCCTTTTCAATTCTAGGGCCGATAACCTAGACCTTAGGCCCCTTAAAACAACAATTATTATCATCATCATTAATTCTATTATCTTGGCTAAACTTCCCGGATGACACAGAAAATGACTTTAAAACCCATCTTCTTAATGTTGAGAGTCCAGATAAAGGTATGTCCTGGCACTTGCAAGATTTCTTCCACAAGGACCAAAAGGCCTTGCTGAAGTCGTCTTTAGTCCATGCATTTTCTCATCATTCAACAGACAGTTTACTTGGACTTCTGTGAAGGCCTTTTCCAAAACTCAATTGACGTTTCCTTTTATATTGGTGCTCATCTTTGCTTCTAGGTTCTGAACTTGATTAGTTTCCCTCATTCAGGCAGTTTACAGCAACATCATCTTAGCTCTGCACCTATTGAATTCCTTCTCTAAATGTTTACTTTTCAATAATTTTTACCTCTTTCTGCAATTCATATTCAGAGTGAAGGTTTCTGTTTCGACATATTTTGATAGGCGAGAGAGTGGAAAGTGTGTACAGCAAACTCTTTTGAGTAATGTGTTCCCTGTACCCTTCTTCCTTAACTTGAACCTGTTCTAAATTTGGATTTTGGTCATCTGAAAGTTGTCTTGAAATTAAGATAAAGCTTGGTACTGTACCCTTTTTTACCTACCATCAGCTTGTTGAAATCCTACGATGACAACTGGATTGTAGAACCTGAAAATCCCGGCTAGAAAACCGCCAGATCCTACCAACAAGTGAAGGGGATAATAGGGTACAAGTCATTCCTATCAGAGGTGCCATTAAGAAAGACTATGGCAAACGATAAAAATAATCTCAGAGAACACTAGAATCTTGTAAAGACGTAACCTCAGGATTGTGGGATACTCCAGAAATACACAGCAATGGCCTTCTTAACGTGACTTTTATAAAGCATCACCCTCAAAGGTTTAAAATAAAATGACAAAATGTATTCACCAAGCGACATTACAGCAAATGCAATGTCTATGAAGCAAAAACGAAGAAAATAAAATACCCTCACTGGAATCCGCATCATAAAATGCCACAAATGCAGTGAACAGTCCCCATGGACTAGACTGCATTATACTCAATCCTAATTTACATGAACACTATAATGATCCAGTCACAAAAACAAGAAAATCCTATGGGATCATAAAATCGGAGATTCCACATTCATAGTGTAACGTGTTTTTCGAGGGGATTTTACGCCACTGGCATAAGTCAGTAGGAAGCCATTCTATATTTATTTACGCGGCAAATTGTTCAGCCAAGAGAAGTTTTCATGTAACTTATTATTATTATTATTATTATTATTATTAACTTATTATTATTATTATTATTAAGGTATTTTTTTGGAGCATTTTTTATAAAATTATAAGCATACCGATAGGTTTTCAATGTTATAGAAAACACTATCAAGCAAATTATTACGAACAACATTATCATAGAAAATTATATGATTACGGAATTTTACCGAGTTTTGTCAGTTAGGGTATTGTGAGAGAGATGAGTCACGGGGAATTCGGATACAGGCTTATTCTTGTCAAGAAGCATGACGCAAGCTGGGTTGCAGCATCAAGAAAAGGCGAAATGGTCTGGAACGGTAATAGACATCATCCTCGCGCCGAGTGTAATGACCCTGAGGAGGGGAGTAGCGCGTGGTGGCTCAGCCAATCAGAGGAGAGCGGGCGAGAAGAAGCCGGGTCCAGAGAGGGGAGGCGAGGAGTGCATATATGGTTTGCGCACCATGGAGGCAAGGACTATCTTTGTAAAACTTAACCAGTGTGGTTGCACGTGTGTGGGTTCCGATGTTCGGACCATAAAGTTATCATATCTACAAGTATCTCATCAACTAACGAAGAGGATGACGACGTCCAGGAGACTGTGGGAAGCTCTCTTCAACATCCAGTACGAGGGAAATGCTAAGGCAATTTCCAGTGGTAAGCGCGAATGACTCAGAACTACGTAATCTCTCGTCTCTTTGTTTTATATTCAGTATTTCAGTAACTTCATAGCTTGGGAATAAGAGTAAAATCAGTAATTTATCCGACTCCGTTTTCACGTAATTCTCTAGCGATAATATTCATATCGCAACGCTCCAATTTAAATTTAAAATTATTATTATTAATTTTGCCATACTTGTTTTATATAATAAATTCATTTCTTTTAACCATGCAATCTTTGCTTTCAGTAGGTAGCATTAGATATAGACCAAATTCCTTCTCCTGATACAATTGTTAGTTGGGTTAATGATCAAATCATACCACGATCTGAGTGAAAAGATTCTTGGAGGTGTTCTACCAGAGCTAGGTGTTGTTAAATATAAATTTAGATTTCAACATAGCGTTGAGGTCTTGGCGCCCATTCAAACAACATATCTTAGTCAGAGTAAATATTTCAAAGTGCAAGGCAGGGCTAGTAAACGCATTACATTTGTCACGCAACAGTAAAGAGCATTAAGAGACCGTTACAATAGTTACGCATTGAAAAAGTTATAATTACCCTCATGTACAAATGTACAAAATTTACAACAATATCTTTGCACCCTTAAGTGCTTTCGTAAAAGACTTTCATTATTTGGCACTTTCCATTAGTGCTCCATTCATAATATTTTCATATAGAATTGTTTGTCAAATCCTGGTATATTCGACCGAGCGATAAAGCTATGATGTGACTATGATAATACTTAGGTATAGCCAGGTTATTCAATTCCAGTGGATATATATTTAAAGAAACCATATTTAATAGTTTGAAATGTAATGAAATTGTATAATTTAAACGACACAATACTATGTGCGGAAAATAAGTTGTAATTAATGTGAGTAATAGAATTTATCGATCAGCAGGAGGGTGATAGTGGAATACAATCATCTGTGGTAATGAAAGTGCAATAATGAATTAAGTGCTCAGTGGAGTACACGTGTATTTTGTGGTGCTGCATAAAGCCAAGTTTATTATGAAAGGTATTCAAAGGAATATCCTGTGAAAAGTTATAGGTATAATCCATTAGTATATGGAAGCATCGAAGTCATGTTTGACTTAAGCTATTTAAAGCATATCTCAGCAAAATTCCACCTGCCGGACTCATGTGCCGAGAGGATCGGATGCATTTCTTATAGGCCATAGCGGCACGACAAACTATAATCCAGGGGATCTGGGGTAAAATGGTGGCCAAGGTCATAGACGGCCCAAGAAAATACACCCTAAACAACTAGACTGAGAAATGAAAAACATCCAGACTTAAGTAAAACTCGTGAACACTTTTATTTTAAAAACAGCAAGCACCTACCCCAGTTCGGAGGGTTTATATCGGCTAATCCGCAAACTAATAAAAAAGGAGGAAAAAGAAGATTCAAGCCATACCCAGGGGGATGACAGATCGTAGGGAGCACGTGGGTTTCGATAAAACTCCGCTATAGATGTTCTGCCAACCAATGAAGAATTAATTTCAGTACTATGTTTCCGTAGTTGGCACTCACCCAACGCTCACACCAAACAGACTGGCGGAAGCGGGAATAGTCTGTTTTGATTGATTTTCCTCGTGGTGGTGTTGGTTGTTTTGATTTGTTCGGTATTTTGATTATTTATTTGAATTGAATTGAGAGTCAATCATGCCACTGCAAGGGAGGAAAAATTGCCAAGCACCGGGATGTAAGAATTATAATGATAGTAAGAACAATACGGCAATTTTCATCTTCCTGGAGTTCACCATGTGTAAAACTAGTGGACAATATGGACTACTCTCGAATAAAAATATATAGAGACTAAATGTGTGCATTTCATCCCTTGTTTGTTTTCTTACCCATTCTCCTTTGAATTGCAATAAAATTTGTGGTTTAGGGCTACGGGGAGGGGTGGGTGGCAGCCGGCATGCTAGGCAAAAGTGAGGTTATGGCAATATAGAGTGTGCATTTGGACAGTTTTCTTTATATTCATCGAATATCCCAACAATTCTGTAGAGTAGCAGAACAATGTTTCAGTAGCCTAAAGGTGAATTAAGCTCTAGAACGGCATAATTCTGTCCTTCGTGACAAATCTATTGCCAACATTGATATATATCAAAGAGTACTATTTTCCTATCTGGACGTACATTTCTACGCCTAGCTAAAGGCGCAGTTATGTTTGTGTTATTTTCATCAATAATCAATAACGCATCGCAGAACATACTGTTCAATTACGTGTAATAAAGGCTACATTCATATGGCTTTTTACTTTTTATGTTGCCAGACTTGGTATAGCGGTACATAGCCTCAGGCGGTGCTCTCTCACTGAAATTCTGTAGCCAAAAGTGATGAATCTCTTATACTTACATGATCCTTGGCCATACCTGTAAACTAAGGTAAACCCTCACGAAAGATCTAATTACAAAGATAATAAACAACAACACCACTAGGAAAATGGTACGCAAAGAATCCCTAATCCAAGTTACAAAGTTCAAGTTACTAACAGAAATTTACATTTAATAGGGCAGCAAAAACAAGTTACGGTGATACCATTTCCTTATTTACATTTAACGTTAATTAATTTAGCTAAGTCCTAAAATTGAATACAGTAATTTACGGCGATGACGTCCATAAAGCAAAACATTAACATCAAATCTACATGACAGCCAAGAAAAAAAACATTAAACACACTCTTATAAGCTACGTGTTCATCAACACTGAGAAAGGTAAACATGGGATTACACACATTGTAAAATAAATAAATAAAACACAAGACCAAAATGCATGTTATTACCCTGCCTACACGTTTTCTAAATACTCTTTGCATCCAAAGTCATCTAAGTGCGTGTTAATTAGGTTGGCAATGGCGTAGTTATAACTACGACTTACATCACATGAGCGTCGTGCTCCACCAGCTACGAACTAAAGGTTAAGCAACACTCCGTCGTCTCAAAATAGTGTCATCTGTCCTAAGGCATTTCCGCCAGGAAATGTATAACATCACGAGGTGTCGGTCAGCAAGCTCAAAATGTGCATTTCAAGATTATCAGAAACCATTAATTAATTATCAGCTTGTTTAGAGTAATTATGCGCTTGATTATTATTTCGTAGGTTTAAATTCATTGTCAGTTTATGACGATAGTGCTGACGATCCTAGAAACCTGGGCTGAGCAGTAGCGTCTCCTGCGAGATCATTTATCTGCTATTTATTATTTAATCGTATGGTGAGTACAACGAGGAATTCATAACAGGTCGCTGGGGCTTCCGGAGTAGGCATGAAGAGGGCAACGCAGGATGACATGATCCATGGTCTGCTCCTCTTCACTGCATTCACACATTGGAGAATCAATCCAGCCCCACTTATGGCGCAAGAAATTACAGCGCCCATGCCCAGTTCTCAGTCTGTTGAGGCGACACCATAGTTTTCTTGGGAGGTCAAATCCATTCATTTTCCGAGTTGAATTTATCTCATGGGCATTAGTACCAGATGTTAAATTTGACCACTCTTCCTGCCAGCTCCGGTTTAGGTTGAAATTGTCCCTCAAGAGTCGGCCGGCCAATACACTTGCTGGCCTCCTCGATCGAAGTCGTCGTGGCGATGGGTAACAAAATTCCTGGTGAACTGGTAAAGAGGGAGATGACTGGATCTTCTTTGCTTCTCTCAGCAGAGCTTCCTTTCTCCTCAGGTGGGGTGGTGGGATATGGCTAAGAACGGGTAACCAGTGGCGAGGTGTAGACTTGACAGTACCAGTTATGCAGCGCATGGTTTCATTCAGCTTAGTATCTACTTTATGCACATGTGCACTTTCCAGCCATACAGGGGCACAGTATTCCGCTGCAGAGTAGACAAGACTAATACCCGTTAATCGTAAGCAGTCAGCCGAGGCTCCCCATGAACTACCACAAAGCTTGTGTAGAATGTTATTCCTTGTAGTGATTTTGTGAGAGAGCTTGGTGAGATGTTCTTTGTAGCTTAAAGTTCTGTCCAGGGTGACTCCTAGATATTTCGGGAAAGGGTTGTACCTTAGTTTATCACCAAGGAATAAAACAGATGGCTCGTAGTTTGCGAGTCGGTTGCTAAGATGGGAACATGAAACCTCAGTCTTAGAAGCGCTTGGGATCAATCGCCAAGACTTGAAGAATGTAGCCATTTTCTCCAAGTCTGCTGAAAGAATGCCTTCTCCATCCTCAAAATGTCTGCTTTGAGCTACCAGTGCAATGTCATCTGCATAGATAAACTTAGTAGCTGAGGTTGATGGCAAGTCATGGATGTAGAGGATGAAGAGAACTGGGGCCAATACTGATCCTTGTGGCAAACCGTTATTTAATTTTCTTTTACGACTTTTAGAATCACCTAGGAATACTACAAACTCTCTCTCACAGAGCATGTTGGAAATTAGGTTTGCAATTTCCAAGCAGGGAATTACTTCCATCAATTTAAGAATTAGTCCATGTCGCCAGACAGTATCATATGCACTTGTCAGGTCAATAAACACAGCTGTTGATTTTAACTTCTTTTGGAAGCCTGCCTCGATGTGAGTGGTAAGAGCCAAAACTTGATCAGTACAGCTACGATTTCTTCTGAAACCAGCTTGTTCTGGAGGGATTACATCTTCAATGAGTGGTGCAATCCTAGTGAGGAGGGCTCATTCCAAGAGTATAAATGCAACTAAGAAGTGCTATTGGACGGTAGTTTTCAGGTCTCTGTTCCAACTTTCCAGGTTTCAGAATGGCTATCGCTTTTGATCGTTTAAACTGCTTTGGCAGTTTGTTAGTCTGAGGGATGTAAGAAAAAAGAGAAGTAATCCACTTTATACTATATGGTCCCATATATCGAAGGAATTCGTTGTAGATATTATCTGGGCCAGCAGCCTTACCGGTCTTCAGCATTTTGATAGCAGCTTCAACTTCCTGAATAGAAAATGGCCTGGACAGATCCTCATTCTTCTGTGATCCATGTTTGAGCTCAGTGAGCTTACGCTTCACATTTTTCGTATGGCATTTATCTCTCTTGGTTCGGGTGACTTCAACCATTCTATTTGCTATGGCATCTGGACTCAAGTTATTGCACTGCTTTTTAGAATAATGTTTTCCAGTAAGTCGATTCAAGACTCTCCAAGCTTTCCTGCTCGATTTTGCAAAGTCCATGTCTTTCACTGTTGCTTCCCACTTTTCTCTCCTATTCTTGTCTAATGACTGCAGAAGCTGTGAACCTACTTCAAGACTACCTGTTGTTTGATATTCTTCATACAGAGCCTCACTTTCTGGATTCCAACCAGGCACATAATATTTTCTGAAACCTCTCGGAACATTTGATTTGGCAGTTGAAATGACCAAGCTGACGAATTCATCATAGTTGCTGGTAGTTGGATCTAGATTTATAACAGATAGCTTCTGGTCAAGATCTTTAGAGAATTTATCCCAGTTTGCACGATTAAAATTCCATCTGGGTACAGGTACTGAGGTCACCAGGGGTATCTTCATACCTGCTTCCAACAGAACTGGTCTATGCTGGCTGTTTGGGAAACTCGACAATATTGTACGTGTGATACTGAGAAGCTGATCAAAGCAATCCTTGGACACAAATGTTAGGTCAGGGCTGTAGTCTCTTCTCCAGCGAGCAGAATGGAAAGTGCCCTTGTCTTTCGCATCAAAAACTAGGTGCAGATCGGATATTTCAACCCTCTGAGATAATGCCTCACCATCGTCGTCAACAGAGTCATATCGCCAGATAGTATGATGGCTGTTAAAATCTCCAGTGTAAATGCAGGGATGGCTGAAAGTTGGCAAAATGCTAGGAGGCCAACTGATGCTAGGAGGTTTATACACGTTAACAACTGTTAGGTTATTAACCTGTATAACTATAGAGAAGATGAGATCCTTGACACTTGACACAACAACTTGAACTCCTGTAAGACTGGATTTGGCATAGGTGGCTATCCCATACTGTTGATGGTGGATAGCATCGACAAGTGTATAGCCCAAAATTCGTCCTCTTCTATCGAAGTCCTGTTCGCCTGTGGTGTGCGTCTCCTGAATGTTGACGATATCAATATCAAAGTTGTTCAGCTGTTTTCCAAGATATTCACACTTGGCACGACTTATGCCTTCAATATTTAGTTGTAAAATACGGACTGAAGGTCCAATGTCTAATGTTGATTGGTTCTGAAAAGAACCGATATTATCAAAAGTTTGAGACATTATGTCATTCACTTGTATCGCCTTATGTCGCTGTTGCTCGTTTAGCACCACCCAGGGGACACGTCCAGGGCAATCAATAGGTAAGATCCTGCGGACGTGAGCAACGGTCACATCGACATAAAAGTCGGAATGCCTTCAAATTATGCTAGGATTCCATTGATACATTCAATGTAATTTTGTAAGCGGCTCTTTTAATATATTGATATTACTTATGTGCAAGCATCACCCTTACGTATACATAGATCACTGATGACTTCTCTATGGAGGTGAAAACTGGATGACTAGCTTTTAATAATCGAGATCGAAGTCTATTTCAAATCATAGAATGCGTTTCAGTTGGTCGATATAATTGTGCCCTATTGTATTTGGCGGAAAGTACAAATATTTAAGCAACCTAACGTGAAGGAAGTGTTATGTGAAATATTAATCGCACAATTAACACAACATTTTGTACAAAAGAGAGGGCATTAATTTATTTTTGTACAAAACATGTTAATTGAGTGAAATATTTAATGTAATATATCTTTCAGTTTGGGGTGTTTGGATATTGGTACTCGCCGCGTAATATAGTTCGGCACACTCTTGTTGACACACCGAAAATAGCTTCTAATACTTATATAGTCAGTTTGAAGTTAATTTGCTACTAGATAAATTCTTTTAAATGGTCCAATATTTTTCCACAATGAGCAAATAAGTTTAATGAATTTACAGGTTTTATCCAGGCTCAGGCTCAGTGCTTAACGTCTTCAATGGTACGGAAGCGCTCCCCGCGCATTGTCATCTTCATCTTCGGGATGAGGTCAATGCATGTGAGATTTTCGAAGTGAAATGCCATGTCCAGTGGTTCGGATTCCACGTAAAATGGAGGTCCCGTGGCTCATAATCACAAGATTCACGGTCACGTAAAACTACAATCTTCCTTCCTTCATCTTCGGGATGAGATCATAGTCGCAGGGACTGATGTCGGGAGAATATACATATGCATTGAAGTATTAGAAGTCATTTTTCAATGGTGCCTAGTTCTATAATTGCCATGTATTGCTTTCATTGCCCATCATGAGATTTTCTGCTTGAGGATTTAATTTAATTCGAACGTCAGGAAGCTTAGTAGAGAAAATAACGTAACGTAACTCATAGATAAACATTTTAAGTTACCTCGAGATCTTGCCATGTAATGTGTATTTTTGTAGCAACATTTCCTAAGTTTATATATATACAGGGTGTATCTTAATTATTCCGACAAAAAAATCAGGGACACTCTGCGTGTTATGTAGAAGACAATAACCACAGTCGGATTGGTTGAGAAAATGTTTCCCTTTGAGAAAATGAGGTTACGTTGTTACTTCCGGGCGCGTGATTCAAATTGACAAGCTCGCCGTATACGCTGAGCGAGAGTGCAAGCCGCTGGCCACTGGTGTGCTTCAGGCAAGGGAAGGAATGACACAGGCATATGCTAGTGTGCGGACACACTCGCTACTCGGCCACAGAGGACAGTGTTCAGTTGTTCTGCACACATTGCCTACTACTTTTGCGGCATAAATTGGTGAAAATGGCTCCATTTCGGTACACTAACGAAGAAATGGCTGATATCCACCTAGCTTATGGCGCAGCAAATGGCAACGGGAGAGAAGCGGATTTATAGCCTCCGTCACCCTAATCGCCGCCAACCTCATCATTCAACCTTCATGTCAATTGACAGGCGACTGCGTGAAGGAGGGAGCTTCGTGCCTCAGATGCACGACGCTGGCAGGACGTCGACGGTACTGAACTCGAATTCTAAATGATTCAGGATGGACATGATGCTATTTTGGATGTTTTGGTGAAATTTGGAGATGATTGCAGTATTTTTGGAGGAATTACGATATTTTTAAAATTTTATTATGAAGGGAAGCTTCAGATTGTGTTTGACGACAGTAAAATGGCGATCGAAGACGCTGTTAGGCAATCCTATGTCGTATTTTCGCTTGGCCGCTCATAGCAACGTGCAGAGTTGGAAGAGAAATGTGCTGATTGGCTAATCCAATTTCTCGAAAAACGGAGGAAGGAGAAGTTGAGCGTGCCTAATGAGAAGCTTCATCGATAATATATACTGCCATTTATTAAAGAAGAGAGAATCTGCACATTTAAAACTATTGAGAAAGGATCTAAATTAAAAGGAACTTTGTTAGTCACTCAGGGAAGGAAGTCTGAGATCCCTGTAGAAAGATATAAGTAACGAATGGTTTACCGCTCATTCCTGATGAGGCGCCATTCGATTGGTTTTGACGAGCGTGGTGACGTGCATCAAGGGTGTGTTTCTATCTCCCAAAATTTTAATAATGGCACCCCGTGGCGTTAACGAACAGCTGATTCTTCACTTCAAGTTAAAACGCAATGAGAGTGAAACGCGAATTATGATCCGCGTCATCCTGGCTTGTTATTGGCTGGCAATTATCACCAGCCATTGGCTGCCCGCTGCCTTGTTTACAATTATCACCAACATGGCGGCGAGAGGAATAGATTTCTACATCAATTAAATTTCTAGAAATCTATTCCAGTTCATGACAGTATGAAGTGCAAATCACTTATTGATGAGGAATTGTATGTACGTTTATATTTAAATTGCAGCGTGACACTGTTCATCGAAATTTGTGAAAATAAAAGTACGAATCAACACTCTGGCTGATCAACTGAAAGTTTCTACTACTTTGGATGTAAATCAATTGGCTGTCGTTTCCACCGGTTTTATTCATCATTTCGAAGTACATTCAGTACAATTACATTTTGTGCACTAAAACTACATTATTGACCATTGCGTATTGATGTTGCTGTCTGAATATATGACATGTAATTTGTAGGTTATGCCTAAGGCATATAATTTAAGGTCCTTGCTGTATTTATGTACAAATATTATGGTTTAACTAATGAAGCAAGGATTAAAAGTGCAATTTGCATCGCCACCCTTTTTTTTAAATATTGATAGGCCTATGTAGTTTCTCAGTCTGGTAACTTCTTGGATTTGCTTGAGATAGATTTATAGTAATATACTATCTTATTAACCTGCAGGCTGAGTTTTATTTAAAACATGCCCAGGTGCATACAGTAGCATACGACCTACTGCAGGCTATGTCGATCCTAAATGTAGGCCTATTATAGTGCTCATGTCAAAGGTCGTCTTAAAGCTTGAACTATTGAGGCTTTATTTGCATCAAAGATAATTTCAGCTGAGTCTGGCAAGGCTTCGTAAACTTGGGCGCGACTTCACATTTTCATTTTTCATATACAGCTTTTGATACCAACCACTTAAATCACAGTGTTTCAAGATTTGCTCTCATTAAACATCACCAACATTTTTTTTCTTTCCCCCTGGTGGTAGGCTGTGTTGGAGTCTACAGAAAATAAAAGTTGAGAAATAAAAATACATCTTAGGTTTCTATGACACAGTTGCATTTTATCCTACTATATCTTCACTCAATATACCAATCCTACCAATGTTCCCTAATTCTTCATGCTGCATAAATAAACATGACAGATTATAGCATTAGCAATAATGACAGTAACTTATGATATGCTAAAATGTTTTTAAAAGATGCATAGAGAGTGGCTTGATAAACCCTGTATCATCAATCCATTTAAACACTCCCACAGAGTTCTAATCAGAAGTTCATTTTATGTGCAACAGGTATGTAGAATAAACCTCCCTCCCAATAACTTGTAGGCCTAACGTGAACATAATCCATGTTAAGAGCTGTTTCTTGGTTCACAAAAAAACCTACCATTTAAAATATTGCACATAGGCTACTAATCATATTATGGTGCAATTACCTATGGTAATTTTAAAAATCCTGGCTACCAGCTACTGATTTAAATATTCCAGACATCTTTCTTAACTCCACTTTTACTGACAGCATGTAAGTCCTTACTACTGTCTTTCAAGCCATTGACCAATTATTTTTTTTATGAGGAACTATTTTAGTCATTCTTCTCTATGTGAAATACAGTCGATGACAACTGCCTGGAAGACTCGGGTGTTTTTTCTTGTGTCGCTTCTCTGGTTGCCTACGACACTTCCTAATTATTAACAGAATGTTTCAATGAATTGTTGTATCCAATTGACCAACTGGTAATATATTATGGCTTGCTTTAATATTCCTATGATACACTTTTAGATCCCATACATTAATGAAATATACAATAACATAGGCTGACATGTTGAACCAATCTCCCATTCCCTAACACTCCCAACTAATGGGACATAAGCTACCTAGTGGTTGGTCTCACATTGCTTCCAGCTACATGTACCGTACTAGGTCTAGTAGTACCATAGGTATTGTGACTGTTTCTCCAACTCCGTCAAGGAAACTAATTCTGAACTAAGATCTGAAATGGGGTACACTGTCCCACTAGGACAATCAAGGACAACTTGAACCATTCAAGTGATTTTTCTATTTCATTTTACCAACTAACCAGGTGCCTGGAAATGCTAGTGAAGGAGGCAGCGAAGTATGCTAGCCTACTGGTATTCACCATTCAGAGAACATTCTCAGTGACTTGTCTATGCATAGGCCTATGACACAATTTTAAGAAATTGATACAGTAGTCACAGAACACTAATGGTGCCCAGTACTCGCAGCTTAGCATAGGACGGAGTGGATTCCACCCACAGATTAACTCGTGATCTGTCAACGGGTTTTCAAACAGATTGAGCACACACCCAAGTACAGGGGTCTTTACCATGATGTTCCAAGCCTCTAAATGAAACACTCCTCTTTAAGACTTTCTGGTCTTGCATCCATGGTCGATCAACATTCTCCTGATCTCAAGTTTCTGTTAGTTATGGACATGTTTTTATCCTGACAACTTCATATTTAAGGGGTTGGGGTACATGCCCTATTCTTAATTAGTTCAGCATAAGATCATTGAATCCCCTTAAGAAAAATAGGGAACATCCATGTGTTATTTGCCCAGAGGAAAGGGATAATTAAAAAAAACTGAACATCTAGGGACATTGATGCAGATGACTCCGAGTAAGTAGGCTAGATCAAAATGAACATTTTTCAGTGTTGCCTTAATAAAGGTTGATAACTTTCTACCGTTCAACATGAATAGGCCTATATTGGATGGGAAATATTTTTATTATTTGCAAAGATTACAAGGATGACTTGTTGATGCATCATTATTTTGTTAAGCGAACTTAAGTTCCAAGTCCATATTGTGTTGGAACCCATATTTCAGTGTTGGTCAACACGGTTGCACTTAATGATAATTAGCATTATTCCCTAAGCCAGAAAAAAACTGTACATGCAGGCCTAACATGTCAAAACAATCATACCTACAAGACAACAAAAATACTCTATGAAAAACTATTAAAACCCCATAATGGTAGTCAAAAATAATCTCAATCCAACGCCACTATTTCGCGAAGGTGCAGAAAAATCTTAATAAAGTACAGCTATTCGTAATAGTAGGCTACGGTTGTGATAAACCGCTAAATGAGTGATAGGCCCCCGAAATAGAACAATTTATCTTAATGACGACAAGATAACGAGATTGCTAAAAAACCACAATGCCACCCACAAATCTATAGAAGACAACACTAAAAATGGCTTAGATAGATATATAGATTTTTATTAATTCCATTTGATCAAATACATGCATTCAATATATTTTTGATATAGGACACGTCAGAATTTACATGCATAAAATAAAAGAACTAACAGGTATATATTACTAAGATTATAACTATTTATAACTTATTATAATAGCAAATCTTAATAGATACAATCTTATTGCACAACTATTTACACCTCACTCTATTATCATAATATGAAAACTTAATTCTATAAATACAACAACATACAGCTAGGTATTAAAATTAAATTAAAAAAGTAAAATATAGTTATAGATTCCATCACTCCTATACGCTAAAATATTCAACTACTGAGTAAAAACAATGGCACTGCAGATAAGCTTTCAACATTCTATCAAATGTTTTTATTTTTGGGGCCAGTTTTATATACTGGGGTAGTTTATTGTATAATTTAACTCCAGTGTGAAAAGTTCCTTTTTGATATATGCTTGTGCGTGTGTGTGTGCGCGTGTGTGTGTGTGTGTGTGTGTGTGTGTGTGTGTGTGTGTGAAATATGAATGTTTTGATTTTGTCTTGTGTTATGCCTATGAACATCATTGTTCGTTTTAAGAAAAACATCTTTATTCATTAAATTCTTTTTAAAAAACATAATACTTTCAAAGATATATATGCAGGGCAGTGGGAGAATGTTTAAATCTTTAAACAGAGGTCTACATGATTCTCTAGAGTTTACATTTGCCATAATTCTAATCGCCCTCTTTTGTATCCTAAACGTGCTTAGTACATCTGGCGACATACCCCAAAATATGATCCCATATCTTAAGTATGAATGGAAATAAGCAAAATAAGTATTTCTTAATGTGTGCATGCTAGTGCAGGTTTTCAAAATACGTAACGCAAAGCACATCGAGTTCAGTTTAGTATTCAGATATTGTATATGTTTATTCCATTTCAAGTCTTGTTGTATCCATAGTCCTAAAAACTTTGTTTCTGATTTATTTTCTATTTGATGACCATTTAATGTTATATTGGGCATCGCAGGATTCCTATTCTGTATAGTGTGGAAATTTAGACATACTGTCTTTTTATAGTTTATTATGAGGCGATTATCTTGTGACCATTTGGTTAACTCTCCTGTAACGGAGTCAGCAGACTGCTGTATGACCTGTTTAGTTTCACCTTTTATTACGAGTGTTGTATCGTCCGCAAACAAAATTTCCTTATGTGAATGAACGTTCTGTGTTATATCATTGATATATAGAAGAAAGAGTAGTGGGACCAAAACCGATCCCTGGGGTACTCCAAATTCAATAATTCCCTCATTGGACAATGTTTCATTAAGTAATTTGGTTCCATCATCCTTGTGTCTCAAGCTTACTATTTGTTTACGCCTTGTTAAGTAAGACTCTATCCATTTATTAGCTAGACCTCTAACACCATATTGATTTAGTTTGGTAAGGAGGATTTTATGGTCAACAACATCAAATGCTTTCGATAAATCCAAGAATAGGCCAGTTACATGTTCCTTATTGTCAATTAATTTCAGTATACTATTACTACATTCGTAAATTGCTGTCTGTGTAGATTTTTCCGTTCTAAATCCATGTTGTGAGTTTGATAATATTTTATTTTTTTCTATGAAACTTATCAGTCTCTTATACATAATTTTTTCCACAATTTTTGCAATACCAGTTGGTAAGGTAATAGGACGATAGTTATCTAATTCATCTTTTGAACCGTTTTTGTGCGCTGGAATTACTTTTGATAACTTCAAAATATCCGGGTAAGTTCCTGAGAGAATTGAACTGTTTATTAAGTGCGTAAGTGGATTTATTATATTTTCTGCACATTTCTTTAAAATTGCATCAGGGATGCCATCAATGCCAGCACAGAATTTATTTTTTAGCTCTTTTATAACTATTCTTACCTCTTCACTTGTGACATGATTTATAAATAAAGAATCACTGCATATATTTATTTTATTATTAGAATTTAGTGTATTTACCTGTGATTTATTTATTAATTTTTGTGGAATTTCCAGAAAATAGTCATTAAAAGTGTTTGCTATTTCCTCTGGATTATTAATCACTTTATTATTTCTGGTCAGTGTAATGTTCCTTTGTATTTTAGCAGATTTTCCAGTTTCTTTCTTTATCAGGGACCACATAGTCCTGTTTTTATTAGATGATTGGGAAATAAAATTATCATTATGCATTTTCTTTGCTAGTCTTATTACCTTATTTAATATGCTAGTGTATTTTTTGTAGTATAAATTGAATTCAGGTGTTGTTTGGTATTGTTTATATAATTTGTGTAGAAATTTCTTTCTTTGACATGAATTTATAATCCCTGTTGTTATCCAATTGCTAGTTTTGTTATTTTGAACAGTTCTTCGTTTAAAGGGGAATGCTATTTCAAAATAGTGTTTTAGGGTACTGTTAAATGCATTAAATTTATCATTTACATTTTCTAGTTCATAAATTTCTGACCATGTTTCCTTATTTAATAAGTCATTGAAATATGTAACATTTGATTCAGTGAATGACCTGCACTTTGATTTTACTCCATTATCATTATTATTGATTACTTCGTATACTTCAAAACTCAGTATTTGTCCATGGTGGTCACTAAAACCCGGATAATAGACTTCTATTGAATGGTGATATTTATCTGTATTTATAAAAATTTGATCAGGAGTGGTTTTACTAAATTTTGTTATTCTTGTTGGTGTATTTACTGTAGGTTTCAGTCCATAGGAAATTAGTAACTGTGTTAATAATTCACAATTTCTATCAAGTTTTAAGAAATCCACATTTACATCCCCACAAATTATTATATCGAAATTTACTTTGCTCATGTTATTCTAATTTATCTATAAATAGAGGAAACTTTCCTGACGGAGAACGGTATACGCATACAATTATTAACTTAAACTGCTGAATTTTTACGGCAGAGAATTCAAAATCCTGTTCCATAATTAGATAATCATAAGCTGTTATCTGTTCATGATCTAAATTATTTCTTAAGAAGATGCAAGTACCACCATGGCTAATATTAGATCTAGAGTATTTACTAGCCTGTATAAACCCTGGGAATTGAATTAATTCAAGTTGTTCCTCTTTCAGCCAATGTTCTGAAATACATAGTGCTGAGATGTCTTTAAGTTCATTTTTAAGCATTAGATTTATGTCATCATCATCATCATCTTGAGCAGTTTCCAACCGCTGGTCGGGTCTGCTTTAGATTTATGTAATCAATTTTATTATAAAGAGACTGGACATTCTGGTGGTAAATTTTAAATTTGTTACCTTTGCAAGCTTGTGTTGGTGATTTATTTACATTATTATTATCATAATTGTTATTATTATTGTTGCTAGACAAATCCGAAATACCATTGTTGCACTCCGTTAAATTTGACTTCAAAGGATGTGAATGCCAAACCTCACGTTTGGCTTCTTCTACCAGTTTCCCTGCTTCCACTCTAATGATATTACTGTTGAATTATTCTTACCATTTGAATTTACAATTTTGCAGATTTCATCACCAAGATACTCTTTTCCTAATCTATTTAAGGGTAGGCCATGCCGAGTGTGGAACTTCCTGTCTAATTTACTTACATCTACAATTTGAACATTTGGAAAACTCTTACAAATTTTATGAATTTTTCCATTTGTAGCCTCTATTTCTACATTTACACATGATTTGGGAATTAAATCGTATCTCTGCGGAATGTTTACAATAATGACATTTGTTTTTTGCATGGATGGCAATGTACCCTTTAAATCTTTGATTACCTTTTTACTCTCATTTCTATAGACGTCGTTTGCTCCAGTGATGATCACTGCGTAGTCCTTTGCAGTAAGGGACGCACACTCTCCTATCATCCCGTTCGTGACTTCTGCCATTTGAGCTCCTGGCTTCACTGTCGAAGTGACCTCCATTTCTCGGCTTCTCTCCAATACGCTTGCTGCGACATCTCGCCCGTGGCTATCCGCAAATATCCGCATCTTCCTGGATTTTCTCGTTATCACTTTCTTCTTTTCTTCTTGAGGAAAGTCATCATTTTCTTCGACAAGCACTCCAAATGAATTTGAGACGGGAATTTCAGTTACATGTACTCCATTTATAGGCCTAGGCTTATTCAATCTTACCTTACCAGCAATCACTGTCGACCAAGTTTCCTTGCTTTCCTCTCTGTTTCCTTTTAATTTATTCAACTCTTCCATTAACTTAGCAATATCTTCCTTTAGCAGCTTTATAATTTCGTCTTTTGAGGACAGTTCGTTTCTCAGGTTATGACATTCGCATGACGGTAGCGGTAGGCCTACATTACGACAATCGGTTTCACTTTTCTCCTCATTCAATTTTACCTGAGATCTTGTGATGATTTTATTTGCATTTTTTACTTTTATTTTGCACGACGAGCATAAATCCGTTACGGTTACACAACCTGACGAGACACTAACACTGTTTACTGTCGTCATACTAGAGATCTAAGTTAGCCTAGATGTTTACACCAAATTACACTAAATTTAATTTAATTATTACTACCTAATAGAATTAATCTAATTACCTACCAATAAAGAAGAATGTGAAATATGTATATCTTCCAATCGGGTGAAGTCTCGTAAAAGCACCACTGCTCTACTTTGTTCAAACAGTGAATGAAGAAGTCACCGAATCTTTGGATACACGTTCCCACAACTTAGTTTAAGTTTATTAAATTATCAACAAGAATTTCTAAATACTATCAATATTCCGTATTACACTTGATCTAAGGAAAGTAACTTTATAGATTTTAAGCCTCTGTTATAATATTTTACCACTTTTATCAAATATTTACACTAGCTGCTATTTCACTACACTTTCACTGTGACGCCATCTTATCCACAAGTCACCCACCCTTTACCAACATTAATATTTGTAATTTAAGTAACTCAGGTTATGTTAAATTGAGGTTAATGGCGGAATTGATTGCGGCTGTGTGGCGGGAAGGACCCAATAAGTGCTCAGCCAATCAGGGACGTTTTGATTGGAGACCATGCTCGGAAAAATTTTAGATCGTTTTGATTCTCTTGCCTTCGTTAAGCCCCCACCCTAGGCCGTGGCAGCGAACAAAATGGCGGCTTAACGAACACGACGGGGTGCCCTTATTAAAATTTTGGGAGATAGAAACACAGCCCAAATCGCGGTCTTTGCGTAGCAGCAGTGGTAGAGATTGGACCTGCGATACTTTGGGTCCCGAAACCAGCGTGTGTAAGATAGGGGTCTCACGCGAACAAAGTTTGACGGCGAGGAGGTCGGTTCCACCGGTCAGAGTACAACATGGGAAGTCCGCTGATGATGTGGGAAACGGAAAGTCGTTATAATATCAGTCTCGTGTGAAACCAGTATCGAGAGTTCGACTAAACTAAAGAGAGACACCATGTGTATATTTCGTAAAAGTCTCAGGAAGATATTTGAAAGAATAAGATAGTTTTCTTTGTTGAAGGCATTCGCGTTATTTAAGCACGTTTCACACTGTGCGTGGCAGCATCGCAAGCGTTCTGCAGTGAGAACAATAGCGAGTGCAGGGGATGGCCCGTTGTGTGTTTGCTCAGGCACATTTGAAGGACAGCGGCGCACTATTATAGCAAGTTTCTGTTCAGTGATAAACTTTTTGTCGAGATGTTTGATATGCAAGCGTTAAGGGGAATAATTAACATTGTGTTTAACGCATTTGTGATCATGAACTAAGCCAAGTTATGCGCAGGGAACGTGATATTACATTGTCAGTCTAGAATATCAGGCAACCGATATTAACCATAAAATTCGAGATGAGTTGTAACTATTGCGTAGCTACAATCCAACTTTACGAGACGGAACTTGATTGTCGCATCATGGCTAGATACTATCAAACCCGAACTGAAGTAGTTCATCACAGTTCAAGACTTGGAGGTTCGTGCGGCGTTGCTGATCGAGGCGAGGTCCGCGTCCGTAACCAGCCTGGGAGATTAGCGATCGGAGACCAGGGTTCGAGACGTGACGAGGCAGTTTTTCGTAGGAAGAGGAGGAAGATTATCGAGTGTGGAGTTACTGGTGTCGTCAGTAATTTCCACCACACTATTTCTACAAGATGTCATCGTAAGGTAGAGAGAGATATCTTCGTTCGTAGTTGTTGGTTCTTTATGTAGTTAGTTGTAGATTAGAATATCAGAGAGCATGGCACCATTTCAACGCTAGTCCATTTTTATTGTGTGTGAAATATTTTAGGCACAGAAATTATTTTTCAACGTTGGATATTTAAATTTTAAATTTCTTTTAGTGAGATTTTGGATATTAACATGGATTTTTGTTTTTTAGTTTTCGAGATTTAAGCTCATTTTATTTTATTTTTTTCGAATTTATATCGAACCATGAATTCTTTGGGAATTTTATTGAAGTTTATCGAATTTTACTGAATTCTATTTAGCATTATGGAATATGATATTAATTTACTTAAGCAATCCAGACTAGGAAAAAGATATTTCTTTGGAAATGAATTGTCTATTTGGACATTTCCAAGATTTTATTGCAAATCTTAGGAGCAGCGATCCTTTATTTTGGGAATATAATTATTTTGTAATAGCTAACTTCGAGTCTGATGCTACTCAAATAATTATTTGATCGAACATTTTGGATTGGGTGAAGAATGAAACATTATTTGGACATTCCAACTTTAGCCATTCATTATTAATAATAACTTATCAGTGGATAAATTATTTTATTTTGAGAGATCATATCGACTTAGATAAATCAACCCATTGGAGTATTCTACGAAAC
The DNA here is from genome assembly GCA_946902985.2 of Meconema thalassinum. Lineage (NCBI taxonomy): Eukaryota > Metazoa > Arthropoda > Insecta > Orthoptera > Tettigoniidae > Meconema > Meconema thalassinum. The sequence goes on from OX336389.2 coordinate 416,529,315, forward strand.
TTTTGCAACACTATTAGAGATTGTTCTTGACTACTGATTGCATTAACGAAATATTTTGGAAAGACCAGAGAGAAGTAACAAATGTTTATATTTATTAAATATTAACAACAATTATTGAAAATCTAAAGTAACTTATATTAGTAAACCATTATGTCATCGCTGTTTATTAGAGTCGACTATTATGTATTATTACAACATCTGAAAGAGTTATACACTGTAATTATTATATATGAATATATTATGAAACTAAGGCATTATATGCAATTTAAATAAGTTGTTGTGCAAGAATACTGTATTAAGAGATCGAAGTGAAGAATTATCGCAGCTATATTTGTTTAATAGCCAGCTGAGGGAAATGTTATATGGAATTTACCTGTATTATCGAGTGAGGTTATTGTTTAAGTATTCTGTGGATGTTTGTTCAGTATATTAGAGAAGGGAAGGTCATTATACGCATTGTAAGCGTTTATTTGGAAATTATAAGTAACTATATTACAGTAAAGAATTAAGAAAGACCTTTGTTATCCATTATTATTGTGAAACGACTCTCGGTTGAATTGATTAGTTCTATTGGCGGAAAATATTTGGGAAACGGATAGAAAATAACAATGTTGTTAATTATTATTAAAATATTATCAAGAATAAGACGGCAATTACATAAGCTTAACTTAATCGTTCGGCTATGCATATATGCCCAATTATGAAACGAAACCACAATATTATGATGATAACAATGTGATATGATTTTGTAAGAGTGACACTTTATTTAAGAGCAAGGATTGTCAGGAGTTGACAAGAGAAGGAAGGTTGGATGATTGAGAATCATCATGAGTGTTGTAAATAATATATGAAATTTTGTTAATAATAATCACTAATAGCTAGGAGAATTTAATGATATAATGAAGTTATCTGAATAACTTACTTGATAAACAGCTGATCATAAAACAATAATAATAACATTGTTTATTATGTGAATTAACATGATTAATAATTATTTATAATAATTAATAATCATCTAAATAATAAATATTTTGCAGACTTAATTGATATTTAGAATATATTAATAGCTTTTAATTAAACATTTAATAATAATTTCTATTATTATTAATTAAATAATTTAGAGAATCCTAGTTGACAATTAAACTTTTGTTTAATTCATTATAAATCTTTTAAACGTTTAAACCATTAATGGGAGTGATGTTTAACCCTTTGGATGCCGACCCCGAACAGGTCATCATATGCATAGAATGCCAGGCATGTTTCAATGGATTGAGCATCACTGCATAAAAAAATTAATAAAAGCCTGAGTTTAAAAGATTTGGAAATACAATTTGGTATGTTAGCTTGATATACTCCAGGGACTATAAACATGTGACTTACATTTGACAAAAAATGTTTCATGGAATACTGTGCACAAAATTATATATATATATTTTTTTTTATAAAAAATAAAAAAGTTATGATTTGAAATGAATTAGCATATTGTACACTAAATCAAAAGTGTAAAAGTGAAGATAATTAATGTTAACTCATATTTAGGATCATATATACCAATTTATACTGTTATAGTAGGCCTACTTTGCAATTTTTTTCACCCGAAATAGGCCTACGTGATGGCATGCCTTCTTGCGACAAATGTACTATTTACAACTTTAAAAAGTCCTAGATAAATTGCTACTGAACTATTACTACAGTAGAAATAATAATAGACTTAATAAATCACGATAAATAACTCAAATGTGTCAGTTAGAGCGTAAAATTATAAAAGTAAATCACAACACGCGGACATAAACAAACAAGGTGGCTGCCATATTGGATCATAGACGTCAAGCTGCGCGCAGACTATACACTCATAATGTACGAGTAAACAAGCAAAAAATAAGCTATGTCAGTGCCATCTGATGACATACGAAGGAATTACAAACATTCTACCTTCTTACTACGTGATTTGTAGAGCAATCTAGCACCACGCCGCGTAACTACAACACATATAAAATCGTGCCGATCGAATCGGCATTTTGGCATTTTTCGTACGGAACTTAAGTGCCGATGCATCGGCATCTTGGCACTATAAGGGTTAAAGAACGTGACGACGTTCTTTGACTACATTAAGGTTGTTTATTGTTGTACAGAAGTGATCTTATGGAAGATCAGCATTAAATAATTTTCATTATTTTTACCAATGGATGATTTTGTAACAGTAAGAAGGAATGTCATTGGAAGACATTGGTTGTATTAATAACAATATTTGTTCAGATATTATTAGAGAACAAGCGTCAACTTAAGCGCTGTTGTGCTAACAGCTGGTTGATTATTTGCTTAATTGTTGTTTTTTTTTTTTTAATGATAAGTGAAGTACTTCTAACGTAAGTTGGACGGTGATTTTATTTTATTATCTGATTATTGGATTTTTGCATAATCACTTTACGGATTATATGTAAATACCTAGGGATATTTGTTTATTTAATTTTTTTCATTATTATTCTATTAATAAATTAATTCGTTAGTTTTTGTAACCACGTCTTGATGATTTATTTAAATTATGGAGAAGGATTATGTTTTGGTGCATTTGAGGTTTTATTGAACCACTAATTACGCCCACTTAACCGAGAATGGTAAGTTTCTCGAGCTCTTCAATTATTTAGTTTATCCACCCATTTTGCTTTACCAAAACATGATCTTAGGAAGTGTGCAACCCCCATTTAGCTATTGTTGGTAGGATTTCCAGGTCCCTGACCTCGAGATTCTGCAATCCAGTTGATCTTCGGATACGACAAGCAGCTCAAATGGCTTAAACGGGTACAGTACGGACCCCCGAGTTTGAAGAGGCTGCATTAGAAGAAATAAATAATAATCCTTCAACCAGTACGAGGAATGTTGGCACTTCCCATATGACGGTGTGGAAGGTTTGGAAGGACCAGCAATTGTACCCTTATCGCTATCAATCAGTGCAAGAACTAACACCTCTGGATTACCCACAACGCCTAACATTTGCAAGGTGGGTCTTAAACAGCCATGGAAATATTCCACACTTCTTGTCATCGCTCCTCTTCATGGATGAAGCTACATTTACGAGAGAAGGCGTGGCAAATTCCAGAAATCAGCATTTTTGGACGGATGAAAACCCCCATGGGACAGTGGTTCGCTCATTTCAGCATAGGTTTGGTGTTAACATTTGGGCCGGCATTGTTGGTGACTATTTGATTGGGCCGTATGTCCTTCCTCCTCGTCTGAATGGTGAGGAATACTACCGTTTCTTGGCGGAATCACTGCCTGATTTATTGGAAGATGTGCCCCTGGGTATTCGGCAGCGAATGTGGTTGTGTCATGATGGTGCTCCACCGCATTTTACTCGCCGTGTAACACGACACTTAAATGCTCATTATCCAAGAAGATGGGTAGGCCGTGGTGGGCCAGTTAAATGGCTCCCGCGCTCGGCCAATTTAACTCCCATGGACTTTTTCTTGTGGGGTTACGTGAAGACTTTAGTGTATGTGAACCCCGTAGAAAGACAAGATGGACTTATAACAAGAATCCAGGGAGCTTTCCAAGTCATTCGTAACACACCACATATCCTGAACAGAGTTCAAATGTCACTAATACACCGCTGCGAAATGTGCATCGAAGTTGGATGGGGGCATATTGAACATTTACTGTAATCGAACCATTGGGTGTATTGTTTGTTTCGTTCAGTATTCAATTCCATTTACAGTGTTGTATGTAATTGAATGCACGATCATACAGCGGTATCTGTGTCAAATAATAAAGAAAGTTATTGATACGAACAGACGAGAAGAGAAACTATCGGGTACATTTCATGACTGACAGGTGTGTCTTTATTACTGTGTGTGCGATTACGGCTGCTTAGTAAACAGATGATGAAGATAATTGTTGTTTTAAGGGGCCTACCATCGAGATTATCGGCCCCCTAATGGTCTGGGTGATAGCGAAAAGGACAATGAAATGGAAACCATAACGAAAACCAAGGGAGATTGAAAACACTTAGGAAATGTAACTTTGACTGATAGCACTCACAAAAAGCAAGTTAAAGGAAAAAAACAAAGTGGAATTGAGATGGAAAAGACGCACTAAATTGAGTTTGGATTCAAAATACTTACAAAATACAAGTTATTTTAGATTCAAAATACCCACAAAATGCAATGTAGATTCAAAAGACTTACAAAATGCAATGTAGATTGACCATACTTACAAAATGCAATTGAGGTTGATATTACTTACATGTTGCAATTGAAATTCAAAATAATCACAAAATGCTAGTGAAAATCAAAATGCTTACGAAATACAATTTACTGTAGATTGAAAGTACGTGCAAAATACAATTAAGACTGAAAATAAAAGAAGTGAAATTTGGATTGAAAAGACGTACAGAACGTAATTGGTAAAGAAAAGACGTACAAAATGTAGAAGAAAAGGAAGGCGGAACCCTCGAAGAATGAGGTATCCCGAAAGATGAGGGAAGGGCCAATTAAGGCGGGGAAGAAAGAGACTCCCTAGGCCTCGGACAGCCTAATACCGTCGGGGTTGGAAGAGAACAAGAGTTGACCAAGGGAGGCCGACAGGGAAGATAACTGAGAGGAGCCCAGCACAAGTAAGTGGAAGTAGTGCCGGACTCAGCTGGGGTCCCGTGAACGCCAACCCATGTCTCAGATGTGACCCCTGGCGAGGCTTAGTAAACAAATTTGTATTGCCTCAAAGGGACAAGGACAATTCTGCGCGAGGTGAACGAGGACACTTGCGCATTCCAGGCAGCACATCTCAGTCTCCTTCTATCAAACTCCCTTCCCTTGCCTAAAGCACACCAGTGGCCAGCGGCTTGCACTCTCGCTCAGCGCATACGGCGAGCTTGTCAATTTGAATCGCGCGCCCGGAAGTAACAAAGTAACCTCATTTTCTCAAAGGGAAGAATTTTCTCAACCAATCCGATTGTGGCATTGTCATCTACATAACACGCAGAGTGTCCCTGATTTTTTGTCGGTATAATTAAGATACAGCCTGTGTATATATATATATATATACAGTATTATATAATTATATATATAAATTACGTTTTGTAAGTATTTTCTTCTATCTAAATTGCATTTTGTAAATATTGTCAATTCAAATTACAGTAAGTATGTAGTTCGTTTTAGTTGTAAGTATGTAGTTAGTTTGTTTATTAGATATATGTCATTGTTCTATTAGACTGTGAGTGTCTGGTGGCAGTTGCATTGTTTATTAGTTATAGTTCATTGTTTCATTAGACTGTGATGTGTGAGGGTGCATGTGAGTATGCCTGGTGACAGAATGTTCTAGTGGTAGTATTTTTTGTTGGTGGAACTTAAGTATTTTTTCATTAGTAGAATTTTGGTATTTAATTGTTAGTAGTAGGTTAGTATTTTTGTAAGTAGAATTGCTCTTTACTTATTCTGAAACGGAGTAGCAGCCTTTCAGAATAAATCAATTCTTTACTAGTCTTATAGACGGTTAAGATATTGATAATATAAGCCAACTAATGGCTACACTGCGTTCTGCTGCACGGCTGAAAGCAATGGGAAACTACAGTCGTAATGCTATTCCCGAGGATATGCACCTCTCGATGCATAATTACATGTGATGATGGCCTCCTCCCTTGTAAAATTTCAATCCGGAGGTAAACTAGTTCCCCGTTCGGATCTTCGGGTGGGGACTACTCGAGAGGGGGTTAACATCACAGAAGTGACAAAGAGGAAATCTGACATTCTACGGATAGGAGCGTGGAATGTTAGAAGTCTGCTAGGAAGAGGAAAGTTAGAAAACTTAGAAAGGGAAATGGGTAGGTTGAGGTTAGATTTGGTTGGGATTAGTGAAATGCGCTGGCAGGAAGAACAGGACTTTTGGTCAGGGTAATTAGCACTATATCAAACAATGGTCTAGCAGGGGTTGGTCTCATATTGAGTAGGAAACTTGGACAGCGGGTGGAATATTATGAGCAATATAGTGAAGGGATTATTGTAGCAAAAATCAATACTGAACCTACGTGCACCACAGTGGTACAAGTCTATATGCCTACCAGTCAAGCTGATGATGAGGATGTTGAAAAGGTCTACGAAGAAATAGATGAAATTCTGAGGTATATCAAGGGTGATGAAAATGTTATAGTAATGGGGGATTGGAACTCTGTTGTAGGAAAAGGGAGTGAAGGGAAGATAGTAGGAGATTTCGGATTAGGTGAAAGGAATGATCGAGGAAGCAGGCTGATGGAATTCTGCACCGAGCATGAGTTGGTCATAGCTAACACCTTATTCAATAACCACAATAGAAGAATATACACATGGATGAGACCAGGAGATACAGGGCGTTACCAAATCGACTTCATTATGGTCAAGCAGAGGTTTCGAAACCAGATTTTGGATTGTAAAACATATCCTGGTGCTGATATAAACTCTGACCACAATCTGGTTGTTATGAAATGCAGATTAAAGTTGAAGAAACTGAAGAAAAGTCAAAAGCCAAAATGGTGGGCAATTGACAGACTGAAAGTAAAGGATGTAAACGAAAGATTCAAGAAGAGTATAAAGGAAGGACTAATGAAAAGCCCTAAACAAACTTCAATTGCAGACGAATGGGCACTTTTGGAGAATGAAATAAAATCCGCAGAAGAAAACATTGGTAGGAAAGAAAGAATAGGTAGAAAACCGTGGATCACTCAGGATATACTAGAATTGATAGATGAAAGGCGGAAACACAAGAATGTAAGAGATGAAAAGGGGAAAGAAGAATACAGACGTCTGAGAAATAAGGTTAACAAGAAGTGTAAGAAAGCGAAAGAAGAATGGTTGAAAGAGAAATGTGCAGGTATAGAAAATTGTCTGAAATTAGGAAAAGTAGACACAGCTTATCGAAGGATTAAGAATACTTTTGGGGAAAAGAAGACTGAGTGCTGTAATATTAAGGACACAAATGGAAAGCCTCTAACAGATAGGGAAGAATAGGTTGAGAGATGGAAAGCTTACATAGAGTGTTTGTATAAGGGAAAGGAGATTGAGAATCGTGTAATGGAAAGGGAGGAGGAAATTGATGAGGATGCAAAAGGAGATTTAATATTGAGATCAGAATTTGACAGAGCATTAGAGGACTTATGCAGGAACAAAGCACCAGGCATAGATGATATACCGATTGAGTTGCTACGCTGCATAGGAGATGAAGGTCTGATCAGGTTATTTCACTTGGTGTGTAGGATTTATGAGACAGGTGAGGTACCCCCTGATTTCAAGAAGAATGTAATCATCCTTATACCAAAGAAAGTGGGAGCTGACAGATGTGAAGATTACCGTACAATCAGCTTGATTACTCTTGCTTCAAAGATCCTGTCTAGAATAATTTACAAGAGGATTGAAAGCCAGATAGAAACGGAGTTGGGTGAAGACCAGTTTGGTTTCAGGAGAAATGTAGGAACAAGGGAAGCTGTACTAAGTCGTAGGCTGATTTTGGAAGGTAGAATAAGGAAAGATAAGAGAACGTTCATGGCATTTGTAGACTTAGAAAAGGCTTTTGATAACGTTGATTGGACTAAATTGTTTGACATTTTGAAATCTATTGTAATAAAGTACAGGGATAGGAGGGTGATATACAATCTATACAGAAACCAGACAGCAGTCATTCGAGCTGAAGGACATGAGAGAGAAGCGGGTATTCAGAAAGGTGTAAGGCAAGGCTGCAACTTATCACCCATACTTTTCAATCTTTACATTGAACAAGCAATGAAGGAAATTGGAGAAAAATTTAAAGTGGGAGTGAAGGTTCAAGGAGAAATAATTTCAACTCTGAGATTTGCTGATGATATCGTCATCTTGGCCGACAAGCCTGGGGATTTGAATGAGTTTTTGAATGGTATGGACTCCGTCTTACGGAAAGAATTCATGATGAAAATTAATAAATGTAAAACAAAAATACTGGAATGCAGCCGAAATAAATCAGAAACCTCTGTGGAGATCAAATTGGCAGGTGAAAATCTGAAGGAAGTAGGAGACTTCTGTTACTTAGGAAGCAGAATAACCAGTGATGGACGAAGCAAAGAGGATATAAAAAGTAGGTTGGCTCGGGCAAGGAAAGCATTTCTACATAAAAGGAATCTGTTGACATCGAATATAGATTTAGGTATTAGGAAGTCCTTTTTGAAGGTCTTTGTCTGGAGCGTGGCACTCTATGGAAGTGAAACTTGGACTATTGGTGCGGCAGAAAAGAGGAGAATTGAAGCATTTGAAATGTGGTGTTACAGGAGAATGATGAATATCAGATGGCTAGATAGGGTTACAAACGAAGAGGTATTAAGACGAGTGGGAGAGGAGAGATGTTTCTGGCGGCTGGTAATGATGAGAAGAGATAGGTTGGTAGGACACATACTAAAACACACAGGAATAGCAAGCTTAGTTATGGAAGGAAGCGTCGAGGACAAGAACTGTAGGGGTAGACCAAGGTTAGAATATGTTAAACAGATTGTCTCGGATTTAGGGTGTGGTAGCTATGTAGAGATGAAACGATTAGCTCAGGTCAGGAAGGCATGGAGAGCTGCATCAAACCAGTCAAGACTGAAGACTCAAACAACAACAACCTGCTATATCGTAATACCTTCTAATACACTGCAAAGTACATATAAAGTTCTTAATTCTTCAGATTATATAAAAATGATTTTTAGGTGAGGGGCTCTATATAAAGGGTCAACATTATCGATCGCCTGTGTTGTCACTCTACGTGAGTCTGACGTCGTAGATACTCTGGGACTATGTGGGGTGTTCGACGAGCTTCGGAAGTACCGCTGGGCGAAGCAGTCAGCTGTGAGTTACAACATATGTGGCTGGCTAACTTGCATTCCTCAAGTTGAAATGCCGCGCTAAAATATTTCGAGTTCCGACATGAGAATAATGGTACATCACCCGCCAGCTTCAGCAACCTTTTGCGCCGTAATCCTAAAAGTTCATATTTTAGGTCATGCAGTGAAGTTAACTCCACACACAGTTGCATGTTCAACATTTATTTTAACCTTTCGCTTGGAAGCACTGCCTGCCAATGGTTGGATTTTTAAGAAACGTGTGACTGGTGATGATAATACATTATTTTGTCTTTTGATTATAGTTTTCACATGTAATCACAGCACAGTTTTGCATTGTTACTCTCTTTCTTGGATACCAGTACTAACCTACATAATAGCCTCAAATACACACACTACTACAGTCACCACAGAAATGGAGATTGTCGGACAAATTCAACTAACGCCCAAGTACACAAGGCTGATGACAAAATGAATGTTCCAAGCCCTTCATACAAATTAACAACATCAAAACATAGTGCTGACATAGTTATCATTACACAAAACATTTGTCTCTTTAAATATACAAAATAACAGCATGATAATACGCTTTTGAAAGAAATACATACATACACGCATGCATGATAAGGCTTCCAAAATTAACGTATATGAACACAGGTGATCACTTCACATCAAATGTGAAAACTCAAAACAAATACGGAACAAATCTGAGCTGTGAACTGTAGACAGCTACTGCGTAATGATTCCAATCGCAAACTGAGACGGCGGTATTGATCATTTTGAAATACCAATTATCCGGCATTCTGGGACGCAGTGTTTAATTTCATTTCATGACATATCCAGGATGTAGGATTAGAGACAGGTGATCTGCTCTTGACCCACTAATCTGTACACCTGTCAGCGGTATATCAGTGTTTATATGAACCATATAACCTTGAGTAGTACAAGGGAACGAAGCAACGAACGGATTTATTCTAATTCATTATTGCATAAGACACGATGATAATCCGCTCGTTTTTCTCCGTAGTGACATCACTGCGCAGAACAGCAAAACTATTCTCCTCTACGCAACAGATATGAGAACCCCATGGTATCAAACATGTCTTTTTACATTGTGCTTTTAGAGCATCTCCAATATAGTTGGTGGCAGGGGTGCAAAACTCCTCACAAACTTTGGGGGGGGGGGGGCAAATTTATAAACTGTGGTTGCCTACCTACCAGGGAGAACCTTTTTTCGTTTTAGGCTTTGAAGTAGAGCTGGTAGTAATCGATTTTCAATTAATTGGAAACGATTAATCGAAGCTCCTTAAAACCGATTAATCGAATAATCGATTAACCGAAAAATCGATTAACTGATAGTAGACACGAGATAAGAAAATAAGTTTTGAAAATGGTTTAAATGAGAAGTCATCACTTAAGTTCAGTTAGGCTTATTTTCGGAATGATGTATAGAAATCTATAAAAGTTAAATTTTGCGTAAAGATACGTATCCTTCCTTGTTTATGTTAACAATAACCAAATAACAGCCAGTGACAGTGGAAGGACAAACATCAATAAAATTGGGAAGGGTTTCAGGAAAAGAAAACGAGGAGTTTTCAACAATGCTTTTGAATTTTGTTCAATTTTTGTTGGAAAGGCTGTTTACAATTTAGGACAGGAACATCTTTGTTTTATTCTGGTTTAGCCTAATTTCCACAAAGACCTGTAGGTTGTAACTCTTTCAGGCGGTCAACTTGAAATCTCGGCGGAGTCCAATGTATAAACTACGGTATATGAATTATAAGTAAATAACACTCCTAGGAACATTACATGTGTTAGTTATGATCGCTATTACAATCACTATCACTATTACGTCGCCACACTCGAATGCTCCGAGTGGGTAAGAGATTTCACGAGCCCTTCATCCAGGAAAGCCACCAACAGCAAGGAGGTTCAGTCATGTTTTGGGGTGGAATCATGTTCGGTTGACGTACGCCTCTAATTCCTATCCACGGTAACATGACTGGTCTGGTGTATACAGACAACATCGTTACAGGATTTGCTACCACAATGGGTGAGGGCTTTACACTAGTGGACTATAATGCTCGTGCCCATCGAGCTAGGGTGGACAATCAGTTCCTTCAGATGCATGTCATACAGAGAATGGAGTGGCCTACCTATTCTGCGGACATGAACTGTAATGAACATGCCTGGAAAGAGCCCAAGAGGGCAATTTCGCACCGTCCCAATCCTCCAACAAACAAAGAGCAACTGATTGAAGCTGCTGTCCAAGAGTGGGGGAATCTGCCCCAAACCACGTTGTATTCGTTGGTGCTCAGTATGCCTCGTCATCTGCAAGCATGGATTAGAGCTCGTGGTGGCCATACATGGTATTGATATGCCCCAACATGAAAAGGACGGTTGTATGCTCAGTCCCACATTATCACTTTTGTTATTCGTCGTGTGTTTCTGTCTCTTTTGCAAAGCAGATTGTTTGTGGTTTTTCTTAGTATGTACCCCATATTGTGTATAATATGATAACATACACATAGCAAAATAAACAAGTTACTGAATCACAATATGCGAGACCTTTTTTGAGCATTGTATAAGTTTAGTTTGTTTAATAAGGGTTTGTGAATTAATTATGAGTATTATGATCGTGTATACAAATAAGAATAACACAATATAATAAATAAAATAAAATTAGAGCATGCACTTGAATTCTATTATGCAATAAGTTTAAATATCTCAGCGGAGCCTTGGTCGTACAGTTGTTACGCTTTAGCCTGCCTACTCCCGCCGGGCTCATTGTGATCATAACTAATACGTGTAATTTTTCAAGGAGTTCATTTACTTATTACTCATATTTTATATACATTGCACCCCGCACAGTCAATGGACAAATTCATGTTGACCGACTGAAGAGTTACAACTGACAGTTTTTGTATAGGCAACACTGAAACAATGGCTTCAACAGTTCACAAACAAGATGCATTATTTAAAAATAAATGTGACAATATATTTCAATAGACGGTCTGTTTTGGTGCAAAAATACTAGCAAGTACTCATTTTCTGGGACGAGGCAGCTCCGCTTTGCAGTCACAATGTTTCCAGCGGGGAATTTTGTCGCTAGTTTAGCGGGCCTTTGATATATTGTTTATTCATTTTCCACCTGTGAAAAAGGGTGAGTATGCAAGCCAGGCGGTGAATTCCCAAGATAGACGTCCAGCTCTTCTTTTGCAATAATGGCAATATTTACGCTACATCTACAAGATTTCCTATTTTTACCGTGCTTTTTATAACTGCCCTACCATGAGATCATTGAGTTTTTATCGAACTTGCCTAAGTGTTGACTTCAGAAATACCTTCGTTCGTAAGACGTCACATTTGTATCTTTGGAGTCGAAATGGAATGTTTTTCGGACGGTCAAAGACTTTTTACATGAGATTAATAAATACAATTAGATGACCAGTTTCGATCGTCAAGCGATCATCAAATATTTACACTTCGGCTATTAATCTGTTTCGACAAGTATGGGTTATGATATTTACAATACATACACTTTTTTAGTTGCAGTAGTAATTAATCTAGCACAAATAGTAAAGATATGTTATTTTTTGTTGAGATACTGATAGTTGTGATTGATCTTCAAGTTTGCTTGCTTAGTGCCATTATGTGATTGTTATTAAATGGTCAGGTTATTGTGTCAGCATAATCGTCCTCACGCTGTGCACAAAAACGGACCACACATCGCTCAAACTGCGAAGTGCACCATTTAATAACTATCAGTATCTCAACAACAATCACATATCTTTAGTTTGGTAGTTTAATTGCTACTGCAAATAAATAAGTGTATATATTGTAATTATCATTCCATACTTCTCCATATACAGTAGATTTAATAGCCTACGTGTAAATGATCTGATGATGATCACTTGACGATCGAAACTAGTTATCCAAGTGTATTTATTAACATCATGTAGTATTTTTTCAGGATTAGCGAACAAATTTTGATTCCTAAGGCAAGCCTGAAAAAGGGCTTCCAACACTGTAATCCTTGGAGTGAAGTTAAATGAAACCTCAAAGCGGGCGTTGAGCAGTGGCTAGCATTCTTAGCTGTCACCACAGAGGTTTGGTTTCGATTCCCGGCTCTGCCAAGAAATTTAATTCTGGTGTTAGGGCTGGAACGTGTACACCCAGCCTCGTGAGGCAAAACTGATAAGAGGAGGGTTTGATTCTTACCTCAGTCATCCTGGAAATGATTTTCCATGGTTTCTCATTTCTACTCCAGGAAAATGCCAGGATGGTCCCTAATTCAAGGCCACGGTCGGTTCCTACCCATATTCTACCTGCATTACAAATACACACACTGGTACAGACATCGCAGTGACACATGTTATCAAACAAGTCTTAAACACACCCCAGTACGCGGGGATACGTGACCACGATGTTGCAAAGCCCCTAAAGAATCAAAAACATCATCCATCATGGGACTGCCCCGGCTAACCATGTCGAGTGATTGCTTTAAGAAACCAAGTTGTGTCATAGTTGGTTGATTCTGTGAGAGCGTAGTTAAAAATGCGAAATACATTGATTAATCGGCAAAACAAATCAAAAATCGATTAATCGTTATTTACGATAATTAACCGATTATTCGGTTTCGATTAATCGATTAAAAGTAACAGCCCTACTTTGAAGCCTGAAATGATATAGGCCTAACACTACATTTTAAAAAACCTTAATTTTATTCATTATTTCTAAACCTCTCGGATGCCAAGCTAAGTTTAATGAAATAACAAGTTTGTGATAAACATTATGTCCTATCTATATTTTTTAAGATAGAATGTTGATATTTGACTGTAGTATATGAGATGCTAAATAATTAAAATAGTGTTTCATTAAAAGATACTTAAATTTTATTTTATAATTAGAAATGGATATTTTTCAAAGTCGTCATTATGAGTTGAAAACTTCCTCTCACACTCTTCAATCAGCGTTGAAACCTTATTTATTTCCCCATCATTGAAACAGCTAGCCATATTTATCACCACATATCTTAATTATCTCCGAGTAAGTATGTAAACAAACATAGCTTCAAATGATCAAACGTGTGGGTAATCGGCTGACTGCAGCATGTTCAAAGAATACTTATTATGAACCCAGTTATTCACGGAATACAAACTCATTGATATCCAGAGAGAAAATAATTCCTATACATTGTCTTGGTTACAACACTGATAGCACTGCTTGGCTAGAAATAATAATAATGCATTTACAAAAACAGGGCTGATAGACCGGCCCGTGGCATTTTTTTGCAGAAGCACCCTTGGCCGATATATTTCCCCCTGGCACTGTAAGGGTTAAAATACAAAATACAATCAGAATATGAATACAAAACATAAAACAATTGTCAACGTCGAGCTAAAGACCTAAATACTAACTGCCGTCGATCTTTGTTTCCAAACTCGTGACAAAGGCGCGTGTCATCTTGCTGGTCAACCATTTCCGAGTATTGTGGCCAGTAGACAGCAATGATTCCTTCTAAGTGTCCCAACGTAGATCGGATGAGGTCTTTAACCCTTCCCATCACCGAAAACTTCTCTCTGCAGAACAGCTCGAAGCAGGTACACCGAGCAGATTCACAGTCACGAGAGTGACAAAGTACAAACTTCACATATTTAAATGAAGTAATCAACTAAGTTTAGGCAGAAACTGATGAAATGGTTGAGCTCCACCGATTTGGGTAAACACAGCTCAAGCGTAGCACCAAACTTCTAACGTCACGTGCATCATTGCTTTTCGAACCTTGTTGGCACAACGCATGGTGCATACGTAGGGTATGCTTAAAACCCGAGTTGCGCGAGGAAAGAGTCATGTTATTTTACCTTGTTTATTTCAAAAAACTACGTGCGCACTTTTATTTCCGGGCTGGAGTAATGATTTTGTGTGTCCCAGTACCAGTTTTAAACCAGGGCTACGAAATAATAGTTTGAAAATGCACCTTATCGGATCGTTGTGGTAAGGGGACAAAGCTCAAAGCACCTCGGCTCTCAGTTCAGTTGGTGCCTCTGCGGGAAACGAGAGAGGGGGCAAAAACAGACTGTTCGTTCAGTAGAATAAAGAAATGACGACTAAGCAAGGCAAGATGGCTTTTCCCATTTTCCGCCTAACTTAGTTTTAAATCAATTATTCAATATTTTCTGGTTATATTTTACTTTTTATTTTTTTAAGGGTGGGCTACTTAAATTTTTTGTCTTGGACCTAAAACTTGGCGGGAAGGGGACAATGCCCTCCCCTGACCCCCCGTGTTTTATGCCTCTGGTTTGTGGTATTGTGAATGTATGAATGGTAGGCTGCTCTAGTCACCTCTTCTCTCAGGGGTGGAAACTTGTTCCTCCTCTTGGAGAAATCGTCAAGTTACTTTAACCATTATCCTTGAAGGCAGATTTAAGAGTATAAATCTTCTGCTGAAGATTTGGTGGTGCCCCTGCCCAAAGAGAACATCTGTTCGACTATAGCTCCTCACTAAGGATTGTCACACGTAATAAATGCCTTTTTGCTTCAAGAAGAACGAGGTGTACCTAGTCGTTCCTCGCCATCAGAAGAGATTAGCAAAGGACCAAGTCAGTTGACATAAAATATAGTCACAGCCATGATTCTGGAAATTAGTGTTTTACCTAAGTGAACATTGTGTTTAGAAATTTAATATCATTACAGATAAATTTGTCATTTTGCATTCGATTTTTTTTTTTTGTGTTAATTACTCTCTCTCATTACTCAACAATCATAAATATAGAGCTACACGTTTGAGAATCTTTAGTTCAAATCCCAGCGTTGACAGAATGTATCTTGTGTGTTTTACCAATTACTTAACAAATAATGTTTGTGTGCAATTAATTTTCTTGAAGTGATTGTAATTTGTTCAAGTATCTATTTCTGCGTGAATTTCCATCACTGGCTGTTTGGTTATACCATGCTTTATTTGAAACAACATTTTTCATTGTTTGAAAAACTGTAAATCATTATGTTTGTAGATTCCTGATTACACTCGATGGACTGCTCAAGAAATTTTCCGGAGTCGCCATTTTGTCAGTAAAAGTGATGTTTGGTCCTTTGGATGTCTTCTGTGGGAGATTACTGCTTTGGGTGAGTTGATTTTTCTTCAGTCAAGTAGGGTTTCGATGTGTAACTGAGTTAGTATTTGCTTAATAAACACTTCGTGGTATCATCATTGGCACTTTAAAATAGTCTTTGAGATACTGTAGAAGTTGTTATCACAACATGTGGAAATAGCCTTTTACTGATATTAAATGCCTTTAAAAAAACATTTTTCGCCTGTTTCTCACATCGGTCAAATGAAAACCTTTATATACTCTTCACTTGCTAGTAAGTTGAAAACAGTATATGCATGGCCATTTATGTATTCATTCATGTATCATGTATAAGACATTGCTACAACTTTTCTTTACATCTTTGATTACTAGTTATTAAATTTGAGAGTTAGATATGAATTTAGATCAAGGTATAGGATATTATAGATTGAAATTTAGTAATTTTACTTTGATTTATTTTGAGATTTAAGATTTAGGATTTTAAGAATTTTGATGATTTGATGATACAGTTAAACTTAGGAAGTTGCTGGTAGATATTCTCGTCAAGCGAAAACAATGATAATGCCACAGTTGTATCATGATAACAAAGCTAATGTTCATACGAGGACAGAATAGTTATGATGGTAAGGTGAGGTATTAAATACCGTAAAGTGGGGTTACTTGAAACATTTTAAAAATATTTTTGCTAATTAAACCATAAATACTCAAGATTTTTGGGAAGTTGCAAGAGATGTTACTGAATGTGACAAGCTAGTTATATATTGTTATTCCCACAAAAATTTGTTGTTATTTATTTTTCACTGTTCAAAGTTACACCATGAGTCTGGATCACATTGAACATAGGAACATTTGTCTATCCGGTGCCCATCAAACTATTTACTGTTCCATGACACATATATGAAAGAGCATAGTATTTTGTATAGTAAAGTTGTTTCGAAAGTAACTTATTTACAATATTTGAGTATTAGTTACGAGTCACCTTCAACAACCTGAAAACTTTTTATTCGATTATGGCCACATTTTGCTGAAAATGGAAATGGGTGCTAGCTAGCCTACTTATGAAATGAGAAAATTATTTAAAAACAGGTCTTTTCAGAACAATTTGAATAACATTAATCAAGCTAATGGAGTAAAAGATATCACATTTTAAATAAATACAGTTGTAAACACTCTACAGCAAAGGAAGTCATTGGAAATTAGTGTGTATTCTAGGCGATGTCATACCCTTGAAATGTAATCCCTAAACTGAAGCTTTTTTATTTTTTATTATTATAATGGTCTGGCTCTCAACAAGTCACAGGACAGTGAAAATGACCTTCAAAAAAAGGGGACTAGCAAGCAGCGGGAGACACAATCTACCCAGATCCAAAGGAAAAGGAAGGAAGCTTGTAGTTTAACGTGACCGTTAATCTCGCGATCATGAGCCACGGGATACTACCCAAATCAACAACCGTTGCGTGATGTGAACAAATTCAAGTACTTGGGCATCACATTACAACCCCACAGAACAACCTATTCGGCACATAACAAAGACAGAATAACGTCGGCCATAATAACGATTAATGATATTAAATTCCTTTCTACGATCTCTCTCCGAACAGCAATGAGACTTTTTAAAGCTAAAGTTGTACCGGTGGCTACTTATGGACTCCAAATAATATGGCAATTATGAAGAGCAACCTGAAGGACCTTGAGACAGTAAAAGCGATGTTTATGAAGTGATTACTCTTCAAAATTCTTGCCGTCATTACTATCATAAGACTTGTGTAGGGAGCCAATGTTGATAGAAGACCTATGTCTATGGCTCTGTACCATCAACGCCTGGTTACGTAGAAGTAACACTCGAACACCAGAGGAAGAAGAAAGACATTGAGATCAAACTTTATGGCACAGATGCCATGACGACAGAAGACTGGAAGGACGCGAACTATGAATTTCGACACTTTGTTACCAGGTTCGCACTGCATGGTTACCTTTAAAGATATGCCGCAACGAACTCTACCATGAACCCTGTGGGGATTGCGTGTGTTCCTTGTGTGGAAATACATGTGTTAAATATCACGTCATGAATCGCATGCATCGAAAATTGTCTTTAAAACAATTCTTCACTGAAGAGACTAGAAACAAACAAGCTGAGAGAGCATAGTGTGTTTGGAGTAAATAATCTATTGTTATTTTATTGTAACAAATGGCTGTTTGCTGCAATAAATTTATTATTAAAATGGAGCCTTCCCCTTCTATCTACCTTAGGTTCAGGCAGAATCCTGCAAATAGCATCTGTCTCAAAACTCAACAATCAAGGACATTAGGCCACACAAAAACACTTTGTTGATACCAGCTTTGAATGCCATTTCCTGACGAGATGTCTAACATAATTTTTTTACACCAATGACTAGCCAAAACCCTTTGAACATACTGTGAAATACTGTTTTGACATCGGTAACATGCTTTGTTCATTGTGTTAACTTGCTCAGTTTTTAACTGTAGCTAGAGTTGCCAGATGTTCCGTTTTTTCTTGTATTGTTCCGCATTCCGTTTTAATCTTTAACGGAACGCCAAATATTCCGTTTTTTGATTCATTTGATAATATATTCCATTTTGCACCAATTTTCAAATGTGCCGCTTCAGAATTGATTGTAATATCTAGCTTGTTTTCTGGTGATACAGGTGCATGTTTGAGGGAAATAATGATTTCTATTTCTGTGTCAGATAGATCGATACATGTTATAGATTTATTAGGGGCAACAAAATTAAGGAATATCTTAGTCCTTGTGAAGTTAATACTCAGCATTTTCCTCTCCAATGCTTTTACGAAGAGAGTTTTTTTCTGTCATGAATATCAAATGGAGAGATGATAGAATCATCTTTGATAAAACAAGAATTGTTCACATATTACAATTATGACGAAAATTGTAGTGAATTTTATCAGACGGTACTTACAAAATAATCCTTGCAAAGGGTCGTTCCAGTGAAAAGCATTTGTAAGTTGCTGGTGTCATAGGCCTATATGATATGTCAGCAATATCTAGTTTTAATTTTGTGCATTTGATTATGTAATGCTTATTTAATACATATGTATATTATTTATTACATTTAACAACCTTGATTGAAAAGGAACAATGTTTTGGGACGTGTGTTCCATTTTTCCATTCTTGAAATATGGCAACCCTACCTGTAGCTGATGCCAGAGATCTCTTGTTTTGATAATTTTTTGTTGCATTTCACAACTGCTTTCGAAAGGAATGAATGCATCATTTGCGAAGTAGCATAGGGTTATTTATTTATTTATTTATTTATTTATTTAACTTATTTATTTACTTATTTATTTATATCATTGCTATACATTATTTTGCTTGCATTGTCATGTTCAAGTGAAGTAAACTATCTGGAATTGCAATTATTCTTAAGTATGATTGACATGGTTAAATTATACAATATAATTCATTACCTTCATTTCAGGTCAATCACCACTGTCAGTATCTCAACAAAATGCACATATCTAGACTAGTTGTGCTATTTTAATTACTGTCTGCCTGCAGGCTCAGAGGTAACGTTTCCTCTTGCTGTGCCCAAAGTTGCAGGATTGAATCCTGGCGCAGCCAGTTGGCATTTGTTGGTGCGCAAATGCGAGGGAGCCATGTCAGTATATTTACTGGCACGTTAAAGATCCCCCTTGGGGCAAAATTCCGGCACCCAGCGTCTGTAAAAGCCACAGTTGTTAAAAGGGACGTAAAACCACTAACATTATTATTTAGTTTAATCATTACTGCAACTAAATAAGTGTATATATTGTAAATATCATGACCCATACTTGTAAACATAGATTTAATAGACTAAGTGTAAAGAATCTGATGATGATTGCTTGACGATTGAAACTGGTCATCCAAGTGTATTTATTAATCTTGTGTCATCATCATCATCTTGAGCAGTTTCCAACCGCTGGTCGGGTCTGCTTGGAACATAAGCCTCTCCATCGTTTCCTGTCCATCCACCATCTCTCGTCATTTACTGTGTCCCAGCACACTCCTCTTTCCTCCACACTCTTCTTAACTCCTTTTGTCCATCTGTCCCTTGGTCTTCCCCTTGGCCTCCTTCCCGTCATTTCCATTCCAAACATCTTCTTCGGTATCCTCTCCTCTTGCATCCTCCTCACATGTCCATACCATTGTAGCCTAGATCGCTCTATTCTATTTTGCAATGGTTCCTCTCTTACCATCTCTCTGACTCTCTCATTCCTTACTCTGTCCATTCTTGTCACTCCTACCCTACTCCTCTGGAACTTCATCTCCACTGCTCGTATTTTATTCTTGTCCCTTTCCTTCATCACCCATGTTTCTGAACCATATGTCAAAATTGGCACAAAGTAGGTCTTGTAGATGATTCCTTTACATTTTTGTGGTACATCTTTATTCCATAACATCCCCCTAACACTCTTGAAAAATCCATCTGTGCACCTTCCCCTTTCATTTATTTCCATCCTATTGCCTCCCTTTTCTTCAATTATGCTTCCCAAGTACTTGAAGCATTCGACTTTCTGCAACTGCTGTCCTCCAAGTGTTATGCCCATATCCAGTCTGTTCTTCTTCCTTGTTGTGATGACCACTTCACTCTTTTGTGCTGAGAACTTCATCCCATATGATAACACTACCTTCTCCCACTCATCTAATTGCTCTTGTACTTCTTCCTCGTCCTCTTCCCATACCAGAAGGTCATCAGCAAACAACATTGCCTTCATTTTCCTTTCCCCAATGCTATTTACCACTTTTCGTATGATTTCATCCATCACCACTATAAATAACAAGGGTGAGAGGGCACTTCCCTGTTTCAGACCACTCTCCAGTTGAAACCACTCCGTTCTCTCTCTTCCCACCTTTACACAGCTTTTGCTTCCCTCGTACATTGCTTTCACTCTTGCCACTGTCTCCTTGTTCACTGCTTTTGCTCTCATTGCTTCCCATACCTTGTTTCTATTAATACTATCATATGCTTTCTCAATATCCAAGAAGGTCATCACCAGATCTTTCCCATATTCATAATAGTGTTCTTGTAGCTGTCTTACTGCAAAGATAGGTCAACTGTTGACCTTCCTGGCCTGAATCCATACTGTTCTTCCCTCAGCCCATCTTCAACTTCTGTCCGAATTCTTCACTCCAGTACCTTCTCAAATATTTTGGCGCAGTGGCACATGAGTGTAATTCCCCTGTAGTTCTTGCATTCCTTCCTACTTCCCTTTTTAAATATGGGTATTATTATCCCTCTTTTCCAGTCCTCTGGTATTTTCTTCTCCCTCCATATCACTTTCATTACTCGAAAGAGCCACTGTGTTCCTATCACCCCTGCTGCTCTCACCATCTCCACACTCACTTCGTCTATTCCAGGTGCCTTTCCCCCTTTCATCTTCTTTAATGCTTCCTCCACTTCTTTCCATGTCAATTCCTTCTCTGAAATGTCTTGGTCACTGTCTGTTTCTTCCTCCACAATGACCACTACGCTGGTTTTAGTTGGATTTAGGAGTTCCCTGAAGTATTCTCTCCAGATATCCTTTGCTTCTTCCATACTTTCGACCTCCTTTCCATTCCTGTCCACCATTCTGACATTTTTCCCTGTATCTCTTCTCTTTGCCTGTATCATTCCATACAACACTTTCTTACTGCCATCACAGTCCTCCTCCATCATTTCTGTCCATTTCTCCAGCCATTTCTTTTTCTCTTCCTTCACTACTTCTCCTGCTTCTTTCTTCTGCTCTTGGTACTCTTCTCTTGTTCTGTCTGTCCTCTGTTGGAACCATTTCCTGAATGCTTCATTTTTCTTTTTCACTGCTTCCTTAGTTCTGGGGTTCCACCATGGTGTTTCCTTCCACCTTTTCTTTCCACTAGTTCTGCCATACACGACTTCCGCTGCTTCTACCAACACGTCCTTGAACCTATTCCATTCTTCTTCACCTGTTTTCGGATCATCCTTAGGTCATATATTCCTCACTAATATCTGGAACTTCTCCTTATTTTCATCCTCCTTCAGCTTCCATGTCCTTATTCTTCTTTCTTGGTTCTCAGTTCTCCTCTTTTCCTTCAGTCCTCTCACCTTGGCGACCAGCAGACGGTGGTCACTGTCCAGGGCTTCTGAAGGTATTACCCTTATATCTGTGATACTCTTCTTTGTCTCCTTCCCGCATAGAATGTAGTCCACCACTGATTTCCTAGTCAAATCCCTGCTGTACCAAGTAATTTTATGGCTATCTCTCTTCTTGTACCATGTGTTTCCAACCATTAGCCCATTTATCTTGCACAGTTCCAACAATCTCTCTCCTTCCTTATTCCGGTTTCCCCATCCTTCACCACCAATCACTTCCTCAAAACCTCTTTTATCAGTTCCGACATGGGCATTTAGGTCTCCCATGACTATCAGGTCTCTCCCCACTAACTGCTTCTGCAACTCCTCTTCAAACTCGTCCTTCTCGCCTTCTGTGCATCCCACCTGTGGTGCATAGACTTGCAGAATGTCCAGGTTTCTACCTTTCACAGTGATTCTGGCTCTAATTATTCTATCACTTACCCTCTTTACTTCCTCCCTCTGCCCTTCTCTCACCACCATTTCCACTCCATTTCTCTTTCCCTCCTCATTTCCTATCCAGTATAGCTGCTAGCCATTTCTCAGTTCTTTTCTTCCTTCCCCTCTCCATCTGGTCTCTGCCAGTCCGAGTACGTCCAGTTTTCTCCTCTCCATCATATCCACAATCTCCTCCACTCTTCCCGTCAATGTAGTTATATTCAAAGTTCCGATTCGTAGTCCATTTCCATAGCCAGGTCTGTTTCCTTTAGATCTGTCCTTTCCGAGGCCCGTTCCCGTTTTAAAAGCAGTTTCATATCCACTACTGGCTTGCTAGGCCTAACGTAGCTTCACCATAACCCTGGCAAGGGGCCGGTTTTTGGTCCACGAGAGGTATTTTATTTCCCTCAAACCCTCCGGACAAGTCCGGCGAGCCCCCCTATCCGCCACCTGGGACGCGCCCGATAGAGGAACAGGCAATATATGTATTTATATATATTTATTTATTTATTTTTGGATTAGGGAACCAACCATTACAATTGGATACAATCGTGTTGACTGAAAAACATTAAATTTTGATTGTAATGATTGCTTATTATGGACACAGCATAAACCAAAAACTCTTCTTACCCAGAATTAAATTTTCATTTTTCACTATGCTGTTTGAGGTTACCTGCCTTGCTACTTTTTTGGATTTCCCTCTCACAACTATGTTTCTTGAAGGCAAGTTATCCCTTATGTACAGTTGGTCAAACAAAGAATGAGTGCATTCATGGTAACTAAACTGATTTCCTTCCTTCCCTCCCTCCCTCCCTCCCTCCCAGAACTCAAAAAGAATTAATAGAATAACCTCATATTACATAGGTACATCCCTAACACTGCTGTAAAGATTATCGAGTAAGCCTGTCATTGGGACTTCATCTAAATAGTTACCTAAAGTGGAGTCATTCTTTGTTTGAACTACATTACAGTACACCCCATCGAGAGCACAAGACTGCCGAAGTATTACGTCTGTCAAATTACCTTGAATATGATCCAAATTGAAGACTTTGTGTAAGATGCGGTCTTATTTGTGGAAGCCAATTTTTAAAAGAAGCATGTGTGTATTTAATTTGTATGGTATTTTGAATATAGAATTATGCGTAAGTAAATTTAGCATATTGGACTTTTTTCTGTTATAGGAGGAACCCCATATGTAGATATGAATAATGGTGACTTGCCTATGCGAGTAATGCAGGGCTTAAGATTGCCACAAATTCAGCTGGTTGGAGATGACCTGTATCAGCTTATGATACAATGCTGGCAGGTAGATCTGGATGAACGACCTTCCTTTCAGGAGATTGTACATATTTTGGAGAATATGCTCGATGAAAGTGCCGTAAGTATTTGCTTTCTCTTCATATTCTTTTGTGAGTTATGTGTAATTAGCAGGGAACGGATTTATATGTAAATACATATCTCTTTGTGAAGCTAAACTTAATTATATTTTGTTTTATCTTTACAAATTATGGTGTGTAAAGTGGAGTATTTATAATCCTGTTTACCATATTATTCTTAATTCTCCTTATATTATTATTAGGTCATTCACGTTTTCCATGCATGTAACTTCAAAGTTGTGACGCTTCCACTACTCTGTTACATCATCCTACTTCTGCTTAACCCTCGGGTGCATTCTAATATCTTGACGCATGTGATATCGGTGACAGTACCCTATATCAAATTCTGGGCCACCTACCGCAGTCCTTAACGGTGATAATTACAGCTACCCGTACTATTGTGTTCACCACAAAGTCACAAGTTATCAAATTCAACACACTCTCGAGTACACGGGGCTGATGTTCCTAGCCCCATAAAGGAAGTAACAACAATTTAATTCAATAACTGATAAATGCAATCAATTCAGTTCGGGGGGAGGGGGAGATGACGAAACACTAATGATTTGGAATTCCTGGCATACAACACAGAATTTTTACCTTACCTGAATTTCATGAATATCCTGTAAGATACGAGTTATCCAGCACTCATCAGAACAACGATAGATGAAAACAATTATAAATCCACACCATCTCCATGATACTCGCCTTGAAACATGATAAACAATTCCATCATTTCATAAACAGGAACAATATTGTAATCTCTTCGCACACAAAAAAGAAAGGTAATTTCTGATGGGACAAGTAAATTTTTAGTAAATGGAATTCAAGTCTCATCATCAACTAGTGACCAGTTCTGGACGAGCACAGACTGGTGAAAATATCTTCCCAGACAGGCCACCTGTAAATATTTGAGGTATTTACCTCCTCGAAAGGAAGGGAGAAGAGCAAAATACAGGCCAGTGAGATGAGGTTCTTGAGAAGCAGTATTGGAGCTACAAAGATGAACAGAATAATAAATGAGAGGACCAGAGAATTAATGAAGGAGGAACCATTACAGGATGGTATAGAGAAATCTAGACTTAGATGGTATGGACATGTAAAATGAATGGAGGAGAAGAGGATACCAAGGAGGATACACGAGACGAAGTGGGAAGGAAGAAGACCGAGAGACAGGGGGCTGAAGGGGGTGGAAGAAAGCATGAAGAAGAGAGGAGAAGACTGGACAAGGGTGGAGGCCGAGAGATGGTGGGAAGACAGAAGACGTTGGACAGGCTTGTGTTCGAAACAGACCCGGCCAGTGGCTGGTAACTGTGCAAGATGATGATGACCTCCTCGACACGTTAGCCTACCCTAGTTACCTTGAGTTCTCTCCCGGACCCTATGTGTTTTGAAGGATATTTTAAAAGCTCTGGCTGATATTTTGCATGGCCTGCACCAAAAGTAAAAATCCATTACTCAACTGAAAGCCAGTACAGGTGAAAAGATTGTTCGACACCTATCACCAAAATCGACAATAACCGTTGAACTATGCTACTCTATTCATTAAAGTATATAATAGAAGAACATGTCTGATATTAATGGTAATCTTGGAAGCCACTGTTCTTGTGAAAAGAAACTGACGTTATTCACATACACTGAACATTGTAAGTCCGTATCTTATTACAAAACAGTCTGACTGCACACTGCGACGAAGTTTCAAAAGCCTGCAAGAACACGTCGACACATGAATAGCACACGACTTGACACCGTTCAGTAGCTTGTATCTCATTGTATGTTGCTCACTGTTTCCTTGATCCTTACAGCAAGAGTCTTTTAATGGTGCATTAGTTAACTACCTACTGTAGTTAACTGTTCTGTGCTATAACAGAGCGTTAACTTTTAAGATGTTGTTAACTAACATTCCTTTAGCCGATTTTTAGCAATGGTTGGGGGAACCTGCCCTATAACCACAGTCGCGATGCTTGGTCACAAAATAGCATCCTCTTGACAGGTAGAGTGCGTCAGTCAGAAAGTTGACAACTGTCTTGAACACCTTAGTCATGGAACAACTGATCGGGCTTTAGCAGCGGTTTAAATAATTTTAACTCACGCGAGCTATTATTTTGAATTGTAAACACCAGTCACGTTGAATCACTAACTACTACAGTGTGATAATACAGAAGAGAGAAGCCACGTTTCGTTTTACAATTCTAATACATTTCAGGAGCATGGTACAGAAGACTAGGAGAGATAGAGTGAGAAATGAAGACATTCGAAAGGAAGTGAATGTACAGAAGCTCAATGATAAGCTGGAGCAGAACAGTTTGAGATGGTATGGACATGTGAAAAGGATGAATGATGAAAGCATGCCAAAACAAGTGATGGAGAGACAGATGACTGGAAACAGAGGGCGAGGAAGACCTGGAGTATGGTGGATGGATTTGGTGAAGGACAGTGTGAGAGAACGGAACCTGGAGTAGAGTTCAGTGGTTGAGGAAGGATGGTGGATGGACAGAGTAAAGTGGAGGGGTGTCATATTTGCTCCGACCTAGCTCAAGCTGGAAAACTGAAATTGATGATGATGATAAACATTTGCATTGTTTTTACTAGTTCAGCCTTCCACAAGCGTAGGAACTAAGTACACTTGTATGACGTATTTAGCGAGTCTTACATAGCATTAATAGGCCATACTAGTTTATTAGTTCGTATATCTGTTTCAATGATAGTCGCGGGCATATGGGTGTAATCACTAATAGTTAACAATATTAAAATGTTAGACATTGTAAAAACTAGTTTTCCCTAAAATTGAATAACATCATAATTAATTAGTAAAATTACCAGGGTAATATGTAAATACAGTTCAGGGTGTCTACGATCCAGGAAAACAGGGAATTATGAATTTCTGGAATAATCAGGGGAAAATCAGGGAATTTCTTTGTTAATCAGGGATTTTTCTGAGTTATATCCCGTAAAAGTGGAAGCAATACTTTCGAATTTCGCGGGAAGTTATCGCTCGCTACTGATGACAGTGCTCAGCCAATGAGCAGTGCCTTCTCAAGCTCAACTGAACGCATGATGTGGCAACCTTTCCGTTCGCCTTCTGCGCAGGAGCCAACTACGCCATTTTATTGGGCCTTGAGCATTTTGTTCGTTGCGATCGGTATCGCCAATTTAGCGATTTTGTCGGTAGATGTAGCAACTTTGGCCACAAAATATTTTAAATTTAGTATTGTTTATACTTGCTTTGCTCGGAAACAGTTAGGAATGCATTTCGTGACGAGCGCTTTTTTCCCCCCGATGTCAATGAACTACGACCTAGGCCTATATCCGTGTTACGTCTCGACATGATGGGTTAAAATCACTGACTGGACTATCCATTATATTATCATGGAAATAGCATGAGCAAC
Organism: Meconema thalassinum; assembly: GCA_946902985.2. Lineage (NCBI taxonomy): Eukaryota > Metazoa > Arthropoda > Insecta > Orthoptera > Tettigoniidae > Meconema > Meconema thalassinum. The sequence continues at coordinate 416,556,520 of OX336389.2, forward strand.
GAATTCTTGTCAGATGTAATTTAATTGTGAGGTGCATGCAACACAAATCACCCTCCCGTCCAATCTAAAAACACGTATAGTGGGCGATGTATTGAAGATAGAGATACGCTCTCGCGGACGTTTTTGTACAACTTCTCATGCTGAACCATTCTTACACTCATAGTATATTGATATTTTTAACTGTTTGCCCAGCGTAAGCTTAAAAAGCGAACGGATGCCTGTTTCTTTTCGACCTTATCACTGATATCGCTACTGCATGGCTTCCTTTGAACATAAATAAATTATTTTCTTTTTATACTAAGTAGAGATTTAGGGAATATTTAAACTCCCGTTAGCGATCGAATTTTGACTACTACTGGGTGATAACGGGCTACGTTAATTCACGGAGTTTTGTATTGGTGCGCAGATAACCGGCTACGTAAACTAACGTTTTCTTACAGTGCTTCATTCTTGTGTAATTTTCTCCTCTCCGCCGTTCATTAATCAAAATACTACGTGTTATTTACGAACTAAGGTCTTTGTTAAACGAAATGCAGATAGGTATATTGTTGTCTTGATAATGATTTCGGTACTGGAAGTGAGGTTTTATAACACTCTGTTACCGCGTATATTGTCAAGTGTTAGCATGGCGCGCGCGGAACTGACAGTGCGAGTCTGTTGACGATAATAATACGAGTGAAATTGACAATTATAACACTGAAAGTAGTGACGATGAGGTTGATGGATGGACAAGTAAGTAAAATTACACGTTTTTATGTTCCATCTTACTTCCCAAGCTAGGTGTACTTCAGTTGCCCGGTCCGCAGTAAGGAATAGAGTAGCGCGCGCCAGGTAACAATGTGTTAGACCTGGGTTGACAATACTGTTCGCGCGGCTTTTCCATCCCGGTATTCTTTGATTATTGTCTGCTCCTAGGTTCCTTAGCTAGGCTAGAACTTATGTCCAATTTTATTTTTAATTGTGCCCAGGAAATGTTTTTGCAATACCTTTCAAACTCTACCTTGTATTATCAAGCAGACTTGGTTAAATTATTTTTAGCGGCTTCGGTGGCGTAGTTGGTAGCATGCTGAGCTTCTATGCCCAAGATCACAGGTTCGAACCCGACCGAAGTCGTCGGATTTTTTAAGAGCGTTAACAATCCCTCAGTATGCCTTCCTTCGGAGGGGAAGTAAAGCCGGCGGTCCCATGTCATAGATTTATGGCATGTTAAAGAACCTTCCACTAATTACACCTGTGTGAAGCTAAACAACGCTCAGGCCCCTACGTTCGTCGCCAGGAGCCGACTGCGGTGGCGTCTAGTTCTGAACTAGTAGTTGTTGACGGTGACGTTTGGCGGCAAAAGTAGCAACTACTTGAAAAATTCAAAGTAGGCCTATGCAGTTCTTACTTGAATTAAGAAACAGAAACACACACTAATACAGTCATCACAATTAACACCGGTTATCAGACAGATTCTACACACACCCTAAGTACACGGGGCTACATGACCGCGTTGTCGCAGCCCTTAAACTAAGGAACCAACCAACCTAAATTATTTTAGACTGATAATAGTGTGTTCTGGCCTGTTGAAACCTCATTCATAATGATTTGCTTCATTTAAATGTATTTATAAATTAATAAATTGATTAACTCAATTACTTCTGTCATGACGAGGTGGACCTAATAGGGATGTAGCCTGAGAAAGTTCGCGCCAGATAGCGCTCGTGTAGTACTGGGTAAGTGCAAGGCGATCGTCCTATGTTTGCCCCAGTCAGCTACGAGGAATGTATAGATTGTGACCGAGTTTTCTAAGCTAAAGTAAATTATATCTTCTCTAATTTTACTCCAAGACTATATTAATTAATTCTATAGGTATATCCTCTAATATATTAAGAACAATTTTCAGCGTTTAAGCGTTAAACAGCTGTAAAATGAGCTACGGACTAGAGGCGCTAAAACTAGTGGGAGGAGGGAAGAATTAGTAGGCTACAGCGGTAATAACAAAATTCTAACACGTTTTATTATTCAAATTATGAATAGGAGTCAGCATGCTTGAGTATTGTAGGCCTATATTTATAAATAGCCTATATCTCCATAAGACTTAAATCATAAATAGAGATTTCCCGGTCAATGCATGTGAGATTTTCAAAGCGAAATGCCTTGTCCTGTTCGGATTCCACGTATGATCTCTAGATTAACGGTCACGTAAAACTATAATCTTCCTTTTATAAATAGAGATTTAAATATTCACTGGCTCCCCTTGCTTATAGACTTCGATTCGTGTATTTTTTTGGTTGATAGCGTACATGAAACGGTCTTGTTTTAAGGTACACATAATCAAAGAAAGTTGATACCGGTATTGTTTACCTCAAAATGCATCGCAACGTTTGGTTCTTTTGTAATTTGTCAATTTCTTAATACAAATCGTTTCCGTACCCCTTGGAAACGACTTAGGGGTACAGTATTTAAAAAGTTTGAGAATCCCTGTTTTAAGGCCATGAACTGTTTCCATTCATCTGGCTAATTTAGGCCTATGACTCAAGAATGTAGAAGTCAGTCACTACCGGTACCACATTCTCCGTCGGGCAGATGTAAGTTGACGATTAATTCTGATTTCAAGAAACCAACCATAATACGTTTTTGACTGTTAATGTTGTGACATTTATTCTTGAAGCATTTGTCCGAGTATTGATGCCTTTGAAAATGGGAGTCACAAATGTTACATTCACGTCTTCCTGTATATTGACGATTTCTTCCCGTACCGTACTTCAATGGAGATAGTTTATGCAGATTCCGATATTGTAGGCTTATCGTGGTAAACTGGCAATTTTCTTGTGTATGGCCTCTTCCTTATTTTTGTTGTATTCGTGGTCCACGGAAAAAGCGATGGAACAGTGCCCGGTTTTAATCTTGCTCTCTCACCTTCAAATACAAACGCATAAATTCAGGGGTTGTTATCGATATGTCTATTCAGTTTATAGGTAGGAATTATTTCCCTTTGTAAATCACACTTGCCCAACACAGTTTTCGTGAAGTCATCGAGTTGAAAACGATGGGAACACACTTTAATATTTTCGATCAGATTTTCTTCACCGAAATGTTTCCTTCTAATAGCATGTAACCATTTCTTCCTCATTTCTTTATTTTGTGAAAATTGGTGACACGAAATCGGATTTCCCTGATTTTTGCAAAGAGGAACACTGCAATAGCTCGGCATAGTCACGAAAATAGCAATTTAAACAACTTAAATTCGTGGATATTAGCGGCATGAGAACACAGGAGACAAATGAAGAGCGCCTTGCGCTTACCCAGTACAACAGCAGTGCGCTCTATCGGTGCTAGTTCTATACATCCCTATTGAGAGTGAGAACTTGGAATATGCCTCCCTTCGTCCCTTGGAAATGTGTAAATTACTGTGTAGGCCTATATTCAGATGCTACCGAATATCATCATTCCTGCGACGTAGGATCAGTGATTTCAATGGTAATGAATGGTTTTACAAATTAAATATTGGTCTAAGATGATCACACTCATATGATAAACACCTTGATGTGTGCATTCAACCTCCCGTTGTCCCTTTAATTGGGGGGATTTACCGTAGTGAAAGCAGCATGACTTCATAAACCTTGCTAATTTTACTGGACAATAAGTTCACTTATCATATTCTATTGAAATAAATTTATTTTCACAACTGTTTCCCTTGTGCCGCCATTGCTCACATCTGTTTGGCTCCTGGAATTTCCGAGAACAGGAAACAAAAAACTTAATCCTATTTTCCATTTGCTTTCCTGGATTACATTTTGCTTCTTGTTCCTGGAGAGCGCTTAAAACGAGCCCAAAAATAGCGTGTATTTCATCACACTTCCTGTTCCCGGGCGAATGTGTAGCAGTCTTTACTCAGGGAATTCTCTCATTAATCCTGGAAAAATCAGGGAATATTCAGGGAATTCTTTTAAGATGAGTTGGTAGACACCCTGAGTAATAACATTTTCCATGATGGGTAATATATGAAACGAATGATATAGAAATATCTTAGCAGCTTAAATGGCTGAATTGTAGGTATGTACTACGTGTTTTTTCTATGGGACTGAAACCTTTCATTGCTGAAGCTTACAAATAATGTTAGCAATAACAATTTTTTATCTTCACAGCACTTACGTGGGATATCATGTATTTCCATAAGAGAATTGGCAAACAGTGTACCACATCTATGTTTGCGAGCGTTCTCCTGCAGTCATAAATTGGTTTGCTTCAAAATTACTTGATCATAATTTTATGTTATTGTACAAAGAGTCCACATCTTTATTTATTGGTCACCTCGTGGTGTTGTGGCTAGCATTCTTGACTGTCGCCCCGGAAGTCTCGGTTCGAATTACTGTAAATCAAATCTGCTACTATTTACCAGCCATTTTCTACACCTGAAAATAAAAATATTGGGACGTGTTTGGGATGACATTTAAGCTTGCTCATAAGGGGTATGTCTTAGTTTTCAAAATGCATTGATATTCTACTGAGGTACGCTTCTGGATTTATGACTGGCTAACCTTCAGTTGGGCGCAATATTAAGTCTAGCGGTGTGGGCGCAATGAGCCTGCTGGGCACACACTTTAGAAATCAGAATAAAATATAATTTACAATATTTGCTAAAGAAAACCTCTATATTAATTGCCCTTTAAACTATACATAACACTTATGTTTATATGAAGATTATCATAAGAAGGACGAGGTTTATGTGTAATAATATTTCTCCTTCAGAAATACTATTTTTCCACTGTTACTTCTCATTTTCTTAGGTAAAAACTCCATTTTTTCTTTCTTCTTTTTTTTTTCTTTTCGTATAATGCATAGTGAAAATCTAAACAATGGTCATCACAACAATCAGTTTTGGTACAATAGCAAACACACACTTTCATTCTCTACATTTTATGTGCTGGTGCACGATCAGACTAAATGTGTCCGACAGATCACTTTTTCAACAATAATTCGTGTGTAGGGTCATTGACAAACTGGCCGATATGGGCTTGGAGGTCATGTGGTAATAGGCAGCTACTGAAAGGTGGAAGTAACTCCGCCCTCACGAATGACGAATACGAGATAAGAATTAACACGTGTGGCTGTCAGATCTGTTGCGCCCAACGGAAGGTTAAAGACCTAGTTCCGTTCTTTGTTTGATGAGCTTTATAATGAAAAATCCACAGCCTGCTTCCAGTCTCCGACCGGGTCAGGAATGGAATGATTGAAGCCCCTATCTAGCGGCGAGGATATGGACTGTGCCGGCTGCCGAGGCCTGACGCACTCCTCTGAGGCAATGATTAAATGAATGACAGATAAAATGAAATGATAGTGGAGAGTGTTGCTGGAATGAAATTTTTACAGGGAAAACCGGAGTACCCGGAGAAAAACCTGTCTGCCTCCGTTTTGTCCAGCACAGATCTCACATGGAGTGACTGGGATTTGAACCACGGACCCAGCGGTGAGAGGCCGGCGTGCTGCCGCCTAAGCCACGGAGGCTGCAGCTGTATAATATTAGCCTAAAATACATAGCTCAAGTCTTACCATTCAGGGTCTTTCGAAACCTAAAGAATGATAACTCTGATATCTTCCTCTTGTTATTTGACCAGCTTATTACAGTGCACATATCTCCTCTTGTAAAACCCATATTAAATTAATGCTGAACTTCATAAATCCAGCTGCAATAACATATACCAATGCAACACAGTCGACCATGCCGTCTAATGCCGGTACTTGCTTGCTGGCCGTGTGAGAGCACTGTTGTCGCATGGGAGGCAACAAATGAGCCAAGCTTCGCGTCTGTGTACAGAGGGGTCCAATAATATGTACTCACAGTTTGATACTCCATATCTTCGGACATATTTCACTTACAGGTACAATTTTTGGCACTGAGAGAGATTCTCAATGTTATTAGACTCCATATTGGAATCTGTTAGGTCCGTATTGACAGTAATATTACTATGACAAATATCAAGGAACTCCGTCAATCAATACTAGGTAATTATAAAAATTTTTACAAATTAGGGTTCACATTTCGAGCTTCTTCAGCCCTATCACGTCAACATATTCATGCTAAGATCACCCAACTCCTCAACAATCATTTCATCATAAACAACATTATAACTAAAAAAACCACATGTTAAAAAACACTTTAAAATAACATTATAAAACATCTATTTATTTAATGATGATGATGATGATTGTTGTTTTAAGGGGCCTAACATCTAGGTTATCGGCCCAAATTTATTTAATAAAAGCACACAATGTGCATAATGATACATAAATTATTCTTGACCTAGTCCTATTATTGAGATCGTCCTGTTTGGGCAGTTTTGAGCATTATATTGCTCACAATGTTTAATCGCACAATTTGCACACACAGGATTCTTCTGGTTGATGAAATATTAGGTTCCGACATAGCTTGTGGTGAAAGCCGTGCGTTGCAAATCTTGTCAGTATGTGACGAAGTTCATAGTTTGGCTGCTTCCATTCCGATGTTGTCATAGCGTCTGTTGTGTAAAATTCTGGCCATGTGGCATTAGTTTTCTCTTTTAACAGGTGTAGTGTCTTTTCATAAACCTTAGTATTTGGTAGCCGGAATTGTGCTCTTATGTCCTCAACGAAGAAGGTTTCCTTTGTTAACACATATGTTAGTCTCAATGGTGCTAACTTCCCTATTCCTAGAATCCGTTTTAGGTAACGGGCTTTGACCTTCTCAATTGTTGATAGATTTGTGATCGATAGTTTGTCCCAGATAATGTTGATCCCATAGGTTGGTATTGGTGCTATAGCCGTCTTGAACAGTGTTAATGCAGTGGCTATTGAGATTCACTGTGGTTGTTGGATATGATACATGGCTGCAGTGGAGCTGCACATGGAGCAGTAGTGGTATCTTATATAGTATAGGCACTAGCAAGTGTGCCTGTATAACTTACAGTGTGTATAGTACAGTGTTACTCTACTACAGTACATAGAGCAGTGGTGATATCTTATATAGTATAGGCACTAGCAAGTGTGCCTGTGTAACCTACAGTGTGTATAGTACAGTGTTACACTATGATACTACTACAGTACATAGAGCAGTGGTGGTATCTTATATAGTATAGGCACTAGCAAGTGTGCCTGTATAACCTACAGTGTGTATAGTACAGTGTTACAGTATGATACTACTACAGTACATGGAGCAGTGGTGATATCTTATATAGTATAGGCACTAGCAAGTGTGCCTGTATAACCTACAGTGTGTATAGTACAGTGTTACAGTATGATACTACTACAGTAAATGGAGCAGTAGTGATATCTTATATAGTATAGGCACTAGCAAGTGTGCCTGTATAACCTGCAGTGTGTATAGTACAGTGTTACTCTACTACAGTACATGGAGCAGTGGTGATATCTTACATAGTATAGGCACTAGCAAGTGTGCCTGTATAACCTACAGTGTGTACAGTACAGTGTTACTCTACTACAGTACATGGAGCAGTGATGATATCTTATATATAAGGTGCGTTCAAAAATTAACGAGCCGGAGGCATAATTACAGAAACCAGTACCTGTATGTTAGAAGTATTGGCCAAGGCACTTGTGCCACTGTGACACGAGGCGGTGAATGGCTGCCTCATAAAATCCCCTGGACTGCGATGTGAACCAGTTCCGCACGTACAGCTGGACGTCGGCGTCCGAGGTGAATCGTTGGCCCCTCAGAGCCCTTTTCAGGGGACCAAACCTGGCGTAATCACAGGGAGAGAGGTCTGGACTGTATGGAGGGTGGCCGAGAACCTCCCATTTGAATTTCTGCACGAGTGCCACGACTTTGTTGGCCGTATGAGGTCGTGGAGCGACCACGGCAGCTATGACGTTCACTGTCACTCAGCGGCCCTGGGTAATGTGTGCATCAACCAGCTGGACGTTGTCATCTGTAATGCAGGGGGTGCCCCAGACCGGGCATCATCGGCTAACGACACCCTTCCTTCCCTGAAGCGCTTGTGCCACGCCTTGACCCCTGCAAGAGACATGCAGTGTTCGCCGTACACTTGTGACATTCGGCGATGAATGTCCATTCCCCCTACTCATTCCGCTGTCAGAAACCGAACAACACCTCTTTGCTCTTTGGTTGACGCCTCCATGTTACTGTTTGCAATGCGACTGGCAGCGTTGGACGATTGATGCATGCTGCTGCTCGCTTTGTATCATCACGTGACGTGCACGCGTGCCCTCTAGCGACGGGCTGTGACCTTCCACACTCTGGTGGAATCACACCTTGTTACACACACCACGATTAGCTGATGTAGCCACCGGTTTGCGCATTCCAGCCTCCGGCTCGTTACTTTTTGAACGCACCTTATAGTATAGGCACTAGCAAGTGTGCCTGTATAACCTACAGTGTGTATAGTACAGTGTTACAGTGGAGCTGCACCAGGAGCCGTAGTGGTGTCTTATATAGTATTGGCACTAGCAAGTGTGCCTGTATAACCTACAGTGTGTATAGTACAGTGTTACAGTGGAGCTGCACCAGGAGCTGTAGTGGTGTCTTATATAGTATAGGCACTAGCAAGTGTGCCTGTATAACCTACAGTGTGTATAGTACAGTGTTACTCTACTACAGTACATGGAGCAGTGGTGATATCTTACATAGTATAGGCACTAGCAAGTGTGCCTGTATAACCTACAGTCTCCTACATAAGGAAGTGTGATGTTATACAGGGATAGAAATGAAGATGATGAAGTCTCAGTAGAATAAAGTAGAGAATGATAGAGGAGTAACACCTCTTTAAAAAACCTTGGTCCAGCTGGCCCGGCTGGTAGTATCTTGTTAGGGTCCCTTGCCTGGATTACGGTGAAGTCCTCAACGGTACCTGCAGTGGAAGGGGTGAACTCTGGCACAGTGAGGTTGGCGGATGGGGCAGCCTATTGCTCAGGTTTAATAGGGCAAACTATTGTCCATTGTAATGATGGGCAGATTTTGGCCCAACGGCAAAATGAGCGGAGGAGGAGCCAATCACTCTCGTGGCTCACAACGGTCATAGAGGCGGAAGAGGTCAGGCCAGACAAGCTGACTGTAAAGGCGCACCTCAGTAGTACTTGAGTATGCGGCAGTTCGTTGCAGTCTCTGTGTTCGGTCCTGCATGTCTCATTCTTTGTGAGCCGCAGGATAAGGCTCAGAGATCATAGTGTGTGGGTCTCGTCCTGGCAAGCTGAGATCCACCCTAAACAAATTCACGCCAGTGGCACTTCTTCCGAACGTCACTTACTTTCAAAGTCCAACGGCGATGGGATATGGGTGTAACTGGAAGCCCCTAGTTCGGAACTGCACGTTGGCAGCAGATGTTTGATGGTCGTCTTCCGGAGACTCTGTGACTACTCGGGAATTCGGTCCTGCATCTGTGTTTGGGCAGGCCTATTTAGGATCACCGCTGCCCACCCCACATGGGGAAGGCCCTAGAAAAGGTGGGCTAAACATCGGAAGTCACAATCTTGGTCCAGCCGGGCAACCCCACTCAGCAGGTCACCCCTCATGCGGTCGAAACTCAAACACAGTAAAGAATCACAAATTGATTATTCGATCATGGAACATCAGAACTTTGCTTGATATGGACAATAACGTTAGACCTGAGGGAAGGTCAGCTCTTGTTACCCATGAGTTATCAAGACTCATCGTTGACATTGCTGCTCTCAGTGAAACTAGGCTGTCTTCTGAAGGCAAGATCAATGAATCTGGTAGGATATACCATCTTCTGGAAAGGAAAGGAGGAGGGTGAATGTCGTATTCATGGTGTGATCTTCGCTGTGAAGACCAAACTGGTAAATTATCACCAACTTACGCCCATTGCAATCAGCGAAAGGCTCTTGACTCTCCGCATACCACTCTCAGGAGGTTCCTTTATGACACTCATATCTGCCTATGCCTTAGATTCTGATGATGAAGTAAAGGCTCAATTCTATGATCAGCTATGTGAAATCATCTCCAAGGTACCATCTGCAGATAAACTCTTGCTCCTCGGTGATTTCAATGCCAGAGTTGGGAAAGATCACAGGCTATGGAATAATGTGATGGGCAAACAGGGACTAGGAAAATGTAATCCCAATGGACTGTTGCTTCTTGGTCTTTGTGCAGAACACGAACTTTTCATTAGCAACACGCAGTTCCGGCTACCTAACCGCTTCAAAACCCCGTGGATGCATCCTCGTTCCAAACATTGGCACATTCTTGATTATATCATTACCCGGCAATGTGATACGAAGGACACTCTTATTACCAGAACAGCAAGGCATATACACGATTGTTGGACAGATCATAAACTTCTTATATGTAGGCTCAGGATATCCATCAGACCTAAACCACCTAGGAACATCAAAAATTTGCCAAGGAAGAAGTTTAATACATCCAAACTTCAGGATGAATCCATCTATAAACATTTTGGAAACAGGATAGTCACCCAGTTATCAGAAAACCCAGTAACAAATGACATTCAGCAAGAATGGGCCACACTACAGAAGATTATCACACAGTTAGCTGAGGAAACCATTGGTTTTATAGTGCGGAAAAGACAAGACTGGTTTGATTGACAACAATGAAGAAATTCTGTCTCTCATCAATGCCAAAAGGAATGCCTATCTTGCCCATCTTCAAGACCCAACTTCCAACACAAAGAGAGATACACTACTGGAACACAAGGGTAAATGTCAGACTCAGATAAGGCAGATTAAAAATACTTGGTGGCAACAGAAGGCTCAGGAACTGCAGAGACTATTGGATGCTCGAGACATGAGGAACTTCTATGCAGTGCTCAAGGAAATATATGGACCATCTCGCTCATCATCAGGTACACTGAATTGAGCTGATAATTCTACTACCTTTACTGACAGTCGAGGAATCTTGGTTCGCTGGAAGGAGCACTTCGCCAATTTCCTAAATCGTCCATCAGCAGCTGCTGAAGACTTCCTTTGTGTTGTGCCACAACAACCTGAACAACTGTGGTTGGCAGTACCTCCTACTCATCATGAATTCACTGCAGCTCTCACCCAATGAAACCCAGAAAGGCACCTGGCCCAGATAACATCCCTCCGGAACTAATTCAAGCCGGTGGTCATTCCCTCAAGACAAGGATTTTCACCCTTATCCTCAGAATATGGGAATCAAGAAAGGTACCTGGAGACCTAAAGAATGCCACTATCATCACTATCTTTAAGAAGGGTGATCGCAGTGTTTGTGGCAACTACCGTGGCATATCACTGCTATCAATTGTGGGGAAGATTCTTGCAAGAATTCTACTTAACCGCCTCAAGGTTATCTCTGAGAAGATCCTCCCCGAGTCACAATGCGGATTTAGAGCTTCCAGAAACACAATTGACTTGATTTTCTGTGTGAGACAGCTACAAGAAAAATGTAGAGATCAACAGAATCCACTCTTCTTAGTCTTTTATGAGTTGGAAAAGGTATTTGATTGGGTTACAAGACCAGCCATGTGGGCGGTGCTGAAGCGGTTTGGTTGCCCTCAGCGTTTTGTAGATCTAATCAAGGCTCTCCATGATGGCATGACAGGTCAGGTTTGCCATCAGAATAAGATGTCCGATGGATTTCCTATTACCCATGGACTGAAACAAGGATGTGTACTGGCTCCAACGCTTTTCGCGCTGTACTTGGCTGCAATGCTTTATGATTCACCCACAAACATCCCAGGTGTGGAGGTCAAGTATCGTTTTGATGGAGGGCTTTTCAACCTAACTCGTCTCTGCTCCTTGAGGAAAACTCAGGTTACTAATGTTACTAATATGTTGTATGCAGATGATGCTGCGGCACCAACTCTCACACCAGAAGAGCTGCAAGAGTCAGTTAATTGTTACAAAAGTGCATGTGATCGCTTTGGTCTTACCATAAATGTCAATAAGACTTAAGCCTTGGCACAACCTTCACCAGGCACACCTCTTCCTCCGTTCAATATCTCCATCTCAAATTTGCCATTAGAGCAGGTAGACCACTTCTCGTACCTGGGCAGTACCATTTCTGTGACCTGTACCTCTGAGCAGGATGTGGATAAGAGAATTGGTGCAGCCCATGCAGCATATGGTCGATTAGCGCACCGGGTCTTCATGAATAAAGATCTGTTCATGAGTACAAAGCTTATGGCGTACAAAGCAGTAGTCATTTCTACATGTTGTATGGCTGTGAAACGTGGACCCTTTACCGACGTGATCTTAGGAAGCTTGAGCGCTTCCACCTACAAAAACTTCAATCAATCCTGAGGATTAAATGGGAAGACCTCATTATCAATATTGCTGTTCTTGAAAAGGCTGAAATCATCAGCATAGAATCATCCATAATAGGTCACCAATTTAGATGGATTGGTAATGTCCATCGGATGGATGTGAGATTACCTCGTCAAATGCTATATGGCGAGTTATACTATGGCACCAGACCTTATGGTGGTCCTAAGAGGCGCTACAAGGACCAATTTAAGCAGACCCTGAAATTGACAATTCTTGATTCACAAACCTGGGACATGCTGGCTGAAGACCGCTCAACTTGGTGCCGTACCATCTCGGATACTGTAAAAACGTTTGAAAGGGATCGACGCACACATGAAGAGGCCAAGCGTCAAGATAGGAAACTTCGAGCAGCCCAACCACGTCCTCCTCCAGCAATACTAGGTGACTTGTGTGGACGCTTGTTCTATGCCAGGATTGGACTCTTTAGTCACCGTAATCACATCTACAAACTGGACTGAAGGAAGATGATTTATACTCGGATTCGTGTTAAAGCCGATGATGATGATGACATGGATTTATTGCTGCAGTGGCTCTCTCTGTAATATGGAAGTTGAAGGATGATAATGTTGTTTGTAAAGTAACTCCGAAGTATTTAAATTTTGAGACTACTTCTAAAGGTTTATTGTGTAGTGTTATTGTGTTTCTTGAAGCATGTTTCCCTCCTCTCCTAAAGGTCATTTGTTTGGTTTTACTTTGGTTGATTTGTAGTTCATTTCTGTCTGCCCATGCGATGAGTCTGTTTAGGACATCTTGAAGCTCATCTTTATCACTTGAGCCAATTGCCATGTCATCCGCATATAGTATAGGTGACTCTGAAGTGTCTCTGATTATCTCCGTGACGTCTGCAGTCATGATATTGAACATTATTGGGCTTACTGGGTCGCCTTGTAGGACTCCATTTGTATGTATAATGCTCTTGGATATAGTTGTGCCATCTGATATTTGGATGTGATTGTACATTAGGATGTTGGAGAGAATAATTGTGAGTGGATGATTTTCTCCTATCGTGTGTAAGTTTCCGAATGAGTATCTGTCTGTTGATAAGATCAAAGGCCTTACTACAATCTAAAAATACTACAAAGTATTTCTTCCCCATGTGTCTAAGCGAATCTTGAGCTTGGTCCATTAGGTAATTGACGGCCTGCAATGTACTTCTCCCTTTTCTGAAACCAAATTGATTTTCTGGTATTTGGGAGTCTGTTGATGAGGTAAGCCTGTTCGTTATGATTTTCATGTGGTGTTTTCTAGTGCTATGCCCCGGTATGAATCGGGATTGTCAATTTCACCTTTGCCTTCGTATATAACTTTTATAGTCGAAGTCCGCCACTGTTCTGGAATTTGTCCTGTCCTTATGCATTTATTGAAGAGTTCTGTCCAGTAATCTTGTAGGATATGCACGGAGTCTTTAAGATGCTCTGTGAAGATGTTGTCTTGACCCGACGCCTTGCCGTTTCTTGCTTCTAGTATTGCATTGTTTATTTCGTCTTTTGTTATGAGGGAGTGGTTTTCTGTTGTTCTTGTTGGGGGAAGTGTGTACGATACTGTCTGATTTTGATGGTTAAGGAAGTCGTTAAAGTGAATTTCCCATGTTTTCATTGGGATACAGCTCGTTGATTGAGGTTTTGATTTCCTGAGAGCTATGAAAGGGTCTTTCCGTGCGATTTCGGCAGGTTTTCTGGCTTCATCTTCAAGATAATTCACCTTCTTTGTCTTAAGTATCGCGTTGTATGCCTTGTGTTGTTTTGCATATTGCAATAGGTCATCTTTCTGCGTTGAGGTTTTCACTCGGTGTAGTGCAAGTAAAGTTTTCCTTCGCTCGTTGTAACAGACCTTGTCAAACCATGGTGGTGAGTTTCTTTCGTTTGGTTGTTTTTTACAAGATTGAAGGGTTTTCGTGTGTATTTCCGTTGCACCTGTTAGTTCTTGTTGTTGTATTAAATGTATTGCTTCATCTATTTTTGCTATGTTTTTGGTCAGTTTCACTATGTCTAGTTTCCTTGACATTTTTATTGCTGGTGGTGCGAGTGCCTGTAGTCGCTGGCCTAAATTGAATGTTGTTGCTATCGGTATATGTTTCCTAATTGGTGCTATGTCTGACGTCCATAGAGCAGTTTGGCTGATTATCCTGATGTCTTTTCCCTTGTGCAGTAGAAAATCAATTGCACTAGTTCCGTTTGGCACTATATAAGTTTTCATGTTGGGCTGTTTCATTCTTCTGAATTAAAAAGGGGCTAGTTTTAAAGATATTTATGATGAAATGATTGTTGATATGTTGGGTGATCCTTGCATGAATATGTTGACGTGATAGGGCTGAAGAAGTTGTCAAGCGAAGATGGAGGTCCTCAGCTCAATTAAACTAAAATTACTTCCTTTGAATTTTCTGACAGCTCGCTTCATTCAGTCAGTGATCTCCATCCAGATGTTAACAAGTTAAGCCTATTGAGTGAAAAAAAAAAAGCGAAGTGTTCCGAATGATGTGAACAGACATTTCATGTTTTTCACAAACCTGTTGAAAACTTGTCTGACACCATCTTGAGCACTGGAGAAATCATGTATTAAAAAAGGTCAAGAAGTTTAATTGGGATTCATCGTACGACAAAAACAGTCTCACTAAATTAATTGCGGAAACAGAAACAACTATTAAAAAACTTTGGATTACATTAAAAAAGAGAAGCTTTTAATTTTGCCATTTTAAAAAAGATCCTACCGCGTCAACGCAAAGGAAATGGAAACAACTATTAAAACACACCAATTTCATCCTAGATGACAGTCAGTCAAGTAAACTAGTATCCATGAACCCAAACATACCCACGCTCAGAGCTCTTCCCAAAACTCATAAAACCAATGTTCCGATTAGACCAATAGTCAATTAGAGGAGTAGTCCGGTTTACAAAGTGTCTCATATCGTACAACGATTCCCCAAAATTCATTACAGATTCAAAGAAGACAACAGTTTCAGAAATTCTGTCCATTTTAGTGAATCCACGAGGCATTTAGTCTTAAAAGAATCCTACACAATGCATACCGTCAATATAAAAGACATGTATACCAGCATTCCTGTCCCGGCCACCATGAATATCATAGAAAATAACTTAAGAACTTTCAGCAAATTATCAGTAGTTGAAATAAAATAATTCATGGAAATACTACAGTTTGTTTTAAGCAACAATCATTTCAAATTTAATAACAAGATATTTTCACAAGAAAAGGAGTTAGCAATGGGATCGCCTATGTCAGGTATATTGGCAAACATATGTATGGACGAAATGGAACACAGCAAAATTATAAACAACATTCAAGGTCTAGTATTCTGGGGCAGGGCACGCTGCAGACTCCACTCAACAGGTTTAACCTGAAGTCCCGCTGTATTCCTCGATGTTTTGATCGTAGTGTCTGAAATCCTGGAATAAGGGTACTACTCAGCTCTATACCTCGTGGCGAACGTCGCGGGGTAGGGTTGCGTTAGTACAATATACACGCGTATCTTTTCATATACATGCACACAATTTATGATACTTGATCCATTTTCTGGTGCATTATCTTGTTCATTTTCATTATACAGTTTGTTATGCCTTTCAGTGTTCAGTCTAGTCTGCAAGCCTCTATGATCCCCCATTACTGGTTAATTCTGTGGCCTTCTCAGCTCCTACACCTCTCGCCTGTAAATCTATTATTACCGAGTTTAACAGTTGCTTCCTAGGTCTATCGCTGCTTCTCTTACTCTCTGTAGTCATGCTAATTAGCCTCCTTAGTAATCTTTTCTCCTGTATTTGCAACACACAGCCCCATCATCTGAGATGGCTCGTACAATCAGCGTTGCCTGATGGGTGCATTCCCAACTTATTCTCTCTTCATAACAAGTACTCTCCTGCCATTGCTCACATCTGTATCTCTTAGCGAACATTCTTGCTTCATGTCGGTTACCTCCTTTTGAATGAGATATTCTGGCAGTAGCATAGCCAGGATCGACCAATGAGCGGAGTTATTGTTAAGCCAAATTCTACAAGCATTTTGCTCGTCAAACTTGCACCATGGTCGCAAGGGCAGCTGTGGTAAGTATGGATATCGTAGATTCTGATCCAGGTGCTGAGAGCGGTTATCCTGAGTGTGGTTTTTCCCCGGGTTTTGCCACACTCCCTACAGAAGATTGCCGGGATAGTGCTTTACTTCAACATGTCTCAAGCCCCTGAAATGAATTAACAACTCGACAAGTATTTCCATTTATTATTACACAAGGAATGTTTCATGTATTTTGATCCCAAAGTTTTCGAGTAATACAAAATGCACAAAAGACCACAAAAAAAAAGTTCTTAAAAAAATTAAGTTAATTTTTGACTAAATTGTCTCACCTCAATGGTAAATCTAAAACATTCCTGTTTCTCTGGCAGGAACAAAATAAACTCAAAATCCATCTGTTCTACCAACATGAAGACAAGAGAAAACATTTACAGAGGTCTCAGCAAAAGTGGGCATGTCCTCTCACGATGTATCATGTTGATTTATGAGTTATTTAATACTCATTTTTATGTTTTTTTCCGTGTTTTCAACAAGATACTGTGCTTTATATTGCAATTACCCCTAAATACCTAAAATACTAATTTCGAAGATTTTTGTCATCTACCAAGGTCTTTCCTTCTTACCTAACAAATGCTACATGCAGCCGGACAATGGTTTAGTTGCTTCCACTACACATGCGTCAAATTTCACTCATTCGTAACTGGGAGATAACAGTAATTCGGGGAATTGCAGGACATATATTTACTTAATATGAAACAACTCGGCTGATGGTTATCTCATGCTCAAGAAGTTAATAACGATCCCAAAATTACTGTTAATGAAACCATAGAATTTTGTAAGTCCATATTAAACCATGTTATTTTTAATAAAAACTGGATTAATTTACATATAACTTCTCTCCCACCAAGAAAAGAAAAAAGAGCTAATATTGTCCCGCTATGTGGCATTCAAAATTATTTTGCGCTAGCCTCAGTTTGAAATATGCTATATTTCACAGGGGAAAATTTAGATTGGCAACCCTGGGAGGACGGAGTTGTATTACCACAGTCGAAAATACACAGTCGCGAAGCTCGCTGCGTTACGAAATAACATCCTGTTGGTATGTGAAGCGACACTAGCGCTCGCAGCGACCAGCAAGCTGGCAACTGCCTTGAGCAAGTTATTCGCGGAACAGATGATTTCACTTTTGCAGGGGTTTTATGATTTTAACTCACCTGAGTAATTATTTCCATTGTTTACATAAGTCATGTTAAATCACTAACTACTACAGAATAGAAAAGCCACAATGTTAATATACTGTACACTTTTAATTCATAGGAAAAAAATAATGCTCTGTTTTTATTAATTCAGTCCTCTACAAGTGAGGAGGTGACACGCAAAGACGAACATGTCCACAATTGAAAAAAAATGAGATACAATATGGAACGGGACGTACAAAATGAACGGAATGTAAATAGATCGTGCCATTTAAGCAAACTTGATTATGTCCCATGATACAAGCCTGTGAAAATGCATGGTTCAGATCAAACACGAACTTGTCCACATCAACATTTCCTGCAAAGACGAACTAGTCCATACGGCCAGTAGGGAGCGCTGATTCATGTCACGTGATTTCCATTCCGCGCGAGACCAGACGTTCCCGCGCAGAGCAGCTGACATTAGCATTAGCTCCATACTTCTGTGCTCCAGCTTAATAATATTACATATTGCTATTAAAATTATTACGTCTCTGTTGTAGCAGAATGGATGAAGAATGTGTCCGTGTGAAGACTGCAAACAAGGGTAGCAGAAATACGAAAATGATGATGATAATTGTTGTTTCAAGGGGCCTAACATCTATGTTATCGGCCCCTAATGGTTTGGGTGATAGTGAAGGATGAGATGAGAATGAAAAACTATAACTAATACTAACCTAACCTAACTTACATACTAGAAGAAGAAATTGTAAACAAATAAAGGATAAGGCAAATAAAGGACAGGAAGAAAAGAAATGCCCTCAACCCTCGAAGAATGAGGATTGAGGGACTTGGAAGGAAGGAAGGAGAGCCATGAAAGGCAGATAGGAAAGGGGGAAAAGGGAGAGGGTCCACCCCAATGTCAAGAGGAAAAAGCGGGCAAAACAGACCCAGCTCAGGAATACCTTGGGGTCGCCAACTCTCAAACTCACCAGCCGTGAGCCCTTGAGGGTGTAGCAATATCCAGGGTGCACCAGAAGTGGTGGGGCTACATACACTCTGCCTCCTTGAGGGCCTTGTGCAGAAGGCAGGAGATAACATAAAAGAAAAAGAAGGCTAACCCCTCGAAGAATGAGGGTATCAGGAAAGATGAGACAAGGGCCAATTAAGGCGGGAAAGTGAAAGACTCCCTAGGCCTCGGATACCCTAATTCCGTCGGGGTCGGAAAAGAAAAAGGGTGGACCAAGGAAGGTCGACAGGAGAGAAGGCGAAGAGGAGCCCGGCACAAGTAAGTGGAAGCAATGTCGGACTCAGCTGGGGTCCCGTGGTCGCCAACCCACGTTCCACTAGATGTGAGCCCCTGGGGGAGAAAGAGGAAGAAGTATGATTCGCGACGTGAAAAGGATAAAAGGAAACGGTATGTTGCAGAGTTCAAGGAAAAGCAGTTCAAGAGAGGAGGGTAGCACGAATGATGTCTTTGAAGAATGTTCAAGGAAAACGACCTCTAAATATTGAAGGTGAAAATGAACCGCGTAAATTTAATGTCAATTACTTTATTTTGGTATCTTATGGCAACCATTAATGAATAAAATGTAAGCAATTATGAAAAAATAAAACACCTTCCTTTTGAAAATCATTCAAAGCCAAACTTGTCCAAATGGTTCATGCAAAAGAAAACATGTCCATAATTAAATGTGCTTTTTAAACAAATATTTTCATTGTAGATTTATTTGCAGTCATGAATTGCCCTTTTTTTTTTTTTTTTTCATGAAAATGAAATTGTTTGCATTTCAATAAGTTATTTTCATTATTATGTGTGGCTGAAATACGTTTTTTGTTGATTGTGAAAAACTGTATTAGGTGGACATGTTCGTCTTTGCGTGTCACTTCCTCAAGTATCCCTTGGTACAGTTGTATGACATATTTAATGAGTCTTACGTAGTATTGATAGCCCATACTATTTATAAATTCATGTATTTGTTTCAACTAGCGGACCCGTACGAGAACTCTCGTATAATGGGTTGTGTGTGCCCCATGTGTACATACTACCCGCCCTGCCCTAGTGCTATGCGGGCTGTACGCAACACAGTTCTGCCAGAGACTATAGTCTTGTTTTTTTGTTTAAAAGTACTTTATAAACAAATAAATGTATTGCCGTTGACCTTTCAAGAAATGCAAGATTTTTCCTGTACTATTGAGATGATTTGGAAGATTTTGGTACAAACTACACCTTCTAACTCCCTCTGGTTTAGTAGCTTGAGTTTTGTGAAATATACACCTTAGCGTATTATATAATAAGAGGATAGTCGCGGGCATCTCTACAGAGTATAAAACAAAGTGCCCGATTCTTGAATGTAACGGGTAATCTCGAAATCTGAATGGATGCAATCCACTGAATGGGTTTTGATGCGGTTTTCACCATTCAGTAAAGGATTTCTCGAGGAAGGTTTCTGTAGGAAAACATTCATTTATTACCAAAGGAAGCTGAGCAATAACGATTTCAGGGAATTGAGTCGGAAAAAATCCTGCCGTCCGTGCACCTTTTAAGCTTACGCTGGGTAAACCATTAAAAATTATATACTATGAGTGTAAGAATTGGTCAGCATGAAAAGTTCTACAAAAAAGTCTGCGACAGCATATCTCTATTTTTAATAAATCGCCCACTATATGTGATTTTATGTTTTAATTTCTTCCAACAATCTTCATTCAGTGGAAATTTAAATTGAAGCGGTCGACGTAAAAAGGGCACTTAGATAAAAACTCGTTTTGGAGATGACAAGAAATTAAATATTTGTGTGTGTTTTCCTTTGGTGTTTATTTATTTTATATGCGGTAGTGTTTGTTATTATTTAGAATATTTAATTCAGGTATGAATAATTCATATAAAATATGAATGAAATAAATAAGACAGCATTTTTGGTGGTAAAATTCAATTATACCAGAGATTGAGTTTGTGGAAAAATTAATTGGCTTCAATAGAGCTGCATTGGTGGGGATAACATTTCCTGCTCAGTCTTGGTTTATTAACATTGTCGGAGAATAAAACCAAAAGGCCCTACGTCACTTACTGTTCAGTCTTGGCTGATCATCCCTTCAATAAACGCAACATAGTCTTCAGACAAAAACTTGTACAGGCTTCTTGCATCCTTTGTTTTCATTTGGTTGATGACCAGTGGAGCGGTCTTTCCAATTGTGAAGTTTTCTTGTCTGTAAGGACATTTCCAAATTTGAAAAAGGTTGAAATTTGCATTGAAAGTGCGAGAACACAAAACAGGACCACCTCTCATTGTTTTTATAATCACATACCCCCAATGGCACTTCGCCCAAACAGAATTGAGATAAAAACTTATCCCAATCTCGCAGTAGGTCCACATCCATTGAAATTTCAAATGGAGAATGGTTTTGCGGCACAACACCATCGCAGTAAGATAAGTCTTGGCATTCCCAATCCCTTCTTTCTGGTTAATGTACTGCCTGATAAGTCCGAAGTTCCTTACACACCTAACTTTAAACAGGTGTAACAACGTCAGTTTTCAAAATATCCCACTGATTCTTTCACCATTATTAACTAGAGAAAATGGTGCACAAATCTATGCGTTCTGCATAAAACGGGCCCATAGGTCTATGTGCCCTTTTTATGTCGACCGCCTCAATTACTAGCCTTGGAGTGAATTTATGAGCTAGCGAGCCTATCACCCCAGCTTCGGCCAGCCTCAACTGTCGAGTCGTGTCGAGTTAAGACTTCAGAGAAGAGTAGACTATATGTGATTGGAGTTTCGCTGTTCATCTCGGTTTTTATGAATTGCGTCTGGGATCTGCCGTCCGTGCGCCTTTTAAGCTTACGCTGGGTAAACCCTCACAGATACTGGGCGAAGCCGGCGGGTTGCTAGTATGGGTATAATATAATATCAAATTCTTAACCATATCAAAAGCTATTTATTCCGTAAAATTGAGTAACATTATAGTTAATTAGTAAAAATACCAGTGTGATTTGTGAAACTAAAAGTATAAAAAGATTTTAAGGTCTCAAATGGCTCAATTGTAGGTACTTAGTATTTCTTCTGTGGGTTTGAAACCTTTCATTCCTGAATTTGACAAAATAATACAATGTCAATTTTACGAATAATTTCGGCTATAACAATTGTATACAATTTTCATAAGAAAATATGCATTGTCCATTGAGCCATAATATATTTAAACACAAATAGTGCTAAATGTTCCGGCATAACTCAACAAGATGACAGTGTTTCGCCCCGGTGTGCTATTGGGCTCTTCAGTTGGTTAAAGCACACCTCACCAAGACACTGTCTAGTGCACACTGGGAAGGCCATTGCAAGACGTATTTGATACATGTGTATCCACGTCACGAGCAAGCCAGTGCACTATGGGAGTCAATGCCAAGGTAAGGTTAGAATTGCTTTGGAATGGAGTTTCGACTCCCATAGTGCACTGGCTTGCTCGTGACGTGGATACACATGTATCAAATACGTCTTGCAATGGCCTTCCCAGTGTGCACTAGACAGTGTCTTGGTGAGGTGTGCTTTAACCAACTGAAGAGCCCAATAGCACACCGGGGCGAAACACTGTCATCTTGTTGAGTCATGCCGGAACATTTAGCACTATTTGTGTTTAAATATAACAATTGTATACCGTACCTTCACAACAGCCATGTGGGAGACCAGGTATTTCATAAGAGAATTAACAAACGAAGGAAGGAAGCTTGTAGTTTAACGTGACCGTTAATCTCGAGATCATGAGCCACGGGACCTCCTTTTTTTACGTGGAATCCGAACCACAGGACATGGCATTTCACTTCGAAAATCTCACATGCATTGACCGGGAATCGAACCCGGACCGCCTTGGTGAGAGGCATACAGCTAGACCGCTGAGCCACCACGCCCCCGAATTAACAAACAGTCTAAGTTTGTGAGCATTATCCTGACGACATAAATTGGCTTGCTTCAAAATGATTTGAGAATAAGTTTATATTATTGTACAAAATAGTCTACATCTTTATTCATTAAATCAGCTCTCTGACTATTAAAAAGTCATTTACTACATCTGCAAATTGAAATATCGTGTATGAGGTGACATCATTTAAGTTTACTTATGTCTTAATTTTAAAAATGCATAGATATTTATATTTGAATTGCAGCCAATGGCCATAACAGGGCCTTTCAAATGAACGCCCATAGGTTCCCCAATTTCAATGTCAAGTAGTTCCAACTTAAGCTACCAGATGCCACTGTCACTGACACCCAGCAGCGAATGTTGGAACTTGATAGAGCGTTTCTAACCCAATAGCCCACAAATTTTGTCTACACACTACCAATTGTAGTTTTAAGTTCTTTTACATGCCATAAATCTGTGACATGGGCCTGACGACTTTGACTGGGTTTGAACCCGCGATCTTGGGCATAGCAATTCAGCATGCTACCAACTGTGCCACCGAAGCCATGCATAGATATCCTACCGAGATATGCTTCTGATTTATAACCGACTGGCTGCGTGGCTCAGCGGTAACGTTCTCGCCTGCTGGTCCCAAGGTTGCAGGATCTAATCCTGGCGCAGTCATATGGCATTTAAGGGTGCGTAAATGTGAGAGATTTACTGGCACGTTAATGATTCCCTTCAGGGCAAAATTCCGGCACCCCGATGTCTCTTAAACGCCACAGTAGTTGAAAGGGACCTAAAATCAATACTTTCTATTGCTTAACCCAATTAATTTGGGGTCATCGGAGCCAACCAGGCTCATTTTTGTTTTGGCCAGGGATTTAAGGCCTGATGCCACGTAATTTTTCAGGTGAAAATTCTACCCTGCTGTCACCGGGATTGGAACTCCGTCCGTCCGGGTGATTGACGAGCAGCTAAGTTGCTGCGTCATCACACTCCCCTTGAAAAACGTCATAATTTATTTATTTATTTTAGTCGGTTTACCCTCCAGGGTTGGCTTTTCCCTCGGACTCACCGAGGGAACCCACCC
This sequence comes from Meconema thalassinum, assembly GCA_946902985.2. Lineage (NCBI taxonomy): Eukaryota > Metazoa > Arthropoda > Insecta > Orthoptera > Tettigoniidae > Meconema > Meconema thalassinum. The sequence goes on from OX336389.2 coordinate 416,579,953, forward strand.
TTACCATCTGCAGGGATGTGTCCTGGAGCTTTAAACATAGGGGAGGGGGATACTACTGGGGAGGTGGAACGAGCACCTCGCCCAGGCGGCCTTACCTGCGAAGCGAACAGGGGTCTTATGAGGAGTGGGAAGGGAAGATTGGGAGGGATAGATAAGGAAGAGGGAAGGAGGCGGCCGTGGCCTTACGTTAGTTACTGTGCCAGTATTTTGTATAGTATTGGAACACTGACATTTTGAGAAACATATTTGGTATTTTTATGAAAACATTCCAACCTGCAGACGCGAGCAATGACAAGCTGACGCTCGGTTAGGGGATTGGATAAGCAACCCTGCAACGCACCTCTGACCATCTGATCGGGAGAGGTACAGTTACTCCACAAGATGGCTGCCGTGGAAGCATGGCATTGATATACACTATTATAAAGCATTACTGAGATTACTGAGGGGATCGACGACAGGGAATTACATTGTAACACAAGAAGAAATGATTTGAAGACATTTATGGAATTTTTAACACACATATTATATCAGATGTTTATCGCAATTATGCTGTGACAACTTCGATTCTTATATCGACTGGACAGAGTGGTGTTCTGGGTAGGATTAGTCCAGCTGGTTGTAGCACGGTTCGGAGAGAGACACTTGATTACCCACTGTCAAACTTGCTCGTTCACTCGGCCAATAGCAACTATTTCGAGTGTAACTTGTACTTAGTGCGATTTGTGAAAGTCCGGTACGGTACAGTACGTCTTGGCTTTTTCTAGCAAGACACGGGCAAAATACACATGGGACGAACGCTTAACCCAGTGTATGGACTTGGTGCAACATGATAGTGACGCGAGTGAACTTTGCGTTCTGCATAGATTTTTCTATAGCTCTATTGCTATCACGAAAAGACTTATAATATATCCAGTGGTCATTCGACATTACAACATGAATATTAACACTACAATGAAAGGAATAATGTACCAGTTTACTACAAGAAAAGCAATGAATTGCTAGACACTAAATAGGAATGCAGCACATAAGCAGAGTTGAACATATGGAAATGATCAAAGCTGAATAATGGATTTCATTAGCAGAAGGCTATTTAAAAGGAGATTGAAAGCAATCTGTATAATGACACTGAGATTATTACCACTACGATATGGATCTTCAACTGAGAGAAGAAGTGGCATCTTTCTCTTTTCTACAAATGGACTTTAGTCAGTTTCCATATGATGAACATAGTATTCCAGATAGCTGTTTCTAGTGGAAGGGTGTTGGGTTCAAGTACGAGCAGCCCTGACCAATACCTCACCTACTCAGCGCTATGGACAAGGGTTTGATCTCTACAAGGGATGTATGTTCCAACATGCATTATAAGTTCATCAAGACGACTAAAGGTAGCTGGAAATCCTTTTTTTTTTTTAATCAGTAGACGGTATGAATTTTGTCATATCAATAGAATGTCCTTTTTTCACCAACTTTTATTCAGTAGTTAGAAAATGGATTTGAGGATTAGATCTGATATCTTTGTCATTTCTGTTCGAGGATCTATTTTAGGTTTTGATCCTAATAAGGATGCACATACATAGTCATTTCTGTAGTTAATTTTTAATGTAGAGTTATTTTTACAACATTACTTTTTCTTATTTTTGACAATAATTCTGAGCATTATAATTAGTTGAGAAGAAGCATATTACAAGAAGATTTAGGACCAAGACTACGATATCATTATATAAGTATAGGAGATAGGAAGATGATGTCCTTCCACGAATACATGAACATTTTTTCTGCATTAATTCTGTTAAACCCTGAGCAACGAAACAGAATATTTTCGTCAGTCTATACAGCATTTTAAATGACTGTATATTTTTTTGTCAAGCTTATGATAGACATGGAAGTCTAGTGACATATTTGAAGTGGACAATTGCGGTTTTTGGATTAGGCAATTACAGCCAACATTTTTGCATTACATTTTTTAGTATAGACATTTTTATTGAGATACAGGTCGTTCAGTTTTCGACTTTCATAGTTCTTTTTTGGAATACTCCTGTTTTGATTCTGTGTGTTGTTGTTGTTGTTTGAGTCTTCAGTCTTTTGACTGGTTTGATGCAGCGCTCCATGCCTCCCTGTCCTGAGCTAATCGTTTCATCTCTACATAGCTACCACACCCCACATCCGAGGCAATCTGTTTAACATATTCTAACCTTGGTCTACCCCTACAGTTCTTGTCCTTGACCCTTCCTTCCATAACTAAGCTTGCTATTCCTGGGTGTCTTAGTATGTGTCCTACCAACCTATCTCTTCTCTTCATTAGCTGTCGCCAGAAACATCTATCCTCTCCCACTCGGCTTAATACCTCTTTGTTTGTAACCCTATCTACCCATCTGATCTTCATCATTCTCCTGTAACACCACATTTCAAATGCTTCAATTCTCCTCTTTTCTGCTACACCAATAGTCCAAGTTTCACTTCCATAGAGCGCCACGCTCCAGACAAAGGCTTTCAAAAATGACTTCCTAATACCTAAATCTATATTCGATGTCAGCAGATTCCTTTTTTGTAGAAATGCTTTCTTTGCCTGAGCCAACCTACTTTTTATATCCTCTTTGCTTCGTCCATCACTGGTTATTCTGCTTCCTAAGTAACAGAAGTCTCCTACTTCCTTCAGCTTTTCACCTGCCAATTTGATCTCCATAGAGGTTTCTGATTTATTTTGGCTGCATTCCAGTATTTTTGTTTTACATTTATTAATTTTCATCATGAATTCTTTCCGTAAGACGGAGTCCATACCATTCAAAAACTCATTCAAATCCTCAGGCTTGTCGGCCAAGATGACGATGTCATCAACAAATCTCAGAGTTGAAATTATTTCTCCTTGAATCTTCACTCCCACTTTACATTTTTCTCTAATTTCCTTCATTGCTTGTTCAATGTAAAGATTGAAAAGTATGGGTGATAAGTTGCAGCCTTGCCTTACACCTTTCTGAATACCAGCTTCTCTCTCATGTCCTTCAACTCGAACGACTGCTGTCTGGTTTCTGTATAGATTGTATATCACCCTCCTATCCCTGTACTTTATTCCAATCGATTTCAAAATGTCAAACAATTTAGTCCAATCAACGTTATCAAAAGCCTTTTCTAAGTCTACAAAAGCCATGAACGTTCTCTTATCTTTCCTTATTCTACCTTCCAAAATCAGCCTAAGACTTAGTACAGCGTCCCTTGTTCCTACTTTTCTCCTGAAACCAAACTGGTCTTCACCCAACTCCGTTTCTATCTGGCTTTCAATCCTCTTGTAAATTATTCTAGACAGGATCTTTGAAGCTGATTGTACGGTAATCTTCACATCTGTCAGCTCCCACTATCTTTGGTATAGAGATGATTACATTCTTCTTGAAATCAGGGGGTACCTCACCTGTCTCATAAATCCTACACACCAAGTGAAATAACCTGATCAGACCTTCATCTCCTATGCAGCGTAGCAACTCAATCGGTATATCATCTGTGCCTGGTGCTTTGTTCCTGCTTAAGTCTTCCAAAGCTCTATCAAGTTCTGATCTCAATATTAAATCTCCTTTCGCATCCTCATCAATTTCCTCCTCCCTTTCCATTACATGATTCTCAATCTCCTTTCCCTTATACAAACTCTCTATGTAAGCTTTCCATCTCTCAACCTTTTCTTCCCTATCTGTTAGAGGCTTTCCATTTGTGCCCTTAATATTACAGCACTTAGTCTTCTTTTCCCCAAAAGTATTCTTAATCCTTCGATAAGCTGTGTCTACTTTTCCTAATTTCAGACAATTTTCTATACCTGCACATTTCTCTTTCAACCATTCTTCTTTCACCTCCTTGCACTTCTTGTTAACCTCATTTCTCAGACGTCTGTATTCTGCTTTCCCCTTTTCATCTCTTACATTCTTGTGTTTCCGCCTTTCATCCATCAATTCTAGTATATCCTGAGTGATCCACGGTTTTCTACCTATTCTTTCTTTCCTACCAATGTTTTCTTCTGCGGATTTTGTTATTTCATTCTTCAAAAGTGCCCATTCGTCTGCAATTGAAGTTTGTTTAGGGTTTTTCATTAGTCCTTCCTTTATACTCTTCTTGAATCTTTCGTTCACATCCTTCTCTTTCAGTCTGTCTATTGCCCACCTTTTTGGCTTTTGACTTTTCTTCAGTTTCTTCAACTTTAATCTGCATTTCATTACAACCAGATTGTGGTCAGAGTTTATGTCAGCACCAGGATATGTTTTACAATCCAAAATCTGGTTTCGAAACCTCTGCTTGACCATAATGAAGTCGATTTGGTAACGCCCTGTATCTCCTGGTCTCATCCATGTGTATATCCTTCTATTGTGGTTATTGAATAAGGTGTTAGCTATGACCAACTCATGCTCGGTGCAGAATTCTACCAGCCTGCTTCCTCGATCATTCCTTTCACCTAATCCGAAATCTCCTACTATCTTCCCTTCTCTCCCTTTTCCTACCACAGCATTCCAATCTCCCATTACTATAACCTTTTTATCACCCTTGTTAAACCTCAGAATTTTGTCTATTTCTTCGTAGACCTTTTCAACATCCTCATCATCAGCTTGACTGGTAGGCATATAGACTTGTACCACTGGGGTGCAGGTAGGTTTAGTATTGATTTTTGCTACAATAATCCGTTCACTATATTGCTCATAATATTCCACCCGCTGTCCAAGTTTCCTACTCAATATGAGGCCAACCCCTGCTTGGCCATTGTTTGATTTAGTGCTAATGACCCTATAGTCTCCTGACCAAAAGTCCTGTTCTTCCTGCCAGCACATTTCACTAATCCCAACCAAATCCAACCTCAACCTATCCATTTCCCTTTCTAAGTTTTCTAACCTTCCACTTCCTAGCAGACTTCTAACATTCCACGCTCCGATCCGTAGAATGTCAGATTTCCTCTTTGTCACTTCTGTGATGTTAACCCCCTCTCGAGTAGTCCCCACCCGGAGATCCGAACGGGGGACTAGTTTACCTCCGGATTGAAATTTTACAAGGGAGGAGGCCATCATCACATGTAATTATGCATAGAGAGGTGCATATCCTCGGTAATAGCTTACGGCTGTAGTTTCCCGTTGCTTTCAGCCGTGCAGCAGGACGCAGTGTAGCCATTATTTGGCTTATATTATCAATATCTTAACCGTCTATAAGACTAGTAAAGAATTGATTTATTCTGAAAGGCTGCTACTCCCTTTCAGAATAAGTAAAGAGCAATTCTACTAACAAAAATACTAACCTTCTACCGTACTAACAATTAAATACCAAAATTCTACTAACGAAAAAAATACTAAAGTTCCACCAACAACAAATACTACCAATAAACAGTCTGTCTCCAGGCACACTCACATGCACCCTCACACATCACAGTCAGGAGTCTACTGAAATAATGAACTATAACTAATAAACAATGCAACTGCTACCAGACACACTCACACACCACAGTCTAATAGAACAATGACATATCTAATAGACAAACTAACTACCTACTTACAACTAAAACTAACTACATACTTACTGTACTGTTATTTGAATTGACAATATTTACAAAATGCAATTTAGTTAGATTCTAGTAGTGAGCAATGTAATTGGGGCGAAATTATAGCGAAAATGATAATGAAATGGAAACCAGAACGAAAAGTATGTGAGACGGAAAATACTCACAAAAAGGAACTCAGATGGAAACAACTCACAATATGGTCGTACAAAAGGGAATTTAGAACGAAAAGATTCAAAAAAAAAGGATAGATTGAAAAAGACCCACAAAATGTAGGCTAGGTTAAAAATACGTACAAAATGAAATGTAGCGTCGAAATACTCACAAAATGCAACTGAAATTCAAAATACTTACAAAATGCAAATGAGATCGTAAATACGGACAAAATGCAATTGAGGTTCAAAATACTTACAAAATGCAGTTGAAATTGAAAATACACAATGCAATTCAGATTGAAATATCCCAGTTCCAATCCAAATTATTCACAAAGTGCAAATGAAATTCAAAATACTTACAAAATGCAATTGAAATTGAAAATGCTTACAAAATGTACGGTAGATTCAAACGACTCATCTGGATTGACAATACTTAAAAAATGCAATTTAGATTGAAAATACTTGACAAAATGTAATTTAGATTCAAAATACCCTCAAAATGCAATTGAGAATCATAATATGTGCATAATGCCCACCAAACAAAATGCAATTTTGATTCAAAATTCGTGCGAAATGCGGTTTTAGTTGAAAATACTTACAAAATGCAATTGAAATTCAAAATACTCACTAATAGGCCCGGCCACCTGCATTGAAAGACTTACTGAAAAGCAATTTAGATTGTCAATCATTACAAAATGCAATTGAGGTTGAAAACAATTGCGAGATGTAATTTAGATCGAAAAAACTTACAAAATGCAACGTAGATTAAAAATGCCTAAAAAAATCGCTAAAAGGGAATTTAGATACACGGTGAACCAAGTAACAAAAACAGTGCGGGAATCTTAAAGAGAAAAGGAAATATAAGGAAAAGAGGAGAGGAGAGGAGAGGGTCCGCCCCCAAAGGTAAGGGACAAAAGGGGAAAACGGACCCAGCTCAGGAATCCCTCGGGGTCGCCAACTCACGAACTCACCAGCCGTGAGCCTCTGAGGGTGTGATTCTAATGGATTAGTTGTATTCTACTCATACTAGGCATTTCTCCATGATGTAGTCTCATACGAATTTCTTAAGGGGAAATCCCATCTTTGAGTTCGTTTATGCGAATCTGAATTAATTCTTTAACAGTAATAAATTTCTAATATCTTGTGTGATATATTTGGGAACATTGAGGTTATAACGAAATGAAGTATAAATGAGATACAAAGCTCACGTATGTATAAAATATTTTTCGTCATAAAACAGAATGACATTTTGAGAATTTATGAATGCAATGATTAGAACATGTAATTACGAAATTATTATTACAGTTTTTATGGAAGTAGACTATAACACTTCGACATTTGTGTCAATTATGAACCATGATATTTTACGATATTTGTATAAACGTGTATGAATTTTTGAGAATGTGTGGAATATTATTAACAGCTATTGAGAGCTACTTTACGTATTGGATAATTTAACAGTTGTGTTAATGAAGTACTTTTGAAGCATATTTCCGACATCAATGGATGATCAGGAATAAATTAAGGTGAATATTAGGAATCTCACATGTGGAAAGATTGTCGTAGGTGTTACAAATTTTGAGTATTGTGCGAGCTATTGGGCTATCACTGAATTATGTTAATGAAGTATAATTAAACGTGAAATATAGTCACGAACATCGTTACTAGAAGGCTAGTAGTTAAATAAACCCACCATTTAAAATATCATATGTGCATAAAACAATTCATCTAAATTTGATTGCTATTAATAACACATATTTTTAGTGTGAAGCTATGATCTGAAAAACATGAAATAATTTGTATAACATGGAAGTAATAACTGAAATATTAATTTGAGATAATTGAAGTATTAATTTGAGACAACTCAAATATGGATTGAAATATTAATTGGAATGACTTTACGTTTGATTACCTTAACTGATCGTCGAATATGACAGATTATGTCAATGAGACAGATTTAAAATACTTGTTAATGGAATGATTGATAGTAATGGCGAAATTCGGCTCATGAGTTTAATTGTATATCTTTGTAAATATGTTAATATAAAAATCTGTTAGGCTATTTGTGTAAAATGACTTGTAATATTATTACTCATGCATAAGAACGTTCACGATTTGAGCATTACTAAATGCTGCAACTTCATGCAGTATATTTCAGCCAGATTTAAGGCAACTTGCATATTTATTTATCATATGCTACAGTGGATGATAATCTACTTTTGTTTAGTGGATGTAGATCCACAATGCTACGTTTTTCAGTTAATAAACTTGTTATTTAATTTTAAATTCTATAAATGATTTGGTAATTTATATTAGAAAGGGAATGTGCTAGGCGAACCAGTGCACAGTGGGTCAAAATCGAAATCTAGGGGCACAAAATTATTTTTACGTTTTACTCATGAATTTAGAGTGAAAGCAACGTATATAATTTTTTTACTTCATAATAAACATCAGTTAAGACCTTTTTTAAGCTACGTCTACACATGCAAGAAATTGTCTATAACTAAGAGTTGGATAGAGCATTCAGTTATCTCTTCAGAACAATTTTCTACCCTTAATTTACTTTTAACAAAGTCACAAAGTTCCACTTTTGATATAATCGTCGAACCCAGTGCTTCAAACAGTTGTAAACGTGTGAGAACTGGTTGCGCGGCATCTTCTAAAACGTAAAATAACTAAGTAAGTTGCAAAAAGATGCAAGCAATCTTATAACAGGTGTAAACTACAAGACTTTATCTACATTTTAACATAATTAGAAAGTGACGCAGAGTGACGCGACATACTAAAAATCTAAGTAAAAATAAAATTTTAAAAATAATAGTTAAATATTATATAATGCAAATATAGCTAAAATTACGTAACAATTATGCCCATTAATAACTGAAACACGTTACAGAGATCATACCTTCAGCTGCATGTTCCACCTTAAAGCATCACACTAACCACAAAGACAACCAACCCACAGCCACTTACATTCACCCTCCAATTCAGACTGCTCAAACAGTGGTGACAAATGTACACTAAGATGCGTTTATATCCCAGAATAGTGAGCGGCAATTATATGAGAATGCTGTAGAAGTAATACATTTTGATTTTTTTATTATGAAAATAAATAATTTTGTCCTCCTAGATTTCGATTTTGACCCACTGTGCAGTGGGCAGATTTAGTCAATGCTTAGCCTAACGCCCGAGATTAATTTTACGAGTTTTCGAGTTCATTTTGAGCTAGTGTTTCATTTTCGTTCCTTTAACCACTGCCATTTTCTTATCGCATTCTTTTATAATGAGATGTCCTTATCCCAGGTTGATCCTTCCTTGTTGGTAGAATTTTGGGGGTTATTTCAGCCGGGTACTTCCAGATTCTACGATCCAGCTCTTCCATCGGATATCAACAGGTAAGACCATGTGGATACGGGTACAGTACCATCCCGGCATTTGCCTAGAGACGAAGTGGGAAACCACGGAAAACCACTTTGAGAATGGCTGAGGTGGGAATTGAACCTCCTCTACTCATTTCGACCACCCGAGGCTGAGTAGAACCCGTTCCAGTCCTCATATCACTTTTCAAATTTCGTGGCAGAGCTGGGAATCGAACCTCGGACCTCTGGGGTGGCAGCTAAGCACGCTGACAACTACACCATAGAGGCGGCGAAAAGCTTTATAATACTAGCCTAAAATCCATAGCTCAATCCTTTGGAAACTCGGGTGTCGTCTTGTTATTTGAACAGTCTACATTAATGGAATTACTTTTCAGTCGGTCAACACGAATACACCCAATTAGATTGGGCGAGGGGTAACAATTAACTTCCCTGTGTAATTCATAATACAATAATTATGTACACCCTTAATAAAAACGCTTCTCATACAAGGGGAGGGGCCCTTTATGTGAGAAGTGTTTTATTAAGTGTATAAACGATTCATATATTTTTATTTCAGGCACTAAGAGATAAATTGCCACTCCCCACCCAATCTAATTGCGATACCGTACACTCGCGTTGACCGACTGAAAAGCAATCATGTAGGTTACTTAGCAACACTGAAATATTGCTTCTAATATTTGATCTGTTTATTGAACTGCTCATCTCCTCTTGTAAAACACATGTTAAAATAAAGATATAACGGTTACACAATGCTAAGATACAGTAAATCCAGCAACACACCAACACAGCACAGTCGGCACATGCTTGCTGCCTGCGTGAGAGCATTATTGTCGCGCGGTAGAAAAATATGAGCCAAGCTTCGCGATCAGTTGGTAGACTGTGGTTAAACGTTGTCATGAAGATGTATGTAGCCTCAAATGGGGACCCGCACCGAAAGGCGACAACAGTACATCACCAAGTAGCCAGCGCAGTGGTGAAACAGACATAAATCACAACCTGCCGATTTTCCAATGGAGGGGTTTCTAACCACCAGTAACCCCCCTCCCGGCTACGCCACTATATCCTGAATGTACCCATCTCTCACTCCCATACATGAAAGTCAGCCTGAATACTGAGCAATGTAGGGAGAGTTTGGTCACACTAATCAATATGTATTGAGAAATAAACATAATGATTGATATTGATGTCTTCTATTACATACAAATTGTATTTTACACTTAATCTCTTAATGCTGATGTAATATATGCTGGCAAGAGATGAACACAAGATCTTTTCATATTGAATTTTCTTGAAAGTTAACTGTAACTAAGGAACACTAATTTTGTCTTGGTTACCACCAGTCAGGCAAATAGTGAAGTCAAAATAAGACCAGTGTCATGAATAATTTGAACTGTTGGCATTGTTGAGAGTATCATAGAAATTACCTAATAGCTCCCCTCGGGTCGGTCATTGATGTTCTGTTGACTTGGAAATGAGTTCTGGTTGTGGTGGCGCCACGATGGAATAACTGGCTAAACTTGCCTGCCTGGATTGCACAAGATTCAGGTTTGAATCCTGATTGCAGTCTGCATTTCAAGTCTTACTTAATAGTTGTTGAGAATACTGTAGTTTGTTGTGAATTTAGTATAATAAGTTCTGCATGTTGTGATGAGCTTGTATTGCATCAAGTAACCCCTGCTGATTGCTGGTTGTCTTCTCTGTTCTAGATACACATCAACTTCACTGTTTATACAGGCTACCACTATGAACAGTACATTCCCGAGTTGGAGAGGCTGTGAATATTGTCATGTACAGGCTACAATTATGTGTAATCAAGGCTGATTTTAGAGTATTATTTTATTTTTAAAGTTGTGAAATTTAGGGCAGCCACACACTGAGCACTTCTGAGGTGACCAGTTTAGGGACAGCCATAAAATTGGTAGAGTGAGCCACAGACAAACACCATCCTCCAGCTAGTTCGGCTATATATCTCCAGTAATTAGTATCTTTTTCTGTGCTCTCGGTATGTTTTAAGATAATATATACCGTAATTGTTGTTTGAAGTGGCATAACTGCATGGTTACCAGTTTCCCCCAATTTGCACAACCAGCAAACAATGTGGTCGCTGGGCTTTGAGATAATAGTCAAGATAGGCACTAGGGAAATCGTCAGATTAGAGGGCTCTGCTAAAAGTCACTGGAAAAAAAAAACATAGACTCAGTTGAAGAATCCCTCAAGGCCACTAGTTCTGGAACTCTAGCCAGTAGTCTCTAAGGGTGTAGCTCATTACATTTGTAGCATTTTACAGGTTACACTAGGTTAAGGTGGGTGACACACACTCTACCCCATAAGTCAGGGGTTTGAGGTATACCACAGTTGCAGTTCTAAATCTCACCCATAGGCAGGAAGAAATTTAATGGAAAAAGAAACTGTCATTTACTGGACTTACACCAGGCAAATACTGATGTGGTACCTTATTTTATATCTCGGAGCAGCACTTACCACAAACCTAGATCCTAATAACTAGTTACAAGTATATGAGATTGATGGCCAAGATGTGCTCAGCTCCAAAACATAGCAACAATAACACAACTGACTCCAAAATAAGCAAATCTGCCTGAAGTGCTTCTTGGGGTTCAAATCTCACTCTGTCATCCTGAAAAATGGTTTTCCTTGATTTTCCACTTCAATATGAAGTAAAAACCAGAATGGTATATAATGAGGCGACTGCCATCTCCACTGTTAGTCACCACAGTAACGCAGGAATAAATCATCTCCCACACTAACCCACTGAAGAGAACAGTGCTCCAAGCCCTTAAATGAAACCTTTCTATAAAATCCATTATTTTACTTGCGAAATATCAATTAAACTGACCTCTTCATCCTGTGTAAACTATGGGTCAGTGAACAGACTTGTTTTAATCTGTTCCATTTTTCCACACCTTGAAATGGAGCATGTGTCCACATTCTTGGAGGATAGGGTGTTGAAACTGGCCAATGCAGTTATTTTTAAAACTCAGCAATTCTTCTAGGTTAGTGCCGTGTCTTGTGTGGGGTTTCGCCTAGGACACCAAGCTGGCTCATCGGCGGGCTCTTGGTGTCCCCGCCCGGACCCCCACGGAGTAGAGAACTGCGCGCCACCTCCCTTTATATAAGGTGCAACTGCACCTCCTGACTGCGAGAACTAAAAGTTCAAGCAGCCTCAACCTCCCTATGAAGGCTTCCAAAAAGATGGTATATTGGCTTTCACGGCCAGTGAACTAAAACTCACACAAGACACGGCACAGACCTAGAAGAATTGCTGAGTTTTAATTCACTGGCCATGAAAGCCAATATACCATCTTTTTGGAAGCCTGCATAGGGAGGTTGAGGCTGCTTGATCTTTTAGTTCTCGCAGTCAAGCGGTGCAGTTGCACCTTATATAAAGGGAGGTGGCGCCGCAGTTCGCTACTCCAATGGGGGTCCGGGCGGGTCACCAAGAGCCCGCCGATGAGCCAGCTTGGTGTCCTAGGTGAAACCCCACACAAGACACGGCACAAACCTAGAATAATTGCCGAGTTTTAATTCACTGGCCGTGAAAGCCAATATACGCAGTTATTTTTGTCTCGGTAGTGGGCTCCACAAAGTAGCTGGTGTGCAGCTGCCCTTAGACGTTCTGAAGCAGTGGCTGTTTTTGGTTGTCTATTCCAATGCTGACATGTTTGTGAACTTATTCACAAATCAAGCCACAAAGAAGCATTCCATGATTATCATGTTCTTTGTATATTTCTATATATTTGCTGGATCTCTGTTTTATATTTAAAAAAAAAAGATGTAATTTATTTAGAAGACCTGTTTAAAATACTCAATCATTCCATGTGAAATAAAATTTCGAATAAACACTGTTTCATTATTTTAACTTGCCCAAACTCTTCCACCGTATTAGCCTACTTTCCAATTCCAATGGTAACAAATGAAAGCTTTAAGCTATTAGGTTGTTTAATGCACAATTAGTGCGGGCCATATAGCTGGAAGACAGAGAATTAAAATGTCTGACCCATGTGGGATTCAAACCCATAACTTTTGACATTGTATGCCGATGGTCTGACCACTGAGCTAATGGGGGACACATTAATTCTCACTTGGCAATGACACATCTATGAGCTGGTCTATGCCAGCCTATCATACTGTGATTGTTGCCAGCCATGGGCTAGCTATATATTCCAAGAATTTCAGCTCCTAGTTTGGGTAATGCACAAATAGTGATAACTAGGGCACAGATGTTATTGCCGTAAAAAAGATTTAAAAATTCACTTAAAACATTCAAAAAAATAAGTAATAAATGACCTAAAAATTCGAAAAATGCACTATAAAATGGAGAAAATGATCTTAAAATTATAAACTCACTAATATTTCAAAAATTCGAAAAATGCACTATAAAATGGAGAAAATGTTCTTATAATAATGAACTCTCCAATATTTCAAAAATGACATCTTAGGCATAAACTCTAACTGAAAAGTCAATCAAAATGGATTTCTAGCACTTAACAAAAGGTTTATGTTCACTTTAGTCTGAGTTGCACTGCACTACGAATGTCATTCTGATGTCAATTGTAAATGATCTGCGGTTGTCAGCCAACAAGTTTTTATATCTTGAAAGGCTGCGTTCAACATCAACTGATGTGATCGGAGCGTTCTTGAAGTGAGGAAGGTCGTTTGCTGGTAAATCCTCCTCAATCCCATCCATGCAGTAGTTTTCATGAGAAAGAATGTCTGAGATTTTGCATAATGTTCTATATCCGGTGTTTTTGTCCAGCACTTTTTTCAGTTTTGATGCAATACCCGCAGCAATTTCGCCACGATTGTTGCCAAGACTAGTTTCCACCCGGTTGATTAAGGAAATTGATTCAACCATTTCTTTGCCCTTTTTCTCCAATGATGTTGAAACGGTTTGACTGCCCCTAACTGTTGGGTGAGAAATGTAACTGTTTACCTTTGCCTAAGCTATGTTGTTTTAATGGGCGCCAAGACCTCAACGCAATGTTGAAATCTAAATTTGTATTTAACAACGTCTAGCTCTGGCAGAACACATTCAAGACTCTATTCACTCAGATCGTGGTATGATTTGATCATTAACCCAACAAACAATTGTATCAGGAGAAGGAATTGGTCTATATCTAATACTACCTACTGAAAGCAAAGATTGCATTGTAAAAGAAATGAATTTATTATATAAAACAAGTATAGCAAAATTAATAATAATAAGTATAAAATTTAAATTGGAGCGTTGTGATTTGAATATTACCGATAGAAAATTACGTGAAAACGGAGTCTGATAAATTGATTTTACTCTTATTTCCAAGCTATGAAGTTACTGAAATATGAAATATAAAACAAAGAAAAATGAGAGATTGCGTATTTCTGCGTCATCTGCGCTTACCACTGGAAATTGCCAAAGCATTTCCCTCGTACTGGATGATGCTGTGTGCTTCCCACAGTCTCCTGGACGTCGCCATCTTCTTCGTTATATGATGATATTCTGGTAGATTAGATAATTCTATGGTCCGTACATCGGACCCAAACACTCGTATAACCACACTGGTTAAGTTTTACAAAAGTTAGTCCTCCGCTCCATGGAACATCGGAGCGACTCCCGCGTGAACCATACTTGGCAAGTTCAACACTGATAGTCACTAACTCCCCTGAACATCGGAGCGACACGCACTTGCAACCACACTCCGCAAGTTCTACACAGATAGTTCTCGTTCCACGGCGCGTCGAACGATATATCCACACGCCGGCTCCCCCACTCTTCAGTCCCAACTAGCTTACGTCGTCTCCACTGATTGGCTGACCCACCACGCGATCTTCCCCTCCTCTGGGTCATTACACTCGGCGGGAGGGTTCCGTTTCAACAATTCGCCTTTCCTGGACGATGCGAGCCCGCTTGCGTAATTCTTCTCGACAGGAATCAGCTTGTATTTGAATTCCCAGTGAGTCATCTCTCTCAAATACCCTAACTGACAAAAACTCCGTAAAATTCCGTAATCAGATAATTTTCTATGATATCGTCGTTCGTAATAATTTGCATGATAGCGTTTTCTAAGACATAGAAAACCTATCTGAATGCTAATAATTTTTATAAAATGCTCCGAAAATATCTAAATAATAATTTTAATAAATTAATAATAATAATAAATTAACATGAAAAATTCTCTTGGCTGAACAATTTGCCGCGTAAATAATTACAGAATGGCTTCCAACTGACTTATGCCAGTTGCATAAAAACCCTTCGAAAAACACGTTACATATTCGCCTCGGATCATCGGATGATTTACCGTGACGACGGTCCATTATCCGATTATCCCAGACACGTTAATAAACCCCATCCAAAATACATATTACATAAATGAAATCTCCCTAAATTACAGATATATACACTCATAATTTTTCTTCACGCACTTTGCGTCAAAGTTTGTTGTCACTATGGATTGCACTTTGCAACCAGTCCAATGTTTCTCACATAAAATAGTGTTCCACGGATATTTCCGCCTCTCAAATTCCTCTATGTTGGAGAAATAGACATAATTAATGTGTGAGCACTATGTATTTATGATGTCATATCACACGCATTGAAGGTGTTCTGATATATTTATATCACCATAGAACTTCCTAATTTCACTGGAGGTCCCTTCCTTATGGTGACATTTAATTCCACTTATCACTGAGCACACGATCACACTATTGTGGCAGCGCCTCGTGACCATAATACTTAATCTCTCTTTAAAGTAGAATAAATTAATATTGATTTCTGAAAAAAAACAGTAAATGCGCATTACATATAACACCAAATATTTCTGTGCCGTAATCGCCCTGTCTTGTTAAGTTCCCGTAGACCATATTCTACTTAATACTAGTTCTCAACACAGACCATTTCTCCTCACACAAATAGTACCTTTGTACAAATTACCTTAAATTACACACTTACAAAAATCTTACATGGCGAGGCCGTAAACAGAAATCACGTGTGCTGATATGTATGAGTTTCATGAAGGACTGTCTCGCATTCTGATGGCCCATCTTTTGCCTCGTGGACGCCTTAAGCAAAAATACCATGTACAAGCGCTCACCCATCTCTTGGAGGCAAATGGGAATTCACCAGCGCTACCAAATTCTGGCCTTGGTGTATCGAGACATTTTAGTGCTCAAGAGCATCCGACAATCCCGTCATATTTCCCTGTACCTTAAAAACTCTCATTTACTTACATACTACCCCCCTGTGCGACTTCTGATACGCCAGCCTTGAAGACCAGCTCCTCCCACGCACCAAATACCACACTTACTCATTTGATAGGCTGGCTCGCCAGCTAAACACACTCACTTTATGACACATATTTTCGTAGACTATGTATATTATACGTCCCGTATAATCTGTTTCCCTCACTATTCTCCAGCACATATGCTGTTTTCCCAATACGTTTGGAAACTATAAATGTTTCTGCGTCACCTGCTTCCAACCTTGCAAGTGGCTCCCTTAAATGAACGTCATCACGTTACTCTACCTACCATATTTCTCAGTGTCTGTAACGATGCCCTGTTGCTACTGTCCACACATGCTAACCCTACCTTCCTATGGTGTCACACCTCTACTCGACACTCTATGACCTAAAAATGTCACTTCTGACTGACAGAATGACGACTTAGACAGCTTCAAAGTGAACCCTGCCTGATCTAACTTCTAAAAAACTATATCTAAATGACGTAGATGCTCCTCAAAACTGCGTGAACTAATTACCATATCATCTATGTAAATGGTTACAAACTCTCCTGTGTCATCCCCTAATGCGATGTTTAAAGCCCTAATTAAAGCTGCTGAACTACTCTTTAACCCATAAGGTGTTCTACAAAATTGATAAAGGTTATATTTATGACTAAAAGCTGTAAATGGTCTATCTTCGTACATAAGTGGCACTTGCCAAAAACTGGAACTCAAATCTACACAAGTGAAATACTTCTTCCCCTCAAATGTTTGCATTAATTCCTCTATTGACATAGATTTCAGCTGATCTGAACTAATTCTACTGTTAACCAAACGAGCGTCTAAACAAATACGAACAGTGCCGTCGGTCTTGGGTACCGTGATCAAAGAATTAACATATGGACTGTTAGAATGCTCAATAATCCCATCTTCAAGCATCTGGTTAATTTGTGCCTCAACTGCACTCTGATAAGCGAAAGGTACAGGATATCTATGTCCTGTGAATACTGACCTATCAATAACGTTCAATGAATGTGTATAGCAATTGGCCATACCAATGCGATCCTCAAACACTCTCCTATTACACCATAACACATCATAGAGCCGAACACACTGTTCATCCTCTATATTTCCCTGAAATGCAGCCTCACGTAACGAGTCCTCTAGGCTTCCGTTCGTAATCACACTGCCCACAAAACATGGAGAACCCCGCTCTACGGCTGGCGATATCTCATTTAAAGTACAAATCACACCTACAATACTACTTCTCTGAATATGGTCATTGAACGCTACTTCTACTTCAGAATCTCCCCATTTAAATTTCAAACTCCCTACATCATAACATAAGTTACCAGACACTCTACTTAGCCACTCTGATCCCAAGATAACACTGAATACTAAATTTGGATTTACAAGGCAAATCTGCTTCTCTACATGATTATTAATTTTAATGTCTACTAAAACTTGCTTAGAAATTACTTTAGACCTCTTCCCAACAGCTGTGATAACAAAAGTGCTTTTAATTGGCATCTCCTCAAAATTTACTCCAGTTCCTTTCATTTTATCATAAAATGCACTACTTATGCAACTCTTCATACAACCACTATAAATTAAAACATCTGTGTACGCCTCGGACACGTTAAATTTAACTATGGGGCTCTTACTAACCACTTCCTGAATAATACCTTCATCATTTAGTTCATGTAATAATTCATTTCTTACATTTAGGTCATAGTGTTCCTGTATAATTGTATGGACAGGGCATGCTACAGACTGAGATTCTGACCTTACTTCGCAGCCTGGTTCGCGTTTAAAGAACCGCTACAGCTGGCCGTAGTACTACTAACTACTAAACTGGTCTGGTTGTTCTGGGCTGTGTTGTCATTGTTTGGCGGTATATTACTACCACTAGGCTGTCCTCTTCCTTGACCCCTATTCTGGTTGTAATTATTGTCATTATAATTTCTTCCTTGATTTCCCCTGAAATCATTGTTTCTCCCTTGATTTCCCCTGTAATCATTGTTCCTCCCTTGATTTCCCCTGAAATCATTGTTCCTCCCTTGATACTGATTACCATAGCCATTTCCTCTGTTCTGATTTAGCTGATTATTATTATTTCTATTTTGAGCGTTGGCTCCTTCGCCACCGTTCCCTTGAACTTCCTGATGCCTGGCTTCATTAGGTCTATTATTATTATTACCCTGGTTCCTATTGAAATTGTCCTCATAACCCCCTCTCCCTAGTGCATCAAATGTGCTTAACAAATTTTCTACTTGTGATATTGTCTTTACATTCTGGATACAAGCAGCCTCCTTGATCCTATAGGGAAAGTGCCTAAGTAGCAACCTTACCACATCACTTTCCTCCTTCAACCCATCCAGATATTTACACACTAATACCTGCCCTAAAAAGTATTCGGTCATGGTGGAGCTTCCTTTAGGGTTATATTTACCACACACTACTCCCTCACGATGCTGCGACTGAATAACCTCATTCCAGAACTTTTCACAGAATTTCATTTTAAAATCATTGATATCAGTAAACTTGTCTCTGTAGACAGCAAACCAATTCCTCGTTTCCCCCACAAACACTTGTTCTAAAATTTCAACTACCTGGCACCACTCAATACTACCATTTTCCAACCTCTCCCCGAATTTATTTTCTATAGTGTTCATGAACTCCATTGGGCACCCCTGTCGATTGCTGAACTTACCCAGTTCTACCTCCCTGTGTGTGCTATTCACAAAAACTGGCCTATTCTGACTATTTTCTTGCCTGATCCTAGCTTTTAATTTTAACTCTAATTCTGCGATTTTCTCCTCAGCCTTCCTCTCAATACTGTTTACTGTTAATTTAATGTTTCCTTCTGATTCTTCTACTTTATCATATAGCTTTGCTTGTTTCTCCTCAATCTTGCTAATGCTCTCTCTATTACTCTCTCTTAAATCATTTACTTCTGCAACTATTTGCGAGTGGACTTTCTCAATTCTACCCCCCAGCTGTTCCTTAACCTCTTTAGTTGCTACCTGAATTTTGTCAATTTCTCCCCCCAATTGCTTTTTGACCTGCTGTGTTTCCAGTTGCACTAGTTCTTTTAAATTTTCAGCCTGTGTACTGATTCTAATTTCTAACTCCTCCTGTACTTTTCCTAATTTCTTGTCTACATCTGCAATGATCTCTTTAACCTTCTCTTCCATTACTCCTCTGATTTCTCCTCTAATCTGCTCCATTTTCACACTAATTTCCTTGTTGTTCTTATCTAATTTTGCATTATTCTGTTCTATTTTTTTATTTAAAGCTTCTGTACTTTCTTTATTTTCCCTACTGTTTTGTTCTAATTTTGCATTATTCTGTTCTAATTTTGCATTTAAAGCTTCTGTACTTTCTTTATTTTCCCTACTGTTTTGTTCTAATTTTGCATTATTCTGTTCTAATTTTGCATTTAAAGCTTCCGTTCTTTCTTTATTTTCCCTACTGTTGTTCTAATTTTGCATTATTCTGTTCTAATTTTGCATTATTCTGTTCTAATTTTGCATTTAAAGCTTCTGTACTTTCTTTATTTTCCCTACTGTTTTGTTCTAATTTTGCATTATTCTGTTCTAATTTTGCATTATTCTGTTCTAATTTTGCATTTAAAGCATCACTACTTTGTTCTGATACATGAACTCGAGAAGTAAAGTTTTTAATTCTGGTTGGCCGCCTACACTCCCTGTTTCAGTATCGGGATTTACCTCCGCTACCCCGGTACTACCATCACTCGACATACTGCTCGTATCATCATTCTCCAGTTGATGACCACTACGTAACCTCATCTGTCTTTCTTTCTCATCCCCCATAATGATATACACTGATAAAGACAAATAACCCCCAAAATACAGGCACAGAAATATATACCCTTCTCCTTCCACAAATGTTATTAGGTTTTCATCCCCACGTTGGGCGCCAAATGAAACGGTTTGACTGCCCCTAACTGTTGGGTGAGAAATGTAACTGTTTACCTTTGCCTAAGCTATGTTGTTTTAATGGGCGCCAAGACCTCAACGCAGTGTTGAAATCTAAATTTGTATTTAACAACGTCTAGCTCTGGCAGAACACATTCAAGACTCTATTCACTCAGATCGTGGTATGATTTGATCATTAACCCAACAAACAATTGTATCAGGAGAAGGAATTGGTCTATATCTAATGCTACCTACTGAAAGCAAAGATTGCATTGTAAAAGAAATGAATTTATTATATAAAACAAGTATAGCAAAATTAATAATAATAATAATAAGTATAAAATTTAAATTGGAGCGTTGTGATTTGAATATTACCGATAGAAATTACGTGAAAACGGAGTCTGATAAATTGATTTTACTCTTATTTCCAAGCTATGAAGTTACTGAAATATGAAATATAAAACAAAGAAAAATGAGAGATTGCGTATTTCTGCGTCATTTGCGCTTACCACTGGAAATTGCCAAAGCATTTCCCTCGTACTGGATGATGCTGTGTGCTTCCCACAGTCTCCTGGACGTCGCCATCTTCTTCGTTATATGATGATATTCTGGTAGATTAGATAATTCTATGGTCCGTACATCGGACCCAAACACTCGTATAACCACACTGGTTAAGTTTTACAAAAGTTAGTCCTCCGCTCCATGGAACATCGGAGCGACTCCCGCGTGAACCATACTTGGCAAGTTCAACACTGATAGTCACTAACTCCCCTGAACATCGGAGCGACACGCACTTGCAACCACACTCCGCAAGTTCTACACAGATAGTTCTCGTTCCACGGCGCGTCGAACGATATATCCACACGCCGGCTCCCCCACTCTTCAGTCCCAACTAGCTTACGTCGTCTCCACTGATTGGCTGACCCACCACGCGATCTTCCCCTCCTCTGGGTCATTACACTCGGCGGGAGGGTTCCGTTTCAACAATTCGCCTTTCCTGGACGATGCGAGCCCGCTTGCGTAATTCTTCTCGACAGGAATCAGCTTGTATTTGAATTCCCAGTGAGTCATCTCTCTCAAATACCCTAACTGACAAAAACTCCGTAAAATTCCGTAATCAGATAATTTTCTATGATATCGTCGTTCGTAATAATTTGCATGATAGCGTTTTCTAAGACATAGAAAACCTATCTGAATGCTAATAATTTTTATAAAATGCTCCGAAAATATCTAAATAATAATTATAATAAATTAATAATAATAATAAATTAACATGAAAAATTCTCTTGGCTGAACAATTTGCCGCGTAAATAATTACAGAATGGCTTCCAACTGACTTATGCCAGTTGCATAAAAACCCTTCAGTTGCACCTTATATAAAGGGAGGTGGCGCCGCAGTTCGCTACTCCAGTGGGGGTCCGGGCGGGTCACCAAGAGCCCGCCGATGAGCCAGCTTGGTGTCCTAGGCGAAACCCCACACAAGACACGGCACAAACCTAGAATAATTGCCGAGTTTTAATTCACTGGCCGTGAAAGCCAATATACGCAGTTATTTTTGTCTCGGTAGTGGGCTCCACAAAGTAGCTGGTGTGCAGCTGCCTTGAGACGTTCTGAAGCAGTGGCTGTTTTTGGATGTCTATTCCAATGCTGACATGTTTGTGAACTTATTCACAAATCAAGCCACAAAGAAGCATTCCATGATTATCATGTTCTTTGTATATTTCTATATATTTGCTGGATCTCTGTTTTATATTTAAAAAAAAAGATGTAATTTATTTAGAAGACCTGTTTAAAATACTCAATCATTCCATGTGAAATAAAATTTCGAATAAACAACTGTTTCATTATTTTAACTTGCCCAAACTCTTCCACCGTATTAGCCTACTTTCCAATTCCAATGGTAACAAATGAAAGCTTTAAGCTATTAGGTTGTTTAATGCACAATTAGTGCGGGCCATATAGCTGGAAGACAGAGAATTAAAATGTCTGACCCATGTGGGATTCAAACCCATAACTTTTGACATTGTATGCCGATGGTCTGACCACTGAGCTAATGGGGGACACATTAATTCTCACTTGGCAATGACACATCTATGAGCTGGTCTATGCCAGCCTATCATACTGTGATTGTTGCCAGCCATGGGCTAGCTATATATTCCAAGAATTTCAGCTGCTAGTTTGGGTAATGCACAAATAGTGATAACTAGGGCATAGATGTTATTGCCGTAAAAAAGATTTAAAAATTCACTTAAAACATTCAAAAAAAGACTGTAATAAATGACCTAAAAATTCGAAAAATGCACTATAAAATGGAGAAAATGATCTTAAAATTATAAACTCGCCAATATTTCAAAAATTCGAAAAATGCACTATAAAATGGAGAAAATGTTCTTATAATAATGAACTCTCCAATATTTCAAAAATGTCATCTTAGGCATAAACTCTAACTGAAAAGTCAATCAAAATGGATTTCTAGCACTTAACAAAAGGTTTATGTTCACTTTAGTCTGAGTTGCACTGCACTACGAATGTCATTCTGATGTCAATTGTAAATGATCTGCGGTTGTCAGCCAACAAGTTTTTATATCTTGAAAGGCTGCGTTCAACATCAACTGATGTGATCGGAGCGTTCTTGAAGTGAGGAAGGTCGTTTGCTGGTAAATCCTCCTCAATCCCATCCATGCAGTAGTTTTCATGAGAAAGAATGTCTGAGATTTTGCATAATGTTCTATATCCGGTGTTTTTGTCCAGCACTTTTTTCAGTTTTGATGCAATACCCGCAGCAATTTCGCCACGATTGTTGCCAAGACTAGTTTCCACCCGGTTGATTAAGGAAATTGATTCAACCATTTCTTTGCCCTTTTTCTCCAATGATGTGATTGTTGCTTTCAATAACGCGAAATTTTATTTTATGAATGCCAAACTACCTTAACTGTTTGGTTCAGTCCTGGACAATTTTTATTGCTGCAGCTTCTTCACTGTCAAAACTCTGCACTATTTCCTTCACTATCTTGAAGTTTTCACAATAATACATACACGCGTTTAACCACGTGCCCCAGCGTGTTATAGGTTGTGGAGGTACGGTAATGCAATGTCTGGAGCTTTCGCTCTAAAACGTGCGACTCTCGAGGGTTCTTTTAAGAAAACTTTCTTAACGCTCTCTATAAGCCTGTCCACACTGGGGTAAAGAGCCCTTACTTCTTCACTAACTCTGTGCAGTCCATGGGCAAAACATGTAACATGGACCATTTTAGAATAGAGTGCCTTCAATGGATTAGCTGCGCGTACCATATACGGTGCAGCATCGGTTAAAAATAAAAGTACATCGTCATGTTTGATGCCCTCAGGCCACAGGAGAAACATAGCACAATCAAACAGTTTTGATATGGTAGAATAATTGGTCTTTTCTAACACTTCGGCAGTCAAGAAAAAATTTTCACCTGGTGTATGCACTTCTAAAGTTCCGATCACAACGTTGGCTGTATGACGCCCGATAGCATCTAAAGTTTCGTCGATTGACACCCATATCTTTCTCCCGAGAGTTCCGGATCTTATTTTGTTTAGTGTGTCTACGTAACACTGCGGTAAATAATTCTTACGTAAAGTTGATTCGTCTGGTATTTCTTGATTTGTATGTTTCTCCAAAAATCCAAGTAATTTCGGGCTGTTGAGTTTATACGGTACAGCGGAAGGTTTTGCAGATACAAATACATCACACAATTCTTTACTGAACTGTGAGGACTTGCCGGAAGTCGAAGCAACTGAAGGCAGTAAGCGCTGAGTTGCAGGTTTATTTGAAACACGCTAAAGAGCACGAATGTGTTTATCGCGACCGATATGTTGAGTTACAGTAAATCTTCTTTCAGCAGCTACTTTAGTTCCACACAGTTTGCAAAACCATATGCTTCCATCGGTAGAAAACTCAGTCACCAAATTCAGAAACTAGTTGTTTTAAATGCACTGACACACTCTGTATCATTTTAGGCATTTTGAAAGCGGGAATGAACGATATCTCTCGCTGTCAACAATGCGGAACTGAGATGAGAGTATACACCTCTTCCCCTTTCTACCCTGCCACAGGTAACCTTGGTCAACAGAGCAGGTAACATTCCATTCCGCAAATAACTGGTTTGCGACAAAAACAAGAGCATCTGAATACCTACGGTACCGTTCTTCTGCATCCAAGATATATCTGTTTCTACTAATAGCAATACTGAAATATTTTATTTCAATGTTTTAAATTATCTTGTATCAGCTACTAGCTTCTTCTTAACTCAGAGAGACGTAACTCCCTCTTATAAAGCTGTGACATGACTAATTTGGAAAAAAATGACCTTAACCCCTCAAGCGTGATATTGTGAAACTCTGGGCTGCACCCACAAAGTGCATTATTACTAGCCTACTCCCAATGGTAAGCGTGGTATCATATGCATTTCGCTATAATTTCCAAACGCACTGGCAAAAGTTTTCAAAAAACACACAATAACAACAAGATTTAACATAATATTATATACTTTCAATAACACACCCCCCACCCCCCCCCCCCCCCCTGTGGGTGGTGGTGGGGGTTAGAATACACCCACGGTATCCCCTGCCTGTCGTACGAGGCGACTAAAAGGGGCGACCTTGGCTATTCTTTTAGGTTTCCGCCTTGTCTTGCGAATTGGACCTCCCGTGGGTGGGAGGGATGGAATACACTCACAGGTATGCCCTGCCAGTCGTAGAAGGCGACTAAAAGGGTTTCTTGGCCCAGGTCCCCTTTACGGGTTTGACAGCCAGCTCTAAACGCCCCACTTTGTGCGATATAACTCTCATTAGGTTATATCGCACGCCTTTTTCCGTTCATGTTTTTGAGGTCTGGCACTCAAAATTATATGTGCGTGCTGTCAGGGGAAGGGCCACCTAAGTGTGCGACTACGCTCGAGAGCCTGTTCGGTCTGGCCACACCGACAGGTGGGTGCGCCATGTACCCTGCAGTAGTATCCGCCTGACAACGCAGGTCCCCGCACAGCTGCATGCCTGTGCTGGAAAACTCTCTAGTATATGCCAAGGGGTACATGCCTGTATGCATGTCAAACATCGGACCCCCGGGCAATGCCTTCCAAGCTAGGCGGGCCTTGCCTTGGCTGGGTAGCGCCTACAGAGACAGCCCGTGATTGGAGTCGGTGGCATTCAGGGAGGATGAAATGGCTATGGGACAGAAAAGGAATATCTCCCAACAGGGTGGTCCGCCACCCAAGTCTTTAACTTTTGGTTCCCTACGGGGATCAACCCCCTGGGAACAGTCTGTTCGTGAGAATCTGGGTGCTAACACTCCCAAGTTTCTGGTTGCAACCAGAACGGATGGGGGTGATTTCAAGATGGTAAAGTCTATTTTGTTTTC
The DNA here is from genome assembly GCA_946902985.2 of Meconema thalassinum. Lineage (NCBI taxonomy): Eukaryota > Metazoa > Arthropoda > Insecta > Orthoptera > Tettigoniidae > Meconema > Meconema thalassinum. Next base: position 416,605,543 of record OX336389.2, read on the forward strand.
TCGCCACATAGAAGGTGTCTATGGTGAGCTTGAGTAGGTACAAAAGATGAGAAACGGTAGCTTGTTGCTCAAGACTAGGACTGGTGAGCAGGTTGAACAACTTCTGAAATGTGACCACCTTGGCGATATCCCTGTCAAAGTGGAAAAGCACACGTCTCTGAATCTGGTCCGAGGAGTTATTTTCCACCGGGACCTGATTCTGAACACTGACGAAGAGCTCAAGGAGGATATGCAGCACCGTCACGTGACTGATGTCCGGCGCATCACGCGCAAGGTCAATGGTCAAATTGTGGATACTGGTGCTTTCATTATTTCCTTTGAGCTTTCGGTGCTCCCGGAGAAAGTCAAGGTTACAAGTTACCGTTGTGACGTACGGCCTTATATCCCTCCACCAATGAGGTGTTATAAGTGCCAGAAGTTCGGGCACATGTTATCCCGATGCTCAAGCCCTCAAATCTGCGGCACATGCGGTAAGGTACCCCACGAAGCGGAAGAGTGCACAACACCATATCAGTGCATTAATTGCCCTGGATTTCATTCTCCTCGGGACAGGAACTTCCCTGTCTTCCTGAGTGAGAAGAAAATCCAGGAGATCAAAACCCTGGATGGTCTCACCTACCAGGAGGCCCGCAAGAAGTACCATACCACGATTTCACCTTCTCCCAAGATTGACTATAGAGTCATAATACCCAATTTGGTCCCGGCTACTTCATCTTTTGTCTCAGCTGTAAAACCTTCTAATGTATCACCGCCGTCTACACCCCAGAATCGGAAAGAGAGCCCGAAGGTGACTTCAACCCCACCTTCGGCCCCAAAGAATGCTGTGCGAGCGAAGGCTTCTCCGCCCGCACAGCAGGGGAGGAAGTTGAAGACTTACTCCCCACTCGGGAGGCTCCTGACCCGTCTATATATCTTAAAGAGGCGGGGAAGAAGGGACCCCGCACTACGCATTCCCTTTCTCCAAAAAAGGGGAAGCCATCCGCCCCACCACCTGCGGATGCTTCCGCGCCTGGGGACGTTTCGGTCCCCAGATCTACGCGCTCCCCACGGAGATCCCCCCGCCGCCAAACAGCGTCTAGGAAATCTTCCGCTGAGTCGATTCACTCCACGACCTCGCCTGAGGACATGGAGATTATAGTCGACGTAGTGAGTGAAGATCCTCCAGAGGATAAGTTGTAGCTTGCTGCTCCAACTTATTCCCTAGTTTATAAGTTCACACTGTGGCACTGTTACGGTGGAATTGTAACAGTTATGACGGCATTTGACAGAGCTCCGTCAGCTCATTGCACAATACGCAGCGAGTATAGTCTGCCTACAGGAAACAAACCTCAGACCTGATCACGAGACTTTTCTGAGAGGTTTCAGACTATACTCTAAAGAGCGACAAGACGCCGCCCGGGCTTCCGGGGGCGATTGTACCTTCGTTCGCTCTGACTGCTACAGTGAAGAGTTTCCGCTCGCCACTCCTCTGGAAGCTATTGCAGTTCGCGTGTCCTTGCCTGTTATGACAACTGTTTGTAACGTGTACCTTCCACCGAACCAGCCGCTTGATATTAATGACGTCTTTGATCTTGTTGATCAACTTCCAGTCCCTTTCCTTATCGTGGGTGATTTCAACTCGCACCACCCCCAATGGGGATCACCATCTTCCTGCCCCAGAGGAAGGGACGTGGAGGGTTTAATTCAGGGGTTGGATTTATCCCTATTAAATACAGGGGAAGCTACACATTTTAGCTTAGCGCACGGCACGTACTCACACATTGACTTGAGTGTGTGTAGCCGTGCGCTGGTCCCCCTATTTGATTGGTATGTACACGACGACCTCTGTGACAGTGACCATTTCCCGATCGTTCTTACACTTCTGAACCAGAAGCCCGTGGAGTTCCCCAGTCGTTGGGTGCTTAAGCGGGCAAATTGGCCCTCGTTTCAAGAACGAGCTGTGTTCGTTGATCTTGGTTGCCGAAGCGTCGATGACGAGGTACAGCACATCACCGATGTGCTTCTTGCTGCCGCCGAAGATTCCATTCCATCCTTTTCTGGGACTCCTCGTCTCAAACTCGTCCCTTGGTGGACAGAGGATATTGCAGCGGCAATAAGAGACCGTCGTCGAGCTCATAAGCACTACCGTCGGCGTCCAACCATGGCCAATTTGGTGGCGTTTAAGGAATTTCGTGCCAAGGCACGGATTCTTATTCGCCAGAGTAAGAAACAATCCTGGGAACGGAATGTGTCTTCTATTACGGCACATACCCCCTCCTCTCAAGTGTGGACTAAACTACGACGCATTTCGGGAATTCAGACATCTTCTACTGTACCGGGAATTTCCATTGATAATAAATTGGTTACCGATCCTTATCGCGTTGCAAACCATCTCGCCTCGTATTTTGCGGATATATCCGGTTCCGATAACTATGACCCTGCCTTCGTGGCCCTGAAGCGCGAAGCGGAACGTTTCCAGCTTAGTTTTGCTTCCCGCGCTTCGGAGGAGTACAACGTGCCCTTTACGGAGTGGGAACTCCGCGGAGCGCTATTTGTCTAACTAACGGTCTTGCAAGCTCTTTGAGAGGATGGTCAATCGGCGCCTGGTGTGGGTTCTGGGGAAACGGGGACTCCTGTCTGAATACCAGTGTGGTTTCAGGGCATCTCGGTGTACCAACGACCATCTGGTACGCCTGGAGACCGCCATACAGGACGCTTTTCTCCGGGGACAGCACCTAGTCGGTGTTTTCTTTGACCACGAGAAGGCCTATGACACCACTTGGCGTTACGGCATCCTCTCTACCCTGCATCAATGGAAATTCCGAGGTAACTTGCCGGTTTTTATTGCGAATTTTCTGTCCCTTCGCCTGTTCCGTGTCCGAATAGGGGGGGGGGACATATTCACAATATCATATACAGGAAAACGGAGTCCCACAGGGATCGGTGCTTAGCGTAACATTATTTGCGATTGCCATAAACGGAATAGTCGCTGCTGCTGGTCCAGCAGTGGTAACGTCGCTATATGTATAAGACTTCGCTCTACATTATAGTGTGCAAAATATGGCGGTCGCTGAACGACAGCTACAACAAGCTATTCGGAGAGTGGAACGCTAGACACTAGAGCATGGCTTTCGATTCTCAACCGCTAAGTCCTCGGTTGTCCATTTCTGCCGAAAGCGCACTCTCCATCCTGATCCTGAGCTTTATCTGGGCAATGTAGCTTTGCCTGTTGTTGCTGCGTACCGGTTCCTTGGGCTCCTTTTCGATCAGAAATTGACGTGGGAGCCACACGTGCGGCGTTTGAAAACTGTCTGTGCTAAGAAACTCAACATGTTGCGGTTTCTTAGCGGCACATCATGGGGGGGGGGGGGGTGGACCGCGCGGTGCTCCTACGTTTTTATAAGGCACTGATTTTATCTAGATTAGATTATGGCAGTGTAGCATATGGTTCGGCCCGTAAGTCAGTGCTTGTTAAACTGGACAGTGTCCACCACGGCGGTGTGAGGCTGGCGACGGGTGCCTTTCGGACGAGCCCAGTCGTCAGCTTGCTCGCCGAGGCTGGCGTACCTCCTTTACACCTGAGGCGCCAACAAGTACTGCTGACCTATGCTGCAACTATTCGACAGATGCCACTTCATCCAAGCTATCCATGTTTGTTTTCCAATCCGAATCGCCGGCTGTATGATGCGCTCGCCCGAGCCACTCGGCCGGCGGGGATTCGCTTGGATGCCTTATACCGTCAGTTCCGATTTCCTTCTGTCTCCTGTATCGTCCGAGTACCTAGCAAGGCCCCTCCGTGGACGGTCTCTCGCCCTGATATCATCCTGGATCTGCACACCGGTCCCAAGTCGGACACGGACTCCTCCGTCCTTCGGAGGCTGTTCCAGTCCGTGGTGTCTGGGATCAGGGCTTCTATTCACGGACGGTTCGAGGGTAAACGAGAAAGTAGGCTGTGCATTTGTGGTTGAGGATCGTCGGTTTCTATTTTCACTTCCCGAGGCCTGTGGCGTGTACACAGCGGAGCTCTATGCCATCGTAGAGGCTCTGCAGTACACGTTATCAGACGATCACTAGCACTTTCTTGTGTGTACTGACTCTCTGAGTGCGCTGCAAGCGATCGATGTGTGTTTCCCGAAGCACCCGTTGGTCCAGCGTGTGCACGACCTGCTCGTTAGTTCGCGTAACGCTGGAACCGGGGTGACCTTTGTGTGGCTTCCTAGCCACATGGGTATTGCGGGAAACGAGCTTGCTGATCAGGCGGCGAGAGAGGTAGGCGCACTGCCCTCGCTACCGTATAAGGTGCCTGCTAGTGATGTGCGCTCTCAGTTGCGGCATTCGATCCTGTCGCATTGGGAGGAAGCATGGCGTGCCACGCCTCCACCCAAAAAACTGAGAGGCATCAAGGAGACAACGAAGGTGTGGAAATCTTCCTTCCGATCTCTCCGGAAGGAAGCTGTGGTACTCTGTCGACTCCGGATCGCCCATGGGATTGTTACGCACTCCCACTTGCTAAAGAGAGAAGATCCTCCTGTGTGTACTTGCGGCGCCCACCTAACCGTGGCACGCCTTCTCTTGGAGTGTGTGGATCTGGCCGATCTGCGAAGGACTCTTAAACTGCCTAATGCCCTCTCTCTTATTCTCCGTGATGACGGGCCGTCAGCTGACCTCGTCATCCGGTTCATGAGGGAGAGTGGTTACTTTTTTAAGTTTTAATGTGTAGTTACGACTTTTAATTCAGGTTAAATCTGTTTTATGTTTTTTATTGTGTTCATCTATTTTATTGTTCACTATCCAATTGTCATCCAGAAACAGCTCCAACTAGCCACAGGCATTAGGAGGTTTCCAGAGCAGTGTAACACTAGAAAATAAATAAGGATGAAATGTTCCTGCTAGCTATGTCACTATGTGTAGGCTAAGCTTACTGGAGTGATGGCAAAACGTCTACAACAAAGAAGCTCCAGACATGGCAAAACAGTACATGACACAACTGTTAATAGAATCCGCTCTGGCCATGGAAGACTAGGAAACAGAATAAAGAGATTCTTCTCGCATATTTTTATTGTACAAGATTCTTAAAGCAGCGAGTGTACTATAAATAGAGTTACTTCCATGGACATTACTCTAGAAAATAGCTCCTGTTAAGAGGTCATACCTCTGGAGTAAGATTTGAAAATGACTGTCCTAGGGTTCGAACCCAAATCGTGCAATTCTTCCTCCATCACAATGACTTATTTATTATCGCTCCCGGTGGAGTATAGGGCAGCAGTAGAGGTTTTCCATCTGTTATAGTTGACAGGAAGGTGTTTCTTTTCTCTCCATGTTTTCCCGGCTTCTATTGCTTTTTCCTCAACCCGTCTCTTCCACGTCTTTATTGGGCGCCCTCATCTCAGTTATCCTTAGGAATTCCAGTCCAGCACTGATGTCTCAACAGGTCCACGTGGCTTCCTTTGTGTGTGGCCAATCCAATGCCATTTCTTCTGCTTAATTTGGTAACTAATTCGTCGTTGGTTTGTTGTCTCCCACAGGTCTTCATTTTATATCTTATCTGGCCACCTTACATTTATGATAAGCCGCAGACATCGATTAATGAAAACTAGTTGTTTGATATCCCCTGGCATTACGTTCCTGTTAAACAAACCAAGTTTTTTCTTCTTATTTCTCCAGACGGGGTACAATTGATGAAGGCACCCTTTACTTTCTGGTTTCTTTTCTTCTCATCCTCTTCTGCCCTGCCCCCCTCCCCATCTTTCCTGACAATGCTGCGAAGGTGCACAAATGTTTCTACTTGTTCCAAATCTTCTCCATTCACCGTTAATTTGGTTTCAACTTCAGAATTGATCCTCATCTCCTTTGTTTATTGGACATTGAATTTTAGTCCTGCTCCTTCCACTTCTTTCAGTCTCGTAAATTTTCCTTCTGTATCGAAAAATCTTTGTGAAAGCAGTCATTCATCTACAAAATCAAGGTCTTCAAGTCTCCCATTGAATACCATTCCTCCTTCCTTCTGAAACCTCCTTCATCACTCGATCCAATACCAAGAGGAACAGTGTGGGTGACAAGGTACTGTACCCGAAATACCTACCATAAGCTTGTTGGAATCCCTCGATGGTAACTGGATCGAAGAACCTGAAAAACCCGCGTAGAAAACCCCCAGATTCTACCAACAAGTGACGAGGATAATGGGGTACAGGAATTCCTAACTGAGACTACGTTAAGAAAACCCATGGTAAACGAAGAAATGAAAGCTCAAAAGCACGAGTATTACGTAAAGACGTAACCTCTGATGTGTGGAAAACCACTGAAATACCCACCACTGGCCTTCTTAACGTGTTCTCTTATCGTTTCTATAAAATATCACACTTCGAAGATTTGAAATGAACTAAAATGATTTATTAAAAAACGGAGAATATAGCGAAAATCACTATATTATGACTAAGGCAAAGTGCCCAACTTCCAACTGAAGTTTCACTATCATTGGAAATGAATGCTAGCCCCCAGTCACCACTGGAAATGACTGCATTTCACCTTCATTTATAACAAGAACAATATTATAAAGTCCAACAGTAATGTTGGAAGGCGATGAATTAAATTTATCAAGTTCCTGAATATTTCACATCTATAATACTTAAATTCCTACACACAAATTTATGCCCTGAAAACAATTAATGCTATAATACATATGTACATTCATGGTGTAACACTTTTTGAGTGTTGTTTGCAAGATTCAGGATTGACACCTTCCATACGTGTCTTGCTCGATTTGTGATTGCTTGTGTTACTTTATTTTATTCATATCATCTGGCCAAGCAATTAAGCTAAGTCGATTTTTATTTTACACCCACCTATAATAAACTCTCATCACCAAATCAGAATTAGGGATGATTATAACACCTGATAAGCGTCGCAAAGATTCTAGGATTCGAAAATCTACCAAGTAGATTTAATTCTACATGCATGAAATGCATGATTCTTCACGACAGACTATTCACATGAAAAGATACTGAAATTTCAATGCCCTAGGCCGATTGTACTTCATTTTACAACTCGGAATATTCCTCTGAATATCCTTTCAACAACTCACGACAATAGCCCCTACATGGCTTCATTATCAAATATCATGCTGCACTGAGCATTCATATAACCATTAATATTGCATTACTATAACTTAATGCCTCTAATAATCACCTTCCTTGGTGAACGAAGAATTCCATACTAGGCTTAATTAACAGCTCAAATTCACATTAAAAATAGTGTTGCTAGAATTATACAGGTTTCGTTACATTTTAATTAATCAATGTTTAATTATTGTTTCCTTTTGATCTTACAACATTCATAGCGATCAAAGTGCGTTGCTTTCGATAGGTTTTAATTATAATCACAGATCTGGCGATGGATCTGCCTCCACATAAATCCAATCTGGGATTCACGTTAATAAATAGGATGAATGTTTATCAAAGTCTTCAAAATTCAAACTGTGTAGAAAACAAATGCATATTATCCACCTACTATGGATCTCAAAAGTATCTAACGAAGCGATCGTATTTCAAAATCTCAAAATGTTAGGCTTACTGAAGAAATAAATTGGATCAAGTCAAAGGTCCCTCCCCCATGGTCTGGTACCTTGACGTGGTGGGGAGGCTTGTGTGTTTCAGTGATCCCGAGAGCAATGCCGGCGGGAGCTTCGGCTCCTGGCAGGGTCACCCATGCCGGTGAGGTCGAGGGTGAGAGACCAGACTAAATGACAGACTACAACATGATGGTGGGCAGCAGCGTCATCAGTAGATTATTTCCAGGTGGAGCTGTAATTCAGTGGTACGGTTGGAAAACTGCGGGGGCTCGTTTTCAGTCCTTAAGGTGGCAGCCCTACCAGAAAACTAGGAAGCTGTGGGCTAATAACTCGCACTCTCCGAAATTGTTTATTAAAGAAACTGAAAAGAATGAAAACCGGACGGATCTCATGTTGACAACTTTCGGCACGAAAAGGAAGACACGAATAGGTTTCTGGAATGTGAGGACTCTGGGTGAGAGTAGTAGGCTGAGGCAGGTGACCAGAGAAATGATCTCGTATAAACTTGATATACTTGGGCTCAGTGAGATAAGATGGCCAGATTTTGGTGAGATAAAAACTTATGAAGGACTTACCCTCATATACTCTGGGAGGAGCGAGGAGAATGCGGAACGCAGAGATGGAGTTGGTCTTTTGCTTACTGAACATGCAAAGAAAAGCCTTATAAGTTGGCAACCCATTTCCGAGCGAATATTATCAGCACGATTTAAGACTCGCATTCGCAATGTTACGATTATACAATGCTATGCACCCACGGAACCATCAGAAGAAGAATTTAAAGAAGCATTCTACTCCCTTCTACATGAGACAGTAAAGAAAAGCAGTAAGAGAGATGTGATTATAATAATGGGAGACCTTAATGCTAAGGTAGGAGAGAACAACGAGGGACTAGAACATGTGATGGGTGTACATGGCCTTGGGGATAGGAATGGAAAAGGGGAAAAAGTTCACAAACTTCTGTGCTAGCCATGACCTTGTTATTGGAGGTACTTTGTTTCCTCATAAGAGGTGTCATAAGATCACGTGGATTTCCCCTGATCATGACACTGAGAACCAAATTGACCACATCGCAGTGAGTAGGAGATTCTGAAGATCGCTCACCGATGTTCGGAATAAGAGAGGAGCTGATGCTAGCAGTGATCACCACCTTATGCTGGCTGAGTTCAAGATGAAGATCATGGTGGCAAAGAAGAGGTTTGAAAAAGAGAGCAAGAGATTTGATGTGAGGAAGTTGAAGGAGGAGAAGGTCAGAGATGAATTTAAATTGGAGCTAAGAAATCGTTTTCAGGTACTCCAATCTGATACAGCAGAAACTGATATTGAATCTCCCTGGAGTAATGTAAAGAACATCATCCTTGATACAAGTGAAATAGTCCTGGGAAAGAGCAATCCTCTCAAGAAGGATTGGATGTCAGAACAAACTTGGGAGGCAATAAGTCATAGGAAAATGATTAAGGAGAGGTTGAATATGTGTAAGACTCGACATCAGAAAGCAAAAGTGCAAGCAGAATACACGGTCGTTGACAAAGAAGTCAAAAAGAGTGTGAAAAGAGATAAGAGTAATTGGATCGATGAGATGGCGAAGAAGGCAGAAGATGCTGCATCAAAAGGTGACAGCAAAGAAATGTACCGCATCACAAAAGTGCTGTCCAAGAAAAGTTTCCGAAAGAACCGGCCCATAAAAGACAAACAGGGAAATTTACTCACAACTCAAGAAGAACAACAAGAACGGTGGAGGGAATACTTCACCGAAATTTTTAATGTTGATCGAGGGATTAATGAACACCACGAAGAGAGGAATGATGAACCTGATAATTCTGATCCAAATATTCTTTTGCACAGTCCAACTTGTGCTGAAATCAAAGAAGCCTTGCCACAACTGAAGAATGGAAAAGCCCCCGGTGTTGACAACATTTCGCCAGATGTCCTCAAGATAGACATGGACACCACAGCTAATATCCTGAAGCCATTGATGGAAAAGATCTGGTTTGAAGAGAAGCTGCCTGCGGAATGGAAGAAAGGTGTGATTGTTAAAATCCCAAAGAAGGGTGACTTGACGAATTGTAACAACTGGAGAGGTATTACCTTACTATCCGTACCAAGCAAAGTATTTCTCAGGATAATCTTGAATCGCGTTAAGAAGTCTATCGAGTCGAAGTTGAGGAAAGAACAAGCTGGATTTAGGGAACACCGTAGTTGTGTGGACTTAATTAACACTTTACGGATTATTGTGGAGCAGAATAACGAATGGCAAGCAGCACTGTACATCACATTTATAGATTTTGAGAAGGCCTTTGATTCCATTAATAGGAAGGTCATGTGGGAGACCTTAAAGGAATATGGTATACTAAGTAAAATAGTTAACATTATACGAGAGATGTATTCTGGTTATGAATGTCAAGTCCTGCATGAGGGTCAGCTATCCCAGCCATTGGCCATCCAGACCGGAGTACGACAAGGATGTATACTTTCTCCCACTTTGTTCCTGATTGTTCTTGATAATACTCTTAGGAAGGTGGGGAGAGGAAGGAAGAGAGGGATACAGTGGGGACTTCGAGACAGGTTGGAGGATCTTGATTTTGCTGATGACATCTGTATGCTAGCACAGCGCTTTAGAGACATAGAGGGAAAACTGGCAAACTTAGAACTTGAAGCTGCTAAGGTTGAACTTAAGATAAACCCAAAGAAGACAAAGGAGCTGAGAGTGAACTCCACAGTACAGGCTGGTCTCACTGTGGGAGGTGTAGATGTAGAACAGGTGGATACATTTGTTTACTTGGGAAGCGTGGTAACGAGAAGTGGAGGGACTGAGGAGGATATCAAGAGCAGAATAAGAAAGGCAAATGGGGCTTTTGTGCAGCTCTATCCAGTATGGAGAAACCGTAACATATCCAGGAAGACGAAAATCAGACTTTTTAATACCAATGTGAAAGCTGTCCTATTGTATGCATGTGAAACATGGAAAGTTACCAATCCTATCAGCCACCAACTTCAAGTATTCATCAATCGTTGTCTGCGTCGAATTCTGGGTATACGATGGCCAGATATAATCCCAAACGAAGAGCTGTGGCAAAGGGCTAACCAACAACCTATAGAAGTCCAAGTTAAACGGAGGAAATGGGGCTGGATTGGGCATACTCGGCGGAAACAGAATGATGCAGTAGAAATGAGAGCTCTGGACTGGAATCCTCAAGGGGCTCGGAGACGGGGAAGACCAAGGAACACCTGGAAACGCACCATTGAAGAGGAGGCCAGAAAAGCGGGAAAGACTTGGATGGAAGTGAAGAACTTGGCAACACACAGAGCCCGATGGAAATCATTCTTGAATGCCCTATGCTCCGCACGGAACGAAAGGAAATAAGTCAAAAAAGTCAAAGGTCGGAATAAATCTACTCAAATGGTTTCAAGAACGACGAATAGTGTCCTACATCACTGGTCTGGGTAATCATAACAATTAGCACCCCAATTGATCGGTTAGAAACACCATAGGCGTCTATCTGCCAAAAGAACAGAATAGAAATTCCTAACAAAGCAAAAGAATCCACTTTCTTCACTGGAACAGCTTCAATAAGCTTACTGCAAATTTTAATAATCAACCTGAATATTGAAATCCCACTTTCAAGTGTATAACAGTTCTTGTAGTCGAACTATAGTAGTAGCTCAAAATTGAGTTTACCAAAATTGCTTTATGTCATAAATAGACATGTTACGAGTGTTCATTCACTATCAAAAAGCACGTGGAATGAAGAATCTTGGCCTAATAGTTCCTTTTCTCTACATTAAATAAATTCCCAATTAAATAACTTGAATTTACATTTACTAAAATTTTAAACGACAATACATTTAATCAAAAATATGTGCATCCTTTACTCGGATCAAAACCCTGTCTAGAATAGAATCAGTCTTGACAATAATATCAAGCATAAACTCCACTCTTGGACATTCTACAAAAATCCTATAAAATGTGGCAATGTGACAACTTTAGAATGATAATGCTTTACTACGATTAACGAGACTTTTTCAGTACCTTGGATGATTCTCTAAGCTCTCGAAAGAAGAATGGCATGTCCTTCATGACTATTCCTTCCTTATACATGGCAGTGGTATCGATTCTCCAGAAAAACAGGAACCGAACCCCGGAACTCCAGACATCTCTCCCCTGGCTCCCTTTGGTCCTCAGGATACCTCTCTTCCTGGTAGAATTGTCAGCTCCCACTCCACAGAAAGTTCCTTCCATCACAGGGTAACGTCCGTCTAATCGTAGCGAAACTATGTCAATTTCGGCTTGAGTTGAAAGTTCAATAGCCTCGCAGTACCGTGTCATTGCGGAACACACTGTACTTAGCAGCAACAGCTGTGCTGGCCGACCCTCAAAACGCGAACAGCTATGCCGGTTGCATCGAAAATGTTCGTGGCTTTGCCAGAATAGCGACACTCATGTTTAATGCGTCTAACCGACCATGGTTAAATTAATATGACATATTATAATCTTTCCTCCTGACATCAAATTACTAAACAGGGTTATGATGTCAGAAAAACATAGTTCAGGCTTCGTAAATAATGAAACTGTTGCGATATCCATGCAATTGTATACTGAAATGCTTCTTGAGTAATAGCATTCACTGTCCTAAATACACACAAGATATGTGCTTTATACTTGCCAGTTCCAATTCAGTGAACTGTGCCTGCATTTGATATAAGGCCTTAAGCTTGTGAAGAGCAAGTATTAACTTCACGAGAACAGCACATGGCTTGCTTATAGCGAACAGTTGTCTGATCTGACAAACGGTATTGCTCCTTCGTCCACAATAACTTATGCGTATAAGAAATTGGAGTCCCGTTTGACACCGGGAATCTCCACGATGTACAGTGGTTGTACAAGTTAAACAACACGGACTTTCACTTCCGACTCGCGTGATATGACAATACAATCACCGGTCCAACCCTGGATGTGAATCCTAGAGTGATACAATATGTTCTGACTTCTCTGCCGAGCAGGCAATCTCGCGTCTACAGCTGCACTGACTTCAGCGCTACCTGTACTCAAAATTGGCAATCTTGATGTACAGTTATCATAGTTTCCATATTCCTGGGATTTCAATTACTTGAAAGTAGTTGATAATCCGTCACTTGCTATTATGACATATATCTCGTAATGCTTCAAAACATATAACGAGCTTTTATTCCCGCTTTATAGGCATAATTTATCTCTTGGTGGCGGTCGATGTAATCAATATCTCTGACTAACCAGCCGTGACGTCAGCTCTGCCAACGCATGCGCTAGGATTCGCTCGGCATGACTGCTCTCCAAAGTCAGCCAGTGGGCTGCGAAACATGATTTTGAACCGCTCTCTGGGTTTCCAATTAATTTACATATTACACTCTAATGAAGGCATTCTGGGCATGAGATTGAGGGTACATATTCCTCCTTGACATCCTACATAAAGGCGGAACAGACTTTATGTACTCCAAAGGCATATCTACAAAGACAATGGATCATCATTCTCATAATTTCATGTTACGTTCTTATAATATTTCCTGATGTTCTTTGTGTTGAAACGCCCAATGGTTTCTCTCCCATTCAGACTAGTAACTTCGTAACAATTATTACCAAAAACACGTGAAATGCGTAGTGGACCGTGGAAGACAGGCAAATTTCGTGTACTTCTTCCTAAGCACATCTGCTTTCTTGGTTCTTCTTATCTCGTCTAAATCGTCCCTTCTGAACGGCGGACGGTAGCGTTTATTTCTAGTACGCTTCTGCCGTTTCTCGGACACGTCCATGAGGTTTTCGCGAACAGAGTCTATCCTTTCTTCCCTTGTTAATTCTACACCTCTGGGAATATAATTAGTGATTTCTGACGGGTTTTGTATTGAAGTGTACAGTCATAGGCACATCTGCGATGCTTTCGTGGAAAGTGGAGTTCAATTCACTCTTCCATAAGTGGCACCAATTTAACCCAGCTCGCATGATCCTCTGGGCAGTATATGCGGGCGTACTTGGAAATATCTCCCATGATACCTTCCGAGACGTTCGACTCAGGGTAACGTATACTGGTGAACACGTGCCTTATGCCCAATCTTTCTATGGCCGCCTCGAACTCCTGAGACGTGAACTGAGTCCCATGGTCCGATAACAGTGATTCGGGCTTCCCGACTTTAGGAAAAACTCTCTTCTCTAACCGATTAAGGACCTGATTAGGTGTGGCTTTCTGTATGGGATCAAGGGTCATGTACTTGGAAAACACATTGACTGTAACTAGGAGAAATTGATTTCCCCTAGCCCCCTTCGGACAAGGACCAAAGAGGTCACATGCCATCAGTTCTCTCGGCCCTGAAGGAATGATGGCTCGAGGTTCCTCCTTCGATAAAGCTGAGGGGTATTTCCCTCGTTGGCACTCCTGTCATGTTTTTATAATGTCTGCTACGGATTCTCTCATCCGGGTCCATGTAAATGTTTCTAATAACGCTCTAAACGTTTTATCCACACCTCCATGTCCAGTGATGTTATGAGCTAACCATATTAGACTCGTGGTGAAGTTTGGAGGGACTATAATCCTAACATTCGTCCTCTGCCTGTCGATATATTGACACAAAGTATCGTTACAGATCAGATACCTCACAGAACGCTTTCTAACCTGCTGATAGCTTGGATCAATCATCCATATACCCTTTCAAAATCTGTACATAAGTCTAGCTGGGTTGTGTCTCTTCTGTGACACTGCTATCTTAGCTTTTCTAGGGTAGCCACATGTTCCCTCTCCAACTGTACAGTATTAATCTGGATGTTATTGGAAGGATTCCTTGAAAGGGCGTCAGCTAACAGGTTGTCCTTACCAGGCTGGTGCACGATGGTGGCATTGAACTGTTGAAGAAACAATGTCCATCTCGTCAACCTGTCACTGGATAAGTCTGTTTTCAGCATAAACTGAAGCGCTCTGTGGTCAGTAACTATAACCACTTGATAACCCATCAGTATCTTCTTCCATTTCTGCAAAGCAGAAATGAAAGCAAGTGCTTCCAGTTCAGTAGTGAAGTTGTTTCGTTCATGGTTCTTCAACTTCCTACTATGAAAATCTTAAGTAGTGCTTCTTGCCCTCGCTATCCTTCTGATAGAGCACTGCACTTATGCCTATCCTGGATGCATCCGATTCGATGTAAAAAACTTTATCGAACTCTGGATATTCTAATTTAATGCAATTTCTTAACATGTCCTTAGCCGCTTCGAAAGCTTGGTTGGTTTCTTCTGTCCATTTCCATCTGTTATTCTTTTTCAGGACTTCGTAAAGTGGTGCCATAGTCACCGAATAGCCTGGACAATGGCTAGACAAAAATTGGCACATGCCTAGGAACTCTCTTAATTGTTTGATTTTCATCGGCTTGGGGAATTAAGTAATCGCCTCAATTTTCTTAGTATTGGGGTGGTAACCATTCTGGTCTATAATGTGCCCCCAGGTAATGTATACATTCATGCATGAACCTGCATTTATCATAGTTCAACTTGATATTGGCCTGTCTCAGATTGTCAAACAATTGTCTAAGATGTCCTAGATGTTCCCGAGCGTCTACTGAAGATACGATGATGTCATCGATATAACAAATTACGTGTTCCTTCACGGCATCGGTTAACTTGTTGTCATGAGCCCTTATAAGTGCGGGACCACTGTTAATCATTCCAAACGGAACCCTACAAGGGGGCATGGTGGCTCAGCGGTCTAGCTGTATGCCTCTCACCAAGGCGGACCGGGTTCGATTCCCGGTCAATGCATGTGAGATTTTCGATGTGAAATGCCATGTCCTGTGGTTCGGATTCCACGTAAAACGGAGGTCCCGTGGCTTATGATCGCGAGATTAACGGTCACGTTAAACTACAAGCTTCCTTCCAGCTTCCGGAACCCTACAAAACACATATGTGGTTTGATCGAAAAGAAAAGCTGTGTATTGGCGACTGTCTTCCTCGAGTTCTACTTGATAAAAGGATGCGGTGAGATCCAATACACTGAAGCATGCCTTTCCTTTAAACTTCTTCAGAAGTTCACGAATCTTGGGCGGACGGTCTGTCTCCAAAAGTATTCTTGTGTTAATTTTCCTTGCATCAAGACATAACCGCAGTTGTCCATTCGCTTTCTTCACTACCGTGATGGGATTGAGGAATGAGGATGCTTGCTTTTTAATAATGCCTTCTTGCTCCATCTTCTTAATGATGAGTGATGACCTTAACTTCATCATAATATTTCTGCGCAATTGGGTACAATTTTGCCTGATATAGAGACTGGTCAATTAACCTTATCTGGTATTTAAAATCCTTAATAATACCGGGTTTGTCGTCAAAAACGTCATGATATTTCTCTATCAATTCTCGAATTTCCTGTTCTATGTCCTCAAATCCCTTGGCTTTGAGTGCATACTGCTCCCTCTCTTGCTCGATTTCATTGACGACGTTTTCTAGGATTTCCAATCTATGGTGATCCTCATTAATTTCATCTATATCTTGATCTTGTGTTGCCACCTCATCTGTAGCATCTTCATGAAATTTGATTAGTCTTTTATCCATATCAATCACGGCTCTAGCTTTGGTGATAAAGTCGATCCCAATAATTAAATCGAAGTTTATGTTTCTCACCACGACGAATATATTCTCATATACACACATCAAAAAAAGTTTTGCATCACCTCGGTTCCCAGATCTCCGGCATATAGACGTTGACTGTGTATATTGTATCAAAGATACAGTCCCTTTGACTGTTCATAGATGTCACTAAAACTGCTCAAAGATGTAAACAACCATGCATGAGCAGGGCCTATTAGACGGAGGGGGTACGACAGCCGATCAGTTCCAGTCATTCCACCAGGACGAAGGTACGCTGCTCATGTTGTCTGTAGTTCTACCATGCCTAGAAGGTCAATACCGCAGTTCGATCGCGTCCGCATTGTTACTTTGTGTCAAGAAGGGCTCTCAACAAGGGAAGTTTCCAGGCGTCTCAGAGTGAACCAAAGCGATGTTGTTCGGACATGGAGGAGGTACAGAGATACAGGAACTGTCGATGACAGGCCTCGCTCAGGCCGCCCAAGGGCTACTACTGTAGTGGATGACCGCTACTTACGGATTGCCGCTCGGAGGAACCCTGACAGCAATGCCACCATGTTGAATAATGCGTTTCGTTCAGCCACAGGACGTCGTGTTTCAACTCAAACTGTGCGCAATAGGCTGCATGATGCGCAACTTCACTCCCGACGTCCATGGCGAGGTCCAGCTTTGCAACCCCGACACCATGCAGCGCGGTACAGATGGGCCCAACAACATGCTGAATGGACACCACAGAATTGGCATCACGTTCTCTTCACCGATGAGTGTCGCATATGCCTTCAACCAGACAATCGTCGGAGACGTGTTTGGAGGCACCCTGGTCAGGCTGAACGTCTTAGACACACTGTCCAGCTGGTGTATTCTTTGAATACACGGTACCTGAGATATAATGTCTATTGCTCTTTGCATGTTCATTTCTTCCTTCCTCTTTGCCAAACACCAACAGTGATCATCTGTTTTCTCCTTGTTGGGCATATCTCTTATGTCTTCATAAGTATGTTTCAGATATATAACTTCTGTGATCCACCTAGCGTCATCTCGCAGCGAATCTCTGAAGCTCCTCAATTCTTCCTGGTGCGAGAGGACTTACTTATCCATTTGGTCACCAGATCCTGTTACCATCGTCAGCATGTTCATTTCTTCCTTCCTCTTTGCCAAACACCAACAGTGATCATCTGTTTTCTCCTTGTTGGGCATATCTCTTATGTCTTCATAAGTATGTTTCAGATATATAACTTCTGTGATCCACCTAGCGTCATCTCGCAGCGAATCTCTGAAGCTCCTCAATTCTTCCTGGTGCCCGCAGGATGGCGTCACAGTGAAAGTGTAGTGAAATAGCAGCTAGTGTAAATATTTGATAAAAGTGGTAAAATATTATAACAGAGGCTTAAAATCTATAAAGTTACTTTCCTTAGATCAAGTGTAATACGGAATATTGATAGTATTAAAAATTCTTGTTGATAATTTAATAAACTTAAACTAAGTTGTGGGAACGTGTATCCAAAGATTCGGTGACTTCTTCAATCACTGTTTGAACCAAGTAGAGCAGTGGTGCTTTTACGAGACTTCACCCGATTGGAAGATATACGTATTTCACATTCTTCTTTATTGGTAGGTTATTAGATTAATTCTATTAGGTAGTAATAATTAAATTAAATTTAGTGTAATTTGGTGTAAACATCTAGGCTCACTTAGATCTCTAGTATGACGACTGTCAACAGTGTTAGTATCTCGTCAGGTTGTGTAACCGTAACGGATTTATGCTCGTCGTGCAAAATAAAAGTAAAAAATGCAAATAAAATCATCACAAGATCTCAGGTAAAATTGAATGAGGAGAAAAGTGAAACCGATTGTCGTAATGTAGGCCTACCGCTACCGTCATGCGAATGTCATAACCTGAGAAACGAACTGTCCTCAAAAGACGAAATTATAAAGCTGCTAAAGGAAGATATTGCTAAGTTAATGGAAGAGTTGAATAAATTAAAAGGAAACAGAGGGGAAAGCAAGGAAACTTGGTCGACAGTGATTGCTGGTAAGGTAAGATTGAATAAGCCTAGGCCTATAAATGGAGTACATGTAACTGAAATTCCCGTCTCAAATTCATTTGGAGTGCTTGTCGAAGAAAATGATGACTTTCCTCAAGAAGAAAAGAAGAAAGTGATAAAGAGAAAATCCAGGAAGATGCGGATATTTGCGGATAGCCACGGGCGAGATGTAGCAGCAAGCGTTTTGGAGAGAAGCCGAGAAATGGAGGTCACTTCGACAGTGAAGCCAGGAGCTCAGATTGCAGAAGTCACGAACGGGATGATAGGAGAGTGTGCGTCCCTTACTGCAAAGGACTACGCAGTGATCATCGCTGGAGCAAACGACGTCTATAGAAATGAGAGTAAAAAGGTAATCAAAGATTTAATGGGTACATTGCCATCCCTGCAAAAAACAAATGTCATTATTGTAAACATTCCGCAGAGACACGATTTAATTCCCAAGTCATGTGTAAATATAGAAATAGAGGCTACAAATGGAAAAATTCATAAAATTTGTAAGAGTTTTCCAAATGTCCAAATTGTAGATGTAAGTAAATTAGACAGGAAGTTCCACACTCGGCATGGCCTACACTTAAATAGATTAGGAAAAGAGTATCTTAGTGATGAAATCTGCAAAATTGTAAATTCAAATGGTGAGAATAATTCGACAGTAATATCATTAGAGTGGAAGCAGGGAAACTGGTAGAAGAAGCCAAACGTGAGGTTTGGCATTCACATCTTTTGAAGTCAAATTTAACGGAGTGCAACAATGGTATTTCGGATTTGTCTAGCAACAATAATAATAACAATTATGATAATAATAATGTAAATAAATCACCAACACAAGCTTGCAAAAGTAACAAATTTAAAATTTACCACCAGAATGTCCAGTCTCTTTATAATAAAATTGATTACATAAATCTAATGCTTAAAAATGAACTTAAAGACATCTCAGCACTATGTATTTCAGAACATTGGCTGAAAGAGGAACAACTTGAATTAATTCAATTCCCAGGGTTTATACAAGCTAGTAAATACTCTAGATCTAATATTAGCCATGGTGGTACTTGCATCTTCTTAAGAAATAATTTAGATCATGAACAGATAACAGCTTATGATTATCTAATTATGGAACAGGATTTTGAATTCTCTGCCGTAAAAATTCAGCAGTTTAAGTTAATAATTGTATGCGTATACCGTTCTCCGTCAGGAAAGTTTCCTCTATTTATAGATAAACTAGAATTGTTACTCAATAACATGAGCAAAGTAAATTTCGATATAATAATTTGTGGGGATGTAAATGTGGATTTCTTAAAACTTGATAGAAATTGTGAATTATTAAACCAGTTACTAATTTCCTATGGACTGAAACCTACAGTAAATACACCAACAAGAATAACAAAATTTAGTAAAACCACTCCTGATCAAATTTTTATAAATACAGATAAATATCACCATTCAATAGAAGTCTATTGTCCGGGTTTTAGTGACCACCATGGACAAATACTGAGTTTTGAAGTATCCGAAGTAATCAATAATAATGATAATGGAGTAAAATCAAAGTGCAGGTCATTCACTGAAGCAAATGTTACATATTTCAATGACTTATTAAATAAGGAAACATGGTCAGAAATTTATGAACTAGAAAATGTAAATGATAAATTTAATGCATTTAACAGTACCCTAAAACACTATTTTGAAATAGCATTCCCCTTTAAACGAAGAACTGTTCAAAATAACAAAACTAGCAATTGGATAACAACAGGGATTATAAATTCATGTCAAAGAAAGAAATTTCTACACAAATTATATAAACAATACCACACAACACCTGAATTCAATTTATACTACAAAAAATACACTAGCATATTAAATAAGGTAATAAGACTAGCAAAGAAAATGCATAATGATAATTTTATTTCCCAATCATCTAATAAAAACAGGGCTATGTGGTCCGTAATAAAGAAAGAAACTGGAAAATATGCTAAAATACAAAGGAACATTACACTGACCAGAAATAATAAAGTGATTAATAATCCAGAGGAAATAGCAAACACTTTTAATGACTATTTTCTGGAAATTCCGCAAAAATTATTAAATAAATCACAGGTAAATACACTAAATTCTAATAATAAAATAAATATATGCAGTGATTCTTTATTTATAAATCATGTCACAAGTGAAGAGGTAAGAATAGTTATAAAAGAGCTAAAAAATAAATTCTGTGCTGGCATTGATGGCATCCCTGATGCAATTTTAAAGAAATGTGCCGAAAATATAATAAATCCACTTACGCACTTAATAAACAGTTCAATTCTCTCAGGAACTTACCCGGATATTTTGAAGTTATCAAAAGTAATTCCAGTGCACAAAAACGGTTCAAAAGATGAATTAGATAACTATCGTCCTATTACCTTACCAACTGGTATTGCAAAAATTGTGGAAAAAATTATGTATAAGAGACTGATAAGTTTCATAGAAAAAAATAAAATATTATCAAACTCACAACATGGATTTAGAACGGAAAAATCTACACAGACAGCAATTTACGAATGTAGTAATAGTATACTGAAATTAATTGACAATAAGGAACATGTAACTGGCCTATTCTTGGATTTATCGAAAGCATTTGATGTAGTTGACCATAAAATCCTCCTTACCAAACTAAATCAATATGGTGTTAGAGGTCTAGCTAATAAATGGATAGAGTCTTACTTAACAAGGCGTAAACAAATAGTAAGCTTGAGACACAAGGATGAGGGAACCAAATTACTTAATGAAACATTGTCCAATGAGGGAATTATTGAATTTGGAGTACCCCAGGGATCGGTTTTGGGCCCACTACTCTTTCTTCTATATATCAATGATATAACACAGAACGTTCATTCACATAAGGAAATTTTGTTTGCGGACGATACAACACTCGTAATAAAAGGTGAAACTAAACAGGTCATACAGCAGTCTGCTGACTCCGTTACAGGAGAGTTAACCGAATGGTCACAAGATAATCGCCTCATAATAAACTATAAAAAGACAGTATGTCTAAATTTCCACACTATACAGAATAGGAATCCTGCGATGCCCAATATAACATTAAATGGTCATCAAATAGAAAATAAATCAGAAACAAAGTTTTTAGGACTATGGATACAACAAGACTTGAAATGGAATAAACATATACAATATCTGAATACTAAACTGAACTCGATGTGCTTTGCGTTACGTATTTTGAAAACCTGCACTAGCATGCACACATTAAGAAATACTTATTTTGCTTATTTCCATTCATACTTAAGATATGGGATCATATTTTGGGGTATGTCGCCAGATGTACTAAGCACGTTTAGGATACAAAAGAGAGCGATTAGAATTATGGCAAATGTAAACTCGAGAGAATCATGTAGACCTCTGTTTAAAGATTTAAACATTCTCCCACTGCCCTGCATATATATCTTTGAAAGTATTATGTTTTTTAAAAAGAATTTAATGAATAAAGATGTTTTTCTTAAAACAAACAATGATGTTCATAGGCATAACACAAGACAAAATCAAAACATTCATATTTCACACACACACACAAGCATATATCAAAAAGGAACTTTTCACACTGGAGTTAAATTATACAATAAACTACCCCAGTATATAAAACTGGCCCCAAAAATAAAAACCTTTGATAGAATGTTGAAAGCTTATCTGCAGTGCCATTGTTTTTACTCAGTAGTTGAATATTTTAGCGTATAGGAGTGATGGAATCTATAACTATATTTTACTTTTTTAATTTAATTTTAATACCTAGCTGTATGTTGTTGTATTTATAGAATTAAGTTTTCATATTATGATAATAGAGTGAGGTGTAAATAGTTGTGCAATAAGATTGTATCTATTAAGATTTGCTATTATAATAAGTTATAAATAGTTATAATCTTAGTAATATATACCTGTTAGTTCTTTTATTTTATGCATGTAAATTCTGACGTGTCCTATATCAAAAATGTATTGAATGCATGTATTTGATCAAATGGAATTAATAAAAATCTATCTATCTATCTATCAGCTATTTTCTCTTAGAGCAAGAGGACTACGTCCACTTCATTACTCACCATGCTGCGCTAGTTTCAACTGTGATCAACTCTTAGAAGACCAGCTCAGCAAGAGAAGATAAATGTTTTATTTTTAAGTTGGCAATGTTTATATGTTCTCCTTTTGTTTCCTACCCCCACTCTCTCCCCTTCCTAGGACCTTCCGTGCTTCGTTGAGCTGCTCTCACTTCTTAGTCGGCAGTTGTAGTAATCAGTTAAGGCTCAACCAGAGCCAGCCTCCTGATCTAACGAGGCATTTTTTAAATTCCACGCCATGTTGGAACTCTAAGCATCAGTGAGGAACTTCACTTCGACATGCAACAAAGATAAGTACCTTCTTCAAGTTTTAACCTCATCTTCATGGTTTTAACTTCCTCGTGTTTTAAATGATACTTTTATAGACAGTGTGAAAGTATTTATTTTGGGGCAAAAATCATTCTTCGTGGGACTTGCCATGTTGAGCTTTTGCTTGTACAAGCCGACTTTACCATAAAGAGCTTTTATTAAGCTATTCTAATGAGAAATCCTCTTTCTACGTGGGATATTATCTAATTACCCGCTGTCTATAATTCAACAAGCTAGTTCCTCCGCTGGATTTACATTAGCCCCATTTTACTACTAAGATTGTTCTGGAACCTTCCAGATTCGGTACTCAATCTACGAGTCCTGCCGTCATGTATTTCTCACGTACTTGTGAGAATTCTGTTTAAAACTGAATTATCTTACTTCTAAATTACTACATAGTGAAGTTTCGTCCACCGCGGGAATTTTCTATAGCGCATTTAATTGTAATTTACAACTTTCTCAAGAAATAGACTCTCACTTATCTAGTGAAACCAGTTATTTTCATCATTGCAATAAGTTTCTTTTCCATAAACTTTGTGTCTCCACAGTGAACTTTTCATATGTTTCAATGAACTATAGTGAAAACCAGTGCTTGCTCAACTTTTCTACCGCGTCGCGATCGTCCGCTTATATTCAAATAAGGCCATGAACATTTTCCTTAATTCCCATTTCTCTTTCCTAAACCTCTCACTAACAATCTGCAATAAACTTTTAATCTAGGTCTGTTCCAATAAGGTGTCATTCCAAGAAGTGCCCTTCCATTTTTGTTGGTTTATCATTAAGTATCTCTGTATAATCTTTGTGATACGTGTCTAGCACACGTTTCAAACTTACATTGTTCCTCCCTTCAAAATTAGGGAAAACAATTCTCCAAACTCTTGAGCGAGTCATGTTCAGGTTTCACGAAATGGAAACTGTCCCATTTGGCGAGTGATTCCTGCTCAAACTTGGGAAGTCTAGAACTTTCCCTTTCACTTTCTTTTGGTTTCACAGTAAGTGACCTGCCCTCTTTGTATAATTCTCATATATTAATTCTGTATAAATATAAGAAGTTGTAGGAACTTCTATCTTATTTTTCATGTTGTTATTATTGTTATTTTCAAAGTTGTCACTTTCTCTAGAACATTCTCTCCTGAATTTCTTAAGGTGCACTTTTGTACTCCAATTCACGTTCAAGCTTTAATTATTTCATTGCTCATTTGTTTAAATCTTATAAAGATTTTAGAAACATGTAAAGTTTGAAACCTTGTAAATTGTCAATTGCCTGGAGCAACCGTTTAATGTTGAGAGGTCTGCGACCCCAAATTGTTAACTACATAGAGCATATTTATTTGTTAAAGTTACGCTTCTTTGAATTGTTAAATAAATTAAATATTTGTTTTTGGATTCATCATTTCTCTGATACTACAGTTAGGCAGGATCCTGGCCTTCCTAGCTCTTCCTAGGTTTATGCCCTCGTTCATATACAATAAATCGTTTGCTCTCAGTCTTGTCAGACCATCACCCTTCCCTATAGTACTTTCATTCTTGCTTGGAAGGAAACACTCTAAAGCCTCTCTCTGGCAAACTGCCCAAGCCTTAGCTGCGGTTCCCGTCAGTTTCGACCAAGCTCGTACCTACTTTAGGTATCAAGGTGTTAATTTTCAGTGGCAACTGCCTCTAAAGGTATTTAAAGTTGAACTCATTAATTTTGTGGGACTCTCCTCCTATTTTTCTATCCTTTTTCTCCAATCCAAAATCTACTTCCTTCTCTTAATCATCTTCCCTTGGTGGGTGGGTTATTCCTCAGCCAATAAACTACCCAAAATTTGGTACCAGAAACCCGGGAGAGTCCATTTGCTATGTCCATTGTTTGTCAAGTGTCATTTGACAATACTTTGCAAATTTTTAATATCTCCTTTGGATCTTTCAGCTATATCTACGTCATGCAAAGCCTGTGAACGGGAAAGAGGCCGCTCCTGTCTCCTTTGGGGTGTCCTGTTCTTTCTACTCTTTCGCTGTTGCCAACTTGACAGCATCTCCAAGGTTCTACGGTTTCGTGAGTTGTATTTCAATTTATTCTCTTTATCATGGCTCCTACTGAAAAAGATGAAACTCTCATTGCTAGACGTTCTTCTTATAAAGGGCAACTCACTAGATTCCGAAATTTTATCAACAAATTAGATCCCGCCGAGTGTGATTTAGATATCTTAACACATCGTCTTAAGTTGTACGAACGGTCTTATGATTATTATGACCAAATTCAAACCGAGATTGAATCCGCTTGTCCAGAACTGCAATCGGATCGGGACGAGGTCGAACCCTTGTACTTTGAAGGAATTGCAAAGGCCCACCAACTGATCCGCAATATCTCAGAACCGGACACTAGGGTCATCAATCCGGCCCAGTTCGCACCCGCTTCAGTTCACAAGAACAAACCGAAACCGTTACTTCCCAAGATAAGCCTACCGCATTTCTCAGGCAAGGAAGGTGAATGGTATTCTTTTTACGAACTTTACTGCTCCCTAATTCATGAAAATGCTGAGATCCCCGACATACATAAATTTTACTTCCTCCGTACGTCTTTGGAATCTGAGGCCTTGGCCTTGGTGGAGTCACTGCCTTTAAGCGCAGACAACTACCACATCGCCTTTAATCTCCTTAAAGAGAGATATGGCAATTTACGTTTGAGTGTAGCTCGTCATATCCGCTGTCTCTTCAACTTACCAGCCGTCAAACCTAATGACGTCACATCTTTAAGAGACCTCTTAGATTCTATGCAGTTAAATGTCAGAGCATTGTACCAATTAAAGCAGCCTGTCCAAACATGGGACACCATACTTATTCGCCTAGCTACATCAAGATTCGATTTTTCGACACTGAAGGCCTGGGAGATCGAACTCGCCTGCAACAAGGAACATTCGTTCGAACACCTTATCTCGTTTCTCAACAGTCGATGTCAATTCCTTACAGCACTCGCATTTCAGTGCGAAAAGGTCGAAACGAATCATCAGTCTCACATTTTTGAGAAAAACCTTGCTTTTTCAAAGGGACATCAGCCCCCATTTGTCGAAAACAAACAAAACCGTTCTTCTTTCAATAATCCAAGAGAACATATCAGGCCGCTTAACAAATCGTTAAAATGCACGCTCTGTAAAAAGCTTCACACATTGTATTTGTGCAAATCCTTTAAAGAATTGTCTGTCGAAGATCGAAGGAAGTTTGTCTTGAATAGCAAACATTGTTTCAATTGCTTGTCACCTAAGCATTCTTCTTCGAACTGTACGTCATCAAATCTCTGTTTCCATTGTAAAAAAAACCGCATCATTCTTTATTGCACGTTCACGATAAATCGAGGTCATCAGTACCTGCCTCTTCAAGCTCCATGCAGAGCAGCTCCGAACAAACTAATGCTTCTTCCTGCATTTCCAACGCCGACACTTCTCATAGTGCGCAAACCCTGTTGACCACTGTACAATTTGAAATCCAAGATACATTTGGAAATTGGTTTAGAACCCGTGGTCTTCTCGATTCCGCTTCAACTCATAACTTTGTTTCGCAATCGTTGATTAAAAAACTAGGTCTTTCGTCATCGCCTACTTCTATCAATGTGACAGGCATTGATAATTTGAAAACTCAAGTTTTGCAGTCTTCAAAATTGAAAATCAGAGACGTTTGCCAAAGAAACACCAATCTTAATTTAAACTGTCTCATTCTTACCAGTATTGGCAAGGACACTCCAAGTCACTCTATTAATACCTCCGGATTAAAGATTCCTTCGCACTTAAGGTTAGCCGATCCTCAGTTTAATGCTCAAAGTCCCATTGATGTACTTTTCAGTGCCAATGTTTTTTGGAAGTGCCTTCGCAAACAAACACGCAAGTTATCCTCAACCGTGGTCGCCAGAGACACCGATTTTGGTTGGGTTATTACTGGTGAAATTCAGCATCCCAGTGTTCAAACCAAAGCGCAATGTCATTTCGTTACAGCTGACATAAATCCCATTTCTGAAAAAGAGAACGCTCATGTTTCAGATCTCAATGTTTTTAAATCCACTTGTCGAAACGATGTCTTATCGTGAACAACTGCGCTACCTCTGTAAGTTGTTTAAATGGTTTTTCCTTCTTCCCGCACAAAATGGCAATTCAAGTTCGCCTTGCTTTGTGTTATTTCGTCTACCTTCTTACGTCATTTCTTATAGCAGTTAATTACTTAAATTTTTTCTCGAAAACTATCTTCCCCTTGTGTAAAACCATGGCTATCAGTCACCATCACTTTGCTGTACGCTATGTTTCACTTCTTTCGCTATGTAGAAGGATGGCCACGGCCGGCTCCTCCCTCCTTCCTCACAATTGGAAGTCGCTTTTGAAACCGCTTGAAACTCTGAATTCTATAGCATCTAGAATAACTATTCTTATGCATAACCTTCTTCTCAATGTCCCAGCTTGTCTTCTTTGCTCGGAAGAATTAAGCTTCTTTCTGTTGAAAATTGTCCGATTTCGTGATCCTCTCAATTATGCGAAATTGATTTCCTACTCTATTTCATATAGCTTTAAATTGCTTTTTCACGTCCAAGTTACGATTGACTGCATTCCGTTCAACCTGAATATCTGCTTTAAGTCACAGCTGATTCA
Source organism: Meconema thalassinum (assembly GCA_946902985.2). Lineage (NCBI taxonomy): Eukaryota > Metazoa > Arthropoda > Insecta > Orthoptera > Tettigoniidae > Meconema > Meconema thalassinum. The sequence continues at coordinate 416,632,737 of OX336389.2, forward strand.
ACAAATGTTATTTGTGTACTTTGAACTGCTTGTTTGTCAGACTTGTTTGTATACCAGTCTGAGGAAGGCCAAGTTGTTGTTTATTTCCTGTACGCTTGACACAGTTCAAAGCAAGTTTCTCTTATCTCAACTTTGGCTGATTGCCAACCATTGTCTGGCGAGCCGCTACCGTAATCTCGGAAGCCGTTCACCTACTTCCAAAAATAAACTTGTTCTAGTTAAGGACTCTTTCAGCTATTTATATGTCTCATCTCGTTGTACTATGTGTGTCAAGGCCGTGCTTGTTTACGTCTCTCACTTACTCATGCTCGTATTCTATAACTGCTTCGATCCCTGTTTCAAAACTTCGTTGCGTATTTCTCACGCGCTTATGTATTGCAATTTGCTTACATATTTTGCGATCTTAATGTTCATTGATGAACAAACTGGTTTTTTCTCGTCGTCACATTCGATGTGTTTTTGTATTCATACTTGTCATGTCACGTTTTTCGCTGACTTAAGTATTTTTCTGAGTAACCCCTTTGATACTCATTATAACTTGAGGTTATTGTTTATGGCTACTCGTTTGTTACCTATGGCGTTCTTGCTTTCTACTCGCATAGTTCCTTTGTTTATTTGGTATATTCTTGTCCTGAATAGATGCACTTGTTTCTATACGCTTTGTTTAAACTTGCCAATTCTTCTTTCTCATCGTATCGCAATCTTTACTAGTGCTTTATTTCTCTCAGCTTCCAGCTATTTCGTGATTGAAAGTGTTGATAATTCTCGCCTTTCAATTCCGCTTTCCAATGACCCTGATAACCTCCTTCCACTTACACCTGGTCGCTTCTTTACACGCACTTCTCTCTCTGCCCATCCTCCCCTTCCTAATTCTTTCAGGGATTCTGATTTACCTATTGTTTGGTGTAAACTTGAAGCCCTCCGTAATTCTTTTTGGAAGAGATGGAACTTGGAATATTTAACGTCCTTGCAACGGAGGCAGAAGTGGTTTCTTTCCAGTCCCGACATTAAAGTGGGGGACTTGGTCTTAGTTAGGGATGTTTCACCCCCCCCCCCTAGTCTGGCCTTTTGGAAAGGTGACCGAGTGTTACCCTGGAAGAGATAGGAGAGTCAGGGTATCTAGAGTCTTGACCAATAATGGTCAGATCACAAGACTACCTCTCGGCAATTGTTTATTACTGTACTTGTTTTTCTTGCTCGCTGTTGGTGTTTGTCCCCCCAGTATGGTGTATTCTTTGAATACACGGTACCTGAGATATAATGTCTATTGCTCTTTGCATGTTCATTTCTTCCTTCCTCTTTGCCAAACACCAACAGTGATCATCTGTTTTCTCCTTGTTGGGCATATCTCTTATGTCTTCATAAGTATGTTTCAGATATATAACTTCTGTGATCCACCTAGCGTCATCTCGCAGCGAATCTCTGAAGCTCCTCAATTCTTCCTGGTGCTAGAGGACTTACTTATCCATTTGGACACCAGATCCTGTTACCATCGTCAGCTATTTTCTCTTAGAGCAAGAGGACTACGTCCACTTCTTTACTCACCATGCTGCGCTAGTATCAACTGTGATCAACTCTTAGAAGACCAGCTCAGCAAGAGAAGATAAATGTTTTATTTTTAAGTTGGCAATGTTTATATGTTCTCCTTTTGTTTCCTACCCCCACTCTCTCCCCTTCCTAGGACCTTCCGTGCTTCGTTGAGCTGCTCTCACTTCTTAGTCGGCAGTTGTAGTAATCAGTTAAGGCTCAACCAGAGCCAGCCTCCTGATCTAACGAGGCATTTTTTAAATTCCACGCCATGTTGGAACTCTAAGCATCAGTGAGGAACTTCACTTCGACATGCAACAAAGATAAGTACCTTCTTCAAGTTTTAACCTCATCTTCATGGTTTTAACTTCCTCGTGTTTTAAATGATACTTTTATAGACAGCGTGAAAGTATTTATTTTGGGGCAAAAATCATTCTTCGTGGGATTTGCCATGTTGAGCTTTTGCTTGTACAAGCCGACTTTACCATAAAGAGCTTTTATTAAGCTATTCTAATGAGAAATCCTCTTTCTACGTGGGATATTATCTATTTACCCGCTGTCTATAATTCAACAAGCTAGTTCCTCCGCTGGATTTACATTAGCCCCATTTTACTACTAAGATTGTTCTGGAACCTTCCAGATTCGGTACTCAATCTACGGGTCCTGCCGTCATGTATTTCTCACGTACTTGTGAGAATTCTGTTTAAAACTGAATTATCTTCTAAATTACTACATAGTGAAGTTTCGTCCTCCGCGGGAATTTTCTATAGCGCATTTAATTGTAATTTACAACTTTCTCAAGAAATAGACTCTCACTTATCTAGTGAAACCAGTTATTTTCATCATTGCAATAAGTTTCTTTTCCATAAACTTTGTGTCTCCACAGTGAACTTTTCATATGTTTCAATGAACTATAGTGAAAACCAGTGCTTGCTCAACTTTTCTACCGCGTCGCGATCGTCCGCTTATATTCAAATAAGGCCATGAACATTTTCCTTAATTCCCATTTCTCTTTCCTAAACCTCTCACTAACAATCTGCAATAAACTTTTAATCTAGGTCTGTTCCAATAAGGTGTCATTCCAAGAAGTGCCCTTCCATTTTTGTTGGTTTATCATTAAGTATCTCTGTATAATCTTTGTGATACGTGTCTAGCACACGTTTCAAACTTACATTGTTCCTCCCTTCAAAATTAGGGAAAACAATTCTCTAAACTCTTGAGCGAGTCATGTTCAGGTTTCACGAAATGGAAACTGTCCCATTTGGCGAGTGATTCCTGCTCAAACTTGGGAAGTCTAGAACTTTCCCTTTCACTTTCTTCAGGTTTCACAGTAAGTGACCTGCCCTCTTTGTATAATTCTCATATATTAATTCTGTATAAATATAAGAAGTTGTAGGAACTTCTATCTTATTTTTCATGTTGTTATTATTGTTATTTTCAAAGTTGTCACTTTCTCTAGAACATTCTCTCCTGAATTTCTTAAGGTGCACTTTTGTACTCCAATTCACGTTCAAGCTTTAATTATTTCATTGCTCATTTGTTTAAATCTTATAAAGATTTTAGAAACATGTAAAGTTTGAAACCTTGTAAATTGTCAATTGCCTGGAGCAACCGTTTAATGTTGAGAGGTCTGCGACCCCAAATTGTTAACTACATAGAGCATATTTATTTGTTAAAGTTACGCTTCTTTGAATTGTTAAATAAATTAAATATTTGTTTTTGGATTCATCATTTCTCTGATACTACAGTTAGGCAGGATCCTGGCCTTCCTAGCTCTTCCTAGGTTTATGCCCTCGTTCATATACAATAAATCGTTTGCTCTCAGTCTTGTCAGACCATCACCCTTCCCTATAGTACTTTCATTCTTGCTTGGAAGGAAACACACTAAAGCCTCTCTCTGGCAAACTGCCCAAGCCTTAGCTGCGGTTCCCGTCAGCTTCGACCAAGCTCGTACCTACTTTAGGTATCAAGGTGTTAATTTTCAGTGGCAACTGCCTCTAAAGGTATTTAAAGTTGAACTCATTAATTTTGTGGGACTCTCCTCCTATTTTTCTATCCTTTTTCTCCAATCCAAAATCTACTTCCTTCTCTTAATCATCTTCCCTTGGTGGGTGGGTTATTCCTCAGCCAATAAACTACCCACCAGCGAGTGCAGCAAGGTGGTGGTTCCCTGATGTTTTGGGGTGGCATTATGTGGGGCCGACGTACGCCACTGGTGGTCATGGAAGGCTCCGAAACGGCTTTACGATACCTGAATGACATCCTCCGACCCATAGTGCACCCATATCGGCAGAATATTGGAGAGGCATTTGTCTTCATGGACGACAATTCTCGACCTCATCGTGCACATCTTGTGAATGCGTTCCTTCAAGATAACGACATCGCTCGACTACAGTGGCCAGCATGTTCGCCAGACATGAACCCTATCGAACATGCCTGGGATATGTTGAAAAGGGCTGTTTATGGACGTCTTGACCCACCAACCACTCTGAGAGATTTACGCCGAATTGTCGTTGAGGAGTGGGACAATTTGGACCAACAGTGTCTTGATGAACTTGTGGATAGTATGCCACGACGAATACAGGCATGCATCAATGCAAGAGGACGTGCTACTGGGTATTAGAGGTAGTGGTGTGTACTGCAATCTGGACCACAAATGCTGAAAGTCTAGCTGTATGATGGTACAACATGCAATGTGTGGGTCTCATGAGCAATAAAACGAGCTGAAATGTTGTTTGTGTTGATCTCTATTCCCTTTGTATTTAAAGGTTCCGGAACTCTTGGAACCGAGGTGATGCAAAACTTTTTTTGATGTGTGTAGCTTGTTATTGATTCGAAATTTCATCAGAGCTTGAATTTTGCATTTCATTGGCCCGTCTTTAAATATTCCTTTAACTTTCATGGGAGAAGTTGGTAATATGATGAAAGGATCTTCCTTTTTCAGTCTTTCGAAGCAATTCTCGCTTATGATCGAAATCACAGCCTCTGTGTCAACTAAGGCTCTGAATAGTTGCTTTCATACTTGCACCTGTATCACCGGTAGTTCAATAGGTCTTCCTTCCTCTATTCCTCCTTCATATAGGAGGTCTTCGTCTGCTACGTTGAAAGCTTCATTAATCGTTATTTCATATGGAAGTGTCAGGTTGTGAATTCCTACTTGCGTTTCGAAATTGGCGTTTTTTCCTTCGTCAGGGGTCCGTTCGTTGCTTCCCTGACGACTAGTACTTGGTCTACTTTCTTCTCTTTCATCAATTTCCTGATTTTTTCTCTCTTCTGAATCTTTTCGTCTACTATTGTTAGACTTTTCTTGCTCACTTCTGAGCCTTTGTTTCTCCCGATTACGTTCGAATTCCTCAGTTCTATAATTCTTGTATCGGATATATCCAGTGCGTGGTCTGTAATTGGAATTGTATGGAGTATCACGATACTTATTCCGATTATATCCATTATCACGGCGATATAAGTTCTTTTCTTCGTATTTTCGTTGCCAAGGTTGTTCATTTCGTTCGGCGTATCGATCGTTCTGTCGATCGTCTCTTCGATAGTTGTTCCTATTCAACCCTGGTTTGACATAATTCCTGTTATCTGGCTTGACTTGGTCAGTTTGCTGCGTTCTGTCCATGACGATCGTATTCACGGATCTGTGTTCATGTCGATTGTTACTAGCGACTGTGGGTGTCGTAGCAGCACTCACATAATCCAAACGTCTCAACAGATCGTCCATAGAGGCTAAGCTAGTGATTCCGGATGAAATTATGTTCCTCCTTACGTCTACAGGAAACTGTCGAGATATGGCCTCGGTCAATTGTTCTTCTGTTAACGGAGGGTGAAGAAATCTCAATTTCGATCATTGACATGAAAAATATTCTGAGTAGCTGGTCGGGCCAGCACTCGAGTACTTACTCGAATACATTTCGGAGCGAAGGTTGTTCTGTACTTCTGTGCTCCAAAAACGGTTGATAAACGTTTCGGCGAACTCCTCGAAGTCGTTAAATGTGTACCTAAAAGCTCTGTGCCATTGATGCGGTGCGTCGGAAAGCAAACGCTCTACCACTCGCAATTGTCTTTTCCGTGGCACGTGTGATTCAGTAAAGTAGTCACGCATACTTCGTATAAATTCAATAGGTGTCGTTCCGTCAAGATTATTGAAACGGCGCGGCGAGGTTTATCCTCAAAATTCCTGATAATCGTAATATGGGCTGCCCCATTTGATGGATTCATATTGTACGCCCCTGCTCTGGTACTTGTTATAGGTGACGTGTATGTTTGGACACGTGGATTAACTGGGTTCAAATTCGGATTAACCTGATGCTGTGCAAGGTTAGTAGAATACAGGTTGGCTCATAACTCTCGGCCAATGGGAGAGCGCGCGGGAATACGTCACGGGCCTGCTGCGTTTGAATCAGTCGTTAGTCCGTAGCCCATTACGAGCTCAGTAAATAATATTTTTAAGGGCATCAGCCATTTCAAAGTGTCAATTAATGAATTGTTGTGAATAATAGATGATGCTGAACGCTTAATTACATGACTAATTTAATTATACACCTCCTTCAACATAATAAAACTGATATATACAAACATACTCACAGCCGACTATATCTCCAACAGGCGCAGATACACCTATCCCCATTGCTTCACTAAGCACTGCATTATTATTTATAATTCTGCCATTGCTGTCCATTGCTGCCTGCACGTTCGTCTTCATTTCCGCCACTCTCGGAGTCAGCAAAACTGTCACTGATAACAGCACCACGATGTTGGTGACCCCGCGGAATGTCATTCTCACTTTCGCCAACCACATTACGAATTAATTGAAGCAGGTGAGCTGCGTCTGCGAGAAAGTAGTTTTTTTCCTCTGTCATCGGATGCACGTAGTGTGTAGTTTCAATGGTAATGCCGAGTTCTTTCCACAGTGCCATATTCCTCCCGCCACAGTCCGAAACTACATCGTATTCAATATTATGTAGTGACATAACCGCTTCATTTATAATATCTTTCGACATTTTCGTGTCGAAATTAATGTACACAGGTTGCTTCCAGTTCTGAAATAACCCTTGCATGTATGTATGTGGACCAACGACTTCGTCTGCTTTAGCATCATATTCATACAGTGATGACACTTTCATTTCGTCGAAAGAAAGAACAGTGACTCTCTCTCGACCATTCTTCTTTCGTCCACTAATGTTCATTACTTCTATTGCGTTTTTCAATAAACCGTTTCGTAATTCAACATTGCCTGCCCTGCGCTTCAAAGTTGATAAGCCAGGTAATGGATATTTCAGTGTGACTCTGGTATACTTGTATGCTCGGAAGCTTAAATATCTTAAATATCGTTTGTCCATCTTGCCTTTGTTTTCTGTTTCCTAACAATGTCGACTTGAGTTGGTGTCAATAAATCTTTAAACTAAACGTATCTTTAATTTTCTTGTCAAAATCACATTCATACTGTTGAATTGAATTCTCTAATTCCACGTTTCTTGATTTGCAAACAGTTTGCTCTAGTCTCTAAGTGCTGCATGTTTTCCTTCAGTTTTTTGGTCCCTTGAAGTAATGCGTTGTATTTAATGAGAAGATCGTCATATTTTGTGTCAGTATCATTGACATTGACGTCATTGACGACGGCATCATTGCCACTGGAAAATGTCGAATCCAATATTTCGTTCAGTAATTGTTTTTCTTTTTTCTGGGAGCGTTCTGTACGTGAAGTCGTGTCTTGGCTCTGTGTTTGAGACAGTAAATATAAAGAAGGTATTGACGTCTTTTTTTTTAATTATAATATAATGTTATTGGTTTTACGTCCCTTTTAACTACTCTGGCTTTTAGAGACGCCGGGGTGCCGGAATTTTGCCCCGAAGGGGATCTTTAACATGCCAGTAAATCTACTGACACGGCTCCCTCGCACTTGCGCACCCTCAAATGCCAGCTGACTGTGCCAGGATACGAACCTGCAACCTTGGGTTCAGCAAGCGAGAACGTTACCGCTGAGCCACGTGATGTATTTTTTAATATTCTAGGGTGAGTATTTGTCAGTCGAGCTCAAATTTCGTCTTCAAAGTTACTTGGTATGAAATGTTTGTTGCAAATCCGTTTGTTATTCGGATCGAATTTATCTTTCCTATGGCATTTCTGCACCCACGTTTTCCTACGATTAGCATCCTTTGGAAATCTGAAGAAAGATATTTTTACTCCCATTTTCTTAACAATTTTAGAATTACTTTTGCAGATTGCAACACTGCAATTTTTTCACGGCATCTTAAACAACTGAAAGAAAAGAAAACCCAACGTAAAGAAACAACTTACCCATGGGCTAGAATATGCAAAGATATATTCCATAGTAATCTGATGTAATTAATTTAGATAATATTCACCTGTTCATTAATGTATAATACAGCACGTAACACAATTCATATCTTGAACAAAATAAATACTGTATTAACAAACAAGTAAATAACACACGTAGTTTCCTCTGTCCACTCTGTAAATAGAGACTGGGGTACATCTCGCAGGCCCGATGACGCGTTACCCCCACCCTACTGCCAGCGGAAGGCAAGTTACGAGCCAACCTCTCTTCTACTAACCTTGGATGCTGTGGACTACCATCTGCCATAGGAGTCTGATGTTGATCGCCTCCTTCCCTCTCATGCGAAGTGAAACTAGTCTCATTAAGCGTGGCTTGAAAATCGGCAATCCGATTTGTCCTTATGTTATCCACATTTATGCTATCACCTAACGTTGGACCCTCAAGTTGGTTTCTGATTTGATTGATTTCAGAAGTCTTTTTCTCGTGCATTTCGATTAATTCCGTTTTGCCTTGATCGAATTTTACTTCTAAAGTTTGAATCCTGTCCTCCATGCTGTTATGGTTTTCAGTTTGAGTGGATTGAATAACATTCAACCTTTTTATTATGTCCTCCCTTACATTTGTAATGTCCTTGCTAGATCTACTTTCGCCTTCTACAATTTTCTTATTGACCTCCAATTTGAAGTCTTTAAAATAATCCTCATTTATTTTAGTAATCTCTTGCCTCGAAATGACTACATTGTCAATTATAATTCCCTTTATATCGACATCAAAGTCGTCTTTAATAAGTTTATTGTGGTCCCTAACTTGTGTTTGCAAAAACAATAACTCACTTTTTAACTTTTAAAGTGAGGCTTGGGTATGAATTGTGTCGTTTGACACTTGTAACTGAAGAGCTTCAATATTATGTATGGATTCTCGCTTGTTATTAGATAATTCTAATCTCATCTCTAATTGAAAATCTTTATGAAATTGTTCAGCTTCATTCAACTGGACCTGTAATAATTTATGGCTAGCCTCTACTATGTCTATTTTAGTTTGTATATTAGACTGAGTAGATTGCATTAGATTCTGGGTTGCTAGCATATGACTTTGTGTTGATTCGCAATGATCGATGTAATGGCGTCAGAGTATACTAGTATACCTTCCACGTGGTTGACAGACACTAACATGAAATGGCGTCATTCAACCAGCCTATAGGACCATCATGGAGTATGACATCACTGTCTAAGTCCCCATAGTCTATGTCTCTCTCTCTCTCTCTCTGGTATTCCAGTTTTATTCTCGCCTAAACGTTGGCCGCCATAATTCTATGGAATTTAACGGCATTCCAATAAATTCTATCCCCAAACTGATGGTGCGCCATAATTCTATGTACCAGAAATACCTACCATCAGCTTGTTAGAATCCCTCGATGGTAATTAGATCGTAGAACCTGAAAACCACGGCTAGAAAACCCCCAGATTCTACTAACAAGTGGCGAGGATAATGGGGTACAGGAATTCCCAGCTGAGACTACGCTAAGAAAAACCATCGTAAACGACAGAAAGAAAGCCCAAAAGCACGATAATTACGAAAAGACGTAACCTCTGATGTGTGGAAACCCACTGAAATACCCACCACTGACCTTCTTAACGTGTTCTCTTATCGTGTCTATAAAATATCACACTTCGAAGATTTAAAATGAACTAAAATGATTTATTAAAAAAACAGAGAATATAGCCTAACTTCCAACTGAAGTTTCACTATCATTGGAAATGAATGCTAGCCCCCCAGTCACCACTGGAAATGACTGCATTTCGCCTTCATTTTTAACAAGAACAATATTATAAAGTCTAACAGTAATGTTGGAAAACGATGAAATAAATTTATCGAGTTCCTGAAAATTTCACATCTATAATACTTAAATTCCTACACACAAATGTATGCCCTGAAAACAATTAATGCTATAATAGATATGTACATTCATGGTGTAACACTTTTTGAGTGTTGTTTGCAAGATTCAGAATTGACATCTTCCATAAGTGTCTTGCTCGATTCGCGGTTGCTTGTGTTACTTTATTTTATTCATATCATCTGGCCAAGCAATTAAGCTAAGTCGATTTTTATTTTACATCCACCTATAATAAACTCTCATCACCAAATCAGAACTAGGGATGATTTTGGCGTATGGCTTTTAGTGCCGGGAGTGTCCGAGGACATGTTCGGCTCGCCAGTTTTGTAGCTGCATCGAGACGGACACCCAATGGGTGAGCTACAAGTACCGTTGGGGAGGGAAGGAGGGAAGTTGGAATGTAAGGACGAGGAGTTGGAAGGTAGCGGCTGTGGCCTATAGTTAGGGACCAACCCCGGCATTTGCCTGGAAGGAAGATGGGAAACCACAGAAGACCATCTTCAAGGTTGCCGGCGGGGGGATTCGAACCTCCTCGCCTCCCGGATGTGAGCGACTGCCAGCAGTCATGCCGTAACCACCATGGCTAACTCACCCGGTTTAGGGGTGATTATAACACCTGATAAGCGTCGCAATAATTCTAGGATTCGAAAATCTACCAAGTAGATTTAATTCTACATGCATGAAATAAATGATTCTTCACGAAAGAATATTCACATGAAAAGATACTGAAATTTTAATGCCCTAGGCCATAATTACACTTGCTTTCAAAAATCCATCTAAGTGGACTGTACTTCATTTTACAACTCGGAATATTCCTCTGAATATCCTTTCAACAATTAACGACAATAGCCCCTACATGGCTTTATTTTCAAATATCATGCTGCACTGAGCATTCATATGCGGCAAGATGGCGTCACAGTGAGAGTGTAGTGAAATAGCAGCTAGTGTAAATATTTGATGAAAGTGGTAAAATATTATAACAGAGGTTTAAAATCTATAAAGTTACTTTCCTTAGGCCTAGTGAAATATGGAATATTGATAGTATTTAGAAATTCTTATTGATAATTTAATAAACTTAAACTAAGTTGTGGGAACGTGTATCCAAAGATTCGGTGACTTCTTCAATAACTGTTTGAACCAAGTAGAGCAGTGGTGCTTTTACGAGTTTTCACCCGATTGGAAGATATACGTATTTCACATTCTTCTTTCTTGGTAGGTAATTAGATTAATTCATTTAGGTAGTAATAATTAACATAAATTTAGTGTAATTTGGTGTAAATATCAAGGCTAACTTAGATCTCTAGTATGTCGGCAGTAAACAGTGTTAGTGTCTCGTCAGGTAATGTAAGCGTTACGGATTTATGCTCGTCGTGCAAAATGAAAGTAAAAAATGCAAATAAAATCATCACAAGATCTCAGGTAAAATTGAGTGAGGAGAAAAGTGAAACCGATTTTTCTGATGTAGGCCTACCGGTACCGTCATGCGAATGTCATAACCTGAGATACGAACTGTCCTCAAAAGATGAAATTATAAAGCTGCTAAAGGAAGATATTACTAAGTTAATGGAAGAGTTGAATAAATTAGAAGGAAACAGAGAGGAAAGCAAGGAAACTTGGTCCAAAGTGGTTGCTGGTAAGGTAAGATTGAATATGCCTAGGCCTATAAATGGAGTACCGGTACATGTAACTGAAATTCCCGTCTCAAATTCATTTGGAGCGCTCGTCGAAGAAAATGATGACTTTCTTCAAGGAGAAAAGAAGAAAGTGATAAAGAGAAAATCCAGGAAGATGCGGATATTTGCGGACAGTCACGGGCGAGATGTAGCAGCAAGCGTATTGGAGAGAAGCGGAGAAATGGAGGTCACTTCGACAGTAAAGCCAGGAGCACCCATTGCAGCGGTCACGAACGAGATGATAGGAGAGTGTACAACCCTCACTTCAAAGGACTATGCAGTAATCATTGCTGGAGTAAACGACATCTATAGAAATGAGAGTAAAAAGGTAATCAAAGATTTAAAGGGTACATTGCCATCCATGCTTAAAACAAATGTCATTATTGTAAACATTCCGCAGAGATACGATTTAATTCCCAAATCATGTGTAAATGTAGAAATAGAGGCTACAAATGGTAAAATTTGTAAGAGTTTTCCAAATGTCCAAATTATACGAGGCACGTCCAGAAAGTAAGCTCCATTTGGTAATTAAATTAAATTGTGTACAGATACAGAAAAAATATTTATTGCACAACATTCTACACCTCTTAAACTACCTTTTCACATAACTGCCGAACTTTTGCAGGCATTTGTCATAGCGTGGCACAAGTTTTTGGATACCTCTTCATAGAAGTTTGCCGCCGACCCGTAAACGAGAGTGAAGACTCCCCTTAAGATATCCTACTGTTTGGCCATCAGTGTTAGGCAAATTGCGTATGTGGTCAGGAGAACTCCTAAACATACGCAGTTCTCCAGGTAAGCACGCAATTTGCCTAACAGTAGTGACCAAACAGTAGGATATCTTAAGGGGAGTCTTCACTCTCGTTTACGGGTCGGCGGCAAACTTCTATGAAGAGGTATCCAAAAACTTGTGCCACGCTATGACAAATGCCTGCAAAAGTTCGGCAGTTATGTGAAAAGGTAGTTTAAGAGGTGTAGAATGTTGTGCAATAAATATTTTTTCTGTATCTGTACACAATTTAATTTAATTACCAAACGGAGCTTACTTTCTGGACGTGCCTCGTAGATGTAAGTACATTAGACAGGAAATTCCACACTCGACACGGCCTACACTTAAATAGGTTACGAAAAAAGTATCTTAGTGATGAAATCTGCAAAATTGTAAATTCAAATGGTAAGAATAGTTCAACAGTAATATCTTTAGGGTGGAAGCAGGGAAACGTGTAAAAGAAGCCAAACGTGAGGTTTGGCATTCAGATCTTTCGATGTCAAATTTAACTGATTGGAAAAATGGCATTTCAGATTTGCCTAGCAACAATAATAATAATGTAAATAAATCACCAACACAAGCTTGTAAAAGTAACAAATTTAAACTTTACCACCAGAATGTTCAGTCTCTCTATAATAAAATTGATTACATAAATCTAATGCTTAAAAATGAACTTAATGACATCTCAGCACTATGTATTTCAGAATATTGGCTGAAAGAGGAACAACTCGAATTAATTCAATTCCCAGGGTTTATACAAGCTAGTACATACTCTAGAACTAATATTAGCGATGGTGGTACTTGTATCTACCTAAGAAATAATTTAGATCATGAACAGTTAACAGCTTATGATTATCTAATTATGGAACAGGATTTTGAATTCTCTGCCGTAAAAATACAGCAGTTTAAGTTAATAATTGTATGCGTATACCGTTCTCCGTCAGGAAAGTTCCCTTTATTTATAGATAAATTAGATTTGTTACTCAATAACATGAGCAAAGTAAATTTCGATATAATAATTTGTAGGGATGTAAATGTGGATTTCTTAAAATTTGATAGAAATTGTGAATTATTAACACAGTTACTAATTTCCTATGGACTGAAACCTACAGTAAATACCCCGACAAGAATAACAAAATATAGTAAAACCACTCCTGTTCAATTTTTGTTAATACAGATAAATATCGCCATTCAATAGAAGTCTATTGTCCGGGTTTTAGTGACCACCATGGACAAATACTGAGTTTTGAAGTGCCCGAAACAATCAATAATAATGACAATGGAGTAAAATCAAAGTGCGAGTCATTCACGGAAACAAATGTTACATATTTCAATGACTTATTAAATAAGGAAACATGGTCAGAAATGTATAAAGTAGAAAATGTAAATGATAAATTTAATGCATTTAACAGTACCCTAAAACAATATTTTGAAACAGCATTCCCCTTTAGACAAAGAACTGTTCAAAATAACAAAACTAACAATTGGATAACAACAGGGATTATAAATTCATGTCAAAGAAAGAAATTTCTACACAAATTATATAAACAATACCACTCAACACCTGAATTCAATTTATACTACAAAAAATACACTAGCATATTAAATAAGGTAATAAGACTAGCAAAGAAAATGCATAATGATAATTTTATTTCCCAATCATCTAATAAAACAGGGCTATGTGGTCCGTGATAAAGAAAGAAACTGGAAAATCTGCTAAAATACAAAGGAACATTACACTGACCAGAAGTAATAAAGTGATAAATAATCCAGAGGAAATAGCAAACACTTTCAATGACTATTTTCTGGAAATTCCACAAAAATTATTAAATAAATCACAGGTAAATACACTAAATTCTAATAATAAAATAAATATATGTAGTGATTCTTTATTTATAAATCATGTCACAAGTGAAGAAGTCAGAATAGTTATAAAAGAGCTAAAAAAATAAATTTTGTGCTGGCATTGATGGTATCCCAGATGCAATTTTAAAGAAATGTGCAGAAAATATAATAAATCCACTTACACACTTAATAAAGAGTTCAATTCTCTCAGGAACTTACCCGGATGTTTTGAAGTTATCAAAAGTAATTCTAGTGCACAAAAACGGTTCAAAACATGAATTAGATAACTATCGTCCTATTACCTTACCAACTGGTATCGCAAAAATTGTGGAAAAAATCATGTATAGGAGACTGGTAAGTTTTATAGAAAAAAATAAAATATTATCAAACTCACAGCATGGATTCAGAACGGAAAAATCTACACAGACAGCAATTTATGAATGTATTAATAGTAAACTGAAATTAATTGACACTAAGGAACATGTAACTGGCCTATTCTTGGATTTATCGAAAGCATTTGATGTTGTTGACCATAAAATCCTCCTTGCAAAACTAAATCAATATGGTATTAGAGGTCTAGCTAATAAATGGATTGAGTCTTACTTAACAAGGCGTAAACAAATCGAAAGCTTGAGACACAAGGATGATGGAACCAAATTACTTAATGAAACATTGTCCAATGAGGGAATTAATAAATTTGGAGTACCCCAGGGATCGGTTTTGGACCCACTACTCTTCCTTCTATATATCAATGATATAACACAGAACGTTCATTCACATAAGGAAATTTTGTTTGCGGACGATACAACACTCGTAATAAAAGGTGAATCTAAACAGGCCATACAGCAGTCTGCTGTCTCCGTTACAGGAGAGTTAACCAAATGGTCACAAGATAATCGCCTCATAATCAACTATAAAAAAAACAGTATGTCTAAATTTCCACACTATACAGAATAGGAATCCTGCGAAGCCCAATATAACATTAAATGGTCATCAAATAGAAAATAAATCAGAAACAAAGTTTTTAGGACTATGGATACAACATGACTTGAAATGGAATAAACATATACAATATCTGAATACTAAACTGAACACGATGTGCTTTCCGTTACGTATTTTGAAAACCTTCACTAGCATGCACACATTAAGAAATACTTATTTTGCTTATTTCCATTCATACTTAAGATATGGGGTCATATTTTGGGGTATGTCGCCAGATGTACTAAGCACGTTTAGGATACAAAAGAGGGCGATTAGAATTATGCCAAATGTAAACACTAGAAAATCATGTAGACCTCTGTTTAAAGATTTTAACATTCTCCCTCAGCCCTGTATATATATCTTTGAAAGTATTATGTTTTGTAAAAAGAATTTAATGCATAAGGATGTTTTTCTTAAAACAAACAATGATGTTCATAGGCATAACACAAGACAATATCAAAACATTCATATTTCACACACACACACACACACACACACACACACACACAAGCATATATGAAAAAGGAACTTATCACACAGGAGTTAAATTATACAGTAAACTACCCCAGTATATAAAACTTGCCCCAAAAATAAAAACCTTTGATAGAATGTTGAAAGCTTATCTGCAGTGCCATTGTTTTTACTCTGTAGTTGAATATCTTAGTGTATAGAAACGATGAAATCTATAATTATATTTTACTTTTCTATTTTAATTGTAATACCCAGCTGTAAGTTGTTGTATTTATAGAATTAAGTTTTCATATTATGATAATTGAATAAGGTGTAAATAGTTGTCCAATAAGATTGTATCTCTTAAGATCTGTTATTATAATAAGTTATAAATAGTTATAGTATTAGTATTACTGTATATACCTATTAGTACTTTTATTTTATAGATGTAAAATCTGACGTGTCCTATATCAAAAATGTGTTGTATACATGTATTTCATGAAATGGAATTAATAAAACTATCTATCTATCATTAATATTGCATTACTATAACTTAATGCCTCAAATAATCACCTTCCTTGGTGAACGAAGAATTCCATACTAGGCTTAATTAACAGCTCAAATTCACATTAAAAATAGTGTTGCTAGAAGTATATAGGTTTCGTTACATTTTAATTAATCGATGTTTAATTGTTTCATTTAATCTTACAACATTCATAGCGATCAAAGTACGTTGCTTTCAATAGGTTTTAATTATAATCACAGATCTGGCGATGGATCTGCCTCCACATAAATCTAATCTGGGATTCACGTTAATAAATAGGATGAATGTTTATCAAAGTCTTCAAAATTCAAACTGTGTAGAAAACACATGCATATTATCCACCTACTATGGATCTCAAAAGTATCTGACGAAGCGATCGTATTTCAAAATATCAAAATGTTACTGAAGAAATAAATTGGATCAAGTCAAAGGTCGGAATAAATCTACTCAAATCGTTTCAAGAACGACGAATAGTGTCCTACATCACCGGTCTGGGTATTCATAAGAATTAGCACTCCAATTGATCGGTTAGAAACACCATAGGCGTCTATCTGCCAAAAGAACAGAATAGAAATTCCTAAGAAAGCAAAAGAATCCACTTTCTTCACTAGAACAGCTTCAATAAGCTTACTGCAAATTTTAATAATCAACCTGAATACTGAAATCCCACTTTCAAGTGTATAACAGTTCTTGTAGTCGAACTATAGTAGTAGCTCAAAATTGGGTCTACCAAAATTGCATAATGTCATAAATAGACATGTTACGAGTGTTCATTCACTATCAAAAAGCACGTGGAATGAAGAATCTTGGCCTAATAGTTCCTTTTCTCTACATTAAATACATTCCCAATTAAATAACTTGAATTTACATTTACTAAAATTTTAAACAACAGTACATTTAATCAAAAATATGTGCATCCTTTACTAGGATCAAAACCCTGTCTAGAATAGAATCAGTCTTGACAATAATATCAAGCCTAAACTCCACTCTTGGACATTCTACAAAAATCCTATAAAATGTGGCAATGTGACAACTTTAGAATGATAAAGCTTTACTACGATTAACGCGACTTTTTCAGTACCTTGGATGATTCTCTAAGCTCACGAAAGAAGAATGGCATGTCGTTCATGACGATTCCTTCCTTATACATGGCAGTGGTATCGATTCTCCAGAAAAACAGGAACCGAACACCGGAACTCCAGACAGCTCTCCCCTGGTTCCCTTTGGTCCTCAGGATACCTCTCATCCTAGTAGAATTGTCAGCTCCCACTCCACAGAAAGTTCCTTCCATCACAGGGTAACATCCGTCTAATCGTAGCGAAACGATGTCCATTTCGGCTTGAGTTGAAAGTTCAATAACCTCGCAGTACCGTGTCATTGCGGAACACACTGTACTTAGCAGCAACAGCTGTGCTGGCCGACACTCAAAACGCGAACAGCTATGCCGGTTGCATCGAAAATGTTCGTGGCTTTGCCAGAATAGCGACACTCATGTTTAATGCGTCTAACCGACCATGGTTAAATTTTATTTTATAGATGTAAATTCTGACTTTTCCTATATCAAAAATGTATTGTATACATGTATTTGATCAAATGGAATGAATAAAATCTATCTATCTATATAATATGACACATTATAATCTTTCCTCCTGACATCCAATTACTAAACAGGGTTATGATGTCAGAAAATGTTCTGTATTTTGTATTTTAGTGAACTGATATAGTCTGCTTTCTCTAATTTATAGTATTTTAGGTTTCACTACACTCAATGATTCACACACCATTTTCACTTGCAAGGCAGAGCAGTGTACTACTCTTTTATTTTTCTTGAAAACAAAATAACATACATAATAAGTACCAACATACAGAAAAACATTTGGTTATAACCCTTGCCAACCTAACATGTTTTAACATACTCCGTCAAGGGTGTAATCAAATAGGTTTTTTGGTCTTTTTAGGTAGATTTCATTAGAAAGCTAACTATTGCAATGGGTCCCATGTTTCGACTTCCGGAAAATTTCGACATATCTTCGCGTTTCACATCCCCCAGACCCCAAAACCACCGTCAGTTCAAAAGTTTATATATAATTTATGTATGTATATATATATATATATATATATATATATGTATATCAGTTTCTTGTGGACACGATAACTGCCGTAATTTTGCACCAATCACTTTGAATTATTTACCGAATATGTATACCTATAAAATCTCGGTCGAGTTCGTTACTGGGCTAAATCGGTCGAAGGGGGTGAAAATGGGGGGCTTTTTTTTTCGAAAAAGTGAAATATTGCTATAACTCTCTTAATATGTGACATATCGAATCCGTTCAACGTTCATACTATGTGTCGGATAAAGCCCAAAAATGTATGTTTGAAGAGTTTTTTATAGCACCAACCATTGACCAAAGGGGTGGGAAAAAGTGGGTTTTTCGGGAAACATTAATCATATCTCTCTTAATAGGCACAATATCAAAACCGTACAAAATGGACAATATTCCCCTAATAATTACCTAAAACTTTTGTCTGAAAGAATTTTTGATATGACCCACCATTACGCCAAGGGATGAGAAAAATGATTTCGGAATTATAAGAAAATGCCAAGAGCTATCAGAGGTTGCCATGGCAACACTACTAAATTGATGAGGGATGAGCCATCATTGTTGCCATGACAACGCACTTGCACGAGATCAGATTCAGTATTTCCATCTGACTAAGTGGGAAGCGGCTTCGGTGACGTAACTGGTGGCATGCTGAATGTCTATGCCCAAGGTCGCGGTTTCAAAGCCGGCCGAAGTCGTCGGATTTTCTAAGAGCGCTAAAATCCCTCAGTATGCTTTCCTTTGGAGGGGAAGTTCCAACGTTCGTTGCGAGTTGCTGGTTGGGGTGGCATCTAGTAGCCAAGTTCACAGCTAGGTGTCGTTGACGGTAGTACCTGGTAGCAACATTAGGAACTACTGCTTGAAATTGACCGTCTGCAGTCCTTACCTGAATTAAGACAAATACAGCCATTACAATTCACACCGTTTATCAGACGGATTCTACACTCACCCAAAGTACATGGGGTTAGATGACCGCGATGTCCCAGCCCCTAAACTGTTTAACCAACCAGAGGTAGAATTCATTAGAAAGCTAACTATTGCAATGTGTACCATGTTTCGACTTCCGGAAAATTTCGACATATCTTCGCGTTTCACATCCCCCAGACCCCAAAACCACCGTCAGTTCAAAAGTTTATGTATATATATACACACATCAAAAAAAGTTTTGCATCACCTCGGTTCCAAGAGTTCCGGAACCTTTAAATACAAAGGGAATAGAGATCAACACAAACAACATTTCAGCTCGTTTTATTGCTCATGAGACCCACACATTGCATGTTGTACCATCATACAGCTAGACTTTCAGCATTTGTGGTCCAGATTGCAGTACACACCACTACCTCTAATACCCAGTAGCACGTCCTCTTGCATTGATGCATGCCTGTATTCGTCGTGGCATACTATCCACAAGTTCATCAAGACACTGTTGGTCCAAATTGTCCCACTCCTCAACGACAATTCGGCGTAAATCTCTCAGAGTGGTTGGTGGGTCAAGACGTCCATAAACAGCCCTTTTCAACATATCCCAGGCATGTTCGATAGGGTTCATGTCTGGCGAACATGCTGGCCACTGTAGTCGAGCGATGTCGTTATCTTGAAGGAACGCATTCACAAGATGTGCACGATGAGGTCGAGAATTGTCGTCCATGAAGACAAATGCCTCTCCAATATTCTGCCGATATGGGTGCACTATGGGTCGGAGGATGTCATTCAGGTATCGTAAAGCCGTTTCGGAGCCTTTCATGACCACCAGTGGCGTACGTCGGCCCCACATAATGCCACCCCAAAACATCAGGGAACCACCACCTTGCTGCACTCGCTGGACAGTGTGTCTAAGACGTTCAGCCTGACCAGGGTGCCTCCAAACACGTCTCCGACGATTGTCTGGTTGAAGGCATATGCGACACTCATCGGTGAAGAGAACGTGATGCCAATTCTGTGGGGTCCATTCAGCATGTTGTTGGGCCCAGCTGTACCGCGCTGCATGGTGTCGGGGTTGCAAAGCTGGACCTCGCCATGGACGTCGGGAGTGAAGTTGCGCATCATGCAGCCTATTGCGCACAGTTTGAGTTGAAACACGACGTCCTGTGGCTGAACGAAACGCATTATTCAACATGGTGGCATTGCTGTCAGGGTTCCTCCGAGCGGCAATCCGTAAGTAGCGGTCATCCACTACAGTAGTAGCCCTTGGGTGGCCTGAGCGAGGCCTGTCATCGACAGTTCCTGTATCTCTGTACCTCCTCCATGTCCGAACAACATCGCTTTGGTTCACTCTGAGACGTCTGGAAACTTCCCTTGTTGAGAGCCCTTCTTGACACAAAGTAACAATGCGGACGCGATCGACCTTCTAGGCATGGTAGAACTACAGACAACATGAGCAGCGTACCTTCGTCCTGGTGGAATGACTGGAACTGATCGGCTGTCGTACCCCCTCCGTCTAATAGGCCCTGCTCATGCATGGTTGTTTACATCTTTGAGCAGTTTTAGTGACATCTATGAACAGTCAAAGGGACTGTATCTTTGATACAATATACACAGTCAACGTCTATATGCCGGAGATCTGGGAACCGAGGTGATGCAAAACGTTTTTTGATGTGTGTATATCAGTTTCTTGTGGACACGATAACTGCCGTAATTTTGCACCTATCACTTTGAATTTTTTACCGAATATGTATACCTATAAAATTTCGGTCGAGTTCGTTACTGGGCTAAATCGGTCGAAGAGGGTGAAAATGGGGGGCTTTTTTTCGAAAAAGTGAAATATTGCTATAACTCTCTTAATATGTGACATATCGAATCCGTTCAACGTTCATACTATGTGTCGGATAAAGCCCAAAAATTTATGTTTGAAGAGTTTTTTTATAGCACGAACCATTGACCAAAGGGGTGGGAAAACGTGGGTTTTTCGGGAAACATTAATCATATCTCTCTTAATAGGCACAATATCAAAACCGCACAAAATGGACAATATTCCTCTAATAATTACCTAAAACTTTTGTCTGAAAGAATTTTTGATATGACCCACCATTACGCCAAGGGATGAGAAAAATGATTTCGGAATTATAAGAAAATGCCAAGAGCTATCAGAGGTTGCCATGGCAACACTACTAAATTGATGAGGGATGAGCCATCAGACGTTGCCAGGATAACGCACTTGCACGAGATCAGATTCGGATTTTCATCTGACTAGGTGTGAAGCGGCTTCGGTGACGTAACTGCTGAATGTCTATGCCCAAGGTCGCGAGTTCAAAGTCGGCCGAAGTCGTCGGATTTTCTAAGAGCGCTAAAAATCCCTCAGTATGCTTTCCTTTGGAGGGGAAGTTCCAATGTTCGTTGCGAGTTGCTGGTTGCGGTGGCATCTAGTAGCCAAGTTCACAGCTAGGTGTCGTTGACGGTAGTACCTGGTACCAACATTAGGAACTACTGCTTGACATTGACCGTCTGCAGTCCTTACCTGAATTACAGACTAATACAGCCATCCCTAAGTACACGGGGTTACATGGCCGCGTTGTCGCAGCCCCTAAACTGAGCAACCAACCAAAATCTCTGCGGGAGATATAATTTTGCGTGAAGAAGTAACAGACCGTTACATAGTCACACATCAGTGTCGAAACCTTGCATAAGGACAGTGTGACCACAAGTATATAAATGGACCCCATATTACAAGAAGGTTACCGTTCCCATAAGACAATAAAATGTTTCAAATAAGCATAAAATGACGAAAAACATAGTTAATTAAACTCCAATTATAAAATATCTTCTCGCAATAAATGAGGTCTGATCCTTCTACGAAAACCTGCATATTCTGCCTATTTACGCCTATCCCCAAGTTTGTCCGGAGAAATCTACCTCCGCCTTCCGGCGTGCCGAGAGGACTTTTTTTTTGTTTTTTTTGTTTTCCACTTACATAATGGAAATGCGCTGATATAATAAACTCTAAAAATCACACTTAAAACATAACACGGTTTTTGAGATTTGCAAATTTACCAGGAAAATGAGGTTTAGTTAAAATGTCAGCAACATTTTGATCACTAGGACAATACAGGATCTTGAACCATCCTTTCTTGTATTCATCTTTAACCAGATGATATTTAACATCAATATATATACACTTTCTGGTCAACTGGTTTGCTTGAATAATTTTTATGCAACTGGTATTGTACACTTGCATGTTTACGTTGATAGTTTCTTCCAGTAGCTCCTCAAGTACAGATTTCACATATCTCATTTCCTTGCAGCATTGGGCGGCTGAAATGTACTCAGCTTCAGTTGATGATTGAGCTACTGGTGTATTCTTTGGAATACACGGTAAGACAGAGTAAGCCTTTGCTTCTCTTTGCTTTAGTTCATCCCTTCCTTTTTTCGCAAACACCAACAGTGATCTCCTGATTTCGCTTTGTTGGTATATGTTTCTTACACTACCTGTAAGTCTGTTCTAGATATATATCTTCCATGACCCACCTAGCGTCATCTAGCAGCGAATCTCTGATGTTCCTCAATTCTTTCCTGTACAAGAGGACTTCCTTACCAATCTAGCCACCAGATCTCGTCGCTATCGTCAGCTATCATCTCCGTGATCAAGAGAACTTCGTCTAGTTTTTCACCTACCAGGCTGCGCTAGTGACGCCTACTATCAACTCTTTGAAGACCATTTCATCAAGAGAAAATTTACTTCTCTTACGTTGGCTATTCTTATATGTATTCCTTTTGTCTCCTACCCCCCACTCTTTTCCCTTCCCTGGTCTCTCCGCGCTCCGTTGAGCGGGTCTCACTTGTGCGTCTGAAGTCAAACCAGTCAGTTGGAGCTTAACTAAAGCTCGCCTCCTCTACTCTAGAGGCAAACTTTTAAATTCGACGCCATGTTCGAGTTTTAGAATCAACCGTCAACAGCAACATCGCCTTCTTCATAAAGCAAAGATAAGTACCGACTTCATGTTTTAACCACATTCTCATCGCTTTTAAAAGGCTCAATGCTTTTATTTGGATTTTATAGACAGTGAAAATTGCTATATGTGACAAAATAACTGCTTTCTAGAGATCTTCTTGATCAAACTCGAACTATCAAGTCTAACTTTCAAAATGAAAGATTTTCTGAGATGCTATCTCACATCGAGGGATATTTCTAAAATACCCACTGTCTATATAATCTAGTTTTCCGCCGAGGGATTCTATACCCAATTTAAACAACTCATCATTGCTCTGAAACCTTCCAGAACCTACACTCTTAACTACCAGTTATACTGTCATGTATTTTCCACTTGATATGGGAATACTTTCTTCGCTGAAAAACTTATGTGGGATAAACTTCTAATCCACATAAACTGTCTTCCTACGTGGGAAATTTTCTGCCGTATTTAACTGCCGCCCATAGAAACTACAACTCATAATTCTCTCAAGCCAAAACTCAACTTTTACATAACTGCAATAACTTTTCTTTCTATAAACTTTTTGTGCTACTACAGTGAACTTTTCAACTATATCAACAGACTATAGTCGACAGTAGTGGCTCAGCTGGCTAAAGCGCAGTGTTAGGTCATGGGACCAAGCTCTCTGCTGACTCGGTAGACGCGTGGGTTCGAGCCCCACCGTCGGCTGTCCTTGAAAAGGTTTTCCGTGGTTTCCCATTTTCAACACCAGGCAAATGCTGGGACAGTACCTTCTGACAGGCCACGGCCGATTCCTTCCACATCCTTGCCCAGTTTCATTCATCTTCATCCATATCATCTCTCAACCCGATGCGCAGGTCGCCCACGGGCGTCGAATAGAAAGACCTGCACTCGGCCTCTCATGAGGCCACACGGAAAAAAAACAGACTATAGTGAAAACAGTGCCTGTTCAATTTTTCATCCGCGTCGCGCTCGTCCGAGTACAATAAATACGGCCATGACCACTCTTCCACAATCCCATTTGATCTTTCCCAAACCCTTTACTAACAAACTAAAATAATAAAATTGTTACTTTAGGTCTTTTTTCAATGAGGTGTCACTCACAATAAGTGCCCTCCCCTACTTGCTCCACGTACAACGAATTAATGTCTGTAAAACTTCGTGTCTAGTACACGCCTTAAAGTATATTGTTTCTCCCTTCTAATGAGGGAATCCAATTCTTTCTACTCAAAAGTGTGTTATCTCTAGGTTTCACGACAGGGAAATTTGCCCCATTTTTCTCGTGATCCCTACTTAAACATAGGAGTTCTAGAAACTTCATTTTAATTTTTCTCTTCAGGTTTCACAATAAGTGACCTGCCCTATTTGTATAATCGCCAAATGTAGCACTGTATTAATACAAAAAGTTATAGAAACTTCTATTTCATTTCTTCCTGTTTTTTGTTGTTGTTACTTTCGAAGTTGTTATTTGTTCATATTTCTAAGATACCTATCTAGAAATCCTTAAAGTACACATCTTGTACTTGATTTATTGTTTAACTTTAATTACGTCAATTATCTTTAAATTTCCCATTTGTTAATCTTAAAAACATTTCAAAATCTTACGAAGATTTTAAAGCATATAAAAGGTTTCAAACCAAAAGAATTGTCAATCGCCTGGCGCAAGCTTTGAATGATTTAGGAGGTCTGCGACCCCAATTGTTTACAAAATCAAAATTATATATTTGTTACATAAACTACTTCTTTTTACATTGTTAAATAAATTAAGATTTGTTCTTTTGATTTATCATTTCTCAAACATAACGGTTAGGCAAGATCCTGTCTTCCTTGACTCTTCCTAGGTTTATGCCCTCTTTAATAAAAATAAATCTATTGATAGGGTTTTCACCACTTGTTGAATTTGAGCAAGAACTCTTAGTTACTAACTTAGTAAAGTCTCTCTTAGCTTTGATAGCTAATTCTAACTGGCCAGTAAGGCAAGCATAGCTCGCTACGCCTGCTTCCTGCTTGTGGAGATTCTCTCTACCACTTATGGTTGGTTTTTCAAAATGTAAGTGTTTCTCACTGTCTAAACTTTTAGTCGGCGCCTTGCTGGGTAAAAGCTTAGTCATTTCTAAGTGCAACTATTGGTGTTCTTACCAAAATTATTCCCAAGGGTATAATTGCTTTATCCCTATCCTTCTTGGAAGTATTCGGTCGCTCTTTAGAAATTCTACAATTTCGAGAACTAAAATATCAAGGCGGATTCAAATTATTTGTACTCTTCAAAATACTTGTTTAGAAACAAACTCCTTTGAACAGATACACAATAAATCTGTTACTCTTTATCTTGCCAGACCACCACCCTTCCCCATAGTAGGTATATTTATGCTTGAGAGGGAATACGCTACGGCAACTTTCTTGCGAATAGCCCAAGTTCCAGCTGCGTTTCCTGTTAGCTTCGCCCAGGTCCCTACCCACTTTAGGTATCGGAAAGCGGATTTGCAGTGGCAGCTGCCTTTGAGTATACTTAAAGTTAAAATTATAACTTCTTTTGGACTCTCGTCCTATTGCTCCATCCTTTTTCTCCAGTCCGAAACCCACTTCTTTTTCTTCATCATCTTCCCTTGGGGGTTAGGTTATTCCCAAGCTAACAATCTACCCAAAAGTTGGTCCCAGAAACCCGGGAGAGTCCATTTATTACACTTTACTTATCAGACTTTATTTGTCAAGGGTTATTTGACAATATTTTGCAAATCATTAATATCTTCTTTTAATTTTTCAGCTATACCTTCACCGTGCAAAGCCTGTGAAGGAGAAAGAGGCCGCTCCTGTCTCCTTCGGTGTGTCCCTTTCTTTCTACTTATTTGCTGCTGCCAGTCTGACAGCATTTCCAAGGGTCCACAGTTTCGTAAGTTATACTTTAATTTACCTATTTTGTCATGGCTCCTACAGAAAAGGATAAGGATGAAAAACTTACTTCTAAACGAGCATCCTATAAAGGGCAAATTACCCGATTTAGAAAATACATCAAATAGCTAGATCCCTCAGAAGCTCAATTAGGTTTGTTAAAACATCGCGTAAAGGATTTTGAACGTTCATATGAAAATTATTGTAACATCCAAGCTGAAATCGAATCTTGTATGCTCAATCAAACTGATGATCGAGTCGAAGTAGAAAATCAATATTACGAAGGTTTAGGTTCCGCTTTTAAAATAATACGCCAACTCGAAGAAGAACAGAAAAAAGACGGTTCTGTTCTTGGTTCCCTTCACGAACAACAAACCTCTTTTCGTGAGGGCACTCACAAGCCCATACCAATCCTACCTAAGATTGATTTACCCCACTTCTCTGGAGACGATCCACTTGGGATTCTTTCTATGAACTATTTTGTTCTCTTGTTCATGACAATGAAGGCATTCAAGTCATCTACAAGTTTCATTATTTGAGATCTATCCTCCGAGGTCAAGCTCTGCAGTTAGTTGAAGCACTCCCATTAAGTGCCGAAAACTACCCCATTGCCTTGAACTTGTTGAAAGAAAGGTACGGTAATTCACGGTTACGTATTCAACGCCATATGAAGGCTCTATTTAACTTACCTGCGTCACAGCACAATGACGTCACTAGTTTGCGTACTCTCATTGATACAACACAACTTCACGTTAAAGCTTTATCCCAATTAGGTCAACCCACTGAACACTGGGACACTTTCTTAATACACTTAGTGATTTCTAAAGTCGATGTTGCTACCCTCAAAGCTTGGGAGATTGATATTTCCAGAGAAGACGATTACTCTTACGAGCATTTAGTCACTTTCATAAATGCTAGATGCCAACTCTTAACTGCTTTAGCTAATCAAAGTGAACCCTCACCCCCTAGTTCTAAATTTGAATCAATGTCTCTTAAACCTACAAGCGAACGCTTACCGTCTAGTACCCAAAAACCTGGGTCCAGCTCATCTAAACCCAAGTCAAACGCCACTTGTTACCCAACTAGGTCTAGTGAACGCCGTATTGCTAGTTCTCTCGTTTTAAACACTCAAAGCGAACCCCGTAAGAGTTTAAATGAACCATTAAAGTGCATACTTTGTAAAGATTCCCACGCCTTATATCTATGTAAATCTTTTAAAGAACTGTCAGTCGACGACAGAAGAAAATTAGTTTCCCAGAATAAACATTGCTTCAACTGCCTAGCACCCACGCATTCTGCTTCAAATTGCAAGTCCACCAGACTTTGCTTCCATTGTGAAAAAGCTCATCACACTTTACTACATCGTCATGATCAAGCAAGGTCATCGACCGCATCTACTTCTCAGAAAAGTGACAATGCTAACAGTTCCAATGCTTCATCTTACATTCAAAATGCCAAGTCCATACGTAGTGCCCAAGTACTATTGTCCACTGTCCAAATCGAAGTTCAGGATAACTTTGGCAACTGGGTCCGTGCACGCGATCTTCTTGATTCGGCGGCAACCCACGATTTCGTTTCTAATTCATTAATCAAAAAACTAGGCCTACCTGTAAACCCCACTTCTATCAATGTATCAGGCATTAACAGCTAAAAATCGCAAGCTTTAGAGTTTTCAAAGCTAACCATAAGAGACATTTGTCACAGAAATAACTTTCTCATACTGAATTGTCTCATTCTCAATAGCATAGGAGAAGATACTCCAAGTCACTCTGTTGATATTTCAGGTTTAAGCATTCCCTCGCATTTAAGGCTTGCCGATCCTATGTTCAATGTACAAAACCCCATTGACATACTCTTTAGTGCTAATGTTTTCTGGAATTGCCTTCTTAAACAGGTTCGCAAGTTATCCTCAAACATGGTTGCCAGAGACATTAATTTTGGATGGATCGTCACCGGTCAACTTCCTCATTATTCTCCCCAACCCGCATCGCAATGTTATTTCGCTAATACG
Organism: Meconema thalassinum; assembly: GCA_946902985.2. NCBI lineage: Eukaryota > Metazoa > Arthropoda > Insecta > Orthoptera > Tettigoniidae > Meconema > Meconema thalassinum. Next base: position 416,660,612 of record OX336389.2, read on the forward strand.
GACTTGGAACAGTTCTGGAGGCTTGAAAGCGTTGATTCTCCTAATGTGACCTCTTCAGAAAACGAATTCTGTGAGCAACTTTTTCTGAACACCACCACTCGTTCTCCTGATGGCCGGTTCATTGTTCAGATGCCAAGATTACACAATCCCCCTAAACTTATTAATTCTCAACCCAAAGCTCGAAACGCTCTCTTTGCTATCGAGAGCAAATTCAAGAAAGAACCTCTCGTTAAACAGCAGTATACTGATTTCATGGATGAGTATGAAAGCTTAGATCATATGGAAGTTGTTAGCAAATCTGATGACAAATTGCAGCCCCCAATTGAAACGGTTTTCTTAAATCATCATCCCGTGTGGAAAAACCCTCTTGTAAAGGATAAAATCCGAGTCGTTTTCAATGGTTCATGGCAACATTAACCTGACGTTAATGGCAACAGTCTTAACGATACTCTTTACTCTGGTCCTGCTATTCAGTCAGATTTATCTGCTATACTCTTAAACTTTCGATTATTTCCCATAGCTGTTATAGCGGATATAAAACAGATGTACCGTCAGGTTTTAATTCAGCCTCAACAACGAGATCTCCAAAGAATCTTGTGGCGCGACGAAATCAGCAAGCCCATTAAGGTATTTCACTTAAAGACGGTTACTTATGGCTTAAAACCTTCCGCTTTCCTTGCTATCCGATCCCTACATTTGTTAGCATCTCAAGATGGTCATTTATTTGATTCTAACCCTTCCGAAGCACTAACTGCATCATTCTATGTTGACGATTACTTGCAGTCCTTCCCCACTCTGGAGGAAGCTTCTTTCGTGTCACTACAACTTCAAGCATTGTTAAAGAATGGAGGATTCCCACTTCATAAGTGGAATTCCAACTCCCATGAGTTTCTCGCCCAGTTTCCTATTGAAGATGTAGACCCCTCCTCCGTCGAAATTTGTGGAGACTCCGAGTCCATAAAAACTCTTGGAGTTCATTGGTGCACTAACATTGACACTCTTATCTATAAAGTGTCGCTTGCAGAAGAGCTCCCTAACACAAAAAGAAAATTCTCTCTGAAATTGCAAAAATTTTTGATCCGCTTCAATTCATGCCCCAGTTATTTTTATAGCCAAACTTTTCATGCAAGAGCTATGGTCGCTCAAATGTGAATGGGACGACACTGTTCCCCTTTCTTTTCTTAACAGATGGCTCTCTTTTCGCAGCAATTTGCTTGATCTTTCCCTTATTGAAATTCCCAGGAATTTCATTAACGCTCATCCTAATGCATCTTTTTAGCCTACTTTTCACATTTTGCAAAAATGAGGAAAAAGTAGACTTATGAGATCGGGAAAATGTGTGTCTGTCTGCCTGTCTGTCCGTCCTTCTGTCTGTCTGGCTGGCTGTGTGCTCTCCCTATCAACTCCTAAACGGCTGCAGCAATCGTAACAAAATTTGGCATAAGTAAAGATCTATTCCTGAATATCTCACGGCCATATTTGAAAATTGATGTCAGTGCTACCAACTGCTGAGAAATCGCAAGTGAAATTTGAGCTCCATGTTGGATATCTTGGAAGGTATGAATGGGAGCTATTTCAAAATTGGCACACGTATAGACAAAAATATTGCAGTTTAATTTCCAGGAGGCCATACATCGCAGTGTTGTCAAAATGATTATAGGCCTGCTGATAGGTCCAAATTTTAAATGCATATAACTTCTATACTATCAATTGGATTTCAACCAAATTTAGTATGTGCTATGTGTATATAAAGAGATATGACGAACGTATTCTTAAGATCCACCAGGGCTGCCAACTGTTAATAAATGCTCTCAATTTATTTTATGCAAATACCAATATTTCAGAAAGTATGCAAGCCGACAGCTTTAAACTATGCACACGTATAGTACCTGACATTCTGTATTAATTTGGAGTAACTGATATACGTCAGTGCTACCAACATGATTCTAAGCCTGCTGAGAGGTCCAAATTTAAATACATGTAACTTCTATACTATCATTTGGATTTCAACCAAATTTCGTGTGTGCTATGTGTACCATAACAGATATGTCTATGCCGATTCTTAAGAGTAACCAGGGCTGCCAACTGTTAATAAATACTGTCTCTATTATAGTTACCCTAATATCAATATATCAGAAAGTATGCAAGCCAATAGCTCTAAACTTTGCACACGTATAGTACCTGGCATTCTAGATTAATTTGGAGTAACTTATATACGTCAGTGCTGCCAACATGATATTCAGCCTTCTGATAGGTCCAATTTTAAAATGCACGTAACTTCTATACTAACTAATGGATTTCATTCAAAATTGAAACAACAATAGATCATATTATTTCAGATTATTTCTGACCAATACATGTATGTCATTGTTGCCAACATGATTTTACGCGCTGTTAGATCCAATGTTTATCTGCATGTAACGTCAATGCTATCCATTGGACTTCAACCAAAGTTTGTATTCTGTACCTTAAGAGATAGAACTAAGAATATATTCAGTCACCAGGGCTGCCAACTGTAGTTCTCTATTAGGCTACATTATGCCAGGTATACAGTATTTCGAACTTATTAGAAATTTCGATATTACCAACTTAATTTCTTCATAATTCTAGATAGATCCATATACAGTAAATTAATCATTGGCATGAATCTTAAATTTTAAGAAAAGTAGGCTCTTTAGTTCGTCACGGAACTTCTTGTTCCTTCATGTGTTTGCGGACAGTTCCGAAAAAGCTTAAGGTTGCTGTGCATATTTGGTTTATCGCGGTTCATTAAATGGATCTTCAGTTTCCAACCTTGTTTGTGCCAAATCGAAGGTGGCTCCTCTTAAAACTATCACTTTGCCTAGGCTTGAATTGTGTGCTGCACTCATGGCCGCAGAACTTGTTAAGAAATTACGGGAAGTCTTAAAAGTCGAATTTTCGCAAATCTATCTCTAGAGCGATTCCATGATTACTCTTTCTTGGATCGCCAAAAAAACCGTTCATTGGCAAACTTTTGTTGCAAACAGGGTTTCCAAAATTAAAATTCTTTCTTCGGGATGTTAATGGAGGCATGTGCCCAGCGCTGACAATCCCGCCGACATCATTTCTCGTGGATGTTTACCCTCTCAATTGGCAGCTTCTCAGTTGTACTGGCATGGGCCCTCGTGGTTAATCGAAGACTCTTCTTTTTGGCCTTCTAAACCTCCAGCTACAAACTCCAACTCTCCTGACGCTAAAGTATCTAAATCTACTGCTTCGTGTCTTGTTTCCAACGTTTCTCATCCCTTGTTGTCCCGCTATTCTTCCTTTCACAAATTAATTCGAATTGTTGCCTATCTTCTCAGATGGAAATATCTTGTGGTTGACCAACCTCTTCTCCCCAAACCACACCTTACCAATCATGAATTGAATCTCGCTACCATTAAGATTTTGCAACTAACACAGCAAGAAGCCTTTTCTTCTGAATTGTCTTTACTTTCTTCTAAAAAGGATCTTCCCAAATCCAGTCGTCTTCGTGCCTTAGCCCCGTTCCTTGATGACAATAGGTTACTCAGGGTAGGTGGTAGGCTCTCGCAATCTTTGCTTTCTGAGGACAAAAAGCATCCTGTTATTTTGCCTTCTAAACATCACGTAACTTCTTTAATCATACGTGACTTTCATTATCGTAATCTGCATGTTGGTACACGCACACTGCTTTGCCTCTTAAGGGAAAAGTACTGGATTATAAATGGAATTCATGAAGTTTCCTCTGTAATTCACAAATGCATTCCTTGCTTCAAGGCTAAACCTAAAGTCAATACTCAATTAATGAGCGATCTGCCCTCTTTTCGCTCTTCTCCTATACGTCCATTTGCTCTAACTGGTGTGGACTATATGGGTCCGTTCCAATATCAACGCAATTCCCCTGAAGCTAAACGCAAATTGTTTGGTAAGCTCTATGTTTCTCTCTTTGTTTGCATGGTTACTGGCGCGATCCATTTGGAACTAGTAACGAATGCCTCTACTTCTTACTTTTTAACAGCTGTCTCTCGCTTCGCTGCTAGGCGTGGTGTTCCTTCGGAGATGTTCTCTGATAACGCTTCCGCTTTTCAAGGCGCAGCTTCCTTGTGGAAGAAAGCTCTCACATCTTCTCCTGCCATGGAACAGATTTCTAATTTTTCTTACTCAAAGGGTTTCAAATGGCGTTTTATACTTCCCTACGCTCCTCATCACGGTGGTAGGTGGGAATCCTGCGTAAAGCTCACTAAACGTCACTTAAGAAAGGTTTTAGGTAATCGCATTCTGACTTATGAAGAATTTAATTCGCTGTCTGTTCTGATTGAAGGTGTCGTCAATTCTCGCCCTTTAACTCCGCTTTCCAATGACCCTGATGACCTGCTTCCACTCACACCTGGTCACTTCCTTATAGGCACCTCTCTTTCTGTTCCTCCTCCCCATCCCAACTCTTACAGAGATTCTAATTTACCTATTGTTTGGCGTAAACTTGAAGCCCTCCGTAATTTTTTCTGGAACAGGTGGAATTTGGAATACTTAACTTCCTTGCAATGGAGACAGAAGTGGTTTCTTTCCAATCCCGACATTAAAGTGGGGGACTTGGTCCTGGTTAGGGATGCTTCTCCTCCCTTGTTCTGGATTTCTGGTAGAGTGACCGAGTGTTATCCTGGAAGGGATGGGAGGGTTAGGGTAGTCAATATCTTGACCACTAATGGGCATATTATAAGACCACTTTCTTTTATTGCTCCTTTACCTTTAAGCTTTTAATTTCATGTCTTTGTTCTCTGTTGGTGTTGCCCCCCTCCCAGCTTGGTGTATTCTTTGGAATACACGGTAAGACAGAGTAAGCTTTTGCTTCTCTTTGCTTTAGTTCATCCCTTCCTTTTTTCGCAAACACCAACAGTGATCTCCTGATTTCGCTTTGTTGGTATATGTTTCTTACACTACCTGGTAAGTCTGTTCTAGATATATATCTTCCATGACCCACCTAGCGTCATCTAGCAGCGAATCTCTGATGTTCCTCAATTCTTCCCTGTACAAGAGGACTTCCTTACCAATCTAGCCACCAGATCTCGTCGCTATCGCCAGCTATCATCTCCGTGATCAAGAGAACTTCGTCTACTTTTTCACCCACCAGGCTGCGCTAGTGACGCCTACTATCAACTCTTTGAAGACCATTTCATCAAGAGAAAATTTACTTCTCTTATGTTGGCTATTCCTATATGTATTCCTTTTGTCTCCTACCCCCACTCTTTTCCCTTCCCTGGTCTCTCCGCGCTCCGTTGAGCGGGTCTCACTTGTGAGTCTGAAGTCAAACCAGTCAGTTGGAGCTTAACTAAAGCTCGCCTCCTCTACTCTAGAGGCAAACTTTTAAATTCGACGCCATGTTCGAGTTTTAGAATCAACCGTCAACAGCAACATCGCCTTCTTCATAAAGCAAAGATAAGTACCGACTTCATGTTTTAACCACATTCTCATCGCTTTTAAAAGGCTCAATGCTTTTATTTGGATTTTATAGACAGTGAAAATTGCTATATGTGACAAAATAACTGCTTTCTAGAGATCTTCTTGATCAAACTCGAACTATCAAGTCTAACTTTCAAAATGAAAGATTTTCTGAGATGCTATCTCTCATCGAGGGATATTTCTAAAATACCCACTGTCTATATAATCTAGATATCCGCCGAGGGATTCTCTACCCAATTTAAACAACTCATCATTGCTCTGAAACCTTCCAGAACCTACACTCTTAACTACCAGTTATACTGTCATGTATTTTCCACTTGATATGGGAATACTTTCTTCGCTGAGAAACTTATGTGGGATAAACTTCTAATCCACATAAACTGTCTTCCTACGTGGGAAATTTTCTGCCGTATTTAACTGCCGCCCATAGAAACTACAACTCATAATTCTCTCAAGCCAAAACTCAACTTTTACATAACTGCAATAACTTTTCTTTCTATAAACTTTTATGTGCTACTAGAGTGAACTTTTCAATTATATCAACAGACTATAGTGAAAACAGTGCCTGTTCAATTTTTCATCCGCGTCGCGCTCGTCCAAGTACAATAAATACGGCCATGAACACTCTTCCACAATCCCATTTGATCTTTCCCAAACCCTTTACTAACAAACTAAAATAATAAAATTGTTACTTTAGGTCTTTTTTCAATGAGGTGTCACTCACAATAAGTGCCCTCCCCTACTTGCTCCACGTACAACGAATTAATGTCTGTAAAACTCGTGTGTAGTACACGCCTTAAAGTATATTGTTTCTCCCTTCTAGTGAGGGAATCCAATTCTTTCTACTCAAAAGTGAGTTATCTCTAGGTTTCACGAAAGGGAAATTCGCCCCATTTTTCTCGTGATCCCTACTTAAACATAGGAGTTCTAGAAACTTCATTTTATTTTTTCTCTTCAGGTTTCACAATAAGTGACCTGCCCTATTTGTATAATCGCCAAATGTAGCACTGTATTAATACAAGAAGTTATAGAAACTTCTATTTCATTTCTTCCTGTTTTTTGTTGTTGTTACTTTCGATGTTGTTATTTATTCATATTTCTAAGATACCTATCTAGAAATCCTTAAAGTACACATCTTGTACTTGATTTATTGTTTAACTTTAATTACGTCAATTATCTTTAAATTTCCCATTTGTTAATCTTAACAACATTTCAAAATCTTACGAAGATTTTAAAGCATATACAAGGTTTAAAACCAAAATAATTGTCAATTGCCTGGCGCAAGCTTTGAATGATTTAGGAGGTCTGCGACCCCAATTGTTTACAAAATAAAAATTATATATTTGTTACATAAACTACTTCTTTTTACATTGGTAAATAAATTAAGATTTGTTCTTTTGATTTATCATTTCTCAAACATATCGGTTAGGCAAGATCCTGTCTTCCTTGACTCTTCCTAGGTTTATGCCCTCTTTAATAAAAATAAATCTATTGATAGGGTTTTCACCACTTGTTGAATTTGAGCAAGAACTCTTAGTTACTAACTTAGTAAAGTCTCTCTTAGCTTTGATAGCTAATTCTAACTGGCCAGTAAGGCAAGCATAGCTCGCTACGCCAGCTTCCTGCTTGTGGAGATTCTCTCTACCACTTATGGTTGGTTTTTCAAAATTTAAGTGTTTCTCATTGTCTAAACTTTTAGTCGGCGCCTTGCTGGGTAAAAGCTTAGTCATTTCTAAATGCAACTATTGGTGTTCTTACCAAAATTATTCCCAAGGGTATAATTGCTTTATCCCTATCCTTCTTGGAAGCATTCGGTCGCTCTTTAGAAATTCTACAATTTCAAGAACTAAAATATCAAGGCGGATTCAAATTATTTGTACTCTTCAAAATACTTGTTTAAAAACAAACTCCTTTGAACAGATACACAATAAATCTGTTACTCTTTATCTTGCCAGACCACCACCCTTCCCCATAGTAGGTATATTTATGCTTGAGAGGGAATACGCTACAGCAACTTTCTTGCGAATAGCCCAAGTTCCAGCTGCGTTTCCTGTTAGCTTCGCCCAGGTCCCTACCCACTTTATGTATCGGAAAGTGGATTTGCAGTGGCAGCTGCCTTTGAGTATACTTAAAGTTAAAATTATAACTTCTTTTGGACTCTCGTCCTATTGCTCCATCCTTTTTCTCCAGTCCGAAACCCACTTCTTTTTCTTCATCATCTTCCCTTGGGGGTTAGGTTATTCCCAAGCTAACAATCTACCCAAAAGTTGGTCCCAGAAACCCGGGAGAGTCCATTTATGACACTTTACTTATCAGACTTTATTTGTCAAGGGTTATTTGACAATATTTTGCAAATCATTAATATCTTCTTTGAATTTTTCAGCTATAGCTTCACCGTGCAAAGCCTGTGAAGGAGAAAGAGGCCGCTCCTGTCTCCTTTGGTGTGTCCCTTTCTTTCAACTTATTTGCTGCTGCCAGTCTGACAGCATTTCCAAGGATCCACAGTTTCGTAAGTTATACTTTAATTTACCTATTTTGTCATGGCTCCTACAGAAAAGGATAAGGATGAAAAACTTACTTCTAAACGAGCATCCTATAAAGGGCAAATTACCCGATTTAGAAAATACATCAAAGAGCTAGATCCCTCAGAAGCTCAATTAGGTTTGTTAAAACATCGCGTAAAGGATTTTGAACGTTCATATGAAAATTATTGTAACATCCAAGCTGAAATCGAATCTTGTATGCTCAATCAAACTGATGATCGAGTCGAAGTAGAAAATCAATATTAGGTTCCGCTTTTAAAATAATACGCCAACTCGGAGAAGAACAGAAAAAGACGATTCTGTTCTTGGTTCCCTTCACGAGCAACAAACCTCTTCTCGTGAGGGCACTCACAAGCCCATACCAATCCTACCTAAGATTGATTTACCCCACTTCTCTGGAGACGATCGACTTGGGATTCTTTCTATGAACTATTTTGTTCTCTTGTTCATGACAATGAAGGCATTCAAGTCATCTACAACTTTCATTATTTGAGATCTATCCTCCGAGGTCAAGCTCTGCAGTTAGTTGAAGCACTCCCATTAAGTGCCGAAAACTACCCCATTGCCTTGAACTTGTTGAAAGAAAGGTACGGTAATTCACGGTTACGTATTCAACGCCATATGAAGGCTCTATTTAACTTACCTGCGTCACAGCACAATGACGTCACTAGTTTGCGTACTCTCATTGATACAACACAACTTCACGTTAAAGCTTTATCACAATTAGATCAACCCACTGAACACTGGGACACTTTCTTAATACACTTAGTGGTTTCTAAAGTCGATGTTGCTACCCTCAAAGCTTGGGAGATTGAACTTACCAGAGAAGACGATTACTCTTACGAGCATTTAGTCACTTTCATAAATGCTAGATGCCAACTCTTAACTGCTTTAGCTAATCAAAGTGAACCCTCACCCCCTAGTTATAAATTTGAATCAATGTCTCTTAAACCTACAAGCGAACGCTTACCGTCTAGTACCCAAAAACCTGGGCCCAGCTCATCTAAACTCAAGTCAAACGCCACTGGTTACTCAACTAGGTCTAGTGAACGCCGTATTGCTAGTTCTCTCGTTTTAAACACTCAAAGCGAACCCCGTAAGAGTTTAAATGAACTATTAAAGTTCATACTTTGTAAAGATTCCCACGCCTTATATCTATGTAAATCTTTTAAAGAACTGTCAGTCGACGACAGAAGAAAATTAGTTTCCCAGAATAAACATTGCTTCAACTGCCTAGCACCCACGCATTCTGCTTCAAATTGCAAGTCCACCAGACTTTGCTTCCATTGTGAAAAAGCTCATCACACTTTACTACATCGTCATGATCAAGCAAGGTCATCGACCGCATCTACTTCTCAGAAAAGTGACAATGCTAACAGTTCCAATGCTTCATCTTACATTCAAAATGCCAAGTCCATACTGTACCCGATACCTAATTGAGGCTATCGGCTACGCCAGTTGACATCGAGCCGTAGTTGAGAATTATGGGAAAAGTAGAAGAGATAGCGCTCAGATCGAGTCGAGAGGAATGATAGGAGATGACGTAGGAGGCCAAGGATGAAGGTGGCACTACCAGTCAAGCAGATGGAATTATGGGAGGAATATTGAAGTATTATCAAGATATATGTGGAACATAATATTATATCATCTCAGAAGAGAAGAAATATCAAGCAATCTTTATGGTGATAACTTGAAGAAAGGCAGATAATCCCTTAAGTTATTGTATAACTTAATAGCCGAGATGATGGTGGTCGAGATTATACCTGTGACGTATGACCGCAGAAGGTAGGGGAACGTCACGTGACAGCGCCGAGTAGGAGCTCATCAACGCAGTCTAGAGACAGCAGTATTAGTTCAGCCAGCAGAGCCAAGTACAACACATGGTGCGCGGAGAGCAGCAGTAGCAGTCCAGCCAGTCGAGCTGTGTACAGCACTTGGTGCGCGGAGAAAAACGACAGTATTAGTTCAGGAAGCGGGGCTGATAGCAGCATACGCTGGGCGAACGAAAGTAGGTCAGTCTGTCAAGACAAGAGAAGCACGGTAGGCAGCGCGAGGAATGGTTAGCGAGGCAAGCTATACAGGCCGTGAATAGAGAGCCGGTGTTCGGACAATAGCATTTCCAACATCGTGGTTACGGTTATGCGAACAGCAATGCTTTTCAAATGTTACAGTTTGTTAAAGGGATAAGCAGCATTATAACAGAATTGAGAACTTTATTTCAAGCCGCATTAGTAATACAGGACAGCACAGCGAAGCGATATGACGAGGCAAGTTTTACGCGTCGATCATTCTAGAACAGTGAGATAGAGCAGGGCGTGCTGGTTCCGACATTTTTATAAGCAGGCAACGTGCAACAACGGAACATTATTTCGACATTTTGTTACAACTTTATAAGTTTGGACTTGTATCCAACAGTCGAATTGTGCAGGCAGATAATAATTATATACTGCTATTGTGAACTTTCAAATGGACTTAGATATATTCCAATGATATTACGGCTTATTAAATAATGTATTTCATACCGGAATATTTAAAGCGACCATGGGGTCAAGCCAACATTAATGCTTTTAGGCAAATGAACAGTTACGAGTATATGCACTTAAGGAACATTGGCTCGTGCATTATTATAGTTATATTTTCATGAACTATTATGAAATATCAATTGCGAACACAGATACAGGGTGTTTCAGAAAGTTATACACTTTTATAAACAATTTATTTTCTGCAAATGAAATTTCAGCCGCTGTGGAGATTAACTTTTTTCATATGTAAACCGAACATTGTATGGGACAGTGGCGTGACATAGTCGAAGGGTAGGGGGTACCCTACATTTATGAACTTTTACGGAAGAATTTGGACAGTATCCGTGATGGATAATATGCAGTTCATTATGTCGGAGTAGGCGAATACGGAGACATGATGGCACCACAGAGCGATGGATTCGGTTCCTGAAGAAGAGGATGTCTAACAGCTGATTCACTTGGAATATGAAGGCAATCGTTATTTTAGTGGGTGATGCGATATTTCCGTCGATCTTTCGAGAAATTTGTTGCACACACGAGGCTAATCGACGATCTTTGAAATATATTAACAGCTGATATAAGAAGGTATTGTAAGAGTTATGACTTTTCTGATATGATATTTTCATGAACACTGGGCATACTTGTATATATTTCTAGTAGGAGTTCTACGATTATTCTGACATGGCTTAGACATTATTTGCTCCAATTTTGCTAGAATATGGCGTTACCATATGATATGGCAGGCACCATTATACGATATTCTCACCATTGGTTGGCTTTATTAAGCAGATGTTTGGTCTTTTTGACATTTTTCAGTAAGGATAATTTTTCTTGGATAGTTATTTTTTTTTGTGGGGAGTATTTCGAACTCGTGATTTGCAATTGGATTATTTAAATTACTTCGTCAGTTCATTGCATACTAGCGAGTGTGTATTATTCATCAGTAGGGATTTTTCTATTGGATTGTTTGGAGATATTAAGATTTTATTCACTCAAGTGAATGAATATCGCTTTTATGGGACAACTAGAGACTTGTTGATTCCAATCTGGTACATTCACTCATTAGTCAACGAGATGGGGCCTTTCGTTTTATACGATTGCGTGGTGGTACACACCTGACCCATCGTCCAGGGCATTATCATGATAGTCAACGGGGCAGGGCCTTTCGCTTTAGACGATTGCGTGGTGGTACACACCTGACCTGCCATTGAGGAACTCATTTTTATCATCCGAGTGTACTTGGGATTGTAAGAGGATGCAACAAGAAACTACTAGTCACATATCAGTCGAATTTTGTTAAATAAATTAAAAGTAAATGTCAGCAGGGTTACATTTTGTAATTCTTGTTTGCCAATCCAATATTTTGTTGCTATACTCTTTTGAGAGTACATTCATTTAACAGCTGATGCTTTTGATACTTTTGATACTTTTTATGATTGAGTTTGATACCTTTGAGAAGGATTTCAAGTAATTGAATCTTGTAAGATGAATCATTAATGGTCAGATTTATTTTTAGGCAGATTAGTATTACATATTTTGATGTGAGAGATTATAACACATTGGTGTTTTTCTGTGAAGTGAATTTTGAGAATTTTAAGAGAATTTATGCTGTAACAGAAAGCAGATCTTGAATTGGATTTCGATTACTAAGGTAATTTTTCCTAATTGTTTAAGAAGTTGTCTAGATGTGATCAGAGTAATTACAGTTATTGGAGATTGTGTGCGTTAATAATTTGAAGCCAGTTATATATTTTTGTAGATCATGCAACGTGATTAAGTGAAGTTTGTGATAGGAATTTTCTGGAAGTTGCCAGGTGGAAGTTGCAATATTGCTAATGAATTTTGAGGCAGACATGAGGTTGTCGAACCCAGTCTAGCATAATTTTTGAGATTCATGCTGTGCGCTGAATAGGTATGGTGGTATGTGGAATATTTATGGTGTTACGTGGAATAATTATGGTACTCAAATATGGTATTTGATAAAGTGAAAGTATATAATGAAGTTTTGGATAGTGAAATCCAACGTGATTTTGTGAAGGCAATAATATTTTTGGCATGATAATTAAATACGAGATATAACTTGGAAGTGATAAAACTGTAAGACAACGTTCTATAACCCATATTAAACAATTTGTTAGGAAATTAATCACATAAATAATGTTGATAATACAAGTTTTTCTGATAATAATAATTAATGAAATAATAATCTGAAGTTTAAGCATATTAATCATCTGACCTAATGAAATAAAAATCTAGATAACCAGATGAATAAAATTTAAATAAATTGATAAATTAAATTTAGGAATAAATCAATGAATTAAATAAAGGGATGAATTAAAGATTGAATAAAATAAGCTGATTTATATAAATTAATTGATGATTAAATAGATGATGAATAACTGAATTAGAAGGTGATAATTAATTAAAGAAGCTGATGATTAATAAATTTAAATGGATTTAAATAAATTTAATTGAGAGATATGATTTGAATGATTTGAAGAATTGCAAATTGAATTAATGAATTAAACAATTTATATGGATGATTTAAGATGATTTAATCTGAATGAGATGATGAAGTGAGAGTGTGTGAATAATTAGAGAGTATAATGAAGTGATGATTATAATATTCATTTAAATGATTTGATGATAATTAATTATTCTGACTTGAATATAATGAATTTTGAGATGAGAACTAATGTGAGAAATATTTAATTTTTATGATGATGATTATAACCAATGAGTAGTGGAGTTTCTGTGATTCACAAACAAGCAATTGATAATGACAGTGTAAATATAATGTAAATTAATTATTCGATTTATAGGAGCATTTACTAAGATTTTCAGCATTCGAATAATGCCATTCAAGCCATAAAATTATTTGATATTTAAATATGTGATTAGAATATATGTGTTTAGACAGTTTCATTATTTTACATCCACATTCATGATGTTAACTTAATGAGAAGTTAGGTCTCAGGTATCACGAATGTCAGTGACGCATAGACATAGTGCTACGGTGATCCTGAGAACCCAAGTGAACTTTAGATATTTTTTCATATTTTATGTGGATAAAGTATACTTTGAATAGAATAGAGATGGTTCGATTTTCTGGACAACGACAATTTAACGTTGGCATTCGACCATACTCTTAGGTAGGATGAGTGTTTAATGTGTCTGTCTGACTATCAAAGTTTGAATAAATTTGTTTTTATCTTAGTTGTGATCTGATGATGATGTGATTTTCCTATTCTTTCCTTGTCTTAAGTAAGGCTTAACCAGGAAGGATGTGGTTTGCTAGGGATACAGTTGGTGGCGCCCATTTCTATTTGTATTTTTTTAAAATAAAATTTAAGCCCGTAACGACCCTGGAGATACTTTATCTCGTGTTACCCTCTGCTTTTGTGATATTTCAACTGAATTTCCGACACATTCCTTATTTGACTTCATGTTCATTTAACTCCGCTCTGTCCTGTAAATCCAGGAATGCGATGTAATAGCAGATGGGTCATCGCATCCCCAGGACGAACGGGTACAATACGTAGTGCCCAAGTACTATTGTCCACTGTCCAAATCGAAGTTCAGGATAACTTTGGCAACTGGGTCCGTGCACGCGATCTTCTTGATTCGGCGGCAACCCACGATTTCGTTTCTAATTCATTAATCAAAAAACTAGGCCTACCTGTAAACCCCACTTCTATCAATGTATCAGGCATTAACAGCTAAAAATCGCAAGCTTTAGAGTTTTCAAAGCTAACCATAAGAGACATTTGTCACTGAAATAACTTTCTCATACTGAATTGTCTCATTCTCAATAGCATAGGAGAAGATACTCCAAGTCACTCTGTTGATATTTCAGGTTTAAGCATTCCCTCGCATTTAAGGCTAGCCGATCCTCTGTTCAATGTACAAAACCCCATTGACATACTCTTTAGTGCCAATGTTTTCTGGAATTGCCTTCTTAAACAGGTTCGCAAGTTATCCTCAAACATGGTTGCCAGAGACATTAATTTTGGATGGATCGTCACCGGTCAACTTCCTCATTATTCTCCCCAACCCGCATCGCAATGTTATTTCGCTAATACGGACTTGGAACAGTTCTGGAGGCTTGAAAGCGTTGATTCTCCTAATGTGACCTCTTCAGAAAACGAATTCTGTGAGCAACTTTTTCTGAACACCACCACTCGTTCTCCTGATGGCCGGTTCATTGTTCAGATGCCAAGATTACACAATCCCCCTAAACTTATTAATTCTCAACCCAAAGCTCGAAACGCTCTCTTTGCTATCGAGAGCAAATTCAAGAAAGAACCTCTCGTTAAACAGCAGTATACTGATTTCATGGATGAGTATGAAAGCTTAGATCATATGGAAGTTGTTAGCAAATCTGATGACGAATTGCACCCCCCAATTGAAACGGTTTTCTTAAATCATCATCCCGTGTGGAAAAACCCTCTTGTAAAGGATAAAATCCGAGTCGTTTTCAATGGTTCATGGCAACATTAACCTGACGTTAATGGCAACAGTCTTAACGATATTTTTTACTCTGGTCCTGCTATTCAGTCAGATTTATCTGCTATACTCTTAAACTTTCGATTATTTCCCATAGCTGTTATAGCGGATATAAAACAGATGTACCGTCAGGTTTTAATTCAGCCTCAACAACGAGATCTCCAAAGAATCTTGTGGCGCGACGAAATCAGCAAGCCTATTAAGGTATTTCACTTAAAGACGGTTACTTATGGCTTAAAACCTTCCGCTTTCCTTGCTATCCCATCCCTACATTTGTTAGCATCTCAAGATGGTCATTTATTTGATTCTAACCTTTCCGAAGCACTAACTACATCATTCTATGTTGACGATTACTTGCAGTCCTTCCCCACTCTGGAGGAAGCTTCTTTCGTGTCACTACAACTTCAAGCATTGTTAAAGAATGGAGGATTCCCACTTCATAAGTGGAATTCCAACTCCCATGAGTTTCTCGCCCAGTTTCCTATTGAAGATGTAGACCCCTCCTCCGTCGAAATTTGTGGAGACTCCGAGTCCATAAAAACTCTTGGAGTTCATTGGTGCACTAACATTGACACTCTTATCTATAAAGTGTCGCTTGCAGAAGAGCTCCCTAACACAAAAAGAAAATTCTCTCTGAAATTGCAAAAATTTTTGATCCGCTTCAATTCATGCCCCAGTTATTTTTATAGCCAAACTTTTCATGCAAGAGCTATGGTCGCTCAAATGTGAATGGGACGACACTGTTCCCCTTTCTTTTCTTAACAGATGGCTCTCTTTTCGCAGCAATTTGCTTGATCTTTCCCTTATTGAAATTCCCAGGAATTTCATTAACGCTCATCCTAATGCATCTTTTTAGCCTACTTTTCACATTTTGCAAAAATGAGGAAAAAGTAGACTTATGAGATCGGGCAAATGTGTGTCTGTCTGCCTGTCTGTCCGTCCTTCTGTCTGTCTGGCTGGCTGTGTGTCCCCCCTATCAACTCCTAAACGGCTGCAGCAATCGTAACAAAATTTGGCAGAAGTAAAGATCTATATCTGAATATCTCACGGCCATATTTGAAAATGATGTCAGTGCTACCAACTGCTGAGAAATCGCAAGTGAAATTTGAGCTCCATGTTGGATATCCTGGAAGGTATGAATGGGAGCTATTTCAAAATTGGCACACGTATAGATAATAATATTGCAGTTTAATTTCCAGGAGGCCATACATCGCAGTGTTGCCAAAATGATTATAGGCCTGCTGATAGGTCCAAATTTTAAATGCATATAACTTCTATACTATCAATTGGATTTCAACCAAATTTAGTATGTGCTATGTGTATATAAAGAGATATGACGAACGTATTCTTAAGATCCACCAGGGCTGCCAACTGTTAATAAATGCTCTCAATTTATTTTATGCAAATACCAATATTTCAGAAAGTATGCAAGCCGAGAGCTTTAAACTATGCACACGTATAGTACCTGGCATTCTAGATTAATTTGGAGTAACTTATATACGTCAGTGCTGCCAACATGATATTCAGCCTTCTGATAGGTCCAATTTTAAAATGCACGTGACTTCTATACTAACTAATGGATTTCATTCAAAATTGACACAACAATAGATCATATTATTTCAGATTATTTCTGACCAATACATGTATGTCATTGTTGCCAACATGTTTTTACGCGCGCTGTTAGATCCAATGTTTAACTGCATGTAACGTCAATGCTATCCATTGGACTTCAACCAAAGTTTGTATTCTGTACCTTAAGATATAGAACTAAGAATATATTCAGTCACCAGGGCTGCCAACTGTAGTTCTCTATCAGGCTACATTATGCCAGGTATACAGTATTTCGAACTTATTAAAAATTTCGATATTACCAACTTAATTTCGTCATTATTCTAGATAGTTCCATATACAGTAGATTAATCATTGGCATGAATCTTAAATTTTAAGAAAAGTAGGCTCTTTAGTTCGTCACGGAACTTCTTGTTCCTTCTTGTGTTTGCGGACAGTTCCGAAAAAGCTTACGGTTGCTGTGCATATTTGGTTTATCGCGGTTCATTAAATGGATCTTCAGTTTCCAACCTTGTTTGTGCCAAATCGAAGGTGGCTCCTCTTAAAACCATCACTTTGCCTAGGCTTGAATTGTGTGCTGCACTCATAGCCGCAGAACTTGTTAAGAAATTACGGGAAGTCTTAAAAGTCGAATTTTCGCAAATCTATCTCTGGAGCGATTCCATGATTACTCTTTCTTGGATCGCCAAAAACCCCGTTCATTGGCAAACTTTTGTTGCAAACAGGGTTTCCAAAATTAAAACTCTTTCTTCGGGATGTCAATGGTGGCATGAGCCCAGCGCTGACAACCCCGCCGACATCATTTCTCGTGGATGTTTACCCTCTCAATTGGCAGCTTCTCAGTTGTACTGGCATGGGCCCTCGTGGTTAATCGAAGACTCTTCTTTTTGGCCTTCTAAACCTCCAGCTACAACTCCAACTTGCCTGACGCTAAAGTATCTAAATCTACTGCTTCGTGTCTTGTTTCCAACGTTTCTCATCCCTTGTTGTCCCGGTATTCTTCCTTTCACAAATTAATTCGAATTGTTGCCTATCTTCTCAGATGGAAATATCTTGTGGTTGACCAACCTCTTCTCCCCAAACCACACCTTACCAATCATGAATTGAATCTCGCTACCATTAAGATTTTGCAACTAACACAGCAAGAAGCCTTTTCTTCTGAATTGTCTTTACTTTCTTCTAAAAAGGATCTTCCCAAATCCAGTCGTCTTCCTGCCTTAGCCCCGTTCTTTGGTGACAATAGGTTACCCAGGGTAGGTGGTAGGCTCTCGCAATCTTTGCTTTCTGAGGACAAAAAGCATCCTGTTATTTTGCCTTCTAAACATCACGTAACTTCTTTAATCATACGTGACTTTCATTATCGTAATCTGCATGTTGGCACACGCACACTGCTTTGCCTCTTAAGGGAAAAGTACTGGATTATAAATGGAATTCATGAAGTTTCCTCTGTAATTCACAAATGCATTCCTTGCTTCAAGGCTAAACCTAAAGTCAATACTCAATTAATGAGCGATCTGCCCTCTTTTCGCTCTTCTCCTATACGTCCATTTGCTCTAACTGGTGTGGACTATATGGGTCCGTTCCAATATCAACGCAATTCCCCTGAAGCTAAACGCAAATTGTTTGGTAAGCTCTATGTTTCTCTCTTTGTTTGCATGGTTACTGGCGCGATCCATTTGGAACTAGTAACGAATGCCTCTACTTCTTACTTTTTAACAGCTGTCTCTCGCTTCGCTGCTAGGCGTGGTGTTCCTTCGGAGATGTTCTCTGATAACGCTTCCACTTTTAAAGGCGCAGCTTCCTTGTGGAAGAAAGCTCTCACATTTTCTCCTGCCATGGAACAGATTTCTAATTTTTCCTACTCAAAGGGTTTCAAATGGCGTTTTATACCTCCCTACGCTCCTCATCACGGTGGTAGGTGGGAATCCTGCGTAAAGCTCACTAAATGTCACTTAAGAAAGGTTTTAGGTAATCGCATTCTGACTTATGAAGAATTTAATTCGCTGTCTGTTCTGATTGAAGGTGTCGTCAATTCTCGCCCTTTAACTCCGCTTGCCAATGACCCTGATGACCTGCTTCCACTCACACCTGGTCACTTCCTTATAGGCACCTCTCTTTCTGTTCCTCCTCCCCTTCCCAACTCTTACAGAGATTCTAATTTACCTATTGTTTGGCGTAAACTTGAAGCCCTCCGTAATTCTTTCTGGAAGAGGTGGAATTTGGAATACTTAACTTCCTTGCAACGGAGACAGAAGTGGTTTCTTTCCAATCCCGACATTAAAGTGGGGGACTTGGTCCTGGTTAGGGATGCTTCTCCTCCCTTGTTCTGGATTTCTGGTAGAGTGACCGAGTGTTATCCTGGAAGGGATGGGAGGGTTAGGGTAGTCAATATCTTGACCACTAATGGGCATATTATAAGACCACTTTCTTTAATTGCTCCTTTACCTTTAAGCTTTTAATTTCATGTCTTTGTTCTCTGTTGGTGTTGTCCCCCTCCCAGCTTGGTGTATTCTTTGGAATACACGGTAAGACAGAGTAAGCTTTTGCTTCTCTTTGCTTTAGTTCATCCCTTCCTTTTTTCGCAAACACCAACAGTGATCTCCTGATTTCGTTTTGTTGGTATATGTTTCTTACACTACCTGGTAAGTCTGTTCTAGATATATATCTTCCATGACCCACCTAGCGTCATCTAGCAGCGAATCTCTGATGTTCCTCAATTCTTTCCTGTAAAAGAGGACTTCCTTACCAATCTAGCCACCAGATCTCGTCGCTATCGCCAGCTATCATCTCCGTGATCAAGAGAACTTCGTCTACTTTTTCACCCACCAGGCTGCGCTAGTGACGCCTACTATCAACTCTTTGAAGACCATTTCATCAAGAGAAAATTTACTTCTGTTATGTTGGCTATTCTTATATGTATTCCTTTTGTCTCCTACCCCCACTCTTTTCCCTTCCCTGGTCTCTCCGCGCTCCGTTGAGCGGGTCTCACTTGTGCGTCTGAAGTCAAACCAGTCAGTTGGAGCTTAACTAAAGCTCGCCTCCTCTACTCTAGAGGCAAACTTTTAAATTCGACGCCATGTTCGAGTTTTAGAATCAACCGTCAACAGCAACATCGCCTTCTTCATAAAGCAAAGATAAGTACCGACTTCATGTTTTAACCACATTCTCATCGCTTTTAAAAGGCTCAATGCTTTTATTTGGATTTTATAGACAGTGAAAATTGCTATATGTGACAAAATAACTGCTTTCTAGAGATCTTCTTGATCAAACTCGAACTATCAAGTCTAACTTTCAAAATGAAAGATTTTCTGAGATGCTATCTCACATCGAGGGATATTTCTAAAATACCCACTGTCTATATAATCTAGTTTTCCTCCGAGGGATTCTCTACCCAATTTAAACAACTCATCATTGCTCTGAAACCTTCCAGAACCTACACTCTTAACTACCAGTTATACTGTCATGTATTTTCCACTTGATATGGGAATACTTTCTTCGCTGAAAAACTTATGTGGGATAAACTTCTAATCCACATAAACTGTCTTCCTACGTGGGAAATTTTCTGCCGTATTTAACTGCCGCCCATAGAAACTACAACTCATAATTCTCTCGAGCCAAAACTCAACTTTTACATAACTGCAATAACTTTTCTTTCTATAACCTTTTTGTGCTACTACAGTGAACTTTTCAACTATATCAACAGACTATAGTGAAAACAGTGCCTGTTCAATTTTCCATCCGCGTCGCGCTCGTCCGAGTACAATAAATACGGCCATGAACACTCTTCCACAATCCCATTTGATCTTCCCCAAACCCTTTACTAACAAACTAAAATAATAAAATTGTTACTTTAGGTCTTTTTTCAATGAGGTGTCACTCTCAATAAGTGCCATCCCCTACTTGCTCCACGTACAACGAATTAATGTCTGTAAAACTTCGTGTCTAGTACACGCCTTAAATTATATTGTTTCTCCCTTCTAATGAGGGAATCCAATTCTTTCTACTCAAAAGTGAGTTATCTCTAGGTTTCACGAAAGGGAAATTTGCCCCATTTTTCTCGTGATCCCTACTTAAACATAGGAGTTCTAGAAACTTCATTTTAATTTTTCTCTTCAGGTTTCACAATAAGTGACCTGCCCTATTTGTATAATCGCCAAATGTAGCACTGTATTAATACAAGAAGTTATAGAAACTTCTATTTCATTTCTTCCTGTTTTTGTTGTTGTTACTTTCGATGTTGTTATTTGTTCATATTTCTAAGATACCTATCTAGAAATCCTTAAAGTACACATCTTGTACTTGATTTATTGTTTAACTTTAATTACGTCAATTATCTTTAAATTTCCCATTTGTTAATCTTAACATCATTTCAAAATCTTACGAAGATTTTAAAGCATATAAAAGGTTTCAAACCAAAAGAATTGTCAATTGCCTGGCGCAAGCTTTGAATGATTTAGGAGGTCTGCGACCCCAATTGTTTACAAAATCAAAATTATAAATTTGTTACATAAACTACTTCATTTTACATTGTTAAATAAATTAAGATTTGTTCTTTTGATTTATCAATTCTCAAACATAACGGTTAGGCAAGATCCTGTCTTCCTTGACTCTTCCTAGGTTTATGCCCTCTTTAATAAAAATAAATCTATTGATAGGGTTTTCACCACTTGTTGAATTTGAGCAAGAACTCTTAGTTACTAACTTAGTAAAGTCTCTCTTAGCTTTGATAGCTAATTCTAACTGGCCAGTAAGGCAAGCATAGCTCGCTACGCCTGCTTCCTGCTTGTGGAGATTCTCTCTACCACTTATGGTTGGTTTTTCAAAATGTAAGTGTTTCTCACTGTCTAAACTTTTAGTCGGCGCCTTGCTGGGTAAAAGCTTAGTCATTTCTAAATGCAACTATTGGTGTTCTTACCAAAATTATTCCCAAGGGTATAATTGCTTTATCCCTATCCTTCTTGGAAGCATTCGGTCGCTCTTTAGAAATTCTACAATTTCAAGAACTAAAATATCAAGGCGGATTCAAATTATTTCTACTCTTCAAAATACTTGTTTAGAAACAAACTCCATAGAACAGATACACAATAAATCTGTTACTCTTTATCTTGCCAGACCACCACTCTTCCCCATAGTAGGTATATTTATGCTTGAGAGGGAATACGCTACAGCAACTTTCTTGCTAATAGCCCAAGTTCCAGCTGCGTTTCCTGTTAGCTTTGCCCAGGTCCCTACCCACTTTAGGTATTGGAAAGCGGATTTGCAGTGGCAGCTGCCTTTGAGTATACTAAAAGTTAAAATTATAACTTCTTTTGGATTCTCGTCCTATTTCTCCGTCCTTTTTCTCCAGCCCGAAACCCACTTCTTTTTCTTCATCATCTTCCCTTGGGGGTTAGGTTATTGCCATGCTAATAATCTACCCAGCTACAATAGACTGTTTACGAGAGCACCAAGCAATTGGACCATTGGCATAGTGCATTATGTAACCTGATGTACTCTTGCATCCCTTTCTGTCCCCTGCATGGTCAGAGTCGCAGAATACTTCTAGAGTATGTACATTCTTGACTTTTTTTGAGTAGTGAATACCTTGTTCAATGGATCCTTTTAGGTATCATAGTGTCCTTTTGATGTTGACAACGTCTTGCTTCGTATGATTCCTTGTGTGTCTGCTGACATAGTTGTCAGCATAGCTGATATCTGGTCTTGTCTTGCAGGATAGGTACAGCAGGCTTCCCACTGCTTCTTGATATGGAAAGCTGGTTATTGAAGTTTTGGCATCATCATGAGAATTATCTTGATGTGAGATTGGTTTTGATGTTTCCATGTTGTATTTTTCAATGACATGTTGAGGATATCTTTCTTGACTGATGAATACTCCATCTTTGTTTTGAGAAATTTGCATTCCCAGGTAGGTCTTGGGTTCGAGATTTATGGAAGTTTCGAATTGCTTCTTCATTTTCGTCATTAGTTCTATAATTTGTTGCCCATCTCCTATCACCATCCCATCATCCACATGGATAGCAACAAATAATTTATTTCCTGAAGTGGACTTGAACACACATTGGTCTGTTTGAGTTTGTTTCAGACCTTTGCTTTTGAGATAGTCTGTCAGACGTTTGAACCATTGTTGGGGGGCCTGTTTGAGACTATATAGTGCTTTTCTTAGTTTACATATTTTTCCTGAGACATTAAAATCTCCTGGAAGGCGCATGTATATCGCAGTTTGTAAGTCACCGTACAAGAAAGCAGATTTGATGTCAAAGGTTGATATCTTAACACTTTCTGAAGCTGCAATAGCCAAAACATTCTCAGAATGTTTGATTGTACTACTGAGGTGTAAATGTCCTCTAGTTTAAGCCCTTTTTCTGTTGGAAGCCTCTGGCAACCAATAGCGACCGTCTTCTTTAAACTTGAACAACCAGCGACTAGTAACGATTTCTTTACCTTTGGCACATTCTTCGTTGACTAAATCCCAAGTTTCATTTTTCTTGAGGCAGTCCTTTTCCTCTTGTACGGCCTTCTTCCATTTTTCTCTATCTTGACTCTGCATGCAGTCTTCATATGTAAGAGGTGAGTCATCTGTAAGCAATGCATAATCTTCATATTTCTTTGGCATTTTTATGTCTCTTTGTGGTCTTGGGTTTGGTTTTGGATTTATCACTTGACGGTTCATAATCCGATCCAGTATCTTCATCTTTTGCTTCCTCACTATCTGTTTTATCTTGACTTTCATGGTTTATTTCATTTTCCTGGTTGTCTTCATCTTCAAGTAAATTTTCAATGGTGATACTTTGGTTTTGTAATGCAGGCTTCTTATCACTTTCTGTGTTAAAGAACTTCACATCTCTGGATACATAGATCACCCGATCTTCCTTGTCCCAGATTCTGTATCCATTATTGGAGTAGCCGACAAAATAACCTTTCTTACCTCTAGGATCTAGTTTCTTCAGATGCCCGAGACTCTTGGTGTAGACCACAGAACCATACAGTTGAAGGCGAGAGAGATCACGTTTTCTGTTGTACCATTTTTCGGCAGGAGTGGTGTCAACTGTTACCGTTGGACTCCTGTTTTGAAGATAGGCGGCAGTTTCCACTGCAGTTCCCCACATTTCATTGGGAAAATTTGCATCATACAGTATCGCTCTCATTTTGTTTCCTAGAGTCAGATTCATCCTTTCAGCAGTGCCGTTCAAATGAGTTGTATGAGGTATGGTATAGTCTAATTTGATACCTTTACCCTTACACCAGTTTTTGAAGTCATTAGACCGATATTCTCCACCATTATCAACTCTTATTTTAGACAATTTTAGGTTATAATGGTTTTCTGCTTCAGCAATATAGTCCTTTAAAAAAACCTTCAGCTCTGTCTTTGGTTTCTAGCAAATACACTTGTACAAAATGGGTGAAATCATCTATACATAACATAAAATAGTTCTTGTTGTCAAAAGTTGGTGGATCAATTTTACCACACAAGTCTGTATGTATAATTTCCAAAGGTCTCTCTGCTCTTTGTTGCACTGTGTTAAAAGGATTTATGTTGAGTTTTGCTATAGCACATATTTCACATCTAGGGTTAACTTTGGACTTACGTAGAGAAAATGGCACTCCCTGACATAGGTTAGGAAGTTTCTGTAGATTTTCAAAGCTAATATGGCCTAATTTCTTGTGCCATATCATGTGTTCTTCTTCAGTTTGGGTTAGGAGTGTTTCTTCTTGATGTTGAGCGATTAAGTCCACAACAAACAATCCACCTGGAGTTTTCTTTCCTGTAAGCACAACTTTATCATCTTTCAAAAACAAAACTTCTTTATTTTTGAATCTTACCTCTCCATTGTTTTCAGTGATGGCATTGACAGAGAGTAAGTTTCTGGTAAGTTGTGGCACATAAGACACATCTTTAAACAACACGTTGTCAGTTTCAATGTCTGACAACACAGCGTTCATTGTTTCACCTCTCTTTGCACTGTATATTTTAGCTTCTGATGATTCAGTATTTGATAAAATGTCACGCTTATTTGTCAGATGTGATGTAGAACCACTGCAGGGGCGTATATAAGAGGGGGCGCCCCTCCCCCCGAAATTTTTGTCACATATAGTATTTGTTTATGAATTAAAGCATAAAAACAAATATAATCATATACTATTGTTACTAAGTGACGTATGGCAACGTTGCAAAGTGAGGCGAAGGTAGAGCGATGTAAACAGTGTGACAATCAGTTTGCTCTGATCTTATGTGTATCAACATAACCTCTTATTACTCTCCAGTACCTTCGCTCTTATGAACGAACCAAGAACAGCAACAAGTGCCCTTGAAGCGTGTGACAAAGTTTTTTTTCCCTAACTTTTATACCATTATCAAACGTTTGGCAAATTTGCCTCTCTGCAGCTACCGGTGCTGCCGAACGGAGTTTTGAGTTGGTTGAAAACATACTTAAGAAATTCTACTGTTGAAAACAGACTCAACGGTCTAGTATTGTAATCTATTCACAGAGACATACATCTCACAGACGATGAAACAATGAACCGATTTGGCAATGCTATATTATAGTGTGAGTTGTAAATCAAAACAGTAACATTAATTCTTTCGATGTAAATACTATCAAATGATGATGATGATAATTGTTGTTTTAAGGGGCCTAACATCTAGGTTATCGGCCCCTAATGGTTTGGGTGATCGTGAAGATGATAATGAAATGTAAACTATAACTAAAACTAACTACTAGCGTATATATTAGAAGAAATGGAAAAAAGGAGAATAAGGCAAATAAAGGATAGGAGGAAAAGAAATGCCCTCAACCCTCGAAGAAGGCGAATTGAGGGACTTGGAAGGAAGGAGAGCCATACAAGGCAGATAGGAAAGGGGAAAAGGAGAGGGTCCGCCCCCACAAGGAATGGATAAAAGGGGGGGGGGGAAACTGGACCCAGCTCAGGAATCCCTCGGGGTCGCCAACTCCCGAACTCACCAGCCGTGAGCCCCTGAGGGTGTAGAAATATCTAGGGTGCACCAGAAGTGGTGGGGCTACATACACCCTGCCTCCTTAAGGGCCTTGAGCACAAGGCAGGAGATAAAAGGAAATGAAAAAGAAGGCTGACCCCTCGCAGAAGGAGGGTAACAGAAAAGATGAGACAAGGCCCAATTAAGGCGGGAAAGGAAGAGACTCCCTTGGCCTCGGATACCCTAATACCGTCGGGGTCGGAAGAGAACAAGAGTTGACCAAGTGACAGAGAGGAGCCCGGCACAAGTAAATGGAAGCAATGCCGGACTCAGCTGGGGCCCCGTGTTTGCCAACCCACGTCCCACTAGATGTGAGCCCCTGGGGGTATTAATAAAAAGAATCATAAAATGGTCTTAGCTGTGTTTGACATTAACCAAACATAAAACATCACAACAAATTGGTTGAAAAAGTGATGCCAGATAGCCTTAAAACTCATCGTTTTGCCCCAAATTATACAAAAGTTTCCCGGGGAGAACCCCGACCCCCTATTCTTTGGGCCTATACCATGCCTCCTAACTCCCGGTTGGGCACCCCCCGAAATAAAATTCTATATACGCCCCTGAACCACTGTCTACCACAAACATATTTTCATTTAGTTTTTCACAGAATAACACTTCACCATACTGTTCAGATTCTGCAAAGAAGGATACATTGTCTTTCTTATTTTCATGTTCTTCTTTGAACCAGCAGTTGTCAGGCACATGATTAGACTTTTTACAGTAAATGCATTTCTTACTGTCAAGCACATTGTTTCTTTTCTTGAAGCATTCTTCTTCATTGTGAGTGTCACGTTTACAGATCTTGCAATATTTCTTCTTTGGACATCTTGTTTTAATATGCCCTTCTCCCCCACATTTATAACACTTCACTTGATACCCTTTTGACCCCTTGTATGTATTTTGTGCACCAAAAACAACACTTGACTCTTCTGACTTAGGCCTACTTGACAACTTGTAGTCTTCTTCAACACAAAGTCTAGCCACAAGATTTTCAATGGATCTATCTGAAGCAGGTGTAGATTCCCTTGCACATGAGAAATAGTAATATTGCTCAGGCAGTGAAAAAAGGATTTTTGCCATAACCATCTCTTCAGATATTTCTTGTTTGAATTGTTGTAGTTTGAAGACAATATTTCTTAGATCGCTGATGTTCATCATCATTCCGTTAGTTTTATCAAACTTAAAACCGTAGAAGTCCATGAGCAGCTGTTGTTTTTGTTGACTGGTATCTCTTCTGAGTACACCTCTGAGTGCATCATACATTTCTTTGGAAGTAGTACATGTCAGAATATGATTTTTCTCCACCTTGTCAATTGTTCTCAGAATATAATACTGAGCTTTAGCATCTTTGGCCAACCATGCCTTCCTTCTTTGCGCTGCATCTTGTGGTATTTCAGTGAGAGGTTCTTGTCCATTAACAACATCCCATACTTGCGTGGCTTTAAATAGGATTTGAATTTCAAAATCCCACAGTTGAAATGTGTCAGGGCTGCTGAGTTTTTGTATGCTGTGTAGTTCACTATCTTCTGATGCCATTGTCTTAGTCTTTTGTTTCTCTTCAACACGCTGCACAGTTCTTGATTATTTATCTTGTTTCACAGTTTACCCATTGCATTTGGCGCACCTGGGCCCATGACCTGTTCTGGATTTGATATTTTAGTAAACTGATTTAGTCTGCTTTCTCTAATTTATAGTATTTTAGGTTTCACTACACTCAATGATTCACACACCATTTTCACTTGCAAGGCAGAGCAGTGTACTACACTTTTATTTTTCTTGAAAACAAAATAACATACATAATGAGTACCAACATAAATGAAAAACATTTGATTATAACCCTTGCCAACCTAACATGTTTTAACAGAAAAACAGTTCAGGCTTCGTAAATAATTAAACAGTTGCGATATCCATGCAATTGTATACTGAAATTCTTCTTGAGTAATAGCATTCACTGTCCTAAATACACACAAGATGTGTGCTTTATACTTGCCAGTTCCAATTCAGTGAATTGTGCCTGCATTTGATATAAGGCCTTAAGCTTGTACAGAGCAAGTATTAATTTCACGAGAACAGCACATGGCTTACTTATAGCGAACAGTTGTCTGATCTGACAAACTGTATTGCTCCTTCGTCCGCAATAACTTATGCGTATAAGAAATTGGAGTCCCGTTCGACACCGGGAATCTCCACGATGTACAGTGGTTGTACAAGTTAAACAACACGGACTTTCACTTCCGACTCGCGTGATATGACAATACAATCACCGGCCCAACCCTGGATGTAAATCCTAGAGTGATACAATATGTTCTGACTTCTCTGCCGAGCAGGCAATCTCGCGTCTACAGCTGCACTGACCTCGGCGCTACCTGTACTCAAAATTGGCAATCTTGATGCACAGTTATCATAGTTTCCATATTCCTGGGATTTCAATTACTTGAAAGTAGTTGCTAATCCGTCACCTGCTATTATGACATATATCTCGTAATGCTTCAAAACATATGACGAGCTTTTATTTCCGCTTTATTGGCAACTCAAACTAACACTTGGGGCACTGCGGTCGGTCTGGATAAGTAGGGTTTAAAATACTCAATAACACGCGTTTGATATGGAACACTTTTTATTTTTCGGTTATAATCAGTAAATATGGTCTCGAAAGTAATGACAGTGTTATTTTTAATTGTATATATGTATAACTGTGCGATACACGTAACCTAATTTGTGTGTTCCACTGGATTTTTTGGTGTCATTTGCATATTATCAAGCATCAGTTTTTATGGGTGATGTAGATCAGCTGATTCAAATTTACACAGGGCTACACTTCGGACATTATTTCGGTACTATTATGCGCAATATAATGTAAATGTCGATCCTGAGTCAACGCCGAGGACATTCAAATAGAGAAATACGGTACATAAACAAATAAATAACACACCGAAGCTGTGCTACTTTTATCATTCCGAGACTAGCATCCACGCAAACCAGACGTCACTGTTCCAAGCTCCGACTTATATCGTGAATTGATGTCAAACTGATGATCCGCCAGCCTTTCCGCCAAGCCTACACCTCGTAATCGCTAAGTTCTTCGATATTCGAGCTATTTCACTACGAGGCATACAGGCCTAATTTGCCTCCCCGTGGGCACTGTAGAATGAGTGATTCCGCTACCATTCAAATATTCAACACCAAACCCAACTTTTAACCATCCCAATCAAGCAATTCCTGTCGCCTCCCGAGTTTTAATACAAGTTAAACTCATCCCTTCTCCCTACCAAGCAGCCAATAATTAATTATTCAAGTAACTTCAATCTTACCAGCGCGCCCATCGCAACAGCTGTTTTTAAACTGAATAACCTTCGCTGGCTTTACGTCGCAGGTCTTCTGTCTGTCTACCTCGACAAGTGTTAGATCCTTCCCGGGGTGGAAAGGTATTATTATTAGGTATTATTAGGTATCATCACATTTCGGCTATTGCTATTTGCATCTTTTGGAAAGTGATGAAAACGTATATCCGCAGCCCTCTTATACATCGACTTACAGCCGTAAACTGAGCAATACACTTTGCTTTTACTCATTTTTCACTCTATCAACGAGTAAAACTTATTACTTATGTATAAAGACACGAACAATTTACCACGATCTGTTTACCAATACAAGAAACCATATACAAACAGTCACCACGTGACAAATGTACCCTACTTGGTAAGTTTCTCATTTTTACCGCTAGATGTCATATCAGATAGCTGGAGTTGCCAATAGGCATAATTTATCTCTTGGTGGCGGTCAATGTAATCAATATCTCTGACCAACCAGCCGTGACGTCAGCTCTGCCAACGCATGCGCTAGGATTCGCTCGGCATGACTGCTCTCCAAAGTCAGCCAGTGGGCCGCGAAACATATGATTTTGAACCGCTCTCTGGGTTTCCAATTATTTTACATACCGGTATTACACTCTAAGAATGAGGGTACGGTACACCCGTTTCTTAACCCCGAATTTAGCTGTATAGGGTCTGAGTTTTTCAATTATGCACAACTTGACATTGGGCGAGTTCAGCAGGCTCAGCAATCTGCTAACCTGCTAGGTGCCTGCTGGCTTGTTGCTAGGCTAGCAAGCGTGAGCCCGCCCGAACGCTTTGCTACAAGCTGACGCGGGAACTTTGAGCAATGCACAGAGTTCCTTTGAAGCTACCATACTTATTGGTCTTTGATCTATGATAAATACATAGAAAATAATAACTTTTAAGCGACAGAGCTGTAGACACCCTTGTTAATGCGCAGCGCTAGGCCGTGGAGCCCAGCTATCTGCGGACTCGGGAGACGTGAGTTCATATCCCACCGTCGGCCGTCATGTAATGGTTTTCAGTGGTTTCCAATCTTCAGGTCCAGGCAAATACCGGGACATTACCTTCTAATAGGCCACGACCTCTATCTTCCATCTCCTAGTCAAGTTTCATTAATTTCAGTTCTCACGAGGTTGGCGTCAGGAAGGCCATCCGGTGGTATAAACCACCCGCCACATAGATTGTCATCGTATCTCATCCCCAACCTTGTTGAAAACGGGAATAATAAGGGGTCGACATCCTGACGATAAGAATAACTCTTCTTTTGAAATTCAATTTTATTGTAGGCTAGTCCACTAATTATGAGTCTTATTAATATTTGGCTTATTTCTTATTTAAACATCCGCCTAAATTTGTAAAGAAATAAAAATTGTGTCTCCTACGTGTTACGTGGGGAAGATGACCTCGCTGTTCCACCCTTTAAAACAACAATTATCATGAAATATCCCTACTATCAAACAAGCCAATTGTTTGGGGCAACATAACCCACAAAATTAACATGTATTACGGTAATGCCATAAAATCCAATCAAACAAGTCTGTTCATATTACTGCAGCCCTTAGTGGTAAAACACAGCACTGTATGTAAATAATTGTAGTGCAAGGCTATTGGCAAGCTATTTTGCTTTAGCTTAAAATTAATAAAATTAGGGATATCACTATGTTGCCCCAAGCCCTTCAGTTACTTAATTCCCCCGTATATTTCAATAAGTTATCATATCAGATGTGATTAAAAATGTATAAGTTATACAAAAACTCTTTTCTTCAAAAATGTGTCCAGTAATAAATAACTTAATTCTTGTAATATTTCTTTAAGGGGTCAGATGACCTCATAGTTCCGCCCCTTAAAACAACAATAACTATTTCTTTAGGGTTTGGGTGATAAAATATTAATTGTTGCTCCTCTCCCAAACTAATTTGACAGAATAATGTTGACTGACTGAAAAGCATTCTGTTAATGAAAATTCAATAGGAAGTTTTCACAGCTATTCAGTCAACTAAGACCTGACCAAGTTTTAGAAAAGAATTCTTGAGTGTCGCCTTTGTTATCTAAGAAAGAATCAATTATCAGTCGCTAAACACAGTATGTGCCCGAATAATTTTTCACACTAACTGGAAAGAATTTAATTGGCCACATTGCTGTGTTGACTGACTGAAAATAATTCTTTTAATGTTATAAAACTTGAGGGTAGGGCGGATACTCACCTTAGAATACTGTAATATTGGAATGCAAGAGAAATATACATGTCCTTAATGATATGAATTCAAAATAAGGTTGAACATTTGGAATGGTTTCCCTATGTTGGCTCACAGATAGACAGAAAATATTTGTCTCTCTGTTAGGTAGTCAGCCCGAAGGCTGGTTGGATCCTCAAAAAGTACCGCCGTTACGTTATGTGAGTAGATACCCACAAAAACCCAAGGCAGCGCTATTTTGAGGCGTTCTAGGCAAGAAGAGGAGTGAGGTAGTTTGCCATTGCTTTCCTCACTGAGTCAGAACAGTAGTCCTAACCCTATGAGTTGAACCTTTCACAGCATTCACAGGCACTGACTGTGCCCCAAATGCCATTACTAAGCACCACCCATACCTCAGTAGCTTCCATATAATCACAGCCATGAGTGAGACTGATTACCACAGTAATATTCAATGCCAGCTATTTGTATTGACTTGTGCTCTTACCTGGGAATCTATCCATTCGTTTATCCACATTTTGTAATAATTATAAGGGTATAAGATAGGGTGTCCAGAAAAAGAATTGAAATGAACATATTTTTTAAACCATTTATTACCGGTAACTTAATTAATATAAATTTATTCAAAATTCATTGTTAATTTTTCTTAATGCAACAGACATTAAAAAACACAATTAGAAGAGGAAAAAGTTTTATAATTTT
This sequence comes from Meconema thalassinum, assembly GCA_946902985.2. NCBI lineage: Eukaryota > Metazoa > Arthropoda > Insecta > Orthoptera > Tettigoniidae > Meconema > Meconema thalassinum. Next base: position 416,692,418 of record OX336389.2, read on the forward strand.
AATATAAATGAGACAGTATGAAATTCACGAGTACTCACACATCCCAAGAGAAAAGATGCGAGTTCATCTTGGCTCTATTATACAACTTCAACAACACTTAAATAACATTTTAGTTTGACTCTGATCGAATTTGGGGGCGACAGCCGAGAACACTAGTCACTGTAACACGAGGTGAACAAGTTTATTTATAAAGGACCTCCTCCTTCATGTGGACTTGTGACCAGCAGGCGGAAGCAATGAAGTACAACTCAGAAGCGAAGTTGCCTTACCAAACACTAAACCTAATTACCCTAAATAAATATTGCAAATGGCATTGCTACAAATAGAAAACGTAAGTAGGTTGTACAATTTACGGCTAAACCAACACTTCTTTTTCTTCACAAATTAAACAAATTTTCCCCATCAAATCATTCCTCTTATGAAAATATTTGTTGCATTGTTGGGACAGTTCATTCCCTTTAGCAACTGCCTGCCGTAGACAGCACAACTTCAACTTCTAAGCCCCAGTGTCAGCAAGGACTTGTCTATGTAGCTCCACCTTTGGTATACCTGGTCTGCTTCTTAGATCGCTCCTTGCCCCCTGGGGACTTCGAACTTGAAGAGTTGCTGGGGCAGATTGTGTGGATGTGGATGCACAGGCTGCTTCCACTGGTGAGGCGATCTCCCTCAACTTTGTCGATATGGTCAGTCGAGGGTTGAATGTCTCATCGTTGGAAAGAATTGCTTCAAACAACTTGTAAATCTCTCACTGGACTGAATCAGAATATGTTGAGCGACCGGAATCCCGGATTTTTGTAAACGTGACCTCCATATTCCAGAATTTACATCCCCATCAGGTGCCTAAATAAGAAACGAACACATAATTAAAAAAGAAGTGGACTGCCCATACAAAAGGTACTTCAAAATGTAAACTTCTTTTTTGCCCTCGGGGAACGAATTAGAAATTAGGAGTATAAGTATACAAGTATTTTAGTCGAAGCACTGCCCAGAGTTGCTATACCGTACACAGCTGCTTTTGAGTCCATGGGGAGTGTCGGTGATGGTGCAATGATGCCCCTGACAAGAAAAATGTACGTTGTCATGCATGTAATAGAAATAAAAATTGGTCTAGCATGGGTGAGCTGAGCCAATACTTCCCTTTTTCTCTCAATGGCAACAGGTGGAATAGCAACTAGGAATTACTCCTAGGATCACCAGCATATTCAAAGAAACTTTTTAAATGAAATCCTTTTGATTGGTAGGCTCCAACACCATATCCATAATGAATTTATTGCTTAGTATACAGGTACCTTCCATGGGAAGCATAAGTTTGGAACTCATAATATAGCAGTCTCGAGTCATACTGTTATATGGTCAATGGTAACAGTAACAAGTCGCAGTTGAAGTTTATAAAGTACTGAAATTAGCCAAAATACTTTTTCAAATGAAAAATAAATCAGAAAATGATGTAGTAACTTAATAGATGTTTACTCCTCTCTGACCATAATCCACCCACCATCCCACGTTTAGATCACGACTTATATAGTAAAATTCCAGCTGTGTCGGCCATTATCCACGTGAATTATGGAACGTACAGTATTGTCAACCCCAACGTAACCCCATCCGAACGGTACTAATCGTATAGGCCGTCTAGGGTAGCGTTCTGTGTGGGGTTCAAATGAACGTAACAGCGATTTTGACAATGGTTACAGCATAACACGTCCAATCCAATGGATTTTTGTCAATGGTTACAGCCTAACTCGTCCAGATCAATGGTTACAGCCTAACATGTCATCAACAGTGCCTCCCGCTTGCCGCACTGCAACCCGACCATTCTAACCTTTGTTTTATTCAATCCAATGGGTTCTGACAATGGTTTTAGCCTGCGGGCGCGCGTTAGACATGCATACACCCCTGCACGCACAGTGGGGTTGTCGCGTACCTAATCTTTAATTAGTGTGGTGTATTTTGATCCCACATGTTGGCAATAATGTGTGCACCTTGTTGACTCAACGATATTAATTTGCCGTCGGAACATGGCTGCCGTTGTTAAAAGAGCAATAAATAAAAGTACATATTTATGTAGTTTAGCATATATTTTTTGTGCAGTAGTGACCATGGTTACTAATTTGAATTGGTAATGTACCCTAGAAGATGAAAGCCACAATGACGTCTGATGCAAGTATAAAAGCCACGTTCTGGTCTCATTCAGAATTAATGTTTCATCTTCTGGGTGACATTCCCATTACAAATTACTAACCATGAATATGTTTTAAATTACGTAAATATGTGTTTCTATTTCTTGATAATTCAACGACAGCGGGCGGATGAGGTCTCTTCAACTGGTACCAAGACTTGCACATACTGATGTCACTACTGTTACCAACATGTGAGATACAAAATATACCACATAGGTCTGGTCTGGATAAAGATTTTTGATGCGCGAGTACCCTACTGTACGTGACAAAAACCAAAAGTGTATATACGGCTAACGTGGCGGGCCGCTCTACCTAATAATTATTGGTCCATGCAAAACTGGTCTGGATCTAACAAATTTTACTATTACAAAAAACAATTACAGCGAAATATTACACACATTAATAACAGAGCAGTCAATTATTACACACATCAAATACGCACGTGGTGGACGTTACTCAGTAGCGGCGGAAGTTCCTTTTAGCGGGTGGATTACAGTACGGTACCGCCTATATACACAGTAGTACCGTATTCGTGGGGCTGGCAATATTGCATTTGACGATAATTCACTCATAGAATGGCAGACAGTTGGAATTTTGCTATATTAGTCGTGATTTAGAAAGGGGATGGTGGGTGGGTTATGGACAGCAGAGGAGTAGCCTAATCATCTATTATCATATCATTTCCTGATTTAATTTTCATAATTAGAAAAGGTATATTGGCTAATTTCAATGGTACTCTAGAAAATGTTAGTGTATGATGAGCTCTCATTCAGCCTTACCGAGTGGTTCCTCCCACCATTAGGTAGGGTGGTCTTAATATTGCGATACATATCTTGATGAGGGTAGGTGCTTTCGGTTGCATATAGTTCAAAGCAGTGGAAAGGCAGCAGACCACAGCAACATCGCCACTGCATATACTGTACATGTAACTACCATCGTGAGTAGTGATTTAATGATTTAAAAAAACTATAATTATATGAACACCCATGGGTCAGATACAATTTGCTGTGACCATCACCAAGGATGATAAAATGATTGCTTCAAAACACCACCCTTTAAAACTAGGCAGACTTTGCAACTGTCAAAGATTTTTAGAACACCAATTTTCTACAATAAACCAAAATTCTAATAGAAAAATTAGATGTGTTAAGAAGTGCCCAACTGCCTCTCAAGTTCCCAATTAAGGTTATCTCCTAAAGGACTAAAAACTGACATTGACCAGGGTGCCACCAACGACAGAAGTTAGCCTATGGTACCTACCTTGCCTTCTGGTCAAGTCAGCTCCACCATCACTGGGAGTCCAATCTTAGCAGAATTTATTTATGTACAGACAAAATGATTGTTTCAGTGGTACCGGTATGTAATTGTACTAAATATGAACCCTGCTTGCTCTACTATACTGTAATTCAAGACTCTACCACCTATTCGACAAAAAAAGCGTGTAGGCTACACAAAAGGCATAGGCCGAATGGTATCAGAGCTGAAAAGTAAATTACTGCAATAAAATTCTACCTCTGGTATCTGATGCATGTAGAAAATGCACAGCATCTTACCCATGGGAATTCATCGCCGGAGCTACCTCTTCCCACAAGAGTTTCTGGTACTTTTGAAAAGATCCTTCCTCTTCCTATAGGCCCTACTCTTTCGTCCAAATGTCCCCAAATTAACCACACAATTACCATTAAAGCAAAGTTTAACATGTTCTGCAAATACCATCCCAAGTGCAATACTAGTTTTAAAACTTACCACCAAGAAGTAGGGGCCGATTTTCTAGATTATACAGCCATCTCCATGTTTCTGCAGTTTTCTTGAATATAATTAGTGGCAAACTCGTGACCTAATATACAAGGAATAGATATCAAAATGCTCAGAAACAGAAAGAATAATTCCATAAATAACTCATCAGTAGCCTACTCACACATAATTTGGCCAAGGGAAATCCGAAAGCTGTTTGGTAGCCTATATACACAGTAGGCTACAATTAAAACATCTTTCAGCACAAAAGTATGGTTAACACAGTTGAAAAAAGCTTCTGTTCTAAATATCGTGTTCAGGCGCTACCGGTTCCGGTACAAAGTGGCATATAATTTCAACCCGATTTAACAGCGGGAAGACTGTAATAGGTTTAAATCATACACAAAAATAGATAAAGAATACGAGCCGGATTTTCCTTGACCAAACCAATTCCTTAATACAACATAAAATAACTGTTAAAAGTCATCATCCTTCAAGAAAACAACTAGACCTAGGCCTAGTGAGGTTAAAGTTGAAGTTTAGAAGCGTAAAAGGTCCAATTACAACAATTATGCTATTGACAAACATTGTAGGCCTATTATATTACCTGTCGCCATTCTTGAGCGTAGATCTTCGTCTCTAGAATTTAAGAAACCTAATAGGTTCATTCGCCGAACGTGCAGAACTTGATCAATTTGATTCCCCGCCATGCGCCGCAAGCTAGCAGAAACAAGCTATAGTGCGGGACAAACCATTGGAAGCCTGAAGGTCACGCGTAGTCGGTGCGCTGTTGTCCTGTACGTTCTCGCATCCAGCACGCGACTGAAGGTACGATGCAATAGCATGGCAACACCGCTGGGCGCGGGGTGCAGACGGAGTGGAGAGCCGGTTGACCTCCAGGCTTCCAGTGGTTTGTCCCGCACTATAGCAAGCTAGCAGAGAAAAAGTTTGCTGGTTGTGCTGAGACCTTGCTACCTACGTCACATCCGCTAACAAGCCCGCTGGACGGCAACCGCAGAATCTGCTGACCGTTTGCTAGTCAGCAGTGAGCCCGCTGAACTCGCCCATTCATATCCCTCATACATCTCTTTGATGAAATTGTTGATCTTTAGAGGGATTCCATATTCTCCCATAATATGCCACAGGTCTCTCCTTTTTAATGAGTCGAAGGTCTTTTCAAAGTCTATGTAAGTCAGATAGAGTGCATTTTGCCATTCCATGCTCTGCTCAAGAATTGTTCATCAGAATGGTCTACACCTGAGGACATCCCATTTTTAAGTCTAAAAATGAACAGCAACACAGCATAGGGATCTAACTGAACATCCACCTGATATCCATATTCTCGATTGACGATACCAGAGGTATCCATAACATTGGTGATAATCGATTCATAGAAATTACTTTAGAGGATAGGTCCTGTAAAACAGTCATATCTGCAGAGAAGACTTAAAAATATGACCACCCTCAGGATTCAAACAGAAATCTCCTGCATTCCAATCAGGTGCTATTTCTTCAGTATGTAGCGGCTTCGGTGGCGTAGTTGGTAGCATGCTGAACTGCTGTGCCCAAGATCACGGGTTCAAACGCGGCCGAAGTTGTCGGATTTTTTTTAAGAACGTTAAAATCCTCCGTATGTTTTCCATCGGAGGGGAAGTGAAGCCGGTGGTCCCATGTCACAGATTTATGGCATGTAAAAGATCCTTCCACTAACTTAACTTGTATAAAGCTAAATTTCTAGGTTCGATTTTTTTGTAACGCTCTATCAAAGTTCCAACGTTCACCACTGGGTGTCAGTGATATCTGGTAGCGAAAGTTGGAACTACTAGAAATTGAACGTAACTTGTCGCTCACCCTATGGGCGTGCGCTCGAAGCAGCTACAGCCTCTGGCGAGCCGAACATGTTCTCGGACACTCCCGGCACTAAAAGCCATACGCTAAATAAAATCTTCAATAAATTGAAGTGCATGAAGGCAATTTGAGTAGGTAAGAAAATTGCAAAAACAAGTACTCTATTTATTCCAACTAATGTAGGAAGTGTTCAGTAAAACATTATTTTACATAAGTGTCACCTTTTCTGACATATGAGTATTTTGTTTATTTTCCCTTTGAAAAATGTGTTACCAAGGTTCAGCTATATTTTTGAAAAGTTATACAGGTTAGTCCACATTTCTTTTACAGTTTTTTCATAAAATTTACAAAATTGCAGTGAATTTTGGGGATGAACTTTAACAGGTGTGTCCAATCTTTTTTGGAAAAGGGCCACTGTCGTTAAGGTTTTTTTCTACCGTATTAAATAGGATCTAAATTCTAAGATAAACCAATTAATTTAAAAAATAGCTAATATTTTGGTTCATATGTTATTTTGATTAAAATATTGATCATATATTAGTAAAGTTATTTTTAAAATTAAATTAAATGTATATAAATGTCATATTAAAATAATTGAATTAATACTTTACCTGTCAATGCGACACCTGGCGCTACTTCTCAAGAACACGGTATCCAATATCTGGTTTGATTGATGTAGCAACTCGAAGCAAACTCTCCAGATGACTGTCGGTGATTCCCGTTCTCGTTGCATACTTCATATATTTCATCCTGGAGAACACTTGTTTGCATATGTATGTAATACCGAAAAGTGATGTGCAACAAAGTGCATGTCTATTAATGTCAGGTTATTTTTCTCTTGGAATTGTAGTGAATTTTGGGGATGAACTATAACAGGCGTGTCCAACCTCGGCTATGTTAATGGAGAAAAGGGAAAGAAAACATATTGAAACTTATAACATTCACCTTTAAGTCTTGAAATCTAACGCGGATTTTGGTTCTTAATTCTGATATAATTTCTGCGTACCGGTACTTGAGAGAATTTTGATTATCACAGTTTTGTAGGGCTGGGAAATGCACAAAGTTGTTGTTTTTTTATTTGTGATTCCCAAAGTAGAAATTTTGTTTCAAAGGCCTTCACGTGATCAAACATATTAGTAATCAATTGGTTCTTACCTTGGAGACTTGAATCAAGTTAGCTCAGTGGTGGTGTTAGATCTACCAGAGAGGCAAAATCACACATCCATTCTGCGTCTTTAAATTCAATTCTCCTCCATAAATGTTTGTATTTCGTTTTTCAGATCAATACTCTCTTCAACATTTTGCCACGGCTCAGCCGTCTTATTTCAGTATAGTAAGCAATATCTTGAAATTCTGAATCGAGATTTTTTAAGAAATTTGAAATTCTCTATGTCGCAAACCATGTGAAAGAATGAAATTCACTACTTATATGACGAGTTTCAAAGCACTATCCAAATTTAGGGATTTAGCACATAGGTTTTCTTGGTGTATTATTATTATTATTAATATACAGTATTCTGACTAGTGGCAGGTCCATGTCTTCGTACAGAGAATTTCTGATGCCAATGTTCCCTGTCATCAGCTTCTTCCTTCAGTCTGCTGTAACTCCTTTCATCTTTCATGTCATCCAGATGTTGAATTCTTCTTCCTCCCCGTCCTCTCGTTCCTTTGATCTTCCCTTCAATGATGTCGTGTATAAGCCCCTCATGTCTGAAGTATGTGTCCGATCCTGTTGGCCTTCCTCTGAAGAATTGTATTCAGAGAAGTTTTCTTCTCACCTACTCTTCTCAGTACAGCATCGTTTGTCACCCGATATGTCCACTTGATCTTCTCTATTCTCTTCCAGCACCCCATTTCAAGACTTCCTAAGAATTGTCTTTCCCTTTTTCTCATTGTCCACCAACCGGTTCATCATGTGTCGCAGTTGTCTTTGATTTTTGGCGAGCACTACTTTCTGCATACTTGATGGTGTTTATTGGGTGTCCTCCTATCCTGAAATTTCTGCATCCTTTCAAAGCTTCTTCCACCAGCCATTCACCATACAGGTTGAAGAGACTTGGGGATAAACAACATCCTTGTCTGACTGCTCTTCCTATTTCCACGCTGTTTGTTTCTCCATATTTCAGTCGAATCTTTACTCTTTGTCCCAGGTACAAATTTAAGATTAGTCTCTGGTCTCTCCAGTTGATTCCTATCTCCGTAAGGACGTTCATTAATTTTGTCCAGTTGACTCTGTGGAAGGCCTTTTGCCAGTCTATAAAACTTCTTCGTTAACAGTCAAAACTCTCTCCGACAATATCCTCACTATACCGATAGCAACACTGGTTCCTTTTCCTTTCCTAAATCCAAATTGATCCTCTCCCGTTACTTCTTCAATTTTGTGTTCCAGCCGTCTGTTGAGTATTCTTGCAATGATCTTCGGCACATGTGAGATCAGACTAATTGTTCTGTAATCACTACATTTCGTAGCTTGTTTCTTCTTCTCAAGAGGAACCATTGTGACGTCCAAACAGTCCTGAGGTCATTCTACATTTTCATAAATTCTGTTGATGAGTTTTGTCAACACTTTCAAACCTCTGTCTCTGATTTCTTTCAGCAAATCCACTGGTATGTAGTCTTCTCCTGTAGGTTTCCCTTTTTACATGTCCTTAATTGCCTTCTCTACTTCTTGTTGTCAGTATGCTGGGCCCTTTTTCGTCTTTGTTCGCATTTGCGAAAGGCTACAAAGCCTGTAATTAGTAATTTAATGTTTCTAATCTCGCGAGAGAAAATTCTAGAACCCGATGTCATTTGTTTCTTTTCTTAACCTAAAAATTGCCACGTGCTTGTAATTTCTTTCGTAATTTATATATTCTCCCTTTTCTAAAGTACATATTATATTTTATACCTACATGTCTCTTTTCATACATGCTCGTTTGTAAGACACTTTCATTAAGTACTGCTCCAGTAATACTGTTCATCACGCAAAATCAAAGCTATACTGGCAACCATTACTTCATCCTCATTGGTCGACTTCTCCTGCTTGACCAATCACAGCGCTTTCTTCGTGGAAACGTCGAGAACACTTCTCAGCTGCTATATAACCAGCGAGTTCGTCTACAACTTTGTGATACCATGGATACCTGAATTCCTGAATATGTGAATTGGTTCATCATAGGCAACGCGCCGCACATGTGGCACATCTCGTCCAGGACTTCAAATGACAACAAGTCATTTTCTTCATGTACTGCACATCCTGTCATGATGTGAATACTTCGAATACCAGTTCGAACACCAGTCTTGTGCATAAAAGAATTTCATCAACTATGTCGGACCTCGACTATGCACTTCAATTTTCTTCAAGTCTTGTTTCATCATGAAGCATCGCTACACGATTCGTCGTGTCTTATAGAAAAGACTTCACATAACCTTACTCGGTTAAACTCGTCGCTATCTCAACGACATGTTTTGTTAAACAAAACCACCATCATGTTTGCTTGGCAAACGTTCACCTACAAAGTACAACTCTTGCATTTGTAAATATTCATCATGCATCTACTGCGATGATTAAACTTTATTTCAACAAAATAGGTCTGGCACCTATTCAATTTTTTGCTACAAGTCTCCGACATTGGAAATATGTTCATTTTCAACTATGTGAAGCGTGCTTCCTGCAAGTGTTTAAACAGTGAAAGTGCTTTTCAGTGTGCTACAGTTTTTACTGTGCATTTCATATTTCACTACTTAATCTTCTGGTGATGTATCCAGCGTGTTACTAATTATGGATATGCAGCGTGTCACTAATTTGGCAGTTCCAGCCATGATTTATTTAACCTGCAAGTTCTACAACAAGGATAAGCAACATTTATTGTTCCATTTCAAACTTTCTAAAACTAACTTACAAGATTTTTCTTCTGGGCTCTTATAATAGGCCGAACAAATTTGATTATGCGCATTTCTGTTCAAGTAGCTCTGCAAAAACCTTTTCTTCAGGCATTGATCTTGCCTTTTAATACCATTGATAGTAATTATTACAAATAGTGCTTACATGTATTTATTTGCTTTAAAAGTTTGTGGTTGTGCAAATCTCAATCAGTTTCTTTTCAATTCTCTACCTGTTATATGTTGTTGCTATTTGAAGGGCATTTATTATGTTGTTATAATTATGAATTTACTCAACAATAAATGTCAACCTGTTTAAGTAACTTGTTCTCTTTTTCTTGTTCTATTCACTTTAAATGTTTTTCAAACTTTTTCATTATAACGCTCAACTTAGTTTCAACTCTGACCATCAGTTTGAGTTCACCCTGATAAGGGAAGTCTTTAATTGACTAATCCTATACCAGTCTTCATCAATCACCTCCTCTGTCTCTATGTCAATGTCTTGCGGACATCCTTATTGTTTTATCCCTTGGTTGGGGGTGGGAAAAACACGGTAGTGTAGCTGTGCTAATTTTGAGTCTATCAACCCCGATGTATATTTTGGAATGTAGTGTAGCTGTTTTTATTGTGTCTGTATGTCTGATGTTGTAGGTGACAGGATATGTAGGAAGAAGGGTACTGGGATGGTAACCCGTAGTTAATACCATGGCCATCCTGATGGTACTATCCATCTCTATTCCTGTCGTGGTGTGTCATCCTCTCTTAGTCACTATATGTTCTCTATCCGCTCCTTGGGATGTACGCTGGCTAAGTTGAGATGCCATAAAGCATCTCCTCTGTCCTAAAATGCCAGTCTGTGGAGTGCCTGTAGATCTGTGAAACCTATGTTGTGTGAGAATGTATGTGTCTGTGGGCACCGCCCTCGGGCTGCCCTTAGGATGTTTAAGTACAGTGACGCTGTGACGTCACGGCCTAACCTGTTCTCCTGTCCATAATGTTATGGTAGCTTGTGACTGTAGGTGTGAATTGTCATGGACTGATCGCCTATAATGGTTCTTAAAGATAATAAAAAAACCAAGAAAGTAAGTTATTAGGGGGGGGGGGGTTGTTCCCTCATGGAATCTGTCTGCATCCGCCCCTGATTGTTGGGCGCGTGTGGGAAGGGAGTGTCCGTGGCTGTGATTAGCGCGGCTGCGTGTGTGAGGTCGCTTACCGCTGCCGCACGCTGGCGCGTGGGACGTTATCGGTTAAGTCTTATCTTGTGTCGCGTGGCTAATTATCAGTTGCCGCGTGCTGAGTGCTATCACCCTTGTAGACATGTTCCTGTATTCGTGAGATGAATCCGGCCCATAGTATTTGTGCATTACTGGATGCAAGGCCTATTGTAATGGCGCTGAATTCTGTATCAACATCCGTGTCACTGTATGTCGTTATGTTATTGTTTTTGTGTGAGTGTCATCATGTCTGCGCGTCATTGTCACGTCTGGCTATGATGAGAATGTCTACCGGCAATAGTGTGTCGTAACGCGCTGGAATTTGCTTATTCGCAACGCAGTGCTTTTTTGTGTATTTGTTTTTGTGTCCTTGTATACAGAAAGTCTCTAATGTTACGTATGAAGGCTAACGAAACGTGACTTTCGCCACTGTCCGTATGTTGACATGTGTTTTGCATTCTAGGAGGGCCAATGTGTTAACCTGTCATAATTTCGCTCCCAAGCTTGCTTGGACTTTGCTTCCGCAGTACCTCTGCTTTATGTAATTATCTATGATTTGTGTCTAGCAAGTCTATTGCCTATGTTCGGGGTAATCCGAATTTGCCATGGTTTTTTGGCCTAATATGCGGTGTTACCTGTTTTGTGTGGGCGTTTGTTTGTGAGAGAGACGTCCCCCGTATTCAGGTGTCGGGCGCTATGGTTCAAAAAAAAAGTATCTCGTGGTCTTTGTAGAGGCCTGGCGTTGCCAGTGCGTCCCCTATTGGTAGTCCCGGGGTCGCTAATGCCCTAAGTAGGCTGTTGTAGCGAGTACCTTAGAACGAATCTACGCCCCTATATGTATGTTAAAGAACCTTCCTGTGTTCATGATTGTGTGACTCAATCGTTTATGTGCTTGTATGTGGCATTAGTACAATGCATCTGCCACCTCTGGTGTATGTTTAAAGCGTGTGCACAGTAATAATATGCCATTCATATGCGTATAATTTAAACATTCATATGCCTATTTTCACTTTTGGTTATACTCTATGGGGCACAGTGTCTGTATGGGACCCTATGGTTTTTTCCTGTATGGGACTGTGTATGCATGCTGTTTTTGCAATGCTGCCCGTGTAATTGTCTGTTCCCGTGTCCATATTCCTGGTTTAATTTGGACGTACTTGCGGATTGCCTTAATTTTGGCCAGTTTCCGTTTGAGTGGGAGTGAATTTTCCCCTTTAAATGGGTCTATCTGGTGTCTAGTCGCGCTGGCTGAGTTTTCTGACTTGTCATGTTGAAAAACCCGTGTGTTGTATGTAACTGATCTTTCGTCGGTGGACAATTTTTGTTTGTCATGGCGTCCGGTTTTACTGGGTATTCGGACCCGTGATCCCGTGTAGCGCTCCGTGTTTTATGTCTGCGTTGTCTGTTGGGATTTTGTGCGTCCCTAGTGTGGCCTCTGATTGTGTTGTCGCGCCAAAAATGCAGTTGGCTAGCTTTCTTTTTGGCACGTTTGTGTCGTGTTTGTGTGTGTTAGGCCCTGGTGCGTACCTTATACATTTCTGTAGCCTAGGCTGCTGGAGGCTGTAGCCTGTCTATTATGTATGTAATATGTTTGGTACAGGCATGCAGGCTTGACGCAACCCAAAAAGGTATGGTATCCGTTCTGTGCGTCCGCGTATGCCTTGGGCTAAGGCCTCGGTACCACAATTTCTGTGTTTTATGTACCGTGGCGTGTATTGTATGTTTGAGACACGCGTATGAAAATGTGCGTTAGTGTGAGTGTTTTGTGTTATTCGGAACGTCCCTCGTACCTTAATTTCGGGAGTTATCCGGCTTTGAAAATGGTGTGAATGACTGTGTATATTACTGCCGGAGCGAAAGCGCTCCTAGCCTGTCTGGCACACGCGAAAGTCGCATGTTCATGTATGTCTTATCGCTGACTGGCGATAGTGTCAAGTTTCAATTGTGTGGGCAGTATCTGCTGCCAGCCTGCGGTCTGCCTGTTACATGTGTTGAGACAACGTGCGTGGATTTGCTGACACGTTTTTCTATTGTCTGCATATACAGTGTGCCTTGGGTTCCTTGTAATGTAAAAGACCCTACCTCTGTTCATATATTGTGTCCCCAAATTTTGTGTTATTGTAGGCCAGGGGCGAATATATTCCTGTTAGCGCGACTGTCCCTTATCGCTGTATCCTTCAATTGGATGGCTACCCGACCTTGCGCTCCTGGTATTCAGAAGGTCGCGGGTTCGAGACCGTCTTTGTTCAGGATAATCATTCCTGTTGCCTTTTGGGCCTGTGTCTCTGGGACGGTTTTGTCAGTGTTAGGTTCGTATCCCGGTGAGGTCCTCGGGGTTCGAAGGCTATCTCTTGGCTTTATTTTCACGTCTGCCAGTGGAATCATTTCCTTTCCTTTTGGCAGTGTTCCCGCCTTTAAGTGTGGGTGTTGTTTTCCGGGTGTAATATGCCTTCATACGGCGGGCGTGTATAGTGTCCTTGATGAGTTTGTGTCCATGCCGCACGTTTACTATATAGTTCAGGTCAGATACCTTCCTGCAGACTTTGAAGGGACCTGTCCAACGTGGTAGGAGGAACTCGGACACATTTTTCTTACGGGCGGAATTGGAAACCATAACCAATTGCCCGGGTGTGTATTCCACGGTCTTCCGTTGCCGATCGTACCGTTCTTTTTGTTTGTTTTGTGCCGCGGTTATGTTCTTTCTGGCGTTCATGCGAGCTATCTGCAAATACTCTAACCGGGCTGCGTTGTCTGTGAGAGTGTCCTGTGGGATGCATATGTTGTCTATGGGACTTCCGGGTGTATATCCGTGCAACAGGAAGTGTGGAGAGTGTTTTGTGGTTGTGGATATAGAAGTATTGTAACTGAATGTAATGGGCTGTAGGTAATTATCCCAGTCTGTCCCTGTGTCCCCCGTGAACTTGGCTAGCGCTATTCCAATGATTTTGTTCATACTTTCCGTGAGTCCATTGGTTTGTGGGGAAAAACTCGTGGTTGTGTATGCCCATATCCTTAGTACCTCCAAAAACTGTTGGAGCACTCTCGAGGTAAAAATAGCCCCTCTATCGGATAATAGGGTTTGGAATAGGCCATATCAGGTGACTATGTCAAAGAGGAATTCCACTATGCTGTTCGTTTCTGCTTTGGGAACAGCCTTTGTAATCATATACCGGGTAAGATACTCTGTGGCCACAAGTATATATTTATTACCTTTTTCAGATGTAGTGATGGGGCCTTTCACATCTATCCCGACTCTATGGAATAGCTCTCCTACGGGAATAGGGTTGAGTAATCCATGAGGCTTGCCAGGCCTTGCTTTTAATCGCTGGCAAGTGTGACATGTCTTTACGAAGGTGTCTATGTCGCCCTTCATGTTTACCCAGTAATACTTGTCCCGGATTCTATGGTATGTTTTATGCGTACCCAAATGTGCCCCCGCCATTGGGCTATTATGGTGTCCGGTCATGATACTCTCTTTTAATGAGTCCGGAACCGCTATAGGTGCATTATCATGCATGGCTGTGGGTTTAAATTTCAGTACCCCGTCTTTGTCTAGGAAAAATCGCCTAGACAGCCGTGCTGTCTTGGAATCCACCTTTTCCAAGTTTTCTAGTGCCATTAGAATCTGTTTCAAGTATGGGTCATGCTCTTGCTCCTGGTTTATGTTAACCACCGTCAGGGCAAAAGTCGGCATGTCGTTCCATTCGTGGTCCTTACTGTCATCTGGGGGTCGGCTACTGGCAGCCTAGACAACCCATCTGCATCTAGGTGTGTAGCGCCTTTCTTATGCTTGACCACGAAGTTATATTCATAAAGGCGGAATATAAACCTATTGAGTCGCGAATTTGAGTTTTTGAATTTGTCCCAAAAAAGCAGGCTCGCGTGGTCAGTCATTACCGTGAACTGGATACCATAGAGGTATACCCGGAAATAGTTCACTCCCCATGAAAATGCCAGCATTTCCCGCTCTGTAGCAGAGTATCTTGTTTCAACGGCCGTTAATTTTCTGCTAGCATAAGCTACTGGCCGTATACGCCCCTCCGCATCTTCCTGTAATAGGGCCGCTCCCAGTCCATACTGGCTTGCGTCCACGTGTAAAAATGTGGGCCTATCACTATGGAAGTGTTGCAGCAATGGTGGAGTGGTCAATAGCTGCTTAAGCGTGTTGAAAGCATCTATATGTTCCTGTTTAATGTGGAAGGGCGTCTTCTCACGTGTGAGTTCGGTTAGGGGGTGGGCGATGTGCGCGAACCTATGTATGTACATCCTGTAATACGAGGCGAGACCAATGAAGCTACGCAATTGTTTCAGGTTTGTAGGCATTGGGATGCCCGTAATTGCGTCCGTCTTCGCTGGGTCAGGAATAATGCCTTCTCTGATGACAACATGGCCCAATATGTTAATCTGCTGTCTGGCGAATTGACATTTCGCAGGTTTAAGCCTTAATTTGGCCTCTCTGATCCTTGCGAAAGCCTCCTCCAAGTGTACGAGATGCTCGTCAAAGGTGTTGGAGAAGACCGTTATGTCGTCCATGTAGACTAGCACCGAGCGCCATTTTAGCCCTGAAAATGTCTTATCCACCAGCTTTTGGAAGGTCTGACTGGCGTTACGGAGGCCCATTGGTAACCTTGTATAGGTATAGAGGCCGTTTTCTGTAACGAACGCCAGCTTGTGCCTGTCCGGTTAATAAACGGGGATTGAATAGAATCCACTATAACAATCCATCGAACCGAACCAACTGGCCCCACCGAGGGCATCCAAACAGGTGTCGGCCCGTGGTAGTGGATAACTATCATATTCTACTAACTTATTGAGCCTGCGGTAATCTGTACAGAACCTGTGGGAACCATCTCGTTTCTTGGTCAGCAAGACCGGAGCACTGTAATTCGAGATCACCGGTACTATGACCCCCGCTTCGAGCATCTCTGTAATCTGAGTGTCGATAGCGTGCCTCTCCTTCTGACTAACCCTGAAGGGGGGCTGGTGGACTGGCCGGTCACTGGTGAGTGTGACATGATGCTCAATAAGGTCTGTCACCGCTAGATCCTTCAGCGAATGGGCAAATATATCCCTATTGTCTGCCAGGAGCTCCGTCAGCCTTCTATTTTGCTCCGGTGTCAGGTCCTGTCTGTGAGTGTGATTGATCGCCTTATCTGTGTGTTTGCTGATTGTGTTCAGTGTAGAGGCCTGGTGGTGGATTTCTCGCTCCGCTCGAATCCCATCTGTGTTTCTGGTGTATACCATGGGATGTGTGGTGAGCCTATGGTCATGCATTAAAAGCATCTTGCCGCTAGCAAAATTTATGCTAGCTTCGTACTTGGCGAGGAAATCCATGCCAATTATTGCTGACGCAGAAAGATGTTCTATAACGAACATGGGGTGTGTTGTGGCAAAATGGTCTAGCCTGAGGTGTATATTTGCCACCCCCGTGTTTTCTAGCGTCTGAGCATTGGCCGCTACCAGCCGAATGTCACCCGTGACACCGTGTATCTGCCCTTCGGTGACGTGTTTTCTGTTGACGCAGCTTACCGCTGCGCCAGTGTCAACGAGGGCTTGCACCCTGTGGCCATTTATGCTGGCGTGTAATGTCAGTGCCGATAACTGGAGTCCTTTCCCCTGTAAGGATGTATTGTAGAGGGTGTATGTTGTTGTTGTTGTTGTTACTGGCTTAATGTCCTTGTCCCTGTGTACGCCAGTGTTGATGCCCTGCGTTACGTTTGTGCTGAAGAAGCATGGAGCTGGCCGCTCATTGTACTTGGCACGCTTGGCCTCGCGGCTTACTTCCTGGCTCGAGTTCTTTATCTCGGTCAGCGAAATGTGCCTATTCAGTACACTGCCTGCTCTCTTCACTGCCCGCGCTGTGAAAATACAGGGATTCTGGCGAGCGTTTAATGTGTTCACAGTTCCCAGTTTCTGTGCAGGTGTGTTGTTCCTTTCTCCCTCCTGTGAGGGTGTGTCTGCAAACCTAACCCTTCGTTTGCACTTGTGACCTCGTTTTTTGTTCCAGGCGGTCGCGAGTTCGATTCCTGTTGCTGGCTTCCCTATGCCAAGTGAGCTCGCGTCCTGCGCCTGTGTAGGATCACTTCCCGCCCCGTGTTGTGGTGTAGGGGGTATGGTTTCCCGTCTGGAGGGTGTGGATTTGCCTTCGTTTTGTTCGCGCGTGATTGTGAGGGGCGTATAGTGTCCCGCCCTAGGGTTCCCCGTAAATAGTATGTGCAGGGCCCTGTCAAATCCCGTGGTTGTGAATAGTGGCGGCGAGTGTACGTCAGTGTATACGTGAATGTTCATCTTAAGTACCTTGCCAAGAGCGGTCACTTCTACGGCGCCGGCATAGGTACCATCCCTACCCATGTATCTTTGGTAGTCTGCCCCGGTCTGGAATGGGTTTTCCTGTTCGTCCGACACGAAATCCCGGTACTCTTTTCCAGTTGGCTAGGATATGTCTAACCGTTTCCTGCCTGTACTCCCTGTGGTGATCTTCGGTATAGCGGACTAAAAAGCTAATGGCCCTGAACAGACAGTTACCGTCCCCTTGTACGGGGTGTGTTTGGAAACGGTCCGGGGGTGGATCGTCAGCCCTTGTTTTAGTTGGCTGCTTCTTCCCCCTGCTCTTGCGAGTCTGTCTAGGTGAGGGGCCTCTCTGGTGTTGTGTTGGGGGAGGAACCTCAGCCGCTTTTTTTAGCTAGCCGAACCTCCCCGTCTAGGCGTTTTTTGAAAACGTGGGTGTGCGTCTCCTTGTGCTGTAGGTCTGTCCCCCCTCGGGGTGGCTGCGCCGGCTCCCCTCTTGCGGTGGGTAACTGGGTGTAGGGAGCATTGCCCTCCTAACTGTCGGACGGGGTGCCTCGTCCCTGAACTCCCTCGGGAATTCGTCGGGGAGTGGATAGTGTTCTGGTCCCTTTGTGTACGTGTTCCGGGCCTCCCGTCCTTTCTGTGGGATTGTTGTTTTGCGGTTATTGACCGGTGGTCTGTTTTCTTGTTTCCGCCAGGGTGGGTGTACGTCTGCTGCTGTGTGGGCGGGTTTTCCCGGCGATTCCCTTTTCCCTGTACTGCGGGGGTGCATACCCCTGTCTGCCTGGGGGTGGGTTCTCCCGGTATTCCCCGTTTCCCCTATATTGTGGGGCAGCATAGCCTTGCCTGCTTGGGGGCGGGTTCTCCCGGTATTCCCCGTTTCCCCTATATTCTGGGGCAGCATAGCCTTGCCTGCTTGGGGGCGGGTTTTCCCGATAGTCCCCATTTCCACGATATTGTGGGGCAGCATAGCCTTGCCTGCTTGGGGGCGGGTTTTCCCGATAGTCCCCATTTCCCCTATATTGTTGGGCAGCATAGCCCTGTCTGCTCGGTGGCGGGCTGCTTCGCCGGGGAATGCTGTGGTCGTACCCTGAAGGGTAGTAATCTGGTGTGTATGGGGATGATGGTCGCCGTGAGGGGTATGTTGGCTCTACATTTGAGTATGAGACCGGTGAATACCGCGGAGGGTAATGTAGCCTATCTTGCGTATATGGTGTTGTCGGCCGCCGAGGAGGGTAGTATGTTTCCTCCCGGTCGTAGTGTCTCCTTTCCGTGTATCCCCTTTCCCTTTCGGGATAGTACAGTTCTTCCGTGTCAGTGTGCTCATTTCTAAGTGGTCCCCCGCCCGCTTGGATGGCAGCTATTGTTAGTTTCTCCATCCTGTCCACTAACTCATCCATCTTTTGACTAGTGTTGTTCTTTTCCGGATGAAAATGCTGATTCACGGCTTTCTCCGTAGCTTTTTCCGTGATCTTTCTCCCTGCCTCGATTGTCTTTATATTATTTAGCATATGTTGGACCGTGGGGTTATTCATTATACATAACTTGTCCACGATGGATGGTCTAAGGCCCTGCTTTAGCAACTTAACTTTCTGCTTATGCGTCATAGCGGCGTTATATTTGTCGCGCATCAGCAGTTTCGCGTTAACATACGTCTGCGCGCTTTCTGTAGGCCCCTGTGAACTGTGTCTAATTTTGTCATACAGGTCCTCATCATCTGGTTTGAGCTGGAATTCACTATTCAACAACAGAGTGATTTCCTCCCATGTGGCATCTTCTAGATTGTCCTCATGAAGCTCGTACCATGTCATGGCCTTCGTTAGGTATGCAGGGAGGAGCCGTTTCCTGACAATGTCGCTCCAGCCATTGATCCGAGCCGTTCTATTGAAGGCCTTGAGGTATTCCTCGGGATCCTGGCCCTCCCCCGTGAACTTTGTGGGGTAGATCATTGGATATTCCGTGTGCCTGTTCATTTCTTGCTCGTTTATGCTGTCCGCACTTCTATCGTGTGCTGAGGTATCTGGGTTTGTGTTGTTTTGAGTGGAATTATTCTCACTCCCTGTGTATGACACGTGTGTTACGTTGCCAGGTGGCTCGTCACCTGATATGTCGTCACTGATCGGTGGTGTAATGTCGTACTGTGTGGACTTCACTACTTCCACTGTCCTTTCTAGATCCTGTTTTACTGTTTCCAAAATAGTGTGTATATCTAGGACCGCCTCTGTCGTGTAATTGTCTGCCTTAACAGTGTCTGTATCCAATAACTGTGTGATGCGCGCGAGCAGATTATCAGTCTTTTGCTCTGTGATTTGCAGTTGCTGTAACAATAGGGGATGGAGTGTTGGTAAGCAATCTGCTTCACTAGCGCAGGATATTGGTGATTCTTGTCCGTGCGCACTGGTCTGGGCCTGGGATCGTGTAAAATGTGTGACTTGTGCTGCCGCTGCAGGGTGTTGAGCGCGGATTTCTAATGCCTTTAATTCGAGTTCCTGAAGGAGGCGTATTGCAGTGTGCTCAGTTATTAAGTCGCTGTTCTTAATTTTTAACTTCGGCAAGAGTGGAGTTGTGCTAGCTGACAAATGGTGAGCAAAGTCTCTGATTGTGTTTCTAAACGTGGTCATTTAATTTCCACCGCTCTTGCACTATGGGGAGGGTGAGGGTTGTTAATAATAATGCAAATCCCCGTGTAATAAAGGAGGGAAGAGAAAAAGAAAAAATACGGAGCGTGTTCTGGGAGGAGAAAAAAAAATTCGCTTGGCTACTTGCGGTACGGATCGCTCTACCACGGGGGCTCGTTGTTTGAGTCCCTTACCCTTATTTTGCGTGGTAGAGGCGCCTCCACCAAATATGTTTTATCCCTTGGTTCTAATTTTGAGGATTGCTTCCGAAATGCGGGTAGTTCCCGTGGTTAGGAGAGACTACCAGTGTAGCGTGTTGGTGTAAGTACTTAATCTATAGGGGGCGTTCCTGCTGAATGCAATTATCTGTCAGGGGATGAATGTCTAGTGCCGGCTGCTAAACTAGCTGGCCAGCTGAGTAGGATGAGCAATTAAATGAATGTGCAGAGTCAGTGATTCAGCGCTCTGCAGTCGAGTAGTGTGCTCGAGTACAATGGAATCTGATGATGCAGTTATTGGCTTCTGCGGTCACGGGCAATTATGACTAAGGTCAGGTTGGGTAGAAGGATGTAAAGTGGAGTGTGATTAGTAATAAGCGTGTAGTTTACTGACCATGTATTTATTGGTCAGTAGATGTAATCTGATGTCCCTCTTGGGAAGTTTAAACAAATATGAAATACAATTTGTGATGTGTACAAATGTTTAGGGTAGGTATTTATAAGAATAAGGATTCTAAGCACCTGCTAGATCTCACCTGGTGAAGAGCTGGAACGGACGTCGTCGGGCAGGGCCGCTGGCGAAGAACAGAACAGATAATCCCTCCTGTCCGGGTACCATTCTTATATAATTTGGCGCTGCTTAGTCAGCATTGCATCAGTGTAGCTGCCCCAGATAGTTCTTAGTGTAAATATTTATGTGAATTTTGCAAGCCATTGGCTAACCTCCTAGGCTTAGGTGGTCGCCGCTTGCTGTGTAGAGATATGTTCTGGAATTATAGTGTTTCCAGTTGGGGTGGTTTTGGTAGAAGATGGCGGGGTGGCTCTCAGGGGGTACTGCCCCCCCCCCGGGCTGTACATTATAGTAGAGTTCCTTTATGTATTTTCTCCATATTTTCAGCACTCCTGCTTGTTCAGAAACCATTTGTCCTCAGGAGTCTTCTATTCTGAAAGTCCTTACTCATTTGTTCTCGCTTCCTCCCAGATCCTTCGTTTTCTGCTGCATGAGGTCTTACCTTTCTCTTCTTTGTAGTTCCTCTATTTCATCGCACATTTCTTCCATGTTCTTTTCCTTTGTCGAGTCTGTTTCTCTCCTGAGTGCATCGTTTATATTTTTACACTTCTTCCTTTCCTCCATCTTCTCATTGGTGATCCAAGATATCCTCACTCTCTTTGCTTCCCTCCCAACTTCACTCTTTAAAGTATTCAACAAAACCAGTTTAACATTTCACCGTTGCACTTCCAGACTTGTACTTGCATTTTCACCTCTCATTTCACTAAATTGTTGCTCCAATGATTCTCCTACTGTCTCATTGTTCACTCTTAACTTTTCAAGGTCCCATCTCTGCTTTCTTCTCCCACACTGTCGAATCCTCTTCAACCGTGTACTGATGTCTGCAACCAAAAGGTTGTGATCCGATTCGATATCGGCAGCTGGCATGGTCCTAGCGTCTTTCACACTGCCCCTAAACCTCTGTTTGACAAGTATGTAGTCCATTTGATATTTGTTAATGTATTAAGCAGTGATATTACATTACAGAAATGTTTCCCTCTTTAGCTGCCGCTGCTTGCACTAATTTAACTAACCCTTTTCATTTTCCCGCAAATGCAGATTGATTTATATATTCCAAGCCAAGCCAGTTCAAGGTTTCAGTGACACCCCCAATTAAATTATTGGATTTAGTGGTGCCGTAAGAGAAACAAGAACATCTAATTCTTCTGTAATACTGAAATCTTTATCAGCTCTTTTTGAGAAAATTGCTAATTGGGCAGTATCGCTATCATCACTACTCTCATCAAGGGCCAGAGAATAGAACTGGAGATTTGTGGCTCGGTATTTGGAGGTTCTCACTATATTCGGCGCTAATTCGTCAATACGGCGAGCTACAGTCTGTCGCAACAAGCTTATTTTTGCAAACTGCGTTTTTTTTTGTCAAGACAAAGAATATCAGCAACACTTTCAATGCATTCTTTAACAAACTTTCCATCTGAAAATGGTTTAATTTTTTTTGCAATAATTTCTGCTACTGCGTAACTCACCTTTACCAGAGATTCAGTTTGAAGTGACACATTCTTAGAAATTAACTGCTGTCCCAAAATGTTAATTTTAAGTTCCGATACCTTGTCTTCACGAAATTGACCGTCAAATGTATCATATGAAGACACATGTTTGGTTTCGTAATGTCGCTTTATGTTATACTCCTCAAATACTGAAACTGTTTCACTGCAAATTAAACTCACTGCTTTCTTGTTTACTTCAGTAAAAAGTACTGATCAGTCCACTTTATTTAAAATGATCTACCTTCGTCGGAAACTTTTCTTTTCTTGCCGCTACACTTAGGAGCCATGATTATCACTTATAAAATATCACAGAATTAATTATATTATTCAAACCTCGCACCAACACTGACACTACAATGTGAGCGAACAACTGCAAATTGGAAACTAACTTGAAAGTTCTACAATGTAATGATAATAAAACATCTAGCACGCTCTCGCCTTTGAAAGTAGTAACGTTACCGCACGATCAACAATGCACGGAGGCTTCAAAGCGATGCGCGGTAGGTAGGATCATAAATAAAAATCTGGGCTGGGTATTTCTTTAAAATGGATGTGATTTCCCCATGTTTTGAGTAAGAGGATGACTGATGACATTTTGCAAACACGGAAACTGAAAAAGTTTTCAAGTTTTATATTTCAAGTTTTATCTTATTCCAAATAGAATTACTTATTTCATAAATAATATTATAACTTACAAATATCACTGCGGGCCGCTTGTGATGGATCGAGGGCCGCGGGTTGGACACACCTGAACTATAATATTTTAGGATTTTGCAATCGAGATCATCTTTCTCATATTCCGGCCAGGACAAACTTCCGCAGGCTATCAATGGAAAGTGAAACACGCTTAAAAATTGTCATTTTTTGTGTTCCAACTGCGATAAAAAATATTAGAATATAAATGTAAAATTCCAAACCTACATGAAATAACGTACAATAGAACGACGAAAATGATGATGTTATTGGATTTTATGTAGGTCTTTTGGTTACTTCACAAACAACCTTCGAACTCGAATGCACATAATATTTTGGTCGACAGTAGGCCAATTTCTATTTTAGCTCCTTTGTCACTCGGATCTTAATTCTTGTTCCTTCTCTGTTGCAGTGGTGCCTTCCTCCTGGTTTGTTCACTTCGTAAATAGCTTTCTGTTTTGTTCATTCCCTTCAGGTTTGAATCGATAAATCAGTTAAATTCTTCCCCATATGTATCTTTTTGAGGATTACCCCTGCAGCAAGATCAGACTAATTTAAATTGCTTATATTGATTGTATTTACAACAGGTTTAACTCTTCTATTTCTTAATACTTAATGTAAATGGGCATCTTCATTTACTCCAGCTGTGTAAGTATGTTTTAGAAATGCACGTCTCTCTTCATTCCGGGTTACTGCACAACTATTAGGAGACTTTCCGCTTAGCTGGTTTCCTGCTTCTTAGGTTGGTTGGTTGATTCCTTAGTTTAGGGGCTGCGACAACGCGGTCATGTAGCCCCGTGTACTTTGGGTGTGTGTAGAATCTGTCTGATAACTGGTGTTAATTGTGATGGCTGTATTAGTGTGTGTTATCTGTTTTTAATTCAAGTAAGGACTACATACATTGGATTTTCAAGTAGTTCCAACTTTTGCTACCAAACGCCACTGTCAACGACCAACTAGTTCTGCACTTTGTTACTAGAGGCCACCGCAGTCGGCTCTTGGCCATGAACGTTGCCACCCAAGAGCGTTACTCAAAAATAACCAGGGGCCGATAACCTCGATGTTAGGCCCCTTAAAGCAACAATTATCATCATCATCATCATCAAAAATAACCTATAATTTAGCTTCACACAAGTGTAATTAGTGGAAGGTTCTTTATCATGCCATAAATCCTGCCCGAAGGAAGGCATACTGAGAGATTTTTAACGCTCTTAAAAAATCCGACGACTTCGGCCGGGTTTGAACCCGCGACCTCGGGCATAGAAGCCCAGCATGCTACCTACTATACCACCGAAGCCGCCTCCTGCTTCTTACTGCGCGCGCTGATTGGCCTTGTGCGCTTATTGGAGCTGTGAAGCTAGTCTATACGCTTCAAGAACTCTCTCGAACCTTGTGATGACGTCATGCTTCATGGACTATTTAGCCTGGGCGTTCTTTTCTTCATTACGCTCTGCAGCACCTCAACACACTCCAGAGCTCCTTGCTTCGGGAGGTGCTACCCTCCGTGAGAGCCTACGCCGGAATCCAAGATGTTCTTCTCGATTGATGGTGGCACATCTGCATTTTGCCTTGCTAAGGCAAATTTTTTAAACAAGTTTTACTAATCATGGAACTAATCTTCGTTTCATTCTCCTGGGCTACAGCATTCGGAGGTCAACTGAATCAGCTGATTTTTATATTACTATTTGGACTTCCTGGACTTCTTCCAAAAACAAGAAATTTTTCTCATACGTCAGAACATTCTTCGGTCCCGTGAGGACACTCAATAATTTTCAAAGAGTTGTCTTTTATTATATGTCTTTGAATAAATGGAGAAGAAATTGAAACTATGAGAGAGTTTCCATATTTTGGTAGCATCATTGCAGAGGTGGTTGGGTAGATTATTGGCTGAGGAATAACCTAACCACCAAGGGAAGATGATAAAGAAAAGGAGGTGGGTTTCGGACTGGAGAAAAAGGATAGAAAAATAGGAGGAGAGTCCCACAAAAGTTATGAATTTAACTTTAAATGCACTTAGAGGCGGTTGCCACTGCAAATCCGTTCTCTGATACCTAAAGTGGGTAAGGACCTGGTCGAAGCTGACGGGAAACGCAGCTAAGACTTGGGCGGTTTGCAAGAGAATGGCTTTAGTATATTCCCTCTCAAGCATGCAACTGCCTACTATGTGGAAGGGTGATGGTCTGGCAAGACAGTGAGGAACAGATTTATTGTATGTCTGTTCAAAGAAATTCGTTTTTGCAAAGTAATTCGAAGAATGCCAATAATTTGAATCAGGTTTGGTATTTCCAGTTTTCGAAGTTATAGAGTTCCTGAAAAAGCGACCAAGTGCTTCCAAGAAGGATAGTGATAAAAAAAATTATACCTTGGGGAGTAATTTTGGTAAGTGAACCAATAGTTGCATTTGGAAATGGCTAAGCTTTTACTCAGCAAGGAGCCGACTAAAAGTTTAGGCAAAGAGAAACACTTATCTTTTGGAAAACCAACCATAAGTTTTCGGAGAGGATCTCCACAAGCAGGTAGAATGAAAGAGAAGTTCCTATAACTTCTTGTATTGAAGCAGCATTACTTTTAGTAGTTACACAAATAGGGCAGGTCACTTACTGTGAAACCTGAAGAGAAAGTCAAAAGGAAGGTTCTGGACCTCCTATGTTTAGATAGGAACCACGAGACAAATGGGGCAAGTTTCCCTTTCGTGAAACCTAGAAATAACTGACTTATAAGTTGAAAGAATTGTATCCCCTAAATTAGAAGGGAGAAACAAGATAATTTGAACCGTGTACAAGACACGTAGTTATGCAGAAGTTAATTAATTACACATAAGAAAAAATGGGAGGGCACATCTTTAGATTGACACCTCGTTGAAACAAACCTAAATTAACAATTTATTATGGGTTGTTAGTAAGAGGTTTAGGAAAAAGCAGTTGGGATGAAAGGTAAATGTTCATGGCCGTGTTTATAATAATCGGACGAGCGCGACGCGGAAGAAATACTGAAAGAACACTGTTTATCAGTATAGTTCGTTGAAATGGATGAAAAGTTCACTATAGTAGCGCAAAAGTTTATGGCAAAGAAAGTTATTGCAATCGTGGAAAATGACTGGTTGCACTAGATAGGCGAAAGTCTATTACTTGAGAAAGTTGTGGATTACAATTAAATGCGCCAGAAAAAATCCCAACGGTGGAAGAAAATTTAGCTATTGAGCATTAATTTATAAGGTAGATTCCTTAATTTGAAATGGCATTCCCACAAGTGAGTGAAAGATACATGACGGCGTGACTTGTAGATAAAGTGCAGATTCTGGAAGGTTCCAGAACAATCCTAATGGAAGAATAGGGCCAAAGATAGTCCAGCGGTGGAACAAGCTTAATATTTATAGACAGTGGGTATTCTATAATATCCCACGTTGTGAGAAGATCTCTCATTTAATAAGCATAAGAAATGATGCTTTTCACAAAGATTGGCTTAATTGGACAGAAGCCCAACATGGAAAATCCCACGAAGGATGATTATTGCCACAAATAAATATCTCACACTGCCTATAAATTAATCGTTAAAAGCATGAGGATAGTAAAACCGATGAAGATGAGGTTAAAACCTGAAGTGTGTACTTATCTTTGTTGCATGGCGAAGGTGAAGTTCCCTTTGAAGGATACTTAATGTGCCAACATGGCGTAGAATGTAGAGAGTGTCTCTTGGATTGAGGACACTGGCTCTAGTTGAGCCTTGACTGACTGAGTCAACTGCCGACGTGCAAGTGAGACATGCTCAGCGAAGCGCAGAGGAACCAGGGAAGGGAAAAGGGTGGGGGTAGGAGACAAAAGGAGAACATAACAGAATAGACAACTTTATAAAACTAAAAGTTCTTCTTGATGAATGGTCTTCAAAGAGTTGATAGCAGGCGATGGCGACGAGATCTGATGGCCAAATTGATAAGTAAGTCCTCTGGTGCAGGGAAAAATTGAGGAACTTCTGAGATTCGCTGCTAGATGACGCTAGGTGGGTCATGGAAGATATATATCTAGAACAGACTCACAAAGAACATAAGAGACATAACCACCAAAGAGAAACTAGAAGATCACTGTTGGTGTTTGATAAAAAGGAAGAAATAAACATGCAAAGAGCATTAAAAAGAATACTCTATCATACCGTGTATTCCAAGAATACACCAGTGGTCAGGGGCGGATTTAACTTTTTGGCGCCCTTAGGCAAAATAAAAAATGCGGTCCCCCCTCCCATTTTTTAGATTTGTGTCAAAATTGAGTGTTAGTTATCAAGGAAACCTATTAAAAATTCGAGTTTTATTTACACGTATAAGGCTGATAAAGCATTTATTATTTCGTTCCAAAATCCAACCAGAACAGAAACCGCATCAGCACGTGTAGACCAACGAGTTGTAGACAATGATTTTGGTTTCGCAAATTTTGAATCAGTAAAATGCTGCAAAACAGACCATCTTTCTGTCGAATCTGAAAAAAAAATATACAACTCCTGGACCAATTCAAAAAACTTACTCGCTTCTGTACAACTTTCTGCAGCGTGTGTACCAAACAAATTCAACGAATGTGCAGTGCATGGTGTGTACTCTGCGAGAGGATTGTCGTTTTTTATTCTAGCTTGAAGTCCCGATTACAGATACCCTTCAGGTTGGCAGCGTTATCGTAAGATTGCCCTCTCATATCAAGAATTTCTATGCCATGAGATTTCAAAGTAGATGTGACTGCATCATATAAGTCTTCATCTTTGTGACCTGGATTGTCTAGTTAAGTTTAAAAACGTTCAGTAACAGTGCCATCTGGTTTTACATATTGTAAAATGAATGAAAGTTGGTCAATACGAGAGATGTCTGGGGTCGAATCGACAATGATAGAATAGTAATTCGCAGTTTTGATTTCTTCAACTATTTTAGACGTTACGTTTTTAGCCATAATTTCGATGACTGCTTCATAAATAGTTTTGGGAAGGTAGCTTGTACAACCACTGCCTTTATCTCCATAATTACGAATATGCTCATGCATAAATGGATCGAATTGTCTTCTATTAACATCAAAAAATGTGTTCCCAGGTGGCAAATTCGATATAAGTTGCATAACAAATAAATAATTATACATAACAATTCAATAACAATTAAACTGGAGTATTTACACAAGTAGTCGGTCTTTTTTAAACACACCTATATGTTTGGGAAAAGGCTCTAAGACTGCGCCAGGTAGAGAGTTCCAGTTATCAATGGCACGGTTTACGAAATAATATTTACCATAATTTGTTCGCATGTAACTTTGCAATGATGATCACTCCTACTCATGTAAGTGGGTTTTCCCATAAGTTTGCTAAGCTCACCCCATGCTGGTTGATTTGGAAAAGCTACCACGATAAAGTCACCAGCCACACAAAACGTGGTAGAGGTACCAGTCACGCAAAACAACCAGAGCGCTTCCCAAAATAATCAGACCAGTCTCCATCTGAACGAGGCTTCGACCACAATCGCGCAGCACACAGAGACGGAAACAGAAGACCCACTATTTCTCAATCTTATAATATGCCACATGGGTGGTATTGGATTGTCTCTAAGGGGCACTCATTACTCTTGTATATGCATGAAGATATTCAGATTTCAAATGTTTATTTATTAAATAGCATATATATATTTTTTTTTAATTTAAAAAAATGTCAAAAAGTTTCCGCCCCCTAAAATCTGCCGCCTATACGTAAATCCGTCCCTGGTGGTGGTGGTGTATTCTTTGGAATACACGGTCAGTCAGAGTTAGCTTTTGCTGCTCTTCTATTTATCTATTTTATTTAATTCCTTCTTCACAGACACCAACAGTGATCTTTTCTATCTTCTCCGAGCACTTGCTTATGTTTTGTATAAGTCTATTCTAGATATGCATCTTCTATGGAAACCCTAGCGGCATCTAACAGCTAACTGCCAAAGTTCTTCAATTTCTCTGATCTCAAGAGGACTTCCTCACCATCCAATCCACCAGGCATCGTCATTGTCGCCAGCTAACATCTCCTTGAAGACTGCTCCATGGAGAAAATTTGCACTTGTACAAAGATGTTATTTTTCTTATGTTGGTTATTCTGATGTATATTCTCTTGTCTCTTACCCCCCTACCTCGTCTCCTTGGGCCTCTCCGTGCGCCGCTCTGCTCTCTCACTTATCATAGTTCGGCCGTCGAATACAGTGCATAGCCCTCCCACGGGCCAGTCTCCTGTTTTAATGGGACATTTGAAACCAGTCGCCATGTCTACTTGTTAAACCAACCGTCACCAGGAACCATCGCCTGTTCTACATGAAAAGAAAGCTATGTACTGTACCCAATGGGACACGGCAGATTGGCATCGAACTCGGGTCTTATCAGAGAAGACCAGGCCCATGATTCTAACTAGAATCGGACCATTGATCTCTGAGGGGGAACAGCTACAGGGAACCCGAAGAGCAATGAGTTATAATGGCATATAATAACAATAGCATGATCTCACGGCTAGAATGTGAATATCATAGCTATTTAAGGTGAATAATCGTAAGAATAAGGCAGGCATATGTACGTTTTGGAAGCCTGGGCGCATGAAAGCCAACCAGCTTGACATTTGACTAATCGCAGCCAGCAGAGGGGCGTGTTGGGGTGACGCCGAAGGAACTCATTTCGCACAGGGACAGCTCGAGATTAATGACTCTGGGGTTCACCAGTGGACAAGGCTTGAGACCGGAGAAGGGGTAGTTGCCCACAGAAATTAATTGATTACAGCCAATTGGAGCATTGAAATGAAGTTAAACTTACACCCAGGTGAATATATTCTAGGAGAGATAATTTAGGAGTGGTTTCACGCCTAAATTAAAGCCTATATCTCTAAATGAGCCTGTGAACACACTGCCTACGCGCAAGAGGATTGATTTGGAGACCAACACGAGGGGAAGTACCCCGCTAGCGTCATGACGCTAGGGAAGAAGGCAATTAATTATAATTAATTGGCCGAAGCGATCGCTTGCACGCGAGTGATTTTGGGACCTCCACACCTAGACAAACGAGGATTATACGTCATTTTGGCTGGAAATGCATTATTTCAAGAAAGGCGTCGGTCCCGAATGTCCAGTGGACTACGTTTTACGAGAAACCTTTATATAATAGGAGCAGCGCAGAGGAGTCAGTTCATCTCCAGTTCTTCTTGACTCAACACGTAAACTAACACGCTGCCAGAAAGTGCGCGAAATTGTTAAAGTATCAACGCTCAAGTATATTGGGAGAACAATGGAAGCGCATCATACAGCTTCTTGATAGTAATTATGAATCATGTAAGATTTAATCTACAGCAGATATTAACCTATATCATGCGCAAGTATAAGTTCAATACAGCGTAGGGATAATTCAGGATGTTTTTGGACAGTGTATATACCAGGAGCTGTTGTCATAGTTAAAATGACACATTATTGTCAGGATCACTACAATTTTGGGAGCCTGGAAGGCATCACAAATAATCGTGACAGTGAACTGAATAGGATTGCAGTAGAGATGATATGAATTGAAGGTAACGGGAATCGAACGCACGCACACGCAAGATAGACTTTCACGGAGACCAGCGGTTGTCGTAGCTGCATCGCATCTCTGAGGTCAGGCGTTAGTAGGAGTCCAGTTAAGGATCCACATGTGAAATAGTGCGGGAAGTGTATATAAGTTTTATTACAGTGATTTTAAAAGTGTTTATGTGTATGGTAAAATAATATGTATTGTGTTAAAGTGAGAAAAGCCATTGATAAAAATTTGATTATGATATTTGAGTTAGTTATTGTTGTTTTAAGGGGCGGAACTACGAGGTCATCTGCCCCTTATCATATTTGAAGTGTATAATACCAGTTGTCGTGTGATAACTACTATGATGGCTTAAACCAAGCATCATGGTAGGTTCGTGGCTGGGGTGCTGGAATAACCCAGCGAAAATGAAAAGTGAGTACAGATTTAAAATGTTAATATAATTAGATAGTTCACCATACAACGAAGCATCACTTTAAGACTAAGATGTAACAGTCATTTATGTACGAGCTTTCACCACTCGTATTTTGGTAAAATATGGCTTGGAGGGTGATTTGCTTACGGCTATTTGGGCCTAAGATAGTGATGAAAGTAACGGTAACGTTAAATATTAATAATAATAATAATAATCTGGGGTCGGTAACAGTAATAAGTAAAGTAATAGGCGTGTCAGGCCTAGAGTATGTGCAAAGTGTGTCATGTCTAGCGTAAAATACTGTATTTTTGTAAACAGTAAGAAAGTAACGTAAAGTATATCGAGATCTGAGAGTTTTTCAGTGTCGTTGAATTGTTGAATGTATACTTAATATGGTCAATTCTATAGGGTTGTATTTGAGAACCATAATGATAGGTAATGTAAGCCAGTAAATTGATACTTATTTTAGGAGTTACTTAAAGCTATGGCTTAAGAGTAATTGCAGAGAGGCGTGAGTGCTTTAATAATTGAGTCATCTATGAGAAGTATTGTTTGAGCCGCATACAGCGAGCAAGTAACGTAGAATCAAGTGATTTACGTCAATAAGTTGCGGGGATCATTCGAACAAAGCTTGCACGTTAGGTGAAAAGTTGGCTAATCTACGAGACAGTATCGCCTTGGTGCATACTTGTATTATTCGCAGCGAGTGAGACGGAGTCTGTCTGTATCCACCGCTTGCAGGAATTGTGCCACGAGGGATAACTCTTCGAGACCCTGCGTGAGCCCATGTATTAATTGATCTGCCCTGAGAGGTAAGAATCATTGTCGTCGTATAGGAAACGCAGATTTCCTTATTATTAGGCAGCTGCTGATGAGAAAACTTGGACACTCTATCGAGATGCGCGCCTGAAGTCACTAGTATCGCCATAGAACGGCAAGGCTATTACAGGATCCATCCCCTGCCATGAATGTTAATTAGGAGCCGAATTGAGCCCATTATACTATAAATATAGGTGTTAAATAATTAGAATGACTCAGTTACTAGGGACTACACTCAGGGTACCTCCATTGTACTGCATTTGTAAACAAACGTGACCTTGCTAGCAGCCACATGGGGTGGTAGTAGGCCACGAGGATGGCGGCCATCTTGCTCGGCCAGCTGGAACTAATTTTATTGCCCGCTTGGAGAGGAGGTCTGGTGACCTGATCCCTTTATTTTAGAAGCGTAGTGGAACACTGAAGAATCTCGATATTTCGAAAACTAATTATGATTGTTGTGATGATGCCAATTGAATTAAATGATGTGTTTCAACACACATACCTTGTTGGATCACTGCGATCGGATAATAGTTGGCCCAGTTATTCTCTGAGGAGGAACGCTGCACCAAATAAAAATAGGCATCTTTTTAAAGTGCATTTTGCCCAGTTCACACTAATTTATGCAGACGGGTAGGTGATTTCAATGACATGACACGTTTGTAACGATTATATTTCGACCAGACCCAGAAAATCGTTGTATGGTGAAGCTATAAACATTTCTATCCATGTGTATTTTGGAAGGGAAAACGTACCACTTTAGCGTTTCAAATTGATGGGAAAAAGAGGACGATTCACACGACACAACACTTGTTAATTAAGGCATAAGATAATGAATTTATGTTAATGAAAGTAAATGCCCGGTGAAAAACGGATAAATGTGTTATTATTGCAGATTTATGTCATTTAAAGAATTTGTGACTATTGTGTTGTGATACTCCAGTTTGTGTTAAATTGTGCCACGTGAAGAACACTATGGACATTCGTAGATGTCTGAGAGTATCAATGATAGGATGCTAGAAATAGATTTGAGTGCTGTGAAGCACTAATTTTAAGAAGAGACTCACAAATAACCTTGATTTTCGTTGTGGGAAGTAAATGTAAAATATCCTTTGTTTGTGTTTTTGTTGTATAGCCATGATTTTTATATCATTAAATGTTTTATGTAGGAATATGTTGTTTCTTTCATGTAGAGTAGTTACCTGACAGACTCAAATCCTGAGCATGTGGTCGTATGGTGGGCAGGAACGTCCCATACCTCGAAAGACCGTGAGTTAGCTGGGATACGAACACATGTTCCATATGATGACGATTGGGTACAGTACAAAACTTCAATATTTTAAACATATATTAATGTTTTTTCAAGAGCTAAATGCTTTTTAATTTAAATTCATAGACAGCGTGGTAATGCTCACTGTTGTGCAATAACCGTCTTCGAGGGATTTTGCTTGTCATGCTCTAGCTATCTAAGCTGACTTTAAAACATGAAAATTCTGTACTTCTTGTACAGATTAAATGGGAATACCTTCCCACACCGTGGGATTCATGTTAATTAACTGCTGTCTATAAAACTTAGCTTTCCACCGCGGGACCTCTCTTGCCCTATTCAACCGTCATCATAACTCCAGAACTTTCTACGTAAACCAATCTTTCTAATATTCAAGAAACCTAGTATTTCCTACACCAAATAAGGGAATACGCTACCCCACCGAGGGACTACTACTGCATCAATTAACTGTTGCTACAATTCTGGAATTTTTATGTGCATCTTAAAACTTGTACAAACCAAGTAACATGTCAAATTTCAACTAAGTGATCTCCATAACTCCAATAACTTTTCGCTTCATAACTTTCTGTGCTGGAATAGTGAACTTTTCCAATCCATCAATAGACTTTAGTGCAAAACAGTGCCCGTTCAACCATCAACTGCGCCACGTTCTTTGATCAATAAATCTGGCCGGGACTATATCCTAAAGCTCCTATTTCCTTTTCCCAAATACCTTTTACTAACCAAAATTAAATTTAACCATTAGGGTCTTTTTTTTTATACGAGGCTTAGCCCATAGAGGCTCCCTCCCAATTTGTCGGATTTACAATACCTTCATTCTGCATAAACTGTGGCTAGTCCACATTTTAATATGTATCTTTCCCTTCTAAATTAGGGAATCTTACTTTTTCCTAATCAATAAATGAGTTAATTAATTGTAATCCAGGTTTCGTTAATACGACCTGTGCAATTTTTGTATATTACCTCTGGTAATTTCTATTTAAAAGTAACGGTAATTTCCGCTTGTGATTTGTTCTTACTTTTCTGTTCTAATCCGGAATCTATTGCATTTGTGTATAGCCTTTTCGATTGCCATAAGGGCATTCTAAAAGTGCTTGTATCGTGCCCATTAAACTTTCAAAGCTAAAATTGCTTTACAATTGTCGTTACAAATTTCCTAATCTTAAGCACACTTTTTAAAAAATCTTTGTAAGATTTTAGTGCTTTCTCAGGTTCGAAATTTGTACTATATTTAATATTGTTCATTGCAAACCTCTTATTATTAGGTCTGAAACCTTGGCATTTTATAAACAATTGTTATTCTTAACTCAAATTATATCCCAAACTAAGTATTGTTAAGTTTCGAAATTCTATATTTTTTGTTAAATAAATTTATTATTGTTTTCTCTTTTTCTCTCTTGTTAGAATCACAATTAGGCAGGACCTTCTCTTCCCTGATTCTTCCTCTAAGCTTAAGATCTCTTTGCGAAAAAATACAATTTCTAAATCAGTAAAGTCTTACTGCTTGTTGCATTTAAACTAAAACTTCAAGTAACAACATTTTCAAAGTTTCTCTTGGTTTTCATAGCCAATTTTAACACGTCATCGAGGCAAGTACAGCTAGCTCCGCAAGCTTCCTACTTGTAGAGATTTTCTCTCTGACTTATGGTTTGTTTTCGAGACTTAAGTTTGGTTTGAGTTAGGTTTGAGGTCTTCCTCTTTTCTAAACTTTTATTCGGCATCTTGCTGGGTAAAAGCTTAGTTTTCTTTAAGGGCAACAATTGATATTCGCGTGAGATTTTCGCAAAAAAAAATAGCAACGTCGCTAAAATCCTTAAAAACACTTTTTCTTTTCACTTTCTGGGAGCATTCGATTGGTTTGCCAGAGATCCAACAGAGCCCAGAAATAAAATTATCACTCCCAATTTCAAATCTTTCTAGCATTCTCGAATGCATAATAAAATCTAACCCTTCTGAAGGGAAAGTTATTTCATACCTTTCCTTCGGCTTACTTTGTCTTGCTAAAGTGCCACCCGTCCCCATAGTACCGGAATACCGGCCCGGGAGGGAAAGTGCAATCGCCGAGAGCTTGCAGGCAACCTCAACTCACGCTACGCTCTCCGCTTGCCTTAAACAGTCCCCCACTAAAATTAGGTTCCTCCTAAGTTTTGTACAGCAAAATTTCCTTCTATATATTAATTTACTTAAATTTCTGTGGTGGATTCTCATCCTATCTACCAATACTTGTCTCTATGGCAAAACCTATCTCCTTTTCTCACTTATCATCTTCCATTAGGTAGTGTTAATCTTCAGCAAAAACCTACCAGGTGGTGCTAGCGCAGATGCTAAGAGCCGCATCAAAAGAGCAAATTTTGCATTTCTTCAATTATATCCGGTTTGGAAAGCTCGCGGCATCTTGACCGGGACGAAACTACGAATCATTCGTAGTAATGTCAAAGCAGTTCTCCTGTATGGAAGTGAAACTTGGAAAGTTATAACCCAGATCACCAGGAGTCTCCAAGTCTTCACTAACCATTGCCTCAGAAGGATTCTATAC
This sequence comes from Meconema thalassinum, assembly GCA_946902985.2. Lineage (NCBI taxonomy): Eukaryota > Metazoa > Arthropoda > Insecta > Orthoptera > Tettigoniidae > Meconema > Meconema thalassinum. The sequence goes on from OX336389.2 coordinate 416,727,711, forward strand.
ATCTTTTGGCCAGAAACCATTTCAAATGACGAACTTCTGAAGAGAACAAACGAAAGGCCAATACATCTAGCAATAAAACGTAGAAAATGGAGTTGGATAGGCCATTGTCTGAGAAAGCAGGACGCCATTGAAAAAGAAGCACTTAGGTGGAACCTCCAGGGACCCGAGGAAGGGGTAGGCCAAGAAATACCTGGAGAAGAAGTGTTGAGGAGGATGTCTTTGAAGTTTGTAATTGGATTCAATTCAAGTGCAGATCTCTGTTGTTTTTCAAGATTCAGCTATTACACACACAATTTATTCCCAACTTGTTATAATTTAAAAAATTTTATATCCTTGTTACATTACTTAATCAATGTACAATTCTAATTTTGTGAAAACAAGAAAACTGGAAAATATCTTAGTAGCACACTGAGTAAGGATAACAACAGCAACAGTGAAGTAACAAATAGGACTAGTAATGCAGCCACCTTCTATGCACAAGTTAGAACAGTACTGTGGGATAATAAGGTGCCCAGGAAGTGTAAACATCTACTGTTTAAGACATACTACATCCCAATTATAACTTACGGAGTAGACACATGCACCCTGTCCAGAAGAGAAAAAAGTAGGATTCAGGCATCCGAAATGAAGTTTATAAGAACAATGCTTCAAAGGACAAGGAGAGACAAAGTAAGGAACGAAACTAACAGGGCAAAGGTTGGCATGGATATCGTTACTACAAAATATTTGCGGAAGCAACGATTGGGATGGTGTGGGCATCTTCAAAGAATGGGAGATGAGAGGACACCAAAAGCTTATTTCAACAAGATTATCCCAGGAAAAAGACCAGTAGGAAGACCAAAGAAGAAATGGTTGGACCAAATCAAGGATGATCTTGAAGACAAAGGGATAGACTGGAGAAGGACTCATGAAGACCAACTATTCATGGACAGGAAAAGGTGGCGAGGGCTCGTTAACAGCACCCGGGCGACTGGAGCTGGAATTCGATGATGACGTCTGCAGTCTGCAAGCATAGAAGCTCATCATGCGGTGAAGAAAAACAACAATGAACTGTGTTTAAAACAGTGAACAAAATTCACTTATGTTGTTATAAAAATTTAAAAGATAAAAATTAATAATGGATATTTAATATCAAATGAGTTGTTTCAGTTAATATGCCGTCTTGTGTACAAGAAGTTATGATTACCAAGAGGTTGCTCTGATCTTGGCCGTTTGGGGAGATTTCCTTTGCCCCGCGGTAGATCACGAAGAAACATATGCGATGTTACGTGATCGTCACCGAATTATGTCTTCACAGTCAAGTACGGAGAAATAACGAGACGTTACACGATCGGCACTGGTCTCAGCCGTTTGACCCTATTCCCGTAGTTTTCGCGATAGAACATGGAGAAAAATCACGATTTATATAATCGGTGTCATTTAAAGTCGTTTGATGAGTTTTCCATTGTCCTTGAGGTCGAGCACGGGAAAATATAGTATTATTACGCAATCAGCGTCGTTTCCAGTCCGTTTGACAATAATCCAGTTGTATCTTGATGTATCGCAATAGCTGCCGCTCTCGGTTGCTTTACAAGATTCACGTTGTCCTTGCGGTTGGACACTGAGAACGGGATATTATGCAATTGGCGCCACCCGGCATTTCAACGATTGTCTGCCAATCTGTCCTGGCAGAATGGCGGAGGAAAGCTCGAGGTTGGGCATGGTTAACATTCACGAACAGTTATGGACATGTTGTATGGTCGGCGCGGTGATTCCCGCTGTCCCTATGCTGTGGTTGGAAGTTCACCGTGGATCACGAGAAGAAATGAGTATCGCGATGCTACGTAGGCTGTCATTTCTAAGTAGGATGATGAACTTCTTGCTCCCCATACACTTTTAAGTATACGGACATGAGAAAGTGGTGAGTAGGGTTCAGTATGTTTCAAGATGGGTGCCCAATCACCTTTGACAGGATTCCCGCAGTCCTCGTGAACACAAGTTCGCGACCGGGCACGGGTTTTATAATTTTACACAACAGGCGTCGATCTCGGTCCGTTTGACGAGTTTCCCACAGGCAAGTCGTGCGGTCAGCCGGCCGACTTGAGGATGTGATTTTGCAGGATGAACGTTCGAAGTAGGTATCGAATATTACGAATTATTCTTAGAGGATTGCACGAATAATACAATAGCTCACATTTTCTTTCGAATTCCAATCATGAATTATACAAGTTTTCGAGATAACCGGTTGGATTATATATCCAATGGAACTATGTTCGAAGGAAAAATAGACATATAACGGAATTTCGAATTAACCATACTGGATGTCGCAAATTTACGAGACAGTTTTTAAAACTATAGTTATGTATTTCAAAGCTTATTTGCGATCTTTTTTTTTCGAAACAGTATTATTTCGCAATATTGCGACAATAAATTATTTCGCGTTATTTCTGGACTTCAATTTGAGGTAGTCTCCAAATTTAGAGGTCAATATCAGAAATGAGAGGTTTCTGTTGAGTTTCGGAAGTTATCGCGAATAAAGGTCTTGCAAAAAAGTCAGCTTTCCTAATAATACAGAAAAATATTTCACACGAAACTAAAAACTATTCTTGATGCCGAAAATATACGTTGAATCGATGTATACCATTGATGGTATCCTCAGTATGCATTTCCTCGAGGTTGGGCACGGGGAACTGTGACGTGTGCACGCCACTTTAATCTGACATGAAAATAAACCCCTAACCTAAAATATTCGATTCCTACCAAAGTTTACCCATCCCTGTACTTCCAGTTGAAGATATGCTTCGTAATTTCCTTTACTCACCAAATCTCTAGAAGAAACATCGTGGCATAAGCCTCCAGTTGAAAATCAGGACTATGAACACCTTGTAAACGAAATCTTCCAGAATAGCATATCGCTCTCGCAGTCAAAAGACGCGAGGTATAACTTCGGACCTTATGTGCACTGGTTCTGCAATTTAGTGTTCCCTAACCTCAAAAGGAAGACATGTGATACTACGCATTTAAAATTCATCATTGCTTGTATCGATTGTTTTCGATCCAGCCATCGCGATATGTATCGTCCGCAGCGAGATGACAGGAGAAGAGCGCCCAGCGGCCGACCAACCAGCATGCAAGCGAATACGGAAATGCCTTACGGACTATGTCCAAGAAGCCAGGGGATTTTAGTGTGCGTGTGTGGCTGCGACTATAATATTGTCAAAAATTAGTGCGTTTCATATATGTACAGCTCTCGGCGTGGGATTCGACCCCTTCTGCATTGACTGTTCACCGATAAGGTTGCTCGGATCACCCGGGTTTGAAATACAGGTATCAGCCTCCTTATGGGATGGCTTTAGTTGTAGTTTAATTCATTTTGCTTTAATATGTAGTTGTATTTTCAGGACATTCAAGGAAGTGTTGTATTTTGGGCTTGTGCTTTTGATTTTCTTTGTGTGTATTTGCGTCGTAAGTTTACCTCGTGATTATGGCGCAGCAGTTTGGCTTCGCTCGGAAGGGGGATTGTGATGTTCCCCTCTGTTTTATATCTAAATTGTTAACCAATTTTCTTCTTCGGAGGCTGATTTTGTAGTGGGGAAACCTTTCCTGTTTTTTTTAGCGAGGGTTTATTCTTGTTGCGCAACCTTGAGGGGTCTGTTCGGTTTTGATCCAAATTATTTATTATTTCCCGTGCATCACGCTTCCTTGAATTTCTCGAGTGCAACCATGTAGTTGTTTTATTTAAGTTTTAAATGGGGTCCCTGTGTTCGTTTTCGTCATCTTACGTCCACGTGATGTTCGTAGTTTCCGTGACACATTTGCCTTGGATTTCCTTCTTTTACGCCCCATGTGCGTTTCATTTTGATATTTACAATACTACGTAATTCTGTTCTACTTGTGGGATTAGTTCAAATCTCAAATTTTGGGGGTAGCGTCCTATTGTGCAACTGTACCTTGGGGTTCCGTTATCCTCCGCCATTTTAAGGGAGTGTTGTTCGTGTCGGGGCCCATGGCAGTCGAGTAATCCCGTCCGCTCCGTTTCCTGGAGCCTGTCATTAGTAATGTAGCCATTTCATTATATTTCTGTTCACTTTTCCTTACGTTTATTCGTGATATGTTCGTGCGTGTGTTGTACGGATTTTTCATTCCGTGTGTAACTTGTAATTTGTCCTTTGTATTGCGCAACCTCCTGGTTGCATTGCAAGTTTGTTATTGGGTTTGTTCTTGGTTTTTGCGTGCACGCGTTCACAAGTCCAAACCTTGTGTAAATTATATTTGCTAGGGATAACGTTCTGTTTTGTAACTCATTTGTAAGATAATTGTCATCCAGCATACCTGCTGGTTCCCCTTCTGGGTGGTCCATAAGTGTGTTGAGCGGTGCGCCGTACCACATGGCGTCGCCGACGTTAGTTACCGTCCTCTCAAAGACAATTCATTCTATTGTGATAATTTAACTGCTTAAAGGTGTAGTTCCTATTTTGTAATTCACTTTTTTTTATTATAATACATACCCCATTTTAAGATTACTACCTTATTTTGCCTTAAAAGTCCCATCCCTGACTTCAAAACAGCTGCAGTGGAATGACCCTCATCATGTAAGTCTTCCCACATATTCAAGCCTGTGGGCAAATCGACATGCTTTCTCTCTTGTACATCTGAGAGTACTGCCCGGGTATGTCGTCAACGCCGACCGCCGAGCAAAAGCCACCAAGTCCCGCAAAGGCTGTCTTGGGGTCGCAGTTGGTAAGTCTTCCTTCAGTTGGGCGGGCCCCTCAAAGGAGTTTTGCCGAGCTGGAGGTAAGGAGGAAGAAGGAGGAGGGTTGAGAGGGTAGCATTTGTAGCAGAGCAGTGGTTCCTCGGTTTTCCACTTGCTACTGTCTAGGGGTGAGGGTCTGGCCGTAAAATTCCCTGTCCATAAATCTATTGTCTCTGTTTTGGTGGTAAAGATGTCCAGCTTATAAACCTGTTTTAATTACCCTGTTAAATTGTTTCATGTAGAAATGTCTGCTGCGAGAAGTGTGAAGTTTGCTGCTCAGCTTACAGGAGAGGAGGTGAACTACGAGTTAGCCATACGTAACCTGCTGTCTTCAGGCGATCTAAGCCAAGATCAGAAAATTCTGGAAGGAGCTTTGGAAATTCCAGTGTGCCCTCCGGAACTTACAGAGGAAGAGCTTGATCGGGGTAAGTCTCTGATTGCATTAAAAGTGTCCCCATCTGATTAACATGTGTAACTACTTGCAAATACATTGCTTGATTAAGGGTGAATTAGCCCAGTGTGCGCCCTTCTGCCCAGTATTTGTTGATCCGAGTGTCAAATCTGTTTTCGGGAACTGGTAAATGCAACGTCGCATCAATTACCTTGGCCTAATTCTCTTATTGCGCTGTTTCTTGTACTATCGGGATTCTTGCCGGTGATCAATTTAGGGTGTTTTGAAGTGTAGGGGACTGGTGACCACGATGTCCACCATGTCGTGTTTTAGTGTCAGTGTTTCTTAGTTTCTTTCTCTTGATGTAGTCCTGGTAATTGTGTTGTGCATACGGTGGGCCAAGGATTATAGGTTATGTATTCCGGTCAGCTGCTTTCGGGCTGGCGTTGATCTTCTGTGGTTCTCGTGTGTGATAAATCTGTTTCCGATTAATTGGCAAGTGTCATCAGGTCTCGTACAGTTGTCCGGCGTGTTTGTAGTTTCATTTAAGGTGCATATCGCAGCTCCTTGGCAAAATTCCTATCCTGTTTAATGTTGATGTGTGCTTAAGGAAAATATAATTAAAAGAGGCCGTCCCCTTAGTTGATGTGTATTTTGATTCGAAGCCTATTAACGTGTCAATTATTTTGTGCTCGGCAGATTGGTCGCAGCAAACCTTCTTTTAAGTTTTTGTCCTGTTAGTGTTCGTTGGGTTGGTCTCCCTGGTTTGTCTGTTTATCGTGGCTCGATATAATCTGTCAGGTTTCTTGTTATTCAAAATTTGGTCTGCCTTCTGCGCGTGTGAGTGTACTGTACTGTAGATTGTTGTGTATTTAGTTTGCGGGTGGGGTCATGTAGCCTAGTTGTTGGGCCGATTACGTTCAGGTTAGGTCGGATATTTAGAAGGTGTATTATTTGTTCACCGTTAGGAGAGGCCAAGTATGCAGGCTTGGATTACGCTGGGGCACCTACCAGCCAGAGCTCGATTTGGTCGTTGTAATGTGAGGATGCTGGCTTTAGGTCGGTTTTGCGATCCTCGGAGTTGCTGTTATTCCCTTATGGTTCATCAAGAAGGCGGACATAATGTTCGTTTCTCCTTTCTTCGTCTGGGCCGGGTAAGCAAGTGTGATGCCAAGGGACAGGGTCGAGCGAAGGTTGGGGTGTATATAGGTCCTTCTGATGATAACTTCGCCTGGAATGGGACAGCGAAGCAGTGATTCGGGAGGGCGACAATTTTGTAAGCGTTTTTTTAGGGAACACTCTGCTCACCGTAGTTGTGGAGAATCGCGATGCATCTGTTGTTATCCGTCATGGTAAGGTCCCTATATTTTTTGCTTTTGTTATGGTATAATATGTTGTGTTATGGTGTCTTGGCGACTGCTTATTTTGCATACTTGTGCGTAGATGGGGAAATGTATTTTGTGGGGTGGGAATGTTTAGTGGGGATGTGTGATGGATGACTGTCGTGTGTGTTTCTGGTTTGTCCTTCTCATTTCAGTCTATTGATCTGGAAATATTTTATCTGTGAATTTACGGATGGTGATATTCGTATGATGGTCTGGTACTGTAGGCATTCTAGCACTGGTAAATCTGCCGACAAGGTGAAGCAGATCTGGAAGGAGGCGCGCAAGTCCATTCAGGTTTCTCACGAGCGACTCGCTCAAAGGTACAATCAGGGACGGAATCCCGTCAACCTCGATGTAGGCGACATGATATATGTCCAGGACCACTCGCCTAAGCTTCTAGGAAACCAAGTGTCAGGAAAGTTGCGCCCGCGTTTTCGTGGGCCATTTAAAATGTTGTCCTTTGTCAGTCCTGTTTCAGTGCTGGTGAAAGACCCTGAACGGAAGAGGATCTTCAGGACTCACCTCTCACAGTGCAAGCCCGCACACGAGGCGCCCAAGCGAGTCTCGGGCTATTCAACAACTAAACTGGTGGTATCTTTGGTTTCTCTTGCCCTTTTCTTTTCTTAACTTGTAAAGTGATCTTTCGTAAAGTTTTCCCCAAATTTACAGAGAACTTGCGTCTCTGGAAGCGTTGCTTACCCAAAATGTCGTGAGAAGCTTGTTGCACCATGTTCCTTGAGCAAACGGATCGTTTATCGGTCTTTATGACATGTAATAGGCTTTTCCCAAGATTGGTAAGACTTAGTTAATAGTCAAACTAGAGATTAGTGTGATTTGAAGTCAAGGTGACCTCGTTGTGAGGGTGTTGATAAGTTATGCCAGCATTGTCGTGGCATTGGAATTGCTTTGGCTGTGTTAACTTCATTTGTTTTGTAAACGTAAGGTGATTTGAGGGTAAAAGGGGCCCCCTTTAAAAATAATAAAAATTTGTATGTTTTAGAATGTTAGTATCTTTTTAAAATCAAATCTCTGATGTACCACGACCGGTACCTGGATGAAAACTTAAATAACCCGTGTAATGAACTGTACCTGCCCTTATGGTGAGAAGTAACCTTCGTGTAATGAACTGCAACTGCCCTTCCGGTCTCTAGTGACTTCTGTTCCCATGAACTGTATCTGTCTCTCTGGCGTGTCCTGCTACTCGTGTGTGCTTGGCATTTCAGTGCTTGGCCCGTTGGAAATGGAGCTTCCTGTGGATGTGTCGGACTGTGCTGTTTCTCCGCGGGATCCAGTGCAGCTCGGGGCGTCAAAGATACCCTTGGTGGACATGTGGATGGTGGCGTGACTGGGGAACTGCTGGCGGAGACCTGGGCTCGCCATCGCCCATTCTTCATCTGTAACTGGGTCATCAGGACTTTTCTACCTAGACCCTTCCAGCTAACATGAGGAACGGAACTATCACCGAGTGCTATCAACTCAGCTTGTCGCTGTGTGATTTGGAACTTTGAACATTCTGCCTGTCATTCTATGAAGTTGGTGCCAAAATTGCTTCAAACATGTCTGAACATCTGCAACAGTACATAAAAGATGATCTACTCCTGGTCTGTCACATCAACATACGCAAATGCTGTTCACCCCGCAGTTTGCTTTCGGGGGGAGAGGATGTGACGTGTACACGCCACTTTAATCTGACATGAAAATAAACCCCTAAACTAAAATATTCAATTCCTACCAAAGTTTACCCATCCCTGTACTTTCAGTTGAAGCTATGCTTCGTAATTTCCTTTACTCACCAAATCTCTAGAAGAAACATCGTGGCATAAGACTCCAGTTGAAAATCAGGACTATGAACACCTTGTAAACGAAATCTTCCAGAATATCATATCGCTCTCGCAGTCAAAAGACGCGAGGTATAACTTCGGACCTTATGTGCACTGGTTCTGCAATTTAGTGTTGCCTAACCTCAAAAGGAAGACATGTGATACTACGCATTTAAAATTCATCATTGCTTGTATCGATTGTTTTCGATCCAGCCATCGCGATATGTATCGTCCGCAGCGAGATGACAGGAGAAGAGCGCCTAGCGGCCGACCAACCTGCACGAAAGCGAATACGGAAATGCCTTACGGACTATGTCCAAGAAGCTGTAACGTGTTTTTCGAGGGTTTTTTATGCAACTGGCATAAGTCAGTAGGAAGCCATTCTATATTTATTTACGCGGCAAATTGTTCAGCCAAGATAATTTTTCATGTTAATTTATTATTATTATTAATTTATTATAATTATTATTAAGATATTTTCGGAGCATTTTATAAAAATTATAAGCATACAGATAGGTTTTCTATGTCTTAGAAAACGCTAACAAGCAAATTATTACGAACGACGATATCATAGAAAATTATACGATTACGGAATTTTACGGAGTTTTCGTCAGTTAGGGTATATTGAGAGACGTGACTCACTGGGAATTCTAATACAAGCTGATTCCTGTCGAGGAGCATGACGCAATCCTGGGTCGCAAGGTCTAGAAGAGGCGAATTGTTGAAACGGAAAACGACTTCTCCCTCTCGCCCGCGGAGTGTAATGAACCGGAGGAGGGGAAGTGGCGGCGTGCTCAGCCAATCAGCGGAGACGACGTAAGCTAGTTGGGACTGAAGAGTGGGGGAGCCGACAGGTGAATATATCGTTCGACGCGCCGTGAGACGAGGACTATCTGTGAAATACTTGAAGAGTATGGATGCGCGTGCGAGTGGCTCCGATGTTCGGTGGAGTTAAGGACAATCTGTGTAGAACTTGCAGTGTACGGTCGCAAGTGCGTGACGCTCCGATGTTCAGTGGAGTTAGCGACGAACTTTTGTAAAACGTAACCAGTGCGGTTTTACGAGAGTTTGGGTCCGATGTACGGACCATAGAATTATCTAATCTACCAGAATATCATCAAATTTCGACGGAGATGACGACGTCCAGGAGACTGTGGGAAGCACACAGCATCATCAAGAACGAGGGAAATGCTTTGGCAATTTCCAGGGGTAAGCGCTAATGACGCAGAAATACGCAATCTCTCATTTTTCTTGGTTTTATATTTCATAATTCAGTAACTTCATAGCTTGGAAATAAGAGTAAAATCAATTTATCAGACTCCGTTTTCACGTAATTTTCTATCGGTAATATTCAAATCACAACGCTCCAATTAAATTTTAAACTTATTATTATTATTAATTTTGCTATACTTGTTTTATATAATAAATTCATTTCTTTTACAATGCAATCTTTGCTTTCAGTAGGTAGCATTAGATATAGACCAATTCCTTCTCCTGATACAATTGTTTGTTGGGTTAATGATCAAATCATACCACGATCTGAGTGAATAGAGTCTTGAATGTGTTCTGCCAGAGCTAGACGTTGTTAAATACAAATTTAGATTTCAACATTGCATTGAGGTCTTGGCGCCCATTAAAACAACATAGCTTAGGCAAAGGTAAACAGTTACATTTCTCTCCCAACAGTGTGGGCTAGCGAAACCATTACATTTGGCGCTCAACGTGGAGCAAAGTAAATACCGTTTCACTTGTCATCCCAGCCTAAGCAAGACGGTTACATTTGTCGCCGACAACTTGGGGCTGAAAACCTAATAACATTTGTGGAAGGAGAAGGGTATATATTTCTGTGCCTGTATTTTGGGGGTTATTTGTCTTTATCAGTGTATATCATTATGGGGGATGAGAAAGAAAGACAGATGAGGTTACGTAGTGGTCATCAACTGGAGAATGATGATACGAGCAGTATGTCGAGTGATGGTAGTACCGGGGTAGCGGAGGTAAATCCCGATACTGAAACAGGGAGTGTAGGCGGCCAACCAGAATTAAAAACTTTACTTCTCGAGTTCATGTATCAGAACAAAGTTAGTAGTGATGCTTTAAATGCAAAATTAGAACAGAATAATGCAAAATTAGAACAAAACAGTAGGGAAAATAAAGAAAGTACAGAAGCTTTAAATGCAAAATTAGAACAGAATAATGCAAAATTAGAACAAAACAGTAGGGAAAATAAAGAAAGTACAGAAGCGTTAAATGCAAAATTAGAACAGAATAATGCAAGATTAGAACAAAACAGTAAGGAAAATAGAGAGAGTACTGAAACTTTAAATGCTAAATTAGAACAAAACAGTAGGGAAATGAGTGACAAATTCGAACTGATTAGAGGTGAGATCAGGGGGGTGATGGAAGAAAAGGCTAAAGAGATTATTGCAGATGTAGACAGAAAATTAGGAAAAGTACAGGAGGAGTTGGAAATTAGAATCAGTACACAGGCTGAAAATTTAAAAGAACTAGTGCAACTGGAAACACAGCAGGTCAAAAAGCAATTGGGGGGAGAAATTGACAAAATTCAGGTAGCTACTAAAGAGGTTAAGGAACAGCTGGGGGGTAGAATGGAGAAAGTCCACTCACAAATAGTTGCAGAAGTAAATGATTTAAGAGAGAGTAATAGGGAAAGCATTAGCAAGATTGAGGAGAAACAAGCAAAGCTATATGATAAAGTAGAAGAATCAGAAGGAAACATTAAATTAACAGTAAACAGTATTGAGAGGAAGGCTGAGGAGAAAATCGCAGAATTAGAGTTAAAATTAAAAGCTAGGATCAGGCAAGAAAATAGTCAGAATAGGCCAGTTTTTGTGAATAGCACACACAGGGAGGTAGAACTGGGTAAGTTCAGCAATCGACAGGGGTGCCCAATGGAGTTCATGAACACTATAGAAAATAAATTCGGGGAAAGGTTGGAAAATGGTAGTATTGAGTGGTGCCAGGTAGTTGAAATTTTAGAACAAGTGTTGGTGGGGGAAACGAGGAATTGGTTTGCTGTCTACAGAGACAAGTTTACTGATATCAATGATTTTAAAATGAAATTCTGTGAAAAGTTCTGGAATGAGGTTATTCAGTCGCAGCATCGTGAGGGAGTAGTGTGTGGTAAATATAACCCTAAAGGAAGCTCCACCATGACCGAATACTTTTTAGGGCAGGTATTAGTGTGTAAATATCTGGATGGCCTGAAGGAGGAAAGTGATGTGGTAAGGTTGCTACTTAGGCACTTTCCCTATAGGATCAAGGAGGCTGCTTGTATCCAGAATGTAAAGACTATATCACAAGTAGAAAATTTGTTAAGCACATTTGATGCACTAGGGAGAGGGGGTTATGATGACAATTTCAATCGGAACCAGGGTAATAATAATAATAGACCTAATGAAGCCAGGCATCAAGAAGTTCAAGGGAACGGTGGCGAAGGGGGCCAACGCTCAAAATAGAAATAATAATAATCAGCTAAATCAGAACAGAGGAAATGGCTATGGTAATCAGTATCAAGGGAGGAACAATGATTTCAGGGGAAATCAAGGGAGGAACAATGATTACAGGGGAAATGAAGGGAGAAACAATGATTTCAGGGGAAATCAAGGGAGAAATTATAATGACAATAATTACAACCAGAATAGGGGTCAAGGAAGAGGACAGCCTAGTGGTAGTAATATACAGCCAAACAATGACAACACAGCCCAGAACAACCAGACTAGTTCAGTAGTTAGTAGTACTACGGCCAGCTGTAGCGGTTCTTTAAACGCGAACCAGGCTGCGAAGTAAGGTCAGAATCTCAGTCTGTAGCATGCCCTGTCCATACAATTATACAGGAACCCTATGACCTAAATGTAAGAAATGAATTATTACATGAACTAAATGATGAAGGTATTATTCAGGAAGTGGTTAGTAAGAGCCCCATAGTTAAATTTAACGTGTCCGAGGCGTACACAGATGTTTTAATTGATAGTGGTTGTATGAAGAGTTGCATAAGTAGTGCATTTTATGATAAAATGAAAGGAACTGGAGTAAATTTTGAGGAGATGCCAATTAAAAGCACTTTTGTTATCACAGCTGTTGGGAAGAGGTCTAAAGTAATTTCTAAGCAAGTTTTAGTAGACATTAAAATTAATAATCATGTAGAGAAGCAGATTTGCCTTGTAATTCCAAATTTAGTATTCAGTGTTATCTTGGGTTCAGAGTGGCTAAGTAGAGTGTCTGGTAACTTATGTTATGATGTAGGGAGTTTGAAATTTAAATGGGGAGATTCTGAAGTAGAAGTAGCGTTCAATGACCAAATTCAGAGAAGTAGTATTGTAGGTGTGATGTGTACTTTAAATGAGATATCGCCAGCCGTAGAGCGGGGTTCTCCATGTTTTGTGGGCAGTGTGATTACGAACGGAAATCTAGAGGACTCGTTACGTGAGGCTGCATTTCAGGGAAATATAGAGGATGAACAGTGTGTTCGGCTCTATGATGTGTTATGGTGTAATAGGAGAGTTTTTGAGGATCGCATTGGTATGACCAATTGCTATACACATTCATTGAACGTTATTGATAGGTCAGTATTCACAGGACATAGATATCCTGTACCTTTCGCTTATCAGAGTGCAGTTGAGGCACAAATTAATCAGATGCTTGAAGATGGGATTATTGAGCACTCGAACAGTCCATATGTTAATTCTTTGATCACGGTACCCAAGACCGACGGCACTGTTCGTATTTGTTTAGACGCTCGTTTGGTTAATAGTAGAATTAGTTCAGATCAGCTGAAATCTATGTCAATAGAGGAATTAATGCAAACATTTGAGGGGAAGAAGTATTTCACTTGAGTAGATTTGAGTTCCAGTTTTTGGCAAGTGCCACTTATGTACGAAGATAGACCATTTACAGCTTTTAGTCATAAATATAACCTTTATCAATTTTGTAGAACACCTTATGGGTTAAAGAGTAGTTCAGCAGCTTTAATTAGGGCTTTAAACATCGCATTAGGGGATGACACAGGAGAGTTTGTAACCATTTACATAGATGATATGGTAATTAGTTCACGCAGTTTTGAGGAGCATCTACGTCATTTAGATATAGTTTTTCAGAAGATCAGGCAGGGTTCACTTTGAAGCTGTCTAAGTCGTCATTCTGTCAGTCAGAGGTGACATTTTTAGGTCATAGTGTGTCGAGTAGAGGTGTGACACCATAGGAAGGTAGGGTTAGCATGTGTGGACAGTAGCAACAGGGCATCGTTACAGACACTGAGAAATAGGTAGGAAGAGCAACGTGATGACGTTCATTTAAAGGGAGCCACTTGGAAGGTTGGAAGCAGGTGATGCAGAAACATTTATAGTTTCCAAACGTATTGGCAAAACAGCATATGTGCTGGAGAATAGTGAGGGAAACAGATTATACGGGACGTATAATATACATAGTCTCCGAAAGTATGTGTCATAAAGTGAGGATGTTTAGCTGGCGAGCCAGCCTATCAAATGAGTAAGTGTGGTATTTGGTGCGTGGGAGGAGATGGTCTTCCAGGCAGGCGTATCAGAAGTCACACAGGGGGGTAGTATGTAAGTAAATTGAGAGTTTTTAAGGTACAGGGAAATATGACGGGATTGTCGGATGCTGTTGAGCACTAAATTGTCTCGATGCACCAAGGCCATTTTTGGCAGGGCTGATGGGTTCCCATTTATCTCCAAGAGATGGGGGAGCGCTTGTATAGGGCTTGTTAGCTTAAGGCGTCCACGAGATAAAAGATGGGCCATCAGAATGCGAGACAGTCCTTCATGAAACTCATACATATCAGCACACGTGATTTCTGTTTACGGCCTCGCCATGTAAGATTTGTAAGTGTGTAATTTAAGGTAATTTGTACAAAGGTATTATTTGTGTCAGGAGAAATGGTCTGTGTTGAGAACTAGTATTAAGTAGAATATGGTCTACGGGAACTTAAGAAGACAGGGCGATTACGGCACAGAAATATTTGGTGTTATATGTAATGCGCATTTACTGTTTTTTTTTTCCAGAAGTCAATATTAATTTAATCTACTTCAAAGAGAGATTAAGTATTATGGTCACGAGGCGCTGCCACAATAGTGTGATCGTGTGCTCAGTGATAAGTGAGATTAAATTTCACCTTAAGGAAGGGACCTCCAGTGAAATTAGGAAGTTCAATGATGATATAAATATATCAGAACACCTTCAATGCGTGTGATATGACATCATAAATACATAGTGCTCACACATTAATTATGTCTATTTCTCCAACATAGAGCAATTTGTGAGGCGGAAATATCCATGGAACACTATTCTATATGTAAAACATTGGACTGGTTGCAAAGTGCAATCCATAGTGACAACAAACTTTGACGCAAAGTGCGTGAAGAAAAATTATGAGTGTATATATCTGTAATTTAGGGTGATTTCATTTATGTAATATGTATTTTGGATGGGGTTTATTAACGTGTCTGGGATAATCGGATAATGGACCGTCGTCACGGTAAATCATCCGATGATCCGAGGCGAATATGTAACGTGTTTTTCGAGGTTTTTTTATGCAACTGGCGTAAGTCAGTAGGAAGCCATTCTATATTTATTTACGCGGCAAATTGTTCAGCCAAGATAATTTTTCATGTTAATTTATTATTATTATTAATTTATTATAATTATTATTAAGATATTTTCGGAGCATTTTATAAAAATTATAAGCATACAGATAGGTTTTCTATGTCTTAGAAAACGCTAACAAGCAAATTATTACGAACGACGATATCATAGAAAATTATCTGATTACGGAATTTTACGGAGTTTTCGTCAGTTAGGGTATATTGAGAGACGTGACTCACTGGGAATTCTAATACAAGCTGATTCCTGTCGAGGAGCATGACGCAATCCTGGGTCGCAAGGTCTAGAAGAGGCGAATTGTTGAAACGGAAAACGACTTCTCCCTCTCGTCCGCGGAGTGTAATGAACCGGAGGAGGGGAAGTGGCGGCGTGCTCAGCCAATCAGCGGAGACGACGTAAGCTAGTTGGGACTGAAGAGTGGGGGAGCCGACAGGTGAATATATCGTTCGACGCGCCGTGAGACGAGGACTATCTGTGAAATACTTGACGAGTATGGATGCGCGTGCGAGTGGCTCCGATGTTCGGTGGAGTTAAGGACAATCTGTGTAGAACTTGCAGTGTACGGTCGCAAGTGCGTGACGCTCCGATGTTCAGTGGAGTTAGCGACGAACTTTTGTAAAACGTAACCAGTGCGGTTTTACGAGAGTTTGGGTCCGATGTACGGACCATAGAATTATCTAATCTACCAGAATATCATCAAATTTCGACGGAGATGACGACGTCCAGGAGACTGTGGGAAGCACACAGCATCATCAAGAACGAGGGAAATGCTTTGGCAATTTCCAGGGGTAAGTGCTAATGACGCAGAAATACGCAATCTCTCATTTTTCTTTGTTTTATATTTCATAATTCAGTAACTTCATAGCTTGGAAATAAGAGTAAAATCAATTTATCAGACTCCGTTTTCACGTAATTTTCTATCGGTAATATTCAACTCACAACGCTCCAATTAAATTTTAAACTTATTATTATTATTAATTTTGCTATACTTGTTTTATATAATAAATTCATTTCTTTTACAATGCAATCTTTGCTTTCAGTAGGTAGCATTAGATATAGACCAATTCCTTCTCCTGATACAATTGTTTGTTGGGTTAATGATCAAATCATACCACGATCTGAGTGAATAGAGTCTTGAATGTGTTCTGCCAGAGCTAGACGTTGTTAAATACAAATTTAGATTTCAACATTGCATTGAGGTCTTGGCGCCCATTAAAACAACATAGCTTAGGCAAAGGTAAACAGTTACATTTCTCTCCCAACAGTGTGGGCTAGCGAAACCATTACAAAGCCAGGGGATTTTAGTGTGCGTGTGTGGCTGCGACTATTATATTGTCAAAAATTAGTGCGTTTCATATATGTACAGCTCTCGGCGTGGGATTCGACCTCTTCTGCATTGACTGTTCACCGATAAGGTTGCTCGGATCACCCGGGTTTGAAATACAGGTATCAGCCTCCTTATGGGATGGCTTTAGTTGTAGTTTAATTCATTTTGCTTTAATATGTAGTTGTATTTTCGGGGCATTCAAGGAAGTGTGGTATTTTGGGATTGTGCTTTTGATTTTCTTTGTGTGTATTTGCGTCGTAAGTTTACCTCGTGGTTATGGCGCAGCAGTTTGGCTTCGCTCGGAAGGGGGATTGTGATGTTCCCCTCTGTTTTATATCTAAATTGTTAACCAATTTTCTTCTTCGGAGGCTTGATTTTGTAGTGGGGAAACCTTTCCTGTTCTTTTAGCGAGGGTTTATTCTTGTTGCGCAACCTTGAGGCGTCTGTTCGGTTTTGATCCAAATTATTTATTATTTCCCGTGCATCACGCTTCCTTGAATTTCTCGAGTGCAACCATATAGTTTTATTTAAGTTTTAAATGGGGTCCCTGTGTTCGTTTTCGTCATCTTACATCCACGTGATGTTCGTAGTTTCCGTGACACATTTGCCTTGGATTTCCTTCTTTTACGCCCCATGTGCGTTTTATTTTGATATTTACAATACTACGTAATTCTCTTCTGCTTGTGGGATTAATTCAAATCTCAAATTTTAGGGGTAGCGTCCTATTGTGCAACTGTACCTTGGGGTTCCGTTATCCTCCGCCATTTTACGGGAGTCTTGTTCGAGTCGGGGCCCATGGCAGTCGAGTAATACCGTCCGCTCCGTTTCCTGGAGCCTGTCATTAGTAATGTAGTCATTTCATTATATTTCTGTTCACTTTTCCTTACGTTTATGCGTGATATGTTCGTGCGTGTGTTGTACGAATTTTTCATTCCGTGTGTAACTTGTAATTTGTCCTTTGTATTGCGCAACCTCCTGGTTGCATTGCAAGTTTGTTATTGTGTTTGTTCTTGGTTTTTGCGTGCATGTGTTCCCAAGTCCAAACCTTGTGTAAATTCTATTTGCTAGGGATAACGTTCTGTTATGTATCTCATTTGTAAGATAATTGTCATCCAGCATACTTGCTGGTTCCCCTTCTGGGTGGTCCATAAGTGTGCTAAGCGGTGCGCCGTACCACATGGCGTCGCCGACGTTAGTTACCGTCCTCTCAAAGACAATTCATTCTATTGTGATAATTTAACTGCTTAAAGGTGTAGTTCCTATTTTGTAATTCACTTTTTTTTTATTATAATACATACCCCATTTTAAGATTACTACCTTATTTTGCCTTAAAAGTCCCATCTCTGACTTCAAAACAGCTGCAGTGGAATGACCCTCATCAGGTAAGTCCTCCCACATATTCAAGCCTGTGGGCAAATCGACATGCTTCCTCTCTTGTACATCTGAGAGTACTGCCGGGTATATCGTCAACGCCGACCGCCGAGCAAAAGCCACCAAGTCCCGCAAAGGCTGTCGTGGGATCGCAGTTGGTAAGTCTTCCTTCAGTTGGGCGGGCCCTCAAAGGAGTTTTGCCGAGCTGGAGGTAAGGAGGAAGAAGGAGGTGGGTTGAGAGGGTAGCAGGAACTATAGCTTAAGCAATCAGCGCTGCTTGCGTGAAACTCACTCCATCACAATCTTTGAGCCTACAGATGCATGATTAAACCTACCTCAGCGAATTTTCGTTTCCTCCAACTATCCAGACATAAAAATTACCTACTTTTCGTTACTTTCGTTAACCGGTTTTAAAATTAGCTACTTTTTCGGTACCGGTGGACAACCTGTAGTCACCTCCTTTTCCGTTTCTCTACTACTGCCACCCTACATCCATCAACTTCAACTGTCTAAATCCAAGTGAGAATTTTGTTTTCAATACGCTTACCTTTGATATGTGCATACGTCAGGTTCAACTGTTTTATCTTCACGTGTATTTCATCTCAAACTGGAACATCGATCTGATGCTGTGGAAGTTTATTAGTTTTACTAGTTTAGTAGTCTGATGACTTTTTAAAAACAAAAAGTAGGCCTACTGAAAAGTTGAATTTTTGACTTGACTTTTTTCTTCGTCGTCCTAGAATCGCTTGACCATACGGCAAGGCCAGATGAAATAGGGAGCAAAAGAAAATGCTAAATTATTAACTTTATTGTAATGAGTATTATCTCAAAAGTTTAGAAAAATATACAATCCCTTAAGCTCGCATTACATTCCAGATAAAAAATAGAAGAAGAAAACTGTCACATTTCATTATCATGGAATACTGCAGATGAGAGATTCACAAACAATCCATCAATATATTGCCTGCATTTCGAAGAAACATAATGATTGTAAGTACTCTTGTACATGCTGCACCAATTCAGTAGTATGGTATATAACAGCAACAGTCTCTCTTTTGTGAAATGTATTAAAAACAATACAAAACAACGTTGAAAAATATCATGACTGCAAACAGAAGTACAGTTGAACATCATAAATTAAATGAACGTAACATAAAGTTGTCCTCTTGATCCCAAATGACCACAAGTAACTCAGCTGAAAGCTTGCAGACCTGTGATGGCTCGACCCAGCACAAGAGCATGGATGTCATGTGTTCCTGGAAAATAAAACAGGCAAAAAAAATAGTTTCCTCTTTAACAATTAATCTAGAGCTTAAATAGTGTAACCAAATAAAATTACATTCTGTGAAGTGATAAATTGAAAAAGTTCCTTAATATTTTTGTTATTTGTGCCACAAATCTCATCTGTAGTACGGTACAATATATTTTTATTGATAACAACCCTGTTCTTTTAGTATTTTGAGTAGTTCTTTGCTTAAGTTCGGTGCGTTTCTGCAATTGACAATATTGGTCACCAAAAAGATGGCATATTGGCTTTCACGGCCAAGTAATTAAAACTGAGCAAATCTTCTAGGTTTCTGCAGTGTCTTTTGTGGGGTTTCACTACACCTGCAGTGTTCTCGACACGGTCACCAAGAGCTCGCTAACGAGCCTGACTTGGTGACCCTAGGCGAAACTTCGCCAAAGACACGGCAAAAACCTAGAAGATTTGTCGAGTTTTAATTACTTGGCCGAGGAAGCCAATATGCCATCTTTTTTGGAAACCTCTATACCAAGGAGAAAAGCTGTAAGCGCGCTCAGCTCTCACAGTAAAAAAGTGCAGTGCTTCATAAAAGGGGACATAGTGCAGGGTTCACTACCCCTGCGGCGGTCCGGGCACGGTCACCTAGGGCCTGCTGATGAGCCCGACTTGGTGTAGCTAGGCGAGAAACCCCGCAAAATTATGCAAAAACCTGCAAGATTTGCTGAGTTTTAAATTGTTCTTATTGGGCATGCCTCCTTATGAATTTTAGGTAATGCTTTTAGATAAGGTAGTTTTGGATATTTTGCATTATCTAACATTGTTATCAATAAAGATAATTCTGTCAAAAACACAGCAATGTTAATTAAGAGACTAGGTTCCATACACAAAATAGTACATTATGCAATGAGCCTATAATGGCAATAATTAAGCCACGAGTATGTTTATAGAACGAGCGAAGCGGGTTTTATAATTTCCATACGAGTGTCTTAATTACCATTATAGGCGAGTTGCATACGACTGTTTATGTTCGACGATAATTATAACTATTTTATGTTCGAACATAAATATCTGTCGAGATTTCACCAGTTTTATGTACTGAACAGAGTGCATGGGATGCAGAGAATACCATGGCCTCCTGGATACCCCACTATGACACTAGAAGCCACGCAGTGAAATTTAAAATAGAAGGCCGTGGAAGTTGGCGCAGATGCGAAGCTATCCTTACCTAATTGGTCACACAACTGTTTCTTGAGCTCTGATTGGTGGGAGAAACTGATTCATAATGATAAATAGTGTTATAATGACCCTCATTATGATACAGTTTTCTGACATATAATATTTACATTTCGACATCGTCAAACGTAAAGCATATTATGAGATTAGCATCGTTTGACATAACCAACATGTACACCAATATACCGATAAATGAAGCCATAAAAGTAATAGAGGACAGTTTAAAGATAAGCATTTTGGTATTAGAAACAGATGAAATAGTAAAATTGTTGAGCATTGTTCACATCCAAAACATTTTTCAGTCCAACAATAACATTTTTGTACAAACGGATTAGCAACAGGATCACAGTGGAACAGTTACCAATATTTTCATCAACAGCTTAGAAAACAATGTTTTAGCGGAGGGCAGACCAAAAGGAATCGTACAATGGAGCAGATTTGTAGATGAAATATGAAGCATATGTGACAATTAACAATTGAAGCATCACTTCAATTAATCAACAGCTTACACCAGTCAATCAAATTCACAATGGGACCGGAATCTGAGCGAAATATAAATCTTGATATAACAATCAGTCAGACAATAACCTGATAATCAAAAGATTTCCTAGTTCCGCCTCATCAATACGTTATATTAAAAATTTTGTGATCACATGTCACAATCTACATAGGTACATGTTTCGATGCCTATATGCATTGGCATCATCATCAGCCTTACAGTGTATTGGCAGCACTTAAAAATCACTTTTTAATTACAGTAATAAAATGTTGACATAAAAACACACTCAAATCACTTATACACTGAAACACTTTAAAACACTTGAAAAGTTTTCTTAAAAAGTTTAAAAAAAATTATGGTAGTTACACATTGCAAAACTCTTAATGGTTTAATTGTCTCTCTTGAGGATTTTCAGAGTTCAGTTCATGATGTTGTCTCCGAAATTGGTTAAAGGTTTCCATTCCCAACTGGAAATAAATGACGCTAGGCGTAAGAAAATATGAAATAATACAAAGAAATCTGGAAAAGTATCCTTAAATATTTGTAAAACTTACGGAATTTGCGCCAAGGGTCAAACCGAGCCGTGCTGTGCTGGATGGAGACTGTGCTACACTGAGTTGGCATACTGCCGCGGTAGTGGCCAGCAAGACCGTACGAGGTAGAGGAAGATAGGGGTAATCTATACGAGTGGGGTGAGCTAACTATGGCCTACTGTGCGGCGAGAACTGATGTAAAGGGGGGGGGGAGGGGGTATAGTACATTGGAAAACAATTCAACTATTATGGACAATTTCTATGGTGGTTTGTATTTCTTTCTATAATTACTTAATGTTTCATAATGTACGTCATTGTTTTCAAAAATTATCTCATTAAGATTAGTTAAGGGAGCTGTTCTTTGGATTGAATCTATTTCAATTTCTTCCAAAATGTTCATTTTACTTCCCTTACATGTGTAATGTAGGACTTCCATGTCATTGTTGATGTCTCTGAAAGCATGTCTGAAATCTTTCATGTGATTTGCCATGGCGGAAAATTTGTTGTATTTAATTGCATTAAAATGCTCACCATATCTTGCTGTAAACGCTCTCCCCGTTTGTCCACAATAATTAGCATCACATTTTGAACATTTTAGCATATACATACCTGACTTGTTGAATTTATTTGTATGGTTTAATTTGTTAGTATTAAAGACAATATTAGTGTTGGTGTTGGATGATTTGTAGGCAATTTTAGTCCACACTTTTAAAAAATGTTTGATATACTATATGTTTTGGCATTGAAGTAAGTAAAAGCCGCATATTAGGCTGTTCTTTTTGCTCCGGTGTTAGGCGGGTGATCGGTTTGTTTTTGATCCTGCTAATGATGTTGTTGACAAACAGTGATGTGAAACCATTAACCTTGGCAATCTGTTTAATAGTTTTTATTTCTTTCTTTAATTCTGTTTTGTCTAAGGGAAGTGAAAAAGCTCTGTTGACCATACTGTAAAAAGCGGCTTTCTTTTGGTTGCCCAGACGTTTGAATCTTTTCTAATAGTCGTGTGGGTTTGGGTTGGCTTTCTGAATACTTTATAAGCTAATCTGTTGTTTTCTAAGTGAACTGTAGTGTCATGGAAATTGATTTTACCGTTGACCGCTGATTCTGAGGTGAACTGTATGTTTTTATCCAAACTGTTTAATTTTAGTAAAAGCTCTTCTATGCTCAAAATATTATCGTCAATTATAACAAATACGTCATCCACGTATCTACCCCAATATTGTATGCCTTCAATTTTGCCTACTACTTATTCGTGTTCAAGATGGTCAAGATATATATTGGCCACTAGCCCAGATAACGGAGATTCCATTGAGAGTCCCTCTTTTTGTTTTAACACTTTATTTTTAAGTGCTGGCAATACACTGTAAGGCTGATGATGATGCCAATGCATATAGGCATCGAAACATGTACCTATGTAGATTGTGACATGTGATTACATCACAAAATTTTGAATATAATGTATTGACGAGGCGGAACTAGGAAATCTTTTGATTGTTATCGTAAGTCAATACGGAAAAATGGGTGATTCTATGAGTCAAAAAGACAATAACCTCACATACTCGACTTTCTGCAAACCTACACAAACTTCACATACTATCAATAATTGGTCCAATCACTCAAGATCACATAAGCTAGCGGGTTTCAATTCAATGGTACATAAAGCCCTAAGCATACCTATGATGACAGAAAACTTCAATAAACAGACAAAACTACCAAACAAATAGCCAAGGAAAACAACTTCACATCCAATACGATAGATCACATTGTACTAAAACATCAGGGAAAAAATTAGGAACACGTGACACCCATAATTAGAACAAATTTGCAAGATTCAATTTTGTGAACAAAAACATATACGGTACGAAGTACCAAGTCATCAAAATAGCATTCAGAACATCCAACATACTTCGTAAACACCTACATAACAGTAACCTAAGTAAGGACAGGTACTAAAAATCAGGGGTATACTTAATCTCATGCAAAGAGACAGGGTACCGAAAAAATTACATAGGACAAAGTGGAAGAAAGGTAGACGTTAAAAAACACAGAAAACACTTGGCAGTATGCAAGCAGATGAACAGCAATGGGCATAATTTCACTAGTACACAAACAGATTTTAAAAAAAATATCACCACGAAAGAAAAGGCTGGGTGGGTTACATAAAAAAGCCATAGAAATCTATTTTGGCCAATAAAAACAACCCATTCAACTTAAATGAACACACAGTTTAGGAGAATTCGCCCGTATTCACGCTCTAAGAGAACTGGAAAGGCGTAAACACTTCCAAGAACACACAGGGAGAGAAATAGCAATGGAAGTAAGGCTATGGATAAGAAAATGACAACCAATGATAAGGAGAAAATGATAATTGGAAGGAATGTATACACTGTACAAAATTCTCAATGGACCAAGGCCTAAGCAAGGCAGTACTATAGAGACCAAAATCACGTTCAAAAGCTGGGTGTGGCATTAATGAAGAGAAGTTTAAGCCATACCGAACGATACAGATTGGTCTATAGTAGCTGAGAAGGTCCAAAAACCATTACATATACACTTATTTAAAGTTGGATAGTCATACTCTACTGAGGTAATCAACACGTACATGCATTTTAATCATATAGTTTCCAAGAATCAACAACAAACAGCGCTAGTCTACCACTTGACTTGACCGAAGCAAGCAAGCAAGCAGGAAAATGAGTCAGTCCAATCCAGACAGTGTTGAACAGCGGGTCTGCCGAAAGAGGTTTCCAGGAATCAGATATGTGGTTCACTTCAGTACTAAATTATATCAAAGTGTTTGCATGTCTTAAAATGAAAATGAAAATCCACAGCCTGCTTCCAGTCGACCGACCGGGTCAGGAAATGGAATGAATGAAGCCCCCAACTAGTGGCGAGGATATGAACTGTGCCGGCTGCCGAAGCCTGTCGCACTCCTCTGAGGCAATGATTAAATGAATGACAGATGAAATGAAATGATAGTGGAGAGTGTTGCTAGAATGAAATGTTGGACAGGGAAAACCGGAGTACCCGGAGAAAAACCTGTCTGCCTCCGTTTTGTTCAGCACAGATCTCACATGGAGTGACCGGGATTTGAACCACGGACCCAGCGGTGAGAGGCCGGCGTGCTGCCGCCTAAGCCACGGAAGCTTCTGTTTGCATGTCTTAAAATAACTAACGCAATAATTATACAAGTGCCATAAACTAACAAAACAAGTGAAAAAAAAATTACAACATAATTAATTCTGTACTATCTTCTTGTATATAAGTGTTACATATCCTTAGGCTTAAACAAGATGTTCAGTAAAGAACATATAGACTACTTTATCCTAAATGTATGAGTATAGTTATATAACTTTGTCTTTATCATGGAGTATAATTGAATGTTCTTGTGATGAACGTTAAGTATTGTACCCTACATAAGACTTCCCGTTTACTAAGCTTCATTCCACTTTTGCATCCAGGGGAATTAATTGGAATTTAGATAAATACGCCCATCCACAATTTCAAATGTATGGAATAGTTTATCTTGCACCTACTGCAGTGAAAGCCTTTTATGCGAGACTAGATATTTGCTGCGTTTCATCATTTCAACTGAAATGAGTAGTGAAATTGTCAATATATTCAAGATGGCGGCTGCGTGCTATATGTAGTGTGATAATCTTATGACTAATGCAAGCGAGGTATCTTATCTGTTCCTCCCCTCTTACAAAGCTCTGTGTTTATTGCACAATTGGATTCTGATTTATTGATTTCGAAGGTTTAATAGTAATGCTATGCTCAGTCGCCAACTTGATTATATGGTGGGGTGTTCTTTTGGCTTTGGCATACAAAGCCCATATACGGTTCTACGTAATTGCTAAATTGAGATATTGTATCTCTAAAATATAGTTGTTTGTATATTTTATTGTTTCAAGATGGCCACTTGTTATATGTTATATTCAGTGCGGTATTCCTACGAATAATAGTAGAGGGATCTTTTGTGCGGTGCATCCTGTTCCTGCTGTACAGTGAGCGATATGAGCTGATAAATCAACCTGGAAATAAGGAAAAGATATGACTTTCACGAGTCTCAAATTTTATGGTAAAGTCTATAATGTATCCTTCAGATGAGTTAGGCATGAACGCAATGATTTCTATCTGCCTACTGTTAGCATCGTTGGAAACACCATGAAGTTCATGGTAAATGTTGAGACCCTTTCCCTTCAAAGCATTTGCGAAGACTGAATGAATGGCGTGATGACAAATTATGTTGTGAAGGAAACATGAAATATGGTCATCTACTAGCCTATGCATGCTCTATGCCCTTGTAGTGATAAAATGTGTTGCATACAATGCTTGTCTGAAATGTGTGGTGACTGGATGGTTAACGCAGAATGCTTTCATTTGTAATTCCCTAGTCAATACTACATTAACCCACGCTTCTTTAAAAATCTTTAGCAAGTGAATATAATAAAATGTATCAGTGATATTGCCAGACAAAATACATGTACTGTATTTCATGAACTTAACAATATAAAACATTCAAGCATTTCTTCTAGCAGTAGGCTACAGTTAGTACAATTATACATTGTCAAGCTACAAAATATATCAGTTGTTGAAATTATTTAGGGACTTGCGACATCGTGGTCATTCATCCCCGTGTAATTAGGCGTATGTAAGATTTGTCTGATAAACTGTGTTATTGTGATGACTGAGGCAGTGTAATTGAGACTAGGATAGGGGAGCAGGCAGCCATGACCTTAGGTTAGGAACCATCCCAGCATTTTCTTGGAGTAGAAGTGGGAAACCATGGAAAACCACTTCTAGGATGGCTGAGGTGGGAATTGAACCCAGCACTTCTCTGTTTTGCCTCAAGAGGCTGAGAGTACCCCGTTCCAGCCCTCAGACCAGAATTACATTTCTTGGTAGAGCCGGGAATGGAACCCAGGACCTTTGAAACCAGAGTTTCAATACATACCCCGAGACCACAAGTCAAAGTATATCATCAGGTTCACATGATTAAAGACTAATTTATTATGGGATATGAATTTGTGCAATAAAATGTGGCCTATATATTATGAAGGGAGTTATAATAATAATGCATTTAATTAATCCCTTAACGAGTCAAGGACTCATATACTAAGGAATCGTACAGTTTTATCATGTTGGCGACAAATTACAATTCAATGTTTAGTTTACAAAGTTTTCAGTATGAAAATATATACAACATTTTGTAGCTTTCATAAGTTTTTGTACACAATGTAGTCTTCTTTTGTGTTCTCAGATTTCTGAATTTCTTCAAACTGACATTTTATAATCATTCCACATAAACTGTTTTAGCCTCCTTTTAAAGATTGGTGGGCTAGGTGCAATTTTTATATTTTCTGGTAGTAACAAGATATCGCAAGAGAATATAATAATTTTCTGCACCTGGCCAAACAATATGGCAATGCGCAAAGAACTCAGATGGCTGGGAAGTCAAGCGTGCACAGCGCAATGACCTTAACTATCAACCCAAGCTAAAAGAAATAAAGCTGACTTTGCTGAGAGGAACCCCATAGTGTAAATGGAGCTTATGCCAAAGCTTCAAACCAACCAATAATTTAGTAAAGCTATGAAACCAGGCCTTAGCTTGATTGAGATGGAAGTAGGCTAAGTCATTGTTAGGGTTAGTTTGGAAAAGAAATATATATTCAATAGAATAATAATGTTATTGGTTTTAAGTCCCTTTTAACAGCTGTGCCTTTTAGAGATGCAGGGGTGCTGAAATTTTGCCCTGATGGAGATCTTTAATGTGCCAGTAAATCTATTGATACGGCTCCCTCACATTTGGCCACCCTCAAATGACAACTGACCTGTAAGGATTCGATCCTGTAGCCTTGAGCACAGCAGGCGAGAAAGTTACCGCTACACCACACAGCCAGTCTATATTCAATATACTGTGCATGTATCTATACTATGCATTGTAATTTGGAACTAACCAAATGTTGCAGGGAACAACATGACCAGCCTTAGCTCTAAATATGCAAAGACTGACTTAGGCCAAGCAGTCAGAGTTTTAACCAAAGCTTTAGAAGATTTCAGTTGTGCTTAAGCTTTATGCTCTGTGAATTCCACAGTTGCACGATGTGTTCTGCTTAATGAAGCAGGCAAGTATTTCATGTTCCCTTTACTGCTAGTTATTGTTGATTATATTATAGGCAGTGATGTAGCCAGAGGGAGTCCAGGAGGGCCTAGACCTCTCCCTCAAAATGTTTGGACTAGCAGCTAATAATGGAGATAAATATCCTGAACATATGAGCTCAGAGACTCACCAAAACATTGAATCCGAAAGAAATACTGGTGTTCAAATGGACCCCTTAATCGCGCTGGCACAAAATTTGATAATATTTTCAATCTCATTTGCATTTTGTAAGTATTTTGAATTTCAGTTGCCTTTTGTAAGTATTTCGACTCTACATTGCATTCTGTACGTATTTTAAACCTAACCTCCTTGTTAATTCTCGACAGGTATACTCTTTGTATGTAGTTATAGTTGGAAGTATGTAGTTAGTATGTTTATTAGATATAGTTCATTGTTCCAATAGACTGTGGTTTGTGAATGTGTCTGGTGGCAGTTGTATTGTTTATTAGATATAGTTCATTGTTTCATTAGACTGTGATGTGTGAGGATGGATATGAGTGTGCCTGGTGACAGACTGTTTTAGTGGTAGTATTTTGTTGTTGGTAGAACTTGAGTATTTTTTCGTTAGTAGAATTTTGGTATTTAATTGTTAGTAGACCGTTAGTACTTTTGTTAGTAGAAATGATCAATTACTTATTCTGAAAGGGAGTAGCAGCCTTTCAGAATAAATCAATTCTTTACTTGTCTTATAGACTGCTAAGATATTGATAATATAAGCCAACTAATGGCTACACTGCGATCTGCTGCACGGCAGAAAGCAACGGGAAACTGCAGCCGTAACGCTATTCCCGAGGATATGCACCTCTCTATGCATAATTACATGTGATGATGGCCTCCTCCCCTGTAAAATTCCAATCCGGAGGTAAACTAGTCCCCCGTCCGGATCTCCGGGTGGGGACTACTCGAGAGGGGGTTAACATTACAGAAGTGACAAAGAGGAAATCTGATATTCTAAGGATCGGGGCGTGGAATGTTAGACGTCTGCTAGGAAGTGGAAGGTTAGAAAACTTGGAAAGGGAAATGGATAGGTTGAAGTTGGATTTGGTTGGAATCAGTGAAATGCGCTGGCAGGAAGAACAGGACTTTTGGTCAGGAGACTATAGGGTCATTAGCACTAAATCAAACAATGGCCAAGCAGGGGATGGTCTCATATTGAGTAGGAAACTTGGACAGCGGGTGGAATATTATGAGCAATATAGTGAACGGATTATTGTAGCAAAAATCTATACAAAACCTACGTGCACCACAGTGGTACAAGTCTATATGCCAACCAGTCAAGCTGATGATGAAGATGTTGAGAAGGTCTACGAAGGAATAGATGAAATTCTGAGGTATGTGAAGGGTGAGGAAAATGTTATAGTAATGGGAGATTGGAATGCGGTTGTAGGAAAAGGAAGAGAAGGGAAGATAGTGGGAGATTTCGGATTAGGTGAAAGGAATGATCGAGGAAGCAGGCTGATGGAATTCTGAACCGAGCATGAGTTGGTCATAGCTAACACCTTATTCAATAACCACAATAGAAGAATATACACATGGATGAAACCAGGAGATACAGGGCGTTACCAAATCGACTTCATAATGGTCAAGCAGAGGTTTCGAAACCAGATTTTGGATTGTAAAACATATCCCGGTGCTGACATAAACTCTGACCACAATCTGTTGGTTATGGAATGCGCAGATTAAAGTTGAAGAAACTGAAGAAAAGTCAAAAGCCAAAAAAGTGGGCAATAGACAGACTGAAAGAGAAGGATGTAAACGAAAGATTCAAGAAGAGTATAAAGGAAGGACTAATGAAAAACCCTAAACAAACTTCAATTGCAGAGGAATGGACACTTTTGAAGAATGAAATAACAAAATCCGCAGAAGAAAACATTGGTAGGAAAGAACGAATAAGCAGAAAACCGTGGATCACTCAGGATATACTAGAATTGATGGATGAAAGGCGGAAACACAAGAATGTAAGAGATGAAAAGGGGAATGCAGAATACAGACGTCTGAGAAATGAGGTTAACAATAAGTGCAAGGTAGCGAAAGAAGAATGGTCGAAAGAGAAATGTGCAGGTATAGAAAATTGTCTGAAATTAGGAAAAGTAGACACAGCTTATCGAAGGATTAAGAATACGTTTGGGGAAAAGAAGACTAAGTGCTGTAATATTAAGGATACAAATGGAAAGCCTCTATCAGATAGGGAAGAAAAGGTTGAGAGATGGAAAGTTTACATAGAGTGTTTGTATAAGGGAAAGGAGATTGAGAATCATGTAATGGAAGGGGAGGAGGAAATTGATGAGGATGTAAAAGGAGATTTAATATTGAGATCAGAATTTGACAGAGCATTGGAAGCCTTAAGCAGGAACAAAGCACCAGGTATAGATAATATACCGATTGAGTTGCAACGCTGCATAGGAAATGAAGATCTGATCAGGTTATTTCACTTGGTGTGTAGGATTTATGAGACAGGTGAGGTACCCTCTGATTTCAAGAAGAATGTTATCATTCCTATACCGAAGAAAGTAGGAGCTGACAGATGTGAGGATTACCGTACAATCAGCTTGATTACTCATGCTTCCAAAGATCCTGTCTAGAATAATTTACAAGAGGATGGAAAGCCAGATAGAAGCGGAATTGGGTGAAGACCAGTTTGGTTTCAGGAGAAATGTAGGAACAAGGGAAGCTGTACTAAGTCTTAGGCTGATTTTGGAAGGTAGAATAAGAAAAGATAAGAGAACGTTCATGGCATTTGTAGACTTAGAAAAGGCTTTTGATAACGTTGATTGGACTAAATTGTTTGACATTTTGAAAATGATTGGAATAAAGTGTAGGGATAGGAGGGTGATCTACAATCTATACAGAAACCAGACAGCAGTCATTCGAGCTGATGGACATGAGAGAGAAGCTGGTATTCAGAAAGGTGTGAGGCAAGGCTGCAACTTATTACCCATACTTTTCAATCTTTACATTGAACAAGCAATGAAGGAAATTGGAGAAAAATTTAAAGTGGGAGTGAAGATTCAAGGAGAAGTAATTTCAACTCTGAGATTTGCTGATGACATCGTCATCTTGGCCGACATGCCTGAGGATTTAAATGAGTTTTTGAATGGTATGGACTCCGTCTTGAGGAAATAATTCATGATGAAAATTAATAAATGTAAAACAAAAATATTGGAATGCAGCCGCAATAAATCAGAAACCTCTATGGACATCAAATGGGCAGGGGAAAAACTAAGGAAGTAGGACACTTCTGTTACTTAGGAAGCAAAATAACCAGTGATGGACGAACCAAAGAGGATATAAAAAGTAGGTTGGCTCAGGCAAGGAAAGCATTTCTACAGAAAAGGAATCTGTTGACATCGAATATAGATTTAGGTATTAGGAATACATTTTTGAAAACCTTTGTCTGGAGCGTCGCACTCTATGGAAGTGAAACTTGGACTATTGGTGCAGCAGAAATGAGGAGAATTGAAGCGTTTGAAATGTGGTGTTACAGGAGAATGATGAAGATCAGATGGGTAGATAAGGTTACAAACGACGAGTGGGAGAGGAGAGATGTTTCTGGCAACTGGTAATGAAAAGAAGAGATAGGTTGGTAGGACACATACTAGGACACCCAGGAATAGTAAGCTTAGTTATGGAAGGAAGGGTCGAGAACAAGAACTGTAGGGGTAGACCAAGGTTAGAGTATGTTAAAAAGATTGCCTCGGATGTAGGGTGTGGTAGCTATGTAGAGATGAAACGATAAGCTCAGGACAGAGAGGCATGGAGCGCTGCATCAAACCAGTCAAAAACCTGAAGACTCAAACACACAAATAAGTTCTGTAATCAATATTAAAGATACATGCTGGATATAAATGTGTAGCAGACATGGAAGAATAACAATTCTAGTTGGTGTTATGTGTAAGTAAATGTTTCATCAACAGCGTCAAAAACACCCATCCTGGGTCTAGCAAAATAAACTGCGCCTCTTACGTGCAAGTCCAGTGTTGCCAACCTCGTAGGTTGACTGACCCATAAAATTGACTCAAAAAGATCATATTTTGAATCGTAGGACTGTATACCTAGTCTTACCAGGGACGGCTGGCTCCAACGGGCCAGGGCCCTCCCTACCATTAACCTACATTAGTAATTCATTTTTAAGCCTTAACGCTCGAAATACTGGCCGAGTTGTGTGCTCCTCACTATGAAAATGCACCAGCACGTTTGAATAACGCGCCACATATCTTGTCACGTAATTCGCCTTGCTGCTGGCTGCTCGGGGCCCAGGCCTCACTGGGCCCAATACTCCATTCAATTACAAACAAGGACAGGTCTATTACACGTGCACGCAGACGCTGTTCAAACGTTGGATATGGGCCCAGAGATTGCGAGCCCACGGTGACGAGGAAGAATAACAAAAGGAGCAGTTGTGTGGGCTCTGGAGAGAACGTTGGAATGCTGAACTGCTACGTTTGCCTCAAACTTACAACATCTATGGCCATACCCTGCTCTTTAGCAGGGGGTGTCAACCAGATAGGATTTATTTGGAACCATCGGTGTAGTACGTCAGTCAGTCGTTTGGAGCGCTGTATATCGTGTTGCCAACATATGCATGATTCAACGTTGTAATTAAATTGCAAACATATCACTATATTTAGTCAATAAATATACACATAATTCCTAATTGACATTTCCTTGTAATTATCTTGCTCACAGACGATAATTACCGCACTTATCATTAAATAAACATTATTTCTACTGGGTTGGCGGCATTGATCATGATCATGGTCGCTCTGTTTATATGTGTTGCATGTTGTAAACAATATTGGCCGTACATAAATAAGCTAATGTTGTGTTCTTTCTCATCTTTCTTATATCAAATCGTCTTCGTGGTAATGAGAAGTGAACAGTTCTTCTTCTGCTACGCCAAGTAAGTACGCTTATTTTAAGAATTTATGTAAAAACGTGTTTCTGCGTGTGCAAAATATACCGTAGCCTAGTTTTGAATTTATATTAGACGCAGTGTACAGGTGACATTCCACTTGACATATTAATTAACTTTCACTATTATTTATCCCACAGGTGAAATTCTGTGAACAAACAAATCGTAAATTCCTGTTCTCGAAATAGCAGAGGAATGTGGCAATTAGGCCTACTCTCCTTAGAAATGACCAGGTAAGAGTCTATGTTACCGTAATGTTTTCAACTTGATTACATCTTGCAGAGATACGTCCAGTACCATGAGCCTATTGCATATGTGTACTCAAGTTCTTGAGGTGTGTTAATAATTTATTTTACATTGCGGTAGATAAAAAATGTCATGATTCTTGACAACGTGTCGAAGCTTTAATATTTTCCCCTTCCTTGAATTTCAAATTATTATTGGTACCGTATTCAAAAAAGATCAGTTCTTGTACATGTTAGTTACTGGTGCTGTGGCAAGTACCTATTCAGTTGGTAGAATAGGTAGTAATGCCATTACTGATGTAGAACTGTAATTACAGGTTCTAAAATCTTAACACACACTGGTCCTGTGGGTGGCTGTGTGCTCTTGTTCTCTGGAGCAAAGTCCAACATTAAAATTTATTTCAGAGGTCTAAATTTTGGTCAAAATATACAAATGAACGAAGCCCCAAATGGTGAACGCATTTGTACTCTTAATTTGAAGATTATTAAGTTCATCAGAATGGTTTCATTTTGTGCGTATGTTGTTATTTTAGAATAGGCTATATTTATTTTTCTTCCCATCATTCCATAATTATTTTTAGAAAATTCAGCAGCTACAGCACTGTATTCTTGCGTTGCAAAACTGTTTCTCTCTGGCAGAAGAGTAAGAATAGAATTAGAAATGATGATACATCTTTCAGAAGGATGATACATGCAGAACCAGTAAAAAAAAACACTCACCATATCTAGAAGATATGCTGGAGTTACCCTTGAATTGTTGTGTAATAGAAATTATTGGGAAGAAATATTCCCTAATCATAAATTTTGTAAGATCTCTTGGTCCAAATCCATGAATTACCGGTAATGAAATTAATGAATTTTTATTGGATAATGTGTACAGGCCTAATATGTGGCTCCATCTTTTCTTTTATGTTGGGGGAGGGATACCTCCCACCTCCACCCCCTTGCCAAATATCAAGCAATTTGGTGGGATTGTGGGTATTTGTGATCGATGTGATGGTACCAAGTGGACTCACATGTGAATTAGTCGCAGATTTAAAATTTTAGTTATTTACTGAAAGGTGAGAGTGGCAATCTTATGGGTTGCATCAATCTCAGATGTACATTTCATTAATAAATAAGCTTCTGTGTCTTACTAAAATAAATACTAATCAAGTTTTGAAGGGGTGTTAAGTCATAAAACAGTGTAAAGAAGATTGGTTAATATGTTTATCTTCGACCCTGGCGAAATGTAAATATTATATGTCAGAAAATATAATGAGGCTCATTATAGTACAAGTTTGTGCTTTTGTTTCTTGCCCATTCAACGATGGCAGCCATGTTCCTCAAGCGCATGAGGTCTCTTCAACTGTTACCTAGGTGCATACATTGACGCCACGTTCGTGTTGCCAACATGTAAGATAGGCCTACAAAATACACCTGTCATGAGGTCGGTCCGTGCTATCTAGTAATTATTGGTACCATATACGTGGGGTTGCAATACTGTACTTGTGCATAATTCACGCGGATAATGGCTGACACAGATGGAATATATATAAGTTGTGATAAAAAAAAAGAGAAAGGTGGGTGGGTTATAGACTGCTGAGGTTATTAGCCAAAATAACTACCTTCTGTAATTATACAAATTGAATCTGGAAATTATGTACGGTAACTTAGTTTACTCCTCCTCTATCTATAACCCACCGTACCCTTTATTAGATCACGACTTATATAGTAAAATTCCAGCTGTGTCCACCATTATAGCCTACGCGTGAATTATGGACAAATTTATTAGAATGCGTATATATTTACCATTTTATTGTGATAATAGTTAACCATATTGGCTGGTGATACGTTTGATGAACCACCGCCTTGTCAATACTATGATGTAATATTTATTAAACGATGTAGGCTACATGTTTTGGCAGTACATTGATACCGGTACTGTACCTTCTTCAGCAACAGCGTAAATGGATTATGAACTAGGTTACCAAGTGTTAAGAGAAATTGATATCCTTAAAATAATTTAATTTAAAGTTCCTTATTGGTTCGTATTTTGGGTGTTAGCAAATTCTTCAAAACTGGATCAGCGATATACCATAGTATTTGAGTGTAAAATACTTAGAAGTTGTTGCATTTAGACTGTGCCATTGGAGTTGCGATGGACTGTAGTGATTTTGTTAACATCGATAGAGGAATTGAGATGTCTATGTTCGATATCTGGCATTGCCAAACCATTATTTGCCAGCTTATTCTCTTTGTAGTTGTTCAAATAGCTCCAAAAGAAATATTTCTTAACTCCACAAAGCTCTTAACTTAATATGTAGGCCTATATCATTTTGTGTAGTTTAATGAACGATTCCTTGCATAAAAGTTTTAATCGTATTAATGGTATGCTCTCTTGTGTCCAGCAGGTTTCATCTGCATCGGAGTTGAAAAATGAAATTGTTCCAACGATAATTGTATCTGGATCACCTATTGCTGGTGGTATTGCAATGTATAACATGGTTGCGAGACCAGTATCTATGAACTTATGATATGTGCACTTACAAATGCACATATTGGTTGCAGCATTAAGATATAACTAGAAAACATTTGTGTGCTTTATTTTTGAGATACTCGTATTCAATTTCACAACATTCTGATCACAGTGCAATGTCCATAAGCTACAACCAATATGTGCATTTGTAAGTAGTACACATAACATGATAAGTTACTAGATAACCTAATGGTCACAACCACGTTATATATAGTAATATAACCAGCAACAGGTGATTCTCAACATACAATTAACGTTGGAACAATTTAATTTTTCAACTCCGATGCAGATGAAACCTTTCGGACACGAGAGCATTAATTCGATTGAAACTTTATGCAAGGAATCATTCCTAAAACTACACGAAATGATAAACATGTCAAGACTTTGTGCAGAATATAAATATTTCTTTTGAAGCTATTCGAACAACTACAACGAGAATAAGCCAGCAAATAATAGTTTAGCAATGGCAGATATTGAACGTAGAAATCCCAATCCCTCTATCATGTTAACGATTTCACCACAGTCCATCGCAACTCCAATGACAGTCTAGATGCAATAACTTTTAAGTATTTGCCTCGACCAAATATTACTAACTTAGATAGTGCAGCCTATGCAACCCAAGTTCTTGTCACACACAGTGCGAAGAGTCACAGATCAATAAATCTTTCTCTAGACCAATGGGTTTGGCCTGGAACAATAATTAATTAATAGGTAGCGTGATAGCCATATATGCAACCCTGAATTTAGTCATGCAAAGTGGGGATAGTCACGCATCCGTATTAACCAAGTTGTGAGGGTCAAATGAAGGTTCTCGTCTCAATCAGTTTTAATAAACAGAATTTTCTCTTCGAATAACATTCCAAATAATAGGCATAATACAGATGAAGTTCGTTCGCTTCACTGAAAAACATGATGATGATGAATATTTGTTGCCTAGGTAACCGTATAGGAGGTCTAGATAACAAACTCTTATTGGCATAGTAACCAACAGTATGAAATTTATCTCTAATGAATTATAAGTATAAATAAGTAAGTTATAAATCCTACACGAAAAAGTAATTAACCAATTAAATCAAACAATTATAACTCATAAAAACAACAGATTATGAAACGCAGCAAGGTGAGTGTGCACTGGAGGCAACCAAACAAGCGACTGATCGGCGACAAGCATGTGGTCAAATAGCATCGCTCAAATTGGCAGCGTTGTATAGTTTCCATGGCAACAAGCCATGCGTGCGATCTAGTCGTCAACTGTTTTTGCCCAGTGGTGCTGAACTGTCAGATTCCAACTCTGGAAACTACACCTATAGGTAGTGAGTTATTGTTGTTTCAAGGGGCGGAACTACAAGGTCATCTGCCCCTTAGAGAGAATGTTATCACTCGTTCTACTTTCATTCAGTGTTACTATAATACCACCTTGTGGTGTGGTAGCTGCCACTCCTGAGGTCCTGGGCTAGTTTCCAAGTAATTTACTTCTGGTCTGAGGGTTGGAACGACTCACAACCAGCTTCGTGAGCCAGAAATGAGAAGAGGTCTGTTCGATTCTCACCTCGGCCATCCAAGAAGTGGTTTTCCGTGGTTTCCCCACTTCCATTCCAGGCTAATGCTGGGATTGATCCTAACTTAAGACTATGGCTGTCTCCTTTCCAGTTGTCGCCTGAATTACAAAAAGTAGGCTATACTGCTCGGGTCCAAGCTCTGTGAACTTGCGGGGTGAGGGGAAAGAGCAAGGAAGGGTCAGGCGACAAGAGAAGGGTCTGTCAACAGCCCGCCGTGATATCTGTTATTCCTTTCTATTCCAATAACGCTTACATAGGGCCGTTGCTCAAACCACTGTGGTGTTAGGAATGACTGAGTGAGTCACCGACCAATGTATTTGGTTCTGTACTATGCACGGACCGAGGAACCTCATCACTCGTCAACACCACTTCTCATAGTCTGCGATGCACATTCCTCTCAGGTTCATGCAGCTTAGACCCGAGCAGTACACACTACTACAGATACTACAATAACACAGATTATCATACAAATCCTACACACTTCCAAATACACGGGGCTAAATGAATGTTATCAAAAGCCCTAAATGAATTATTATCAACAACACAATGATTCTACTATAAGATATTCTTTTAAAATGTAGTTATAGTAGATGCAACCATACACATATCAGCAAATTGAAGTTCTCCATTTGAAGCATTACATTTTTTTATTAAGTTTATTGTTTCAACATACAAACTTGCATGTGTTGTAGGAATTTGCTGTTCATCAGTGTTAGCCATGGCATAAAGGAGGGAAGAGGTTCATTATCCTGCGCTATAGCCTACTGTTATGCCTTGGCAAGAAAGAAGAAAGGAACATGCCTCAACACGTACTTTTAGGAGGACCAGATTTGATTACTGTATTTTTCCTAAGTGTGAT
Source organism: Meconema thalassinum (assembly GCA_946902985.2). NCBI lineage: Eukaryota > Metazoa > Arthropoda > Insecta > Orthoptera > Tettigoniidae > Meconema > Meconema thalassinum. Next base: position 416,765,140 of record OX336389.2, read on the forward strand.
CTTGACTCTCGCTGTTATTTTTCTTCGTTGACAACTTTTTAAATAAAACATGATGATTTCTAGCAGTATTGAGTGTTTTTCTTGTTTATCATTGAAAGTCCTATTTCTCCTTCCCCTTCACAGCATTTACTGTATTAGTGTGCGATGATTTTTTGATGTACTTACTGTATTTCACCCTGCAAAAATAGGTGAACTGGATATATTTTATAGGGAATATGAATGAACTACTGTATAGAAATTTTGTAATATCCAATTATTTTTCTGAAATTTCAGTCTCCTAATGAATTTGGCACTAATTGCACTAACAATTTTAGTGTGATCTGGTTACATCACCTGTTCCCTTAGCATTCTCTCTTAACATTTTACTATTATTGCTAACAGCATGAAGCATTTTAAGATATGAATATTCTCCCTTCCCAGTACTTTTCCTTTGTTGTTTATTCTAATAACTAATTGGTTATAGGCCTAATTGGGCGTACTGTGGTTAATTGGAAGGGACCATTTTTTAAAGGTGAGTAATAATATGCTGCAGGCCTTTTAGTAGCCTAATTCTTGTCACCAATGCAATATGCTCCAATTGCAACTGAAAGAAATGTAAACATGTAAATTATTGGTCAGGTCATGTCCTAAAATAGGGGCAGATAAGCTCGTAGTTCCGCCCCTTAAAACAACAATAACTAACTAACATTTCCTAAATGCTGTGATTGTTCATTTCAGAGTTCTGGAATTCACAATTTCCCACTTTGGTATTATTAAAAAAACCTGTTATTGGTATTTTGAATGTGATTTATTTCTAGTAGATCATATGATTATCTCCACACTTAAAAACGTGCTATAAGTAATGGGAAGATTGTGATTTTCGGAACATTGAAGTGGGCAGAGCATTTAAGACGACAATATTTAGCGGAACGAGGGGAGGGGGTGGGGGTAGGCTACCCGCACGGCCGTGCTACACGTCAACTAGTACTGCAGTCAAACACCAGACAGCGCTGAAGTCTTAGGTGCCAAGAATTAGCATGGCTGTCGGCTATCTGTAGTAGTAGGTAATCTGTGCCCTTTAGCACCCCCTTCTGCCGATGCTGTTTGAAATGATTCGCAAGACGACCACTAGATAGCAGTAGTTATCGGAGGCAAACAGGACACCAACCTGGTGCCATTAGTTCCAAGATTACGTAAAGAGATCTCTTTTGGAATTCTGTGGTAAGTAAATAATTTTCCTTTTCACCTAAGCCTAGAGTTTTTGACAAATGTCTTATTGATGAAATCTGGCAAACAGAAAAAATTTCTCCAGATTGGAAGATGGCGATCATCCATCCAGTATACAAGAAAGGTAGCAAAACGAACCCAAGCAATTACCGAGGGATCTCATTACTCTCGGTAACTTACGAAATTTTGTCCAAAGCCCTTTTGAACCGTGCCTATCTTCAACTGGATCCGCAGATTGGTGAATACCAAGGTGGGTTCCGGAAAGGCCGATCGTGTACAGAGCAAATTATCAATTTGAAAAACTCAATGTCTTACTTCTGTAAAATGTCAAACAAAAATTATGTCATTACTTTTGTTGACTTTGCAAAGGCCTATGACAGCATTGACCGTGAATCCCTTGTTGCTGTACTCTCAGAATTTGGATTAGATCGCAAGACAACATCAATCATCAAAGATACCCTCTTGAATACAAGTTCAAAGGTTAAATTTATGGGAGGACTGAGCGCAGAATTTTCAATTGATACAGGGGTGCGTCAAGGAGATGGATTATCTCCATCGTTGTTTAATTGTGCGCTCGAAAATGTTGTCCGAGAATGGATACGAGCTGGTGCACCATCCCATAGACTAGGACCAAAACTCAAAGGGATAACACTAGACTGTTTGGCATTTGCGGATGACATGGAGTTAATTGCTCCAAGCATTTCTGATGCCCAGAAACAACTTGAATTACTCCAAGAACAAGCAGCAAAAATCGGCTTACGGATTTCCTTTGACAAAACGAAATTTATGACGGATATTAAAACTGCTCTGAATACACTCCGCATCGGTAAATGTCAGGTCTCCCGAGTGAAAGACTTCAAGTATTTAGGTGAATGGATCAATGAAACTGGCAACGAAAGAAAAGCTATAGAAGCAAGACTACAGAAAATGGAAACTGCTTTCCATTTGACCAAACAAGTTTATAACAAAAAAATGCCTCTATTGGAATTGTAAAATTCAACATTATAAAACAGTAGTCTTGCCTGCAGCCCTTTATGCAGCCGAGACACTTAATCTACAACATAAAACACTGAGAAATCAATTGGAGATTAAGGAACGCAAAATCATGCGAAAAATGTTGGGACCAAGAATTAAAGATGGAATTCACCTTCCGAAACCTAATGCTGACATATATTTAAAAATAACTAAAATCACAGACACAATCCGTATGAGAAGGATCCAATTCATGGGACATTTGGACAGAATGGACCCAACTAGGTTAACAAATGAAATCTATACGTTTTTGCAGAAAAAGGCAACAAGGTCCAATTGTTACAAACAGGCGGAAAAGGACTTGGCTGAATTAGGTTTTCCCAATCTCAAGGATCGAGAGGAAATTAGGAAAATTACTAATACACGGGGTTTTGAGGCAGAAGAGAGAAGACCTACCAGACACGTCTGGTCGCAGCAACGAAGACTAGCTCAATCGTTGCGCATGAAGCGTTATTGGGCAAATATCAAGGCCAAGAAGTGTTGATTCCGTGTCGTCCTAGGAGACCCATTCGCGCAGAAGAAGAAGATAGGCTATTATAAATTTGGAATTAAATGGCGATTTAGAGGGTTATTTAAATTATATTAAATGTAGAACATATCATTTTCCATAATGCGAAAAAAAATAATGGATATTGACAAACACCTAGCGTGATAGCCAGTAGCGATGATGTGTATGTTGAATTTGGTAACACTGTATTATTGGTAACATTTGTGACGATAAGCGTTGAAATGGGAGTACGTTAAGCAATGAATACGGTGGATTATTTAATAAAAGCGCCCTTTTCTTCTCATTCACTAGAAGATAAAATAAAGGTTAAGGAATTAGGGAGACCGACGCCAGTTCTGAAAGTATAACAATTATGCAAAGATAAGCGGTGGGAGTGAGTGAGGAACCTCAGTCCTGAAACTTACAACAAAAATGAATGACTATGTGGTTGTGAAGTTAGGAATTCGTTCTTTTGCTTTCCCTGTTTGTTATTTGGAGGGGAATCCTCTTGGACTAAAAATTGTGTGACAGATTTGAAACATTTAGTGGACAAATTACGAAAACACGAGTGTTCTGCTGACCATAAGGACAACGTAATGAATCTTGCTGTGCTTGGGAAAGCAAACATCTAAAATTAATTGAGCACTGCTTACAGGCTTCAAGTTCAGCTTCACAATGAAAAGGTAAGAGAGAACAGAATATGTGCTATCTCTTCTTATTAACTGTGTCCGATTCTGAGGGGCTTATGAACTGGCTCTTCGAGGGCATGATGAATCAATGACGTCATCTAACCATGGAATTTTTCGTGGACTTGTGGATTTTAGTGCAGAGCTTAATGAATCAATGAAGACTCACTTAGAAAAAGCAAGTGTTTTTAAGGGAACTTTCAAAACTGTCCAGAATGAGTTACTAGATCGCATGCTTCAAGTATGCCATGGCCACATATCTGAAGAGATAAGAAATGCTGATTATGTAGCTATTATAGCAGATGAGATAAGTGACGTTTCCAACACATTTCAAATGGTGCTCCTTTATCGGTACGTGATAAGTGGCAAGATCATGGAGAGATTTTGACGTTTTTTTGAATCCTCCTCATCATACCGCACAGTCGCTCGCTTCTTGTATTTTTAACTAAATTGACATTCATTGAAAGGACTCTCCACATAAGCTAATATCTTAGGGCAATGATGGAGCGTCTGTGATGAGTGGTAACGACCGAGGTGTACAAGCGCGAGTTAGAGAGCAATATCCTCTTGCATTTTATATTCATTGTCATGCACATAAACTTAACTTAGTAATGTCCAACGAAGCCTCCATCAACCGCAGTGTCCGTATATTTTTTTCGAATCTGTCAGGAATATGCACTTTTTTTCCCATTCACCACAAAGAACAAAGATACTGGATGAAGTCGTAGGCCAGTGTCTTCCAAGAGTAGCTCCAACCAGGTGGAATTTTAATTCAAGGGCAGTGAATACAGTTTACGAACACCGGGTTGATCTAATAGCTTGCATGGAAGAAATTGAAAATCGGAATGAGATCAGACAACCATCAACTATTTCTCAGGCGAGTGGGCTAAGTACATCTTGTCTGATGGTACGAGTAGTGGTTTTTGGAGAGTTCTGGCACCTCCTACGGCTTTCCTCCTACAAGATGGCGGCGGCGCGATATCTCTCGAACGCATGGTCGGATTTAAACGAATGAGGTGTCGTTGAACGCGGGCTGAAACTCCCTTTCCAATGGACAACATATTGTCACCCCAAACTAAAACCTACCCCTACTAGGGGTGAAATTGTAATTTTTTAGAAAATCTCGCTTTTCAAGTGCGACATGTGGGAGTTTGAATGCTAATATGAAATTAAACGTTGTTACACACAAGAGACATGTGTATGGTGGAAATTCATGGCGATACCCCCTTTTGATTGATCCCTGTTGATTAGTCCCTTTTGATTGACGAGTCCCTGTTGACGGGTCCTTGTTGACGAGTCCCTGTGGACGGGTCCTTGATGACAGGTCCCTGTGGACGGGTCCTTGTTGACTGATCCCTTTGGACCGGTCCCTATGGACTGGCCCATGAATTTATCCAAATTGTGCCAAAGGGTCGAACTACACTTTTGTTAATATTTCACGGACCAATAAGGCTATGGACTTGTATGGGGTATTGTAGGACTTGGGATGACGCCCCCTTTTTGAATGTATTTTTAAATTTTGACGAAGGACCTAACTGCACTCTTGTTAATATCTCGCGAACCAATCATGCTAGTGACTTGTATGAGGGGTCCTAGCAATTGGGGCGATGTCCCCCTTTGGGGGGTGAAACTATCCTCTCCCCAAATTGAAAAATCAATATCTTGGAAACTATGAACCCTAAAATTAGGTGTGATAGCTCAAAAAATTGGTCATTAAATACTCTTTTACCACGATGGGTCATTTTACCCCTAAAACAATGAAAGTAGATATTACCGGGAAAAGGAGGGAATCAATAATCAGATTTGGACACATGAGGTGTTATAAGACCCAGGGTGACAATCCCTTCTTGAATTTATTATTTACTTTTTGAAATTTTGACAAAGGGCCTAACCACAGATTTTGAAAATTTAGATTTTTTTACTTTTAAATTTATTTTAATATTTTTTTTAGTAGAGAAAGACAGTACCGGTTGTGTTTAAACGAGCATGTCGCCGACCACGGTGGCCATGTCCAATGGATGAATCGATATTTTGTGAAGCATTGATTGAAGAGGGTCATGCGACGACTTGTTTTAAGAATATTTTTTATGATTATTCCTATGATGCATGCATTTATTTAAATATCCCAAATCGGCAAGGTTACATACTGATTTGAGATTTTATAAACTAATAATGGGATTTGGACACATAAGGTGTCCTAGAACTTGACATGACGCTTTCTTTTTTATGGCTTATGAATTTTCCCAAAAAGATTGAAAACAACAAGTTTCTCTTAATATATTGCAAACCCATAATGTTAGATGTTTATGGTGAGTGATGAAACATAGCTAGGTAGAGAAAGAATTATTGTAGGCTACACGTATGGTGACTAACAAGTCTTTGACCATTGAAACTTGTTTTTAAACCTGACCGTAGTACATAGGGAGTATAGGTTACAGGCATGACATGACAAACGGTGTGTACAAAATCCAATTTATCGATTCAAGAATTAAGAGTAGACTATCTTTAATTGATTGGTTAAAGAGAGTAGCTAAGAAAACAAGATGGTGACTACACTGAACCAAACCGAAACAATACAAACCTTTTTTGGGATGTCTAATGTTACTTGCTAACCGTTTTGTGCTGCAGTGGCAAGCACTTTTGGCTCTTACACTAGAGGTCTTAACTCGATTTTTAGCTTAAAGGCTTAGAACGAACCAAACTAAGAAAGACGGTTATGTGTGGTGCAGTGGTTATTAGTTTAGGCTAGGTTAAGTTAACCTATGGCCGCCATACCTGGCGTGTGCGTGCGGGGAAACATACGATTACGTCAGCAAAACATCTCATCTAGAGTTTCAAATTTAGGATTGCGCCTACTATCAATAGCGTCTACTACCAATTGCGCCTACTGTCAATTGAGCCTGCTATTAATAGCGCCTACTACCAAACGCGCCCACTATCAATTGCACATACTACCAATCGCGCCTACTATCAATTGCGCCTACTACCAATTGCATCCACTAAGAATAGCGCCTACTATCAATAGCGCCTACTATCAATTACGCCCACTACCAATCGCGCCTACTATCAATTGCGCCTACTACTAATCGCGCCTACTGTCAATTGCGCCTACTTTCAATAGCGCCTACTATCAATTACGTTCACTACCAATCGCGCCTGTCAATTGCGCCTACTATCAATTGCGCCTACTATCAAATACGCCTGCTACCAATCGCACCTACAACCAATCGCGCCTACTGTTACTCCGTCTACTACGAATCACGCCTATTACTAATCGCGCCTACTACTACTAATCGCACCTACTATCAATCGCGCCTACTGTCAATTGCGCCTACTATCAATTACGTCCACTACCAATTGCGCCTACTGTCAACTGCGCCTACTATCAATTGCGTTGCGTATGAATAGCGCCTGCTATCAATTACACCTGGTAAAAATCGCTTCTAGTAAAAATCGCGCTCAGTATAAATCATAATCAGGATAAAACGCGCCCAGTATCAAACGCGTCTACTAATCGTACCTACTAAAATTGAGCGTGCTATAAAACGCACCCAGTATACATTGCTCCTACTAACCATGGCTACTATCAATTACAGTCAATAAAAATCATAATCACTATAAATTGTGTTCAGTATAAATATTGACAATGACCAATGTGTGTGTAAATCACTTGTAGTCTAAAAATTGTTCATGTAATTATTATTCCTGACAGTACTTCCAATAAAGATGGAACTGTTATTTGGCGATGCTCAAAACAACGATCTAAAAAGTGTTGAGGAATGATTAAAACAAAAGACTCCAACGTACTTACTCCAAACGAGCATCATTGTGAATCTCAAATTAATACACATTTAAATGGACAAAATACTCTATTCAAGGTAAAAAAGCAAGTCGAAGAAAAAAATATTGCTGCTCAAGATAGTGCAGTGTTTGTTCAAAATCACTTATCATGTCCTCAAAAAGTTATGTTAGGACAGTTGTCAACGTCTAAGAAACCCTTAACACTATTAAAAGCAATGCAGACTTTACAAGAGGTCTCTGTGGAAAAGGAACAAGAGGAATTGGATAGTTCTAGTGATGTTGAGGATGATGATGATGATGATGGTGACAATGACTATCATAATTTTGATGATAATGTTCATAATGATGATGATGATGATGATGATGATGATGATGATGAGGATAATGAAAAAGAAGAGGATGAGGGTTTTATGTCTATAAAACCATTGCGACTTCCCCAGTTTTTAAGAACAAGAGTACCTGGAGAAAGTTATAAAAGGATCTACAACAAGCGTTGTGTTTAAAAGTCTATATCAAACAATGGTAAATAGAGAGAGTTGTATTCAGTGTGTATCTATTATAAAATGAATTTAATAAAAATATTTAATGGTTATTGTCTGCTTTTTCTTAATTACTATCACTACATCCTCCCACTATTAATGCAATTGTTAACCATCGACAGTCTCTAGCTATGTCTAGAAAGAGAGAGTGGACTTAAACAATACACTCTATCTATGGTTTGAATATCGAGTATCATAATAATACAGTATCGCTAAGCTATGTTAAAGCAATAGTTATGTCAGGTAAGGGGTTCAAATCCTTGCTTTCTTCTATTGAAAATGTGAACATAAGTCAAACGCCTTAACCACTCGGCCAACCTGACAGTTAATAATGTAATTTGTTTTGTGCACTTGAGTGTTTACAACATTTTCCAGCGTACATTGACTCAACCACTTGCTCGTTTTTAAATGTAGATTTTTGTTTTTATTCCATAGCATTGTAGTTATGAGTCTTGAGAACTGGGTGTTTAATATTGGGTTAAAGGCGTCTTAAAATAATTTTAGAAAAGCTCTCAGGTATCGTGTCATGGGTTTTAGTAATGCATTACTGTTTGTTGACTAGCATTTACCATTACACAACATTATTTTGGTAAGCTCTACATGTTGTTTGAGTCTTCAGCCTTTTGACTGGTTTAATACACTTCTCCATGACTCCCTGTCCTGAGCTAATCGTTTCATCTCTATATAGCTACCACACTCCACATCCAAGGCTATCTGTTTAACATATTCTAACCTTGGTCTACCCCCTACAGTTCTTGTCATCAACACTTTCTTCCATAAGTAAGTTTGCTATTCCTGGGTGTCTTAGTATGTGTCCTACCAACCTATCGCTTTACTTCATTAGCAGTCGCCAGAAACATCTCTCCTCTCCCACTTGTCTTAATACCTCTTTGTTTGTAACCTTAGTTACCCATCTAATCTTCAACATTCTCCTGTAACACCACATTTCAAACACTTAAATTCTCCACTTTTCTGCCACACCAATAGTCCAAGTTTCACTTTCATAGAGTGTCACGCTCCAGACAAAGGTCTTCAAAAATGACTTCCTAATATCTGAATCTATATTCAATGTCAACAAATTCTGTAGAAATGCTTTCCTTGCCTGAGCTACATAAGAAAGCTAATCGTCTCTGGTATAGTGTCTTGTTTAGCAAACATAGTCGCTCAGTAGGTCTATGCATTTGTTGTATATAACCCAAAATAGCAAACAGTTTTTCTAAAACCCTAGTCACTGGTCAATAACAAGCATAGTTGCCAAAGTGTTTCGTTGGTAGATAACTCATGTCTGGTTAGTCAATTCTTATTGCAAGGCCAGTCAACACCCAAAAATTCATCTTAATATATAATCTAATCATATTTCTATCTACATACCAGTGTCTAATGAATAGCCAATATTAGTTTGGTCTTTACCTAAAATCTAAAATCCAATATGAAATTTATAAAATCCAAAACCAAAAAATTATAGTATAGAAAACATAATTCCAAGTAATACAAATCCTTATATGTTTTTCTTTAATAATTAGTTACCAAAAATTAAAAGTCATGACATTATGGTTTGGTCTTTTTGTAAAATCTAAAATGTAAATTCTAAAGTCTAAAATCAAAAACATATCAAAATTCTTACTTCATTAACTGTATATTGAACCCAGTCCACCTTTGTATTTGTAATCTAAGTAATAATTTGAAAAAAGAAATACAAGTGTAAACAGTCTTAAACATTATCCCTGCTTTTTTATATGTTTTTGACATGCGTATTAACCTAAAATCAAACCCTGGTCTACCTTAGTCAAAGGCTAATAACTTAACCACTGCACCACCATAACCGTCTTTCTTAGTTTGGTTCGTTCTAAGCCTTTAAGCTAAAAATCGAGTTAAGACCTCTAGTGCAAGAGCCAAAAGTGCTTGCCACTGCAGCACAAAACGGTTAGCAAGTAACATTAGACATCCCAAAAAAGGATTGTATTGTTTCAGTTTGGTTCAGTGTAGTCACCATCTTGTTTTCTTAGCAACTCTCTTTAACCAATCAATTAAAGATAGTCTACTCTTAATTCTTGAATCGATAAATTGGATTTTGTACACACCGTTTGTCATGTCATGCCTGTAACCTATACTCCCTATGTACTACGGTCAGGTTTAAAAACAAGTTTCAATGGTCAAAGACTTGTTAGTCACCATACGTGTAGCCTACAATAATTCTTTCTCTACCTAGCTATGTTCCATCACTCACCATAAGCATCTAACATTATGGGTTTGCAATATATTAAGAGAAACCTCGTTGTTTTCAATATTTTTGGGAAAATTCATAAGCCATAAAAAGAAAGCGTCATGTCAAGTTCTAGGACACCTTATGTGTCCAAATCCCATTATTAGTTTATAAAATCTCAAATCAGTAAGTAACCTTGCCGATTTGGGATATTTAAATAAATGCATGCATCACAGGAAAAATCTTAAAAAATATTCTTAAAACAAGTCGTCGCATGACCCTCTTCAATCAATGTTTCACAAAATATCGATTCATCCATTGGACATGGCCACAGTGGTCGGCGACATGCTCGTTTAAACACAACCGGTACTGTCTTTCTCTACTAAAAAAAATATTAAAATAAATTCAAAAGTTTAAAAATCTAAATTTTCAAAATCTGTGGTTAGGCCCTTTGTCAAAATTTCAAAATGTAAATAATAAATTCAAGAAGGGATTGTCACCCTGGGTCTTATAACACCTCATGTGTCCAAATCTGATTATTGATTCCCTCCTTTTCCCGGTAAAATCTACATTCATTGTTTTAGGGGTAAAATGACCCATCGTGGTAAAAGAGTATTTAATGACCAATTTTATGAGCTACCACACCTAATTTTAGGGTTCTTAGTTTCCAAGATATTGATTTTTCAATTTGGGGAGAGGATAGTTTCACCCCCCCAAAGGGGGACATCGCCCCAATTGCTAGGACCCCTCATACAAGTCACTAGCATGATTGGTTCGCGAGATATTAACAAAAGTGCAGTTAGGCCCTTTGTCAAAATTTAAAAATACATTCAAAAAGGGGGCGTCATCCCAAGTCCTACAATACCTCATACAAGTCCATAGCCTTATTGGTCCGTGAAATATTAACAAAAGTGTAGTTCGACCCTTCGACACAATTTGGATAATTTCATGGGCCAGTCCATAGGGACCAGTCCAAAGGGATCGGTCCAAAGGGATCAGTCAACAAGGACCCGTCCACAGGGACCTGTCAACAAGGACCCGTCCACAGGGACTCGTCAACAAGGACCCGTCAACAGGGGCTCGTCAATCAAAAGGGACCAATCAACAGGGATCAATCAAAAGGGGGGTATCGCCATGAATTTCCACCGTACACATGTCTCTTGTGAGGAACGTTTAATTTCATATTAGCATTCAAACTCCCACATGTCGCACTTGAAAAGCGAGATTTTCTAAAAATTACAACTTCACCCCTAGTAGGGGTAGGTTTTATTTTGGAAAGGGAGTTTCAGCCCGAGTTCAACGACACCTCATTCGTTAAAATCCGACCATGCGTTCGAGAGATATCGCGCCGCCACCATCTTCTAGGAGGAAAGCCGTAGGAGGTGCCAGAACTCTCCAAAAACCACTACTGTTACGTTTATGTTCTGGATGTCATTTTTCCATAAGATCATGCCACATGTCGACATTTTGTATTGTCAACTCCTTGTGTGCGAAGGAATGCGGTGCGGAGTATAGTCTGTGATGGTATATGAGCTGAAAATTTCCAAAATGTCTTTGTCTCGCACATTGAGCAGTGACCTGGGACTTCGTGTTTACAAACCACGGAAAGGACACCTCCTCACAAATGCGCGGAAGGAACAGATGCTCTTAAAATCAAAACGCTTACTGTCGCGTTACGCAGCAAATGGCACCGAAAAGACCTTTTTACTGATGAAAAAATTTTCAGTGTTGAGGAGACATCTAATGCCCAAAATGACAGGGTATATGCCGCATGCTCTGCACATGCTGCTGAAAATGCTCCAAGGATCCAGAAGGCGTGAGCTACGAAGGTAGCACGGACCTCCATTTCTGTGAGAAAGGGGTGAAAACGTCGGCCAAAATGTATCAAGAGACAGTGCTGGAGCCATTGGTCAAGAAACTCAACAACACCGTCGTCCATGGAGAACGCTGGAGCTTCCAGCAGGATTCGGCCCCAGCACATAAGGCTCGACCTTCACAGGAGTGGCTTGGGGCCAATGTTCTGGACTTTATTTCGACCTCGGATTGGCCTTCTGCAAGTCCGGAGCTTAACCCACTGGACTACAAATTGTGGTCCAAGCTTCAGGAGATGCCTTGCAAGAAGAGATATCCAAATATTGAAAGTTTAAAGTGTTCTCTTTTGAGGCAGCAGCAGATTTTCCTATGAAAGTCGTGCGTATTTCAATTGATAAGTGGCCACAAAGACTTAAGGGCTGTGTTCGTGCCAAAGGTGGCCATTTTGGATAAATATATATGATTTTGATTCGTTACACATCCATTTCACTAATATCATTAGGATATTAAAATATCTCAAACCATTTAGTGTAAATTTATTGGAAACTTTGCGACAGTATTTATGGTAAGACTAGGTACACAGTTAAATTTATATTTTAACATGTAGCATGTATTCAGTTTGAAAACGTAACAGTATGATAAATAATTCCCATAAATGTAACTGTATGTTAAATAAGATAGTAAGTACAGGGCTTTATTTATATGTCAGGACTGTCACGATCGGCTGTTACGTGTGCATTAGCTGTAATTCCCCTTGTTACCTCTATGTCCACTTGTCTTTCAGCTACATTGCTATCCCTCCCCTCACCACACGGCCATCCCTAGCTCATTCTTTTGCTAAGATTGTTAGACAGTTAACTTAAGAGCTGCGCATTCTTTTTGGAAAAAATATTTTAAATACGAATCTGCTCACCGTGTTCGCACACAATTTATTCTTCAGTTTCCTGGTCAATTGCCTCCATCCAGGAATGCAATTCACGACATTGTGAAAAAATTAGAAACCACTGGTTCTGCAGTAAACAGAAAACACGAGCGGAAAAATAGTTTTAACAGAGGAAAATATAGACGAAATATGCGCAAATCTTGAACGTACACCAACAAAATCACTTCCAAAGTTAGCACAACAAGTGTGAATTTCAGGTCTTTCTGCCCATAAAGCATAAGGGTACACGAGTCCATTGTTTGAAACAAGATAACCCTGCAGCAAGAGTGCATTATTGTGAGTGGTTTCTTTCGCCAGTGACTGAAGGATTAATTTATCCTGAGCTAGTGGCCGTTTCCTACGAGGCGTGGTTCCGCCTAAATGGCCATGTAAACACTCAGAATACTCGCTATTAGTGTTCTGAAAATACGAATCGCATTATGGAATTCCTATAAATGCTTTAAAATAAACCATTTTGTTTATTTCTTGGGTGAATTCCATATTATCATTAATTTAAAATACCACAGGTTTCAGCCTAGTCAATGTATAACTCTTCTTCAGCACATAATTTTTTAACAATTTTAAACACAAAGACCACTGTAATTATATAGGACATATGCCATAAATTATTAAAAACAAGTTCATATTTTCAAATTTGTAAAACATAAACAATGATATGAAAGTCTATTTACTGTTCTTTAAATTGTTGTTTTTCTATATATACAGTACAATATTTATTATAAGTACAGTAATGTCTTAATATAACATAGTTGAATCTTTTAATTCTATAATACACACATCAAAAAAAGTTTTGCATCACCTCGGTTCCCAGATCTCCGGCATATAGACGTTGACTGTGTATATTGTATCAAAGATACAGTCCCTTTGACTGTTCATAGATGTCACTAAAACTGCTCAAAGATGTAAACAACCATGCATGAGCAGGGCGTATTAGACGGAGGGGGTACGACAGCCGATCAGTTCCAGTCATTCCACCAGGACGAAGGTACGCTGCTCATGTTGTCTGTAGTTCTACCATGCCTAGAAGGTCAATACCGCAGTTCGATCGCGTCCGCATTGTTACTTTGTGTCAAGAAGGGCTCTCAACAAGGGAAGTTTCCAGGCGTCTCAGAGTGAACCAAAGCGATGTTGTTCGGACATGGAGGAGGTACAGAGATACAGGAACTGTCGATGACAGGCCTCGCTCAGGCCGCCCAAGGGCTACTACTGTAGTGGATGACCGCTACTTACGGATTGCCGCTCGGAGGAACCCTGACAGCAATGCCACCATGTTGAATAATGCGTTTCGTTCAGCCACAGGACGTCGTGTTTCAACTCAAACTGTGCGCAATAGGCTGCATGATGCGCAACTTCACTCCCGACGTCCATGGCGAGGTCCAGCTTTGCAACCCCGACACCATGCAGCGCGGTACAGATGGGCCCAACAACATGCTGAATGGACCCCACAGAATTGGCATCACGTTCTCTTCACCGATGAGTGTCGCATATGCCTTCAACCAGACAATCGTCGGAGACGTGTTTGGAGGCACCCTGGTCAGGCTGAACGTCTTAGACACACTGTCCAGCGAGTGCAGCAAGGTGGTGGTTCCCTGATGTTTTGGGGTGGCATTATGTGGGGCCGACGTACGCCACTGGTGGTCATGGAAGGCTCCGAAACGGCTTTACGATACCTGAATGACATCCTCCGACCCATAGTGCACCCATATCGGCAGAATATTGGAGAGGCATTTGTCTTCATGGACGACAATTCTCGACCTCATCGTGCACATCTTGTGAATGCGTTCCTTCAAGATAACGACATCGCTCGACTACAGTGGCCAGCATGTTCGCCAGACATGAACCCTATCGAACATGCCTGGGATATGTTGAAAAGGGCTGTTTATGGACGTCTTGACCCACCAACCACTCTGAGAGATTTACGCCGAATTGTCGTTGAGGAGTGGGACAATTTGGACCAACAGTGTCTTGATGAACTTGTGGATAGTATGCCACGACGAATACAGGCATGCATCAATGCAAGAGGACGTGCTACTGGGTATTAGAGGTAGTGGTGTGTACTGCAATCTGGACCACAAATGCTGAAAGTCTAGCTGTATGATGGTACAACATGCAATGTGTGGGTCTCATGAGCAATAAAACGAGCTGAAATGTTGTTTGTGTTGATCTCTATTCCCTTTGTATTTAAAGGTTCCGGAACTCTTGGAACCGAGGTGATGCAAAACTTTTTTTGATGTGTGTATATAATTGGAATATTATCTTAGCTGAATTAATCTTGGAAACTTGTTTGAAAACTTAATGCATGCGAAGTAAATGTCATATTATTGAATTGTGGTTTTATGGAATCTTCTTTCTTTATTTGACTTTGTCAATACGGCTCTCATAATTGTTGTAACTCTGAAAGGACCATCTACATTGATGCTATAATGAAAGAAAACCTAATTAATATTGAAAACATTGATTCAAATCGGAAATAGTTTAAGAATATAAAGATATTTTCATGTAAGTAAGATTTTACATTGTATGCTCCACAACTCTTAACTTCTTTACTCCCTACATGGCAGCAAAATGCAATTTTGAAGCTTGTGGCAACAGTGAATTTCTGCTTCTAAACTGCCATATCGTGTATTGCGGTAGCATATTATGACAGTAGAAAAATTTTCTGCACCAGAGATGGTTATGCAGTATTTTATTTACATTTCATTACAAGGCTTGCATCGCTTTAAAGACTACTATCTTGGAAGTGCTTTTTCTCACTTGTGGCAGTCTTCTTCCATGTATGCGATATCATTCCTAAGGGAACTATACTTGAAGCATGGTCCCAATGCTTAGCAATACAGTTACTGTAAAGTATTCTATTTGCAGACATACCTAATACGCTGTAATTCAAGCTTTTGTAGCATCAGATGAATTATGCAACAGTATTTATATATTTCAGAAAACTCATATTTTGAAAATCCTCATAAATTACTTTTGGCAGCACCCTGTAAAACGTTATGCAAAGGAATGAATTTGACAGAAAAACTGACTTTGTATACACCTACTCTTGCAGTCTCTAAGATTTCCACTTTATAGCTGTACCCCCATTCCTATATGTCCTTTCGAAGAACACTGCTTTCTGAGGACGGAATGAGGAATATCGAGACTAGCTCGTTGGTGGAAGTTGGGCCTAATCCCAGGATCAGCAAGGAAGAAATTTTAAGATTACCTCAACAAGGATAAGAGTTTGCCAATAATAATTAGTTTCCATTCAGAAAAATAAACAAATACAAAAGCAAGTTAAAAAAAACATAAGAGCCTACGTACCCTTGAAAAATAAAAGTAATAAACATACAGTCGTTGCCAGTAAATACAATAAAAAGAAATTAAATTGCACTACAATCGATGCAAAGGGACACGGGGCCTAGCTTAAATGAAAATTGAATGAAATAGTCTTTAAATAAACAATTAGTTCTTTGTACAAGAAAAAAACTTTCTTCGGCCTTTCCCAATTAATTGGGGTCGCCGGAGCCAACCAGGCTCATTATGGTTTTGACCGGGGATTTAAGGCCAGATGCCCTTCCTGACGCCACATGATTTTTCAGGTTAAAATTCTACCCCGCTGTCACCGGGATTCGAACCCCGGCCGTCCGGGTGAAAGACGAGCAGCTAAGCCACTGCGCCATCACGCTCCCCCAGTTGTTTGTACAATAATTAATACAAAGAATTGGTTTAACAAATATAAAATACATAATACATTATATATATTCAAATAACCCTGGCGGCAGTACACAATAGAACCTAATGCGTTTGGAACAAAACTAAAAATAATATCCACCACTAAACCGAATCTTAGTTCCGTACTTAAAACCTCCCTCGTTCACAATTAAACTGAATTACACAAATGATAAATTAAACAAGAAATGGATGGTCCCCCACTAGGTACTGAACCCATATTTTATGAACCTGTGTATAAGTCACAAGGCGAGACTCGAACCGTATTTGCGTGAAAATTTATGTTACGATTTAAAGGAAAAGATATAGGAAAACCATCTACACATAAAAGCAACCCGCTTGACAAGAAAAGGACGGAGAGAAAGATATACAATATATATATACAGGGTGTATCTTAATAGCTCTGCGTGCTATGTAAAGAACGATGCCGCAATCGGATTGTTGAAAAAAAATCCCTTCGAGAAAATGAGGTTACTTTGTTACTTCCGGGCGCGCGATTCAAATCGACAAACTCGCCGTATTTTCTGAGCCAGAGCGTGAGCCGCTGGCCTCTGCTGTGCTTCAGGCAAGGGAAGGGAGTGTGATAGAAGGAGACAGAGATATGCTGGCGGGAATGCGCAAGATTCCTCGTTCGCCTCGCGCAGAATTGTCCTTGTCCCTTTCAGGCAATATCCAAATTTGTTTACTAAGCAGCCGTAATCACACAGACAGTAATAAAGACACACTTGTCAGCCATGAAATGTACCCAATAGTTTCTCTTCTCATCTGTTCGTCTCAATAAATTTATAATTTGACATACACAAGGATACCGTTGTACAATCGTGCATTTATTTACTCACAACATTGTTAATGGAAAGAAATAATACAGAACGAAAGAAACAATACACCCAATGGTTTGATTACAGGAAATGTTCAATATGCCCCCCCCCCCCCCCCTCCAACTTCGATGCACAGTTCGCAGCGGTACAATGCCGGCCCAAATATTAACACTAAACCTATGCTGGAATGAGCGAACCACTGACCCATGAAGGTTTTCATCCGCCCAAAAATGCAGATTTCTGGAGTTTGCCTCGCCTTCTCTCATAAATGTAGCTTCATCCGTTAAAAGGAATGACGACAAAAAGTGTTGAAGATTTCCATAGCTGTTTAAGACCCACCTTGCAAATGTTGGGCGTTGTGGGTAATTCAGAGGTGATAGTTCTTGCACCGATTGATAGCGATAAGGGTACAATTGCTGGTCCTTCCAAACCCTCCACACCGTCATATGAGAAGCGCCAACATTCGTCATGATAGACCTGGTTAAAGGATTTATCATTTATTTCTTCTAATGCAGCCTCTTCAAACTCTGGGGTCCGCACCGACGCCGTCCTGCCAGCGAAGTGCATCTGAGGCACGAAGCTCCCTCCTTCATGCAGTCGCCTGTCAATTGACACGAAGGTTGAATGATGAGGTTGGTGGCGATTAGGGTCCCGGACGCTATATTTCCGTGGGGCATCTCTCCCGTTGCCATTTGCTGTGCCATAAGCTAGGTGCATATCAGCCATTTCTTCATTAGTGTACCGAAACGGAGCCATTCTCACCAACTTATGCCGCAAAGTAGTAGCAAATGTGTGTAGAACAAAGTGTACACTGCCCACCGGGGCCGAGCACGCGAGTGCGGCAGTCCCACCAGTTTATCTCTTTCTCCGCCTGAAGCACAGCAGTAGCTAACGGCTTGCACTGTGGCTCAGCAACTGCGGCGAGCTCGTCAATTTGAATCACGCGCCCGGAAGTAACAAAGTAACCTCATTTTCTTGTAGGGAAAAACTTTCTCCGCCAATCCGATTGCGGCATCATCTTTTACATAACACCCCCCTGTGGGTGGGGGGTTTAGAATACACCCACGGTATCCCCTGCCTGCCGTACGAGGCAACTAAAAGGGGCGACCTTGGCTATTCTTTTAGGTTTCCGGCTTGTCTTGCGAATTGGACCTCCCGTGGGTGGGAGGGATGGAATACACTCACAGGTATACCCTGCCAGTCATAGAAGGCGATTAAAAGGGTTTCTTTGCCCAGGTCCCCTTTACAGGTTTGACAGCCAGCTCTAAACGCCACACATTGTGCGATATAACTCTCATTAGGCTATATCGCACGCCTTTTCCGTTCATGTTTTTGAGGTCTGGCACTCAAAATTAATATGTGCGTGCAGTCAGGGGAAGGGCCACCTAAGTGTGCGACTACGCTCGAGAGCCTGTTCGGTCTGGCCACACCGAGAGGTGGGTGCGCCATGTACCCTGCAGTAGTATCCGCCTGACAACGCAGGTCCCCGCACAGCTGCATGCCTGTGCTGGAAAACTCTCTAGTATATGCCAAGGGGTACATGCCTGTATGGCATGTCAAACATCGGACCCCCGGGCAATGCCTTCCAAGCTAGGCGGGCCTTGCCTTGTCTGGGTAGCGCCTACAGAGACAGCCCGTGATTGGAGTCGGTGGCATTCAGGGACGAAGAAATGGCCATGGGAAAAAGTGCATCTTCCCCCACCCAAGTCTTTAAATTTTGATTCCCTAAGGGGTTCTACTCCTCGGGAACAGTCTGTAGGTTCCAATAAGGGTGCTAATACCCCCAAGGTTTTGGTCGCGGGGATGATTTCAAGCTTGTCAAATCGATTTTGTTTTCTCGCCACATAGAAAGTGTCTATGGTGAGCTTGAGAAAGTACAAAAGATAAGAAACGGTAGCCTGTTGCTCAAGACCAGAACGGCTGAGCAGGTAGACAAACTTTTGACGTGTGACCACTTTGGCGAAATTCCCGTCAAAGTGGAAAAACATAAGTCTCTCAATCAGGTCCGAGAGGTGGGTGCGCCATGGACCCTGCAGTAGTATCCGCCCTGACAAGGCAGGTCCCCGCACAACTGCATGCCTGTGCTGGAAAACTCTCTAGTAGGGACCTGATTCTGAATACTGACAAGGAACTCAAGGAGGATATGAAGCACCGTCACGTGACCGATGTCGGGCGCATTACGCGCAAGGACAACGGTCAGGTCGTTGACACGGGCGCTTTCATAATTTCATAAGAGTGCTCAGTACTCCCGGAGAAGGTTAAGGTCACAAGCTATCGTTGTGATGTCAGGCCAGTAGTGTGGTAAGGAGAGGGCTGCACCACTTCTTTTTGAACCCTCCTCGTATCGGCCCCGAACCTGATATCTCGCTAACCAAACATGGGATTAGAACCTGCAGGGTGTCCTAGCACTCGTAGTGACGTCCCCTACTTTCCTATAGCCTCTTAATTTAATTAAAAGACCAAAACTAAAAGGTCATTCGCGAGTAGTGGGGTAGTGTTGGTTTCCTCAAGTCGCGCTCGTGCTTGAATATGTATGCCTATGTTGGGAAAGGGTTAGGTGGTGGGAAAGGAGTAGGGTCGAGTGAGGGGTCGTTTGGATGGTATTTTTTCCGCTCTAGGTGATGGTGAGGTTATTTTTTAAAATGGATGGAATTGGGAAACGCCATTTGGGGTAAACATGTTGTTTTTTGACATTATGGCGATGAATGTCTTTTTGTACGCCAGTGCACTTGAGGAGTTTTGTAAGAGGGCGGGCTTTTTAAATGATGATTTATAAATGAGAGTTTTTTAATATGTATTGAAATAAACCCCAAAAACTAATAGGTCATGGGCTTTTTACTATCTCGCTAACCAATAATCGGATTTAAACCTATGGGGTGTCGTAGGACTCGTGGTGAACTCCCCTTTTCTATGGATGGGGTATATTCACCCCAAAATAAAAACTACCCTTACCCGGGGGATGAAATAGTAATTTACTTTTTGTACGCCTGCGCATTTGTGGATTTTGTAAAAGAGCGGGCTTTTTAAATGATGATTTATAAATGAGTGTTTTAATATGTATTGAAATAAACCATAAAAACTAATAGGTCATCGGCTTTTTAGTATCTCGCTAACCAATAATCGGATTTAAACCTATGAGGTGTCGTAGGACTCGTGGTGAACTCCCCTTTTCTATGGACGGGGCATATCCACCCCAAAATAAAAACTACCCTTACCCGGGGGTGAAATAGTATTTTTTGTATGTGCGCACACGGACGGCTTTTGTCAAAAAGACCTAACTATACGTTTGTTAATATTTTCCGAACCCCTGATGGGATTTTGCCATAGGCAGTATCCTAACCCTGGGGGTGACTCCCCGTTTTTGAATGTATGATTCGTTTTTGTCAAAAGGGCCTAACTACACTTTTGTTCATATCTCGCGAACCAATCATGCTAGGGACTTGTATGAGGGGTCCTAGCACTTGAGGCGACGTCCCCCTTTGCGGGGTGAAACTACCCCCCAAAATTGAAATATCCATATCTTGGTAACGAAGAAGCCTAAAATTAGGTGTGATAGCTTAAAAAATAGGGGATGATATAGGCTTTTACCTCGATTGATCATTTCACCCCTAAATCAGTAAATAGTCATGTTATAAAAAAACGTGTTAAACACCTAAAAATGATATATGAACCTAAGATCTTTTGTTTTTGATGAAAAATAGCAGGGGGGTGAAAACCACCCCCCAAACTGAAAAATCCATATCTCAGAAACGAAGAAGCCTAAAATTAGGTGTGATAGATTAAAAAATAGGGGATGATATGGGCTTTTACCTCGATTGGTCACTTCACCCCTAAAACAGTAAATAGTCATGTTATGGGAAAAAAACGTGTTAAACACCTAAAAATGATAAATGATCCTAAGATCTTTTGTTTTTGATGTAAAATAGCAGGGGGTGAAAACAACCCCCCAAATTGAAAAATCCATATCTTGGAAACGAAGAACCCTAAAATTAGGTGTGATAGCTTAAAAATAGGGGATGATATGGGCTTTTACCTCGATTGGTCATTTCACCCCTAAAACAGTAAATAGTCATGTTATGGGGAAAAAACGTGTTAAACACCAAAAAATGATATATGAACCTAAGATCTTTTGTTTTTGATGAAAAATAGCAGGGGGGGGTGGAAACAACCCCCAAATTGAAAAATCCATATCTAGGAAACGAAGAAGCCTAAAATTAGGTGTGATAGCTTAAAAAATAGGGGATGATTAGGGCTTTTACCTCGATTGGTCATTTCACCCCTAAAACAGTAAATAGTCATGTTATGGGGAAAAAACGTGTTATACACCTAAAAGCATAAGCGTTTTATGAAACCATGCTTTAATGGACATGTGTATGGAGGATGATGGTTATTACTATTATTAGGTAATTATGGATTAATGTGTGTATAGATAACTAACCAGTGGGGAGCGTGATGGCGCAGGTGCTTAGCTGCTCGTCCTTACCCGGACAGCTGGGGTTCAAATCCCCGGCCAAAACCAAAATGAGCCTGGTTGGCTCCGGCGACTTAAAATAATAGGGAAAAGCCGAAGAAAGAAAAAAGAAGAAGAAAGAAAGGTAACTCACCAGTTATTGGTTGGAGGTGTTGAAGAAGTCGGGATGGCCAACCCTTGCCATGGTTCACGAATGCACTCGAAAAAGTTTTACCTGTCAAGACTCAGTCTACCCTGTTGCAGCCTTTAGAAAAAAAATCGAACCGGGGCCTCAGTGGTGACAGTGGACTTATATTCATGATGCTTTTTAAACAAACATACGCTTGCATAATACCGCTGGGTTGAATCTGCACAGAGACACTGGCTTTGGTTTGTCTAGTGTGCCTTGCTGATAACAGCACAGCGATCTTGTCAGCAAATTTCATATTACTCATCTGCTTGATAGCGGACGTGCTCTGCACCGTGTTATCATACAGGTCATGACTAGATCGTTGTTAGGTTTGACAAAGGCTTAGTGAACCTTATTGCAACCTTGAAATGAATGTCATGGTATAGTCGGGGTTGGAAGCCAAAACCTTAGGGTTGACAACCAAGTAGGTTAACCACTACACGGTGAGATGGTCAAATAATAATGTAACAGAACATATAGAAACGTTTTCTATAGTTTAACGAATTGGCATACCATGAGAGGTGTAGGTAATGGAAATTGAATCCTTAGCTGATGATTATACTACTTTCCATGCGCAAGTATAAGCTATCATGTTAGAAAAAGAATTGTATGGCTTGTTTTAAACGGAGAATAATAATTGTGTTTACTGTGAAACACAAATCTGAATTTAAAATTAATTTAAAATAATTAATAATTTAAAATTAGTTTAGTACGCTGAAGTTAAAATGAATAATGATCACGTTACAGACAGCAAGTTTCAACGCCATGAGAACTAAGTGAACAAAGAATAAAATTCATGAGCCAGTGAGGAATTCAACATGCTATACTTTGGACAAAAGAGAAGCGTTCTACAAACTTAACCACCAAGCTGTCCTATCGACCCTCAATGGTTTGGGTCATCGTAAAGATGAAAATTAAATCTAAGCTGTAACTTAAACTAACTACACTCTTATATACTAGAAGAAGAAATGGAAAACAAAAGGGCAATAGGCCAAATAAAGGACAGAAGGAATAAAAAATGGCCCTCAACCCTCAAGCATAAGGATTGAGGGAGTTGGAAGGAAGGAGAGCCATGAAAGGCAGATAAAAAGTATACTAGGAGTGGTTTTGCCCCAGAGGTAATGGATAAAGAGGAGGAAAACTGGACTCAGCTCAGAAATCCCTTGGGGTCGCCAACTTCCAAACTGATCAGCCCTTGAGGGTGTAGCCATATGCAGAGTGCACCGCAAGTGGTGGGGCTAAATACACCCTACCTTCTTGAGGGGGCTTGAGCAAAAGACAGGAAATAACATGAAAATAAAAACAAGGCTGCCTCCTCACACTAGTAGGATATCAGAAAAAATAAATAAACAAGGGCCAATGAAGTTGCAAAAGGGAGAGACTCCCTAGGGCTCGGATACTCTAATCATGTTGGGGTCGGTAGAGAACAAGAGTTGAGCAAGTGTGGTCGACAGGAAATAAGACAGAGAGGAGCCTAGCACAAGTTAGTGGAAGCAATGACGGTCTTAGCTGGGACTCCGTGATCGTCAACCTACATGACACTAGATATGACGCCCAGGGGTGGAATTAAAGACCTCTATTGTTTTATATCACTGGCTTTTAAGAACGCTAACACATGGCATGCCTCATAATGCAATACTGGTCCTAGGGTATGCAAAATTGTATTAGAAACTCAGCTAATAATTGTGTGCTTGCCCATGATTATTTTCCCAAGGACTGATAACCATGATTTCCAAGCCCCTAAGTAAGACAAAAAACAAATGATTTTCATTTTCCAATGAGTTGGGGTGAGGTGAGGTGAGTTTTCTATACACCAAACTGTTGTGGTTTCCCACTTCTACTTCAGGCAAATGCACATTTGATGTTAAGAATAGTCAAATGGTTTGCAACTGCCCAATGCTAGGACCTGATTAGTGGCTTTTAAAAACTGGAATGGAATGGAGTACACTTCCCCCAAAACCAACAAGAGGAGTGTTCGATCCCCCACAACAACCATTCTTAAAGTCAATATAAATGACTATGCACTTCAGCTCATGACGGTCTCCTCTCTCCAATCCTACTCCTTGCTGGTGAAAGACACACTCTAATACAACCATCATAGTGACAGGTTATCTGTTAAATACCTAACTATCCCCAGATTTACATTAAATTTTCCTAAAATCCACTACATTTTCCGAAAATTGACCAAATGACACAACATTCCAGCAAAATTCAACAAATGACTACCAGATTTATTGAAATTCCATTGTTTTACCTAAGCATGGTTTAAACTACCTCAAATTCATATAAAATTAGACGAATATAGATGAAAATTCACTAAAATTTATCAAACTTACCCAAAGTGGGCTACAAACCATGAAATTTATTCATTTTTTTTGTAAATTCACTATATGTACTCGAAAATTTCATAATATTGCCTTTACATGTATGCTTTTATTGTTGTTGTTGTTTCGTTTACCATACTCTCTGCAGACAAATACCTCAACATGAATTTCTCTTAGACTAGGAGCGCTACATTCGACATGATAGCTGAGTTTCATTTCCCATAAACTTGTCTCTGAGGCGGGTGTCAGGAAAAGGCATTCAGCTGTAAAAACCACACTCTCACATAGACTTTCATAACCTCTTACGTTGAGGTTCCTAACGCTAACGACATTGAATGATTGAACGGTTTCCTTTTGACTATTCCTGTCTATACTCCTCTTAAGTTTGCGAGATGTTTGCAAGATTCCTAAAATGCAATTAAACTTAATAAGTACCTTAAGATGGTTTGATTTGTTTAATGATAATGGTGTTGATGATTGTTATATATACGTGAAGACTAATTTTTTAGGTCTTGACTGGCCTTGCAATAAGAATTGACTAACCACACATGAGTTACCTATGAGGGAAACATTTTAGCCCACTATGTTGGTTATTGACCAGTGAGTACAGTTGTAGAAAGCTGTTTATTATTATTTTTTAAATCATATACAACCGAGGCTTAAACCTATAGACACACCGTGTGACCATGTTTGTTAAACATGACATTATACCAGAGACAATTAGGAAACTTGTGTAGAGCTTACCAAAAATAATGTTGTGTAACAGTAAATGCTAGTCAACAAACAGTTATGCCATACTAAAAAAATCATCATACAATACCTGAGAGAGCTCTTGTAAAAGTATTAATGCGTAACATGTTTCCACTCGCTTGCTATATATTTTTCGGCGTGGGAATGATTCTCAAGAAATGAAATGCAAATGGAACTGAAATGCAACACAAACGAATAATGAGCGCGCGCGGTGACTGAGATTGATAACATGACGTACTGTCGGTTATGTAGCTATGTGGAATGTTTATCACATATGGTTAACTTAAGGTTTGGAGATCCCATTAAAGATATTCCTACAATATATGATCATGAAATGGTCATTCTATGGTGTGAAAATATGTATTATATGATATTTCATGAAAACAATTATGATTTATTAAATGTTTATACGTTTACTGTATTCTTATTTAATGTAAGCACTCGAGGCACTATCGACCAAAATACGGCACTATTAGGAATATATATTGCATACTTGAAGGTTTGGTGATCCCATTAAAGGTATTCCTACAATAAATGATTTTCAAGTTGTCGTTCTATGGCGTGAAAATATGTAATATATGATATTTGCTAAAAGGATTTACCACTGGAATTATTTTACAAGTAGTTATTTTAATGACCAACAGAGTTCACTGTTAAGAAGGTAGAGCCCTATGTGGAATGTAGGATAACATGTTATACATGATACGTGACAAGTGTAAGGCTTGTGATTTTTAAGATGCCTTCATCCCTATATTAATCACCCAGTTTGCAATACTGATAACTGCAATGTTTCCGAAAAAAAAATTGAAACAAAACAAAAATTAGCATTGAAAAACCAAAAAGAGGTTGAGCATATATATAGTGGGGAAAAGAAAAGTTTTGTAAACACTAATGTCCAACAAGACTAATTTAATCAGTAACTGTCAGGGTGGCCGAGTGGTTAAGGCGTTTGACTTAAGATCAAATTTTCAAATATATAAGGAAGCAAGGGTTCGAATCCCTTCCCTGAAATAACTATTGCTTGAACATGCAAGAAAACAAGAAATATACACA
Organism: Meconema thalassinum; assembly: GCA_946902985.2. Lineage (NCBI taxonomy): Eukaryota > Metazoa > Arthropoda > Insecta > Orthoptera > Tettigoniidae > Meconema > Meconema thalassinum. The sequence continues at coordinate 416,791,145 of OX336389.2, forward strand.
AACTATGTTTATCAATTTAATCAATTTTTTTATTATTTTTTTACAAGAGATAGACACACAGAATACAGCTCTTTTTGTTTATCATTTCTTTTAAACAAAACACTTGTTGAAAATTATTTTTAGGGGATGGGGGTGTTGCTACGTTGACCCATCACACAATAATAGCAGCTTTACTAAGTTCATTTTTTATATTTAATAGCTCTTTCTCATAACCAATATGACCAACCTGTTTACAGGTATGCAAGAGCTGTAGACGTTCGACTAATATATTAGGATCGTTCCATTTGCTATTTTTTATGAATGGTTTCAGAAACTCGGGAAGCAGTTCATCATTATCACCATCATTATGATTATCATCCTCATCATTATAATCATTTTCATAATGATGATCATTATCATCGATATCATTACCATCATAATTTCCACCTGTGTCCACAGTCTGTTCAATGGTTTGCGTTGCCTTTGATAGTGTTGAAAGCTTTTTTTTAGATGTGCTAGAATGCTTTAACATTGTTATGTTATTATTATCATCACTATTACCTTTCCCCACTAACTTATTGATGGGGTATATTGTCTCTGATAGGGTTGAGGGCTTTTGAGATGTGGGTGCGTGTCTGAACATGGGTTTCACTGGAGGCGTTAAAGGTTTCTCATTAAACAACTCACTAACAGCATGAGTGCGTTGTAGTGTATTCAACTTGAGGTTAATATTATCTTGAGCAGCACTATCTTTCACTTGGACTTGGTATCTTGCTTTGGTTTGGGTTTTCCTTACATTTAGACTAGCGTGATTATTAAGTTTACATTCATGATTGTTTGAAGAAAGTATGTCCAATTCTTTTGTTTTAAGCATTCCTCGACACTGTTTCGATCGTTGCTTTGAACAGCGCCAAATAACAGTTCCATTTTTATTGCTTCGTTTCACAATATATGAATATCCTTTATAGTATGCATAAGGCTTACCATACCTAGTCACTGATACTTCCATATCAACTGTCAAGCACAAACTAATCTCTAGTAAAGACAACTTGGTAATAACAACAATAGTTTAATGTGGGAGCATATATACATGCAAAAAGTGAGAGCAAAGGCGGGGGGTAAAAAGTGGGAGCAAAAGTGGCAGCAAATATGGGAGCAAAAACTGTGAGCAAAAAGTGGGAGCAAATATGCTAACAATTATGTCAACAAATATACCAGCAAAAGTAAATACACAAGTCAAGATAGATTAAAGTGCAAAGAAAATATGAAATCAAATATGAGAACAAAAATTGTGTTTTTCTAAAACAACTAGACATAACAAACTTAGTCATAACCTAACCTAACCTAACCAAACCTAACCTAACCTATACTAACCTCACCTAACCTAACCTCACCTCACCTAACCTAACCTAACTTGACTGAACTTTACCTAACCTAACCCATCATAACTTCACCTAACCTAACTTTACCTAATCTAACTTCACCTAACCTAACTTTCAACTCTCAGATCAAAATTAAATTCTAGGCATAGTTGAGTTGGAACCCAAGACTTCAGGGATAACACACATGTATACTAGCCACTACACCGCAAGATGGGCAAATTATCATGCAACACAACATAAAAATATAAGTTTCCTGTAGTGTAACTCATTGGCTGACAACCATAGTTGGGAATTCAAACCCAAGACCTCAGGACTTTTGTTTTGAACATTATCACAAATATTATTCCATTTACATTTTGCTGCTGCTTATAGTTATAAGAGTTGGCATTAATATGGGGAGCAAAAAAAGTGGGAGCAAATGTGGGAGCCAATATGGGGGCAAAAGTGGGAGCAAATGTGGGAGTCAATATGGAGGCAAATATGGGAGCAAATGTGTGAGCTAATCATCTCACCTCGGATATCACCAGTGAGTAGGCCTACTCATATCCATCGCTAGGTAGCGGAAACATACTTTTTGTGTTGTATGTAACTATCTTACAAAGTTTGACTGCATGCAAAACGTCCTTGTATAAGCTGTGCATATAATTTTCATATACAATTAAGACTAAGTGTTCAGAACTAACATATATAGCCTTGTCTAGGGTATATAGAGGATCCTTAGCAAGAAAGACTGACTAACCCAGGAGTGTAAAGCTTTGCCATATGCAGTAAGCATCTGTTGGCAGAAATGGTTCTAATAATAACGGACTTAATGAATATGAGACGTGTTCTGAGTGTCGTCTTAAATCCTATTTTATACGTTGTGATACGTGTAAGGATTTAAGACGACACAAACGTCTTTTGGGTGTTGTCTTTTGTGTGTCGTCTTAAATCCTTACACGTATCACAACGTATAAAATAGGATTTAAGACGACACTCAGAACACGTTTCATATTCATTAAGTCCGTTATTATTAGAACCATTTCTGCCAACAGATGCTTACTGCATATGGCAAAGCTTTACACACCTGGGTTAGTCAGTATTTCTTGCTAAGGATCCTCTATATACCCTAGACAAGGCTATATATGTTAGTTCTGAACACTTAGTCTTAATTGTATATGAAAATTATATGCACAGCTAATAGAAGGACGTTTTGCATGCAGTCAAACTTTGTAAGATAGTTACATACAACACACAAAGTATGTTTCCGCTACCTAGCGATGGATACGAGTAGGCCTACTCACTGGTGATATCCGAGGTGAGATGATTAGCTCACACATTTGCTCCCATATTTGCCTCCATATTGACTCCCATATTGGCTCCCACATTTGCTCCCACTTTTGCCCCCATATTGGCTCCCACATTTGCTCCCACTTTTTTTGCTCCCCATATTAATGCCAACTCTTATAACTATAAGCAGCAGCAAAATGTAAATGGAATAATATTTGTGATAATGTTCAAAACAAAAGTCCTGAGGTCTTGGGTTTGAATTCCCAACTATGGTTGTCAGCCAATGAGTTACACTACAGGAAACTTATATTTTTATGTTGTGTTGCATGATAATTTGCCCATCTTGCGGTGTAGTGGCTAGTATACATGTGTGTTATCCCTGAAGTCTTGGGTTCCAACTCAACTATGCCTAGAATTAAATTTTGATCTGAGAGTTGAAAGTTAGGTTAGGTGAAGTTAGATTAGGTAAAGTTAGGTTAGGTGAAGTTATGATGGGTTAGGTTAGGTAAAGTTCAGTCAAGTTAGGTTAGGTTAGGTTAGGTGAAGTTAGGTGAGGTGAGGTTAGGTTAGGTGAGGTTAGTATAGGTTAGGTTAGGTTTGGTTAGGTTAGGTTATGACTAAGTTTGTTATGTCTAGTTGTTTTAGAAAAACACAATTTTTGTTCTCATATTTGCTTTCATATTTTCTTTGCACTTTAATCTATCTTGACTTGTGTATTTACTTTTGCTGGTATATTTGTTGACATAATTGTTAGCATATTTGCTCCCACTTTTTATATTTGCTTTGCTCCCACATTTGATCCCATATTAGCTCCCACTTTTTGCTCACAGTTTTTGCTCCCACATTTGCTGCAACTTTTGCTCCCACTTTTTACCCCCCGCCTTTGCTCTCACTTTTTGCATGTATATATGCTCCCACATTAAACTATTGTTGTTATTACCAAGTTGTCTTTACTAGAGATTAGTTTGTGCTTGACAGTTGATATGGAAGTATCAGTGACTAGGTATGGTAAGCCTTATGCATACTATAAAGGATATTCATATATTGTGAAACGAAGCAATAAAAATGGAACTGTTATTTGGCGCTGTTCAAAGCAACGATCGAAACAGTGTCGAGGAATGCTTAAAACAAAAGAATTGGACATACTTTCTTCAAATAATCATGAATGTAAACTTAATAATCACGCTAGTCGAAATGTAAGGAAACCCCAAACCAAAGCAAGAAACCAAGTCCAAGTGAAAGATAGTGCTGCTCAAGATAATATTAACCTCAAGTTTAATACACTACAACGCACTCATGCTGTTAGTGAGTTGTTTAATGAGAAACCTTTAACACCTCCAGTGAAACCCATGTTCAGACACGCACCCACATCTCAAAAGCCCTCAACCCTATCAGAGACAATATACCCCATCAATAAGTTAGTGGGGAAAGGTAATAGTGATGATAATAACATAACAATGTTAAAGCATTCTAGCACATCTAAAAAAAAGCTTTCAACACTATCAAAGGCAACGCAAACCATTGAACAGACTGTGGACACAGGTGGAAATTATGATGGTAATGATATCGATGATAATGATCATCATTATGAAAATGATTATAATGATGAGGATGATAATCATAATGATGGTGATAATGATGAACTGCTTCCCGAGTTTCAGAAACCATTCATAAAAAATAGCAAATGGAACGATCCTAATATATTAGTCGAACGTCTACAGCTCTTGCATACCTGTAAACAGGTTGGTCATATTGGTTATGAGAAAGAGCTATTAAATATAGAAAATGAACTTCGTAAAGCTGCTATTATTGTGTGATGGGTCAACGTAGCAACACCCCCATCCCCTAAAAATAATTTTCAACAAGTGTTTTGTTTAAAAGAAATGATAAACAAAAAGAGCTGTATTCTGTGTGTCTATCTCTTGTAAAAAAATAATAAAAAAATTGATTAAATTGATAAAAATAGTTTGTGTATATTTCTTGTTTTCTTGCATGTTCAAGCAATAGTTATGTCAGGAAAGGGATTCGAGCCCTTGCTTCCTTATATATTTGGAAATTTGATCTTAAGTCAAACGCCTTAACCACTCGGCCACCCTGACAGTTACTGATTAAATTAGTCTTGTTGGACATTAGTGTTTACAAAACTTTTCTTTTCCCCACTATATATATGCTCAACCACTTTTTGGTTTTTCAATGCTAATTTTTGTTTTGTTTCATTTTTTTTCAGAAACATTGCAGTTATCAGTATTGCAAACTGGGTGATTAATATAGGGATGAAGGCATCTTAAAAATCACAAGCCTTACACTTGTCACGTATCATGTATAACATGTTATCCTACATTCCACATAGGGCTCTACCTTCTTAACAGTGAACTATGTTGGTCATTAAAATAACTACTTGTAAAATAATTCCAGTGGTAAATCCTTTTAGCAAATATCATATATTACATATTTTCACGCCATAGAACGACAACTTGAAAATCATTTATTGTAGGAATACCTTTAATGGGATCACCAAACCTTCAAGTATGCAATATATATTCCTAATAGTGCCGTATTTTGGTCGATAGTGCCTCGAGTGCTTACATTAAATAAGAATACAGTAAACGTATAAACATTTAATAAATCGTAATTGTTATCATGAAATATCATATAATACATATTTTCACACCATAGAATGACCATTTCATGATCATATATTGTAGGAATATCTTTAATGGGATCTCCAAACCTTAAGTAAACCATATGTGATAAACATTCCACATAGCTACATAACCGACAGTACGTCATGTTATCAATCTCAGTCACCGCGCGCGCTCATTATTCGTTTGTGTTGCATTTCAGTTCCATTTGCATTTCATTTCTTGAGAATCATTCCCACGCCGAAAAATATATAGCAAGCGAGTGGAAACATGTTACGCATTAATACTTTTACAAGAGCTCTCTCAGGTATTGTATGATGATTTTTTTAGTATGGCATAACTGTTTGTTGACTAGCATTTACTGTTACACAACATTATTTTTGGTAAGCTCTACACAAGTTTCCTAATTGTCTCTGGTAAAATGTCATGTTTAACAAACATGGTCACACGGTTTGTCTATAGGTTTAAGCCTCTGTTGTATATGATTTAAAAAAAAAAAAAAAACAGCTTTCTACAACTGTACTCACTGGTCAATAACCAACATAGTGGGCTAAAATGTTTCCCTCATAGGTAACTCATGTGTGGTTAGTCAATTCTTATTGCAAGGCCAGTCAAGACCTAAAAAATTAGTCTTCACGTATATATAACAATCATCAAAACCATTATCATTAAACAAATCAAACCATCTTAAGGTATTTATTAAGTTTAATTGCATTTTAGGAATCTTGCAAACATCTCGCAACCTTAAAGAGGAAAGTATAGACAGGAATAGTGAAAAGGAAACCGTTCAATCATTCAATGTCGTTAGCGTTAGGAACCTCAACGTAAGAGGTTATGAAAGTCTATGTGAGAGTGTGGTTTTTACAGCTGAATGCCTTTTCCTGACACCCGCCTCAGAGACAAGTTTATGGGAAATGAAACTCAGCTATCATGTCGAATGTAGCGCTCCTAGTCTAAGAGAAATTCATGTTGAGGTATTTGTCTGCAGAGAGTATGGTAAACGAAACAACAACAACAATAAAAGCATACATGTAAAGGCAATATTATGAAATTTTCGAGTACATATAGTGAATTTACAAAAAAATGAATAAATTTCATGGTTTGTAGCCCACTTTGGGTAAGTTTGATAAATTTTAGTGAATTTTCATCTATATTCGTCTAATTTTATATGAATTTGAGGTAGTTTAAACCATGCTTAGGTAAAACAATGGAATTTCAATAAATCTGGTAGTCATTTGTTGAATTTTGCTGGAATGTTGTGTCATTTGGTCAATTTTCGGAAAATGTAGTGGATTTTAGGAAAATTTAAGGTAAATCTGGGGATAGTTAGGTATTTAACAGATAACCTGTCACTATGATGGTTGTATTAGAGTGTGTCTTTCATCAGCAAGGGGTAGGATTGGAGAGAGGAGACCGTCATGAGCTGAAGTGCATAGTCATTTATATTGACTTTAAGAATGGTTGTTGTGGGGGATCGAACACTCCTCTTGTTGGTTTTGGGGGAAGTGTACTCCATTCCATTCCAGTTTTTAAAAGCCACTAATCAGGTCCTAGCATTGGGCAGTTGCAAACCATTTGACTATTCTTAACATCAAATGTGCATTTGCCTGGAGTAGAAGTGGGAAACCACAACAGTTTGGTGTATAGAAAACTCACCTCACCTCACCCCAACTCATTGGAAAATGAAAATCATTTGTTTTTTGTCTTACTTAGGGGCTTGGAAATCATGGTTATCAGTCCTTGGGAAAATAATCATGGGCAAGCACACAATTATTAGCTGAGTTTCTAATACAATTTTGCATACCCTAGGACCAGTATTGCATTATGAGGCATGCCATGTGTTAGCGTTCTTAAAAGCCAGTGATATAAAACAATAGAGGTCTTTAATTCCACCCCTGGGGGTCATATCTAGTGTCATGTAGGTTGACGATCACGGAGTCCCAGCTAAGACCGTCATTGCTTCCACTAACTTGTGCTAGGCTCCTCTCTGTCTTATTTCCTGTCGACCACACTTGCTCAACTCTTGTTCTCTACCGACCCCAACATGATTAGAGTATCCGAGCCCTAGGGAGTCTCTCCCTTTTGCAACTTCATTGGCCCTTGTTTATTTATTTTTTCTGATATCCTACTAGTGTGAGGAGGCAGCCTTGTTTTTATTTTCATGTTATTTCCTGTCTTTTGCTCAAGCCCCCTCAAGAAGGTAGGGTGTATTTAGCCCCACCACTTGCGGTGCACTCTGCATATGGCTACACCCTCAAGGGCTGATCAGTTTGGAAGTTGGCGACCCCAAGGGATTTCTGAGCTGAGTCCAGTTTTCCTCCTCTTTATCCATTACCTCTGGGGCAAAACCACTCCTAGTATACTTTTTATCTGCCTTTCATGGCTCTCCTTCCTTCCAACTCCCTCAATCCTTATGCTTGAGGGTTGAGGGCCATTTTTTATTCCTTCTGTCCTTTATTTGGCCTATTGCCCTTTTGTTTTCCATTTCTTCTTCTAGTATATAAGAGTGTAGTTAGTTTAAGTTACAGCTTAGATTTAATTTTCATCTTTACGATGACCCAAACCATTGAGGGTCGATAGGACAGCTTGGTGGTTAAGTTTGTAGAACGCTTCTCTTTTGTCCAAAGTATAGCATGTTGAATTCCTCACTGGCTCATGAATTTTATTCTTTGTTCACTTAGTTCTCATGGCGTTGAAACTTGCTGTCTGTAACGTGATCATTATTCATTTTAACTTCAGCGTACTAAACTAATTTTAAATTATTAATTATTTTAAATTAATTTTAAATTCAGATTTGTGTTTCACAGTAAACACAATTATTATTCTCCGTTTAAAACAAGCCATACAATTCTTTTTCTAACATGATAGCTTATACTTGCGCATGGAAAGTAGTATAATCATCAGCTAAGGATTCAATTTCCATTACCTACACCTCTCATGGTATGCCAATTCGTTAAACTATAGAAAACGTTTCTATATGTTCTGTTACATTATTATTTGACCATCTCACCGTGTAGTGGTTAACCTACTTGGTTGTCAACCCTAAGGTTTTGGCTTCCAACCCCGACTATACCATGACATTCATTTCAAGGTTGCAATAAGGTTCACTAAGCCTTTGTCAAACCTAACAACGATCTAGTCATGACCTGTATGATAACACGGTGCAGAGCACGTCCGCTATCAAGCAGATGAGTAATATGAAATTTGCTGACAAGATCGCTGTGCTGTTATCAGCAAGGCACACTAGACAAACCAAAGCCAGTGTTTCTGTGCAGATTCAACCCAGCGGTATTATGCAAGCGTATGTTTGTTTAAAAAGCATCATGAATATAAGTCCACTGTCACCACTGAGGCCCCGGTTCGATTTTTTTCTAAAGGCTGCAACAGGGTAGACTGAGTCTTGACAGGTAAAACTTTTTCGAGTGCATTCGTGAACCATGGCAAGGGTTGGCCATCCCGACTTCTTCAACACCTCCAACCAATAACTGGTGAGTTACCTTTCTTTCTTCTTCTTTTTTTCTTTCTTCGGCTTTTCCCTATTATTTTAAGTCGCCGGAGCCAACCAGGCTCATTTTGGTTTTGGCCGGGGATTTGAACCCCAGCTGTCCGGGTAAGGACGAGCAGCTAAGCACCTGCGCCATCACGCTCCCCACTGGTTAGTTATCTATACACACATTAATCCATAATTACCTAATAATAGTAATAACCATCATCCTCCATACACATGTCCATTAAAGCATGGTTTCACAAAACGCTTATGCTTTTAGGTGTATAACACGTTTTTCCCCCATAACATGACTATTTACTGCTTTAGGGGTGAAATGACCAATCGAGGTAAAAGCCCTAATCATCCCCTATTTTTAAGCTATCACACCTAATTTTAGGCTTCTTCGTTTCCTAGATATGGATTTTTCAATTTGGGGGTTGTTTCCACCCCCCTGCTATTTTTCATCAAAAACAAAAGATCTTAGGTTCATATATAATTTTTAGGTGTTTAACACGTTTTCCCCCATAACATGACTATTTACTGTTTTAGGGGTGAAATGACCAATCGAGGTAAAAGCCCATATCATCCCCTATTTTTTAAGCTATCACACCTAATTTTAGGGTTCTTCGTTTCCAAGATATGGATTTTTCAATTTGGGGGGTTGTTTTCACCCCCCTGCTATTTTTCATCAAAAACAAAAGATCTTAGGTTCATTTATCATTTTTAGGTGTTTAACACGTTTTTTCCCCATAACATGGCTATTTACTGTTTTAGGGGTGAAATGACCAATCGAGGTAAAAGCCCATATCATCCCCTATTTGTTAAGCTATCACACCTAATTTTAGGCTTCTTCGTTTCTGAGATATGGATTTTTCAATTTGGGGGGTGGTTTTCACCCCCTGCTATTTTTCATCAAAAACAAAAGATCTTAGGTTCATATATCATTGTTAGGTGTATAACACGTTTTTTTCCCATAACATGACCATTTACTGATTTAGGGGTGAAATGATCAATCGAGGTAAAAGCCTATATCATCCCCTATTTTTTAAGCTATCACACCTAATTTTAGGCTTCTTCGTTACCAAGATATGGATATTTCAATTTTGGGGGGTAGTTTCACCCCGCAAAGGGGGACGTCGCCCCAAGTGCTAGGACCCCTCATACAAGTCCCTAGCATGATTGGTTCGCGAGATATGAACAAAAGTGTAGTTAGGCCCTTTTGACAAAAACGAATCATACATTCAAAAACGGGGCGTCACCCCCAGGGTTAGGATACTGCCTATGGCAAAATCCCATCAGGGGTTCGGAAAATATTAACAAACGTATAGTTAGGTCTTTTTGACAAAAGCCGTCCGTGTGCGCACATACAAAAATACTATTTCATCCCCCCGGTAAGGGTAGTTTTTATTTTGGGGTGGATATGCCCCGTCCATAGAAAAGGGGAGTTCACCACGAGTCCTACGACACCTCATAGGTTTAAATCCGATTATTGGTTAGCGAGATACTAAAAAGCCGATGACCTATTAGTTTTTATGGTTTATTTCAATACATATTAAAACACTCATTTATAAATCATCATTTAAAAAGCCCGCTCTTTTACAAAATCCACAAATGCGCAGGCGTACAAAAAATAAATTACTATTTCATCCCCCGGGTAAGGGTAGTTTTTATTTTGGGGTGAATATACCCCATCCATAGAAAAGGGGAGTTCACCACGAGTCCTACGACACCCCATAGGTTTAAATCCGATTATTGGTTAGCGAGATAGTAAAAAGCCCATGACCTATTAGTTTTTGGGGTTTATTTCAATACATATTAAAAAAACTCTCATTTATAAATCATCATTTAAAAAGCCCGCCCTCTTACAAAACTCCTCAAGTGCACTGGCGTACAAAAAAAAACATTCATCGCCATAATGTCAAAATACAACATGTTTACCCCAAATGGCGTTTCCCAATTCCATCCATTTTAAAAAATAACCTCACCATCACCTAGAGCGGAAAAAATACCATCCAAACGACCCCTCACTCGACCCTACTCCTTTCCCACCACCTAACCCTTTCCCAACATAGGCATACATATTCAAGCACGAGCGCGACTTGAGGAAACCAACACTACCCCACTACTCGCGAATGACCTTTTAGTTTTGGTCATTTAATTAAATTAAGAGGCTATAGGAAAGTAGGGGACGTCACTACGAGTGCTAGGACACCCTGTAGGTTCTAATCCCATGTTTGGTTAGCGAGATATCAGGTTCGGGGCCGATACGAGGAGGGTTCAAAAAGAAGTGGTGCAGCTCTCTCCTTACCACACTACTCAGGCCGTACATTCCGCCTCCTATGCGATGTTATAAGTGCCCGAAGTTTGGGCACATGGTATCTCGTTGCTCGAACTTGGAAATCTGTGGAACGTGTGGTAAGGTACCTCATGATGCCGAGCAGTGCACAAAGCCCTATCAGTGCACCAACTGCTCTGGATTTCATTCTCCACGGGACAGGGACTGTCCTGTGTTCCTGATTGAGAAGAAAATCCAGGAGATCAAAACCATGGATGGTCTCTCCTAACAGGAGGCTCGCAAAAGGTACCACACTAAGATTGCTACCGCCCCACGATTGATTATAGTAAAATTATACCTGGCCTGGGTCCATCAACCTCATCTTTTGTACCAGCTGTGAAACCCTCTGTCTTGACCCCCACGGTCCCAAGATCAGCACCCCAAAAATTGAATATCAGCTCGAAGGTGGGTCCTGTCCCACCTCCGACCACCAAACAGACTGTGCGGGCGAAGGGTCCTCCGCTCGCACAGCAGGGGGGAAGTCCAAGACATCCCCCACCCAAACGGTCGGCGAAAGCCGCGCCTAAGCCGGCGGAGGCGGCATTGTCGACCAGGGTCAGGAGTACCTCTCTTGGCCTGTCTAAACTTAGGAGAGAGGCGGGGAAAACGGGATCACGTACCACGCGATCCCCTCCGAACAAGGGGAAGCCATCCGCCCCACCAGCTGCGGATACTTCTGCCCCTGGCGACGTTCAGGTCTCCAGGTCTGCGCGCTCCCCACGGAGGTCCCCCGCCGCCAACATGCGCCCCGGAAATCGTCCGCTGGGTCAGCCCGCTCCACGTCCTCAAACGGGGACATGGAGCTTGTGGTCGACTGACAAAGGTTAAGTTGCAGCTTGCTGCTTCTTTTCCTTAGTTTCGAAGTTCACACTATGGCACTGTTACAGTGGAATTGCAACATTTATGACAGGCATTTGACTGAGCTCCGTCAGCTCATAGCCCAATACGCAGCGAGTATAGTCTGTTTACAGGAAATAAATCTCAGGCCAGACCATCAGACGGTCCTGAGGGGTTTCAGACTATACTCGAAAGAGCGAACGGACGCCGCCCGGGCCTCCTGGGGCGTCTGCACTTTAGTTCGCTCTGACTGCTGTAGTGAAGAGTTTCCGTTAACTACTCCTTTGGAAGCTATTGCAGTTCGCGTCTCATTGCCTGTTATGACGACTCTTTGTAACATATACCTTCCACCGAACCAGCTCCTTGATATTAACGCTGTCTTTGATCTTGTAGATCAGCCTCCCGCCCCTTTCCTACTCGTGGGTGATTTCAATGCACATCACCCACAATGGCGATCACCATCTTCGTGCCTCAGAGGCAGGGACATGGAGGGCTTAATTCAAGGACTGAATTTATCATTGTTAAATACAGGGGAAGCAACTCATTTTAGCTTCACGCACGGCACGTACTCACACATTGACTTGAGTGTGTGTAGCCGTGCGTTAGTTCCCCATTTTGGTTGGTACGTACACGATGACCTCTGTGATAGTGACCATTTCCTGATCGTTCTCACTCTTCTTAGCCAGAAGCCCGTGTCGTTCCCCAGTCGTTGGGTACTAAAACGGGCAAATTGGCCTCATTTACAGAACGCGCTGTATTTGATGATCTGGGATGCCGGAGCATCGATGACGAGGTACTTACAGCACATCACTGATATGCTTCTTGCTGCCGCCGAGGAATCTATTCCATCCTTTTCTGGGACTCCTCGTCGCAAACTCGTTCCCTGGTGGACAGAGGATATTGCAGCGGCAATAAGACACCGTCGTCAAGCTCATAAGCACTACCGTCGGCGACCAACCATGGCCAATTGGGTGGAGTTTAAGAAATTTCGTGCCAGGGCACGGTTTCTTATCCGCCAGAGTAAGAAAGAATCATGGGAACGGTATGTGTCGTCTATCACGGCAGATGCCCCCTCCTCTCAAGTGTGGACTAAACTACGACGCATTTCGGGCATTCAGACATCTTCTACTGTACCGGGAATTTCCATTGATAATGAATTGGTTACAGATCCTTACCGCGTTGCAAACCATCTCGCATCTTATTTTGCGGATATATCCGGTTCCGATAACTATGAACCTGCCTTCGTGGCCCTGAAGCGCGAGGCAGAACGTTTCCAGCTCAGTTTTGCTTCCCGCGCTTCGGAGGAGTACAACGTGCCCTTTACGGATGTGGGAACTCCACGGAGCGCTGGCGCTCAGCAGGGACACGTCTCCCGTCCCGGATAATGTTCACAACCAGATGCTTAAACATCTTAACGATGAGAGCATTCGTTATTTGTCTAGGGTGTTTAATGGTATCTGGTATGAAGGTGTCTTTCCAGCACAATGGCAGGAAGGTATCATTATACCTATCCTGAAGCCCGATAAGGATCCCAATTTGACAGGGAGTTACAGACCTATTTGTGTCACAAACGGTCTGCGAAAGCTCCTTGAGAGGATGGTCAATCGGCGACTGGTGTGGGTCCTGGAGAAACGAGGACTCCTGTCTGAATACCAGTGTGGTTTCAGAGCGTCTCGGTGTACCAACGACCATCTGGAACGCCTGGAGACCGCCATACAGGACGCTTTTCTCCGGAGACAGCACCTAGTCGTTGTTTTCTTCGACCTCGAGAAGGCCTATGACACCACTTGGCGTTACGGCATCCTCTCTACCCTGCATCAATGGAAATTCCGAGATAACTTGCCGGTTTTTATTGCGAATTTTCTGTCCCTTCGCCTATTCCGTGTCCGAATAGGGGGGACATATTCGCAATATCATGTACTGTACAGGAAAATGGAGTCCCACAGGGATCGGTGCTTAGCGTAACATTATTTGCGATTGTCATGAACGGTATAGTCGCTGCTGGTGGTCCAGCAGTGGTACCGTCGTTCTCTGTGGACGACTTCGCTCTACATTATAGTGCGCAAAATATGGCGGTCGCTGAACGACAGCTACAACAGCTATTCGGAGAGTGGAACGCTGGACACTAGAGCATGGCTTTCGGTTCTCAACCGCTAAGACCTCGGTTGTCCATTTCTGCCGCAAGCGCAATCTCCATCCTGATCCTGAGCTTTATCTGGGCGATGTAGCTTTGCCTGTTGTTGCTACGTACCGGTTCCTTGGGCTCCTTTTCGATCAGAAATTGACGTGGGAACCACACGTGCGGTGTTTGAAAACTGCCTGTGCTAAGAAACTCAACATGTTGAGGTTTCTTGGCGGCACATCGTGGGGGGCGGACCGCGCAGTGCTCCTACGTTTTTATAAGGCACTGATTTTATCTAGATTAGATTATGGCAGTGTAGCATATGGTTCGGCCCGTAAGACAGTGCTTGTTAAACTGGATAGTGTCCACCTTGGCGGTGTGAGGCTGGCGACGGGTGCCTTTAGGACGAGCCCAGTCGTCAGCTTGCTCGCCGAGGATGGCGTACCTCCTTTACACCTGAGGCGCCAACAAGTACTGCTGACCTATGCTACAAATATTCGACAGATGCCACTTCATCCAAGCTATCCATGTTTGTTTACCAATCCGAATCGCCGGCTGTATGATGCGCTTACCCGAGCCACTCGGCCGGCGGGGATTCGCTTGGATGACTTATACCGTCAGTTCCGATTTCCCTCTGTCTCCTGTATCGTCCGAGTACCTAGCAAGGCCCCTCCGTGGATGGTCTCTCGCCCTGATAGCATCCTGGATCTGCACACCGGCCCCAAGTCGGACACGGACTCCTCTGTCCATCGGTGGCAGTTCCAGTCCGTGGTGAGCCGGTATCCGGGATCAGGGCTTCTATTCACGGACGGTTCGAGGGTAAACGAGAAAGTAGGCTGTGCATTTGTGGTTGAGGATCGTCGGTTTCTCTTTTCACTTCCCGAGGCCTGTGGCGTGTACACAGCGGAGCTCTATGCCATCTTAGAGGCTCTGCGGTACACGTTAGTGGTACGCCTCGAGACCGCCATACAGAACGCTTCTCTCCGGAGACGGCACCTAGTCGCTGTTTTCTTTGACCTCGAGAAGGCCTATGACACCACTTGGCGTTACGGCATCCTCTCTACCCTACATCAAAGGAAATTCCGAGGTAACTTGCCGGTCTTTATTGCAAATTTTCTGTCCCTTCGCCTATTCCGTGTCAGGGGGTACATATTCTCAATATCATGTACAGGAAAACGGAGTCCCCCAGGGATCGGTGCTTAGCGTAACATTATTTGCGATTGCCATAAACGGTATAGTAGCTGCTGTTGGTCCAGCAGTGGTACCGTCGCTATATGTAGACGACTTCGCTCTACACTATAGTGCGCAAAATATGGCGGTCGCTGAACGACAGCTACAACAAGCTATTCGGAGAGTAGAACGCCTGACACTAGAGCATGGCGTTCGGTTCTCAACCGCTAAGACCTCGGTTGTCCATTTCTGCCGAAAGCGCACTCTCCATCCTGATCCTGAGCTTTATCTGGGCAATGTAGCGTTGCCTGTTGTTGCTACGTACCGGTTCCTTGGACTCCTTTTCGATCAGAAGTTAACGTGGGAGCCACACGTGCGGTGTTTGAAAACTGCCTGTGCTAAGAAACTCAACATGTTGCGGTTTCTTAGTGGCACATCGTGGGCGGCTCCTATGTTTCTATAAGGCACTTATTTTATCTAGATTAGATTATGGCAGTGTAGCATATGGTTCGGCCCGTAAGTCAGTGCTTGTTAAACTGAACAGCGTCCACCACGGCGGTGTGAGGCTGGCGACGGGTGCCTTTCGGACGAGCCCAGTCGTCAGCTTGCTCGCCGAGGCTGGCGTACCTCCTTTACACCTGAGGCGCCAACAGGTACTGCTGACCTATGCTGCAACTATTCGACAGATGCCATTTCATCCAAGTTATCCATGTTTGTTTACCAACCCGAATCGCCGGCTGTAAGATGCGCTCGCCCGAGCCACTCGTCCGGCAGGGATTCGAAGTTCCGATTTCCTTCTGTTTCCTGTATAGTCCGAGTACCTAGCAAGACGGAGGGCGTGGATGGTCTCTCGCCCTGATATCGTCCTGGATCTGCACACCGGCCCCTAGTCGGACACGGACTCCTCTGTCCATCGGAGGCTGTTCCAGTCTGTGGTGAGCCGGTATCCAGGATCAGGGCTTCTATTCACGGACGGTTCGAGGGCAAACGAGAAAGTAGGCTGTTCATTTGTGGTTGAGGATCGTCGGTTTCTCTTTTCACTTCCCGAGGCCTGTGGCGTGTACACAGCGGAGCTCTATGCCATCTTAGAGGCTCTGCGGTACACGTTATCAGACGATCACCAGCACTTTCTTGTGTGTACTGACTCTCTGAGTGCGCTGCAAGCGATTGATGTGTGTTTCCCGAAGCACCCACTGGTCCAGCGTGTGCACGACCTGCTCGTCAGTGCGTGTAACGCTCGAACCGGGGTGGCCTTTGTGTAGCTTCCTAGCCACATGGGTATTGCGGGAAACGAGCTTGCTGATCAGGCGGCGAGAGAGGCAGTTGCACTGCCCTCGCTGCCGTATAAGGTGCCTGCTAGTGATGTGCGCTCTCAGTTGCGACATTTGATCCTGTCGCAATGGGAGGAAGCGTGGCGTGCCACGCCTCCTCCTAACAAACTGAGAGGCATCAAGGAGACAACGAAGGTGTGGAAATCTTCCTTCCGATCTCTCCGGAAGGAAGCTGTGGTACTCTGTCGACTCCGGATCGGCCCACTTGCTAAAGAGAGAAGACCCCCCTGTGGAGGGATAGAGGGGTATAAACAGACAACACACACTGGTCACTATTCTAAACTCGCCATCTTGTATTGCACACCACAGAATACAGAGTAACAAAATACAAAGCACAGAGAGGGACAGATATAACACACACACACACACTGCAGTCCAACATAATATCAATGGCTATAGAGCTTGGGAGGTGGCACCACCTGTGGCCAGGTTGGAAGTCAATTCCTAACATCCTCCCCACCCTGGTCTACCTCTAGAGGTACGACCAGCTGAACGGGTCGGGCCAGTTGTTTTCCATCTGCTGTGGAAAGGATTACAGTCCTTACAATCCCGTCCCTTCCAGTACGCAGCTCGTGGATCCGGACCTTTCTCCATAGATGTCTCGGCTGAAGGTCACTTTGAAGGAGCGCGACGTCGCCTACCCTCAGCGTGGAGTTCTTCTTGGGCTGCTGGACTTGATGGAAGCTCTGCTGCAACAGTAGGTACTCCTTACTCCAGCGCTTCCAGAAGTCGTCTGCCAGTTGTTGACGCAGTCGGAATTCTCGAACAGGAACTCCCGTTTGTGGTTCAGGCCCAGATGGAACTGTAGTGAGTTTCTCTCCCACAAGGAAATGTGCGGGAGTCAACACATCGCCGGTGTCTCCATTGCGAGTCAAGGGTCTAGAATTCAGTGCGGCTTCGATGCTGACCAGTACTGTTTGATGTCCTTCTTCGTCGATGCTGGAGCGTCCAAGTACCTTCCATAGACACCGCTTCGTCGATCCAACCATCCTCTCCCACCATCCTCCCCCACCAAGCCGCGCGTGGGGCGATGAATTTCCAGGTCACACCGTGCTCGGAGAGGTAGCGGTGAGTCTTTGCCGCAGACAGTGAAGCCCAAATGCCACTCAGTTCCTTGTTAGCCGCGTGAAAGGTCTGGGCGTTGTCAGAATAAATAGTGTGTGGCAGACCACGCCTACCGACGAATCTCTGTAGTGCTTGCATGAATCTGTCGGCGCTCATATCACCACTCAACTCCAAATGTAGGGCCCGTGTAGTGGCACACGTAAAGAGGGTGATGTAACACTTTTTGGCTGATGTTCCTGCCCTGACGTACAGCGGGCCCGCGAAGTCGATACCTGTGACAGCGAATGGCTTGATCGGGGTCACTCGTTCGGAGGGCAGTGGAGCTTCTATTGCCTGGCCGCCAACATTTTTTACCATCTTGCAGGGTAAACATTGGTGAAGGACGTGTTTGATGGCACGGCGAGCACCAAGGATCCAGTAGGTGCTTCGGAGGTCAGAGAGAACAATCTGTACTCCGAGATGATGGAGCCGTATGTGTTTGTCTCTTATCAGCAGTTGTGTGAAGTGATGTCGTCCTTCCATGATGATGGATGCCGTTCACTCTCTGAAACCGCAGCATATTGTAGGCGTCCACCGATGCGAATTATTCCATTGTCGAGAAATGGATTGAAACGTTTGATCTTCGATTTCTCAGGCAGAGGGGTCTTCCGTTCGAGAGCTGCAATTTCGGTAGGGAAACATTCCATTTGCATTGCCTTTATCCAATAGCGGAGGGCTCCATTTATGTCTTCTGCTGTCAGTTCCCCGTTCGTTGGTCCTCATGTCTAAATAGGCGTACGAAGCGAAGAACCCATGCGGTTACACGAAGAAGTTTGATATAGGAGCTGTATCTGGTAGCTTCAATTACTGGGTCTGATGATTCAATTTGGAGCACATCCTGAGCGCGAGTTCTTGCTTCAGGGAGGGGCGTAGAGACGGGTGAGCTGTGTGGCCAATGGCATTGGTCGAGAGATAGCCATGAAGGTCCTTTCCACCAGGCTTGAAGAGTTTTGATCTTCTCTGCCGTCAATCCTCGTGACAAGTGATCTGCTGGATTGTCCTTGCCTGGACAATGTCTCCATTGTGACGGAGTGGTAGAGGATTGAATCTCGGTCACGCGGTTGCAGACGAACGTCTTCCAACGACTCGGATCATTCTGAATCCATCCTAGGGTTACTCTTGAGTCCGTCCACAGGGTCCCTCTGCTTGTGTCGAAGGGCAGCGCCTTAGCGCAGTAATTCAAGAGTCGAACGCCTATCACCGCTGCTAGCAACTCTAAGCGTGGTAGTGCCACCTTCTTGACTGGCGCAAGTCTACTTTTACTGCACAACATGTGGGCAGATGTGGTGCCATTGCAGAGAGATCGCATATACAAAACAGCTCCATACGCTCGCTCTGAAGCGTCGCAGAACACATGGAGATCTTTAATGTCGCGTTCGGGCATTCCTGCCCATCTTGGGACGGTGATCTGCGAGAGTTGGGGTAGACTTGAGGTCCAGCTGTGCCAGCGACTGGCAAGGTCCTGCGGTAGGAGTTCATCCCATGTTAGTCCTCTATGCCATGTGTCCTGAAATAGGATTTTCCCCAGTATTGATACCGGCGTCATTAAACCCAATGGGTCGTAGAAACTAGCGGTCGCTTGGAGCAGGTGTCGTTTCGTAGCGGGGCAGTCCTTCAGTCTCGTTGTGATTTCTGTAACATCTATAGTGAGCGAGTCTGTTACTGTGTTCCATGGAACGCCAAGAACGTGTGTTTCCGTGCTGATCTCTCTTCCTTCGGCCTTCCATATCTGAATCAGCTGTTGGGAACTCGTAGCCCATTTCGACATGGGTAGACTTATCTTCTTCATGAGAGAGGTGAGTTCATAGTAGAGTGCGATCGCTTCATTTTCTCCTCGGGCACCTGCGATAATGTCGTCCATGAATGTATTTTCATCTATGAATGAAGCCGCGGAAGGAAACTGAGATCTGTTTGTAGTGGCTAGTTCTCTCAGTGTAGCTGAAAGGAGAAATGGGCTGCAAGTCAGTCCGAATGGGAGTCTTGTGAAGCGAAAAATCGCTTGCTCGTTGGAAGCCACTTCAGCACCACTCTCATCTTAGACAACACGGTACCACAGGAATCTGGTCAAGTCTCTATCCTCTTCGTGAAGGGAAAACTGATGAAACGCTTGGCTGATGTCTCCTATCACACCGTACGGGAATGAACGGAACCGCAACAATACTGCAAACAGTTCGGGGAGTAGGTTGGGTCCCATTTCCAGGGTCTCGTTGAGTGGGCGCGCGTTTTCTTCGTGTGACGATGCGTCGAAGACTATACGCCATTTAATGGTTCCATGTTTCTCTTTCTTTACTAAGTGATAAGGAAGATAAAACTCATCCGTACGGGTTTCCTCTGGAGCTAGTTCCACGTGGCCTTTCCTTATGTAGTCCATCATGTGGTTCGTGTATGTTTGTTTCAGGGCTTCGTTCTTCCGGAATCGGGTTTCCAGTGATTGGAATCGTTTTTCTGCAACGTGATAGTTGTTGGCAAGTTCCATAGTTTCCTTTCGTGGCAATCGTACGACTCTTCTTTGGTCCTCAATATTGTAAGACGCGTGAAATTGTGTTAGAAGTGAGGTGTTAGCGCTCATTGCTCGGTCTTGTTCAGCTGCGATCCCAACGGACTCCAGATCCCAAAAACGTCGAAGAGAGTCATCACAGGGCATGGAGTGACATGCATCGATGAAGTTTACAACCGTGTTAGTAGCTGATACACCTGAGCGGTTTCCGGTGAATATCCATCCAAATTTCGATGGAATTAACACAACTGACGAGGAGAGTCGTATCGGAGCAGAGTCACTGACGATTGTCCAATACTGATCTCCTCCGATTAACAGCTCGATTGGAAGGTCAGCTGAATCATCTGTAGGGTCAGCCAATTGCAGTTTCCGCGTTTGTCCGGTCATCGTGATATCTCGTGGTAATGCTGGGTGGTGAGAAAAGGAGTGGGTGGTTTCAAATGCCGTCAAGGTTACTTGGGAACTGTCCCAAAATCCTCTCGTCTTCAGGCGAACGAACCTACGTGAATGTGATGTGTTGGATGGTGTTTCAAACGCGTGGACCTTTAATGATGCGTCTCCAATGACTTCCAGACCCAGTTTATCGACCAAAGAACTTTTGACGAAACTGGATTGACTACCTCCGTCGAGAACGCACCTCGTCAGCTTACTCGAACCCGTTGGTCCCGAGATCCATATTCTAGCAGTCTGGAGATGGGTAAACCCCGGAGTAGTGACGTTTATTTTACCAACGGCGGTTGTTTCTGTGCAATTCGCGACAGGGGAATGATTTAAGTTGCTGCAAATCGCTCTATGGTGACCATTTCCACACTGGGAACACGAAGCTCTCCCTTTCCTGCTACAGTCCTTTGTGTGATGGCCTCGTTTAAGACAGAGGAAACAACGCGATGATTGTTTCAATTTCTGAGTTCGAGCGTCAGTCCCGGTTACCTTAGTACAATCCTGAGCCCAGTGTCCTCTTCCCTCACAAAAGACGCAGAATGGCTGTAGTCTTTTCTTCTCTCTCTTCTTCCCTTTCTTCGCGTGAGTGTCAATCTGGAACGCCGCTGTTGCTGGGACAGAAGCCGGGTGCTGATAGATAGAAGCCGGTTGCTGATAAGATTCCCCCCGAATCTTTTGACTGATGAGGGCACCTTCAACTTCTTCGTTCAAAAAACACATGAGTTTGATGATGTCACCTTCACTAACGTTGTCTCTCCGCGTGTGGATGATCCAACGCCGGCAGATATCGTCTGGGAACGCTCTGAGTATCTTAGGGGCTAGCACGCGACCGTAGTTGGCAATATTTTCTCCCAGAGCCTGCAGTGCTTGAATCCGTCGGTTGCACTCAACGTAAGTGTGATTTAGGGACTCGGGGGTGGCGGAGTGTATCGGCGGTATGTTTTCCAAATAGTCTAAGTGCGCCTGGATAATTCTATTTTCATCTCCGTACTTGGAAATGAGAATTTTCTTTGTGGCATTATAAGTGCCAGCTGTGATAGCAATACCGTCGACGAGATGCTTGGGTTCCCCTTCTAAGTAACCTCTCAGAAAGACGTGTTTGTCGACCTGCGATACTGTAGGATTCTGGTCTATGGAAGTAGTGAACTGCTCCCAAAAGCGAGACCATTCTTCTATATCTCCCGTGAAGGGGCTAAGTTTTATGGTGGGTAACTTAATTGGTTGTGACGTGGGCAAGGCAGTGGGAGTGGTAGGAGCTTCGTTTATGGACAAGGTAGAGGTGTCAGAGTAAAGCTTCTTGTCCGCTCCAATAGTAGCTTTCTGTATGGCGCGCTTTGCATTGTCAATATATTCGTCACATACAGTAATGTCAGCATTGTATTCTGCGTCAGATAATAGATCATGAATACCATCGTCCAGTTGGTTTAAGCTGGTGAGTGTTTCCTGCAGTCTATCGCGGTGGAATGTGAAGTCTTCTAATGCTGTGTCTGCTGTAAGGCTGTTAATGGCTGTAATGAAGCGTGTGGCATTTGCTCTCTCACGTGTTCTCTTCCTTTTCAGATTGTGCAGGCTTGCTGCAGTAGCGGTCTCTTGTTCCGTCGGCATAATGGGTGCAATAAATCTTAAGCTTGACTGACAGGCCTCCCTCCAGACGTGACGTAGTGAGCGGTGAGCTTACGGGCGGGTAGGGGTGATCCGTACCACACCGGTACCTTCAAGGGCTGTCAGAGGGCGTGCTAGGTCTGTGGAAGATCTTAAGACCTTGTTAACAGAGTGCGCTGGAGAATGACTGGTAGGGCGCGTGAGCTAATAGATGGCGCTGTTGAGTTGATGTAGGTATTTGCGCTCAGATCGCACGGAACTGAACGGAACTACACATGCGTGACCCGTTGCAAAGTCCAGCGGCGGAAAGATATTCTACTACTTTGGAATACTGTAGATTAAAGGAACACTGAATTCCTTAATAAGTCATGCACAATTCATGCAGGCATTTCATAATATAATACAACATCCGTGCATACAGTTTCTGTTTAGCGGGGGCCAGTTATGTCTATCTCGCTAATAATAATAATAAACAAATACAGTAGACAGGATGCGTGCTTCTTGATTGACAATACGCAGTTCCTGTTCGTGTAATAGCAGTCTTATATTAGATTCATCAATCCAAATGATAATAATGAAGAAATATCAGTTGTTTCAACATGCTATTTTCTTTCGTATTGAAGTTGACTTATCTGAGAGTGCAGTGTAGGCTAATGGTGGCATCTCAGCGTTTGGCGTGGGGTGGTGCTGTGGATTATCCTCTTTCCCTCGTCGTGGAGCATCCTGTAGTGTAGAAAGCTCGTCTGTAGATACAAATCCGTTGAAGTAGTTAATCCTTAGTCTTCCCGAGTGTTTCGGCACCAAATGTGGAGGGATAGAGGGGTATAAACAGACAACACACACTGGTCACTATTCTAAACTCGCCATCTTGTATTGCACACCACAGAATACAGAGTAACAAAATACAAAGCACAGAGGGACAGATATAACACACACACACACACTGCAGTCCAACATAATATCAATGGCTATGGAGCTTGGGAGGTGGCACCACCTGTGGCCAGGTTGGAAGTCAATTCCCAACACCCCCTGTGTGTACTTGCGGCGCCCACCTAACCGTTGCACACATTCTCTTGGAGTGTGTTGATCTGACCGATCTGAGAAGGACTCTTAAACTTCCTAATACCCTCTCCCTTCTTCTCCGTGATGACGGCCCTTCAGTTGACCTCGTCATCCGGTTCATGGGGGGAGAGTGGTTACTTTTTTAAGTTTTAATGTAAGTTAAGACCTTTAGTTCAGGTTAAGTCTGTTTTATGTTTTTTATTGCGTTCATCTATTTTATTGTTCACTATGCCTTACTTGTTTTATTGTTTTCTTTTTACCATCCACCTTTTTTATTCTTTTTATTCAAATAAGGCATAATTGTTGTTGGGGCTCACTGTTTTTGTCTTCATCCTTTCATTTCAGGCCATTTCATTTAATTAGGGGCCGATAACCTCGATGTTAGGCCCCTTAAAACAACAATTATCATCATCATTTTACATAACACGCAGAGCGTCCCTGATTTTTTTGTCGGTATAATTAAGATACACCCTGTATATGAGTGAGATAAAGTAAAAATTATCAGATTATACTGAGCTATGTTAAAAATTATAATTGCTGGAAGTAAGCAGTTTTGACAGGCTACTCGGCGGAGGCACAAAAAAAACTGGTTGACAAACGAGTTCGCGACATTAAAAAAACTGGACTGGGGAGAAACAGTTCGCCAGCCATGGCACACTTTTCATGCGTGTAAGGGAGTGCCCGAAAATCCAGTCACGTGTGAGTTGTAGCCAGTCAGAAAATTACAATTTCATGAGGAGTAATTAGAGGACAATAATTGCAATTTACAATTTAGAAACGATATGCAGATATTAAAATAAATGGGATCTGAAAACAAACAGATTAAGCATTATTAGGCCAGTAAAATAAATTTGAAATTATACCAGGATTTTGTCCACCTAAATATGCAGAGGGACGCTATAAAATTGATAAGGTGGGGGAAAGCAGTCCTTCCATCGAGGCCTTTTGTTGTAAAACAGTGAATCGAATGGACGTGTAGGGCGATAGCAAATATAATTGACGGCAGGAACGAGATTGAGAGAACGACAGAACCAATCTACTTCGTAGAGCACTCTGACGAAAGCTCTTGGCCTGTAGATTTGCAGAGTGTCTTTACAATAAACAAATATATTACAGTATATTTTTAAATTAATAAAGAAAAATGCAGAATTCTTGCCGTTCACGCATGCGCACAATCCGCCTTGGGTCATGACAGAAATGGCGGTAAGAAATCCATTAAAATGTAATTTACTTAATAACTGTACGCGCCCATGTATAAAGCTTCCGTGTATTTGAAAACAGACATTAACCAAGTCCTGACAATAAAATATAGTAAGAGTATGAACCTATACGAATGTGCAACATTGTTTTTTTAATGAAAAATGGTCTTTCTCCACACAGCGGGTTATGAAGATACTGAATGGTTGCGCCGCAGACCAAATATGAGTGTGCGAATAGCCATGTGGTTAAAGGGACTGACTGTGGTCCGTAGGAGCCCAGGTTCGATCCCATCTTCCGGCAGTTTTTTTCACCACTGAAATATTGTTTTGTCAATGAATATTATTAACGTTTTACATTTTGTAAGTGAGTTAAGTAGGATTTGACTGGAATTACAGTATTTCTTGCATAAAGCAGGAAAGAAATCTACATCGAGATTGAGAAAACGTCTTAACCGATTGACTTCGTAATGCATTCCATTTTACCATTGCACTAGAGCATGTGATCAAAAGAACTAACTGTTGTCCCCAATACGGCGTTTCAATATCTGCAATCAGTTCCAGTAACTGACAACAGATGGCAGTACTTCGCCCATATAGTTCCAGTAACTGACAACAGTTGACAGTACCTCGCCCATATAAGAAAATTATACAATCCGCCAGCTACCCTCACAATGATAGAAACCCTTCCTACGGACAGTTATATTATTTCTTCAGGGGCCGATAACCTAGATGTTAGGCCCCTTAAAACAACAATTATCATCATCATCATTATATTATTTCTACATTCCGCATCATTACGTTTTATTTCCGTTTTACCATTCCATTCCATTCCAGCATGTGATCAAAAGAGCGTCCTGTTGTCTCCACAAAGCAGTTTGAATACCCGCAATCAGTTACAGTACCTGACAACAGATGGCAGTACCATCGCGTCGCATTCTGCCTTTGGAGTTCGCCTTCAACAGACGTGTAGAGCCTAGAGGAGTAGGTTTTTCTTGGTCTAGCTTTCTTAGCTGGTTACTTGAAGTAGTACCATTGTTGCTATTATTGTACACTCCCCTTCGTTGTGATTATTTCTCCATATTAGGCTACATCGTTGTGTATATGATCATTAAAAAGGTTTTATTTTGAGTTCGTCGTCGTGTTATAACCATGGAACGCCGAATTATTCCAATAGTTGCTGATGGAAACGGTTTATTTCGGTCTGTATCATACTGTTTGTACAATACTCAGGAACGGCATCGTGGAATACGCTTACAGGTTGTTCAGTTAATATAAAACTGCATGGGAATATTATAAAAAACATTGTTGTAGGTGACCCATCCTACAGACTGGCCGTTAGTAATTCAACTGACTACGAAAATTTGTTATCTCGGACGTGGAATATGCTGGCCATGTTGAATTACATTGTATTGGTCAGTTATTCCCTGAATATTTAATCAGAGTTTACAGAGATGATAGTAACGTAAGTTTTGACTATGGTACTGGAAACAATATTTGCAACCCTCTTCATTCTGGTAGTGTTGATGCTGGCCATTACAGTGTTTTGGAGTTCCATTCCATATATTTTATAACTTTCACCACCAATCGCAGTGAATGATACTGTTCAAAAAACACGCAAGAGGAGAAGCGACAGAATTCTCCCATTTTGTGTGAGACATCCAAAGCTATGCACAGGTCTAAAGGTCACCACACACAGAAAGCTAAGCTAAGCTATGCTAAGCAATGCCAAGCTAGGGTGTGCTATGACACGAACAAAAAGCTTAGCTGAACTAAGCTAGGCAGCATATTTCTTATTACATGCTTTCCTACTAATGAAAATGTATAGTATCTTTATTGGAAGAGATCCTACAGGATTAAATTAGATTAATACTATTATTTTAATACGGCTTTCTAAATTAATTTGTGTGTAATACTGTATATGTAACTTAAAAAAATAGGAACGTAGCCAGGATTCTGTTTAGGTGGGGGTCCAGGTGTTGCTATTTTATTAATTAAAATTGTGGCCCACTATAGCTATGTATAAAAAACGTGCTTTTTAACTATTCAAATTTGCCTATACGTATATAAAATAGCAATAGAGTAGATACTTCTATATTACCGTATTTGAATAACCTATGTCTTCATTTAAAAATGATATTATTAGATTCTTTGCGTTATCAACTATATTGAATACTATAAGGGTTACCGTATTTGACAAAATGAATTTAAAACGGTAATAATACCGGCACTACTAACAAGAAAATAAGAATAATACGATAATATCACAATTGTCAAACGATAAGTTTGCCTCTTGGTTTAATTTCGGAGAGAATCCGGACCTGCCCCCCTCCTCTGACTACGTCTCTACTACAAATTAAAACTAAACAGTTAATTAATTGCCTCCGTCTTATTCGTTAGTTATAATTACATTTTGTTTTTGGAGGCTGGACGGACCAGTATGGGCATTATGTGAAGAAAATACAAGAAGATTATTATTTCTTAAAGCTAAATATTCCTCTTCTGCAGTGGATACACTAAATACATTGATGGAGAAAGGGCAAGAAAA
Organism: Meconema thalassinum; assembly: GCA_946902985.2. Classification (NCBI taxonomy): domain Eukaryota; kingdom Metazoa; phylum Arthropoda; class Insecta; order Orthoptera; family Tettigoniidae; genus Meconema; species Meconema thalassinum. The sequence continues at coordinate 416,818,149 of OX336389.2, forward strand.
CATATTGAAACTTATAACATTCTCCATTAAATCTTGAAATCTAACGCGGAATTCGGTTCTTAATTCTGATATAATTTCTGCGTACTTTTGAGAATTTTGATTATCACAGTTTTGTAGGGCTGGGAAATGAACAAAGTTGTTCTTTTGGCCTGTCACCCATTGTATAAATAAAACGAAGTACGGTACTACCTGAATCACTACACTACACTCACACGACACGGCTACGCACACAACTCAAAGGTCTGCGACAGCCCGCCAGATCAACTGTTCCGGAATGAAAAGCGCATGCGCCAGGCCAGCTACAGCCAAGAAAATCGCCTGCCTAGCGATCTGTCTAACTTAGCTTAGCATCGCTTCGCATAGTATAGCTTAGCATAGCGGCCTGTGTGTGTCACTCGACTTAAATGCATTGAGAGCGATATTTTTCCTAACACCGCGTACTTTAGCTTAGCCTAGCTTTCTGTGTGTGGTGGCCTTAATGCTGTGCAAGACATAGCACCCACAGAAGTGGAGGGTGATAATATGCACAGGTCTAATGCTGTGGAAGACATAGCGCCCACGGGAGTGGAGGGTGATACTATGCACAGATCTAATTCCATGCAAAACAGCGCCAACGGGAGTGGAGAGAAAATTCTAAGCTCAGGGACATCTCAGATATTGACAAACTCATTTATGCGGAAATATCCGATCCCAGTGATACTACCTATACAAGGTAGTGAAGCCTCATTTTATGCTGCATGGGCCTAGCGGTAATCTCAATCCCAAATCTATTTGTTTGGCAGACGGAAAGTGTAGAAAGGACTTCCCAAAGGATTTCATTGCCGAAACAAAGGATAATGTGAACGGCTATCCTATTTATCGAAGGCGAGACAATGGCAGAACAATTATCGAACGCGTTCAAGGTTATGACGTGAAAGTTGACAGTCGTTTGATAGTGCCTTATAAAATGTTCCTTTTATTGTACTTTGAAGCTCATATTAATGTAGAGATTTGTGCAAGTGTTTAAGAGTATAAAATATATCCACAAATATATTTACAAAGGACATGACTGCATCAATCTACAAATAATAACCAAAGAGGGTTTACTTCACCATGCTGAAATATCTACCTTTCTGAACATCCGATATGTAGGTCCGAGTGAAGCTGCTTATATAATATTTTCCTATCCTATGCACGAACAATCTCATACTGCAGTTCGCTTACCTGCTCATTTACAGGATAAACAGCAGGTGTATTTTTGTAATGACAATGCCGCTGAAGCTCTACTTCGAGTGGAATTGAAAAGCACAGAACTGATTGCATGGTTTAATTTATATAAGAATCAGGTGACAAAAAGTCCTCACATATACACCGAAACGCCAGTTCATTATGTTTAGGAAAGTAATAAACGCGTTTGGAAAAAAAGAGTAATATCTGGAAAAATAATAGGTAGAATATTTAAAGTTTCCCCAGTGGAATCAGAAAAATATCATCTTCGATTGCTGTTACTTCACGTAGTAGGTGCCACCTGTTTTCAAGATGTAAAGACAGTAAACAATGTGTGCTGTTCTTCATTCAAAGAAGCAGCAATGGAACATAGGTTAATTCAGGACGATGCTGAAAACCTGTCATCGTTGTCTACGGGAAGCGTCAGTTCTTCAAATGCCATTTCAATTGAGACAATTATTTTCCTTCATTTGTATATTTCAACAACCATCGAATTCAGTTGAATTGTGGGATACTTTTAAGGATTCTCTAAGTGAGGATTACTTACCGTACGTCTTTACAGCCAGCAAACAGCTTATCAAATGACTCTCCGCGATATCAGTAAGATGACAAAATTACATGGTTTTTCTCTTTCAACTTTCGGGTTGCCAGTTATCCAATGACTTACCACGTACTGAAAGGAATTAATCTTCTATGCTTCCTGATACTGATTATGACTCAATTATTCAGAAAGCGAATGATGAACAAAGATTCATCATAAATGAAATTATTAACGCTATGCTACAGAACAATACGAATCAAATTAATGCATACTTTATGGATGGTTCTGGTGGTACTGGCAAGACATTCGTGTATCAATGTTTCATTAAAAAAGTGCACTGATTTGGGTTTCGAAGTGATACCAGTGGCGTGGACTAGAATTGCTGCCATGCTATTACCCAATGGCCGTACGGTACTGTACCCGATATTTAATCGAGGCTATCGGCTACGCTAGCTGTAGTTGCAACTTATTGCTTAGAAGAAAGGATTGCGCTGAAATCGAGCCAGTGACGACAAGGGAAATGACGTAGTGGGTTAAGGAAGAAGAAATCACTACCCCTCCAACGCACGGAATCACGGGAAGGAGGCAAGATATTTATGGAAATAACTGAGAAATGAAGTCTTATTTAACCTCAGAAAGGAATGGAATAATGTTAAATATTTATTATAATAACATTTGAGAAGGTGGATAACTCCTTAATTGTGAATAATAGCTTTATAACAATAGATATTGGCCGAGGTCAAATGTCTGACGTCAGAGAATAGTGGTAGGAGGTCTACCCTCACTCCAGTCCAGGGGAGAAAAGTCACGTGTTTAGCGAGGTCAGTTGCCGCAGCACGGAGCTACAAGTGAAGCATTCTCTAATCGACTTGGTTACAGTATACACTGCAGAGCAGTAATCATCACCTGTTTAGCACGGTAACTTAATGAAGTTGAGAGCGCGGCGAAGTCGAGCAAGCTAACGGGAGATAGTATCGCGATGGCAGTCCGTAAGACGAACACAGTCGGTGAAAGGAAACAGTTTATTTCGAAGGTGAAGTTGCTTCAGTACATTTCACATGGCAACGCATTTAACAGTTCATAATTTGTAACAGAAACAAGCAAGATTTCACTTGGTGGAACGAACATTATTATAACAGACTTCACAATGAATAGTTGTTTACAACATTGTGTAAAGTGTTTTTCGAGGGTATTTTATGCAACTGAAATAGTTCAGATGGAAGCCATTTAATGTTTGTTTACGCGGCAACTTGTTCAGCCAAGATAATTTTCATTCAAACTTATTATTATTATTATTAATGTCTTTTTTGGAGCTTTTACTTTAAAGATTATAACTATACAGATAGGTTTTCGATTTTATAGAAAACACTATCAAGCGATTTATAACGAACAACATTATCACGGTAAATTATTTGATTGCGGAGGTTTACGGATTTTAGTCAGTTAGGGTTATTGTGAGAGAGTTGAGTCATCGGAAATTTCGGATACAGGAATAAGCTTGTCGTGAAGCGATGACGAAATCGAGGAACATTTACAACTGGCTGTTTCAAGAAAAGGCGAATTGGACTGGAACGGTAAATTTACCGAGTGCGATGAAGTTTGTGGCGGGAGGTCCCGCGTGCCTGTCTCAAGCCAAGGAGGGGAGACGTGACGCACGGTGATTGGTCTACAGGCGAGGCGAGTAGCTGAGGAGTGGAACTTTGGTGGGGGTAACGGCGAGTCATTATAGCGACTGCGCGGCGTGAAGAGAGGCTATTAACATTGTAAAACTTGTCCGAGGTGGACGCTCTTTTGGATGGTTCCGTTGTGATCGGACCGTAACTTGAACATTGTTTTGGCATAGTCTACGGACTTCGTATTTGTGTTCGATGGCGAACTTTTCAGTACTGCTATTCTCAACTGACACATTAGTCATGTGAAATACGCGAGCTCTTGTGAACAGGGAGTCAGCGTAGGTGGCTAACGGATTTTGAATCCGCCACTATCAAGCACTTAACTTAAACATTTTTTAACAACGATCTCCGCAAGTGACGAAGAAGATGGCGACGTCCAGAAGGCTGATGGAAGCTCTCGTGATTCATCATGTACGAGGGAAATGCTACTGCAATTTCCAATGGTAAGCGCGAATGACGCAGAACTACGTAATCTCTCTCTCTCTTCATTGTTTCATAATTAGAATTTTAGTAACTTTTAGCTTGGGAATAATAGTAAATTCAGTAATTCATCCGACTCCGTTTTCACGTAATTTTCTAGTGGTAAAATTCAAATCGTTACGCTCCATTTTAAATTATTATTATTAAAATTGCCACTACTTGTTTTTTTTTATATAATAAATTCATTTCTTATACTATGCAATCTTTGCTTTCAGTAGGTAGCATTAGATATAGACCAAATTCCTTCTCCTGATACAATTGTTAGTTGGGTTAATAATGAAATCATACCACGGTCTGACTGAAAAGATTCTTAAAGGTGTTTTGCCCGAGCTAGGTGTTGTTAAATATAAATTTAGATTTCAACTTAGCGTTGAGGTCTTGGCGCCCATTAATACAACTTATCTTAGTCAGGAGTAAACATTACATTTGTCATCTCAACGAGGGGAAATTAAACCACATAGCCAACGAAACAGTTACAATTGGTATAATGAGGCTAGTAACTAACTTCGTGTTATACACTTATGGTGAATCCGATACAGTCATGCAATGGGTCATTTTGTGAAGGTTAAGCTGTTGTATAATGGAACATAGCATTCGACATTTTCACATTAGTAATAATTGGGCATAGACTTTCAACGGTCCAGATACTTGTCGCAATTCATAGTTCGTGCATTTTCAACGTGTAACCTGATGGACAGTAAATTATTTTACCAGTATAATGGCAGATGAAGATTATGTGTTTCATCATAGCACATTTAAAGCGACCACGGGGCAGCTTATACATTACTGCACTAGGCGAATGGGACTATGAACTTCACGCACTTTATATAACAGTGAGGTGTTCACTAAAAGACTTAGGTTCAGCAACAATTCTGGATATTATTACCACGTCGCGTACAGATACAGGGTGTCTGGCAAACATGTCTACAATTTGAAATCTTTTATCAATCAACGCAATTCAACCGTAGTGGACAAGAACATTATCAGTGAGTGTCAATCTACATTTTCGCATGGGACAGTGGCGTAGTACAGCCGATGACAGAATGGGGTATCCATTTGAGGAGAACTTTTTTGTGAATTATTGGACAATATCAATGATGTATATATTTCACTCTACAATGAGCGGCTAGGCCATCAAGAGACGTGATGGCGGAGCAGAGTGACGGATTCGATTCCCACCGAGGCAAATTACTACATTACGATATGCATTAGGATGGGGAAAAATGCATTTCCAACGGCAGAAGACCAGGATTTCGCCGATCTTTCGAGAAATCTATTGCGTACAATTGGATTATCGCCGATCATGGAATAAATTTATATTAAACATCTGGAATATTCAAAGGTAATGTGAGCGATTATGTCTTCTCTGATATGATTTTTATGACACTGGGCACACTTGTATATCATTAGGAGTATTATTTATGACATTGCTTGATTATTTTCATACTTCATCCTGAGGAATTTGCTAAAATAACGTGTTACCATATGAGAGGGCAGACATATTTTGTCCGATTTTTTATATTTTACTGACTTTATTAGGCAGGATTTAGATCTTCTTTTCATGAGTGATAGTATATTTTGATCATGGTTGTTTTGATCGAGCAATTCGAAACTCAAGACCTGCAGTCGGGTGGTTTAAATGTTGACAGCTTATCGCATACTAGCGAGTGTGTGGGATTTATCATCAGAGAATTTTTCTTATTGGATTGTTTTTGAGCTATGTAATTTAATTCGCTCCAGCGAATCAGTATCACTTTTATCTGACAGTAGAATAATTGTTAATTCCAGTCATATGCATTCACTCATTAGTCTACGAAGATGGGGCCTGTTACTTTACGTAACTGTGTGATGTTAAACGCCTAACTGTCGAATAGGAATTAATCATCTGAGTCTACGAAGATGGGGCCTGTTGCTTTACGTAACTGTGTGGTGTTAAAAGCTTAACCTGTCGCCTAGGAAATGTCATATTATCACCCGAGTGCAAATGTGATTGTAAGAGAATCAAACAATAATTTACCAGTCAGTTATTAGTTGATCTTTATTAAATAAATTAAAAATAAATGTCAGCAGGGTTACAATTCGTAATTCTTGTATTGCAAATCCAATAGTTTTGTTGCATTACTCTTTTGAGAGTACAGTCATTTAATGTTTATTAATATTTTTTTGTGAGTGGATTTGAACCTTTGATAAGGATTTTAAAAATTGAGTCTTTTAAGAAGAGTTCTTTCTTATTAGGAATTTATCACAGGCAGACTATGAACAGATATAATGAATATTGTTAAATATAACACAGTTGGTGTTCTTTTGAAATGAATTTCAATAATCTTTACAGAGATTTTATACTCTGGATTAAATTACAATTACTTTAGTAATTTTTCTTGTTGTTTAAGAAGTTGTCTAAACATGACAATAGTGACTACAGTTCATGTAGGTCTAATTATTGAATATCAAAAGCCAGTTCTACAATTATTTGTGGATTACGAAATATGTTAAGTTGAGATTTTTTTTTTTTTTTTGCTAAACGTTTGTGTTATTTGCCAAGTTTGTGATAGTGCCACTGTGAGATTAATGAGGCAGACTAGAGGTCGTCGAAGCCAGTCTTGTATATCTTGAAGATTCATGCTGTGCGCTGAATAATTGTGATGTAATGTGATGGAAAAATAGTAGTGGTCAAATGTGAGATTTGATTAAGTAATTTATGTGAAATAAATGTAAGTGGTAAATTTATGGATGATGAGATCCAATGTGATAAAGTGGCGGCAACGTATTTTTGGCATGGCAATCGAGTGTTTTAAGAGTATGACATGTAACATGTGTGATTACATCTGGCAATATTATTTCACTGAAGTGATGGATTTTTATGGCAACTTTCATTAACCAATCTTAAACATTTTCTGGAAGTTTTATGATCCAAGTTTCTCTAATAATAATAATAATTCATGGAATTATAATCTGAAATTTAAATATACTGATGATCTGACCTGCTGATAACAATAATAAATTAAATGAGCTGATAACTATAATAATAAATTAAATGAGCTGATTAATTAAATTAAATAATATGAGATGATGATATGCTGATAATTTAGAGATGATGAATATAGTAATCATCATCATCCTCCACAGTTTCCAGCCACTGGCCGGGTCTGTTCGGAACACAAGCCTCTCCAACGTCTTCTGTCTTCCCACCATCTCTCAGCCTCCACCCTTGTCCAGTCTTCTCCTCTCTTCTTCACGCTTTCTTCCACCCCCTTCAGCCACCTGTCTCTCTGTCTTCCTCTCGGTCTCTTTCCTTCCCACTTCGTCTCCTGTACTCTCCTGGGTATCCTCTTCTCCTCCATTCGTTTTACATGTCCATACCATCTAAGTCTAGATTTCTCTATACCATCCTGTCATGGTTCCTCCTTCATTAATTCTCTGGTCCTCTCATTTCTTATTCTGTCCATCTTTGTAGCTCCAATACTGCTTCTCAAGAACCTCATCTCACTGGCCTGTATTTTGCTCTTCTCCCTTCCTTCCATAACCCAGGTCTCCGAGGCATACGTCAGGATAGGGACATAGTACGTCCGATATATGATCTTTTTGCTGTTCTGAGGGACATCCTTGCTCCATAACATGCTTCTCACACTCCACCGAAATGCTTCTGCCTGCCTCCCTCGCTCATTTATTTCTCTATCGTTTCTTCCATTATCTTGTATCAGGCTTCCCAGATACCTGAAACTCTCCACTTTCTTCAGCTGTTCCCCACGAATTGTTATTCCCGTTGTGGTTCTCTGTTCCAACCAGTCTGATCTCTCTCCTCCCACTTTCACACAGCTCACGCTTCCCTTGTACATCTCCTTTATCCACTTTATAGTCCATTTCTCTACTCCTCTATCCTCCAGGGACTTCCATTCTTTGTTTCTGCATTCACTGTCATATGCTTTCTCAATGTCCAGGAAGGCCATCAGTAGATCTGTTCCATACTTATAGTGCTGTTCTTGTAACTGCCTTACAGCAAAAATCAAATCCTCTGTGGACCTTCCTGCTCTGAAGCCATGTTGTTCTTCCCTCATCCCTCCTTCTATCCTTGTCCTAATTCTCTTTTCCAAAACTTTCTCGAAGATCTTTGCACAATGACTCATCAGTGTTATTCCCCGATCGTTTCTGCAATCTGTTCTACTACCTTTCTTGAAGATCGGGACAATTATTCCCTTTTTCCAGTCCTCTGGGGTCTTCCTTTCCTTCCATGCTGTCATCATCACTCGGTACAACCACTGTATCTCCACCTCTCCTGCTGCTCTCGCCATCTCCACACTCAACTCATCCATACCCGGTGCCTTCCCTCCTTTCATCTTGTTCACTGCATCTTCCACTTCTTTCCATGTTAAATCCTTTTCTGTTTGCAGTTCATCTTCCTCTTCCCCGATTTCTTCCTCCTCACCATCTTTTCCATTTGGGTTCAGAAGTTCTTCAAAATATTTTTTCCACATTTTCTTCAGTTCTTCCCTATTTTCTATCTCTTGTCCCCTTTTGCTCACCATTCTAACATAATCCGTAGGATCCTTCCGCCTCTTATTTTTTATCATCCCATACAGGACCTTTTTTGTACCTTCACTATCCTCCTTCATCATCTTAGTCCACTCTTCCATCCACTTTCTTCTCTCCTCAGCCACTACTCTCTTTGCCTCCTTCTTTCTTTCCTGGTACTCTTCCCTTGTCTCTACCGTCCTATTTTGATACCACCTCCTAAAGGCTCTATTCTTTTCCCTTACTATATCTTTTGTCTTCTCATTCCACCATGGTGTTTCCTTCCACCTCTTCTTACTACTTGTCCTCCCACATACTACTTCTGCTGCACCTACTAGTGTCTTCTTAAATCTAGCCCATTTCTCTTCCACCCCTCTTTCTTCATCTGTTGGAATTCCTTCCTTTACCATTTTGAGGTACTCGACCCTTCTATCTCCTTCTTTCAGTTTCCATATCCTTATACGTCATTCCTGGTTCTCAGTCCCTTTCTTCTCCTTACTCCCTCTCAGGTTCATTACCAGCAATCGATGGTCGCTATCCAGGTTCTCCGATGGTATAACCTTGATGTCCGTGATGTTCTTATTTAGTTCTTTCTCATACAGTATATAGTCGACCACCGACATCCTGGTCAAGTCATCACTGTACCATGTGATTGTGTGGCTCTCTCTTTTCTTAAACCAGGAGTTCCCAACTAGCAGGCTGTTCCTCTGGCAGAAGTCCAAAAGTCTCTTTCCTTCCTCATTTCTTCCGCCCCAACCCTCTGGTCCTAGAACACTCTCATAACCTTGTCTTTCTCTTCCTACATGGGCATTCAGATCCCCCATAACAATCATATTTCTTCCTACCAACTGCTTCTGCAATTCCTCTTCAAACTCTTCCTTCTCCTCAGAGGCGCAGCCTACTTGTGGAGCATACACTTGCACTATTTCTACGGTCTCTCCCCTCAGTGCTACTTTCACTTTCATCATCCTATCACTTATTCTCCTCACTTCTTCTTTTAAACCACCTCGTACTACTACTCCCACTCCATTCCTCTTTCCCTCTTCGTTCCCACTCCAGTACAGTCTATAGCCTTTTCTCAGTTCTCTCCTTCCTTCCCCTTTCCACTTTGTTTCTGCCAATCCCAATAAATCCAACTTCCTTCTCCCATAAGTCCAACCCCTCGTCCACGTCGTGGGAGACGAGCAACGGCACAAAGTAGGGGATCGCCTGTAGGGGCGAAGTACAGTGGGGACTTTGTGTGCCCCGGGACCGTTACGGTAGCTGTGAAGGTCCCACAGGAACCCTGAAAAGTGACAGCTAACGGGGCTCCGGTGAAGCTACGATAGGCCCGGCAAGCCAGTAGTGGATGAAACCAAATGCTTTCAAAAATGGAATGAATATAATAATAATAATTTAAATGAGCTGATGATAATAAATTAATAATAATAATTTGGATAGACAGATAACTGAATTATAGATGATGTGATGAACAGTTAATGATTTTTCTATGGATGATGATGATGACAGATAATTATAACAAATTCTTGATTTATAAATGAGAATTCGACAGGATGATGTAAATAGCTTGTACAAATTTATTGTTAGTTTAAGAAGTGATAATTATGAATCCAATATTTGGAATAATGACATTCAGGTCAATTATGAATGTTTAAATATGTGTTAAAAGTGAATATAATCGTTGTTGTGTGATAGAACAGTTTAAAACTTAACTGCATGCACGTGCCTGATGTTATCTTAAACAAAGATAGGTCTCAAGGCTCACAAAGAAGTCAGTGACGTATGACCTAGTGCTACGGTGACCCTGAGAGCACAAGAGAACTTTAATTATCTTCTTTTGCACGTGAAGAAAATTTTCTTTGATGTAGTGCGGAGTTGGTATGACTTGAAAGAACATTGACATCCTAACACTTATACTCTACCATACTCCTAGGCAGGAATTTCATTTTAGTTGTCTTGCCATACAAGTTTAAATAAACCTTATTTGATTTTAAGTTGTGTGATCTAATGATGATGTATTTTCCCAATCCTTTCCTGTGTCATAAGTAAGGCTTCTCCAGAAAGGATGTGGTTTGCTAGGAATTCAGTTGATGGCGCCCTTTTATTTGCTATTCGATTAAATCTAAGCCCGTAACGACCCAGAGATACATTGCCTCGTGTCACCCAATCTGCTTTTGTGTTTATATTTGAACTGAATCTCCGACACACTCCTTATTTTATTTTCTGTTTATTTCACTCCACTCTGGCCTGGGATGCCAGGTATTCGATGTTATAGCAGATGGGTCATCGCATACCCCGGATGAATGAGTGCAGTACACAACAGATTTAAATTACCGCTGAAATTACACGAAGCTTCTGTTTCATCTTTAAAAATGAACCGTAAAGGAGCACATGGTATCAGGTCAACAAGACTGATTATATGGGATGAAGCACCAATGGCTAACTTGCATGCCCTGATGTGCGTTAATAGACGTTTGCAAGACATCATGGGTAATTCCATCTCTTTTGGAGGGAAAGGTATTGTACTAGTTGGAGATTTTAGACAAGTTTTGCCTTTTGTTCCGCATGCTTCCAAACAAGCTGTTATTCAGAACTGCATTAAATTTTCTCCTCTTTGGCGAGAACTTAAATATTTCATCTATTTAAAAGTATGCGAGCAGGACCAGAAAAATTAGACTTCGCTGATTTTTTGCTGAAAATTGGTAATGGAGATTACCCTCCCGTGCATCAGGAATCGACAGAGCAATCTGTTATTGATTTACCACCCTCTGTCATCGTGAAACAAGACACGTCTCTGAAATGTACGGGAATAAATTTCAGTCACCAGAAGATGCTATAAGTTTCTCCAAAATTGCCATTCTTGCCCCTAAAAACGAACACTTGATCAAATCAAATCTAAAGTTATAGATCTTCTACCCGGAACGGCCAGAACGTACATCAGTGTAAATAACTTAATTACTGAAGATGAAAATGAAACTCTCCAATTTCCCATAGAGTTACTGAACAGCTTAGAATTAAGTGGCTTGCCTCCTCATGTCCTTCACTTAAAACCTGGAGTGATTGTAATGTTATTAAGAAACTTAAATGCTACACAGGGGCTTCTAAATGAAACAAGATTAATTGTGCGAAAAATGCATGACAGTTGTTTAGATCTTGAAATCATTACAGGGTTGAGTGTTGGACAAAGAGTTCTGATTCCCAGAATTGATTTAACACCATCCGACACAACTCATCATCATCATCATCATCATCTTGTACAGTTTCCAGCCCAAGGCTGAGTCTGTTTGGAACATAAGCCTCGCCACTTAGTCCTTTCTTCCCACCACCTCTCCGCTGTCACTCAGGTCCAGTCCTCGCCTCTCTTCTTGACACATTCCTCCACACCTTTCAGCCATCTATCTCTTGGTCTTCCCCTTGATCGTTTCTTTTGCATCCACATCTCATGTATCCTCATGGGAATCTTCTCTTCCATTCTCTTTAAGTGTCCATACCACCTCAGTCTTGATGTCTCAATCCTACCTTGCAAGGGCTCCTCTTACACTATTTCCCTGATCTTTTCATTCCTCACCCTGGCTCTTCTTGTTACTCCGATCCTACTTCGCTGGAATTTCATTTCACTTGCCTGTATTCTGCTTATGTCTCTTTTCTTCATTATCCAAGTTTCTGAAGCATAGGTCAGTATCAGGATATAGTAGCTTCTGTATAACACTTCCTTGCTTTTTTGTGGGACATCTTTATTCCACACTAAGCACTTAATGCTTCTCAGAAATGCTTCTGCCTGTCTGCCATGTTCCATAATCTCTTTGTCATTTCTCCCATTTTCCTCCACTATACTTCCCAAGTACTTGAGACTTTCCACCTTCTTCAGCTGTCCACCTCCAAATGTTATGCCACACATTGGTCTGTCCTTTTTCCTGGTCGTTAACAGGATCTCACATTCACTGATGTTGAACTTCCATTCGTACTCTCCCACTGTTTCTTCCCAAGCCTTCAGTTGCTCCTGAATTTCCTCCTCCTTGTTTCCCCAGACCATGAGATCATCTGCAAACACCATTGCTTTCATCTTATCCTCTCCTATATTTCCTGCAACCTGTGTCATTACCTCGTCCATAACCACAATAAAGAGAAGGGGAGACAGTGCACTACCCTGTTTCAGGCCACTCATTTGTCTGAACCAGTCTGTTCTTTCCCCTCCAACTTTCACACAACTCACACTTCCACAATACATCTCCTTCACTCTGCCTACAGTCCCTTTTTCCACTCCCATGTTTTCCATTGCTTCCCAAACCTTCTCCCTACACACACTATCATAGGCCTTTTCGATGTCCAGGAAGCCCATCAACAGATCCTCTCCAAATTCGTAGTGGTGTTCCTGGAGCTGTCTCACTGAAAATATGAGATCCACTGTTGATCTCCCAGGTCTGAATCCATACTGCTCCTCTCTCAATTCTCTCTCCACTTTGGCTCGTATTCTACTTTCTAATATCTTTTCATATATCTTGGCACAGTGTGGTATGAGTGTGACTCCCCTGTAATTTCTGCACTCCTTTCTTAAATATTGGGACAATTAATCCTTTCTTCCAATCATATGGGGTCTTTTTCTCCTTCTATACCACCCTCATCACACGGTACAGCCACTGTTTCCCAACCTCCCCTGCTGCCTTCACAATTTCAACACTCACTTCGTCCACACCCGGTGCCCTTCCTCCTTTCATCTTGTCTAAAGCCATTTCCAGTTCTCTCCAAGTCAGGTCCTTTTCCATTCCTGTGTTGTCTTCTCCAACTTCCAATACGTTGTCTTCCTCCCTCTGACCATTTGGATTCAGCAAATCCTCCAAGTACTCTTTCCACACCGTCTTGGGTATCTCTTTGTTGTGTACCTCATTTCCGTTTGTGTCCACCATTATCACATCCTCTCGCAGACCTCTTCTCTTACTTTTGACCATCCCATCAAGTACTTTCTTATTTCCTCTGCTGTCTACCTCCATCATCTCTGTCCACTTTACCATCAACTTCTTCCTCTCCACTGCGACAATCTTGTTTGCTTCTTTCTTCTTTATCTTATAATCTTCCCTTCCCAGATCAGTTCTTTCCTGGAACCACACTCTGAAAGCCTTGTTCTTCCTTCCCACAGCTTCTTTTACTCTCTCATTCCACCATGGTGTCTCTTTACACCGCTTTCTGTTGCCTGTTCTACCACATACTGCCACTGCAGCTTCCACCATTGTATTTTTGAATTGCTTCCATTCCTCTTCCCCTGTTTTAGGATTGTCTGTTGGCATCCTTTCCCTTATTATCTTCTGGAATTCTTCCTTGTCTTCCTTTTCCTTCAGTTTCCATACTTTGATTCTCCTTTCCTGGCACTCTGTCCTCTTGCTATCCTTAACAACTCCCAGGTTCATTACAAGTATTCTGTGGTCACTATCTAAGGCCTATGATGGTATTACCTTTATATCTCTGACACTTCTCTTCTTTTCCCAGTCGTACAGCATGTAATCTACCAAAGATTTATTTGTTAAATCACTGCTGTACCACGTTACCTTGTGGCTTTCTTTCTTCCGGAACCAAGAGTTGCCTACCACTAAACCGTTTCTCTTGCAAAAATCCAGCAACTTTCTCCCTTCTTCATTCCTGTTGCCCCATCCTTCTGCTCCCATTACATTTTCATATCCTTGCCTTTCACTTCCTACATGTGCATTCAAATCTCCCATGACAATGATGCTCTGACCATTCAACTGCTGTTGTAGCTCCTCCTCAAAGTCTTCCTTCTCTTGAGCTGTACATTCAACTTGAGGGCATATACCTGGGCTATCTCCAGGCTTCTTCCCTTTACAGTTACTCTGATCTTCATGATCCTGTCACTTATTCCCTTTACCTCTTCCTTCATTCCATCTCCCACAACTACTCCTACTCCGCTGCTCCTTCTTTCACTGTTCCCACTCCAGTACAACCGGTACCCTTTCCTCAGTTCTCTGCGACCTTCTACTTTCCATCTTGTTTCTGCCAAGCCCAGTACATCCAGTTTTCTTCTCTCCATCACATCTACAATCTCCTCCACCTTTCCTGTCAATGTCTGTATGTTTAATGTCCCAACTCGTAGTCCATTAGCATATCTGGGTCGTCGTCGTTTGCATCCGTCCTTTCCGAGGCCTGTTCCTGTTTTGAAAGCAAATATAATATCCACTACTGGCTTGCTAGGCCTATCGTAGCTTCACCAGAGCCCCGTCAGCCGTCACTTTTCAGGGTTGCCATACAGCCTTCACAGCTACCGTAGCGGTCCCGGGGCACACGAAGTCCCCACTGTACTTCTTCCCTGAAGGCAATCCCCTACTTCATGCCGTTGCCCGTCTCCCACCACATGGAGGAGGGGTTGGACTTGTGGGTGACCCGACACAACTCTTCCATTTAATTTTAAAAGATGCCAGTTTCCTATTCGTCTTGCATTCAGTATGACAATTAACAAAGCTCGACTTTAGACCGTGTTGGTGTATATTTACCCCAGCCTGTATTTAGCCATGGCCAGCTGTGCGTAGCAATGTCTCGAGTTCGATCATTTGATAGTTTGAAAGTACAAATAGTCCCGGCAGGCCATAGGACAATAAATGTTGTATTTAAGGAGGTACTCTAACATCACTAGATTTAAGAGACATTGAACCAACATTTCTCTACAAATAGTTACTACACACTTCAGTCTATACGTTAATTTCTGGAGTCTGATTTAGCCACTGCAGTTTTACCGACCCAGGGACTTAGTATTCCGTTGAATTTCAACGGGTTCACCCTAGTTGAATATTATCATGAAAAGTAGATCGGCTCAGTAAATTTATAAATGCTATTCATCTGAACATTACAATTCGAATTCGTGAAGAATATTATAGTAATGCAATTGAGAACCTGAGGCTACAACAAAACGAAGAGAGTTATCCAAAACTGCAAGCGGCAAATACACAGCGCAAATAACTACGAAAAATTATCTACGATTGTTCAGAATATCCAACATGAATTATCAAATGGAGTCAATGAGGATACTGAATATGGACATTATGAAGATGTTGGAGATGACACACTAAATTAATGGAAGGGAAACAGAGACTACGATAAACAAGTGGATTACTGGAGTGCAGTATCACAACTTCTTTTCTGACCACATAATTGGAATCTCAAATCTACAACAATTAATTTCCTATGCCAACTCGGAAATTTAATTATCTATAATTACATGAGATGAGTACAATGAGTTCCAACTACGAGACCTTCAAGAAAGCAGCCGTTCGAAGCATGATATCGACAGGTTTATCTAAACCAAGAAGCAAATGAGTTCCATGCAGTAGCCAGACTATGCAGAGCCAAATTCCGAAGGATCATCCGACAACTCGACATATAACCCAGGAAGGCGAGGGTGAAATCATCTTTAGTTGGAGGAGATTCCGGTTCAAGCAGACCAAAGTACACCAGGTTTGGCTATGTAGAAAATCAACAGGGCAGAAGGTAGAGGAACGACTTGTCTTATTTTAGTAGTTTGGATGATTTTGTGGATGACTTTGATTTGACCATGTTCTAAGAGAAATCTACGATGTTTAGTCTCCCCATTTAAATATGTAGCTTCATTTTAAAAAGTGATCGTTTTTCGAATTTTAGTATTTAAGGATACTTCATCGATTTCATTGAACATTTTTATTAGATTTCTATTGTATTCGTCGAGTGGGAAATTTTATCGATAAAATTAGTTTTATAAGTTTTGAAAAGTTTGTTACTTACGAATTTTAGCAAGATTTTATTTATCCAGTTGTATTACATGATGATAGAAGTTTGAGATTGCTCTGCTATGGCAAGTTCGATCTAGTTTTATCCTGGAGTCAACGAGGATATTTTATATTGACTCAGAGGTAATATTATAGAGTTCTAGATAGTTTGTTGGGAAAATTGGAAGTCTTGACAATTTTAAACCTATGCTTATTATTATGATGAATTTAATAGAATTCATATATTATCACAAAAGGAAATAAGTGTTACTCCTTATTTATATATGACTAGCAACCCGACCCGGCTTTGCCCGCGAGAATGCATTACATGATAAGAGCTTTTTTTTCTCCAGTGTCAATGAACAACGACTAATATTCGTTTTACGTCTCGGCATGATGGGTTAAAATCACTGACTGGACTATTAGTTATATTATCATGGAGATGCATGTGCAACAAATTCTTGTCAGACATAATTTAAGAATGGCGACGTGCATGAAACACAAATCCCCCTTCCGTCCAATCTTAACTTGACTGTGAATTTTGCGGAACGAAAAGTTCACAGGCGAAATGAAGAAAACCCGAGTTGCACTTCCAGGGAAACTCCAAACACAACCACCCTTCTCAGAAGTCTTAACTCAACACGACTCAACGGTTTGCTGCTGGCTGGATCTGGGGCAATAGGTTCGCCCTCTAGCTAGGCTGTAACAGGGATGATAGATTCGCCCTAAGATAGCTCGTAAACTGTCGCCTCAGTATTTGAATGGACATGGTTGGACGAAATTAAAACGTAAAAACACTCATAGTGGGCGATGTATTGAAGATAGACATATGCTCTCCCGGACTTTTTTGTAGAACTTTTCATGCTGAACAATTCTTACACTCAATAGTATTTAGGTATTTTTAACAGTTTGCCCAGCGTAAGCTTACAAAGCGCTCGGCCGCCAGTTTTTTTTTTTTTTTTACTTTTTCACCGAAATCGTTACTGCTCGGCTTCCTTTGATACTAATAAATAAATTAGTTTCTACAGAAATCATCCTCGAGATATCCTTTACAGAATGGTGGAAACCGCATCAAAATCCATCCAGTGGTTCTCGAGTTTACCCGTAACAAACACAAATCGGGGACTTTGTTTTATACAAAGTAGAGATATACGAGGGCTGCTTTTTTTTCAAGTTCCGATGGACTGTATAAAAATAACAGATTGACATACCAAACTTATTTTACTACTAAATGTTTGCTTGTTTTATTCTTATGTCTCAACATAATCGCCAAAACGATAGAAATATTTGTCGTATCGTTACACCAGCTTTCCAATGCCCTCGGCAAAACATTCTGCCGCCACTGAGGTGGGTACGTCTGGAGAGTCTCCTGAAGTTTTTCCTTTTTGGCGAGGCATTGCCGCCCAACCATACTTTCAATTCTCGAAAAAAGTGAAAATCATTCACGACCGCACTGTGCCAACGTTACGATAGACTTTTTCAAAGAATTCAAGTGTGAAGTTTTGGACCATCTACAGTTTAGTCCAAACCAGCACTGAATGATTTTCACTTTTTACGAGAATTGAAGGGCGGCAATGACTCGCCAAAAAGGAAACACTTCAGGAGACTGTCCAGACGTACACACCTCAGTGGCGGCACAATTCTTTGCCAAGGGAATTGGAAAGCTGGTGTAACGATACGACAAATGTTTCAATCGCTTTGGCGATTATGTTGAGACATAATAATAAAACAAGCAAACATTTAGTAGTAAAATCAGTTTGGTATGTCAATCTGTTATTTTTATACAGTCCATCGGAACTTGAAAAAAAAAAAAAAAAACAACCCTCGTAAGTAGACTGAATTCCGAGATTAGTTCTTGCACAGATAACATCATAGATAGTGGTTATTTCAGTGAAAGAGAAGTAATGTATTGTTGAAATGGACACAGTGGAATATTGATAACTGCCGTTTATGAAGATTGTATAACGGTGATGTAAGCACGATGAGTAAGTAAACAGTATAGTTGAGGTAATTTATGTTTAGAGGAAGAAATGATATATGTTAAATACTGGTATTGAAAAATGGTAACAATGAGAAGGAATATAGACGAATATAGAATTCCGTGCTGTTATATGGAAAGATTTAAGTCGACTGAGAGAATTTTTATCAGAGAAGGATTGTGAGTTTCTTATAGAGTTAAGAAAGTCTGTGTCGATATTTTACGAAGTTACCGATGACATATATATTGATGATGATGAGTTATGGAAGCGACAGTGAAAGAGAAGTTAATATTAAATGTAAAACCACTATGAATAACAACAAATGTGTATCAAGGAGGAATGTTTATGTAATGTCATGATTATTATTTTAGCACGGATTTCACGTAAGTTAGCTAGAATTAACTTAACTGTTCTGTGGTTATTTGGATTAGACGATAAAGAAACAACAAAGCGAATTGAGTAATGCAAGGCAAAACAATGTAAAAGTATTGTAAATAGAGAAACTAGATAATCGATACAGACATCAATGATTGTAAATAATGTATATAAATTAATGTGGAATTAGAAAGCATTTAATGTTTAGTAACAATAGAGAAATGAGAGGTAGAATTAAGGAGTAATATATGTATAGAGTTCTAGTGTAGTTTGTAAATAGAAAGAAATTATTAATACAGCATGTTGGAATTAGCTGTCGTGAAGTTTTTAGTCTGAATATTATTGGAGCAGACGGAAAGTCTATAGAAGACTGGAATTTTATTTTTAACTTCCTAATTAGGACGGATAAAGTATCCATAGATCGAATTCTCAGTGATACCTTCATATATTTAGTTGAAGAGTTATTATTTAGAATAGTTTAAAATTTTTAATTTAATTAATTTTTATTGTCAGGAGTTTTTATTTAAAAGATTGTATGATGTTTTTGTTAATAAATCTCGACAGGCACTAGTTAGATTGCCTGTTCCTTTTTATGGTAAACAACGGCCTCTTCATTTCATAACATAGATTCAAGTGTACTACAGGTTAGTTATAGGTGCCATTGTTTAATTTTTATTAGACCGTTCACTCCCCGAGGTTTTTAGAATCTCCACCTCCATTTTTGTAGTTGGATCTGATCCAGTGTAGCTGAGAAGTAGTACATTCGTAATTTCAGTAAATATGTGTACGACGAGTTCCTAACTTGCCAGCTAGCCAGCCAGCAGGGAACTGTTGGTTTTTCTAGCTGGGGATCAACGTCCTTAGCGTTCCTTTCCATCTTCGGATATTGGTTGGCAGTTACGTGAATTCGGGTACAGTACCAAGTTAAATCAAGAACAGGAGGTTAAGCATAACCCCAAATTAAAATGTTCACAAAAACTAGGTAATTAAATAAAGCAATTAAAGCTAGATGGTGGTTGAATAAAAGTTACAAGTTAATACTAAAGCTCGAGCTCCGATAACCACCACCCTTCCGCTTCCAAGCCATTCAACAGACTGGCATCGTCAAGCATGACGTCCACAAGTACACCATTTCAGAACAGAAGAAATTCCCCCAACTTCCTTTATCTTAAAAATGCTACAAAAGATAAAACCGAAACTATTAAAATAAATATTACACGATTGAAATATTTTATGCCTACTGGTGTCTTTAGTCTGCACGGTGTCAAACAAAAGCTGTTGCCAATGAACATTTTAACTACGTTGCTTCTAAAACAAGCCACGTGGTTGTTTGCACGAGGCAGAACAAGATATTTACTTTAAGAACATTAACATTAACACAAAATGCAACGACGGGAAAGAAACATTCCTGCTAACAGAATGCAAGGAATAAAAATGATATACAAGTATGGGAATGTCTGCATAAATTAGGGGCCCCTAGTTCTCTAAATTCGTAAGATCCAATTACTATATGAAAACTGTGAAAGTAGTGTACAAATAGAGAATGGTAGATCTGATTGGTTCCAAACAAAGAGAGGTGTACAACAGCGTAGTGCATTATCTCCCCTACTTTTCATTGCACTCATGGATGTAGTTATTAAGGAAATTAAAGCTACAGAATCTCGAGTGTTTGCAGATGATGTTGCTATCTGGAGAGAAACGGAGCAAGAAGTCCAAAGGAAATTAGAGCTGGGTCAACAAATTTAAGGAGTATAAATTAACTGTAATTAATAATTAATTGGTATTCTGCCCGAAGGCAGGTCCAAGCCTCCGAAGAGGCTTCCCCCAGCCGGAGTTTACGTGCGGTAGGGTGGCCAGGGCCTTTCCGCTCCTCCTTATGTTGGCCAACAGCGCACAGTACCTATAACCGGCACACCATCCAAGTTCTGACTGTGCCCAATGTTGCTTAACTGCGGAGTTCACATGGGATCCGGTGTTTCAACACGGCTAGGCCGTTGGCAAATTAACTGTGAGTAAGAAGAAAGCAGTAGCAATGAAATTGAGTAGAACACCCAGAGAATGTGACCTAAAACTTGATGGAGAGAGAATTGAATGTGTAGAAAGCTTCAATTATCTTGGAAGTATTGTATCGAACCAGGGGAGTGCTAAATTGGAAATCCAGAACAGAGTGACAAAAGGTTCCACGTTCTTCTATCAGGTACGAAACCTAGTGTGGGACAAAGCAGTCCCCATAAAAGCCAAACAATGTTCAATCTTACCTCCTCCTACCAATTATGACATATGGGTTGGAGACCTGTGTGTTACTGAAAAGAGACATCAGTAAACTGCAAGCATGCGAAATGAAATGTTTACGATTGGCTATGCAAAATATAAGAGACAGAATTAAAAATGAGTACATTAGGAACGAAATGCAAGTGACCTGTACGATGGAGGAAAGATTACGCATTGCACGGTTGAAATGGTTTGGGCATGAGCAGAGGATGGAGGAGAATAGAATCCCCACACAGTACTTGGAAATGGCAATACCTGGAAGGAGACCTGTTGGACATCCAAGAAGGGGGTGGCTGGACCATGTAAATGCAGACCTTATCGAGAAAGGAACAATATTGCAGGATGTGGAAGGAGAGGAACTCTATAATGACAGGAACCGATGGAGGCATATTGTCCATGAAAGTCCTACCCGGCCCGCTGGAAGGATACCCAGATGATGATGATGACACAATTCGACAACTTCAAAAATAAACCCGCCTTGCTACAAGAAATTATGCAACAACAACTAAAAAATGGCCATGAATAAAAAATTAACACATGAAAAATGATGAACAAGATCGAGTAGTATAAAATTATGAGTGTTTTAGTCTTTGTGGTCGATCCACTTAAATACGTGAGTTATCGAAGCACATCACCCGGGAGAATCCGAGCATGCCTCTTGGCATCTCTCCCGGTCTAAAATTTGTGACCTCTTACCTTTGCTGGTTGATTTAACCCTCTTAGTGCCAAGCCATTTCCGGAAATACTTGCCAAGAATTCCAAGCCATTTTCAATGGTCATGCAGACTATTCAAAAAAAAAATCATAAACACCACATTTCGAATGATAGAATCATTATTTTTGCTTTGAATTTTAACAAATACCTCATTCATTCATACATTATGTTCATAAAAATACATTCGGCATCTAAACCTTTTTAATTGAGGTTATTCTGATAATTGTTCAATTTTTAAATTTCTTTTTTGTAACAATCAGTTTTGAGCCTAAATTAAAGACACCTGAAATTCATATTCGAAGAAACACTACGTTTCCAGATATAGAAAGTTATTAGGTACATCTGTAGGCAGAAAACATCAACAAGAAGAGAACAACTGCACCGCAATTTAGGCGGGAACGTGCATGATTGGGGGAGCGCAAAGGGAGGGCGTGAATACAAACTCACACCTATCGCGTAACGGACTTGGAAGGAAAGAAGTAAAGACCGCGGAGGCAAGCTTGAAACCTCACCTTTCCAACAGTATGAAATAATCAAGGACATATGCCTACAGAAATCTACAAATATAAGGTAAACAGCGCGCCAATTGAATCGGCTTTGGCACATTTGGCGCGAGCAGCACTGAGAGGGTTAAAAGACACTGTTCATAGTCCTGATCACCCACAGCTGTCTGCTCCATCTGCAGACCAGACGGATTTACCACCACAAAATATGCAGAGCAGTGAACAAAAGCTACCGGCCCATCAGCGCTGAAATTATTGCTGAAGCAGCAATATTCATGAAATTTTCCATGCTAGCTTGCACGAGGCCAGTTAGTTACACGTGGCATAAGGATGCCACAAAGTTAGTAATCAGAAATTGCACAACTTTGAGCAATAGAAAAATTTGACACACATTTATATATTTGTTCTTAATTGTTCATTTTTGGGAATGGGAAAGTTTCTTATTTTATTTGTCAGGGTTTCCAGGTTGTTTTGCGAAAAATATCTTCAATTTTGCCGTGGGAGGTTGTACCACCAGTACAATAACCAGAAAAGATAGTTCCTTGAACATTTAATTAAATACACAATTAAGTTAAATTATATACACCTGCAATTTCTTACCTTCATAAGTATTGACGCTTTCAAGATTTAAAACATGCCGAATTACGTGGTATTCATCAGATATACCATTGCCTCCCAACATGTCACGAGCTGTTCTTGCAATATCCAGAGCTTTCCCACAGGAGTTGCGTTTTATCAAAGATATCATCTCAGGTGATTCCCTGTTGAACATGAGCAAATGAAAAATGGTAACTCCAAACACAATTTGGATTGGTTAATTGATCACTAAGAATATGTGATGCACTTATAATATTTTAAGATTTGAAAGATGGCACACCAAGAGACCAACAAGCCAATTAAACAAAGAATGTAATTTCTTGCTAAAAGAAACCACAGTTTGATTATATAATGGAGTGTTGCAACTGCCAGCTTTAATGATGATTTAGAAACCAGAATTAAATGCAAATGCATATTTGCAACAACACTGCATATCTTATTGAAACATTGTAATTACATGTTTTATGTATAATTACAACGATTGATGCTTAATTGTTAGTGCATAATTTGATCATTAGTTTGTATTTTGTACACTACAGCATATTTCTGGCATATTTTGTACACTCTAGTAACTGAAGTTTTGAATCAAGTCTGGGCTTTCCTAGAGTGAGAAAACATTCAATCTGCGGCAATTGTCGATGGAGAGTGCAATAGATTAAATGTAGCAAAAAATAATCAGTTTTATGTCCACTTCTTTGAAGTATTGAAAGGGAGTGACAATGGTGACTTACAAGGGAACATCATGAACTCTACCTCATATTTTAAGGAGACAAGTAGCTCACTTGCATTGTATCAAGCAGGGACCTGTAACGGAACAAAAATGTGTTGTGTACTGCTATGTTCCAGGTTACTCATGTTGACTTGAGATATCCTTCCATTCTACTATAACTTGGGAGCTTGGTACAAGAGCGTGGAACGGTACAGCAGGATTTCGACTCCCAACCATACCGAGCGTCAAGGTATGTGTTACAGAACGTTCCATCTGATACCGTAGATAACTGCAACGATTACTTGAAATGGAATAACGTTTCCACCCGTCAGCCGGTTACTCTGTGTACCATTCCAGGTTCTCCCAACCAGCCGCCTGGTTTCTCTGAGCATCATTCCAGGTCTTCGGATAAAAACATGTTCCAACGAAAGGGCAAGCACTAGTAAAATGTATGTAACGACTATTACACAGTTATTGCACTGGCCATTACAACCATTACGCTGTCTATTACGGCCATTACACCAAATCTTTTACGTAAACTATTATGGCTATTACACAATATATTAAGTTACCATGGCAACTGTTCTGCAGTGATTATTATACTAATATGCAGGTTATTACAACCTACTATATAATAGCCTAATTACATAAAAATTACATACCTGTTAATTTCCTCTAGGATATCCTAATACTTCATCTAGCCTAACTATGGTTTTCAGTATCTTCTACCTAGGACCCTGATAACAAAACATATCCTTTTTTGTGCATCATAACAACTATCCCGGTTTTCAATGCTGCTAGACAATATGTGGAGGCAATCATTTTCTTTCATCTATTTAAAAACAGTAGTTCAGAAATGCTCTCCTCAGTCCAGCGAGCGTTAATTCACCTTTGGAACAAATAATTTTAAGATTATTGTATCAAAAATCGTGTTTTCTCTCTGTACATGTGAAAGGGAAACTGTATATGAAAGGTATCTAGGTACATTCAGGCACTTTCTGATTTCATTTAACAACATTATCTAGGTACATACCTAGGTAGATCACCATTTTGTCCGTGTGTCTGTATCTCAATAATGTTTGATTGGCTGGAGCGATTTCAATTGAACTTGGTAAAGAATTACTACTACCCAGTCCAACCCTGACCGTGCCTTTCAAACTTTAATAAATAACACTAATCCAACATGGCGGCCTTGCAAAATAGTTCACGTGATCTCGATCTCCAAAATTATGACAGCAATCAAACTGAAATTTTGTATGGTGGTAAAGGACTATTAAGTAAATATATACAGGGTTAATCACCTGAAGTGTACACCCCAATAATGTCTAATCCGTTAATGGTATTGATATTTTGTTTTCAGATTTGAAAATGGTATTGAGAGGCATGAAAACAATATGATTTAATTTTACTTGGGATTATTAGAAACGGAGATATCGATATCAACTTAGGTTTTTTTAATGGGATGACACTATTTTCTGCCGCTAGCAGATAAGTTCAAATTACGATGACTTCAGACATAATTTATTCAAACATTAGGAAATTTTTCTTGAATTAATAATATAATCAACATAGTGATATTAGTCTGAGCACGTACCCCATCGGACAGCGCAAGGCAATATCCTTATTTTAATCATGGTCACACATGCTCATACTGCAGGTTAGAAATATCTATGTCTCGTAAATCCAATATGATGGATCCCATCTCGTTCGAAATATTTGTTGTTACTATTGTTGCTTCATATAGGGTCTTGGACTATAACCTATTGGTCATCAGTCTCATGTAGTTGGGTGTGTATTGAATTTGTCTGATAACCTTTGTTATTGTGATGTCTGTAGTAGTGTGTGTATTTGTAATTCAGACAAGGATTGGGAAGGAGATGGCCGTGGCCTTGGCCTTGACTTCTCCTGGAGTAGAAGTGGGAAACCTCAGAAAACCACTTCTAGGATGGCTAAGATGGGAATCGAACTCACCTTCTCTCAGTGTTGCCATACAAGGCAGAGTGTACCCTGTTCCAGCCCTCAGGCCAGATTATTGCTCCTTTGTAACCAAGAATATTATTTCTTACCAAAACAAAACCTCTTGTTCCCGTATTTCCTTAGACAACCACTTCAATACCCAGGCAGTGACGGAGTCACCTATGCCGCCAAAGCAACAAACGTTTAGAGTGGTTTAGCTATCTAAACCACTTCACTGCCAGTTTCCTCAAAAGCTTTATTCACATCGTATTAAGCTTGTGCCACGAATAAGGTCTTCAACACTTCCCTTAGAATTTTGTTCCTGAAAATCTTAAGTAAATAACATAATCAACAATCAGTGCAACGCGGCACTTCTTCTTCCTGCCATGTCTATATACACATGTGAGCCAGGAAGCATGTTTCAAGGTAAGGTAATTGGCGAAAAATTCAAAAATGGGATTTTCGGCTTTTTGGGGCGATTGCTCTATAATGAGCAGGATTCTGTTGGAAAATGGGAAGGAAAGTAAAAAATGAGCATTGTATAGTTCAAAAATCAACATAATGTTTCGTAAGAGGAAGCGCCCACTTTTGCAGAGGCTAATGTAAATGTTTCCTACTAGTAAACTATGAGAGCTAGATAACTGAATACACTCTCCTCTTGTTGAGAAGGGCATATCTTCATGTTGGGAGCACTGATAACATTGAGTTTGTTTTGTTTCTAAGCGGTTCTAATATTTCGTACAAGCGCCATAATGAATTTTTGTCTGTTGAAATGTCTGTGCGTTTGCCTTGACCATAATAGGTCACATATACGATCTTACCTTGTCACTAATGTTCGTTATTGTAGCTTTTAAGTGTTGAGAGTTATTTGTTTTTACATTTTATCATTTCAAGATGCTGGCTGCATGTAATAATTTAGCCCATTTCATCATAACGTTGATAGTAGATGCATTTTTATATAAAACTATCTGTGAACATTACAGCTGTAAGTGATTTTGAATATTGATTCTTTGGATTGTAGGTTATATATTATAAAACTTGCACGATTCGTATGGCCGCCATCTTGAAATTGTTTGGCTGATAACCTTGTAGTTTGGTCGCAAGACACTTCTCACATGAAGGTATGTTTCTTCTCATTTGGTAGAGATGCAGTAATTAATAATGGATGTAATAAAACCAATTTACAGAAATCTTGCTCATCTGGACCTGTTGAAGAAGTGCCTGCATGGGAAAGTGCAGAATCCTAATGAGGCATTCAACCATGTCCTTTGGGCTAGAATTCTTAAGACTATGTTTGTTGGGGCTGATACACTTAAGGTAGGGCTAAATGATGCTATCATATCATTTAATGCTGGAAATATAGGGAGGGCTAGAGTGTTATAAGAGTGGGAATGTTCTAGATTTATCACCGAGGTAAGGCAAATCAGTTAACTCCATTTTCTCAGGACTGCGTTTTTTGACTTCGGGTACACATTTCCCGGAAACTAGAGAACCAAAATGCATGAAACTTTCCTTTTGTAATTAATTATATCTCATTGAACAATAGAAATACCTGTGGAATTTGGCATAAATGAAATAGGAGATTTTTAACGCATATTATTTTCAAAATATTTGGGTAAAAAAAAGTTACATATTTAAAAGTCTCATAAAATCCAATCCATTTTGAATTTTTAAAAATACACAGGTATTATTGTAGATAGAGCATTCATTAATAATCCCTGAAGGTTTGAGGTGCCTAGCACAAAAATACTTTGTGTGACCTGTACCAGAAAACTACCCTAATCAAATGTTCTCGAAAGAGAATCAAAATGAGTGTTGTCCGTTGAGCCATTATAATTAACACAAAAAGTGATAAAAATGTCCAGCATAACTCAACACATTGCTAGCGTTTCGCCCCAGCGTGCCAAAAGTGATAAAAATGTCCAGCATAACTCAACACATTGCTAGCGTTTCGCCCCAGCGTGCCAAAAGTGATAAAAATGTCCAGCATAACTCAACACATTGCTAGCGTTTCGCCCCGGTGTGCCAATGCGTGCCAATTGGCACGCCGGGGCGAAACGCTAGCAACGTGTTGAGTTATGCTGGACATTTTTATCACTTTTTGTGTTAAGAAAACTACCAATTTACCACGGACAGGATAGTCATGTCCTTCTTACCTTAAGTACAGAGTGTTACAGTGTGGTGCAATAGCACCTAGTGTAGTGTTATACAGTGTTGGTATTGCTACCAGGTGAGTGATACAGTGTGGTGCAATAGCACCTAGTGTAGTGTTATACAGTGTTGGTATTGCTACTAGTGGAGTGTTACAGTGTGGTGCAATAGCACCTAGTGTAGTGTTATACAGTGTAGGTATTGCTACTAGTGGAGTGTTACAGTGTGGTGCAATAGCACCTAGTGTAGTGTTATACAGTGTTACAGTATATATATATATATAGTATGATCAAGCAGGGAGTGATAGAGGAGTAACACCTCTTTAAAAAACCTTGGTCCAGCTGGCCCGGCTGGTAGTACCTTGTTAGGGTCCCTTGCCAGGGTTACGGTGAAGTCCTCAACGGTACCTGCAGTGAAAGAGGTGAACTCTGGCACAGTGTGGTTGGCGGAAGGGGCAGCCTATTGCTCAGGTTTAATAGGGCAAACTATTGTCCATAGTTATGATGGGCAGGTTTTGGCCCAACGGCAAAATGAGCGTATGAGGAGCCAATCACTCTCATGGCTCCCAACGGTCATAGAGGCGGAAGAGGCCACGCCAGACGGACTGGCTGTAAAGGCGCACCTCAGTAGTACTTGAGTATGCGGCAGTTCGTTGCAGTCTCTGTGTTCGGTCCTGCATGTCTCATTCTTTGTGAGCCGCAGGATAAGGCTCAGAGATCATAGTGTGTGGGTCTCGTCCTGGCAAGCTGAGATCCACCCTAAACAAATTCACGCCAGTGGCACTTCTTCCGAACGTCACTTTTCAAAGTCCAACGGCGATGGGATATGGACGGTGGGGGCAGGTTATGGGTGTAACTGGAAGCCCCTAGTTCGGACCTGCACGTTGGCAGCAGATGTGTGATGGTCGTCTTCCGGAGACTCTGCGACTACTCAGGAATTCGGTCCTGCATCTGTGTTTGGGCAGGCCTATTTAGGATCACCGCTGCCCACCCCACATGGGGAAGGCCCTAGAAAAGGTGGGCTAAACATCGGAAGTCACAATCTTGGTCCGGCTGGGCAACCGCACTCAGCAGGTCACCCCTCATGCGGTCGAAACTCAAAAACAGTAAAGAATCACAATTTGATTATTGGATCATGGAACATCAGAACCTTGCTTGATTTTGACAATAACATTAGACCTGAGAGAAGGTCAGCTCTCGTAACCCATGAGTTATCAAGACTCAACGTTGACATTGCTGTTCTCAGTGAAACTAGGCTGTCTGCTGAAGGCAAGATTACTGAATCTGGAACAGGATATACCATCTTCTGGAAAGGAAAGGATGAGGGTGAATGTCGTATTCATGGTGTGGGCTTCGCTGTGAAGACCAAACTGGTAAATTATCACCAACTTACGCCCATTGCAATCAGCGAAAGGCTCATGACTCTCCGCATACCACTCTCAGGAGGTTCCTTTATGACACTCATCTCTGCCTATGCTCCTACCTTAGATTCTGATGATGAAGTAAAGGCTCAGTTCTATAATCAGCTAAGTGAAATCATCTCCAAGGTACCATCTGCAGATAAACTCTTGCTCCTCGGTGACTTCAATGCCAGAGTTGGGAAAGATCACAGGCTATGGAATAATGTGATGGGCAAACAGGGACTTGGAAAATGTAATCCCAATGGACTGTTGCTTCTTGGTCTTTGTGCAGAACACGAACTTTTCATTACCAACACGCAGTTCCGGCTACCTGACCGCTTCAAAACCACGTGGATGCATCCTCGTTCCAAACATTGGCACATTCTTGATTATATCATTACCCGGCAATGTGATAAGAAGAACACTCTTATTACCAGAACAGCAAGGAATATAGACGATTGTTGGACAGATCATAAACTTCTTATATGTAAGCTCAGGATATCCATCAGACCTAAACCACCTAGGAACATCAAAAATTTGCCAAGAAAGAAGTTTAATACATCCAAACTTCAGGATGAATCCATGTACAAACATTTTGGAAACAGGATCGTCACCCAGTTATCAGAAAACCCAGTAACAAATGATATTCAGCAAGAATGGGCCACATTACAGAAGATTATCACACAGTCAGCTGAGGAAACCATTGGTTTTATAGTGCGGAAAAGACAAGACTGGTTTGATGACAACAATGAGGAAATTCTGTCTCTCATCAATGCCAAAAGGAATGCCTATCTTGCCCATCTTCAAGACCCAACTTCCAACACAAAGAGAGATAAACTACTGGAACTCAAGGGTAAATGCCAGACGCAGATAAGGCAGATTAAAAATACTTGGTGGCAACAGAAGGCTCAGGAACTGCAGAGATTATCGGATGCTCGAGACTTGAGGAACTTCTATGCCGTACTCAAGGAAATATATGGACCATCTCGCTCATCATCAGGTACACTGAAAAGCGCTGATAATTCTAATACCTTTACTGATAGTCAAGAAATCTTGGAACGCTGGAAGGAGCACTTCTCCAATCTCCTAAATCGTCCATCAGAAGCTGCTGAAGACTTCCTCTGTGATGTGCCGCAACAACCTGAACAACTGTGGTTGGCAGTACCTCCTACTTATCATGAATTCAGTGCAGCTCTCACCCAATTGAAACCCAGAAAAGCACCTGGCCCAGATAACATCCCTCTGGAACTAATTCAAGCCGGAGGTCATTCCCTCAAAACAAGAATTTTCATCCTTATCCTCAGAATTTGGGAATCAAGAAAGGTACCTGGAGACCTAAAGAATGCCACTATCGTCACTATCTTTAAAAAGGGTGATCGCAGTGTTTGTGGCAACTACCGTGGTATATCACTGCTATCAATTGTGGGGAAGATTCTTGCAAGAATTCTACTTAACCGCCTCAAGGTTATCTCTGAGAGGATCCTCCCAGAGTCACAATGCGGATTTAGAACTTCCAGAAGCACAATTGACTTGATTTTCTGTGTGAGACAGCTACAAGAAAAATGTAGAGAACAACAGAATCCACTCTTCTTAGTCTTTTATGACTTGGAAAAGGCATTTGATTCGGTTCCAAGACCAGCCATGTGGGCAGTGCTGAAGCGGTTTGGTTGCCCTCAGCGTTTTGTAGAT
Organism: Meconema thalassinum; assembly: GCA_946902985.2. Taxonomy (NCBI): domain Eukaryota; kingdom Metazoa; phylum Arthropoda; class Insecta; order Orthoptera; family Tettigoniidae; genus Meconema; species Meconema thalassinum. Next base: position 416,848,643 of record OX336389.2, read on the forward strand.
CTAATCAAAGCTCTCCATGATGGCATGACAGGTCAGGTTTGCCATCAGAATAAGATGTCCGATGAATTTCCCATTACCCATGGACTGAAACAAGGATGTGTACTGGCTCCAACGCTTTTTGCGCTGTACTTGGCTGCAATGCTTTATGATTCACCCACAAACATCCCAGGTGTGGAGATCAAGTATCGTTTTGATGGAGGGCTTTTCAACCTAACTCGTCTCCGCTCCTTGAGGAAAACTCAGGTTACTAAGGTTACTAACATGTTGTATGCAGATGATGCTGCGTCACCAACTCTCACACCAGAAGAGCTGCAAGAGTCAGTTAACTGGTACAAAAGTGCATGTGATCGCTTTGGTCTTACCATAAATGTCAATAAGACTAAAGTCTTGGCACAACCTTCACCAGGCACACCTCTTCCTCAGTTCAATATCTCCATTTCAAATTTGCCATTAGAACAGGTTGACCACTTCTCGTACCTGGGCAGTACCATTTCTGTGAGCTGTACCTGTGAGCAGGATGTGGATAAGAGAATTGGCACAGCCCATGCAGCATATGGACGATTAGCGCACCGGGTCTTCATGAATAAAGATCTATCCATGAGTACAAAGCTTATGGTGTACAAAGCAGTAGTCATTTCTACATTGTTGTATGGCTGTGAAACGTGGACCCTTTACCGACGTGATCTTAGGAAGCTTGAGCGTTTCCACCTACAAAAACTTCGATCAATCCTGAGGATTAAATGGGAAGACCGCATTACCAATATTGCTGTTCTGGAAAAGGCTCAAATCAACAGCATAGAATCATCCATAATAGGTCACCAATTTAGATGGATTGGTCATGTCCATCGGATGGATGATGTGAGATTACCTCGTCAAATGCTATATGGTGAGTTATGCTATGGCACCAGACCTCATGGTGGTCCTAAGAGGCGCTACAAGGACCAATTTAAGCAGACCCTGAAATTGACAGGTCTTGATTCACAAACCTGGGACATGCTGGCTGAAAACCGCTCAACTTGGCGCCGTACCATCTCGGATACTGTAAAGGCGTTTGAAAGGGATCGACGCATACATGAAGAGGCCAAGCGTCAAGCTAGGAAACTTCGAGCAGCCCAACCACGTCCTCCTCCAGCAATACTATGAGACTTGTGTGGTCGCTTGTTCCATGCCAGGATTGGACTCTTTAGTCACCTTAAACACATCCACAAACTGGACTGAAGGAAGAAGATTTATACTCGGATTCGAGTTAAAGCCGATGATGACAGGGTGGCGCACGATAAGTCACCTGATTTGTTTCGTGAAAAAACACATTTGTTGTTGACAAGATTTGTAATTTATTGATGTAGATGTAAAGAATACAGCTTTGAAATACAACCTAAAGAATCACATGTTCAATATGACTGCCGTTTTGTTTTACAACTTCAAGTCGTACACGTGCATTTGTGACGACTCTCTGACACAAATCTTCTGGAATGGCATGGCATAACTCCACAATGAAGGCCCTAAGTTGCACTGCATTTTCGGGTTTTCTGTGGAACACCTTCTCTTTAAGGAACCCCCAAAGGAAGAAGTCACATGGGTTAATGTCCGGGCTGTGGGGCGGCCTCATTCATAACGTTCTGGAAATCTGTTTGACAATACCCTAAGGCCAAGTCTTTCGTGTAGGAAATAAAGCACAACATTGGCAGTATGGGGCGTGCTCCATCCTGCATGAACCATTGTGTCTGCAATGGAAGACGTGTGGCCACGAGTTGAAAGAACTGGATTTGCAGCATGTCTGAATAGTGTTCACCGGTTACTGTAGCATCGGAGGTTCACGTACCCAGAATCGAATGTTCTGTTTGTTCACAACACCGTTCACGTAAAAATAAGCTTCGTCAGAAAACCATGTGTTGTGTAGCATTGCCTCTTGGTCTTGCTCGATTGCCCACCTTGCAAACTGTGTAACCGAATTTATTCAGTTACAGTAGCTCACCCTCGGGTTTTCTGCCTTGTGCAGTTAGTTTGGGGTATTTTATTCGTATCTTATTATATTGGGTCAACGTGGGGTTGCAGAGGTGATTTTTATTGTGCCTGTGTGTTTTTGTGGACGGATTCATCTTTGGATGGTCCGCACCAACTAGGATCCCTGTTTATTAATTATCGGTTTTTGGATATTTGATATTATAAAATACGGGGTTTTGCGAATTATTACGTTTTGGGAATAAGGATATATAAGACTGTATTAAGTAGAAGCATTATTTCATTTTGGTTTGGGGTTAATTGCTTTATTTTGACCTAGTAATGTTAAAGGTTAGATTTGTGGCTGTACTATAAAGGTACATAGAATTGATATTTTCGAGTGCTGGATTTGTGACATACCCGGAAAAGACAGGCAGTAATTCGGCTTGTGTGGGATTACCTAGGCTATTTATGGCATGAACTCCCATGAACTTCGCGTGAAGAAACAACTGTGTGACGTCAGTGTGGATTTTGACTGTCTGATGTTTAAGTGTTGACGCAGATGTTCCGCTAGGAGCGGGCTACGCACAAGTTAGTTCCGGCAGAAACTTTGGGGTTATTGGATCCTTACGCGAGTGCATATAATGGCGTGTCTGGCGTTCAGAGCTTGTCTTATTGTTTTATCGGCAGAACACTGATCTACTAACGCCCAGGGTCGTTTTACGTGACATGGTTTCTGTAACGAACAGTTAGAGATCGTCTTCTTGCTTGTACTACGAAGGTCCGTTTGTCAACTTGCAATTAGTGTCGTTATTACTCGATCATGGTATCGTAATACGAACGAGCGGTGACTATGTTTAGCTATCCAGTGAGCTCTTACGGGCTATTGGAGGCTACGATTTTTCATGGGTCCATCCATACCATGGGCTGTCGGTAAGAACTTACCACGCCTAAAGGATAATCCAGTCGTAAACATTTCATCGAAGTCATGCGAGAATGGAGAGGTGAACGTGCCGTAACAGAAGAAAGTAGAATGAACCAGTCGTAACGTGTGTAGATAATTTGTGTACGGACGGTACAGTGTATATACATAGGTGGCTGTTATGCCTGGGTCTGATATGACCGTAGTGTTTTTCTTGCTCTCAGAGCCTAAATTCAGTGAACAAAAGGTACTGTACAGAAATTATTACAAGTGTATTGAAGGGTATTTTGGGTTGTATATTTTATATATATGTGTTTAGTACAGCCAATAGATTATCTTTTTTAAAATCCATGTGTGTTTATATTCCTGTCTTGCATGAACCTGGTACATCAGCAAACGCATGCCAAATGCCCTACGCCTGGGAGAAAGAGTTTTCATAGTCGGGGCAACAGTTATGTACCGTATTTTATCCTATTTTATTCAGGAAGACCCATATGGTCAACCTTGGCGCCCATTCAAAGTCGGGAAGTAATGTTAAAATCACTTGTGGCCTGTATTTAAAGGCAGTAAATTCTGTAGGTTTGTGGTAATGAGGGTAGTTAATGGTAAATCAACTCCAGCGAGGAGTGGAGAGCGTTTCAACTGTAGTCCCCGCTCCTTATCTCTCGCAGTAAGCTTATGTGCCACAGTCATCTTGTATGGATACAAGCGAAGCTCCGATTGAATAATTCTTTGTACAGATCGGCGTGAAATTCCCAACTTGGAACTGGCTCTTCTTGTTGATTTACTCGGACTACAAGTCAAAGCCACTCGAACTGCTTCAATGTTTTACAGCGAACATACGGTACGTGCATGTGGCCGCTTACACTCCAAAACAGATCCAGTACCTGCAAATTTGTGATGTAATCAGCGTATTGTCTGTGGACTGGGAACCCACCGTGTGTCGAAATGAGCACGAAACCTTTTCTGTGTCAATGTAACACTGTTTGTCGCCGCGAACAGTAACACAATCTTTGTCTTTTGTGCGAATGTCAACCGTCCGTTGTCCACCATCGCGGCAAACTTAAATGGCGGACTCAAAACAGAAGCGATGAACTCGTAACGACATCTGGAGTAAATTCCATGAATTGCACGAAGTTGAGCGCACAATTTGAAAGCTATTGCCCCAATAGTATACTTGTAGGATCAAAATTCAATCGGGTGACTTATCATGCACCACCCTGTAATTGCAAGCCAAGACACCAATCACGGTGTTCTTGCCTCGCTGGTATTGAGAGAGCGTGGGTTTGAATCCTACTTCGACCGTCCTGAAATGGTTTTCGTGGTTTCCCATTTTCACCACCAGGCAAATGCCGGGACGGTTCCTTGCAACAGGTCCACAACCAACTTCCTTCCAAAATCCCCTCCCTGACCCTTCCTTAATTGAACCCAAGTTAGCGGTCACCTGAGCGATCGGCTTGTCACCATCCTCAGATGTAACTGCAAATGTGTGTTCAGCTCATAGACACCGTCCTTGGGACGGTAGAGGAACGATCCCTTGCAGAGTCCATGGGGGAAGCCAAGTTGGGAGGATAAGTGATTAAAAAAATTATTATTATTTTTCCTCGATGGTACAGTTTCTCTGGAGCCTCCGTGGCTTAGGCGGCAGCACGCCGGCCTCTCACCGCTGGGTCCGTGGTTCAAATCCCAGTCACTCCATGTGAGATCTGTGCTGGACAAAACGGAGGCAGACAGGTTTTTCTCCGGGTACTCCGCTTTTCCCTGTCAAAAATTTAATTCCAGCAACACTCTCCACTATCATTTCATTTCATCTGTCATTCATTTAATCATTGCCCCAGAGGAGTGCGACAGGCTTCGGCAGACGGCACAGTTCATATCCTCGCCTCTAGATGGGGGCTTCATTCATTCCATACCTGACCCGGTCGGAGACTGGAAGCAGGCTGTGGTACAGTTTCTCTGTTGCAGGAAAGCAGTGTTTTGAATTTTGATCCCGCAGAAACAAAAATCGCACATACCTTACTTAAACAACAAAGTATTGCTGAATTGCTGAGTTTTAATTCACTGGCCGTGAAAGCCAATATACCATCTTTTAGGAAGCCTTTATAGGGAGGTTGAGGCTGATTGAGCTTTTAGTTCTCGCAGTCAAGAGGTGCAGTTGCACCTTATATAAAGGGAGGTGGCGCGCAGTTCGCTACTCCAGTGGGGGTCCGGGCGGGGACACCAAGAGCCCGCCGATGAGCCAGCTTGGTGTCCTAGGCTAAACCCCACACAAGACACGGCGCAAACCTAGAAGAACTGCTGAGTTTTAACAAAGTATGTGCTTCATATGAATTTTTAAACACGTTCATTTTTCAAAAAAAAAAAAAAAAGGAAGTGAATAACGGGTTTGTGGTAACATGAAATCATAATGCGTGTCATAAGGAAATGGTAAGGCTCAATTACGTCAGATAGACAGATTAAGTTGTTTCTCTTCTTGGAGTGATGATGCTAGTAAGACATATGGTCATTATTCTATGAAAAGAGAGCAAAACAAGCATGTTTTGATGATACAAAATTATTATAATGAAAGTGAGCTGACCAGAATTTTATTAAACATGAGAATCGTCTGTTCTCGACCTCTCCAACTCCAATCTAGCTGAAATTCATCCTCTGAAAAATTTCATATACGGTACTGTACCCCCAAAGAAAGTTTGATCAACCAATGACAACGCGACGACGGAAGTCCCACATCTCCATTCAGGCATACAAGATCTCTATCATAGCTGAAACAGATGGCCGGTGCATGGTGAGGTGACCGGTAAGAAAGGAGTGAGTAAATGTGTAAGCTGTATTTGGATGCGATTTGATCACTAACTATGTCGTCCCAACAAGAATAAGAGCTACATCGCACCGCTCTTTATTCTCCTGCTTGATCTTGAGACCCCATCACTAGAATATTATGCAGCCTTATAACAATAGATGTCGCCTCCGTAGCGTAGCGGTCAGCATGGTTAGCTGCCGCCCCGGAGGTCCTGGGTTCGATTCCCGGCTCTGCCACGAAATTTGAAAAGTGGTACGAGGACTGGAACGGGGTCTACTCAGCCTCGGGTGGCGCAAATGAGTAGAGGGGGTTCGATTCCCCCTCAGCCATCCTCGAAGTGGTTTTCCGTGGTTTCCCACTTCGTCTTCGGGCAAATGCCGGGATGGTACCTTCTTCAAGGCCACGGCCCCCTCCTTCCCTCTTCCTTGTCTATCCATCCTAACCATCCCTTACCTTCCCTCATGAGGCCTCTGTTCGCTTTGCAGGTAAGGCCGCCTGGGCGACGTGCCAATCCCACCTCACCAGTTGTATCCCTTCCGATTCGATGTTCCCAGCTCTAGGACACTGCCCGTAGAGGCGGTAGTGGAGAGTTCCCTCGCTGAGTCCGTGGGTTCCACCGACCTGGAGGGTAAACGACGAAGAAAAGAAAAAAGAAATAACAATAGAAATCCCGTTAAATTTGTTCTGTTCCGTTTTTATTAGCAGAATGTTTCAAACTGTAATGTCTTGGATACCGCTCTGTTCATTTTGGTATAGAGATAACGTAATGTTCGTCCGGTTCCAATCTGCTCTACCAGTACAGGCTTGGCCACCATTCCACCGTCCCAATTATTGGGTATAGTTTCACATTCCCTTCTGTACCAGGACAGGTCAAGTTACATATTGGAACATACAGCGGCGATGTTACAACATGGAAATAACCTTCACAATAACGGGATTTCTCCGTACCACACTGAAGAGAGTTCCATTACACGTTGCATTCTGTTCCGGGTCCCTGGTATCAAGTTCAGTAATCGGTTCCATGTGAAAATATGGGCCATAATTCAGTTGCAACACAGGTAGAATGTAGAAATTCTGAACGTCCGCGCACACTACTTGTATGTAACTCTCTCCGCTTGATTTCCGCGCACTAAGAACTGTACAGTAGAATGACGACCAGGAAACAAACGAGGAATGCAAAGGAGAGAGAGGGGGGGAGGGCTGTTGGTGTATGGGTAGGGCGTGCCCAGTGTATTTTGAGGTCTCATTTGCCAATATGTGATATTTTACGTGAAAAGAAAGGTATAAGTTGTATGTTAACAGCGTGCATATACACTGCCGGAAAAGAAAATTAGGTCACCTGAAAAGTCGACGTCATTTTGATCCGATGACGGCAGATGCCACCTGGGGGATAGTAGATGTACTGATAAGGGTTTCGACGTCGTCCGCCAACAGATAGCGTAGTGGCATAGCTACCAGAGTGCCATCTGTGTCTACCATTTAATAGGGAAAGCTCACAGCCATACAGCTCATTGTGGTGCAAACGTGTGAAGCAAGCAGGTACAATGCAATGGAGACGCACTCGAGCTTCTTACAGCCAACTGATCGAGTTTGAAAGGGGTCGAATTGTGGGCTTCCGAATGGTGGGATGGTCCCTTTGGAGAATTGCCACACAAGTTGGACATGCTATGTCCATTGTGCAACGATGCTGGTATCAGTGGTCACGTGAACATTCTCACACCCATAGACGAGGGTCTGGATGTCCACGCAGCACAGACTTCCACCAGGATCGTCATATTGTAAGGGCAGCAGTGGCAGATCATACAGCTACCACGCACAGATACGAGGGTTTGTGATCCCAGAAGTGTCAACACGAACTGTTGCGAACCGGTTACTAGCAGTCGGACTCCGGGCACGCACACCTCTAGCCCGTCTTCCACTCACGCCACAGCATCGACGTGCACGGATCGACTGGTGCCGTCAGAGGATCACTTGAAAGATGGAATGACGCGTCGTGGTCTTCAGGGATGAAAGCAGATTCTGCCTGCATGCAAGTGATGGTCGTTGGAGCGTTTGACGTAGACCTGGTGAGCGCTGTCTCGTAGAGTGCATTCATCCAAGACACACCGGCCCCACCTCAGGCCTTATGGTCTGGGGTGCGATAAGCTACAACTCTCGTTCATCTTTGGTGTTTGTGGAGGGAATGCTAACCAGCGCTCGGTACGTGCAGGATGTTGTTAGACCTGTTCTTTTACCGTTCTTGCAACAGGAAGGGGATGTGTTGTTCCAACAGGATAATGCTCGCCCACACACTGCCCGTGCAACTCAACGTGCAAGACGTGCAGTAACTTCCCTGGCCAGCACGATCGCCGGACTTATCACCAATCGAGCATGTGTGGGACGTGATGGGCGAACAAGTGACTCGTGCGACTCGTCCACCGACAACTCTTACAGAACTGTGTGAACAGGTCGAGCAGGCGTGGAATAATGTATCCCAAGACAGTATTCGCCATCTGTATGATTGACTGGATGCAAGAGTCAGTGCCTGCATTGCCGCCCGTGGAGGCTACACCTCATACTAATATAGGTGTTTCAGCATGGGTCGATACCTGGTATCTCTGAATCGCTTGACCTATTGATCTGTATAATTAATCATTTCATGTACTCCATATGCACTGTTGCCACAATAAATCTTGAGTGAATTGGTAACCTCTAAAAGGGTGACCTATTAGGTAGATTTCATTAGAAAGCTAACTATTGCAATGGGTCCCATGTTTCGACTTCCGGAAAATTTCAACATATCTTCGCGTTTCACATCCCCCAGACCCCAAAACCACCGTCAGTTCAAAAGTTTATATATAATTTATGTATGTATGTATGTATATATATATATATGTATGTATATATATGTATATCAGTTTCTTGTGGACACGATAACTGCCGTAATTTTGCACCAATCACGTTGAATTTTTTACCGAATATGTATACCTATAAAATCTCGGTCGAGTTCGTTACTGGGCTAAATCGATCGAAGGGGATGAAAATGGGGGGCTTTTTTTTTCGAAAAAGTGAAATATTGCTGTAACTCTCTTAATATGTGACATATCGAATCCGTTCAACGTTCATACTATGTGTCGGATAAAGCCCAAAAATTTATGTTTGAAGAGTTTTTTTATAGCACCAACCATTGACCAAAGGGGTGGGAAAAAGTGGGTTTTTCGGGAAACATTAATCATATCTCTCTTGAAAATGAAAATCCACAGCCTGCTTCCAGTCTCCGACCGGGTCAGGAATGGAATGAATGAAGCCCCTATCTAGCGGCGAGGATATGAACTGTGCCGGCTGCCGAGGCCTGACGCACTCCTCTGGGGCAATGATTAAATGAATGATAGATGAAATGAAATGATAGTGGAGAGTGTTGCTGGAATGAAATTTTGACAGGGAAAACCGGAGTACCCGGAGAAAAACCTGTCTGCCTCCGTTCTGTCCAGCACAGATCTCACATGGAGTGACCGGGATTTGAACCACGGACTCAGCGGTGAGAGGCCGGCGTGCTGCCGCCTAAGCCACGGAGGCTCCATATCTCTCTTAATAGGCACAATATCAAAACCGTACAAAATGGACAATATTCCCCTAATAATTACCTAAAACTTTTGTCTGAAAGAATTTTTGATATGACCCACCATTACGCCAAGGGATGAGAAAAATGATTTCGGAATTATAAGAAAATGCCAAGAGCTATCAGAGGTTGCCATGGCAACACTACTAAATTGATGAGGGATGAGCCATCATTGTTGCCTTGACAACGCACTTGCACGAGATCAGATTCAGTATTTCCATCTGACTAAGTGGGAAGCAGCTTCGGTGACGTAACTGGTGGCATGCTGAATGTCTATGCCCAAGGTCGCGGTTTCAAAGCCGGCCGAAGTCGTCGGATTTTCTAAGAGCGCTAAAATCCCTCAGTATGCTTTCCTTTGGAGGGGAAGTTCCAACGTTCGTTGCGAGTTGTTGGTTGGGGTGGCATCTAGTAGCCAAGTTCACAGCTAGGTGTCGTTGATGGTAGTACCTGGTAGCAACATTAGGAACTACTGCTTGAAATTGACCATCTGCAGTCCTTACCTGAATTAAGACAAATACAGCCATTACAATTCACACCGTTTATCAGACGGATTCTACACTCACCCAAAGTACACGGGGTTAGATGACCGCATTGTCGCAGCCCCTAAACTGAGGAACCAACCAGAGGTAGATTTCATTAGAAAGCTAACTATTGCAATGTGTACCATGTTTCGACTTCCGGGAAATTTCGACATATCTTCGCGTTTCACATCCCACAGACCCCAAAACCACCGTCAGTTCAAAAGTTTATATATAATTTATGTATGTATATATATATATATATATCAGTTTCTTGTGGACACGATAACTGCCGTAATTTTGCACCTATCACTTTGAACTTTTTACCGAATATGTATACCTATAAAATTTCGGTCGAGTTCGTTACTGGGCTAAATCGGACGCAGGGGGTGAAAATGGGGGGCCTTTTTCGAAAAAGTGAAATATTGCTATAACTCTCTTAATATGTGACATATCGAATCCGTTCAACGTTCATACTATGTGTCGGATAAAGCCCAAAAATTTATGTTTGAAGAGTTTTTTTTATAGCACCAACCATTGACCAAAGGGGTGGGAAAACGTGGGTTTTTCGGGAAACATTAATCATATCTCTCTTAATAGGCACAATATCAAAACCGTACAAAATGAACAATTTTCCTCTAATAATTACCTAAAACTTTTGTCTGAAAGAATTTTTGATATGACCCACCATTACGCCAAGGGATGAGAAAAATGATTTCGGAATTATAAGAAAATGCCAAGAGCTATCAGACGTTGCCATGGCAACACTACTAAATTGATGAGGGATGAGCCATCAGACGTTGCCAAGATAACGCACTTGCACGAGATCAGATTCGGATTTTCATCTGACTAAGTGTGAAGCGGCTTCGGTGACGTAACTGGTAGCATGCTGAATGTCTATGCCCAAGGTCGCGAGTTCAAAGTCAGCCGAAGTCGTCGGATTTTCTAAGAGCGCTAAAAATCCCTCAGTATGCTTTCCTTTGGAGGGGAAGTTCCAACGTTCGTTGCGAGTTGTTGGTTGGGGTGGCATCTAGTAGCCAAGTTCACAGCAAGGTGTCGTTGACGGTAGTACCTGGTACCAACATTAGGAACTACTGCTTGAAATTGACCGTCTGCAGTCCTTACCTGAATTACAGACTAATACAGCCATCCCTAAGTACACGGGGTTACATGACCGCGTTGTCGCAGCCCCTGAACTGAGCAACCAACCAAAATCTCTGCGGAAGATATAATTTTGCGTGAAGAAGTAACAGACCGTTACATAGTCACACATCAGTGTCGAAACCTTGCATAAGGACAGTGTGACCACAAGTATAAAAATGGACCCCATATTACAAGAAGGTTACCGTTCCCATAAGACAATAAAATGTTTCAAATAAGCATAAAATGACGAAAAACATAGTTAATTAAGCTCCAATTATAAAATATCTTCTCGCAATAAATGAGGTCTGATCCTTCTATGAAAACCTGCATATTCTGCCTATTTTCGCCTATCCCCAAGTTTGTCCGGTGAAATCTACCTCCGCCTTCCGGCGTGCCGAGAGGACTTTTTTTTTTTTTCCGGCAGTGTATATGTTCAATATCAAAGTGCTTGGAAATCATGCAAGAAAAAGTAGCATACAAGCAGCGCACACGGACTTTCGGAATCTGGACATTCAGAGGGACCTAACTGTGTTACACTGAAATATGGCCAATTATGCGGGGTCGATTACTGAACCTGATACAATGCAAGTGAACTATATTTCTCCTTAATATATGATGTTGAGTTGATGATGTTCCCTTGTAAGTCTCTTTCCTGTTATAACTCCCTTTCTTACTCCGTCCTATGTGAAGAGAAGGTTTTCTGTGCTGAAACAGAATTTTACAAATTAGATCCAGGTAGCTTAGGAAAGATAAACATGTCGCAATAATTCCGTTGTTTTTTAAACAATTTAAACAAATTTTACATAAAAATTACAGAAATATTTTTTTAAATTATACAATTATAACACTTTTCATAATAATGTAATGTTTTGAATTTTTGTTCAAATGCATACTATTTATGTTTTAGCAGACACAATTTCGGTGCACACCGTATTTATGGCAAATTTAAGAGCATATTATTTGCATATACATTTTAATAATACTAATAAAAATAATAATAAAATAATAATAATAATAATGAAGAAGCTCCAGCTCATCTTCAAACCCCCCACGGCCAGATCTTAAAAGTTCGAAAGTTTAAATATCTTGGCGAGTGGATCGAACCAAATAATTCTGAAAAGTTTGCCATCTCAACACGAGTCAATAAATTCGAAACAGCCTTGCGCTGCTTGTATGCTACTTTTTCTTGCATGATTTCCAAGCACTTTGATATTGAACAGCCTCACATACCAACTGTACAATAAAAAGTCTATCTAGGAATGCAAAGTTAAGACACTATCAAACTGTGAATAGACCGAAAACACTGTATGCAGCGGAATGCCTAACAAACCACGCAGCTGGCCCGATCGAGGGATGATGATAATGATGATAATTGTTGTTTTAAGGGGCCTAACATCGAGGTTATCGGCCCCTAATGAAATGAAATGGCGTGAAATGAAAGGATGTAGATAAAAACAATTCACTGCCATGGATGAAACGAAAATGGTGTTTATAAAACAGACAGTGAGCCCCAAATATTATGCCTTATTTGAATAAAAAGAATAAAAGGCGGATGGTAAAAAAGGATAAAACAAATAAGGCATAGTGAACAATAAAATAGATGAACACAATAAAAAACATAAAACAGATTTAACCTGAATTAAAAGTCGTAACTACACATTAAAACTTAAAAAAGTAACCACTCTCCCTCATGAACCGGATGACGAGGTCAGCTGACGGCAGGTCATCACGGAGAATAAGGGAGAGGGTATTAGGCAGTTTAAGAGTCCTGCGCAGATCGGCCAGATCCACACACTCCAAGAGAAGGTGTGCCACGGTTAGGTGGAATCCGATCGAGAGACTTGAAGTTAAATAAAGAAAGATCATTAGGAAAATTCTTGGTCCTAAGTTCAAAGATGGAGGTTACAAGCTCTGGAGTAATTCAGAAATTTATTCCCACACTGAAAAGATTTCAAGTGTAATTCGGAAACGGAGAATAACATTCAGTGCCCACCTCCTCTGAATGCCAGTCAGTAGATTCTCCAACCGTCTATTATTATACTTCCGAGGGTTCAAAGGTGATGCCTCTTTGGCTGGTGGAAGTGGATAAGGAATTGTAAACGTTTCAAATTTCTGAATCAGATATCTTGCTCAGAACCCCATTGAAACAAAAACTCCATCAGGTTCATCAAGAGGAAGTCAAACCCAGAAAGAGATATGTTCACTCGGATGAATGGAAGAAATTCCATTCCGAAAGGATGAAGGTGTGGTGGGCTAACAAGAAGAAAAACGGTTGAGATCTCTCGGTCCGTAGTGGCCACAACGATAAAAGTAATAATGTTGTTGATAATAATAATAATAATATTAATAATAAAAAAAAAATATCATTATTATTATGTGATTCATGGTGTAGCCATGTTCTAGTTCGCAAACCATGGGCAATGGCTGAGTTGGTCTAGTAGGTGGTCCTGACAGTCGGAACACCAGTTACTATGAAACAGAAGTGGTCATCTTGGACATATTCTTCTGAGTTGTGGCCCTCCTTGTGTTGAGGCGGCTAGGACTACCCTACTCACTTATTTGTTCTCTGAGGTAAAACTCGTGAGACCCTGTGTAAGTAAGGCTAGCAACCTGCTTCACTTGTACTTTCTAAACCTGCTAACTATGCCTTGAGCAAGCCTCGGACCTAAGGGTGTAACAGAGTCCACTCCCATCTGACAGATCAGGGACTCCTTGGAAATGAACAAGTAATTGAAATGGTTTTCAATAGGGTGCTATTGATATTGATGGGGGTTATGGAAGGAAGAAAGTAGAGCTAGTTGAGTCAGCAAGTAGGATGAGATTGGACATTCTAGGGATTAGTGAGGTTCAGATAAAGAGAGATAGAGGGGAGGATGTAGGAGATTACAAGGTGTCCCTGTCAGTGTAAAACGAGGCAGGACAAAGTGGGGGGTAGAGCTGTATGTCAAGAGAACCTTACAACGCAACATTATTACTGTGGGGTATGATTAATGTGGATAGATTTGGAAATTTCAGGATTGTTTCAGTTTACACCCTATGTGAAGGGAGGGATCCGTACGAAGTAGACAGATTTTATGAGGCACTGAGTGATGTAAATGTTAGTTAACACACATAAGGTGATCTCATAAGCATATTTCATGAGATGAAAATAGGCTAAAAATAATACCAAGTCTCTCTCAGGCTGCATATTCTTTTTCCCCATCACATTTTTTTTCATTTTTAATAAATAATTTTAACCTGATGTGTTTTAATTTGTATTAACATGGGTAAATATCGAGCAGTGACACAAAGAAAATATCGAGTGAAATAAACTGAAAGTATTTTCAACTTGAAAATAGTATTTTTAATTAATAATTGTGTGTTTTTTTTAATGTATGAGCTGACGAAGAGATGTAGTTAAGAAGAATGTTTTCTGTCAACATATTGTGTTGACAGGGCAGAGTAGCATTTAACTGTTTATTTACGAATGAATCAACTCAGAAGCAACAGATATGCAAACATGGTTAGTTTCGTGTCAAGAATCAAATAAGATTGTCTATAAAAATGATGACTTACAAGTTTTTATCCTTAAGGCGACCGACATGGATGCACCCCTGAAGGCCTATTGATATCTCAGTCAGCATGTCTGCCAACTTCTTTTGTATGAGCTGATTTGCAGCCAGAGGCTTACCAAACTGCACCCTCTCCAGAGTGTACTGGCGTGCAGTTGATAAACAGAATTCAGCTGCTCCCAAGGCTCCAAATGCTATTCCATACCTTGCATGATTAAGGCAGCCAAATGCACCCTGAAATTTAATTACATATTAGAATTAACTACATTGAAGATCTCAGGTTTATAATGCAGATATTCAGATTATGAAGGAGAGAAATAAGTCTTGAGAAAATACTTTTGTAGTTGATGTTTTTAACACTACGATAATTTTATGAACACCTTAAGACTAAGGGTTATCTTTTTGTTCTTGGCTATTACAATATATATAGAGAACCAGAAAAATGATAGTATGACGTGTCGCTGTGCGGTGCGGCAGATCCACTAACTGGCCAGACAGAGCTTCCCGACCTTACCCCTAGTTCACCTCGGGGGCCATCGCAACCAAAGCCCTGTGAGTCAGGCAGGCCACTGACACGCCTGCCTACCAGACTGTTCTGTTTCTTGAAGCCACTGGGCGCAAGGTAAACTACAGTTATCGCGCAATAGCTCAGGGGCGAGCGAGAATTTTCTGGAGAAGCCACTACAGGTATTAAAAGCCTGCGGAGACCGGGGGCGAGGAGTTCACGAGAGTTAATTCAGGAGTCGAGTCTAGTCAGTCATGCAGTGAGTACGGGACAGTGCAGTCTAACAAGGTAGAATCCTATCTGACAGCGCAGCAACATTGAGTCAGGACGGTGAATGCTTGGGTGCAGCGGTGCTTCATGGAAGACGAGGTCGAGGATCTGGGTTTCAGAATCAGAATCATTTTATTTGGCGTTAAACACAAGTGCAATAGCCATCGTCAGGAGCACACAAGAGGCAACAGGGGGGCTTTGATCGTAACTGATTTGGCAAGTGCGGGGCTGAAGAGAAACTCTGTAGACTGTGTGTGTAAGTGTAAATAATTGTAGTGAGTGTTAATAAATTTATTTATCAGTAAAACATGCTACCAGTTGTTTTATTTGGTGAGTGAACCCTGGTTTCTGTTACAATAGTACATTTTCAGATTTTTGAAGGTTCATATTATAGGAAAAAAAAGAACTATTTGAAGACTTCAAATTAAATTCCCATATTTTATGTTAGTGGGTGAAGGAATGTCATTAGGGAATCAAAATCAGATGCAACATAATTTTTGTATAAGATGATCATTACAAAAGGATTGTTCTTATGAATTGAGAACAAATCACAACTATCTTAGAAAATGAATAATCCCTGTCAGTACACCATAATTGGAAATACCATAATAATTTAAAATTTGAGGATCTTTTAAATTATTCACTACTGTATTTTCAAAACTTATAAATTTTAAACTTTTCAAGTTACAGAGGTAGTATTTCACTGCTTTCCTTACTGAGCCAGTGTAGCAGCACTGACCATGAGTAGTTCCTAGCACAGCATCCTTGCATTGGCTGCGTCCCTAAATGCCATTACTCAGAACCATCCATACCTCAATAGCTTCCATAGAATCACAGCTGTAAATGACACTGAGATATTGGTGAAAAGCTACATTTTGCTCTAGCCTGTGCCAATAGACAAATGCAAATATTGCCTATTATTTATTATGTTTGAATACAGATCATCTGTTCATGGTGGTACGATAAACAGTCATATGTGTTTTGTCTGGAGAACTAATGAGTTACTGGCTCTTTTGTATGTTATTTTTAGTCAACAATTTACATGGTTGCATGCAGTGGACATATTAACCAGGATCACAGGTCTCAAATCAGCTGTACAACCTATTCCTTTGTCCTCCGTTCATACTGTACATTCTGGTAAGGCTGGTGCTCGCAGTACCAGTGTATTGCTCACACCTTCTGCCCAACGTGGCTGTTCTGAAACCTGATTTGCCAACTAGAGAATACCATTGGAACTGCCATGTAATGATATTGAGTTCGTATTTCCAATGAGGCTTCATCAGAGTGCAGATAGTATATAATGTGAGGGGCAGTGTGTGTCTAGTGCCCAGAACAAGAGAAACTACAAAAGTCACTAGATTAGAAAACAGTTCAGGAATATGTCCTTGAGTCTGGAAATGCAATTTTTATATTTTCTAGCATTGCAAATTTCTATTTACTATATAAAATGCTTATTTTGCAATCAGAGTTGGGGTCATTCTACACTGGCCGACAGAAAATTCACAACTTCTTCTTAGGTGTCAACAGCCAGATGATCATCAAAGTGGTTTGAATTCTGTATACAGGGAACAATTCCTCATAAATCAAGTTCTTATCTGTGACTTATTGGGAGTCTTGAATATGCATCGTATGATATTGATCAGGGCCTTTGAACATTGTTGTTAATACATTGTTCCTTGGTCTGGTTGTCAATTTGGGTCCTTAAAGCTTAGTTCTTTAGCTTGTGACAGCAAGTTTCTTCAAGACACCTTTTTGTTGAAATATTACGCTATGTGTTATTTGTCCTGCCAGTGACAGCCACTCACTGTCGTCTCCGTTTGCAGTGGTGTCGGGAGCAAGAAACCTAGACTGCTACAGACTGGACCTGGGTTATCTAAGTGACGAATCCAGGTTCTCTTCATGCTTCAATGATGGCCATGTTTATATCTAGAGACCTCCTGGTGAGCACCTCTATCTGGCGTTTTCTGTGGCGCATTCCACTGCCCCACTGCTGGCATGATGGTCTGGGGGAACATCACATATGATAGCTGGTCGGTAACCCCTAGTAGTGCTATCAGATGTAATAACAGTGCAGCGATGTGTGTTGGATATCCTTCGGCCACATGTATTGCCAATCATGGCAAGGCATCCAGGTGATCTATTCCAGCAGGATAACACTCAACCACACACAGCAGGAGAGGCATAGGACTGTCTCCGCAACGTTGGCACACAGCCGTGGTCCACCCAATGCCCAGATTTGTCACCAATCAAACATGTCTGGGACTCCCTGGGACACCAACTGAAGGAGGTCACCAGACAACTTTTATACACACCAAGTACATGAGGATGATGACCACATTATCCATAATCCATAGATTAAAAGAAAAGAAAAAAAAAGCATACACCATCAAATGATGACTCCTACTATAAAGAATTGCCCACTTAAATCTGTTATCCAACTCTTAGAAAGCTTGACTTAGAATTCACATCTAGCAAGCACAGTCAATTGAAGTACTATAAACAACCGAGGAAACAAATAGCTATGTGATGAACTAAAGAGCCTACTTTTATTAAAATATAATATTCAATCCTTATTCCTCTAATTAGACCTATTAAGAATATTAACTTTATCTACAGAAGTATGCTAGTAGTACTGGCATTATAATATTTGATAAAAATATAACTGAAATATTGTGGCCTAATAGAGCAGTAGAGTATGTTCGAAATTATTTTCCTGCATGGACTCAAGAGATATTGAGAGTCTACGGCTCAAACATCCAGGGAATGTTATTAGGTAGTTGGAAGGACTGAGAATGTGCACAAATATCTATTGTGGTATACACTGGATATACAAAATTCAGTAGAAATCCACGGAATGTTATGGAAGCTAAATGTAGTTCAACATGGAACTTATAAATGTACGGAGAATTAGTTTGGTAACATTTATACACAGTATATATACACATATTACTAAACTGCATCTGCAATACTAAGACATTACAGTGTATAGAGTTTCAAACTGTTTATGTGAACAGATGCTATGGTCTGAGTCTAGGGCTCAAATGTTCTCAGAATGTTAATTGGCAGTTGATAGACCAGTGGACTCTGTAAATAGGCATACTTATGTCTACTAAGACATACATTGCACATGTAAAATTATGTATAAATCCATAAATTAGTATGGCAGTTGCATGCAGTTAAACATTGAATATTATATGCATGCATAGAATCATGTTGGTAGCACTAGTTTTCACAATTTAATCTAAATATGTCTAAAACCTCTTGGTCTTACACTGTGCTAAGTTTGAAGTTTATTTCGTACGCATATTCCAGAATATAGACTCTAAGATTCAGAAGTCATTAATAAACAGTTGCTCGCCATGGTGACTCTTATAATGACGGTTATATGTCCTAAAGCATACCTTGCACATAGAAAATTTGGATAAAATCCATTTATTATTATGGAAGTTACATGCAGTCGAACATTGAAATTATTAGCATGTGTAGAATCAGGTTGGCAATACCGTCATGTATGGGTTACTCAAAATTAAACTGAATTATTGGGTGATATGAATGAAAATGAGCATACACTTCGAAGTATATACTTCGAACATGAGCATCAGCTTTGAGTATATACTCTATTTGTTATGAATAAAAGATCTTGAGTATATGAATGAAAATCCACAGCCTGCTTCCAGTCTCCGACCGGGTCAAGAATGGAATGAATAAAGCCTCCATCTAGCGGCGAGGATATGAATTGTGCCGGCTGCCGAGGCCTGACGCACTCCTCTGGGGCAATGATTAAATGAATGACAGATGAAATGAAATGATAGTGGAGAGTGTTGCTGGAATGAAATGTTGACAGGGAAAACCGGAGTACCCGGAGAAAAACCTGTCTGCCTCCGTTTTGTCCAGCACAGATCTCAAATGGAGTGACCGGGATTTGAACCACGGACCCAGCGGTGAGAGGCCGGCGTGCTGCCGCCTAAGCCACAGAGGCTTCATCTTGAGTATATACTACTACCATTTCCCCTCATTTTGGAGTACCTAACTTCACTTGCGTCAGAATGTTACTCTCGTTTAATCAGTCAACTGTTGTAAGCGCCATTTGTTAATGCAAACCAGTCGTCTGCTGTAGGCTTGTCTGGTTTACATATCGTTTATTAGGTGAAAGTACCCAGTGAATTGAAATGTCTGATGGTGGGGATGAATGTGATGATATTTCTAAAGTTTCTGAGTTGTCATTTGTCGTCTGCGACTCTCCTCCGGTATTTGATAAGTCTCAAACACCCAACTCACGAAAGTAAAAAAGCGAAAGTTTAAAAGCCATAAAGATTCATTATGCTGGAAACTTTGGAAAAGGTATTACTGAGAGTCAAATACTGAAAAAAAAAACAAAAACAAGTAAGGAATCCTGACTCAAAAAGAAGATCGATTTGAAAAGGATGGGCCATAAGAAAATTGAAGGGTTCGGGTGTAAACCATGGTAAGTAACAAATCACTCATTTTGGTTGGGTCATATTTGTTATCACTCTCCATAATGTACATGCAGCAAGGTGGTAGTTACCATCGATACACTCACTCGCCGTGCTGCTGTCTTTTGAAAATTTCGGGTACTGGTTACACGATTGCTCGGAACATCAATTATGATAATATACATGCGATGTCTCGATTTTGAACAAAATGTCACTTACCATGGTTTACAACCGAACCCTTCAACTGTTCTCAAGGATATAATGTTCTGCAATCCCTCTCTGAAACAGTTCTTCGTAATTTATATACTTAGCTAACCCGCAAGTTATTTACATCTATACGGTCATTATCTATTTGCGCCCCGATAAACATGGCAAGCTAAGCCGGTTGTGACTGGTGCAGATAGCGGGCGTGCGTACGTGGTTCAGCCGGTGGTTGGCGCGCTCCGCTAGCTCATACCGTTGGTTCACATATGTTTTGCCATTAAATATGGACGTGTATCTGAAAAGCTTGGACGATAGTGTTGCACGTTTAGTGAGTATTGTGATTACTGTGATTGTTGGTCATGCCTAGACACCACTTCACATTGCGCAAACGTGTGTATATCCATAATTCGTAGATGAAAAGCAGAAAATCTTGTTCTGAAACAAGACGAAAATTTCGAATCAAGTTTCCAGGAAGACCTATGCCTAATGCCAGAACAATTAGGAGGCTCGCTAAACGATTCAAGGAAACGGGCTCCGTAAATAGTAAAAGTGTTGATAGACATTCTTTCATCAGAAGATGTCAGGTGTGTGTTACAAGAGAGGGAGGATATTGTCAGCATCGCCTATGAGCACTGTAAGTACACATCATTGAATGTGTTTGGTAAAAGTGCGCGCTAATCACTGGCCGAACCGGGTACGCGCGCCCGCGATATACACCAGTCACAGCCGGCTTAGCTTGCCGTGTTTATCGGGGCGCACATAGATAATGACCCTGTACATACATAAATTCAGCCATCATGAAATTAGACAGCTGAGCATGGTAATGGCCAGACTTCACAAATTGAGAGTATATACTTCAGGTTTGTAGTATATACTTCTCTTATTCAAACCACATTAGACTATATACTCATTAACTGAGCATATACTCCCACCCCTGAGTATGTACTTCTCAGTGAGTTTAAACATCAACTTTTTATTCATACCATTCTGAGTATATACCCCAAAATTGTTGAGGATGAGCATGTACTCCGTTTTATTCACATCACCCAATATGATCTATATTAATATTAATTCTACACAGAAACAATCAATGGGAAAACAAACTCAAAAGCATACAGCACAACACCGACCCCAAATCTCTTTGGAAAATGACCAAAGTATTTACCAAAAGCAATAGACCAGTTCCTCCTCTGGAAGACAACAATAACGTACTTATAACAGACAACAAAGGCAAAGCCGAGCTTATGGCAGACACACTTTACGATGATGATGATGATCATCATCATGTATAGTTTCCAGCCCCAGGCTGGGTCTGTTTGGAACATAAGCCTCGCCACTTAGTCCTTTCTTCCCACCACCTCTCCGCTGTCACTCTGGTCCAGTCCTCGCCTCTCTTCTTGACACATTCCTCCACACCTTTCAGCCATCTATCTCTTGGTCTTCCCCTTGGTCGTGTCTTCTGCATCTGCATCTCATGTATCCTCTTGGGAATCTTCTTCTCATCCATTCTCTTTAAGTGTCCATATCACCTCAGTCTTGATGTCTCAATCCTACCTTGCAAGGGCTCCTCTTTCACCATTTCCCTGACCTTTTCATTCCTCACCCTGTCTCTTCTTGTTACTCCGATCCTACTTCGCAGGAACTTCATTTCACCTGCCTGTATTCTGCTTATGTCTCTTTTCTTCATAACACTTCCTTGCTTTTTCGTGGGACATCTTTATTCCACCCTAAGCTCCTAATGCTTCTCAGAAATGTTTCTGCCTGTCTGCCACGTTCCGTAATCTCTTTGTCATTTCTCCCATTTTCCTCCACTATACTTCCCAAGTACTTGAGACTTTCCACCTTCTTCAGCTGTCCACCTCCAAGTGTTATCCCACTCATTGGTCTGTCCCTTTTCCTGGTCGTTAACAGGATCTCAAATTTACTGATGTTGAACTTCCATCCGTACTCTCCCACTGTTTCTTCCCAAGCCTTCAGTTGCTCCTGAATTTCCTCCCCCCTGTTCCCCAGACCATGAGATCATCTGCAAACACCATTGCTTTCATCTTATCTTCTCCTATCTTTCCTGCTATCCGTGTCATCACCTCGTCCATAACCACAATAAAGAGAAAGGGTGACAGCGCACTACCCTGTTTCAGGCCACTCATTTATCTGAACCAGTCTGTTCTTTCCCCTCCAACTTTCACACAACTCACACTTCCACAATACATCTCCTTCACTCTGCCTACAGTCCCTTTTTCCACTCCCATGTTTTCCATTGCTTTCCAAACCTTCTCCCTACACACACTATCATAGGCCTTTTCGATGTCCAGGAATGCCATCAACAGATCCTCTCCAAATTCGTAGTGGTGTTCCTGGAGCTGTCTCACTGAAAATATGAGATCCACTGTTGATCTCCCAGGTCTAAAACCATACTGCTCCTCTCTCAATTTTCTCTCCACTTTGGCTCGTATTCTACTTTCTAATATATTTTCATATATCTTGGCACAGTGAGGTATGAGTGTGACTCCCCTGTAATTTCTGCACTCCTTTCTGCTTCCTTTCTTAAATATTGGGACAATTAATCCCTTCTTCCAATCTTCTGGGGTCTTTTTCTCCTTCCATATCACCCTCATCACACGGTACAGACACTGTTTCCCAACCTCCCCTGCTGCCTTCACCATTTCAACACTCACTTCATCCACACCCGGTGCCCTTCCTCCTTTCATCTTGTCTATAGCCATCTCCAGTTCTCTCCAAATCAGGTCCTTTTCCATTCCTGTGTTGTCTTCTCCATCTTCCGATACATTGTCTTCCTCCCTATGACCATTTGGATTCAGCAAATCCTCAAAGTACTCTTTCCACACCGTCTTGAGTGTTTCTTTGTTGTGTACCTCATTTCCGTTTTTGTCCATCATTACCACATCCTCTCGCAGACCTCTTCTCTTACTTTTGACCATCCCATGAAGTACTTTCTTATTTCCTCTGCTGTCTTCCTCCATCATCACTGTCCACTTTATCATCCACTTCTTCCTCTCCTCTGCGACAATCTTGTTTGCTTCTTTCTTCTTTATCTTATAATCTTCCCTTGCCAGATCAGTTCATTCCTGGAACCACTCTCTGAAAGCCTTGTTCTTCCGTCCCACAGCTTCTTTTACTCTCTCATTCCACCATGGTGTCTCTTTACACCGCTTTCTGTTGCTAGTTCTTCCACATACTGCCACTGCAGCTTCCACCATTGTGTTCTTGAATTGCTTCCATTCCTCTTCCCCTGTTTTAGGATTGTCTGTTGGCATCCTTTCCCTTATTATCTTCTGGAATTCTTCCTCGACTTCCTTTTCCTTGAGTTTCCATACTTTCATTCTCCTTTCCTGGTACTCTGTCCTCTTGCTATCCTTAACAACTCCCAGGTTCATTACAAGTATTCTGTGGTCGCTATCTAAGGCCTCTGATGGTATTACCTTTATATCTCTTACACTTCTCTTCATTTCCCAGTCGTACAACATGTAATCTACCAAAGATTTCTTTGTTAAATCACTGCTGTACCACGTTACCTTGTGGCTTTCTTTCTTCCGGAACCAGGAGTTGCCTACCACTAAACCGTTTCTCTTGCAAAAATCCAGCAACTTTCTCCCTTCTTCATTCCTGCTACCCCATCCTTCTGCTCCCAATACATTTTCATATCCTTGCCTTTCACTTCCTACATGTGCATTCAAATCTCCCATGACAATGATGCTCTGACCATTCAACTGCTGTTGTAGCTCCTCCTCAAAGTCTTCCTTCTCTTGAGCTGTACATCCAACTTGAGGGGCATATACCTGGGCTATCTCCAGGCTTCTTCCCTTTACAGTTACTCTGATCTTCATGATCCTGTCACTTATTCCCTTTACCTCTTCCTTCATTCCATCTCTCACAACTACTCCTACTCCGCTGCTCCTTCCTTCACTGTTCCCACTCCAGTACAACCGGTACCCTTTCCTCAGTTCTCTGCGACCTTCTCCTTTCCATCTTGTTTCTGCCAAGCCCAGTATATCCAGTTTTCTTCTCTCCATCACATCTACAATCTCCTCCACCTTTCCTGTCAGTGTCTGTATGTTTAATGTCCCAACTCGTAGTCCATTAGCATATCCGGGTCGTCGTCGTTTGCATCCGTCCTTTCCGAAGCCTGTTCCTGTTTTGAAAGCAAATATGGTATCCACTACTGGCTTGCTAGGCCTATCGTAGCTTCACCAGAGCCCCGTCAGCCGTCACTTTTCAGGGTTCCCATAGAGCCTTCACAGCTACCGCAGCGGTACCGGGGCACACAAAGTCCCCACTGTACTTCACCCCTACAGGCAATCCCCTACTTCATGCCGTTGCCCGTCTCCCACCACGTGGAGGAGGGGTTGGACTTGTGGGAGACTACGATGATGATGATGATGATAATTGTTGGTTTAAGGGGCCTAACATCTAGGTTATTGGCCCCTAATGGTCTGGGTGATAGCGAAAATTACAATGAAATGGAAACCAGAACGAAAATTAAGTGAGACTGAAAATACTTTAAAAATGTAACTCAGATTGAAACGAATCACAAAATGGAGAGTGGTAATACTTACAAAAGGGAATTGATAAGGAAAATACAAAAGGAAGTGATTGAAAAATACGCACAAAATGTAGTTTAGGTTCAAAATACGTACAAAATGCAACGTAGAGTCGAAATACTTACAAAATGCAATTGAGGTTCAAAATATTTACAAAATGCAATTGAAATTGAAAATACACAATGCAATTTAGATTGAAAAAAGCACATTTCAGATCCAAAATACTCACAACGTGCAATTGAAATTCAAAATGCTTACAAAATGCAATTGAAATTGAAAATGCTTACAAAATGTATGGTAGATTCAAACTACTCATTTGGGGCAGATGATCTCGTAGTTCCGCCCCTTAAAACAACAATAACTAACTAACTAACTAACTATTCATTTGGATGGACAATACTTACAAAATGCAATTTAGATTGAAAATACTTATAAAATGTAATTTAGATTCAAAATACCCCAAAATGCAATTGATAATCAAAATACTTCCAAAATGCCCACCATACAAAATGCAATTTAGTTTGAAAATACTTGCAAAAAGCGGTTTAGGTTGAAATACTTACAAAATGCAATTGAAATTCAAATACTCACGAAAGTTCCAGGCCCTATATTGAAAGACATACTAAAAAGGAATTTAGATTGTCAATCCTTACAAAATGCAATTGAGGTTGAAAATACTCGCAAAATGCAATTTAGATAAAAAAGACTTGCAAAATGCAATGTAGATTGAAAATAACTACAAAATGGAGTGTAGGCAAAAAATTCGCTAAAGGGAATTTAGATACACGGGGAGCCAATTAACAAACAGAGTGCGGGAATCTTAAAGAGAAAAGGAAATATAATGAAAAGAAAACAAGAGGTCTGACCCCCTGAAGAAGGAGGGATCAGGAAAGATGAGACAAGGGCCAATTACGGCGGGAAAGTGGAAGACTCCCTAGGCCTCGGATACCCTAATACCGTCGGGATCGGAAAAGAACAAGAGTTGACCAAAGGAGGTCGACAGGAAAGAAGACGGAGAGGAGCCCGGCACAAGTAAGTGGAAGCGATGCCGGACTCAGCTGGGGTCCCGTGGTTGCCAACCCACTTCCCACAAGTTATGAGCCCCTTTACTTTACGAACAATTTAAACCAAATGACCACCTGCACGATGACACTCACGATAAAATAGTACAAGACGAAGTTGCGTATTTTCTCACACAGCCAGCACCTACAGACATTCCCCCTATTACACTACAAGAACTTCAAGCAAACATCAAAACCCTTAACATGCACAAGGCACCCGGCAAGGATGAAATTCCGAATGCCATAATAAAAAAACTCACATGCACAGCTACTACACTATTACTACATCTATTTAACGCAATCCTCATACTAAGACACTACCCAGCAGATTGGAAGATCGCGAAAATCATCTGCTTCGCCAAACAAGGCAAAAATCCCAGAAAACCACACAACTACAGACCCATAAGTTTATTAAGCCACATCTCCAAACTTTTTGAAAAAAATATTACTCTCCAGAATTAAAGACACTATAAACAACGCACTGATACACCAACAATTCGGTTTTCACTCACAACATTCAACCACCCAACAACTTCTCATAGTGACCAAATATATAACAACAGGATACCAGCACAATCAGCACACGGTGGCACTCTTTCTTTACATCCAGCAGGCTTTTGACTGAGTGCACCACCCCACAACTATTCACAAATTAATTTAACTCAACATTCACCACACTTACATAACTCTTAATACAGCAATACCTAACTCAATGCAAATTCTACGTTTCAGTAAACAACATTAATTCCTCACTCAAACACATACACGCCGGCATGGCTCAGGATAGTATAATTAGACCTAATTTATTCCTGGTGGCAATCAATGATATCCCATTATCAGACTTCACGTCAACCCATGTGTTCGCCAATGACACAGCCATACTCGCCAAATCTAGGAACCCTCAACTAGCATTTCAAAACATACAACAACATGTAAATCAGCTCCAACCTTGGCTTATTAAAAATAAAATACAGATTAACGTTGCCAAAACAAAAGCAGTACTCTTCACACATAAATACAGCCAGTTCCGACAACATATACAATTATTCAACACCAATATTCAATGGACCCACGAAATTAAGTACCTTGGAATTACACTAGACAAGAGACTCAACCTTCAAACACACATAAACAACACAATTAATCACACCAAAATAAGTATAAAACTTCTATACCCCATGATTCACCCTAAACAAACCCTATCCAAGACAAACATTACACTTTACAAGACACTTATCAGACCAATTTTAACTATACCTACTTGACTTCATGTCAAAGCTACCTGACAAGTACTACAACACATCACAACATCACTCTAACCCACTCATCAGAATCCAGGGAGCATACCACCCTGACCCTAGAGACACTAGGAAAAGACGATCAAGATACATATACCTAATTAAAGACATAATGCAAAACAGAGGCGTACAAAAGACAGGATTCACGAACTTCACATGCAACTCCGAGATCCATGGCTGTGCGGCATGTCTGCCTAGGGATTTCGCCACGGCCGCCTAATGTGGGATGGCATTCTGTGGGTCATAGAGACAGGGACACCGCTTAACTCAAAACTACGAACCTAAATGTTAGCACACAAAATCAACACTACCACCCAAACCTGACACTTAAAGGGCCATGCCTATAACATCTACAGGCACCCTTTCAGCCTACAACACCTATGGCACCCCCCCTCCCCACTGCCTATAAACATCAATTATGGCACCTTCAGCCTACAACACCTACGACACCCCAACCCCATTTAGAGTGTGGTCTCCACTCTTCTTAATACATTATTACAGCCTTTAACACCTTGGCAACCCCCCCCCGTGGAGATAGATCTTCTCAACACCATCTTATGGTGTTCTTCCCAATAAATACCATCTTGTTACTATGAACCTGGGCCCCCTGCGCCCTAAGAAAGTAATACTTCACAGCGAGAAACTACTGAGGACGCCCACCTAAAACCCTTAGTAAGATCACTTGTACTTTCAAAATTCATTTTAAAATTCACCCCACCCATTAGTAACACTAAGCCATAAACTTACTTTCAATTAAGGGCCGGTTCTACCACATCCGGGCAGAGGGGCCGATAACTTGCCCGTCGGAATAAGTAAGCATTTCCGTTCGACCATCAACGGGTAGCGCTACCGGCGGTATAAACTTCGTCTACCCGGAGTGTAAATTTTAGGGAGCTTCGAGAGGCCGATAAAGCATTACCAGCCAGATTTGAGCCGTGCGTAAGTGTTTCTTTGCATCATCTATGCTGTACATGACCTCTTCATAAATTACTTATAATAAAATTAGAATCATTTGGTAATTTTGTTGTCACATATTGATATAATTACAATCATTTATTAATTATAAGGGATGTAACAGTTACTGAGCATATTTTATTTTAAGGTTATGGAAGAGCTAATTGATGTCCTGGAAATGTATAACTTTTTTGTCTACGAAGAAGAAGATGCAGCCACACGTCCAAAGCGGAACAGAGATCGGCTGGAGCATTATGAATTTGGTCGAATGAGGGGTTCTTCGTCCGGTTCAGGCTACAAAAGCCAACAGTTTTATATTTTGCTGTGGTTGATTGGACATGAAATACGACCGCCTAGTGATTACCGTACGGTACCATCATAGATTTCAGAAAATTATCTCAATTACATGTTTAGGAATACTGTATGTAGCGCTCATATAATTTAATAAATTGGCACAAGTGTGCATGAGAAATACAGAGTGTACAGTACATTATTCAGGTTCTGTAGGCCTACTATACATTGTCACTGACTTGGTGTTTTGCTTATACAGCATAAGACCTGATATTTGGGACATTGCATTTTACAGTTTTCTACATCACCAGAGCCATAACAAACAGAACTACGATCTTAGGCTTGTGGTGACGCGTTATACGGTCAATGGTTTTCATCATAAAATATGTGTGACAAAATCATTCCATCCGCCAAACGAAATGTGTAGGCCTAATTGTGAACTTTGCAACAAGACCTATCCAAGATACCGTCTATAGTTGTGCAAAAAGAGTGAAATCTCTCGTAGAATACAGCAAAGAGAACTAATTATGCATAAATGTGTGCATTCCGTTTCATTCATTTTACATACAAACAAACTTGTCGCCTGGAATGTGATAATTTGATTTGACATACATTTTATGATTGAACCTATGCACTGCAAGCCTTGTCACAACATGTCTGTAGCTCATATAGGCCTAAGCCTGTATTCAGATTGCAAAGCAGCCTTTTGCTAGAAACATATTTCACAGGCTATTCCTCCTAGAAAAGCACCGCATGCTTGTCTAGTTTTCGATTATTGAGGTTAGGCATGGTTATTCAGTTGCATTCCTCCAAGAACTGAATGACATGCTAGATTTATACTGTCCAGAACTGTCGAGAAAGGTTTTGGTACTATATCTTGTCCAAACCAAAGAACAAGTGCTATCAACAAACAACTGACAAAAGCGAAACGAAAAGAAACTTAACGCATCTACCGATAGGTGGCTCACTCATCGATTACTCAAATTTAACAAAAATCAGGCTGGCCAGCATCTGTATTTTGCTATAAAGGCTGGTTCACAATTGGCCCGGGAACGAGAACCAGAACGAGAACGTAAACGAGAACGCGAAGCTTCCCGGGGGCCCGGTTCACAATTAGCCCGGGAACGTGAACTTGTGCATGCGTGCCAATTACACAACCGAAATGCCTCAGAGGGTCATAATGAGGTTATAATAACTTTATTAAATACACATTGTGCGCTTTAGAGAAGCAAGTTTAGAAAGCGCATTCTCAAGTTATGTTTACATCGATGGCTACTCCATCCGTACTACGCATGTGCATGTACAACGTTTCTGATTGGCTCCGGGAAGCTCCGAGAACGTCAAACATGAAACTTGACCGTGTTTCCCGTTGGCCTTCCCGGGCTACTTTTAGCTTCTCGTTCCCGGAGATTGGTTGTGAACCGACCCATAAGGTAGCGTGCATTTCAACTTCCTTCTCGTTCCCGTTCTCGTTCCCGGGCTATTGTGAACCGGGCTATTGTGAACCGGGCTTAAGGTTCCGCGCAGCTGCCCGGAAGTGGTAGAACGCTGCCCAAGATGAACAGAGGTTTACACCGGCAGATAGTTTATCACCAGGGTTGCTGCCCGCAACTTTTACCCGGATGTGGTAGAACCGGCCCTAAAACCATTAAATTCATTAGATAAATGCACCAAACACTGCTATAAGCCAACAGCCAATCAGCGAGCAGCACCGTACTGGACCGCGCCTAGCAAGAATAAACACAGCACCTTAACTGGGCAGCGCCTAATAAGAGTATATGCAACGCAAGCTGCTACTGCTGGCACGCCATGGCCAGGAGGGCATGTGGTGTACGATGGTCTAAGTAAAAAGGAACGAAATACTATTCTTAACACATTTCTACAACTTACAATAACATTAAACTATCAATATTAAAAATAACTAACAAATTTCACCCACAATGTCGGCTTAAAATTTAACAACTTGGAACCACGCAAGGAGCCTCCGGGAAGGCTGCCGGCTGCTTCGCGACCGACAGCTGCCCCGGCAGGCACCTCTATTTCTAACAAAAAATTATATCACTCCAAATATTAACTAATAGAAATTCAAATTTAACCTCCCCATCAAACTCAAAACCCAGGCAGAGGAGCGCATTGTCGCACCTGTACCTGGCCCACATGCCACTCGCACTCAGCGGCTACTTGACCGAGACAAAAATTGTGCAAAGTTTAGGAATGTTGGCCGGCACACTTTCTGTTATACTGAGACTTGGGTTCAAAATTAGAGAGAGCATTTATCAACAGTTGGCAGCCGACTCTGAATAAATGCCTAGTTTAAAAAAAATAAACACTCTCTCTCTCCCTCTCCCACAACCCCCACCCAGATTGATCTCATAAGTCTTCTTTTTTCATCATTTTTGCAAAATGTGAAAAGCAAGTTAAAAAATCATCTTGTTGCTTTCTGCATTCAGTTTGCAGGCACTAGATCTAGAACTGGACATTTCTATAAAGTTATCACTGAGGCCTCTAGAGATTCATTCTCTAGATCTTCCCATCTCCCTTTATTCGCCACTGCTGAAGCCAACAGTCACCCTCGCAGTCTCTTACCATACACTCATATCATGCAAATGATATACCACTTTTTAACATCAATTCCAAACAATATGGTATTACAGTAAACCCTGCCTTCAACAGAATCGAACAGGACTCGCAAATTTTTCCATTAAAGATAGGTTTCTGGTTAATGGAGGTAGGCCTGTGCAAAAATAACTAAACTATGGACATGCATATAATGGACATGAGAAAAAACTATAGAAAATGGCGATGTTAAACGTAAGTCACAAGTGGTTATCTCTTGAAAATTGTTCCCATTCGAGTGATTTAAGTGTTCAATGTGATAACAATTCTTTATCTATTGAAGAGGTGTGTCTTAATTGTGAAGACAAAGCATGTAGTGGCGAAAAAATTGTGAGATGTGAAGGAAATCAACTGGGAAAAAAGTACGAGTTGCCGCGAGTGAATCTGAACTCCTCAAATTAGAATTGGCCTCCAAAGAGGAAATAATCAAAATGCTCGTGGTTGATTTAAAAAACGCACAATCTCAAATAAGACTCCTTAAAGAAAGACTACAAGCAGAAGAAGATAGGCCTACTCAGGCAGACTATTTAGAGGTTAGGTCTAAAACGAATGCACGCTTTCCAAGACGTAGGCCTACCTTGGTGAAATCTGGGAATATTCCTAACAACTTTATCTCCCAGAATCCATTTGAAATCCTCAGCCGTTCCGATTCCCAAGTAGAAGAAAGACAAGATACCGGTATTGAAAACGGGACATCCAGATACGACAAACCTATCCATAACCCTACTAAGAAAAGGAGACGTCCCCGTGTACTTGTCATGGGTGACTCAATTCTGCGAAATGTAGGCCCAGTAGTTGATGATACCGCAGTCTATTGCTATCCAGGAATAAGATTTGAGCAATTAGCTAGAAAGGTATGTGCAAACGAGGTTCGTGAAGACCCTGAGGTGGTAATGATTCATGTAGGGACCAATTGCTTGAACAGTTCTCCAACACCAACTCACATTATGAATGACATGGACAAGCTCGTGGACGAAGTGAAAAGTGCCTTTCCAAGTTCAAAAGTGTGTATTAGTGGTGTATTACCGGGTGCGTTAGCCGTGGTCGTTACGGCATGACTAATAGCAGTCGCTCACATCCGGGAGGCGAGGAGGTTCGAATCCCCCCGCCGGCAACCTAGAAGATGGTCTTGTGTGGTTTCCCATCTTCCTTCCAGGCAAATGCCGGGGTTGGTCCCTAACTATAGGCCACAGCCGCTACCTTCCAACTCCTCGCCCTTCCCTTCCAACTTTCCTCCCCAACGGTACTTGTAGCTCACCCATTGGGTGTCCGTCTCGAAGCAGCTACAAAACTGGCGAGCCGAACATGTCCTCGGACACTCCCGGCATAAAAGCCATACGCTAAAAAAAAAAAAAAAAAAAGGTGTATTGCAAAGACGTGACATAGACCCACGATACATTAATGCCGTGAATTCAACACTGGATTGGTTGTGTGGTGAAAAAAAACATTATTTTTTTAGAAAGGAACTCTTGGTTACAAGACAGGGACCTTGCTTATGATGGTCTCCACCTCAATAGAAGAGGAACAATGAAATTTGGAAAACTTTTAAACAGAGTTGCCAAGTCTTTACTCTCGGAAAACTAATTGCTAGAACGAGTGATGATATTTTATTGTTTAGAGAGAAGAAAGCGCTGACTACAAGTGGACATCTAGGTGAAGTACAGTGCAGTGAACATAAGTACAACTGTTTGGATGATTTTATGCAACAGGACTCTAATATAAGTGCATGCATAAGCTCATTAGAATTAGGTGGAGAGGTTAGGTGTTTGTACATTAATAGCAGAAGTATTCGGAATAAGCTTGATGACATTGAAATTCTCGTGCAGATGATAGGTCAGATAGATGTATTGGTAGTTACAGAAACCTGGGTGAAAAGTAATGAGGCAGATTTTTATAACTTCAACAATTTCACAAGCGTGTTTGCTCATAGAGATGACAAAGTTGGTGGGGGTCTGGGTATTTATGTATCACACAAATGGAAAGTGAATGTTAAAAGAAAGTGTGAAATGAATCATAGTTTGATGTGGATTGAGGTATTCAGAGATGATGTTAAAAGTAATAGGCCAACATATAAAAGCATTGATATTATTGCAGCATATAACCCCAATAGAAGCAATGCCATACCCTTCTTAAATTCATTTGAAAGTTTTCTTAGTCAGATAAAAAATAAATTATGCATCTTCCTCGGAGATACCAACATTGATATCCTAGCTGATGATCAATTAAGAAGGAAATATCTAAATTTAATAGCATGCTATGGTTTTAAACAGTGCAACACTAAATATGCTACACGACTTTGTGACATTGCAGCTACCTTAGTAGATCACGTGTCACTAAACAATTCAGAATTAAGTTATAAAATATCAAATGTCAGCAATGATATTAGTGATCACAGTATATTAATTCTTGATATTTCCAAGACCAATTATAGCACGTACACTCTGTCACATAAGTCGACAAAATCAACAACACACGAGGACTCTTGGGATAGGCAACACATAAACGCAGATTCCCATAATGATGCAGATAGTACTGTTAACTCTCTATATAACTCTTTCAAACAATTGAATCTAAGGAACAGGCATAGCCAAAGAAAAATAACAAACAATACTAACAATAAAAGACAGACTACTAACTTACCATGGGTCACAGCTGGGCCTTACACTTATAAAACAACGAGACACTCTGCATGCAAAGCTCAAAAATCCCCTTCACAGAAATAATAATGATATGAACCAAGAATACTATAGATGCCGGAATAATGTAACAAACTTAAAAAGAAGACTAAAGTCAAATTACTACTCAGAAAAATTCAGAACATATGGAAACAATCCTAATAAAACTTTGGAGACTATCAAAGAAATCATACACAACAAAAAAACAACAGTTGAGACATGCACTTCACTTGAAATAGACAACAAAATTATCACAGACAATCAAGAGCTATGTGAATCATTTAACTTGTTCTTCACAAACATTGCTGGAAGTCTAGCAAAAGCTATTCCTGAACAGAAGGAAATCCTCAGTAAGGACCACAATCAGTCAAATTCTCTCTGCTTATATCCAACAGATGAAGCAGAGGTCAAGTCCATCATCACAAATTTAAAGAATAAAAAGATCTGTGGTTTAGATAGGATCAAGACAAATTTCATTAAAAACAATATGCAATCATTTATTAAAATCTTGGTTGAAATGATTAATGAGTCCTTAGTGACTGGCATGATACCAGATGACTTAAAAGTGGCCAAAGTAGTTCCTATATTTAAGGGTGGTGACAAAAGAAATCCAAATAATTATAGACCTGTTTCTATTTTATCGGTAGTTTCAAAAATTCTGGAAGAAGTGGTAAAAACAAGATTGCTTTCATTTCTGAACAAGAATACATTCTTTCATAATATGCAATATGGATTCAGGGAAAATTCTAGTACTGAGGCAGCAACTATTGACCTAATAACAATGCTACAAGAAACTATTGACAAAAATAATATGGCAGTTGGGTTATTTATTGATCTCACAAAAGCCTTTGATACAGTAGATCATAAAATACTGTTATCAAAATTAGAAAATGCTGGTGTCCGAGGTATAGCACTAAAATGGTTCCAAAGCTACCTTACTGGAAGAAAGCAGCATGTAGCTTTGAATAAATACATAAGTTCAGGAAAATATATAACTCATGGAGTTCCACAAGGATCTATACTTGGACCTACATTATTCTTAATTTATATAAATGATATTGTGGAATGTAATTTGAGAGGGCATATCAAATTGTATGCAGATGATACAAATATCTTCTACACTGGGAAAGACATAATTGAAATCATACAAAATGTGCAACAAGATATAAATACTCGTCTCACAATGGTTCCAGGCCAATAAATTAACAATGAACCTACAGAAGACCAATTACATGGAAATTTCAAAGCAAAGCATGAAAGAAATCACACATGACAAAATATATATAAATAATATTGAAATAAAAGAGGTTAATCAGGCAAAGTATTTAGGTCTAATCATCGACAAACACCTGACCTGGATTGAACACGTTGAACGAATTGCTAAGAAACTCTCACCTATAGTAGGGATCCTAAGGAAACTTCGGTATCTTATTCCCCTAAACCTTGTTAAACAAATCTACTATTCACTAGTACATAGCAAGCTCCAATATTTAAATGTTATTTGGGCTCACTGCAGGAAATCCACACTGAATGATTTAATGACTATTCAGAATAGGGCTATTAGAAACACATTTAACCTTCCTTACTGCACTCCAGTAAAAGATCTGTACATCAGAAGTAAAATTCTACCCCTCACCGTAAGTGCAGATCTCCGAGCAGCTATGCTAATATACAAAATTAAACACAACACAATACTCTATAGCTCTCCCTACATCTTGAACTCAGACAATCATTCTTATGGAACTAGGCATGCGAAGGACGTAGCCTTATATATAATTCACTCTTCTAAATACGGTAGAAATAGTTTCAAGTTCTCTGCATCACAGTCATATAATAAACTTCCCGATGAAGTAAAAAGTGCACCAACTTTGTCAGTATTTAAGAGGAAAACTATGAAAGTATTGTGGGAAAAATTCGATGCATCTTAATACATCAAAGAAGCTTAAAAATCCTAAGTGCTTATCATTTTAAGAGACCTTGGTCTAAACAATCTTAGATATAGTATCAACTTTACTAATAGGCCTATGCCCTTATTCATCAATTTGTGTTACCTTCAGAATTTTATTCCTTGGTGTGTAAACACACATATTACTGTACAATTCCTCTGTACGAGCCTATGGCTCTTTGGAATTAATTGAATAAAATATCTATCTATCTATACATACCTTATTCAATGTTGTATTTACATATTTCTGCTATGAATTAATACAGTGCCGTAATGACTACTGCCAAACTATGTCAGTAATGTAAGTTTGGAAGTGCTGAGTTAAAAACTAAATTCTTAACTGATTGACAAGGGCCGAGACAAAGACAGGCATTTGTTGATAGACGGCGCATTAAAGCGAGCATTGAGAAAGATTGGGGAATAGGAAACAGGCAATTTGCTGTACATTTTGACATGTAAGTTGGAGAACAAAAGTTACAGCAGACAAGGTAGACTTTCACAGGGTGCCTGAACATTTTCTAAACACTGCATTCTGGAACTTGGAAAGTTTCCGTTAAAATGCATATTTTGATTTCTGTTGTCCGCGTACCACAGTTTCCGTTTAATGAGGAATTTAACACATTTTCACCTGTAAGTTCACGGGACCGTCATATATTTCTGGTTAAGCAAGTTTCCATTTAATAAAGGGTCCATTAAAGGCAGGATTTACTGTAATAGGATATAGTGCTCTTGTAAACTATAACAGATTACCACAAAGTATAAAACTGCATCCAGCCTAGCAATCTATAAAATGGTATTAAAATAGTTTGTATGGAAATGTGTACACACATCAAAAAAAGTTTTGCATCACCTCGGTTCCCAGATCTCCGGCATATAGACGTTGACTGTGTATATTGTATCCAAGATACAGTCCCTTTGACTGTTCATAGATGTCACTAAAACTGCTCAAAGATGTAAACAACCATGCATGAGCAGGGCCTATTAGACGGAGGGGGTACGACAGCCGATCAGGTCCAGTCATTCCACCAGGACGAAGGTACGCTGCTCATGTTGTCTGTAGTTCTACCATGCCTAGAAGGTCAATACCGCAGTTCGATCGCGTCCGCATTGTTACTTTGTGTCAAGAAGGGCTCTCAACAAGGGAAGTTTCCAGGCGTCTCAGAGTGAACCAAAGCGATGTTGTTCGGACATGGAGGAGGTACAGAGATACAGGAACTGTCGATGACAGGCCTCGCTCAGGCCGCCCAAGGGCTACTACTGTAGTGGATGACCGCTACTTACGGATTGCCGCTCGGAGGAACCCTGACAGCAATGCCACCATATTGAATAATGCGTTTCGTTCAGCCACAGGACGTCGTGTTTCAACTCAAACTGTGCGCAATAGGCTGCATGATGCGCAACTTCACTCCCGACGTCCATGGCGAGGTCCAGCTTTGCAACCCCGACACCATGCAGCGCGGTACAGATGGGCCCAACAACATGCTGAATGGACCCCACGGAATTGGCATCACGTTCTCTTCACCGATGAGTGTCGCATATGCCTTCAACCAGACAATCGTCGGAGACGTGTTTGGAGGCACCCTGGTCAGGCTGAACGTCTGAGACACACTGTCCAGCGAGTGCAGCAAGGTGGTGGTTCCCTGATGTTTTGGGGTGGCATTATGTGGGGCCGACGTACGCCACTGGTGGTCATGGAAGGCTCCGAAACGGCTTTACGATACCTGAATGACATCCTCCGACCCATAGTGCAACCATATCGGCAGAATATTGGAGAGGCATTTGTCTTCATGGACGACAATTCTCGACCTCATCGTGCACATCTTGTGAATGCGTTCCTTCAAGATAACGACATCGCTCGACTACAGTGGCCAGCATGTTCGCCAGACATGAACCCTATCGAACATGCCTGGGATATGTTGAAAAGGGCTGTTTATGGACGTCTTGACCCACCAACCACTCTGAGAGATTTACGCCGAATTGTCGTTGAGGAGTGGGACAATTTGGACCAACAGTGTCTTGATGAACTTGTGGATAGTATGCCACGGCGAATACAGGCATGCATCAATGCAAGAGGACGTGCTACTGGGTATTAGAGGTAGTGGTGTGTACTGCAATCTGGACCACAAATGCTGAAAGTCTAGCTGTATGATGGTACAACATGCAATGTGTGGGTCTCATGAGCAATAAAACGAGCTGAAATGTTGTTTGTGTTGATCTCTATTCCCTTTGTATTTAACGGTTCCGGAACTCTTGGAACCGAGGTGATGCAAAACTTTTTTTGATGTGTGTATAAGACATGATGAGATTACAAGCACTATTTCCTGCAGAAACCAAATTTTATTTGACATGCCACTGTGCATAAGAATTTATGACATTTGCCAATGGTTACATACATTTTGATAAATTATAGCAAAGGGAACATAGTCACTAACAACACTAATATGTGCAATTCCTTTGTAGGCCTATATATGAGTCACTGAATTCTTAAGACGATGATGGTAATAAACAGCCATCATCTTGATCCCGCCACCGCTGCCACTGCCACTACTACTACTCAAATTTTTTTTTAGTGTAAATAGCATGGTACGGTATAGCATACATGGCAGCTAATTTTGAAGCACACTGCTATGACCCCGCACCACACTCATTTTAAGAGCACGTTTACATCTTGTCCTGTACAATGATCTGTGTGAGACCAGGTGGCACTTTCTGTGATTAGTGCATGATCATAAGACAAGTAGAAAAAAAAAAGAAGTAATTGAAGGCAGAAAAGGAAAAAGAGAGAGGAAAAGCAACTTTCCAAAGGCACCTACATGATAGGTGGTGGTGATTATTGTTTCAAGGAACATAACATCTAGGTCATTTGCTCCTTGTCACCACAAAGATTGAAGCTGTGAAGTGTCTCTCTCTTGTGTGCTTGCCTAGGTATGGCCATCTCTGTTTTTTCTTTTCCAGCTTGATAATCTGTTTTCTACCTATCTATTATAAGTTTGCATGGTATGAGAGTTGTTAAACTATGTTGCTTTTAATTAATGACGAATTCTCATTACTTTTAGACCTTCACATCCCGGTAACATGTTTTCTTCAGGCACTTCCACATTATCCATGAAAATCATTCCTGTAGTTGATGCACGCAGTGAAAATTTGCCTTCAATTATTGGTGTTTCTAAACCTTTCATGTTCCTTTCCACAATGAACCCTCGAACTTTGTTGTCGTCACATTTTGCCCATATAATGCAGATATCGGCAATGGGAGAATTAGTAATCCTGTAAATGAAAGAAAACATCAGTTCCTTGAAACCTGCTTGAATAAGACCGTTGGAAGAATCCTAAGTAAATTACACAAAAAAATATTTACTTTTTTTATACAAAGTGCATAAAGCTGAAATGATGAACAGCAGAAACAAAACCAAATCAACCATTTCATTTTGTATTTTGATACAAAATTGTAAGTATTACAAGTTGCAATACTGGCTCTGAATGCATTTCTCCATGTTAGAAATGAACACTTCTCTAGCAGTGAATTATTAATAATCATTAGCAACTTATAGACAGCGAAATAATAAATTAAGCAAACTTGCTGAGCATATTTCTTCTAAAGTTATGGAATATTGCAAAACCAGAATCAAACAGAGAGTGTTCTAATTTTATGTATCGTTTGGAAGTAATTCAGTTTTGAGAAAAGGAAGTATTCAAATAGAGATATATATTAATTGCAAAGAGGACTGTAGTGGATGTGCAGGAATGTAGAAATAATACATATGATGAGTGAGTCAGTTAAGTTTTATACATTGTTGATTATGTTAAGTGAAACGGGAAAGTGGTGAATTGGATATTTTCATCGACGTTCCAACATTAGTGGTGGCCCGTGAGCGAGTGTTGTGCAGACATCAGTAAGTTCTAGTTTGAGTATTTTACTATTACATACAATAATGGCAAGCTATATCAAGAAACAAAAGTCAAAACAACATTTACAGTGACTTATGATGCTCTAATAGTCCTGGAAAATGGAAATTAGCTTTCGCAGGCGAAGGAGACAGTTTTATTACTGAGAAGGGAAAATGATATGTTAAGGAAGCTGCTGGATGATTGATGATTATGATGAGGGTGATGAAAATGATGGTAATGTTATTTTTTTATGTCCCATTTAACTGCTGCAATTTTTAGAGATGCTGGGGTGCCAGAATTTTTCCCTGAAGGGGAACATTAAAGTGTCAGTAAATCTACAGCCACAGCTCCCTCGTATTTAGATTGGCCTAGTTGTAGAGAAGTGAGAACGGGATGGAATCAGGATATTTGATACATAAGTTAGAGGTAACTGATATGAGGTCAGCACAAATGATTGCTGGGACGAATAGATGGGAGCAATGGCAGAAGGGTTCTTGTAATGAAGAGATAAAGGCTAAGTTAAAAATGAACACATTAGATGGAGCTGCTCATATGGGCAGACTCAAATACTGGGGTCATGTGGTGAGAATGGAAGAGGAGAAATTACCTAGGAGGTTAATGAACTCTGCTATAGAGGGTAATAAAAGAAAAGGTAAAACTATGAGGCAATGGTTAGAAGCAGTGTTTTTAATGATGTCAAGGTGAAAGGTGTAGAAGCATAGGCCACAATGCTACAACAGGGGATTATTAAGGAGACTCGTTTGCAAACAGAAGCTTGCAGATTATACTGGACTGGATGCTGAAAGACAAAACAGTCTGAAAAGAAAATGAATATACAGTATTAAAATATGTAATGTACTGTAGCCTATATCAGTGTTCCGCAACCTCCTATTACTCACGGCACGCCCCAGAGGAGTCTAGACTCAACACGGCACAGCAAAATGTCTGGTCCCTCAAAATCATATGAATCTGAATATAATTACAAAATATTACGTCGTTATGTAGTTATTATTATTATATTAATAGACTCCTGTATTTATTAACAATTTATTAACTTTATTAACTTGAATTTACTGTAGAAAACACACATTTCTAATACGAAATTTAAAGTAAATAACTCTACTCATACCTTCAATGTGATACTTGAGCCTGCTTAACAGCACACAGACGGCTTATTCGTGGCAGAATCGTTGACAAAGCAAGCCTCATTTCTTTGTCAATGGATCTAAGTCTATCTCTCTTTGATGTGTTAATTTGAGTCAACGTCGAGAAGCCCAGTTCACACAACTACGTAGTTGAAAATCTTGGAGATACCCGGGTATTCACTGCTTATTGACAACCAAAATGTGCCCAACGGCACTTCTAAAAATTTTAATTTTAATGTTGTGTCTGCTTTGAAATCTGCCAGTTCCTCTTGTAAGCCTATATTCGTGAGATGTTTCGAATCCATAATGAATTGATCACGAACCCAGTCAAAATCTTCAACACACTCTCCAAAATATTTGTTGAAATTCTGCTGCAGGAGTACTAAATGGTTTTTTTTATTAAGTCCACCAACACATTATTATTGTCAGGAAGGGACCATATAGTTGGAAACATCTCACACAACCCATTTTCAAATGTCTGTATCCACAAATTTAACTTATTAACTTATTAATAAATCCTTGAATCTTATCCATACTAGACAGAATATTTTCGTTTCTACTTTGCATTTTTCGGCTTTCAAATGTACGAAAATATCGGAAAGATATGCCAACTTAGATACTCATTCATCAATTGCAAATAAATGTGCATACTCATGTCCTTCAATATTCAAAAATGCAAGTACCTCCTCTTAAAGTTTGAACATTTCCGTTAACACTTTACCTCGAGATAACCATCATACTTCTGAATAGAGCAAAAGTGTAGTATGCTCTGATCCCATTTCTTGACACAAAACGTTAAAAAGCAGCATGTTTAGGGGGTGCAATTTGATGAAGTTCATGACTTTTTCTAATTCGTCCATCACAATTTACAGAGGGGATGGCAAAAACTTGAGCAACAATGGCTTCGCGGTGAATGAGAGAATGGTCAGTTCGCATGTTAGGATTTACTTTGTGTACTTTACCCACGAATCCTTTCACTCGGCCTGTCATAGAAGCGGCTGCGTCTGTACAAACACTAATGCAATCCTCCCTTGTTAATTCATTACGGACCGCATATTCATTAGTCGTAAGAAATATTTCTTCACCAGTTGCTCGCTCGGGTAGCTCTTTGCAAAAAAAAAAAAAAAAAGAAATTAGTTGTAATTACATCCCCATCAACATACCTTATGTAGGAAAGAAGTTGTGTGTGACCGCCAATATGGGTGGACTCGTCGATCTGAAGTGAGAACTTTCGACTGCTCTTTATTTTCTCCTTCACAATGTCTTCGATGTCACTGGACATGTCACTAACTCGGCGACTGATTGTGTCAGCTGAGAGAGGAATTTTTGAAATTTCAGTAGCAACTTCTAAACCCAGGACTATTTTTACCATTTCCTTACACGCGGGCATTAACAACGTTTCGGCTATTGTGTGTGGTTTCTTGGCCTTTACGATAAGTTCGGCTACCTTATAGCTAGCTTCCTGTACCTTTTGCGAAACACGTACCGACTTAGTCATGAGCGTCACTTGTTCTTTCTTTTGTTCCAATGACCAACGAAAATAATTCACATCCTTACTTAACAGAGAGGAATGTTTTGTTGACAAGTGTTGTTTCAATTTACTGGGAACCATAGAAGCTTTACTGAGTTTTTCACCACAAACAACACATTCTGGGATAGGGCATGTTGTGTAGCCACACCAAAAAAAAACCTAAGATAAATAATCATCACTACGGTATGTGTGTGCGTGCATATGAAAAGGGACCACATGTCGGGTATTGGGATAAAGGTACTGTCATGTTCCATAATACGAGTATGTAAGTACAGTATAACCCCGATTTAGCGTAAACCCGCATTTAACGGAAGAAATTTCAAGTCCCGAAAATTATTCCATAAGTGCAATGCAATTTTATATTCGATTTAACGTAATTCGCGTTACGCCAAAATCCGCATTTAGCGTTAGGAAATGTTAAAATTCGCGAGTATTTATTTCGATTCATTATGGTTATGCGACATTAAGAACCTATGAAAAAGACGTCATAAGCTCGTTAAGGATGATTCAAGGCAGAAAAGTAACTCCAGTATTTATATTGGATACGATCGATCTTCTTCCATATCGATTCCTCGCTACATGCACGAGCGATCACGATCTCAGCCGACCGCGGCCGAAGACACGATGCACCGCGTGCTAACAGTCCCGCCGGCGCGGCGCCGCATCGAATGCTTACGCGAGTCTGTACGTTCGTAGCGACATTACAGTATATCGTCAATTTACGCAAGTTTGCATCAGTTCGTGTGTTATGGTTATGCGACATTAAGAACCTATGAAAAAGACGTCATATGCTCGTTAAGGATGATTCAAGGCAGAAAAGGAACTACAGCATTTATATTGGATACGATCGATCATCTTCCATATCGATTCCTCGCGACATGCACGAGCGATCACGATCTCAGCCGACTGCGGCCGAAGACACGATATACAGCGTGCTAACAGTCCCGCCGGCGCGGCGCCGCATCGAATGCTTACGCGAGTCTGTACGTTCGTAGCGGCATTACAGTATATCGCCAGTTTACGCAAGTTTGCACCAGTTCGTGTGGATAATCCAGCTGTATATCAGTTTGCTCACTCACATTCATTGTTTTAGTGAAGTTGACTATGGCAGCTAAAAGAAAAACTCTATCTGTCGCGGAGAAAGTGAACTTGATTCGGGAAGTGGAGAAAAACGCAAATGTGCCCGTTAGTGAAATGGCTTGACGCCTGGGACTTGCACAGTCTTCATTGTCAGGCATATTGAAGAATAAGGAGAAGATTCTGGATCAAGAAACACAGTGCGGCTCAAAAGCAAAGAAAAGAAAAAATGTTAAAAAGTCGCCGTACGAAGAAATGGAATCGAAGCTAATGGAGTGGTTCAATGGAGCACGTGCTGGAAACTTACCAATCGACGGGGCATTGATAAAAATGAAAGCATCTACAATATCAGGGAAACTTGGGCTTACAGAATTCAAAGCTTCAAATGGTTGGCTGGATA
Source organism: Meconema thalassinum (assembly GCA_946902985.2). Taxonomy (NCBI): domain Eukaryota; kingdom Metazoa; phylum Arthropoda; class Insecta; order Orthoptera; family Tettigoniidae; genus Meconema; species Meconema thalassinum. The sequence continues at coordinate 416,891,989 of OX336389.2, forward strand.
GGTTCAAAAAATGCTATGGGATAACTTGCAGGGCAGTATGTGGAGAGAGTGCTGCAGTTAGTGATGAAAGTGTTGAACACTGGAAAGAAGAGGTGCTGCCAGCCCTCTTGGAAGGTTCCGAATCTCGGGATCTATACAATGTGGATGAAACTGGCCTGTTTTACCAACTCATGCCCTCTAAAACCTTAAGTGTTAAAGGAGAAGCATGCCATGGAGGAAGAATGAGCAAGCAGAGAATTACTGTTCTCTTATGCAGCAACGCAGATGGCAGCGACAAGCTAGAACCCTTAGTAATTGGAAAGTTCCAGAAACCACGTTGCTTTAAGAACAATTCTACGCTGCCATGTAAGTATTATAGCAACAAAAGTGCTTGGATGACTGCAGAATTGTTCAAAAAGTTCTTGCAAGCTTTTGATGCACGAATGGGTGCTAAAGACAGGAAGGTTGTTCTCTTTATGGACAAGTGTCCTGCTCATCCAAAAGACTTAGGATTCCTGCGGAATGTGAAAGTGCATTTCTTCCCTGCAAATTGCACTAGCAGACTCCAGCCCTTGGATCTAGGGATTATTCATAGCCTGAAAAGCAAGTATCGGAAAGCTCTTGTCCTTAAGGCACTGGCCTTTATTGATAGGAATGAAGTGCTTAAATTGAACATCCTGCAAGCAATGCATATGCTCACAGGAGCTTGGAAAATGGTAACTAAGGAAACCATCTCAAATTGCTTTCATAATGCTGGATTTAATGAAATGAGCACTCACGACAAAGACGGTGATGAAGCAGGAGTGGACATGCATGATTGGGTGCAGGTATCTGACAATTTGCCCATCACTTTTGATGAATTTGTGGCATGTGATGATGATGCCATCACTACATGCATCCGGGATGTTGAGGAAATCTGCGAAGATGAAGTCAAGCAGAATGATGATGGTATCGACGAAGACGATGATGTTAGGGATGAAGAAATACAACCGCCATCATTCAGTGAAGCTGTTGCCAGCATAGACATTGTTCGGAGATATGTCACAGCATTCAAAGTGGACAACTCTGTTATAGACAGAGTAAATCAATTGGAGATGGACATTCTGAACCTAAAATCCAAAAGTGCTAAAAAGCAGACTACCATGTTTGATTACTGTATTTCAAAAAATGTGACACTGTGAAAGTTGTGTAAATGTGTGTTGTATATAGGAAAAGTAACTCTCTATATATTATATTACTGTAATTGTGTAAGTATTTTGTGGACGTTTTAATTTTGTAATGTGCTGGGAAACTACGATTTTTGACTACTGTATTAGTGCTACAGAAAAAGTTGTAATTACTGTATAGTGTGTAGGGTAGGTATCTCCTTGTTTTATTGTTGTTATTGTGTTAATTATGTGTGTTGGTGCAATTCAAGTCAATACAGTCAAAGAGGTCTGGAAAAGATTTGTTTTTTATCGAAACCTCGATTTAAGGTAAACCCCCATTTAAGGTTAAAAAATACCAGACCCTCGAAAAACGTTAAATAGGGGTTCTACTGTAATATCATGTAATTGAATTCAATGACTCCAAAAGAAATGACGGCCTAAAATTAGCACATAATGTAACAACATAAGATTTCATAACTTTTCAGTAGAGCTGTTCAAAAATTTGGTCACTTTATGACACAACTATTCATGAAAAAATAGTCTTATGAGATCACCTTTTGTCCGTGTGTGTGTGTACGCGCGTATGAGTTCTCCCCAAATAAAATCTAAATGGCAGGAGCGATTTCAATGAAACTCAGTAAAGTCATAGTACTATATTGTCCAACCCCGATCATGCCCTTCAAATTTTATTACGTCTCACCAATCCAACATGGCGGCTGTGCAAAATATTTCACCGGCATTCTATATCTCCGAAACCATTACTGATATCACCCTGAAATTTTCTACAATGATAAAGGGCACTACTGAAAATTCAACTAAGTGACTTTCAAAATCCTGTTAAGTACAAAACAAACATGGTGGCCAAGCGAAGTTGAAACATTTAAATAGACTTTTCTTGTGATTTAACCATCCGAGCGCAGTGAAACATGGTACAGCAAATGTTTATACACATTGTAATGCACTGACATTTAATTTAGTTCAATTATTTACATAACCTCAAGATGGTGTCTGTGCAAAATTTTAAAATTAAGTTTTAATTTCTTGTGTCCTAATCATGCGATCTAAGTCAACGTTTGAATATTGAACCTACGCAATAATCATCAACTAATAGTACATAACTCTATGGCCTACTTATATAAAAATCCAACATGGCAACCATCCCAAATATTTAGACGGTTCTCAATATCTACTAATCTATGACAGTGATCAAACTGAAATTTTGTATGTTGATACAGGCTATTAACTGAAAAGCTTCCGTGGCTTAGGCGGCAGCACGCCGGCCTGTCACCGCTGGGTCCGTGGTTCAAATCCCGGTCACTCCATGTGAGATCTGTGCTGGACAAAACGGAGGCAGACAGGTTTTTCTCCGGGTACTCCGGTTTTCCCTGTCAACAATTCATTCCAGCAACACTCTCCACTATCATTTCATTTCATCTGTCATGCATTTAATCATTGCCCCAGAGGAGTGCGTCAGGCCTCGGCAGCCGGCACAGTCCATATCCTCGCCGCTAGATGGGGGCTTCATTCATTCCATTCCTGACCCGGTCGGAGACTGGAAGCAGGCTGTGGATTTTCATACAGGCTATTAACTGAAGTTCACCTATGGGACTTTCAATAACTCGGTGAGTACAAATCCAACATGGCAGTGACGCTAACTTTAAATTTTGAATTAAAAACATCATATCTTAATAGACACAATATCAAATACATTTGAAATGATCAACATTCTTCTAAAAATTACCCAAAACTTTTGTCTGAAAGAATTTTTGATATGACCCACCCTTACCCCAAGGAATGAGCAAAATGCTTTTGGAATTATAAAAAATGGGACTTCTCTCGTATGCTATACGTGTGGAATTTTTGTAGGTATTGTTACCATGACAGCGCCAGCTCACGTGTTGTTGCTCATATTAGGGGCTGCGACATCGTGGTCATATAGCCCCGTGTACTTGGGTGTACTTTGTCCGGTGTGCCGAAAGGGATTTTTTATGACTTGCAAAAGGTCACAGAAGACAACTAATTGCAACACTACTGCCTTTAAATGTGCCCAGCTAGGCTTTATATATCATACGATAAGATATCCGAGTCATCTTATGTTTGCTCAGCTGTGAGCGCCAATGAGTAAGTGTGTGGAGCCTCGCTTACGATGCGAAAACTGGTCCCTTCTCTTAGTATTAAATAAACCTCATGTTTTAGTAGTTATCAATATCAGGGGGCTTTTAAATTCACGCAATGAATAGATGATGGTCTAAGCAATAACGTACCCGTAAATGAGCCCCAGCCTACTCGGTACTTGTCAATCCACAGGTGGAAGAAGGATCGCAAGGGCACTGAGGTCCCCGGCAAAACACCCGCAGTGTATCGCTGACAAGTAGCTCATTTTGGATATTTATAAAGATGGAAATTGATGTTGTACTACGGACTTATCTAACAAACAAAATTTTAAATGAAGCTCGAACATGAGATACCTGAATCTCGAGCAACTATGGGTGAAAATGGGCGCCTATCCATAGTACTTCATCTTACTAACTACGGAAAATACAAGACGGAATTTCTAGAAAAGGGACGAACATATCAAAGCGTGCTCGCAAATTTTTAATAAATAACTAAAATGAGAAAATAAAAACGTCCTATATCCTAACTAAATAAACAAACTGAACAAAATAATAATAATATATAAAATAATAATAATAATATATAATAATAATAACGGAAATTCGGTCTATAACCTTGCTAGTATTTAATTGTTAGTAGATGGTTAGTATTTTTTTGTTAGTAGAATTGATCTATTACTTTATTCTGAAAGGGAGTAGCAGCCTTTCAGAATAAATCAATTCTTTACTTGTCTTATAGACGGTTAAGATATTGATAACATTAGCCAACTAATGGCCACACTTCGTTCTGCTGCACGGCTCAAAGCAACGGGAATCTACAGCCGTAATGCTAATCTCGAGGATATGCACTTCTCTATCCATATTTACATGGGATGATGGCCTCTTCTCTTGTAAAATTCCAATCCGGAAGTAAACTAGTCCCCCGTTCGGATATCCGGGTCCCCACCCGAGAGGGGTTAACATCACAGAAGTGACAAAGGGAAATATGACGTTCTATAGATCGGAGCGTGGAATGTTAGAAGTCTGCTAGGCAGTGGAAAGTTAGGAAACTTAGAAAGGGGAATGGATAGGTTGAGGTTGGATTTGGTTGGGATTAGTGAAATGAGCTGGCAGGAAGAACAGGACATTTGGTCCGGAGACTATAGGGTCATTAGCACTAAATCAAACAATGGCTGTGCGGGGGGAGGTCTCATATTAAGTAGGAAACTTGGACAGCGGGTGGAATATTATGAGCAATTTAGTGAACGGATTATTGTAGCAAAAATCAACACAAATCCTACATGCAGCACAGTGGTACAAGTCTATATGCCTACCAGCCAAGCTGATGATGAAGATGTTGAAAAGGTCTACGAAGAAATAGATGAAATACTGAGGTATGTCAAGGGTGATGAAAATGTTATAGTAATGGGAGATCGGAATGCTGTGGTAGGAAAAGGAAGAGAAGGGAAGATAGTAGGAGATTTTGGATTAGGTGAAAGGAATGATCGAGGAAGCAGGCTGATGGAATTCTGCACCGAGCATGAGTACGTTATAGCTAACACCTTATTCAATAACCACAATAGAAGACTATACACATGGATGAGACCAGGAGATACAGGGCTTTACCAAATCGACTTCGTTATGGTCAGGCAGAGATTTCAAAACCAAATTTTGGATTGCGAGACATATCCCGGTGCTGACACGCTGACCACAATCTGGTTGCTATGAAATGCAGATTAAAGTTGAAGAAACAGAAGAAAAGTCAAAAGCCAAAAAGGTGGGCAATAGACAGACTGAAAGAGAGGATGTAAAGGAAAGATTCTAGAAGAGTATAAATGAAGGACTAATGAAAAACCCTAAACAGACTTCAATTGCAGACAAATGGGCACTTTTGAAGAATGAAATAACAAAATCCGCAGAAGAAAATATTGGTGGGAAAGAAAGAATGGATAGAAAATTGTGGATCACTGAGGATATACTAGAATTGATGGATGAAAGGCGGAAACACAAGAATGTAAGAGATGAAAAGGGGAAAGCTGAATACAGTCATCTGAGAAATGAGGTTAACAAGAAGTGCAAGGAAGTGAAAGAAGAATGGTTGAAAGAGAAATGTGCAGGTATAGAAAATTATCTGAAATTAGTAAAAGTAGATACAGTTTATAGAAGGATTAAGAATACTTTTGGGGAAAAGAAGACTATGTGCTGTAATATTAAGGACACAGATGGAAAGCCTCTAACACTTAGGGAAGAAAAGGTTGAGATATGGAAAGCTTACATAGAGTGTTTGTATAAGGGAAAGGAGATTGAGAATCATGTAATGGAAATGGAAGAGGAAATTGATGAGGATGCGAAAGGAGATTTAATATTGAGATCAGAATTTGACAGAACATTGGAAGACTTAAGCAGGAAAAAAGCACCAGGCATAGATGATATACCGATTGAGTTGCTACCGTATGCTGCATGGGTGATGGTGGTCTGGTCAGGTTATTTCACTTGTGTGTAGGATTTATGAGACAGGTGAGGTACCTCAGGATTTCAAAAAGAATGTGTCATCCCTATACCAAAGAAAGTAGGAGCTGACAGATGTAAAGATTACTCATGCTTCAAAGATCCTGTCTAGAATAATTTACAAGAGGATGGAAAGCCAGATAGAAACGGAGTTGGGTGAAGACCAGTTTGGTTTCAGGAGAAATGTAGGAACAAGGGAAGCTGTACTAAGTCTTAGGCTGATTTTGGAAGGTAGAATAAGGAAAGATAAGAGAACGTTCATGGCATTTGTAAACTAAGAAAAAGCTTTTGATAACGTTGATTGGGCTAAATTGTTTGACCCCTCTCTCCAGGGTTTATAAATATGGAGGACCCAGCTCAGGGTATGAGTGAAGACCGCAACGGCTCCTGCGGTGGTGTAGGAGTCCTTCGGTACAGCAAAGTTGGCGGAAGAGCCAACCCAGGGCTTGGGGTTAATAGAGTAAAAGATATTTGTCCATATTATGGACACGCGTATTGTCTGTACTCCAGAGGGGTGGCTACAAAAGGAGTCTGTTCTCCATGTTAGGAGCGGCCTAGTTCATACCTGGCAGTAGGTCATAAAATGCATTTGGCAGTGGCGAACCCTTCTTAATAATAGGCTAAAATGATAGCAAATATGGTTCAGCCTCGGAAAATGCTAGGACGCCCCCTGCAGGCGACGCGCAGTTCTTCAGATGCTGAGGGAGCTGTGAGAAATGGGCGACCAGCATCACAATATATCCGAATAAGGACAGTCAACATCTTAACCCTGATGGACAAGACTGAGGAGCTAGTGGACTTCATGATGGAGAAGGATATAGCCATCCTCTGTCTCAGTGAATTGAAATGGAAAGGAAAAGGGGAAAGAAAACTAAAGGAAGGATACAGGCTGTTTTACAGTGGAGGACAGGAGGCAAGAAATGGAGTAGGAATGATTATAAGAAAGGATGTCCTAGAGTATGTGGAGGAGGTGAAGAAGATAAGTGACAGGATGATCATAGGAAGGATACAGTTCCAGACAGGGACAAAAGATCTGTTTCAAGTATATGCTCCACAAACGGGGAATAAAGAAGAGAACTTAGAAGAATGCCAAGAAGATGTGGAAAAATATATCGAGAGTAGGGGAGTGATGACAGTTCTGCCCCCCCCCCCCCCCTACTCCCAATGCGAGCCGATAACTCCCGAACCCGTGGTCGGAGATTCACGAATGAGGTGTCGTTGAACTCGAGCTGACGGGGGCTTTGCTATGGACCATTCGTCATATTTTTTTGAAAATTTTTGTTTTTGAAAGTAGGAGATAGTTTGAAAACCAAACATGATAGAACGTTTTGCCATAGTTGAAACGAATGGTCTCTATGACCTTTATTTTTTATAATAAAACTTTTTTATTTTTTGAGATTTTTTGAAAACACTTAAATTTTGAAATTTTTATATTTTGGAAACTAAAGAGTTTACAAAAAATTTTGTTTGACGTAAATGAATGGCCCTGACCCCCTCTACCCGCAAAATAAATTTCAAGCCTCTAGGACTAAAACTGTGCAGTAGTGGGGTAAGGCCTGTTCTACCCATAATCGCGTGTGTGCTTGAATATGTATGGCTATGTTGGAAAAAGTTGGTGGTGGGGAGGACTAGGGTCGAGTGAGGGGTCGTTTAGATGGTATTTTTTCCGCTCTATTTGATGGTGAGGTTACTTTTTACAATGGGTGGAGTTTGGAAACGCAATTTGAGGTAAACGTGCGTTTTTGACATTTTGGTGATATTTAATGAGCTTGTAAGGCTGGAACGATGTGTTGTTTAGGAACGGGGTGACGTTCTCTTTGCTAAGAATGTGTGTTGATTTTTTTTATTTTATTTTGAAAATTCTTGTTGTTTTTTTTTTTGGATTGGCGCTATTTTGAAAACGGTGAATGTTGGAAAAAAGTTTGTTTGACGTTAATGAAAGGTGGGTATGCCCTCTAGGCGGGCAGCAAGTTTCAAGGGTGTAGGAGGAAAAAAATGATAGCCTACTTTCTAGTGAACATTGGTTATCATTGGCGAACGGATGGTCGGATTTTAATAAATGAGGTGTCGTTGGACTCGAGCTGACGTCCTTTTTCCCATAGACCACTCGTTATATTTTTGAGGAAAAAAATTGAAAAATTTTGTTTTTAAAAGTAGGCGATAGTTTGAAAACCAAACATGATAGAATGTTGTGCCATAGTTCAAACCAATGGCCTCTATAACTTTTATTTTTTCGTAATAAAACTTTTTTATATTTTGAGATTTTTTAAAAATCCTTAAATTTTGAATTTTTACCATTTTGGAAACTAACACGTTGACAAAAAATTTTGTTTGACATAAATGAAAGATCCCTATCCCATGTACCATGAAAATAAATGACAAGGACAAAAAAAAAACTATGCATTTTTTATATTTTTTTAAAATAAAAGCGTGTTTGTAGACAGAGAGCCGGTAGCGCTTGACGTATGTTAAAACGAGGCTATGATTGGCCATGGTTGATACTGGAAATGGCTATTTCGACGGGGGCGATGTAAGGCAAAACGAGGGGTTGCTTTTCGATATTTTTTCCTATGACGAATGAATGAAGGCGAATATTTTGAAATGTGACAAGCATGCTAAGATTTTTACCCCTGAAGGGGATCTTTAACGTTTTAGTTAACGGTGATGAGCGAGATCGCTCTCTGACATAACAGACGGTTGTAGGATAAGACCAAGTGATTCTTAGACGTTGGCGATCTCGGTGACCGTGCCCGGATGGCGGGGGCAGCTTATGACAGTTGGTTTTGTGACATTTCCAATGACGGATAGAGGCGAATATTTGAAAATGTGTTAAGTGTGCTAGGAATGTTTTTTTTTTGCCCCTGAAGGGGATCTTTAACATGCTAATAAACGGTGATAAGCGAGACTGCTGTCTGGCACAGTAAATGGTTTTAGAATATGGAAACCTATAACATTTGCTCGACCAAGTCATGTGCATGTACGCAAAGAGCCAAAACGGTAAGGTCATTGGCCTGAAATGTTATAAACTAAATATTGAACTGGGTAAAGTCATGTGTTTTAGGATGAAAGTATGTGGTTAACATGATCATGTATTGAGGATGGCCGCTTGCAAGTAATTATTATTACAGTAAAATGTTTAATAATAATAATAATAACACACACACACATGTTTTGAATGCTAACACGCACACAGTCCAGCTCACTGGTGACTGAATATTGTACCTAGCCAGAGGACTCGTGAGAGCTGTTGCTGGAGCTGACGAGGCAGGAATGTCTACGTCAGCAGGAAGTGTGATATCAGTTTACTTGCCTCGTGGTGGCTAGCAGGTGTGCTGTTTAAGCAGAGACTGCCATTTTGGTTCTGAGACAGTAGGACTACCGATGTATAAGAGGTAGCCATTTTGGTTCCTTATTAAAAACATGAAACTAGTATAAGGTACACGAATCTTATTCAGATTGAGGAATGTGAAGAGGCGTGGGAACACGTGCGAGAGAGACACAGAGAACCATTCAAGGTCAAAACGCTGAGAAAATACAACTTTTTCTGTTGCTAGGCTAACTGATAACGATTGCGTTAGTCATGCACTTGCCATTTTAGCACACGGACGTATACAGTAGAGCTGTGAAAGAAAAATCCTTTTATTTTTTTGGTAAGTACCTATGAATGATTATTTTAATAACGTCATGCTAACGAACCTTAAATTTGTAGTTATTCATTAGGTAATTATTGATTTTTTAATTTATTTGTTTGCAGATAACTGGTATACCTTACATGTCTGAGATACAAGAAACCAGTTTACTTTTGAGCCCACTAGAAGGAAACAGCAAGAAGCCACTGCAAGTGAAGGTGGGATTATTTTTTTAAACTAACTTGTTTCATTATTTTGTTTCATATTTTATTTTATGGAATGCATGTATTAACCTGAATTTAGGTATTTATAACGGTTTATTTTATTTATTTTTAGAAACTTGGAAATAAAAGCCTTACCGCCGTAGTAGTCGCTGAAAACCCGCGACGCAGTAAAGTGCAACCATTGTTTCCAGGCAGTAAACTATTTAAAACTCAGGTAAGCCCAACATAAAATGCTATTCCATTTTACCACTACTGAAAAATCGTAGACAAAAAAATTCATTACCTGTACATGACTAGGACGATGATTGCTTTCTTGATTAATGACTATGTATTGGCAACCGGTACAAGACCATATTGGATTTTGTAAAAAAACAAAAATTTTAATTTAACTGACATGTCGTTCCCTATAATAATAATAATAATAATAATATTAATAATAATATTAATATCGTATGGCCTCGGGTGCCGGGTGCAAGCTTTGTTATTTGACACACAGAGGGTAGCTTGCATGTCAAATTTAGTTGTTCCTTGACTATGAAAGTCAAGGAGGTTAAATGTTAGATATCTAATCTCATTAAACTCTATAGCGCTTTCTAGGAGAAAAATGAGGAACTTTGTACCCTATGAACTCAACGAATATATTGACAGGTTTGAACATGATAATCTGAACAAAATGACATGACATTATTATTTTTGTTTATGTATTGGCTAAAGGGGAATGTAAATGACTGCAGCTTTATAAAAAGAAAATAAGTACATGGGTTACTGTTAGTGCCGACATACAGTTTATTATAATTTTTATGGTGTTTTGATATATTAATGCCAATTAACGTTAAAATTTTATTTACAAGTATTGATTGATTGGTTATTTTGTTTGCTTTTAGGTGTCGTCAAGCGCCATTAACGTAATGAACAGACAGTGAACAAGCATACATTGTGCATTAAAGTACTCTGTGCAACGTTAATAACTTACAATAAGAAAAAGTTTTATTATAACACATGGCGTTAGTACCAAATACAACAAGTGAGCAAGTTGGTTTACCACGTGGGTTAAATTTAAAATCAGAACATGACCGTTGGTTAACATTCGAATCCTGGCCTGTAGGCTTTTTGTCGACACATGAACTTGCAAAAGCCGTTTTTTTTACTTGAACCGAGAAGATGTGGTGCGCTGTGTGTTTTGTCGTATTGAACCTTCACACTGGGAAGAAGGGGATGATCCCTTTAGAGACCATTTGCGATGGTCTCCTTGTTGTCATTACATGCTTGGAAAACAAGTGGGTAACATACCCGTGTATTCATTTTATCGAACCACAAGACCATTGGCCGCTACTTACGTTGCTGAATCACAAATAAATAATAATAATAATGATGTTGTAACGGAATTTATTCAGTTACAGTAGCTCACCCTCGGGTTTTCTGCCTTGTGCAGTTAGTTTGGGGTATTTTATTCGTATCTTATTATATTGGGTTAACGTGGGGTTGCAGAGGTGATTTTTATTGTGCCTGTGTGTGTTTTTGTGGACGGATTGATCTTTGGATGGTCCGCACCAACTAGGATCACTGTTTATTAATTATCGGTTTTTGGATATTTGATATTATAAAATACGGGGTTTTGCGAATTATTACGTTTTGGGAATAAGGATATAAGACTGTATTAAGTAGAAGCATTATTTCATTTTGGTTTGGGGTTAATGGCTTTATTTTGACCTAGTAATGTTAAATGTTAGATTCGTGGCTGTACTATAAAGGTACAATGAATTGGTATTTTCGAGTGCTGGATTTGTTACATACCCGGAAAAGACAGGCAGTAATTCGGCTTGTGCGGGAATACCTAGGCTATTAATAGCATGAACTGAGATGAACTGGCGCGTGAAAAAACTACTGTGTGACGTCAGTGTGGATTTCGACTGTCTGATGTTCATGTGTTGACACAGATGTTCCGCTAGGAGCGGGCCACGCACAACTTAGTTCCGGCAGAAACATTGGGGTTATGGATCCCTACGCCAGTGCATATAATGGCGTGTCTGGAGTTCCGAGGTCGTCTTATTGCTTTATCGGCAGAACACTGATCTACTAACGCCCAGAGTCGTTTTACGTGATATGGTTTCCGTAACGAACAGTTAGAGATCGTCTTCTTGCTTTTACAGCGAAAGTCCGTTGTCTACTTGCAATTTAGTGTCGTTATTACTTGATCATGGTATCGTAATACGAATGAGCAGTGACTAATTTTTAGCTATCCACTGAGCTCTTACGGGCTATTGGAGGCTACGTGCATTTCATGGGTCCTTCCATACCATGGGCTGTCGGTAATAACTTACCACGCCTAAAAGGATGATCAGTCGTAAACATTTCATCGAAGTCATGCGAGAATGGAGACGTGAACGAGCAGTTCGAGAAGTAAGGATGTGGAGTGGACCAGTGTAACGTGTGTAGATATTTTGTGTGCGGACGGTACAGTGTGTGTATATACGTAGGTGGCTGTTATGCCTGGGTCTGATATGGCCGTAAGTGTTTTCCTGCTCTCAGAGCCTAAATTCAGTGGCAAGGTACTGTATAATTCACGAGTGTATGAAGGGTATTTTGTGTAGTATATTATGTATATATGTGTATAGTACAGCCAATAGATTATCTCTTTAAAATTCATGTGTGTTTATATTCCTGTCTTGCATGAACCTGGTACATCAGCAAACGCATGCCAAATGCCCTACGCCTGGGATAAAGTGTTTCATAGTCGGGACAACAGTTATGTACCGTATTTTATTCTATTTTATTCATGAAGACCCGTATGGTCGACCTTGGCGCCCATTCAAAGTCGGGAAGTTATGTTAAAATCACTTGTGGCCTGTATTTAAAGGCAGTAAATTCTGTAGGTTTGTGGTAACGTGGGTAGTTAATTGTAAATCAACTCCAGCGAGGAGAGGAGAGTGTTTCAGTGGCAGCCCAACGCGAGGCCATAGACATGCTGATGTGTACCAGGACACAGGAATTAAACTGTGGGCATATTTTCATAATTTTACATATTTCAATTAGGGATGGCTACGTTATAGCCAGGATGCAATTCTGCTTTGTTCGGGGACGGTGCTGGTGAGCGGCAGAATCAGACAGGGTCTGATAGGCAATTTGCTATAGGGATGGGGGGAAAACAGTAGTCAGGGGAGATTTGCCAGGGCAGGGGGGAAATGAATTAAGTATGATGGACATGTTGAGGAGGCTCGTGCATCTTAGCGACAAGTCTGTAGGGATGGAGGAGAGGATAATCAGTCAGTCGGATGGATGGTATGGAGGAGAGGATGAATAGGATGGGGGGGAAATAACTAGTCAGCTGAATAGTGTGGAGGAGCATTTGTCAGAGAAGCTTGATGAGATCACAGAGCATTTGTCGGAGAAGCTTGATGTGATTAGCCAAGACAGCCATGTTAGTAGCCAGATTAGTGAAGTCAGTGTAGAAGTTAGTAATCTGGAAACTAAGCTAGGTAATGAGATTGCTGTTCAGGAAGAGAGCGTAGACTCTAAAGTAGATAAGTTGGATGCTCAACAAGTGATGTTGGCAGGGGAGATTTCTAGCCAGGCACTTTTGACTAGCCAGAAATTTCGCAGGGTAGATAGGTTGGGAGAGCAGAAAGAGGAAATTGTAGGCATCGTGGAAGAGAACGTTGCGGTTAGTGATGCCAGTGCTGGGAGAGTGGAGAAGGATGAGAGTGCTGAAGTTAGTGGGGAGAGTGCTGGGAGAGTGGAGATGCTTGAGAGTGCTGAAGTTAGTGAGGAGAGTGGTGAGGTAGTGGAGATAGATGAGCGAGTCGAGATTAGTATGCTAGGGAATGGTATGAAGAAGGTAGATGAGAATATTAGCCAGGTTAGCGAGATAGTGACTAGTATGGAGGAAGATACTGTAGGTGGAATTCTACATGGTCAAAATTTGGAACTAGGAGGGAGTGATGATCTTGTTAGAAAGTTAGCATGGCATTTCTCTGATGACATTAGGACTGCAGTGTGCGTGCAGGAGATAGTCGCTATTACAGGCATAGAGAGGTCACTTGGAAGGTTAGGTACCTTGAGAAAGACAGGTAGGCAATGTCAAGAGAAATTGGGGTAATCAAAGGGAAGGAAATTATAATCAGGGGAGAGAGAAGAACTGGGATCCAGGTAGAGGAGATAGGTACATGTGGTATGAAGATCATGGGAGAGGAAGAAATAACAATGAGTGTCGGAGGTACGGGAAAAACAATCACCCGGGGAACAGACCACGTGAAATAGAGCAGGCAAATAGAGGGCGTGGCAAGGAAATACAGGTTGAGAGAAGCAATAGGCCAGGAAGTTTAAACTTCACCAGGACTCATTATATGGAGCAGGGGGAGAGTCCTTGCATAGTATTCCTGCTCACGCTCTGGAAGAAAAACATAATGTAGAGTATAATGTCAATGTAGGATCTGATAGGTTAGGAGACCAGAGCTGTAAATTAGATTACAGTAAGGCGCAAGTGAAGTTTGGGTGGAGTGAGCAACAGGATTGGGTTAGGTTAGGTTATCAGGTTGGTGGTAGAGATTTTGTTAGTGTCGTTGGATGCATTCAGGTGATTAAAGAGGTTTCTGAGGAGAAAGAATTAGGTGTCGGCATGGTATCAAGTTGTATTATGGTCATGAGAGATGATCATGTGTTGAGTGATGTGGACCACTGTTGTTTCTGGATCATGGGAGATGATCGTGTGTTGAGTGATGTGGATCACTGTTGTTTCTGGGTCATGGGAGGTGATCGTGAGTTGAGTGATGATGATCACTGTGTGGAGGCAGTTGTTAAAGATACCATGTTGGACGAGGGTCAGAAGTCAGAGGTGCTTGACGTTCTGAGGGAACACAGGGTGGTGTTCTCGGAGAAACCTGGATGTAATCACGGCTACGGGCAGAGTTTTGACATCGCAGATAGGTCTAGCTTGAGCTGTCCTAGGTACCCTATAGCTCATTCTTACATGGAAGGTGTTGTTGAGGTGATTGGTCAGATGCTGTATGAGGTTATATTCGAGATTAGTAACTGTCAGTCTGCTAGTCTTCTGGTGGTGGTGACCGTGTGGGATGGTACCAGTAGGTTATGTTTGGAGGTCGTGGCAGTTAGTAGTTTGCAGGAAGGATTTCTTTTTGTGTGTCTCGCAGGATTTTGGGATTTTCAACAGGGGAAGCTGTACCCTAAGAGATTAAATAAATTGAGAATTATTGTAGTTGTAGGTAAGATACTTTTGAAACAGCAGGATAGGGAGGGGGTAAAATTAAGTTCGGAAGTCTGGTGTTGTTGCGAGCTGAGCATCTGCTGTCGGTAGAGCAGAGTTGCATTCTTGAGGTTTTTCATTCCGGTCCATTTGCTATAGACCGCAGGGTAGGTGCATGTGCCTACAGCTTGATTACCAACGATGACAAGGTCCTAGGTACATATAACGTTGCTTACCTCAAGCTATATGTCACCTAGAGATCTTGCTCACGATGACAAGACAGGAGTACTAGTGTATTTGTGTGAGGGACAAGGATAAATCTATAGCCTTGTAGTTTAGAGATTGATCCTTGTGGGGGCGTCTGTAACGGAATTTATTCAGTTACAGTAGCTCACCCTCGGGTTTTCTGCCTTGTGCAGTTAGTTTGGGGTATTTTATTCGTATCTTATTATATTGGGTTAACGTGGGGTTGCAGAGGTGATTTTTATTGTGCCTGTGTGTGTTTTTGTGGATGGATTCATCTTTGGATGGTCCGCACCAACTAGGATCACTGTTTATTAACTATCGGTTTTTGGATATTTGATATTATAAAATACGGGGTTTTGCGATTTATTACGTTTTGGGAATAAGGATATAAGACTGTATTAAGTATAAGCATTATTTCACTTTGGTTTGGGGTTAATGGCTTTATTTTGACCTAGTAATGTTAAATGTTAGATTCGTGGCTGTACTATAAAGGTACAATGAATTGGTATTTTCGAGTGCTGGATTTGTTACATACCCGGAAAAGACAGGCAGTAATTCGGCTTGTGTGGGAATACCTAGGCTATTAATAGCATGAACTGAGATGAACTGGCGCGTGAAAAACTACTGTGTGACGTCAGTGTGGATTTCGACTGTCTGATGTTCATGTGTTGACACAGATGTTCCGCTAGGAGCGGGCCACGCACAACTTAGTTCCGGCAGAAACATTGGGGTTATGGATCCCTACGCCAGTGCATATAATGGCGTGTCTGGAGTTCCGAGGTCGTCTTATTGCTTTATCGGCAGAACACTGATCTACTAACGCCCAGAGTCGTTTTACGTGACATGGTTTCCGTAACGAACAGTTAGAGATCGTCTTCTTGCTTTTACAGCGAAAGTCCGTTGTCTACTTGCAATTTAGTGTCGTTATTACTTGATCATGGTATCGTAATACGAATGAGCAGTGACTAATTTTTAGCTATCCACTGAGCTCTTACGGGCTATTGGAGGCTACGTGCATTTCATGGGTCCTTCCATACCATGGGCTGTCGGTAATAACTTACCACGCCTAAAAGGATGATCAGTCGTAAACATTTCATCTAAGTCATGCGAGAATGGAGACTTGAACGAGCAGTTCGAGAAGTAAGAAAGTGGAGTGAACCAGTCTAACGTGTGTAGATATTTTGTATACGGACGGTACAGTGTATATACGTAGGTGGCTGTTATGACTGGGTCTGATAAGGCCGCAAGTGTTTTCCTGCTCTCAGAGCCTAAATTCAGTGGCAAGGTACTGTATAATTCACGAGTGTATGAAGGGTATTTTGTGTTGTATATTATGTATACATGTGTATAGTACAGCCAATAGATTATCTCTTTAAAATTCATGTGTGTTTATATTCCTGTCTTGCATGAACCTGGTACATCAGCAAACGCATGCCAAATGCCCTACGCCTGGGATAAATTGTTTCATAGTCGGGACAACAGTTATGTACCGTATTTTATTCTATTTTATTCAGGAAGACCCATATGGTCGACCTTGGCGCCCATTCAAAGTCGGGAAGTTATGTTAAAATCACTTGTGGCCTGTATTTAAAGGCAGTAAATTCTGTAGGTTTGTGGTAATGAGGGTAGTTAATTGTAAATCAACTCTAGCGAGGAGGTGTGAGTGTTTCAATGTATTACCAGCCAACAACGGTAGTGTCGATATATGTGGTCCATATGCCATAGACAGTGTTGAATTGGCATGTGCTTTTGAAAAATTGGGAGTTTGCAAGACTAAAGCACTAGCACACCCAGAGTACAGCTCTGTTGAAAAACGTTTAGAATCTCATAAAAATGTTTGGCCATTAATATTAAAACACCTTACCAAACAGCTAAGTGAAGCTGGATTTTTTTATACTGGTGAAGGGGATAAAACAATATGTTTTTATTGTGGATTTGCTTTAAAGGATTGGCAAATGACTGATGACCCTTTTGTGCAACACGCTCGTTGGTTACCTAACTGTAAATACATGGTGTTGCTTAAAGGTCAGGAATTTGTGAACACTATTCGTAAAGAAAACGTGTTTGCAGCACAAGACATAAAAGTGCCTTTAGAGTTAGAACACGTGGAGCAAATACATGAGGCTGAAAAAAAAAGACTTGTCTCACGAACAGATACAAAAGTGTGACCAACAATTATGTAAAATTTGTTATCAAGATGAACTAGGTGTTGTATTTTTGCCTTGTGGACACATGATAGCCTGTGTCAAGTGTGCATTAGAACTCAACACTTGTGCTATATGCAGAAAAGCAGTATCTGCTACAGTTAGGGCATTTCTTGTAAAAATACTATAATTTATTAGCAATGCATAGTGCAAAATCCCTAATTGCACAATATTATTAAAGCTGTTTTAGAGTGTAATAAATATGCTTTTCTTTTGTTTATAGACTACTATAATGAATGTTCTGAATGCTGTGGGTCAAGCTTGTGGCTTAGAGACAAAGAAGCTCAGCGAATTGCCAACGCATATTCCATTCCGCATTATCAAGATTCGGAAATTGAAAACGGCATATGGTGATCGTGTACTTTGTATATGTGAAAACTTTGAGACATTTCTGCCTACACGGTTTAATGATATGTCGGAGAGTGTTTTTGATGAAGTCAATAATGCTGTGCAACCTGTACACTTAATTTATGAAGGTTTTAAAAACAATAGGTGCATGGTCCGTTTTAATTAAATGAAAGAAAAAAAAAGTGAAATAATAATGGAAAATATAAGTGATGACAATGGACTGAAAGAAAAAAAAATGTGTATAGAATAATAAAGTTTTAGTTTTTAGTATTGTCTTAAAAAATATTATCATGAAACCAAAAAAAATGTATATGAAGTTTGTAAATAAATGCAAAATGATGTTACAATGTTGTTTTATTTTATACAAAAGTTAGAATATTTAACATTGCAGGAAACTAGGACTGTTATTTACTTAAAATATTCATTTTTGTATTTTTGTACTATTTGTGTTCATGATTTCATTACATTGTCAGAATTACCGACAGTAGTGGCTACGCTGGCTAAAGCGCAGCGTTAGGCCATGGGGCCAAGCTCTCTGCTAACTCGGTAGACGCGTGGGTTTGAGCCCCACCGTCGGCCGTCCTTGAAATGATTTTCCGTGGTTTCCCATTTTTCAACACCAGGCAAATGCTGGGACGGTACCTTCTAACAGGCCACGGCCGCTTCCTTCCACATCCTTGCCCAGTTTCATTCATCTTCATCCATTCCATCTCTCATCCTTACGCGCTGGTCGCCCACGGGCGTCGACTAGAAAGACCTGCACTCGGCCTCTCAGGAGGCCACACGAATAAAAATAATGTCAGAATTAATGCTTTAATTAGTAGGGTATACTATTCAGTGTACCTATTATAAATAAAAACCGTGAGGTTTCTCACCTCCCCATATTATGAAACCCGGTTGCCTAATACGGGGAAAGTGCACTTTTCAAGTTAACAATAATATCAGAGGGTATTACAACATCAAACGTGCCCATATTTGTAATATACATAGTATATCGCCTGAGGTTTACATTGGTGAGAAAACCAAAATTATTCCGTTCCTTCTTATGTCTAACGTGAGACCTATAAAAAAACATCCCCATATTTGGCGACTTTCCTCTACCCATTTTTAGAAGATACCTTATGCACTGGACAGTTGAATCCGTGATTAATTGTATAGGTATCTTCGTAAGTCTCAGAACTCAGGAAGTCCTTTCTAGCAGCGTTACTAGCAGCTTTCAAAGTTTCAAGGTAAGAAAGAAAATATTCCTCTAGCCAGTTTAGGCGACTGACATTTAATTAGAAAAAATGCCCTTTATCTGGATTTCTAGAGTGAATATGATATGTGATGCTTACGTCATGCATAGCGAACCATTTATTAACGTTTTTTTTTTTCAACAAAAAAAAAGGTTGCTTCTGAGTCCATGAATGTGTACGCTTCCGGGTGCATGCCTATATTTTCTTTCAGTGTACTAATGGCACCAATAACTTCTGACGAGTACACTTCCTTGGCACGCCGAACATTCATTTTCTCAAATTTAGTGGGTTCGATGTGTTTTTTAGTGAGGTGTCTGACCGGTATGACGATCTCACCCTTTTGCATTGTGTATAGTAATGACAAGTATTTCCCTGAAATTATTCCAGTACCATCAGTCATCTCTCGTTACAGAAACTGCGTACTAATGTTTGTTTTTTTTAGAATGTGACAATGATCAAAACTAGGGAATACATTCCTAGACTCGTCGTATGGGTGATTGACCATTGGTTACAAATTCCCTCCCCCTAAATGCCTCATCATTTAGTGTTAGTTTTGTGATTATCAGAGACAGTTATTATAATTATGAAACCGCATTGTTCAACCTCGAGAATAACGTCCAGCAGGAGTTTATGTAAGTCCCGTCCTGACAGCTGCTTCGTGAAAAAGAAGGCACACGGTATCTGATAATTTGTCGAAAGATCTCTTAGCACAAAACACAACACACGATTGGCTGCTACTTGTTCCCGGCTGTAATTTTCATCCTCTCTTTCCTTTTGATGAGACGGTGCAGGAGTTGTGTCCTTGTACCCGGAGAAGGTGCAAGGTATGTCTAATTTCTCTTCGATTTATTAGCACGCTATTTTATTTTGTGATATAATTTTAATTTTGATAATGCGGAAATTATAATGATAATAATTATATAGTGTCACTAGCAACACGCCCCGGCTTCGCCCGGGAACAATTATGAATGTGCAAGGAATTCCTGTCAGACGTAATTTAAGAATGGCGAGGTGCATGATACACAAATCCCCCTTCCGTCCAAACTAAAAACACTTATAGTGGGCGATGTATCGAAGATAGAGATATGCTCTCGCGGACTTTTTTGTAGAATTTCTCACGCTGAACAATTCCTACACTCATAATATAAAGATATTTTTAACGATTTGCCCAGCGTAAGCTTAAAAAGCGCACGGAGGCCAGGCTATTTTTTCGACCTTTTCACTGAAATCGTTACTGCTTGGCTCCCTTTGGTCATAAATAAATTATTTTGCACACAAATCTTCCTCGAGATCACCTTTACAGAATGGTGAAAGCAGCTTCAAAATCCATCCAGTGGTTCTTGAGATTACACATTTAATATACGTACTGTACAGCTGATTCCTTATCGCGCCTATAATGGGAGGGGAGTGTGCTCTACCGGCAACGAGTAGAAACTTTTCAATTACATGTTATACATGGGTTCTAACTGGGAATGTCAAGGCCGGTATAGAGCGCAGCTCGCATTCAGTCGGCCGTGCTCAGACATGTAAGGTATACCGGTTATCTGCAAACAAATAAATTAAAAAATCAATAATTACCTAATCAATAACTACAAATTTAAGGTTCATTAGCATGACATTATTAAAGTAATCATTCATAGGTACTTACCAAAAAAATAAAAGGATTTCTCTTTCACAGCTCTACTGTATACGTCCGTGTGCTAAAATGGCAAGTGCATGACTAACGCAATCGTTATCAGTTAGCCTAGCAACAGAAAAAGTTGTATTTTCTCAGCGTTTTGACCTTGAATGGTTCTTTGTCTCTCTCTCGCACGTGTTCCCACGCCTCTTCACATTCCTCAATCTGAATAAGATTCGTGTACCTTATACTAGTTTCATGTTTTTAATAAGGAACCAAAATGGCTACCTATTATACATCGGTAGTCCTACTGTCTCAGAACCAAAATGGCAGTCTCTGCTTAAACAGCACACCTGCTAGCCACCACGAGGCAAGTAAACTGATATCACACTTCCTGCTGACGTAGACATTTCTGCCTCGTCAGCACCAGCAACAGCTCTCACGAGTCCTCTGACTAGGTACAATATTCAGTCACCAGTGAGCTGGACTGTGTGCGTGTTAGCATTCAAAACATGTGTGTGTGTCTTATTATTATTATTATTATTGTTATTAAACATTTTACTGTAATAATAATTTCTAGCAAGCGGCCATCCTCAATACATGATCATGTTAACCACATACTTTCATCCTAAAACACATGACTTTACCCAGTTCAATATTTTGTTTATAACATTTCAGGTCAATGACCTTACCGTTTTGGCTCTTTGCGTACATGCACATGACTTGGTCGAGCAAATGTTATAGGTTTCCATATTCTAAAACCATTTACTGTGCCAGACAGCAGTCTCGCTTATCACCGTTTACTAGCATGTTAAAGATCCCCTTCAGGGGTAAAAAAAAAAATTCCTAGCACACTTAACACATTTTCAAATATTCGCCTCTATCCGTCATTGGAAATGTCACAAAACCAACTGTCATAAGCTGCCCCCGCCATCCGGGCACGGTCACCGAGATCGCCAACGTCTAAGAATCACTTGGTCTTATCCTACAACCGTCTGTTGTGTCAGAGAGTGATCTCGCTCATCACCGTTAACTAAAACATTAAAGATCCCCTTCAGGGGTAAAAATCTTAGCATGCTTGTCACATTTCAAAATATTCGCCTTCATTCATTCGTCATAGGAAAAAATATCGAAAAGCAACCCCTCGTTTTGCCGTACATCGCCCCTGTCGAAATAGCCATTTCCAGTATCCACCATGGCCAATCATAGCCTCGTTGTAACATACGTCAAGCGCTACCGGCTCTCTGTCTACAAACACGCTTTTATTTTAAAAAAATAAATAAAATTAAAAAAATGCATCGTTTTTTTGTCCTAGAGACTTGACATTTATTTTCATGGTACATGGGATAGGGATCTTTCATTTATGTCAAACAAAATTTTTTGTCAACGTGTTAGTTTCCAAAATAGTAAAAATTCAAAATTTAAGGGTTTTCAAAAAATCTCAAAATATAAAAAAGTTTTATTATAAAAAACTAAAAGTCATAGAGACCATTTTATTAAACTATGGCACAACATTCAATCATGTTTGGTTTTCAAACTATCGCCTACTTTTAAAAACAAAATTTTTCAATTTTTTCCCTCAAAAATATAACGAGTGGTCTATGGGAAAAAGGACGTCAGCTCGAGTCCAACGACACCTCATTTATTAAAATCCGACCATCCGTTCGCCAATGATCACCAATGTTCACTAGAAAGTAGGCTATCATTTTTTTTCCTCCTACACCCTTGAAACTTGCTGCCCGCCTAGAGGACATACCCACCTTTCATTAACGTCAAACAAACTTTTTTCCAACATTCACCGTTTTCAAATTAGCGCCAATTCAAAAAAACAAGAATTAAAAAAAACAACACACATTCTTAGCAAAGAGAACGTCACTCCGTTCATAAACAACACATCGTTCCAGCCTTACAAGCTCATTAAATATCACCAAAATGTCAAAAACGCACGTTTACCTCAAATTGCTTTTCCAAATTCCACCCATTGTAAAAAATAACCTCACCATCAAATAGAGCGGAAAAAATACCATCTAAACGACCCCTCACTCGACCCTAGTCCTCCCCACAACCAACTTTTTCCAACATAGCCATACGTATTCAAGCACACACGCGATTATGGGTAGAACCGGCCTCACCCCACTACTGCACAGTTTTAGTCCTAGAGGCTTGAAATTTATTTTGCGGGTAGAGGGGGTCAGGGCCATTCATTTACGTCAAACAAATTTTTTTTGTAAACTCTTTAGTTTCCAAAATATAAAAAAGTTTTATTATAAAAAATGAAGGTCATAGAGACCATTCGTTTCAACTATGGCACAACGTTCTATCATGTTTGGTTTTCAAACTATCGCCTACTTTCAAAAACAAAAATTTTCATTTTTTTTTTCAAAGTATGACGAGTGATCCATAGCAAAGTCCCCGTCAGCTCGAGTTCAACGACACCTCATTTGTGAATCTCTGACCACGGGTTCGGGAGTTATCAGCTCGCATTGGGAGTAGTGAGGGGGGGGCAGAACTGTCATCACTCCCCTACTATCGAGGATCAGGAGATAATGGTAATGGGAGATTTGAATGCACAAGTGGGAAGAGACAGACAAGGAAGAGAGGAGATTTTGGGACCATATGGTTATGGCAGTAAGAATCCAGAAGGGATTTCTTAATGGACTTCTGCCTGCGGAACGAATTAATTATAGGGAATACGTGGTTCAGAAAGAAAAATAGTCAGAAGATAACAACGAGGTATGGATGGGGATATAGAAGAACGAAAACTCTGATCGACTATGTATTAGTCGAAAAAGGACATCGGAAAGAGTTAATGGATGTCACAGCCATGCCAGAGGAAGCCTTTGGAGGAGACCATAGGGCAGTGGTAGCAAAACTAAAAGTAGGAAAGGTCATGAGATTACCAGAAAAAAAGGGAAAGAAAGATTAAGGTCTGGAGACTAAAGGAAAAGGAGGTTGCAGAAGAGTTTAAGAAAGAATCACAAGAACAGATACCAAGGACGGATATTACCCATCTGGAACAAGAATGGGAAAAGTTTAAGAGTGCATTTGTAAACAGTGCAGAGAAAACATGTGGTAGAACATCAGGAAAGGTACAGGAA
This sequence comes from Meconema thalassinum, assembly GCA_946902985.2. Taxonomy (NCBI): domain Eukaryota; kingdom Metazoa; phylum Arthropoda; class Insecta; order Orthoptera; family Tettigoniidae; genus Meconema; species Meconema thalassinum. The sequence goes on from OX336389.2 coordinate 416,915,519, forward strand.
AAGGCGACAAAATGGTGGAATGATAGAGTGAAAGAAAAGGTAAGAGAGAAGAAGAAAACTTGGAAGGAATGGAAAACAAATAAGACTGAGGAAAGCAGAGCAAAATATATAGAAGCAAACAAAAGAGATTGCTAGAAAGTAATTGCAGAGGAAAAGAAGAAAAGCTAGGAAGAATTCACCCAGGAAATAAGGGAGGATTTAAATTGTGGAAAAAAAAATTGCTATTTGGAATTATAAAAAGTAGAAGGAATGAGAAGGTGAACACTGGGTTCGTGGAAAACAAAACCAGAAGAGATAACGGACAGATGGAAAGAATATTTCAGCGAGCTGTTGAAGGTGAGACGTCAGGCATACGGAGAAGTTACGCAAACAGCCAAAACGGTGGAGGAAAAAATAGAAGAAGAACCAGACATTACTATGGCAGATGTGGAATGGGCAGTTAGGAAGATGAAGATGGGGAAAGCTGTGGGAATCAACAAAGTGGCAATAGAAATGATCAGGTGGCAGGACCAGTGGAACTGCAGTGGACATACAGACTTCTCAGGAGTGTGTGGAGAGAGAAGAAAGTTCCTGAAGACTGGAAAAAGGGAATAATATTGCCAATATTCAAGAGAAGAGACAGGAAGGTGTGTGGTAACTACCGAGGAATCAGCATCATCTCGCATCTTGCCAAAGTAATGGAAAGAATCATAGAAAAAAGAATTAGAGTAAAGGTAGAAAGCCAAATAGAGGAGGAGCAGTTTGGATTTAAAGGGGGCAGGCCAACAGTGGAACCCATTTTCATTCTGAGACAGAACATAGCAAAGAGTTGGGAATATGGGAAGGATATGGTAATGACTTTTATTGATCTAGTAAAGACCAATGATAGCATCCCTAGAACAAAAGTTTGGGAAAGCTTAACAAATAGGGGGATAGGCAATGAACTGAGAGACATGATAAATGGAATGTTTATGGATTGCTACAGTAGTGTGAAGACTAGAGTCGGGACATCGGAATGGTTAAAAATTGACACTGGACTAAAGCAAGTAAGTGTGTTGTCACCCTTACTGTTCTTAATGGTGATGGATGACATCATGAAGGCAGCAATGAAAGACTATAGGCACCGTGCGTGTCGCTCTAGCGGCCGGGTGGAGAACTATAGGTGAGGCAGACTCCAGGCTCGCAGCACAGATTACCTTACGCTCGCAGTCACTGTTCTGGTATGAGCGTGTAGTCACTCCGACGATAATGGCAGGGAAACGAAGATCAAGTAAACGCAATTGTTGTATTGTCGGTTGTTCCAGTACTTATGCAAATACGGGAAGTGAAATACAATTTTATTGTTTTCCAAAACGAGCGATAGAAGTGGACCGAAGGAGGGGATGGATACAAGCAGTTAACCGAAGGAAGTAAGTACACGTACATACTGCACAAATTTGCAATACATTCAACTGACCCGATTTAATTTCATTTTGGTGTTAATTTTTAGCATTGATGGATCACTTTGGCAACCTACGACTTACTCAAGAATATGCAGTGCACATTTCATCGGAAACAGAAGATCTGGACACCCACTAAGTCCAGCCTATGTTCCGACAATATTTCCTGATGAATACAAGAAGAGGAATGTTTCGCCGGGTTCTAGCTTACAGCGCTTTCACAGACAACTCAAACGATTAAAAAAGGAAGAACCAGGCGGAAAAGTTTCAGCTACAGTGTGCGCAAGTAACATAACCAAGGATGCATCCGTGGGAACAGACGCATCTGATTTTCATTTTTCAGACTTCATGTTTACTTGTTCTGTAAATGTAAACGACGTTAATACACAAGCATGTATTCCACTTAATTTCGGTCTGGGAAGGAACATTTCGAAACATGATCAAATGTGTGGAACAGAAGACGATCATGCAGACGTCACGAGCCCAGATTTCCAAGGTTACAGTTCCATAAGGAACAATACACAAATGCGTGATTTAACAGGTGTAAACTTCACGTCTTCACCTTACTGATTGCGTTATTACCAAACTGTAACGTTTCCAAATTTTGTAAAGAAACCAGATTATTAATTTTCCTAATGAAAATGAAAACTGGACTGTCCTATTCTGCTTTGAGAGTGTTATTCGGTGTTCACAGGACTACAATTTTACGTATTTTTACGACCGTTCTTATGCAACTCGTGCAGCGTACGAAAAATTTCATATTCTGGCCTAGTAAGGAAAGTGTTAGAGAAACAATGCCTCCAGCATTTGAGAGAAATTACAATAATTGTCGAGCCATTATTGACTGCACGGAATTTAGGGTTGAACAGGCTCCCCAAGTAGATCAGAGAGTGTATTTCTATTCTCAATACAAGGGTTGCTACACTGCAAAACTTTTAATTGCTATCACGCCTAGTGGTATGATCGCCTTTAAATCGAAATGTTATGCTGGAAGAGCTAGTGACTCATTCATAACAACTGACAGTGGTTTATTAACTTTACTTCAACCTAGCGATGAGGGTATGGCTGATAAAGGATTTCCTGGCATCAGATCTAACTTATCTGGCCGCGGAGTCGTAATAGTGACGCCACCGTTCTTACATGAAGGGAGATTAATAGTTGAGGAGGTTGAACAATATTGCGAGTGTTAGAATTCATGTAGAAAGGTGTATTCAAAGAATCAAAATATACAATATATTACAGAAATTGCCAACAGAACTGTTTCCGTACATAGATGACATTGTGCATATGTGTTGCGTTTTAGTAAATTTGCAAACTCCAATAATTAAAGAATAGTTCGAGATTTTTCCTACCATCAGTTTGTTTTATATATTCTTTGTTTTCATTTTCTATTGAACTGTTCTGTGTTTACCAAGCACAAATGATTACATAATTATCATTAGGAATACCGCTAATTTTTGGCAAGTAATTACTGAATTAGAACTTTGAAATTTTGGCGAGACATTCCTCGACTTACTTATTGTCCTTATAAGGTATTGTCAACTGTTGTGCTCTGCTATATACATATAGATCACATTTTTCTAAGCCAGTTATGTACATTGTATTTGTGTGTAATACATATGGCTTGTCTTTAAATGTATGTTTTTTTGCCCATCAGCGTAAAGATAACGTACTCTCACATTCCCTGCCTCATCAACTATTGATTTATCTTTACAGGAAGATGGACACTTAACTTCTAACACTCTGTCAGCTACATTCCCCTTGAGAACTATGCCATCTGGAGAGCCACAAATCCAAGTTTGTTTTTGGTGGATTATTAACCCACACCGATGTTTTTGGTGGATTATTAACCCACACCGAATAACACGAACACTGAATGAACTTGCATAACATTCTATTGCCTCACTTTCCATTTCACTTCCATAAGAAAGATTGTTCAAAGCAGCTCCCCCAATTGGTGAATCAGTTACAAATGCGAGAGGTAAAGTATCAAAGTTATGTCTCCTAGTTTTGATCCGATGTGCTTTCGTGCTAGCAGATATTCGTATCTTTCTTTCTTGAAACCATCGAGGGCTTCGTGATTGAGGTACAGTTTCCAGGGAGATTTTAATTATCTGATCTGTATCAACCTGAACTTTGCTGGTAAAAAACATTTCGTCACTCACAGTGTGAAAGGTGTATTTGACCGGTGAAAGCACGGCGTTAGAGACTTGTAAATGTACTAGCTGTGTCACAATTTCCTCACATTCTTCTCTCTCCACATAATTCACTACCCTGTCCATCAACGAGCTGACTACGGCTCTGCACGATTATTCGATTTCAGTTCTTCCTTCTGCTCGAAGTATTGCACGAAGACTGCAAGGGATGTGTTTTAAAATATCCTCACTTAATTCAAAGGGAGGAAGGGATGTCTCTAAAGTCTTTTTGCCGAACAGTGCTTCTACGCGTTTGCCTTTCCTATATTTTTCTATTGACACTGTTTTCGGACTCTGTTTTCCCCATTGTTGCATATGGTCTGTTTTCGAGACAACACTTTCATTATTTACAAAATACACTACCGCAGCTACGTGTTTACAAGTTACTCTGGCGCCTGCAGGACAGGAACATTCACTGCTCGAGACATTAAGATTCGGGTCAACCTAAACACAAAATAAAAATGGTTACAAGTTATTAACACATAGCAAACATATATATATATATATATATTATAGGCGACCTAATATCCCCAAATTAAATATTACAATGTCAGTTAGTGGTCGTGAAAATCTACGTATTGAGATACATTAAGTAATTCTTCCTAAATAAACTTTTTAAATTGTGACCTAACTACACCATGCCTACCTCAAGTTTCACGATATAAAAGGCGGCAAAGTCACATACGTTTGCCGGGTGACTTTTCCTGTGATATATCCGAAAGCATTCGAAAGTAACTCTTCCACGTCGTTCACGTGGCCACTGACAACTAGGTTTTTTTCCTTTCTTCCATGATGATTCACTTAGATCCCCGAATTGAATCTCTCTAAACCCGCAACTTGTTCGAACGTCACACATGCTGTACTGAGACTCACGCAATACGCCTCACCTCTTGTTTCAGAACGGGCCACTACGTTGCGCTAGTAGTAGCATTTCGAGCTGCCTGCACGGTGCCTATAGTAGGGCAAAGATGAAGGTAATGTTGTTTACGGATGATGTTGTGATCTGGGGCAAGGATGAGATGGAGGTACAAGAACAGTTAGACATAATAAATGAAAAGATTGAGCAATGGGCATTGAAGATAAATGTGGAGAAGAGTAAAAGAGTGGTGATGAGTACAGGTAAGAAAGAAGGAAAAGGAGTAATCAAAGTCAGAGATAAGGTATTGGAAGTGGTGAAACACTTCAAATACTTGGGAAGTGAACTGACTGAAGATGAAAGACTAGATTTGGAAATTAGCAGAAGAAAACTGGGGAGTGCTTTCCACCAACAGGTACGGGGAGTAGTATGGAACAAGGATATACCAATTAAGGCTAAAGAAGTTATGTACAAAGCATATTATGTTCCTATAATGACATAAGCAGCAGAAACTTGGACAATGACTAAGAGGGATGAGAGCAGAGTACAGGCAGCTGAGATGAGATTCCTGAGAAGTATGGTCCAGGAAACGAGGAGAGACAGAGTGAGAAATGAAGATATACGGAAGGAGTACAGAAACTAAATGACAAACTGGAGCAAAACAGATTGAGATGATTTGGACATGTCAAATGGATGAATGAAGTAAGGCTACCAAGATAAGCACTGGAACGACGGATGACAGGGAAGAGAGGACGAGGAAGACCAAGAATGTGTTGGATGGACTCGGTGAAGTATAGCATTAGAAAAACGGAACCTGGATTGGAACACCGTGTCGGAAGAGGAAGGGTGGAACGACAGAACAAAGTGGAGAGGAATCATATTTGCCACCACCCAGTGTCAGCTGGAAAAGGGAAAATGAAGATGATGATGATAAAGGAATAAAGTACAGGGATAGAAGGGTGATCTACAATCTATACAGAAACCAGACAGCAGTCATTCGAGCTGAAGGACATGAGAGAGAAGCTGGTATTCAGAGAGGTGTAAGGCAAGACTGCAACTTATCACCCATACTTTTCAATCCTTACATTGAACAAGCAATGAAGGAAATTGGCGAAAAATTTAAAGTGGGAGTGAAGATTCAAGGAGAAATAATTTCAACCCTGAGATTTGCTGATGACATCGTCATCTTGGCCGACACGCCAGAGGATTTAAATGAGTTTTTGAATGGTATGGACTCCGTCTTTAGGAAAGAATTCATGATGAAAATCAATAATTGTAAAACAAAAATATTGGAATGCAGCCGAAATAAGTCAGAAACCTCTATGGACACCAAATTGGCAGGTGAAAAGCTAAAGGAAATAGGAGACTTCAGTAATTTAGGAAGCAAAATAACCATTGATGGACGAAGCAAAGAGGATCAAAAAAGTAGGTTGGATCAGGCAGGGAAAGCATTTCTACAGAGAAGGAATCTATTGACATCGAATATAGATTTAGGTATAAGGAAGTCATTTTTGAAAGCCTTTGTCTGGAGGGTGGCACTCTATGGAAGTGAAACTTGGATTATTGGTGCAGCAGAAAAGAGGAGAATTGAAGCATTTGAAATGTGGTGTTACATGAGAATGGTGAAGATCAGATGGGTAGATAGGGTAACAAATGAAGATGTGTTAAGACAAGTAGGAGAGGAGAGATGTATCTGGCGACTCCTAATGAAGAGAAGAGATAGGTTGGTAGGACACATACTAAGACACCCGGGAATAGCAAGCTTAGTTATGGAAGGGAGGGTCGTGGACAAGGACTGTAGAGGTAGACCAAGGTTAGAATATGTTAAACAGATTGCCTCGGATGTAGGGTGTGGTAGAGATGAAACGATTAGCTCAAGTCAGGGAGGCATGGAGAGCTGCATCAAACCAGTCAAAAGACTGAAGGCTCAAACAACAATTACTTTTCTCCATGGACAAGTTTATTTAATTTAGAACTTCAGTTACAGTTCAGATGTTAAGGACTTGTTCCTGCTGGTGCCACATAGCATTGCAGCAAGATCACATTGTATGGTAATACAATTAAACCAGTGTTACAGTGTTATTTCATCTGTTAACACTCCAATGAAACAATGATGTGAATTGTTTTATATTTGCTAAGTTCTCTGGCTGGCTAGATCTTTATAGTGCCTTCCATGAAGGCCAGAGTTGTAGCAATTTCTTTAATTCATGTCAATCATGCCAAAACCACAGTGTTGTCTTAATGTTTACCTTTACCTAGCCACACGATTGTGTGGGGCAAGCCTCTAAGTGCTCTCATCTTCATGCCTTTGACGCTTTGAAGCACCTCTACTACAACTTTCACACAACAGCTGTTCAGAGGTCACGTAATATAATACCAGGTGCACTAAACATTCACTGACCATTTTTTTTTTAACGTGCAAGCAGTGTATTATGAACCATATAAGACTTGCCAACGCACCGATTGCTCTGTCCATTATATACAGGGTCTTTCACTCAAAGTGCGGCCGTCCCAGCGCTCCAGGTAGAACGTGCAGCTATAAAGGTCAGACGAGCATATCGCAGCGCGCTGCTGTCACAGCATATGTCATAATTAAGATAAGGAAGGAAGTGCTGTTGGATTGATGCTTCGGACTCTCGACCCTAAGCTCAGAGAGCTGCCTCTACGCACCGCGCTGCTGGCCGCACTTTGAGTGAAAGACCCTGTAGTATATATCAATGTAGGCTATTCCCAGGGGCTTACAACTCGTTGGATGTGGTTTGGCGACCACGGGACCCCAACTGAGTCTGGCATTGCTTCCACCTACTTTTGCCGGGTTCCTTTCAGTTATCTTTCCTGTCAGCCTCCCTTGGCCAACACTTGTTCTCTTGTGAGGTGCAGTAAGCTGTTAATGAATCAGGTATTCTTATAATCAATTGATGGTCTAATGACTATATTTTTGGTAGAATGTAATGTGATATGAGCATCCCATTGAATAGGGAAAGATAGGAACTACTATTCAGAATGTCATGGTCGAAATATGAATTTAATCTTTTTTTAACCATAAATGGAGGAAAAAAGGATAGATATTTTTGAAATTGTTTTGGAGTAATAGACTTTGAAATAGTCTTCAACGGAATTTGATGATTTAGGACATAGACTCCGGATGATCAAATTGGTAGACTGAAAAACATGAATAATTAATTGGTGAAATTATTTAAATTTTCAACAGAATATTGTAATTAAGTGATGATTATTAATATAAATAGAATGATGCAGCAACAAATTGTCAATAGATGATGGTGAAAAAAATAATTGTAAATACAAATGAAACAGTAAATCTACTATAGATCTGACCAATTAAATAGGACGGTAAAATGGTAGCTATTGAAACAACAACATGATGTCAAATAAGATCAAATCCTGATAAAGTCAAATAATAATTGTGGTGGATTTTTGTTTGTTAAATATTTAAAAACTTTTTTATTTTAGTTAGAACGGATTTCAACACAATATCAATTTAGGGCAAGTTATTTATTTAATTTTTCTGATGAACTCAAGTGATTGAATTTATTTGTGATCTTAAATGTAAGAGATGAAAAGGGGAAAGCAGTATACAGACATCTGAGAAATGAGGTTAACAAGAAGTGCAAGGAAGGGAAAGAAGAATGGCTGAAAGAGAAATGTGCAGGTATAGAAAATTGTCTGAAATCTGGAAAAGTAGATACAGCTTATCGAAGGATTAAGAATACTTTTGGGGAAAAGAAGACTAAGTGCTGTAATATTAAGGACACAAATGGAAAACCTCTAACAGATAGGGCAGAAAAGATTGAGAGATGGAAAGCTTATATAGAGTGTTTGTATAAGGGAAAGGAGATTGAGAATCATGTAATGGAAAGGGAGGAGGATGCAAAAGGAGATTTAATATTGAGATCAGAATTTGACAGAGCATTGGAAGACTTAAGCAGGAACAAAGCACCAGGCATAGATGATATATCGATTGAGTTTGTAACTTTTTACCAGCCCTTCTTGGGCGACTGATTTAAAACTTCCCAAAATCATCCTCCTATTTTTGATCGGAAGTACTTCATCATATACCACACAATTGAAATGGCAGGGTCGTGGAGTGTTGGACACACATTTGGTCAACCTAACTGGTATCATTTGGGCGTTCAACTATTAGGTGTAATTCCCTATAAAGAAAACTAATTATAACCTTCAAAATATGTGTATTAATATCAACTTTAAACATATGGCGGGGACTCTCGTCGAACAGACTATGGTTTACTATCTTCTCTCCTCGGCAATGACGAAAACATGTGACCCAAAATGAATGTTGGAATATAAAGATGTTTGTTACTCACTCATCGACGATCTAGCAGATAATCTACGAGACATGCTCGATAGATCAGTTCTCCCCAGCATTTCTAAGATTTTCCACACGTGGTTTGAGGTTAGAGATGTTTACTGGTTTACATAGCCACATCTCTGCGAGAGAAATGAATGTGCTTCCGTACCCAACTTGAATTGTGCTAACAGAGATAACATCGTTGTGATATGTAGCCGTTTCGAGTACATTCACAAGCCATGCTTTCAACAAAACTGTTTCTCCAAATAGGCCTACGCCAAATTACGAGAACGCGACCTTTCCAATCAGACGCTACAATAGAAGTGAAGCCCCGCTATACACGAAAATCCCACCTCTCATCTTGTAAACACATGTTTTCGTCTTTCTCCGCCAGGGTCATGATACCCTCCAACCCATACAAAATACACCAATAATCTCGAACCCATGTATATTTCTTACAACTCGTGGCGCGAAACTCTTCTCTGACGTCAGAACCTTACACAATTTACACAAAGCTTTCTTCAAGACAAGGGAAGTTATTCTCGGCCCAATCTAAATTTGGCCTAGAGTTTCCTGCTGTTGCAACATCTTGTAGCTTACCTACACAATCCGCTGTCTTGTATACTGACATCTCCCATACAAATTAAATGAAATATTCCTGACTGAGTCCCCGAGATACACAAGATATATATACACTAAATAAAATGAAATTCTACAACCTAAATGATGATGATGAACAAGAAAAGAAATGGTATGAACAAATTACCCTAACCTGACTTCTCTTGCAGTCAACCAAATAAGGGTTTGGGAACATTGTGACCGGAACAGTCACAATACGCCCCCATGTGATTCACACGGGTGAAACAAGCGTGGATCACAAACACTCAAACAAGCAACGCACTGAAAACACAAAGAATTACACTATTACATAAATAAACCCTGGAAGACATATATACATACACACTTGTCAAATTTTCACACATTCTCACTCTCTCGAATGTCTTATTGTGTCCATTTCCTAGCCTCACTGATTTCTCTCAAGTGTCTTAGGTCTACCACTTCATTTTCTTCGTCTCATCATGAGACCCTATCGCTTCACAAGCCATGGTATTTGCCTGCACAGGCCTTATCATACCATCTATCCATCTAACACTCGATGCCACTTTGCTGGTTAGCATTCTTCGTCACATCTCTTGAGTTTTGTCATGCCATCACGTTATGTTGACTGATTCTCTAAGAGTCCATGCCATATTATTTTACAGAGTGATATCTACGGAGATTCCTAATATTATGTGTACTGACAGACTTACCATCCTGGTCCGTTAAACTATAGGCACACTCACCAATACGTTTAACCACCTTAAAAGGCCCCTGAAATAGATGAAAAAACTTCCCTATCTCCTTATCTACAGCTGAAGACGGATATGGAACCCTCAGAAGCACCTGATCGCCTACTTCAAAAGAATCAAACTTTACCCGCTTCTGCTGGCGCCTACGCTTATTCCCTGCCTTGATTAAGTTGTCCCTAGCCAGCTGGATACAAACATCCTTCCCAATCTCCTCTCCCGTGACCAAACCTAGCATTCTAGCAAGCTCATTGGTAGGCTTCCTACCATACTGAATTTCATAGGGAGTGCATTTTACACTCTCATGGAACGTACTATTGAACCATCGTTCAATATCTCCTAACTTGGAGAACCACGCATTGTGGCGATTGCTCACATAGGTGCGAAATACTCTCCCTAATTCTCTCATAACTCGTTCGGACAAATTCCCTTGAGGATATCGAATAGATGAGAATATGTGCTTGATACCCAATTCACTCAACTTGGTTTTCCAGATCTTTGAGGTGAATTGACTACCGTGGTCTGATAGTATCCTGAGAGGCACCCCAAACTCAGGTACATACTTATCAGTGATCTGTAGGACACAACCCTTCCCGGTCGCTTTTCTCAGGGGATACAGTTTGACGAGTTTACTGAATGCGTCAACAACCACGAAGATATACTGATATCCAAACTGAGCTTTAACCAATGGACCATACAGATCGACACAGAGTAAATCCCTTGGTTTTTCTGTGATCACCATTTGCCGAGGTCCCTCAAGAAACCTCGTTGGGCATTTACACCGTTGACACGAGTCACAACTTGCCAGAACTTTCCTAATCTGCCTTCCCATGTTCTTCCAAATGAAATGCTGCTGAACAGCAAAAAGAACCTTGCTTGATCCAAAATGCCCTAAAGCCTTGTGATGATACCAAATCATCGTTACCTGCAATGAGCTTGGCACACACACTCTCCAGGCACCTTCATGGCACAGCCTAGCCAAGAAACCACACTCCAACTTGTACCAATACTTTCCAACCTTAATTCTACTATCCACATCCATACCTCTCAACTGAGTCAAGATATCACCTAAGACCTCATCCTTCTCCTGCTCTACAAGCAGATTCCTTAAGCAGCGTATCTCATAATCACACTCGCTTACCTTGGTTACGCAGATAACAACACCTTCCTGTACCTCCAGTACCTGATGACCCTCATCACCCCCAATGTTTCTACTCATGAAGTCAGCCACAATGTTCTCAGTACCCTTAATATGCCTTACCTCAAAGTTATATTCACTTATAGCCAATATCCACCTTGACATCCTGTTCGAAGTGAGCTTGCAGGATCCAATAAAAAGTAATGCATGATGGTCAGTCAGTATCTGCAACTTACTGCCCAACACATAACTCCTAAACTTCCCTAGAGAGTATACGATTGCTAACATCTCTATTTCAGTAATTGTATATCTCTTCTCCGCCATGCTTAGCCCTCTGCTTGCTAATGAGACAATCCCTAGATTGCCCTCACTATCCTCCTGACACAAAATGCCTGAGATGCCTTGCATGCTCGCATCAGTCATCAAAATGTAGGGACAATCCAGACGAGGATACCTAAGCATGACAGTCTCTACAAAGCCTCTCTTCAACTCCTTAAAAGCCTCATCGTGCACCTGGGTCCATACCCACTTAGTACCCTGCTTCAGCAATTCCCTAAACGGTTCTACAAGGCAGGAATATTTAACTACGAATCTACGAAAATAATTGAAAACCCCTAATATTGACCTCAATTGTTTGGCGTTACGTGGTGTAGCAGTGTTGTGAATCTTGTCTAATCGTGACTGTTCGGGAGACACCCCTTGTGTTGTGATAGTATGCCCTAAAAATGTGATTGATGTTGTGCAAAACAGAGACTTCTTAAGTTTAATTGTAAATCCCCCGTCCCTTAATTTCCCCAAAACAATGTCTAAGTGATCCAGGTGTTCCTTTAATGTGTAAGATGCAACAATTAAATCATCTATGTACATTGTCACAAACTCTTGTGTGTCCCTCCCTAACACTAGATTTAAGGCCCTAATCAACGCTGAACTGCTGGTCTTTGTTCCGAAAGGAACGACCCTGAATTGGTACAAACCACTCTTAAAGCTAAACGCAGTCAACTTCCTGTCCTGTTCTCTCAACGGTACCTGCCAAAATGATGCACTCAGATCCATAGTGGAAAACCATTGCTTACCATTGAATTTCTGAACCAGTTCCTCAACACATTCTGGCCTCTGTTGGTCCCCAGATATCCTACAATTGAGCTGCCTGGCATCAATACACAACCTGACCGAGCCATCACTCTTCCCAACCACAACTAAGGGATTCAGATATGCACTAGTTGAAGGCTCAATAATACCCTGATTCAGCATAATGCCTATTTCTTTCTCCACAGCATCAGCAAATTTGTGAGGTATCGGGTACTTGGGTCCTGAAAATGGAGAATGATCTACAATTTCGAACTGATGCGTATAGACATGTGTTAGCCCTGGCTTGTCACTGAAAACTTCTTGGTTTAGCTCTAAAACCTCTAACAACTTATCCCTCTCCTCAACACTTAAACCACTCTTATCCACAGCCTGCTGGAGTTGATCACACTTATCACCCTCCACAGCAATGTGACATAAATCCACAACTTCCTCCTCATCGTCAGCCTTACCTTCTGCCATATCCCCTACAGTGACCTCAGTAACACATGCCTTTACTGTCTTATCTACACTCTTGCATTTCATTCTCATCTCCTGGCTTATATTCCCCCTCACAAAGTTGATGACACCCCGGTCAAAATCAATAACAGCACTATGCTCGTTAAGCCAGTCTATCCCCAAAATCATTTCATAAATTAGGTTAGGAATTACCAAGCAAGTCTTGTGGTCAACTTCATTACCAAACCTCATGGGCAACAATACCTGCTTTCCCACTCTTTGGGATTTATTACCAACAGCAGTTACCACATATGTCGACTTAACTGGAATTTCTTCCAACTTACCACCGTCCTTGATTAAAGTATCATAAAATCCCTTACTGATGACACTTCTCTCACTCCCCGAATCCACCAATGCCTGCACTCTCTTACCTAGTATGCTCAACTCAACAGTTGACATAAAAGCCTCCTTCTCCCCGATACATGAGAACTCCTGCTGGTCAGCTAGCAGATCCTCCCGACTCATAGGCATAAAATCCTCCTCACCCACAATAACACACTGCTTGACTTCATTTCTTACGGACTGCCTGACTGACCTCCCTGCACAGCCCGTTCGGAGTTTAAAGCTCCTTGACCACCTTGTTCTTGTCTCCTCTGGTTCACCTGTACTCTTTCCTTACCACCTTCCTGACGCCCCCCACCTCTCTGATAGTTACCTTCCTGTCGCTGTGAATTATCCTGACGCCCCCCACCTCTCTGATAGTTTTCCTGCCTCTTCTGATAATCTCTTTGCTCCTGATTAAATCTACCCCTATTAAACTCCTGATTATTCCCCCTATTGCCCCTAAATTCCTGTTTGACCTCTGGCCTCTCCATGTGCTGCTTGCCTAAAACGTCAAAGCTCGTAAGAAGCTCTTCCAACTCTTCTACCGTCCTTACCTTCTGCATACAAGCTGCCTCCTGAATTCTAGGTGGGAAGTGCTTCAACATGACCCTAACCACATCACTGTCAGAGGTCAGCCCATCCAAATTCTTCCAAATAAGTACATGTGCCAAAAAATATTCTGTCAGGGATACCCCTTCTCTCTCCTTATATTTCCCAAAAGTTAATTTTTCCCTTTCCCTGGACTGTACCCCCTCCCCCCAGAACTTAGCTTTGAATTTATCCCTGAATTCCCTTAAACTATTCATGTTAGGCCTGTATATTTGGAACCATGCTTTCACATCCCCTTGAAATGAGTTAGACAAGATCTCCAACACTGTTTCCCATTCGACAACCCCGTCTTCTAGATCCTTGCTGAATTTCTTCTCAATGGTTTTTAAAAACTCCATAGGGTTGAACTGCCTTGAGTTAAATTGTGGCAGACCAGGGTCCCTGAGTAGCAAACTAGATGGCATCACAACCCTTTGACTCATCGGTCGCTCTTTCAACTCTCTCCTGACCTTTATCAGCTCTTCCTGCAGCTTTTCGTTTTTCTCGGTCAATGCCACCTGCTTCCCTCTCAGACCCTCAATCTCTCCCAACTTATTTTCAACGGCACCTACTCTAACTAAATATTCCCTCTTATTCCCACTTACAGTGTTGCATATCTCATCACACTTTCCCGTTACATTCTGTACTTCTGCCCTTGAACTAGCTATCTCTGACTTAATTTTCGTTATTTCCACATCTTGCTGGTTCTGATGGCCTTCCATTCCTTCTAGCCTACTTGTGATCCCAGCCTGATTCCCCTGCATTTCTGCCCTGATTTCCTCTCCCTGTTTGCTAATTTTCCCACTTAATTCCAGGTTCATACTCTCCATTCTACTATTAAGGACAGACTTATGGTCCCGTATTTCTTTGCTGAGACTCTCTATCCTTGTGTTCGTGGCCCTGTTGCTCTCCTGAATTTCCTTACTTACAAATTCCTTCACTTCTACTATCTGTTTGGTCACTGACTCTACCTTCTCATTTACAGAGCCTACCTGCTCCTTAATTTCCTTACTCATAGATTCTCCTTGCTTCTTAATCTCTTTTATTTCACTCAGTAGCATTTGGATCAAACTATCGTTCATAACCCCCCCATTTACATTTAAGTTACTACCTTCAGCGATCAGCTGCGACCCAGTAGTAACAATGGTAACATATGTTCCCACTGTCTTTTCCACATCTTCCTCACTGCCACTTCCCCCAGTTTCCTGATTACCTGACATTTTACTGTTTGATTTACACACAACCCTTGACCTTAATTCTAAATTGTCTGATGTGGACATACCCCTTAAAACAAAACAAATTACTGTGAACCCTAATACTCCTAAGGTGTCTATCGGCTGTGTGCATATGTGCCCTAATGATACCTGCTAGGTTTCCCTACTCTTGCCCCACGTTGAGGTGCCATGTTGTAACTTTTTACCAGCCCTTCTTGGGCGACTGATTTAAAACTTCCCAAAATCATCCTCCTATTTTTGATCGGAAGTACTTCATCATATACCACACAATTGAAATGGCAGGGTCGTGGAGTGTTGGACACACATTTGGTCAACCTAACTGGTATCATTTGGGCGTTCAACTATTAGGTGTAATTCCCTATAAAGAAAACTAATTATAACCTTCAAAATATGTGTATTAATATCAACTTTAAACATATGGCGGGGACTCTCGTCGAACAGACTATGGTTTACTATCTTCTCTCCTCGGCAATGACGAAAACATGTGACCCAAAATGAATGTTGGAATATAAAGATGTTTGTTACTCACTCATCGACGATCTAGCAGATAATCTACGAGACATGCTCGATAGATCAGTTCTCCCCAGCATTTCTAAGATTTTCCACACGTGGTTTGAGGTTAGAGATGTTTACTGGTTTACATAGCCACATCTCTGCGAGAGAAATGAATGTGCTTCCGTACCCAACTTGAATTGTGCTAACAGAGATAACATCGTTGTGATATGTAGCCGTTTCGAGTACATTCACAAGCCATGCTTTCAACAAAACTGTTTCTCCAAATAGGCCTACGCCAAATTACGAGAACGCGACCTTTCCAATCAGACGCTACAATAGAAGTGAAGCCCCGCTATACACGAAAATCCCACCTCTCATCTTGTAAACACATGTTTTCGTCTTTCTCCGCCAGGGTCATGATACCCTCCAACCCATACAAAATACACCAATAATCTCGAACCCATGTATATTTCTTACAACTCGTGGCGCGAAACTCTTCTCTGACGTCAGAACCTTACACAATTTACACAAAGCTTTCTTCAAGACAAGGGAAGTTATTCTCGGCCCAATCTAAATTTGGCCTAGAGTTTCCTGCTGTTGCAACATCTTGTAGCTTACCTACACAATCCGCTGTCTTGTATACTGACATCTCCCATACAAATTAAATGAAATATTCCTGACTGAGTCCCCGAGATACACAAGATATATATACACTAAATAAAATGAAATTCTACAACCTAAATGATGATGATGAACAAGAAAAGAAATGGTATGAACAAATTACCCTAACCTGACTTCTCTTGCAGTCAACCAAATAAGGGTTTGGGAACATTGTGACCGGAACAGTCACAAGTTGCTACGCTGCATAGGAGATGAAGGTCTGATCAGGTTATTTCACTTGGTGTGTAGGAGTTATGAGAGAGGTGAGGTACCCTCTGATTTCAAGAACAATGTTATCATCCCTACACCGAAGAAAGTGGGAGCTGACAGATGAGAAGATTACCATACAATCCGATTGATTACTCATGCTTCAAAGATCCTGTCAAGAATAATTTACAAGAGGATGGAAAGCCAGATAGAAACGGAGTTGGGTGAAGACCAGTTTGGTTTGAGGAGAAATGTAGGAATGAGGGAAGCTGTACTAAGCCTTAGGCTGATTTTGGAAGGTAGAATAAGGAAAGACAAGAGAACGTTCATGGCATTTGTAGACTTAGAAAAGGCTTTTGATAATGTTGATTGGACTAAATTGTTTGACATTTTGAAAACTCTTGGAATAAAGTACAGGGATAGGAGGGTGATCTACAATCTATACAGAAACCAGACAGCAGTCATTCGAGCTGAAGGACATGAGAGAGAAGCTGGTATTCAGAAAGGTGTAAGGCAAGGCTGCAACTTATCACCCATACTTTTCAATCTTTACATTGAACAAGCAATGAAGGAAATTGGAGAAAAACTTAAAGTGGGAGTGAAGATTCAAGGAGAAAAAATTTCAACTCTTAGATTTGCCGATAACATCGTCATCTTGGCCGAAACACCTGAGGACTTGAAAGAGTATTTGAATGGTATGGACTGCGTCTTGAGGAAAGAATTCATGATGAAAAATAATAAATGTAAAACAAAAATATTGGAATGCAGCCGAAATAAATCAGAAACCTCTATGGACATCAAATTGGCAGGTGAAAAGCTGAAGGAAATAGGAGACTTCTGTTACTTAAGAAGCAAAATAACCAGTGATGCACAAAGCAAGGAGGATATAAAAAGTAGGTTGGCTCAGGCAAGGAAAGCATTTCTACAGAAAAGTAATCTGTTGACATCGAATATAGATTTAGGTATTAGGAAGTCATTTTTGAAAGCCTTTGTCTGGAGCGTGGCACTCTATGGAAGTGAAACTTGGACTATTGGTGCAGCAGAAAAGAAGAAAATTGAGGCGTTTGAAATGTGGTGTTACAGGAGAATGATGAAGATCAGATGGGTAGATAGGGTGACAAACGAAGAGGTATTAAGACAAGTGGGAGAGGAGAGATGTTTCTGGCCACTGCTAATGAAGAGAAGAGATAGGTTGGTAGGACACAAACTAAGACACCCAGGAATAGCAAGCTTAGTTATGGATGGAAGGGTAGAGGACAAGAACTGTAGGGGTAGACCAAGGTTAGAATATGTTAAACAGATTGCCTCGGATGTAGGGTGTGGTAACTATGTAGAGATGAAACGATTAGCTTAGGACAGGGAGGCATGGAGGGCTGCATCAAACCAGTCAAAAGACTGAAGACTCAAACAACAACAACAACAACAAACACCACCTGACGGACATTCAGGGTGTTGAATCAATTTTGGGGACAAATGAGACAGTGTCTAACTTGTATTTAAATTTATTTTTTCTGAAGTATCTCCTAAATTGACTTATATCGAACGTTAGGACTGAGGAGATTTATTGGCCCATTAACCACCAGTAGACAGTTGCTCAATGTCTGATAAATCCACAGCAAGTCTTAATTTAATTTTGAATCTCCAAAGTAGGATAGACTTTTGGATACATTTTTATTTCTTGTTGGTTTATGAGCGGCCCTATAAATGGATACTCAGGGCTT
Source organism: Meconema thalassinum (assembly GCA_946902985.2). Taxonomy (NCBI): domain Eukaryota; kingdom Metazoa; phylum Arthropoda; class Insecta; order Orthoptera; family Tettigoniidae; genus Meconema; species Meconema thalassinum. The sequence continues at coordinate 416,933,613 of OX336389.2, forward strand.
CCATCCACTCACTCGTCCAAAAATAGTGAAATAGAGAGTGTTATTTTTTCAAAAAAGGTGAGTTTTTGTATGAAAAAGTGAGTAAATAGTGAGTAAATTTATAGTATTATTCGCATTTATGGCTGTATATCTGGTTGGTTCATAATTTTAACTTTTGTTGATATCTGTAGGCACAATTAGGGGGGGGGGGGGGGACGGGACGGGACTTGGGTGACTAAGTTCCCTAAAACCAACCATAGCCCCCCAGAAATGTGACAAAACTGTATTGAAATAGACAACATTTTTAAGAATGTTATCTGAAAAACAAATTAGCCCCCCAAAAATGTCAACCAAATTGTGTCTTATGTTAATATCTCTGAGTACCGGTACTGTTTGTGATTTTTCATGTAGTTAGATGACACTTGGAAATAATGGATAGGAAAATCAATGCAACACTCAAGAAATTTAAATCGTAAAACAAAAATATAAATGTGAACTTTTGTTAAAAAACGCTTGTTAAAATTTTCGGCGATCCATGCACGGCTCCGGTTGTGGTATTGCACTATGGAAGCTTTTCATGCTTTCTGGCTGCCTGACTCACTGCCGGCAGCATGCTCAGGCACAGGTGGCAGAAAAATTAACTACCCATTCATGGGTATAATTTGGGTCATTTCTAGCAATCTGATTGTGCATGAGACCATTTATAATGCAGAATATGACCAGTTTTGTAAAAAAAAGTGAGAATAGTGAGTAATTTTATCAAATAGTGAGAAAAGTGAGGCTGCTTTGAAAATAGTGAATAATAGTGAGAAAAGCGAGTCGCTGGAAGCCCTGAAGGATACTTGATGTTTTAAGATTGTTCTTTTCTTCTGATGTTGTTGATCTATGGTGTTGATTTAGATCTGGGGAAGGGTTGATCTACCCTGGTGCACATCTTATCCCTTTAACCACCCCCCTGAGACTACTTGAGATCTCGTACTCTCCGGCATGTTTTTATATTCGAACACAGATCTCAATCTTTTTTATTTTCCTAGTTATATGTCTTGGTTTATGGGCATGAATTGCGATGTTTTCGATGGGTCATCCAATTCATTCTCGGTTGACGAGGACAATATGTAGTGCTATGCTTTTAACTTTGTTTACAGAAAATGAATGATTTAAATTGTTAGCACTTATGGCACTGAAAATATCAAATGACCAAATCTGACCAGCCCCTCACTACCAACAGAGTATGTGAGATCATGTGTTTACATCTTAATTGCAAGAGAACAGGAGGTTGAGGAGGTCAACTAGGGGTGGAAAAAGGTGACCAGTTTGAGGAGAGTGGGTCTTATTAAGAATTATTTGACCAAGCAGGGAGAGGTTTAGAGCTTCAAGGGGTTGGGGTGTGAATTGAAGTGACGGGCTCAATAAAAGTAGTTTAATCTGTTCTTGTGTACATGGGTGAAGATGGGTGGGAGGTGATTGACGATTGTGGTGTTTGGTAAGGAGTATCAACTTTGCAGTTTTTACTGTGTGTCTGTAGACCCTACTTCATTTGCAGTAGTTAGTGGGTAAAAACTGGTGCTGAGAAATCCACTGCAAGGCTGTTAGGAACCACGAGCAGTGTCAATATACTATGATAGTGCATCTTTCTTCTACTGAAAAAATAGCTGCCAAGGTTTTCAAATTGAAATATTTTGTTCCACAAAGGAAACAGGAAATTTACTACTACTATTGAATGTAAGCTACACTATTGACATTAATCAAAGAGACTTGAAAAATCTCAGCCAGTGTCTTGGTACGGTGTAGCATGCCAAATGATGATCCCAATAATACACCGAGGCAAAACACTGGCAAACCAGATAGAGATAGCCGGACAATTTGAAATTTTCAAGTATCTTTGAAAACTGATTTTATTAGAATCGAAGACAATAAATTAATGTAAGCATACTTTGTTTTAAATATATAAAAGAAAGAGAGAAAAGACAGTGGAGTTGGGATGAAAGAGCAATAAACATAAAATAATTCTGAAGAGAATTATTCATTCCTACTCCTGGCCAGAGACAGAGTGCATATGGACTCACTCCATAATTCATGCTAAGTGAATGATATCTCTCTTGACTTCTCATATGCTTGATTAGGACACATGCATGTCAGAAGGATGCACTTCTCACCTTATCACAGGAGTGCTGAAAATTTGCAGTAGTCTCCTACCATGTGACATGAAATCATTGCGCAATTCTCTCCCTCCCTTGTTTTTTTGTATTATCTCAGCAAGGGATCATTCAATCCATATACTATTGGGCTAAAAGGTTTCATATTTTAATTTACAAAGTAAACAAATCATTTTTAAGAAAAGATAAAAAATTGATTGCGGGCTTCCTCTTAACTCCGTGTCCTTTAGGATTACATAAATAATTTGTGGTCTAGTTTATTGTAGGGATGCCTTCTACTTAAATACCAATTTTCATGTCATTCACTCGAGTACTTCGGACGTTAACCCATAACAAATGACAAAAGACAAAAATTAAATTAAGGGTATTTTTAGTCATTATACACCTCATCTTAGTCCGTGTGTACAGCCGTGTCATCTATTAAATCCATCATGTCCGAGGCTCGTTTCATTTTTGAAAGCATTTGGTTTCATCCACTACTGGCTTGCTGGGCCTATCGTAGCTTCACCAGGGCCCCGTTAGCCGTCACTTTTCAGGGTTCCTGTAGGAACTTCCCAGCTACCGTAACGGTCCCGGGGCACATGAAGTCCCCACTGTACTTCGCCCCTACAGGCGATCCCCTACTTTGTGCCGTTGCCCGTCTCCCACGACGTGGACGAGGGGTTGGACTTATGGTCGACTATATACTGTATGAGAAAGAACTAAATAAGAACATCACGGTCATCAAGGTTATACCATCGGAGAACCTGGATAGCGACCATCCATTGCTGGTAATGAACCTGAGAGGGAGTAAGGAGAAGAAAGGGACTGAGAACCAGGAAAGACGTATAAGGATATGGAAACTGAAAGAAGGAGATAGAAGGGTCGAGTACCTCAAAATCGTAAAGGAAGTAATTCCAACAGATGAAGAAAGAGGGGTGGAAGAGGAATGGGCTAGATTTAAGAAGACACTAGTAGGTGCAGCAGAAGCAGTATGTGGGAGGACAAGTAGTAAGAAGAGGTGGAAGGAAACACCACGGTGGAATGAGAAGACAAAAGATATAGTAAGGAAAAAGAATAAAGCCTTTAGGAGGTGGTATCAAAATAGGACGGTAGAGACAAGGGAAGAGTACCAGGAAAGAAAGAAGAAGGCGAAGAGAGTAGTGGCTGAGGAGAGAAGAAAGAGGATGGAAGAGTGGACAAAGATGATGAAGGAGGATAGTGAAGGTACAAAAAAGGTCCTGTATGGGATGATAAAAAATAAGAGGCGGAAGGATCCTACGGATTATCTTAGAATGGTGAACAAAAGGGGACAAGAGATAGAAAATAGGGAAGAACTGCAGAAAATGTGGAAAGAATATTTTGAAGAACTTCTGAACCCAAATGGAAAAGATGGTGAGGAGGAAGAAATCGGGGAAGAGGAAGATGAACTGCAAACAGAAAAGGACTTAACATGGAAAGAAGTGGAAGATGCAGTGAACAAAATGAAAGGAGGGAAGGCACCGGGTGTGGATGAGTTGAGTGTGGAGATGGTGAGAGCAGCAGGAGAGGTGGGGATACAGTGGTTGTACCGAGTGATGAGGACAGCATGGAAGGAAAGGAAGACCCCAGAGGACTGGAAAAAAGGAATACCTGTCCCGATCTTCAAGAAAGGTAGAAGAACAGATTGCAGAAACTATCGGGGAATAACACTGATGAGTCATTGTGCAAAGATCTTCGAGAAAGTTTTGGAAAAGAAAATTAGGACAAGGATAGAAGGAGGGATGAGGGAAGAACAACATGGCTTCAGAGCAGGAAGGTCCACGGTGGATTTGATTTTTGCTGTAAGGCAGTTACAAGAACAGCACTATGAGTATGGAACAGATCTACTGATGGCCTTCCTGGACATTGAGAAAGCATATGACAGTGTATGCAGAAACAAAGTATGGAAGTCCCTGGAGGGTAGAGGAGTAGAGAAATGGACTATAAAGAGGATAAAGGAGATGTACAAGGGAAGCGTGAGCTGTGTGAAAGTGGGAGGAGAGAGATCAGATTGGTTGGAACAGAGAAACGGCCTGAAACAAGGAAGTGCACTGTCACCGTTACTTTTCATTGTGGTGATGGATGACATAATGACCCGAGTGGCACAAGTAATTGGGGAAGGAAAGATGAAAGCAATGGCGTTTGCAGATGATTTGGGGAAACAAGGAGGAGAAGGTACAGGAACAGTTGGACGTGTGGGAAAGAATAATACAAGGATATGGAATGAAATTTAGCATAAATAAGAGTGAGATGGTGATCACAACAAGGAAGAAGGAAAGAACCACAACGGGAATAACAATTGGTGGGGAACAGCTGAAGAAAGTGGAGAGTTTCAAGTATCTGGGAAGCCTGATACAAGATAATGGAAGAAACGATAGAGAAATAAATGAGCGGGGTAGGTAGGCAGAAGCATTTCGGAGGAGTGTGAGAAGCATGTTATGGAGCAAGGATGTCCCTCAGAACAGCAAAAAGATCATATATCGGACGTACTATGTCCCTATCCTGACGTATGCTTCGGAGACCTGGGTTACGAAAGGAAGGGAGAAGAGCAAAATACAGGCCAGTGAGATGAGGTTCTTGAGAAGCAGTATTGGAGCTACAAAGATGGACAGAACAAGAAATGAGAGGACCAGAGAATTAATGAAGGAGGAACCATAACAGGATGGTATAGAGAAATCTAGACTTAGATGTTATGGACATGTAAAATGCATGGAGGAGAAGAGGGTACTCAGGAGGATACACGAGACGAAGTGGGAAGGAAAGAGACCGAGAGGGAGACCAAGAGAAAGGTGGCTGAAAGGGGTGGAACAAAGCGTGAAGAGAGGAGAAGACTGGACAAGGGTGGAGGCTGAGAGATGGTGGGAAGACAGAAGACGTTGGAGAGGCTTGTGTTCCAAACAGACCCGGCCAGTGGCTGGAAACTGTGCAAGATGATGATGATACACCTCATATGGGATTAAAACAAAGTTATAATCAAAAAAGAAAATTGTAGGCAGTAAGATTGTTTACAGACGTAACTCTGCATATGCTGGGATTTGTTGTGAAAAGCGACAGCTATTCAAGGATGCATATTAAGCATTCTACTGAAGCATTTTAGGATTCTTTAGTGCAAAAATATGACCTTGTAAACTGTTCTCAAGATAAAAGACAAAAATAATCTAAGTGCTTTCAACTGTAACTTTGGCATAAAAAGGAAGGAGTGCACTAGAAATAAATATTGTTTCCACGCATGGGTAGACAGAGAAGTAAAATTATTTGAAAAAGTTGGGGAACTTGGATTTAGAAAACAGGTTCATCAGAACAAGAAGACCAAGGAAACTGTTGAGTGGGAGTGGAGATAAAAACAAATGCAAGCATATCCACATCCAGCTGTCAGTAGAAGAGAATAGCTAGAAGAACTTGTACTGGCTGCTGAGGTTGATGTCAAAGTCTGTAATTTCTTGAGTGAAATATTAGCACTGAAGTGTTTTGTATGTGGAACTATACCTAAAACCATGAATGACATTCAGTTAAGGTCACAAATAGAGAATGTAAGCCATTTTGCATTCGGTCTTTCACCCTTGCATGCCTTCTACATACTGTATACTGACATGATGCAAAAGCATGGCATATTAGAAAGCCTGCTGATAAAGTCAAAGTTGCTATCAAGAAGCAGCAGAGTGTCACATGAATTTGCTCTGAAATGGGTCTGATTGCTGATCAGTCTAAATGTCGAAGAGTAGGCATTTCCAATGAAGGGAGTACTCCCCAAAGATTCTTTTGTGACCCACTTAAATTAGCTGAAATTATCAGTGAATAAGTGAATCAATTGCTGAAAAGGTAGGACTCCAGATTTCTATTCAGAAGGCAAAATATATGACAAACATCTGCGATGGACCTGAATGGATGATCACTAATCTTGGAAAAATAGGTCAAGTCACAAATTTCAGAGATCTCGGTGAAGTCATCCAGAGAGATAGATAGATAATGCCTTTATTGGTGGCGAAGTTAGGGCTCAAGGCCCTCTCTTACACTTAACCACTAGATGAGTATACATCTACATGACTTATAATTACAAATACCAATAGCACAAATAATATTAATAGCAATAAGAATAGTGATAATATGAATAATGGTAGAATCATTAATTTGATAAATGCACAAAGTAAAGTACCCTTAAATGACGTAACTACAGTAATCCGATCATTCATCTCATTCATCCATTCGTTCATTCAACATTTATCCCGGAAGTCAGCGGGATCCACCCAGCAAATACTCGCAGCAAGCCACTTTAAATTTGCGATGAGAGGGATTGTCTCTAATGTTCACAGGTAGCAAATTCCATGACCTGGACGCAGAGATTATGAACGAGCGGTTGTAAACAGCAGTACGGTTTATAGGTATGGCAAGAGAGGAGCCAGATCTCGTATTGTGGTCATGATAGGACGAGAGGTAAGAAAACGGTGAAACAAGATAGTTAGGGGTATTAGTGGAAAGTATTTTGTGCAGTAGTGATAGTATGTGGAGTTCACGACGCTGGTGCACTCGAAGCCACGACAGCTCCTTATAATAGGGTGATATATGATCATCATATCGCAGGCCAAAGATATATCTTACACAGTTGTTGAGGCACCGGTCCAGTTTCTTGTTACTGTCGCAGGTTATTTCAGTCAACACAATGTCACAGTAGTCAAATATAGGTAGTATCAGAGAGCGAATTAGTTGTACTTTAAGTCGAACAGAGAATACATTACCGAACCGTTTCAGAGGATATAAGCATTTGTGTACTTTATTACATGTGCTTATCACCTGTTTAGTCCAATTTAAGGTCTCAGTCATAATAATTCCTAAGTTTGTCACTGAAGTCGAGTAGGGTATGATTTTATTGTTTAAAATTATTGGAGAGATGTCACGTTGCTTGAGGGAATATAAGTTTTTACTGGTACCGATAATAATCACTTGAGTTTTATTTGGGTTTATTAATAAACTGTTTTTATAAGCATAGTCACTAAGCTGTTGTAGGTCAGAATTTATTTTAATGATTGCATTATTGATATCACTCGGTTTTGAATGATAGTAGATCTGTACATCATCTGCATACACTTGCAATTTGCAGAAATTAAGGGCTTTTGATATGTCATTTATTTGGATGATAAATAACAGTGGCCCAAGAACCGAACCCTGAGGGACACCGAGGGTCTTACATTGCCATCCCGAACTCACATTTCCCACTATCACGCGTTGCCGGCGATTTTCAAGGTAAGAGGAAAAGAACCGGAGTGACACACTATTGAAATTTAGTTCTCGAAGTTTCTGCAGTAGCAACTGAGGGTTGACGGTGTCAAAGGCACTACTGAGATCTAATAATGTCAGTACAGTCACGTCCCGTTGGTCCATTGCACATCTGATATCATCTGTCAGTCGTAGTAAAGCTGTCGCAGTGCTATGCCTCTTTCTGAAGCCGGATTGGAAGGGGTTGAGTAGGGAATGCTTTGTAAGGTATTCAGTAACTTGTGTATGAACTAGACGTTCAAGTACCTTGGATAATGGTGGTAGGATGGATACTGGACGATAATCTGAAGGAGAATCAAACTTGGAGCTCTTCGGGATAGGTCTAATTAGTGCATCTTTCCAAACATCTAGGAACACTCCGTTTGTCAGGCAGTAGTTAAATATATGAGTTAGTATTGGCAGAACAGCTCCCAAGACATGCTTAATCAGTGATATAGGAATGTCATCATTACCTGTGGTATTGGATGAATTAAAAGTAAATCACACCTTTAACTTCATTCGAGCTGATATTTCTAAGAGAGAATTGCTCAAACACAGACTGCTGTTGTAACAAGGGTACCGGTAGTGAACTATTAGGGAAGGAGGTAGAGGCTACTTTTGGCCGTGCGAAGTGATCATTTAGAGCCTCTAGCGATATGCTTGGTACATGTTGTTCAACTGTCTTACCTATCCCTAACGCACGTAATTTACTCCATTTTTGTCTAGGGCTGTTGGTTTTCATCAGTTCATGAAAGTATTTATATTTAGAATTTCTAATTAGCTGCTTGGTTCTGTTTCTCAGAATTCTATATCTCTCAAAATCAACTGCATCATGTGTCTGTCTGTATAGTCTGTATAGTTTGTCACGACTGGCCATAGCAGATCTTACTTCAGCCGTTAGCCACGCAGATGAAGAGCGGGTAATTCTTACCCGTTTCTTTGGTGCATGTTTGTCAAATATTTCTAGTACCATTAAATTGAATGTATTTACTTTAGAATTTATGTTCTGAGAATTACGTATATTATCCCAAGGCAAGTTATATGCATCATAGCGTAGTTTATTCTGGTCAATATGTCGTAAGTCTCGTATTGTAATGTAGCGTGGTTTATACTTAGGTATTCGTATAGAATAACATACGTATAAGAGATCATGTGAAGAGATACCAGGAGCAGGGATCTGTCCGTTTTTAATTACTTTCTGAGGTTGATTTGTCACAAGAAGATCAATTAAGGTATGGCTCGAATGGTCAGAGTAATGAACATGATTAGTAGCGTTCAGGGGTAAAACCGTCATGTTTGTGGCGAGAAATAAATTCAGTAGGCTGTTAGCTTCACCAGTCTGCTTTAAGAGATCAGTGTTAAAATCACCCATGATTATAATGTCGTCGTATGCCGATGCAAGACCTGCTAATGCATCTTCAAAATCAGCAGTCTGTCTTATTTTAGGTGGCTTGTATACAATCCCTATTAATATCTTTTTATGGCAGTCTAATTCTACAAACATAAATTCTGGTCGCAGTAAAAGTGTTGGGTCGGAAGTGGAAATTATCTTACATTTTAGGTCGTTTCTGTAATAAATTAGAAGCCCACCACCTATTTTGTCAATACGGTCATGGCGTAATATAGAGTATCCATCAAGGTTAGCTGCCGATGACGGCAGGTCTTTACGCATCCAACTTTCACTGATTCCAATAATATGTACATTGTTTACTTCAAAAATAGCCTGTATCTCCTCCAGATGTGCTAATAATGACTGTCCATTTAGATGGCAACATTGTAACGACCGCGGGTGGTTACTAAGCTGCTCTTGCAACACAAGTCCCGTTGAAGGTGGAAGGGACGGGAGAGAAGGGGTGGGCGAGGTGAGTGGAGAGGAATGCAGGTCAATGGTATTGCCGTTGTCCTGGTCAACAAACATATGAAAGTATGCAGTGGGAAATAAAATTAAGTAAGAAGTAAAATGAGCTTACCTGAGCAACCTGGTGAGCAGATCCACTGACTTTCACAAGCACACACATACACACACACAAATATAAGCTAATTACTATACACATAATCTATTTCCAAGGTTCACTTGTTCATCCTACTCCCTGCCATGTTATTCAACTGCATCATCGTGCATATTTGAATTTTGCTTCCATCCTCCCTTAAAACACAAATACGTCCATCTTGAGTCCAGCATTTCTGCAGTCCCCATATGTCCCGTGCCTGATTTAATATAGTTTTTCTAACACTTGTGAGTGACTCAGTTAGCATGAGCCCACTGCCCTTAAAAGCTTGCTTCGCACGCCACACACGATCTCGATCATGATACCGAAGGAACTTAATAATAATCGGTCGATTTCCATGCGAGACCACCTCAGCAGACGTTCGATTTCGGCGGCCCAGCCTGTGGCAGCGATCCACATCAAGCAGTGAGATATCAATTGAAAGTTTATTTTTCAGTGTCTCGAGGGCTTTGTTGTAGACGTCCTCAGACGGCTGCTCAGGGACCCCATGCAACAAGAGGCAGTTTCGGCGACTGTACTGTTCAGCCTCATCCAATACCTCGTCTTGTTTATGAAGCCGGTTTTCCAGTTCCTTCAACTCCCCTTTAAGCCTGGAGATGTCATCACTGGCCTGTTTCTTGAACGCCTGGAACTCATCGCCAAGCGCTTGGAGCACGTTTGGTGGGTTGGCGGCACTGACAGCTGAATCAAGACGAGCTTGATATTCTTTCAAGGAATCTTCGAAAGCCGATATCTTCCTAGCTACTTCCTTTAGAGACATCGCGTTTACTTTTTAGTGAAGAGGATGCCTAATAATATAACTTAGTTCACACGAATCAGCACTTTCTGCAACTTAACTTTCTATTTAAGAAGGGTGAAGCAAGAGCAACTTCACTCAACCGTCACACTTGCCGCCATCTTAGATCTTCTCCAGCAGAATGGATTAGAAGAGAAAGCAATTAATGTTAGGATGAGGAAGTTAGACCAGGCATACCAAATGACAAAAAGTCTCTGAGTATAGGGGCCAAGTTCCAACACTATACCACAGTTGTAAAATCTGAGGGATTATATGCGTCCAAAACTTTGACCATGAAAAGTAAAGGCCAAGCTGATCAACTGGAAAAGAGAGAGCGCAGGCTATTAAGAAAAATCCTAGGTAATAGATGGGTTGATGGATAGTGGCCAATGAGAGCAAATGAGGACTTGTACAACAAAATAGACCCTATTACAGCATCAATTAAGTAGAGACGGCTACTATTTTACAGTCACCTCTTGAGGATGACTGATGATCGATTAACGAAAAGAATGTGGAGTTTCATTAAATCTAAGGCAACAAGGCCGAGATGATTCGAGGAATGCGAAAAAGATCTCAGGCAAATTGGTATTCCAGACCGAGAAATTCCCGAGAGGAACACATTCAGAAGATTGGTGAACAACTACCGAGGTTTTAAAATGGTATCAACTTCCGGAAGACGGAGAGGACCTTTGTCCGAAGAACATAAGCAGGCACTCGTCGCTGGGGTCAGAAGATACTGGCAGGAAATCAAAGCCGGAACAATAACAAGACCTAGACACTAAAGTGAAGTTGGTTATTACCACGCAGTCCATAGAGGCGCAACTCAATGTACCCTATAAAAGAAGAAAAAGAAAAAATACAAGATTTGCTGTGATTCTGCATGCCATATCAACTAGATTCCCTGTTGATGTAGATGAATTTGATATACAGTATTCACTGCAGAGACATATCTTGAGTTAGGAGGTGTGGGCAGATAATCTTGATGTTCAACCCCTTAAAACAACAATCTCCACCACTATGTTGAGTTATATCCATGGTACTTCCTATCATCTTCCATGCACAAGATTCTAATAAATACAGGGAGAATCGAATATGCCATCCTGCCAAAAATCTATATAGGAAAACACAACAAGGAGGATTGCAATCAATCAATGGACAATAAGTAAAATCAGTGAAAAATGCATAACAGAAATGCATTAGATGGTACATGAAAAGGGACATCCAAGAAAATAATCTTGAAAAACAGCATTCGAGATGCATTAAACATACTTGTGTTAAGTTCTGATCCAGAAATAACAAATGCTTCTTCGTTTTTGCATTAAAAAAAAAAACGAGCCTCTGCCACTTGAAGTTCAACAGCTGCTTCAGGAACCGAAAGTTCTTGATGGAACTCAACGAATACTTGCTGGGGGTTAGGGGGATGGGAGGATGATTTGCTAATTATGGCAATGAGAATGATATCGAGGAACACTGAGTAAAGGTAAAGACTAAAAGACATCTTGTGTTACCGTACTTTATATTTGTAAAATATTTTACAATTAATTTTGCTCATAATTCTCCACGTAAAGCTTTCAAAAGCTCAAAAATCTTAAATTGTGTTCATATATTTGTATTGTTTGTCTGTAAACAAGTGGCATTAAAAGAGAAAGTAGAGGTTTATTGTTAAATCTTGAGCCATGGTTGTAACACTGACTTTGATGTGTTGGATTTTCACCTGTTATTTTTAACAGTGCCAAAAATCAAATACTGGGCTCCATTTTCTATACATTCTCTAATGTGGGGTCATGATGTTAATCAGATAATGTATTGGTATCTAACGTCTTACTGACTAGGAAATGAGCATACATGTATTCGCTGACAACTAAGGCCACTGTGCTCGGACAGCACAAGATAAGCAGCATCCCAGCATTTGTATGGAGTAAAAATGGGGAAACCACGGAAAACCACTTCTAGGATGGCTGAGGTGGGAATCAAACCCACCTCTTCTCAGTTCTACTTCACGAGGCTGAGTGTGCCCTGTTTCAGCCCTCAGACTAGAATTAAATTTCTTGACAAAGCTAAGAATCAAACCCGGACCTCTGCAGTGACAGCCTAGAGCAGGGGTCTCGAAACTACGGTCCACGAGCACCACCAATCTGGCTCGCGGATCCGGCCCGCCATAGCTTATTTTGATTAGGCTACATTGTGATATTTACAATGTACCGGTAAGTAAATCATTGAAGTGATAGAAGCCATTTTTCAGTGTTGCCAAATTCTATTTAAGAAAGCTTTCCAGTCGGTCAACACAAATTGTGCCCAATTACATTAGGTAGGAAACAACTACGGTATTTACATACCCTAACCGGGAAAAAAACGAGATATTATTACTTATTATTACAAATTATTATTTGCATTTATGTGTAATTCATAAACATTGTATACTAATTAGCCTAAGTGAACAGGACCTGCAATGAACGCTTGACGTTCGAAACATGTCATCCCGAGGCGATAGGTGCAATAACCACTTAAGTCGAATGAACTTGTATAATCCTCAATGTGTTCTTTATCTACCATTCAAATATTATTTCTTTATGCCAACGCTAGAAGGCAGGAGCTGTGTAGCAAGTCGTTTTTCCGGCAAACAGCTGGGCTGACTTCGGCGCTTCAACACAACGGGTTTTCTTTGAAGTTAACACTAATGTTCTTTATTTTCTTGTTGTTTGAGTCTTCAGTCTTTTGACTGGTTTGATGCAGCTGTCCATGCCTCCCTGTCCTGAGCTAATCATTTCATCTCTACATAACTACCACACCCTACATCTGAGGCAATCTGTTTAACATATTCTAACCTTGGTCTACCCCTACAGTTCTTGTCCTCGACCCTTCCTTCCATAACTAAACTTGCTATTCCTGGGTGTCTTAGTATGTGTCCTACCAACCTATCTCTTCTCTTCATTAGCAGTCGCCAGAAACATCTCTCCTCTCCCACTCGTCTTAATACCTCTATGTTTGTAACCCTATCTACCCATCTGATCATCATTCTCCTGTAACACCACATTTCAAATGCTTCTATTCTCCTCTTTTCTGCTGCACCAATAGTCCAAGTTTCACTTCCATAGAGCGCCACGCTCCAGACAAAGGCTTTCAAAAATGACTTCCTAATACCTAAATCTATATTCGATGTCAGCAGATTCCTTTTTTGTAGAAAAGCTTTCTTTGCCTGAGCCAACCTACTTTTTATATCCTCTTTGCTTCGTCCATCACTGGTTATTCTACTTCCTAAGTAACAGAAGTCTTCTACTTCCTTCAGCTTTTCACCTGTCAATTTGATCTCCATAGAGGTTTCTGATTTATTTCGGCTGCATTCCAGTATTTTTGTTTTACATTTATTAATTTTCATCATGAATTCTTTCTGTAAGACGGAGTTCATACCATTCAAAAACTCATTCAAATCCTCAGGCTTGTCGGCCAAGATGACGATGTCATCAGCAAATCTCAGAGTTGAAATTATTTCTCCTTGAATCTTCACTCCCACTTTAAATTTTTCTCTAATTTCCTTCATTGCTTGTTCAATGTAAAGATTGAAAAGTATGGGTGATAAGTTGCAGCCTTGCCTTACACCTTTCTGAATACCAGCTTCTCTCTCATGTCCTTCAACTCGAATGACTGCTGTCTGGTTTCTGTATAGATTGTATATCACCCTCCTATCTCTGTACTTTATTCCAATCGATTTCAAAATGTCAAACAATTTAGTCCAATCAACGTTATCAAAAGCCTTTTCTAAGTCTACAAAAGCCATGAATGTTCTCTTATCTTTCCTTATTCTAACTTCCAAAATCAGCCTAAGACTTAGTACAGCTTCCCTTGTTCCTACATTTCTCCTGAAACCAAACTGGTCTTCACCCAACTCCGTTTCTATCTGGCTTTCAATCCTCTTGTAAATTATCCTAGACAGGATCTTTGAATCATGAGTAATCAAGCTGATTGTACGGTAATCTTCACATCTGACAGCTCCCACTTTCTTTGGTATAGGGATGATTACATTCTTCTTGAAATTAGGGGGTACCTCACCTGTCTCATAAATCCTACACACCAAGTGAAATAACCTGATCAGACCTTCATCTCCTATGCAGCGTAGCAACTCAATCGGTATATCATCTATGCCTGGTGCTTTGTTCCTGCTTAAGTCTTCCAAAGCTCTATCAAATTCTGATCTCAATATCAAATCTCCTTTCGCATCCTCATCAATTTCCTCCTCCCTTTCCATTACATGATTCTCAATCTCCTTTCCCTTATACAAACTCTCTATGTAAGCTTTCCATCTCTCAACCTTTTCTTCCCTATCTGTTAGAGGCTTTCCATTTGTCCTTAATATTACAGCACTTAGTCTTCTTTTCCCCAAAAGTATTCTTAATCCTTCGATAAGCTGTGTCTACTTTACCTAATTTCAGACAATTTTCTATACCTGCACATTTCTCTTTCAACCATTCTTCTTTCGCTTCCTTGCACTTCTTGTTAACCTCATTTCTCAGACATCTGTATTCTGCTTTCCCCTTCTCATCTCTTACATTCTTGTGTTTCCGCCTTTCATCCATCAATTCTAGTATATCCTGAGTGATCCACGGTTTTCTACCTATTCTTTCTTTCCTACCAATGTTTTCTTCTGCGGATTTTGTTATTTCATTCTTCAAAAGTGCCCATTCGTCTGCAATTGAAGTTTGTTTAGGGTTTTTCATTAGTCCTTCCTTTATACTCTTCTTGAATCTTTCGTTTACATCCTTCTCTTTCAGTCTGTCCATTGCCCACCTTTTTGGCTTTTGACTTTTCTTCAGTTTCTTCAACTTTAATCTGCATTTCATTACGACCAGATTGTGGTCAGAGTTTATGTCAGCACCAGGATATGCTTTACAATCCAAAATCTGGTTTCGAAACCTCTGCTTGACCATAATGAAGTCGATTTGGTAACGCCCTGTATCTCCTGGTCTCATCCATGTGTATGTTCTTCTATTGTGGTTATTGAATAAGGTGTTAGCTATGACCAACTCATGCTCGGTGCAGAATTCTACCAGCCTGCTTCCTCGATCATTCCTTTCACCTAATCCGAAATCTCCTACTATTTTCCCTTCTCTCCCTTTTCCTACCACAGCATTCCAATCTCCCATTACTATAACATTTTCATCACCCTTGATATACCTCAGAATTTCGTCTATTTCTTCGTAGACCTTTTCAACTTCCTCATCATCAGCTTGAATGGCAGGCATATAAACTTGTACCACTGTGGGGTTTGCCTGTTTCTCTATCGGGCGCGTCCCAGGTGGCGGATAGGGGGGCTCGCCGGACTTGTCCGGAGGGTTTGAGGGAAATAAAATACCTCTCGCGGACCAAAAACAGGCCCCTCGCCAGGGTTATGGTGAAGCTACGTTAGGCCTAGCAAGCCAGTAGTGGATATGAAACTGCTTTTAAAACGGGAACGGGTCTCGGAAAGGACAGATCTAAAGGAGGCAGACCTGGCTATGGAAATGGACTACGAATCGGAACTTTGAATATAACTTCATTGACGGGAAGAGTGGAGGAGGTTGTGGATATGATGGAGAGGAGAAAACTGGATGTACTCGGACTGGCAGAGACCAGATGGAGAGGGGAAGGAAGAAAAGAACTGAGAAATGGCTTGCAGCTATACTGGATAGGAAATGAGGAGGGGAAGAGAAATGGAGTGGGAATGGTGGTGAGAGAAGGGCTGAGAGAGGAAGTAAAGAGGGTAAGTGATAGAATAATTAGAGCCAGAATCACTGTGAAAGGTAGAAACCTGGACATTCTGCAAGTCTATACACCACAGGTGGGATGCACAGAAGACGAGAAGGACGAGTTTGAAGAGGAGTTGCAGAAGCAGTTAGTGGGGAGAGACCTGATAGTCATGGGAGACCTAAATGCCCATGTCAGAACTGATAGAAGAGGTTTTGAGGAAGTGATTGGCGGTGAAGGATGGGGAAACAGGAATAAGGAAGGAGAGAGATTGTTGGAACTGTGCAAGATAAATGGGCTAATGGTTGAAAACACATGGTACAAGAAGAGAGAGAGCCATAAAATTACTTGGTACAGCAGGGATTTGACTAGGAAATCAGTGGTGGACTATATTCTATGCGGGAAGGAGACAAAGAAGAGTATCACGGATATAAGGGTAATACCTTCAGAAGCCCTGGACAGTGACCACCGTCTGCTGGTCGCCAAGGTGAGAGGACTGAAGGAAAAGAGGAGAACCGAGAACCAAGAAAGAAGAATAAGGACATGGAAGCTGAAGGAGGATGGAAATAAGGAGAAGTTCCAGATATTAGTGAGGAACAAATTACCGAAGGATGATCCGAAAACAGGTGAAGAAGAATGGAATAGGTTCAAGGACGTGTTGGTAGAAGCAGCGGAAGTCGTGTGTGGCAGAACTAGTGGAAAGAAAAGGTGGAAGGAAACACCATGGTGGAACCCCAGAACTAAGGAAGCAGTGAAAAAGAAAAATGAAGCATTCAGGAAATGGTTCCAACAGAGGACAGACAGAACAAGAGAAGAATACCAAGAGCGGAAGAAAGAAGCAGGAGAAGTAGTGAAGGAAGAGAAAAAGAAATGGCTGGAGAAATGGACAGAAATGATGGAGGAGGACTGTGATGGCAGTAAGAAAGTGTTGTATGGAATGATAAAGGCAAAGAGAAGAGATACAGGGGAAAATGTCAGAATGGTGGACAGGAATGGAAAGGAGGTCGAAAATATGGAAGAAGTAAAGGTTATCTGGAGAGAATACTTCAAGGAACTCCTAAATCCAACTAAAACCAGCGTAGTGGACATTGTGGAGGAAGAAACAGACGGTGACCAAGACATTTCAGAGAAGGAATTGACATGGAAAGAAGTGGAGGAAGCATTAAAGAAGATGAAAGGGGGAAAGGCACCGGGAATAGACGAAGTGAGTGTGGAGATGGTGAGAGCAGCAGGGGTGATAGGAACACAGTGGCTCTTTCGAGTAATGAAAGTGATATGGAGGGAGAAGAAAATACCAGAGGACTGGAAAAGAGGGATAATAATACCCATATTTAAAAAGGGAAGTAGGAAGGAATGCAAGAACTACAGGGGAATTACACTCATGTGCCACTGCGCCAAAATATTT
Organism: Meconema thalassinum; assembly: GCA_946902985.2. Taxonomy (NCBI): domain Eukaryota; kingdom Metazoa; phylum Arthropoda; class Insecta; order Orthoptera; family Tettigoniidae; genus Meconema; species Meconema thalassinum. The sequence continues at coordinate 416,950,905 of OX336389.2, forward strand.
GAGAAGGTACTGGAGAGAAGAATTCGGACAGAAGTTGAAGATGGGCTGAGGGAAGAACAGTATGGATTCAGGCCAGGAAGGTCAACAGTTGACCTCATCTTTGCAGTAAGACAGCTACAAGAACACCATTATGAATATGGGAAAGATCTGGTGATGACCTTCTTGGATATTGAGAAAGCATATGATAGTATTAATAGAAACAAGGTATGGGAAGCAATGAGAGCAAAAGCAGTGAACAAGGAGACAGTGGCAAGAGTGAAAGCAATGTACGAGGGAAGCAAAAGCTGTGTAAAGGTGGGAAGAGAGAGAACGGAATGGTTTCAACTGGAGAGTGGTCTGAAACAGGGAAGTGCCCTCTCACCCCTGTTATTTATAGTGGTGATGGATGAAATCATACGAAAAGTGGTAAATAGCATTGGGGAAAGGAAAATGAAGGCAATGTTGTTTGCTGATGACCTTCTGGTATGGGGAGAGGATGAGGAAGAAGTACAAGAGCAATTAGATGAGTGGGAGAAGGTAGTGTTATCATATGGGATGAAGTTCTCAGCACAAAAGAGTGAAGTGGTCATCACAACGAGGAAGAACAGACTGGATATGGGCATAACACTTGGAGGACAGCAGTTGCAGAAAGTAGAATGCTTCAAGTACTTGGGAAGCATAATTGAAGAAAAGGGAGGCAATAGGATGGAAATAAATGAGAGGGGAAGGTGCGCAGATGGATTTTTCAAGAGTGTTAGGGGGATGATATGGAATAAAGATGTACCACAAAAATGTAAAGGAATCATCTACAAGACCTACTTTGTGCCAATTTTGACATATGGTTCAGAAACATGGGTGATGAAGGAAAGGGACAAGAATAAAATACGAGCAGTGGAGATGAAGTTCCAGAGGAGTAGGGTAGGAGTGACAAGAATGGACAGAGTAAGGAATGAGAGAGTCAGGGAGATGGTAAGAGAGGAACCATTGCAAAATAGAATAGAGCGATCTAGGCTACAATGGTATGGACATGTGAGGAGGATGGAAGAGGAGAGGATACCGAAGAAGATGTTTGGAATGGAAATGACGGGAAGGAGGCCAAGGGGAAGACCAAGGGACAGATGGACAAAAGGAGTTAAGAAGAGTGTGGAGGAAAGAGGAGTGTGCTGGGACACAGTAAATGACGAGAGATGGTGGATGGACAGGAAACGATGGAGAGGCTTATGTTCCAAGCAGACCCGACCAGCGGTTGGAAACTGCTCAAGATGATGATGATGACCACTGTGGTGCAGGTAGGTTTAGTATTGATTTTTGCTACAATAATCCGTTCACTATATTGTTCATAATATTCCACCCGCTCTCCAAGTTTCCTACTCAATATGAGGCCAACCCCTGCTTGGCCATTGTTTGATTTAGTGCTAATGACCCTATAGTCTCCTGACCAAAAGTCCTGTTCTTCCTGCCAGCGCATTTCACTAATCCCAACCAAATCCAACCTCAACCTATCCATTTCCCTTTCTAAGTTTTCTAACCTTCCACTTCCTAGCAGACTTCTAACATTCCACGCTCCGATCCGTAGAATGTCAGATTTCCTCTTTGTCACTTCTGTGATGTTAACCCTCTCTCGAGTAGTCCCCACCCGGAGATCCGAACGGGGGACTAGTTTACCTCCGGATTGAAATTTTACAAGGGAGGAGGCCATCATCACATGTAATTATGCATAGAGAGGTGCATATCCTCGGGAATAGCATACGGCTGTAGTTTCCCGTTGCTTTCAGCCGTGCAGCAGGACGCAGTGTAGCCATTATTTGGCTTATATTATCAATATCTTAACCGTCTATAAGACTAGTAAATAATTGATTTATTCTGAAAGGCTGCTACTCCCTTTCAGAATAAGTAAAGAGCAATTCTACTAAACAAAAATACTAACCTTCTACCGTACTAACAATTAAATACCAAAATTCTACTAACGAAAAAAATACTAAAGTTCCACCAACAACAAATACTACCACTAAAACAGTCTGTCACCAGGCACACTCACATGCACCCTCACACATCACAGTCTACTGAAACAATGAACTAGAACTAATAAACAATGCAACTGCTACCAGACACACTCACACACCACAGTCTAATAGAACAATGACATATATCTAATAGACAAACTAACTACCAACTTACTACTAAAACTAACTACATACGTACTGTACTGTTATTTGAATTGACAATATTTACAGTAATAATAATAATAATAATAATAATAATACTATTATTAAATTTTTATTAAACCCGAATTTATGTAATTAAGTACAGTTCACCTTAATCAGTCGACTGTACTATACCGATAATGTAATGCAACCTATATTAGACGAGGTGTTTGCAGTATATTAAAACTACAGAACGTTAAAGGATGGTTATGTGAAAAACCAGTGTACAGTACAACCTGTCACATCCGGACCTGTGATATCCGAACCCTCCCATATCCGGACACATCTCCGAATGAATTTTTAAGTCGTAGTTGAAAGCGAGGATACATTAGTGTGCTAGGCAGGGAGGACGAGTGAAAGTTGCAGAGCTTGAAGGCTGTGTGCGTGCTTGGCCGCGAGGGGTTGTGGCCTGACTCTGTCAACGACATCTTCCCGGAAACGCATACCTTGCCGCCATCTTGAGGTTATGTAAACAATTGAACTAAATTAGATACCAGTGCATTACAATGTGTATAAACATTTCCTGTACCTGATTTCATTGAGTTTGGAACATTAAATCGCAAGAAAGGTCTATTTAAAATTTTCAAATTCGCTTGGCCGCCATGTTCGTTTTGTAGTTAACCGGTTTTTGAAAGTGTTATAGATGACATTCCATTAGTGCCCTTTATCTCCGTACAAAATTTCAGGGTAATACCGCTAATAGTTTCAGAGATATAGAATGCCGGTGAAATATTTCGCACATCCGCCATCTTGTGTTTATGTAAACAATTGAGAACAATTAGTGAGAACTGCAAAAATAACGTCGTAACACAAAACATCCGGCCCACCGTACAAGATTTTCTGACCCGGTTAACTGCCTGACTGAAATTTTATTTTTGATGATTATGTTGATAAAGTTTGTTGTTAAGAGGGGTGGAACAGCGAGATCATCAGCTATCGTAACAAAGATGATATGTATATAAAATAATAATAATAATGTTATTGCTTTTACGTCCCATTTAACAACTGTGGCTTTTAGAGACACAGGGGTGATGGAATTTTGCTACAAAGGGGATCTTGGACGTGCCAGTAATCTACTGACATGGCTCCCTCGCTCTTTCGCACCCTCTAAATGCCAACCGACTGCGCCGGGATTCAATTCTACAATCTTGGGAACAACAGACGAGAATGTTACCGCTGAGCCACGCAGCCAGTCTGTATACAAAGAAAGAAAAAAAAGAACTGTGTACTGTTGGCATATACAGTAAAAACCCGTTATTACGCTCTTCAAGGGACCGAGGTTTAAACGCGTTATAAGCGGAACAGCGCTATAGACGGGAAATGATTTCCGAGTTGGGAAAACAATTTGGAAACAATATTTCAGTAATGTACAGTACTGTATTTTATTATTACTGTATTAACACAGTACAGCATGTTATTATTCATTACTGTGGGCACATTTTATCTCACTTCCTATTAAAAATGTCTAATTGATGCTTGTCGACTGTGTACTATCGCTGTGAATGATCACATTTTCTATGCGGTTTAAGTACCTGTTCACATCACTTGATACGCCGCTAGTAATATCCTGTATGTAATTTCGAAGCAGATTTATTGCACCGAGAGCTTCATTTCGTGTGGGGACATTTCCATCCGCAGATTCAATTTCTATACTGCTGTCTTCATCTTGGACAGCATGATCCGCAACCATGTCGTCGACATCGCGGATTTCCGCAGTTACAAGACCATTGTCAATTGACACAAAATCTTCGAAGTTAACATCTCCTAACTTATCCCGTACAGCAGCCCAGTCCCCGTCATTATCAGTTGTTACAGGGACATTTGTTTCACTGGGTGTTACACCATGTCCCTAAAAAACAAAAAAGGCAAATTAATCCCCTGGCGAAACGAATATTTATGCAGAAACTGGAAATCCACAGCTTATTTCAAGTCAACTGACTGGATCAGGAATAGGAAGAGTGAAGCTCGTAACTAGCGCTGAGGAAAGGAATTGTTACGGTTGGTGAGGCCTGTCGCACTCCGGGACAATGATTAACGATTGACAAATGAAATGATTGTGGAGAGAATCTTACCTTCAAAAATACTGCTTTATAAAAGCAATTGACGATGGTGTGCGCTTCGATCCCTTCCCATACAGCGCGGAGATGAAATTAATTGCGTCCAACAAGGTGATGCGGTTTTAGGCTCCACTGTCGATGCACTGCAGATATCTTAGAACAACACACTTTTCGATAAAAATGCTTGAGCACTTTTAACACCCCCCTGGTCCATTGGTTGGAGTTTAATGGTTGTGTTGGGAGGCAGGAATGCTAGTTCTACATTTTTCAGGTTTACATTTCTCGGATGAGCTGGACAATTGTCGACAAAAAGTAGGATTTTGCGATTGGCTTTTACCATTTTTTGGTCCATTTCTTTGAACCAATTAACAAACAAGTCGCTAGTCATCCAGGCACGTGCTTGATTTTTATATTCACACGGAAGACGTTTAATGTTTTTAAGACATCGGAGTCTAGCTGACTTCCCCAACATTAACAGAGGCAATTTTTCCGATCCATCAGCATTTGCTTAATTTCCCACCGTGACATTTCTCCCCCTTGAACACGTATGACTTGTCGGGCATTAACTTAAAAAATAAGCCGAATTCATTTGCGTTAAACACATCGTGCGGTGCATAATTTTTAGTAAGTGTAGGTAGCACTTCTCTTTGCCAGTCCTTAACATCACTGTCCCTAACTGAATCTGATTCGCCACAGACTTGACGATATACTATGCCATTCCTTTGTTTGAATCTATCAAGCCAACCGTTCGAAGCACTAAAGTCTGTACAGTTTAAATTGCCTGTTATTTCCCGTGCTTTTTCTTGTATGATTGGGCCGCTTAATGGGATTGTAGCCTCCCGGGATTGGTGAATCCATTCAATAAGAATTTCCTCATGTCTTCATATATTCCAGTTCTCACTTTTTTACGTTTGCAACCACCCTTCGCTGCGTCGGCAATAGCGTGCCTATTTTTTTATTAATGTTCTCAAGGTGGATGACGGGATACCCACAGATTCACAAAAATCCTTTTGATTCAGAGTAGAATTTTAGTCGTACTTACTAAGAATTTGTAATTTTTCACTTATAGAAAAAGATTTACGCTTTGCCATTTTGCACTACAAAATTCACAACTGCACTGACACAAATTCAGAAAATTAATAATAAGAAGGGACATAAATGAGCTGTATTGACAAATCAGTGTTAAATCCCTTTCAAGGAAAGGCAAGTCGTTAGTTAAAATTTCGACTCCCGTGGCCTGAGGGTTTCTTCACTTAGGGTGGGGCCTTTCATCTACTCAAAGTAAATGACCTCCAGTACAAGGACACCAACAAGTATTTCACCACGCCTTTTAAAACATCTCAAATACAGTGCTATTTTACATTATACGGACTTTTCCTTCTTTTTACGACATGCAAAAAGTGCCATAAGCGGGATATGGAAGCGTTATAATAGGGTAATAAAAAAATGAAAATCCACAGCCTGCTTCCAGTCTTCGACCGGGTCAGGAATGGAATGAATGAAGCCCCCATCTAGCGGCGAGGATATGAACTGTGCCGGCTGCCGAGGCCTGACGCACTCCTCTGGGGCAATGATTAAATGAATGACAGATGAAATGAAATGATAGTGGAGAGTGTTACTGGAATGAAATTTTGACAGGGAAAACCGGAGTACCCGGAGAAAAACCTGTCTGCCTCCGTTTTGTCCAGCACAGATCTCACATGGAGTGACCGGGATTTGAACCACGGACCCAGCGGTGAGAGGCCGGCGTGCTGCCGCCTAAGCCACGGAGGCTTCATAATAGGGTAATATTATGCATTTTTATATACAAACTGTCCAGGGCCCTTACAAAAAGAGCGTAATAAGCGGTGGTGTTATAACGGGGTTACACTGTAGTTGCTCTCTCCTCCTCTCTCCATCTTTCTCCTTCATATCGGGGGCATATATAAGTTCCCCCCCCCCCGAAATTTTGTCACATAATATTTGTTTATGAATTAAAACATTAAAAATTAATATATGGCAACGTTGCAAAGAGAGGCGATAACCTCTTATTACTTTTCAGTGCCTTCGTTCTTAAGAACCTAGCAAGAACCGCAACAAGTGCTCTTGAAGCGTGTGACAGAAGTTTTTTCTCTTACTTTTATACCCTTATCAGACTTTTGGCAGTTTTGCCTGTCTCTGTAGTTACTAAGGCCGAACGAAGTTTGAGTAGGTTGAAAACATACTTAAGAAATTCTACTTCCAAAAACATACTCAACGGTGTAGCGTTGTTATCAATTCACAGAGACATACAAGTTTAAGTTCTAAACCAATTTTTAAATGCTTCAAGAAACTTGACTTTATATTATAGTGTAAATGAGGGAATTTTATGTTATTAACAGCATCCAATATCATTCTTTCTGTCTAAATACTGTAAAGTGTGCAAGATTACTGTATTTATAAAAAGTAACAAAATTGTCTTAGTTGTGTTTGAGATTAACCAAACACAAAACATCACCAAAAAATTGGTTGATAAAGTGAAGCCAGGTAGCCTTAAATCTCATCGTTTTGCACCAAATTATACAAATTATACAAATGGTTTCCGGAGAATGCAGATTCACTTAATCATATATTAGATAAAGAAACTTTTGTGGAGGAAAATGAACTGCAAAGTGAAATCAGTGACACTGAGGAAATCATTAATTTTCAAGAATGAACGTCCATAAACACCTGTTTTATTATTATTGTATAAATACAGTTTTACATAACTTAGTTTACCTTAACAAGGCAATGCCAGTATATATTTAATGATTTCATGATTATTCTCTCATTGAAATTGGCTAATCATAACCAGCATGAATGTAATCATTCTGCATATCATTTTGCATTTAAATCTACTAATTACAAAGGATTATAAAAAATGGCTCTGTTTGGACACACTTGTTAAGGTAAAAAATTGTAATGAATCTTTCAAAAGTGCATTATTAAAAAAGTTTAAAAATTGTTTTTTGTAAATTTTACATTTACTGTCTATATAGAGTATTAAAACTTAACTTTCTTTCTTCGGCTTTTCCCAATTAATTGGGGTCGCCGGAGCCAACCAGGCTCATTTTTGGTTTTGGCCGGGGATTTAAGACCGGATGCCCTCCCTGACGCCACGTGATTTTTCAGGTGAAAATTCCATCCCGCTGTCACCGGGATTCGAACCCAAGTCGTCCGGGTGAAAGACTAGCAGCGAAGCCACTGCGCCATCATGATAGAGTATTATAAAAGCATACTTATTCAGTACAGGGTTGCTATTCTTTTCGTATTTTGAACAATTCTACTGCCCATAAATAGCAATTTAAGGTGCCGATTGTCAATCTATGCAATAACAAGTTAAGTAAACTCACATTTAAATCTAAATGTTTAAGAACTGGTGAAATTTAAATTCACAGTGAAATGGAAATATTGTTAATGACTGTCTTTTAAATTACATGTATAAATTGAGATAGCCATAAATGAAAAACTCACAACATTTATAGTGTTTCAAAATTTGGAAGTGATTTTCTCAAAACAGTGTTTTCAGACTTAAAATGTTATTGCACCCACAGCCTCAACCCCTTTTTGTACATAAAAGTATGTTAGTTTGTAATAATATCTTGTATATTTCAGATTAGGGCATGTAAATACTTGTTTCCCGCCTAATGTAATTGGGCACAATTTGTGTTGACCGACTGGAAAGCTTTCTTTAAGAAGTAAATCATACAAATTATTATCAGATGTTTTTATTTAACGACCAATTAAGGAACGCAATATAATAACTGGCTTACATAATGAAATTGAACATTTTAACTGTAATTATTGACATGAGATTTATCCTAAAAACTTAACATATGTGAAATACATAGGTAGGCCCTAATTCACATAATTAAATTAAATTAATTAATAGTACATTATGCAACGAGCCTATTATGGCAATAATTAAGACACGAGTATGTTTATAAAACGAGCGTATGCGAGTTTTATAATTTCCATACTAGTGTCTTAATTACCATTATAGGCGAGTTGCATACGACTGTTTATGTTCAACGATAATTATTAAAACTATTTTATTTTCGAACATAAATATTCATAAATATCTGTCGAGATTTTGCCAGTTTTATGTACTGAACAGAGCACATGAGATGCAGAGAATGCCTTGTATTTGACCATGGCCTCCTCGATTACCCTACTATGACACTAGGCCATGCAGTGAAATTTAAATTAGAAGGCCGTGGAACTCAGCGCAGGTGCAATCTATCCTTATCTAATTGGTCAAACAACTGTTTCTTGAGCTCTGATTGGTGGGAGAAACTGTTTCACAATGAAAAATAGTGTTATAATGAGCCTCATTATAGTACCATTTTCTGACATATAATAGTCAGGGTCGAACATAAATTATTCATTATTATTATTATTACGCCGGCCCCGTGGTGTTAGGGTAGCACGCCTGCCTCTCACCCGGAGGTCCCGGGTTCAATTACTGGCTCCGTCAGGGATTTTAGAAACTGACGTAAGGGCTGAAACGGGGTGCACTCAGCCTCGTGAGGACAATTGAGTAGCTGTCTGACAGTGAGGCAGCGCCCCAGTCATGAAAACCAAGATTAACAGCCGAGGGGACCAGATGTGCATCACCCCAATATCTGCAGGCGAAATGGCTGGGCAGCGGTTGCTTGGTAGGCCTAGGCTCTTCATGGGCTGTAGTGCCAGGGATTATTATTATTATTTTTATTATTATTACTATTATTGTTATCAGACTACTATGATTAATGAGATTTATGCAGCTGTAACTTTCCAATGACAATTGTTTGCAGTTGTGGAACAAGTTTACTAGTGGAAATTATCAGCAGCGACTTCAAAGGCTCATCAGTTAATTTGGATCTTTTTCACACAGGTAAGTAAGTAGTGCCAAGAGCACATTTAGGCAACTGATCGAACTGTGTGAGAGGAAGACTCTTATACAATTCCAGCAAAGATGACATTAAATAATATATTTCTTTTAAACTATCACTACACTGCAAATCACTCCCGCACACATCGCCATAAGCTATCTCACTCGCCGGCCGGTCCTGAAACAAAACTTTGCGCATATTCAAAACTATGGTTAGAAACATTCTATCAAGTTCCAACGCTCGCCACTAAATAGCAGTGACAGTGGCATATGGTAGCCAAAGTTGGAACTACTTAAAATTGAACTCGCTGGGAGCCCACGGGTGTTCAATAAAAATACACTGCTATGGCCATTGGCTGCAATTCATATACCTAGGTATAATAAAAACTACAGTATGTTGGTATGATGAGCTAGCTAGATCTTGGCCCTTGGGACTTGGTGGAGAAGTCGATGTGGCCCGTAGGCTAAATCGGTTGGAGACCCCTGGCCTAGAATGCTAGTTACTATGCAATGAGGTGGACAAGAGAAAAAGTGAAATCAGTTATGAAGTTTGAGTATGCTACATACCACGTCTTGCTTCCAGTGAGGAGGTATGACTTTGTTTGAGGAGAGTATTTGGCCCTTGTTTCCATACCACCAGGATCACTACCATGGTTGGGCTCTGTTAATCCAAAACATCCCACAATTTCTCCACGAGCTGGAACAAAGATAAACGTCATTGTTTTTACTATGGGAAGTACCAGTAGATATTAACTTAATTTTGTGATTATCAATGTATTTCACAAGTCGAAATATTTTATACAGTTACAATGCACACACAACATGAGGAGTGATGACATGGATTGAAATCATTACATGTACACTCACATAGCAGAGTACGCATATTAATAAATTCTTAATTATAAATGAATAAAGCTATGAATATACAGTTTACCGGTGCAAAATACAAATGGGTATAACAAGTAGACATTAGAAGTGTGCTCAGATAAACTACGAACTACCAACATTTGTGATTCACCCAATGCATATTAATTGTTCTTGGTAACGGGCATTGTTGGACGGAGGAAGGAAATATCCGTGTGGCCACTGGCCAGCCATGGTTCCAATACAGGGGAAAGTTATTGGTACTGTTATAACCAAGTGGAACCCTTCACGTGAACCTACTTGACCCAACAAGAACTGACAGAAACAAAACCTCACCATAATCAGAATAATACAAGAAGTAACATGTGTCTATGTATAAGAAAAGTACCAGTTCCCAGCTTCTAGTTCAGGAGATGTTCCAGTCTAAACTGGTAAAGCAACAACTATTTAAATCTATTTATCATGCATATATGCATTCTTCTGACTAAAAACTAAATGAGGAGTGAATAAGAAGATTAAGGGAAAACGCCAAGATATGAAATTAAGGTATTTCACTTACTTCTTTCTAACATATTTTCTAAGTTCTAGGTTGAAAACTCTTAAGTTCTTTTTTCTAGATGATAAAAAATCTTAAATACGGTACTGAAAACGTAACTACTTAGGTACAGTGCATATAGCCCAGAAATGGTGTTAATTCAAGATTAAAAGAAAAAACCAACAAACTACAAAATAGCTGTTAATCCCTGCCTAATTTGATTGAGCACATTACTGTGTTAACCGACTCAATAGTGATTCTTTGATTACATTGATGGGTGGAACTAGGTAGATAATTTGTGACAAGTTCTTACAGTCAAGATGGATCCCAAGCTCTTCAAACTTTCTACGGCGGGAAATCGGCGTGGTAACAAGAATTGGAGGGAAATCGAAATTGGATTAATCTACGGTAGAATTTTATTCCGCATGGCAGATCTGTAACCTGCATGATATTTTATGATCAATGATACCAGTCGCAAGTCTGTAAGCCAATTTCTAAGATTTATTGTAAAATTATCGTCCCCACCCTAGTTATTTATGCCAGTTCTGTATAAATTAGGCCACTGTGCAAGCCTAAGACACTTCTATTTTGCGTCTCTGAGGAGATAGTTCACTTTGTAACTTGAATCTCTGATAAGATAATTTATCTGCAATTTGAACTTAGTTATTTTGAGGTCAGGCGATGGTTTGACTACATTAACATTTAAAATACTTCAGATTTTATTGTAAAAATGTTTATAACGTGTGATAAGTTGCGTGTGCAATCAGAGAAATTATGCTTAATTAGGGAAATTGTCGCCGAGAGATATTGCTTAGGACTCTGAGTGAAAGTAGTAACTCTTATAGCAATTCTAGTAGGAATAGCAGTGATCTATTTAATGATTTGAACATTTATTTCATCAAAAGAAGATATAAAGATGATTGGCACCTGGCCAATAACTGGAGTGATGGCCGTTGGATCTACCACAGCGATGATGATGGCTGAGTAGATACCGATTGGATCATTTACGGTGACATACGCTGAGGGTGATGTTGCAGATATGGTTGAGTACTGTACATTTTGGCATGGGAAAGTTGTATGTATTTTGCTTGATTTTTAATTGTTAGATTGTTAGGATTTAGTGTTTCCGACACTCAGAAGTAAATGTGTAATGACGAGTGACTACTTGCTTGATATATTTGTGTTTATTAAATGTAATGTAATCCATGTATTGCGTGTACATGTTGTGATTATTTGATTTTGTGTGAACATGAGGCATGGAGCGGGTGATAAGTGAAGCTGCATTAGCGTAACGATAAAAATAGAAATGGGGGGGATTGAGCTACTTTGTGTGTTGTTTTAATTGAACAGGCATTTTATTTGAGTTGCCGAGTTGCAACAACGTTGGCAAGAACCATCCGTTCTTTATAATTTTGATTGATGAATTATTTTCTGTTGGTATTATTTCGATTTTTCGGTCGAAGCTTAGATCAGACGCGCTAAGAGTGTGGAATATTTTATGTGATTTTTTTCTAGGTGATTGTCAAACCCAAACGTGTGATATTGTGTTGGTGTGTCAATTTGTGTGTATTTGAATTTGCGCAGAGGAATCTGGCATGGTGTCCAATTCCTTGTCTGCTGCACGGCGGATGGCAGGTAATGCTTTGCGAAGACCCTGGCCAGTCCCAACGAATCCTGTAATTCCAAAGGGAATTATTGAGGTTATATTATTTTGTGACACACATACGAAGTACGTCCAGAAAGTAAGTTCCGTTTGGTAATAACATTAAATTGTGTAAAGATACAGAAAAATTATTTATTGAACAAAATTCTACAACCCTTAAACTACTTTTCCACATAACTGCCGAAATGTTGCAGGCATTTGTCGTAGCGTGGCACGAGTTTTTGTGTACCTTCTTCATAGACGTGTGCCGCCTGTGTCTTCAACTAGTTGCACGTTCCGCTGCAGCGCAGTTCCGCATATGCGCGGTAGACGCTCTGTATCAAGGAGAAGAAACGTGCGCCATTTGGAGAGCGCTGTCAGCCACGTACGCGTTGTTGTGCATGTTTACTCGTACAATGTCGGTGTAGATTGAAAATCCCGCCGCTTGTGAAATCAGATCTGTGATTCGTTTTCTGAATGCTAGGAAAGTGAAACCAATTGAAATTTATCGGCAAATTTGCGAAATGTATGGACAAACTGCGGTGAGTGATTCAATGGTGAGAAGATGGGTCCGACAGTTCAATGAAGGACGTAGTGAAGTGCACGATGAAGAACGAAGTGGGCGTCCATCTTTGGTTACAGAAGAACTGGTTCACGCGATTGATGACAAGATCCGGGAAAACCCCAGGTTTAAAATTAGTGCTCTCGCTATGGAATTTCCCCAAATCTCACGATCACTAATTCATGAAATTGTTACCGAAAAACTGAACTTTCGTAAACTTTGCCGACGTTGGGTACCAAAGATTCTTACGGAGCAACACAAAACAAAACGGATGAGTAGTGCACTTCAGTTTTTGACCCGTTACAATGAAGGCGGCGAAGAATTTCTGACACAGATAGTCACAGGAGATGAAACTTGGGTTTCTTACGACACCCCTGAAAGTAAGCGGCAATCAATGGAATGGAGGCACACTTCATCCCCAGCAAAGGTTAAGCCGAAACAAATCTTGACACCTCGGAAAATGATGTGCACAGTGTTCTGGGACTGGAAAGGCATCTTACTCATTGATTTCTTACCGCGTGGTCCAACAATCAACGCAGATGCTTACTGCGAGACACTTAGGAAATTGTGCCACGCAATACAGAATAAGCGCCGAGGGTTGCTGTCAAAAGGTGTTGTTTATCTTCACGACAACGCACGACCACACACTGCAAATATGACGAAAAACCTCCTACAGGGATTTGGCTGGGACGTGTTTGACCACCCTCCGTACAGCCCTGACCTCGCTCCTAGCGACTTTCATCTGTTCACACATCTCAAGTCTTTCCTTGGCGGTCAACACTTCAACAATGACGACGAGATGAAAGAAGATGTTTCCAACTGGTTGAAGACCCAGGCGGCAAACTTCTATGAATAAGGTATCCAAAAACTTGTGCCACGCTATGACAAATGCCTGCAAAAGTTCGGCAGTTATGTGGAAAAGTAGTTTAAGAGGTGTAGAATGTGCAATAAATAATGTTTCTGTATCTGTACACAATTTAATTTTATTACCAAACGGAACTTACTTTCTGGACGTGCCTCGTATTTAGCTGGAGTACAGCTGTGAATCTTCGTCTTCTCGGAGCCATGCAAGGGTAGGCCCGAGATATTTTGTTTACACACGTGGGTGATTGACATGTGACAGCAAGGGTCCAAAAGAGAGCGCTGATCTAAGATAAGAGACTCTAATTAGGCGAGGGGAACAGCCAGGCCTGACCCAGATGTTACCAGATTTAGCTTACCTGTTCGGTTAAAGCCTTGATTTTATTAAAGGGAAGATCTTCATGCCCGAACTGTAATCTCATGTATCGCGATAAAATGAAATATGTTTTTGTTGTAAATATTGCTGTTTGAGCAGTGTGATTTGTATTCAATTTAATGATTTGATTTGTAATTTGACACCTTGTTGTGTGTTTGGTAAAAATGACACCCGGTCATTTGGTTGTATTTTTCTGGTAGCGTAGTCACGTTAGTTATACTTATGTTATTTGTTAAGTCCTAGTTGAGGCAATTTATTGGTGCTTTGGCACATGGGTCCAGATTTCAAGCGGGAATCTTTGACATTTATTTAAGTCAGCGAGTGTCGGTATCGTATTTATTGTAATGTTTAGTTCCCAACGCTAGTCTATCTCTTTATATACGGATTCGCAACTTGACGGAGTCGCATTATGGTCACGAATCACATATACTAGTACTCATACCATATTTCGCATGCATTCATCACATCACTCACGCACATGATTTGATGATGATGATAATTGTTGTTTCAAGGGGCCTAACATCTAGGTTATTGGCCGCACATGATTTGTAGTAATGACAGGACAAGTCTCAGTTCCTGAATTGTAGAAAATCTCTAGAGAGAGATATTGTGTGAATATTAATGGTTTAATTGAGGGTGTAACAGATTGGGAGATATTTTACTTTTTTTTTTGTTATTTGATCTGATAATAAACTTTGTTTTGTTTATTTTGGCTTCACTTTTCTTTCTTTGCGCCATATATTTTAGGCTATGTTACCTTGTATTGATAAAAAGCAAATTTTACAGCAATTTCGATATGGAGCGAACACTTCCCCGAAGACAGAGTCTCATTAAGCTTCTTGCAAGGGTTCAATACATAGACCATCTCGAGCATACTAAAATTAATTATTCATTTAGTGTTGATACATACAGTACAGTTTTACCATATGTGAATACAACTGTTAGGCTACACATTACCGTCCACCACATAACACCAGTTTGTTCTATATGCACTCACGACTACAGCTCTCAGCGCACGACCTGCTCAGGACTGACTGACGACCCTCGCAGCAGCCGCCCACACAAGAGAAAAGCAAAACGCACAGTACTGAACACGCTCGCTAGAGCCCGCCACCAAACAAGGATACAACCAACCCCTGGCGGGCAATTCAAATCAAATCCACATCTGTTTGAGATACTGACAATACATATACCAACACTCCCCCTTGACATATCTCAAACAACACAAAACTATACGAAATAATTAAGGCTTTAGATTAAACAACTCAAATTGTTGGATATGGCACTAGGCCCAATGAAGTAAAGCATGATCTCATCTTTGGACCCCTCAGTATTTTGGTGAAAATATCACTGACATTTTCATGTGATGGCACATAAGAATACACAAGATTACCAATTTCAACTTGCTCACAACAGAAATGATATTTCAGATCAATATGTTTTGACCTCTCAGTTACAGTTCCCAAATCACCCAACTTAATTGCTTGAGTATTGTCACACCATATTGTACATGGTTCCTTCTTGAAACTCGACAGTCCCAATTCAGAAAACAAATTAATTTAATTTCTCTTACAGCCTCTGACATGCTGATGTATTCCGCTTCTTCTGTTTGCATTGCAGACAATGATTGTTTCTTGCTATGCCATGTTATTGCTCCTCCAGCAAATAATACAACAAAACCTCCCACAGATCTACATTTTTGTTCACTGTTCCAACTAGCATCACAATGCACTCGTATTGGTTCACCCTTTCTCTCATAGTTCAAATAAAGGTTACTAGTACCGTTCAAGTAACGTAGAATATGTTTTACAGATTTCCAATTTCCTATATTAGGTGCTTTACATGCTTGGCTCACTCTACTGACAGCAAAAGCAATGCCACATCTGTAGTTTTTTGCTATGAACAGTAAACTGCCAACAACCTTCCTATAAAAGTGATCATCTTCAAATGGGTTATCATCAACTTCCTCTATCATGGATAGTGGAGCACTACAGGGTTTACAATCTGTCATATAACACTGACAACAATTTCTTGATGTAAAGTGATTGGTTTATGAATAATGTACTACCACCTTGACACACTTGCATTGACAAAAGTTTAGTAACATTACCCAAATCTTTTACAGTAAGTATTTCAGAGAATACTTTCTTGAAATCACACACTTTGTTTTTATCTCCTATTATGATTATGTCATCTACATACACTCCAATGATGATTCCTCCCCCAACATATACACATGAATCACTTCTACATCGGTTGAAGTGCAACTCTTTCAACACACTATCAAGGCAAAAATTCCAGTCTTTACTTGCACATGGTAGCCCATAAATACTTTTCCTTAGCTTACATACAAATCCATCTTTCCCTTTATCCTCATACAATTCTGGCTGTTCCGTGAAAATATCCTGAGAAATGGGACTGTAAGGTATGCACACGTTACATCCACATGATGTACGGACCACTGGTTTTCACCAGCCAAAGCGAACAACACCCTCACACTTTTCTTATTACGGGACTTAATGTGTCTTCCCATGAAAATCCCATCTGACTTCTAAATCCCTGAGCCACTAACCTAGCTTTGTATCTTTCGATATTAGCACATTCATCATACTTGACTTTTACGACCCACTTTGAGCCAATTACCTTGTGATCTACTGGCTGTTCAACTATTTCCCAAACTCCCAAATCTACCATTTGTTTATACTCCATATCCATGGCCTTCTTCCATTCAGCAGCATTTTCTCCAGACATAGCCTCCTTCATGTTTGAAGGTTCTATCACCTGATCAACACAATCAATCACATTCATTTCATAATCACAAGCAGTTAGGTTACAGCAACCACATGTTTTGGGTTTTGGTGACCTACTATTTCTCTGTGGACTTAAAACGCCAACATTCTCATTCACCCTATTGATAGGATCAACAATCATGACATTTACATCAACATGATTAACATTCATGGCATTCTCATTATCAACAGTTACATTGTCAATGTTCACATTATCATCATCACTCTCATATGAGTAATCATTCATGGAGATACATTTCTCCTTGCATTTTGCATTAGCTTGAAATGGAAACACACACTCTTCAAACTTGACATGCAAACCTATTACAACTTTCTTTGCAACTATGTAGTACAATCTAAACACCTTGAAATTTTGTTCATAGCCAATCAACACATGTTCAGCTGCACTGGGCTCAAATTTACCCTTGTTCTGAGTTATCCAAGCTCTACACCCAAATACATGCAATCTCAAAACATCTTGTGACACATCTCCCCCTTTCCATAATACTGCAGGTACACAGTTATTGATAGCCTTAGATAGACATATATTTCTTATCACACAAGCAGTGTTGGCTGCCTCAGCCCAAAATTTATCTGGCATACCTGACTAACAGTAGACACCTTATCATGTCACCTATCACTCGGTTAAATCTTTCTGCAATTCCGTTTTGATGGGGCGAGTGAGGCGCTGTGCATCTGTGAACAATACCCCTCTCTGCTAAATACTCCTTGAACTCATTACTGTAATATTCCCCCCAGCATCCGTTTGGAATGTTTTCAGTTTGTTGCCATGAAACAACTTTGCCTCTGCCTTGTACTGTTTAAATTAAAGAAAAAACATCACTTTTTCTCTTCAATAATTTCACAACTACTATAATCATCAATAAAACTTATGAAATATCGTGCAATTCCATTAAACACAATAGGCAGACACATCAGATCACTGTGAACTAAGTCCAAGGGTTTTTCAGACTTTTTTTTCACTTTTCTTAGGTACACTAGTTTTAGTAAGTTTACCTTGAATACAAATAGAACATTCAGTCTGCTCCAGTCCTGGAATTTTCTCAATGGCATTAAAGTGAACATGCCCCAATCTACGATGCCATGAACTTGCACTCCTCAATGCCACGGCTTCAATCGAACCATCAGTGAACTCACACGCAGTCTCTCTCACAATAGCTGCCACCTGACCAACCGAAATAGCATCAGCACTTTCAAGCACATACAAGCCATTTCTCCCAATTGCAGTAAATACAGAAATGTTTTCTTTGGTAGCTTCAGCTTTGTCGGACAAGAAACATACATTTATATTATGTGCAGTAAGCTAAGATACAGATATCAAATTAAATTGAAGTTCAGGTACGTACAATACATCCTTCATTAACAAAGTACACCCTCCATTCGCATCAGACAGCACAAGTTACACAGTTCCCTTCCCTTCAACAACAGTAAAACCCTTTCCAAAACTGACACAACCATTTAAAGGACAAAGTTATCAAATAATTCTTTCCTTGAAGACGTATGCTCGGTCGCAGCAGAGCCCAAAAACCACTGATAATGATTACTCGATGACAACATTGCACATACACTTACACATGCTACAACTTGACCTTTATTGTTAATTTTCTTTTCATTACCACTGGTTTCAACTTTCTCACTCTTACCATTTCTACAGTCAGAAGCCCAATGTCCAATTTTACCACATTTCTTGCAGTCAACTGTTGGACAATATTTTCTAAAGTGGCCTATTTGATTGCACTTGAAGCAGACCCATCCCATTGCCCTACCTTCACTCTGGTTGGTCCTGTTGGGGGTCTGGTTATTCAGGATACTGGTACTCTTGAAGTACCTGCCGTTCTTGGTCTTTGCTGCTAACGCCACCGCCTCGGTCTCGGACTCAGTCTGGTGCCGTCTCCTTCTCTCTTCATCAAGCATTCGGCCCTTCACTAATCTTGTAAGTAGGTTTTCTTCTTCAAGTACATTCTGGATGAACACCTCGTACTCTTTGGCAGGCAAACCAGCGAGGAATAAATTAGCAAACAATTCATCAGTAAACTCGATTCCTCCTTTCTTTACTTTCATGTTCAGTCTTTGTATATTAGCTGTGTACAGTACTCCTGCATTGTCATATCTTCGGTCTTGGAGACATTCACCATTTCCTCGAGAGATTGCAATGCATGCAATTTCATTGGGGTTGTATGAATTTCCTCTAGTATCCTCCAACCAGTCTTTGCTAAAACACAGTCTTCAATATCTAGTTGGGAGTCATCACCCACGCTCCGATACAGTATCGAGAGTGCCTTTCTATTAATTCTTTGCTGATCGGCATTTAACGGTTCTTCATATCCTGGATCAATCGCATTCCAACAGTTCTTTTCAACCATAAATGCCTGATCTCGCATGTGCCATGCAAAATAATTTCCATTCTCCAGTTTTGGAATATGCAATGTCGAATCAGTTGATACGTCTGCCATCCTGCCACCAGCTGTTTTCGGAACAATTAATCAGTCACAATCTTCGTTCACGTTCACATAATTTCACTGGCACTGGGCCCATAACCTGTTAGGTTTGTTGATAGGGCAGTGGAATTGTACATTTAGTGTTGATACATACAGTTTATTATACCATATGTGAATAAAACTGTTAGGCTAGACATTACCGTCCACCACATAACACCAGCTTGTTCTATATGCACTCACGACTACAGCTCTCAGCTCACGACTGACTGACGACCCTCGCAACAGCCGCCGACACAAGAGAAAAACAAAACGCACAGCACTGAACACGCTCGCTAGAGCGCGCCACCAAACCAGGAAACAACCAACCCCTGGCGGGCAATTCAAATCAAATCCACATCTGTTTAAGATACTGGCAATACATATACCAACAGATACGTAGAAGACATATTCACAATAATTCTTAAATTATAATAATTTGTCCACCTAGCCAATGCTTTTATTAAATGTCATTGGTCTAAAAAATTCCTTAAAAACACATGATTTTGGATGGAATGGAGTGTTGATGATGTGAAACATAAACTCTTTTGATCAACTAAAATTATAAACATTTTCTTAATCTTCATTGGGTTATTGAATGAAAATGACGTCCTTGTAAAAAATTGACACTATTTTCTTTGACTAGAAAAATAAATAACAGAATTAAAATTTGAAACCCCAATCATTGCTATTGAATGAGAATGAAATAAAAAATGTTATTATACAATACAGATGCCTACCCATATGAATCCCCAGTAGTATTTAAATTCAAATAGAATAACAGATTACTCTATTGTTCCATTGGTGACGAATTTAACTGTTGAAGTTTAGAATTTTATTCCTTTGGCCGGAAAGCATTAACTATAAAGAAAACAGGGATGTAGTGTTTAAATCCAAACATTAAAGATTACAGGCCGGACGTTTGTTTTAGACGATTGCCCTTGACCTTGAAGCCAGCGGGTGAGCCTGCACTCAGTCACTCTCTCACCCTATCGCTTCAAACTTGTCACCACCGATCTGATGTAATGGAATTTCAGACTTGAGCACGTGGTGACACCGTCCTGCTGACAGTACAGTCCATGTCGAAGTATTGTGTGACACGGAAGTACACGTTACGTAGTTACGAACAGAACGCCATTATATTTGCCAATGACTGTACTTCAGTAGGAGTGTGAGACAGCGTTGTCAATCATCAGACCGCTTGGGGCAGCTGATAACAACACAGGTACTGCAGTAACTCGCCTCCAGGCTTCCATTAAGATTTTTCACTCATCTAAAATAAACGTCCGGCCTGTAATATATTTATTTGAAAGAAACTGAAAAGAATATTGATTCTTATTGCCATAAGAAATGTAGACTTTAATGATATCTCAAATATGTTCCATTTTTCTCCATTGACTATTGCAGCTACATATATATGGTGATTGAATTGTGAATATGTGAGAGCACGAACTATGATAAAGAAATCGAGGGAAATTGCAGTGTTATTTGTGTGTGTATAAATGATAACTATATTTTCCAATAGTTAAAATGAAATAGGTGCTGTTATTCACTATTAGGATAGGAATATTTTATGCGTTGTGGGAGAAAATTTGACTTACCAGACAGAGAGTTACGAACGGTTGGGTGTTAAGTGCAGGAGTGTTGCGCGAACAATGCCGCTCCTAATGTGGAGAGCTGAGAAGATTGTAGGGTGGGCACGCTGAGAGGGGAGTTGTGGTGGGCAGACCAGTCTTGTTATTGCGCAGATTATTTAAATTAATGGAGATGAGATCAGTGATTTTGTTATGTAGGACGTTGTTGGTGAATGATATTTCGTATCAATTGAAAGTGGGATGGAATTGTTGATCTACATATATTTCAATTTGTTCGTAAATGTTCTTTATAAGTGAAGTGAATGGAACTATTTGCTTTCCTCGTGATCCTGGTGGCTACGACGTGGAAGTTTATTGAAGATAAAGATGGTCGAGAGGTTCCAAATCAATTTCCTTGTTTACGAGAATAGCTCAGAAAATCCCCGACTCACACAGGCATGCAGAATTACCATCAAACTTTTCCTCATGTGTACAATTCCAGCCTCTCAAATATACACCCATGTGTTCCAAATAGTACAGCCAGATTAAAAACTCCACAATTAAGACTATGAAAATTGCCTAGTTCAAACCCTTCCAAAATGAAATATTAACTCTAATTAGTTGATAATGACGATATCATTATTCCTATTCCCAATAAGGTAATAATGTTCGAAATATCCCTATAACTATAACATCAACTATCCAAAACCGATAATTAATATGACATTGAATCTACCGGCCTGAATCATTCAGGAATGAAACGACACAACATACACACAAGCGCAGTAAAATACCACCACACACAACCCCAGATTTTAACCCAATATAATAACATAGGTACACGATAGCCTTTAACTATACGAAGGCAAAACCTGAGGGTGGGACTCTGAAAAACAATAAATTCTGCTGATATGCTGATAAGTTCAATGATTAACTGCAAGTAACTTCCGTGGTAATAAATGGACTTCAACCAAATTTTTTATGTATGTATGTCTCTAACGATATAACTTGGCATATTTTGAGAGTCAACAGGGCTACCAACTGTTGATAAATATGCTCCATAATTTTGAACCCTAGTCTCAATATATCAGCAAGTATACAGGCAAACAGTTCAAAACTTGGTGCACGAATAAAGCATAACATTGCAGAATCATTTTGAGCAACTCATATGTGACAGTGCAGCCAACATAATTCCATGTGTACTGATAAGTTCAATGTTTAACTGAATGTAACTTCCATACTTCAACCAAATTTTGTATGTGCAATTTATGTCTTAGGAGATATAATTTGGGATATTTCTAGAGCAGTGGTTCTGAACCCGTAGAAGTCTGCGGACCACTCAGTCTGAAATTGAATCATGTACGGACCCCCCTCCCAATACACCTTATCAGTTGTAACCCTTCCTCAATAACACTTATTTTAAAGATATTTCAATTTAAAACCTGATTGTCATCGCCGCAAATACATTCGGACGATTCTCGTTCAACGCACTTCGTTTTCAAAATCCCCATTTATTGACCACTTTTTTATACGTGCTGGTGGACCCTTTTCTCCACCGGACCATTCCCGAGGCACTTGCGGACCACCGGTTAAGAACCAGTGTTCTAGAGTGACCAGGGCTTCCAAGTGTTGATAAATGCTCTCCATACGCAATATGTCAGAAAGTAATAATAGTGTTACAGTCGAGCTTGGTTATAACGACATCCAAGGAAACTTAAAAATGATGTCCTGATAAACAAGCGGCATTGTTACCGAGATTCATATTTTCAGTCTAGGGAGGTGAAAAATGAAAAAGAACAAATTTAATTAGGTTTATTTTATTTTATATACAGTACTCACTTTTAAGCCTACATGAACACACTACAATTAAAATGGTTTGTCGAGCACTCCCCAAACTTTGCCGGTCACTTTGCCGAAGTAATATTGTGACGTTGGAATCTGTTAATCCATCCACTGCCGCAAATAAATTCATCAGATTTTGATTTCTTGGCAAATTATTCTGCTTTTACCCTAAGGAGAGGTCCACTAATGGGTACATTGCAACTCTTCTGTTGCTTAAACAACTTAGGCAGTGCTTCAACCACGTTGTTCCATTCAGGCTTCCATAACCGCTAAATTTGCTATCCATTCTGTTCAAATGCAGCAACAATTTTATCCTTGCTCTTCGAAATAGTTTGGACGGTGGAATTAAGTAGGCCAAATTGACTTCACAGGTCAGCTTTTTGTTCATTCCATTCCAAGCTCGATCACTTTAACTTTTTCTCTTTTACTGGCCATGCTGTGCTACAATGCGTGCACTTCGTGAATAATTGCTATGGAAATGGATTTCAGTTACGTGCTGTTAATGAGTTCTGTGGAATTCGCAGGAGTTACAGTGAGGTAGAGAATCTACAGTACTGTATTGGCCTTGAAGCAGGCTTGGCCCCTAATAGGTTGTGTTCACAGGAGGAAGCAGTAAAGTATGCGTTAATGAAAGAAGGGTAGAGAAAAGAATTTGCCAGGTAGCCAGATTTCAACAACAGATTTCCTTGTAAGTTGGTTCTTGGAAAATCTTATTGCAAACTGAAGCTCAAAATGATGTTATATGCGAGGGACAACATGCACAAACATTTGTCGTATTAAGCAAAGCTGAGAAACATATTCCTTATGGGGAATATGCCCGTACCACAGAAAACATGACGTTATAGGCAAGTTGTCTCTGAAACCAATGTCGTTACCAACAAAGTTCAACTGCATTTTTTATGGCTCTTTTAAGTACTCAGGCCTTTAGAGATGCCAGAGTGCCGGTTATTTGATCCGAAGAGGATCCTTAACGTGCAAGTAAGTCTGCGCCAGAATTCAATCTTGCAACCTTGGACACAGCAGGCAAGAACGTTACCACTGTGCCACGAAGCCAGTCATATCAGTAAGTATGCAGGCAAATAGTTCTAAAACTTGGGCGCAGGATTCATATCGAGCAACCCATTTGTGACAGTGTTGCCAACATAATTTTACTCATTCTGATAAGGTCAATGTTTAACTGCATGCAACTTCCATAACATTTAGTGATTTCTAACATTTATTTTATATACAGTGTATGCTATATATAAGTGATAAAATATTGTACATTTTCAGAGGTAGCAGTCCAACAAACTACCTACTGACTCTCTCTGGGCATTTGAACTGTAGACACTCTCAGAATCTCAGAATACATACAAGGAAAGAATTTCAAACAAACTTCGCTAATTCAATTGAGGGGTTTGGGACATCTTGGTCATCAGCCCCATGTAGTTGGGAGTGTGTTGAACATGCCTGATAACCTGTATTTCTGTAATGACTGGTAGTGTGTGACCGTATTAGGGTTAGGGATGAGGTAGGTGCCCCGGGACTTGAAATAAGATACAATCCCAGCATTTTCCTGGAGGGAGTGTGGAAAACCACACTCAGGATAGCTGCTGTCAGCCCCGGGATTCAAACCTGAAATATCCTGACTTGCTGCAGCTGCCCACGCGGCCATGGTTTACAAACTGGGCCTCAATATATCAGGTATATTTTGAGCATAATTCAGAGAGGGCTAAATAGAACAATCATTGGTCTGAATTTTGATTTTAAGAAAACTAGTCTCTTTAGTTCGTCATGCAACTACAAGGTTTTTCATTTTGTGACATCCTGTTCTACTATGTGTGTGACTACATTGGCCTCATTTATGCCTCCCTGCCCATCTGTATGAATGAACAAAGCTAACAACCCAACAACTCCCTTCCTGTTCCCACTCATGCCCAATCCAATAATGCTGCCTTTGAGGAGTGTTTCAGTCAAAGTCGTTAAGACTTCCCCCTCTGCCTCCTTTATTGCTTTCAGGTGTCCCAAGATTGCAGACCAGTTTATTCTCAAATCTAGGTCTGATCCTGGGCCCAACATAAGGTAGCTTCCACATTCCACAACTCTGATACAACCCTGATGCAGGGTCCCTTCAAGTCATCTGAATGAGCAGTGATCCTCATAACGTTTGTCAGTTGGGTAGGTACTGTGCCATGTCTACAAGCATGTGTGTGTTCCATTTGATCACTGCTGCCATCCATGTTGTACTGCAGACACATATTAGCTAGAGCTGGTAATAATAGATTTTCAATTAATCGATTAATTTGAAATTAATCGGAAACGATTGATCGAACATTCTTACAATCAATTAACCGAAAAATCGATTAATTGATTAGTAGACACGAGATAAGAAAATAAGTTTTGAAAATGGTTTAAATGAGAAGTCATCGCTTAAGTTGAGTTATTTTCGGAATGATGTATAGAAATCTATAAAAGTTAAATTTTGAATAAAGATACGTGTCCTTCCTTCTTTATGTTAGCAATAATCAAATAATAGTCAGTGACCGGGGAAGGGCAAACATCAATCAAATTGGGAAGGGTTTCAGAAAAAGAAATTTAAGAGTTTTCACCTATTGAATCTTGTTCAATTTTTGTTGGGAAGGCTGTTTACAATTTAGGACAGGAACATTTTTGTTTAATTCGGTTTTAGCCTAGTTTCCACAAAGTCCTATCAGTTGCAACCTTTCAGTCGGTCAACTTGAATTTGCCCAATGACTGGGTTGAGTACAATGTATAAAATAATTTGAATTATGAGTAAATAACACTCCTGGAAACATTATACAGGGTCATCAATTTAAGTCTCGCATCCGATACCGATCATGGCGCGGCAAGCTCTCGCGCTGACACCCGCTCGCTGGCCGGTAAAAAGTGCGCGACTTCTCCCCACTACTTCGCGTCAACATACAGTCATTTAATAGCAATTTCTAGTGAAAATAATTATCTACAAACTTCCCTGGTTTTACAAGAAATGTTCAAAGTGTTGTCCGTCAGCTCGCAAGCATGCCTGGCACCTCGTAAACAAGTTTCTAGACACACGGCGAATTTCTTCCTGGGTGACGTTCGTTATAACTTGGCTAATATTTTCTTTTAACTCCTCACTTGTGTGAGGATTGTTTGCATATACCTTTCCTTTCAGCATTCCCCAGAGGTAATAATCACATGGATTTAAATCGGGTGATATGGCGGGATAATAATGAATCGAAAACAGCACTCTCTAACAGAAGAATACTTCGCATAAGAAAGCACAGTGAATACACGTTGTTCTATAGAAAACATCACTTCGCATACCAAAGCACAATGAATACACGTTGTATAGAAAACATCACTTTAAGGCAACGCATAAACTGTAAAATTGCCCCGAGACTGCACTGTATGTTAGGTCAAATCAACTAGCACTTCACAAGCTTGAATACGCCGGAGATACTGACAGCTTATTGCAACATTGCCGATCGCAGCGCACGTGTTCATTGCGGGGAGAACGCCAAGGCCACCTTGACCGGCCTAGCGGCCACCTTCACCGGCCTAGTGGCGCGTACATGCGGGAAATAAAATGATGACCCGGTATATGTTAGATATGATCACTATTACAATCACTATCACTATTACGCCACCACACTCGAATGCTCCAAGTGGGTAAGAGATTTCACGAGCCCTTCATCGAGGAAGGCCACCAACAGCAAGGTGGTTCAGTCATGTTTTGGGGTGGAATCATGTTCGGTCGACGGACGCCTCTAATTCCTATCCACGGTAGCATGACTGGTCTGGTGTATTGAGACAACATCCTTGAACCTGTCGTTACAGGATTTGCTGCCACAATGGGTGAGGGCTTTACACTAGCGGACGATAATGCTTGTGCTCATCGAGCTACGGTGGTCAATTAATTCCTTCAGATACATGGCATACAGAGAATGGAGTGGCCTGCCTATTCTGCATGTATTGAACATGTATGGAAAGAGCTCAAGAGGGCAATTTCGCACTGTCCCAATCCTCCAACAAACAAAGAGCAACTGATTGAAGGTGCTGTCCAAGAGTGGGATAATCTGCCCCAAACCACATTGGATTCGTTGGTGCTCAGCATGCTTTAGAGTTCGTGGTGGCCATACACGGTATTGATATGTCCCAATATGAAAAGGACTGTAACATGCCAGTGCCACCCCTCGTGACACTTTCGTTAACTGGATTACGGCGGGTAGAAGCACAACAGAATTGTTCTTTTTAAAGAAATAGTAGTTTTATTGCAGGTCTTAGCAAGTTACAGTTCACCACACAATAAACAGACACAAGCAATTAGTATCTCACTCTAGGTCCTCTCTCACTGCTGAACACTCCCCTTTCACTCTTTCGAGCAGCTGTCCGTTCACTAATTAGGCAGGCCTGTGTCCAGCCAGTCTGTCACTCACCGAAATACCTGTACACTTCCTCGAGTACACAAACTACCGTTAGGCTACTTACGAGTCTGCTACACACTGCTCCGCAGGCTCAAAAAGAATGTCACTGGGTTTCGCAATTCACACAGTGCTTCACTGCATGCAATAGCCTCACTTGGGTTTCGCACGTCACGTCACCAACTATTGTCGCACTCGCTCAAAAACACACTGTCTCCCTCGCTGGCGAGGCCGCTTATATAGCAGGCTGGTGACTCAATGAATGCTTCTAGACTCATCCAGGATTCACGGCTTCTCCAGATTTCCATCACTAGCTGGGTCGCGAATATTCTGGTCTATCCCTATTGTCCTCGCAGCCCTGTTGCGTAAGGCGCAGGTAACACACAGAGGCAGAGCATAGCCCGGGGCGGCTGTGACTCATGCGGCGAGGCGACGAAACAAACTCACAGCCGTAACACCACCCCCTTCCTAAAAGGCTGATCGTCCCGATCAATCATTGGTCCATCTGTGTCCCTCCATAGGCTGCCAGGCGATCTCGATGCATGATCTTCATCTTCGCCCTCGAGCTCCGCTGGATCCTGTAGACGACACTGTTGATCCGTTTCACGACTCGGTACGGGCCCTCCCAGGACTTCTGCAGTTTGGGTGACACGCCTTTCTTCCATAATGGGCTGAAGAGCCAGACCAGGTCGTCCTCGTGGAATCCGCCGGCATCCGTCTGCTGGTCGTATCGGGTCTTCATTTGGTCGGTCTCGATCCACAGTCTCCTCCTTGCGAATGCGTGCACGTCCTCCAGTCGGTCGACCAGTTCTTGGCAATACTGGCTTACCGGGACCGGACCATACCCAGGTCGGCCGAAGGCAAGATCGATAGGTAGACGGAGTTCCTTCCCAAACATGGCCCGGGCTGGTGTGCACCCGGTGGCTTCATGCACGGCGGCGGGGTAGGCCAGGAGAAATAGTGGAAGGTGTCTGTCCCAAACCCTCTGGTGTTCGCTGACGACTATCCGGAGATGGTTCTCGATGGTGCGATTGAATAGCTCCACCATTCCGTCGGACTGGGGGTGTAGCGGCGGCGTCCTTGTCTTCCGGATTTCCAGCAGCTGGCATAGGTTCTGTAACACCTGCGACTCGAAGTTCCTCCCTTGGTCGGAGTGCAGCTCCAAGGGTACTCCATACCGGCTGACGAATTCCTTCACCAGGGTCTCTGCAATCGTCGTGGCTTCTTGGTTAGGGAGTGCATATGCCTCTGGCCAATTGGTGAAGTAGTCGCTGACGACCAATATGTAGCGGTTCCCCGCCTCGCTCAACGGGAATGGCCCAGCAACATTGATGGCCACTCTCTCCATGGGGCCGCCCACGTTGTAGGTCTTCAGTGGGTCCCGTCGTCTTCGTCCTGGGCCCTTGCTGGCTGCGCAATCGTGGCACCTCGCGCAGTGGTTCTCCACGGCTGTTCGGCATCCGATCCAGTAGAACCGCTCTCTCAGCTTCTCCAGGGTCTTCTTTATCCCTAGGTGTCCACCAGATGATCTCCATGGACTTCCTTCAGGACTTCCTCCATCATAGCCTTTGGAACGACGACTTAATCCCGAGATGTCTTCCCGTCGGTGCTCTCCCAGGTACGCAGATGAGGCCATCCCTTACAACCAGCGAGTCCCACTGCGCCCAGTAGGACTTGGGCTGCAGTCACTCACAATGTTCCACCTGGGTCTGGGGACACAGGCCCTCTTCCATTCGGCTATCAGTCCCAGGTCATCATCTTCCGCTTGTGCCCACGTGAAGGATTCGGGGCTCCAGCTCCCTTGAAGTTCCACGGTAGTCCTTCGGCACTGTATCCCGGTGTTCTCCTCCCTTCTGGCACAGAAGGTGCAGTCTTCGGGGCACGGTCTTCGTGACAGGGCGTCGGCGTTAGAATGCAGTTGGCCTTTCCTGTGCTGGATCTCCAAGTTGTACTGTTGAAGTCTCTCGAACCACCGCACGAGTTGACCCCTCGGGCTGCTTGAAGTTCAGGAGTCACCGCAGGGATGCATGGTTGGTCCTGATGAGAAATTCTTGCCCGTACAGGTACTTGAGGAAGTGTTCAATGGTCTTCACGATGGCGAGCAGTTCCTTCCTGGTGATGCAGTTGTTCCTCTCTGGCTTTGACAAGTCCACTACTTGCAACAGGATTCCCCCTATACCAAAGTCACTGGCATCGGTATCGACGATGAACCTTGTTCCAGGTCTGGGGTAGGCCAGAATAGGTGCGGTGCACAGAGCCTGCTTGAGTTGTTTGAAGGCACTGTGGCATTCTGCTGTCCACGTAAAGAGTTGATCCTTCTCAGTCAGTCGATGCAGTGGTTTGGCGATGTCGGCAAATTCTCTCACGAAGCGACGGTAATAGGTACAGAGTCCCAGGAAGCTTCGTAGTTGGGACTTGTCCTTCGGGACTGGCCACTCCCTCACAGCTGCGGTCTTCTCTGGGTCGGTGCGCACCCCTTCCTCGGAGGCGATATGCCCAAGGTACTGGACCTGCTTCTGGAAGAGCTGACACTTCTTGGGGCTCAACTTCAGCTGGGCTTCATCAAGATCTCCTTCAGGTTGCTGTAGTGCTCCTCGAAGCTTCTCCCCAGAACGATGACGTCGTCTAGGTAGACCAGGCAGGTCTTCCAGTGTAGTCCCCTCAGAATGGACTCCATTAGCCTTTCGAAGGTCGCAGGGGCGTTGCACAACCCGAACGGCATGACGGTGAACTGCCAGAGTCTGCTGCCCACAGAGAACGCAGTTTTCTCGCGGTCCTTACGGTGGACCTCCACCTGCCAGTAGCCACTCTTCAAATCTAAGGTGGAGAACCATCTTGATCCTGATATGGTGTCCAGCGTGTCGTCGATCCGGGGTAGAGGGTAGCTGTCCTTCTTCGTGACGTCGTTCCCCCACCTGTAGTCCACGCAGAACCTGGTCCTTCTTCTTCACTAGCACGACCGGAGAGCTCCAAGGACTATGTGATGGCTCGATCACCCCCTGCTCCTTCATTTCTTCCACCATCGGGTAGACTTCAGCTTGCTTGGCGAGCGGGACACGTCGGAATGGGGCCCTAATCGGTGCGCTGCCCCCAACGTCGATTCTGTGCTGGACCAAGCTTGTCCTGCCGAAGTCTTTGCTCCTCACGGTGAAGACATCCTGGAATTCGTGAGCAGGTCCCGAAGTTGGCGTGATTGTTCCTCGTCTAAATGGTCCTGGGATCCTTGGTACAGCTTCTGTAATTCTTCTGGCAGGGCGCGTCTTCTTCTGTTGTCCGTCTGCAGGTGTCCGTCTGTTGTGTCTGTGACGCGGGCAATCCAGGTAACGGGCTCGCAGACTCCTAGGTTGGTGTCCCGGTGAACCGTAATGTCGTAGTCGTTCAGGTTGGACAGGCGGACGTATGGCCGAAGCGTCGTATTGATAAGGGTCTTGGCAATTAGCAATCCTTTTGTCTGGATGTCCTCATATTTTGGCTCGATGACAGCCGCCACTCCCTCAGCAGTTCCGTCGACATTTACGGCAGCGCTGACCTCTGTCCTGGCGGGAACGGTGACGTCCTCTCCTAGCCTTACTCGTCGTGCGGTGATGGCCTCGTGTGCTGGCTGCAAAGCAAGTTCCTCACCTCCGAAGTGCAGAGTGTTGGTACTCAGGTCCAAGATGATCATTTCGTTTGATACGTCAGCCACAAGCACTGGATGCTTCACCGCCCGTCGATCAATGACGAACTCCAGTGATACTTCGCCATGTACCGGTGCAGACTCTCCAGTCGCGGTTATTAGTTGGAGGTTCCTTCGTGTGGGTTGCACTCTCCACTTCGGGATCACGGTGGGATTGATGATGATGATGATGATAATTGTTGTTTTAAGGGGCCTAACATCTAGGCTATCGGCCCCATGGTGGGATTGACGATGGTCCTCAATGCTCCCTTGTTGATCAGCATAGGCCAGCTCACTCCATTGACGACTCCGTCGACTATCAGGCTGCTATTGTCCCTCCGTAACTTCGTCACACGAACTTGGACTGCCGGGCCTTGACGACTGTCACAAGCCGACCTTTGCCCCCCAAGGCTGGCTGATACTCATTTTCCTGGGCCGCGCGGTTTCCCTATGACTGACTGTCCCGATGGAAACCCTCGGCGGCGGCGATCACCGCAGTCCTTGCTCAGATGGCCTTTCTTACCGCAGGTCCAGCAGGTCGATAGTCCTCGTCCGGACCGCCTCTCCAGGAGTCTTTCGGCTGCGTCGTTGTGGGTGGCGCCGCGACTATTGAAGAAACGGCCTAGCGCCTCCATCAATTTATCGGCCAAGGGCTTAGTCTCGTTGGTTTTGGCCGGTTCGTCGACGTCCACTTGACGCACCCGCGCGTGCATTCTAGATGCCTGTTTTGCCGTCTCGAACTCAGGTGCGTGGCTCAGCGCATCTGCCAGGGTCTTATTGCGCGCGAGTCGCAGCGCCTGTTGAGTGTCCGAGTCGCGTAGCCCGTCGGTGAATGTCTGTGTCGCAATCTGTTCCAGAAAGTCGGCTGGCGCTGTTGGATAGGCAAGCCTTACGAGGCGTGCGATGTCCATCTCGAACTCCAGCAGGGACTTGTCGCAGCCGGCTGGTTGGACCCGCACCCATGATCCACTCAGTGGCCGTAGTATGCCAACACGCTGACCCACAGGCTTCGCAGGAACTGCCCAATTGGGACAACTTTCCACCTTTCATCCACACTTGACTAAGTTCTAACTACTCATAAAATCTCATCATGTTCTCGTCAAGAAGAACTGAACAGAAGCCAACTGAAAGGACTTATGAAAATTAGGAGATAAGCACGTTTTTTTTTAAATTGTCATAATGTACGGATAAAAGCGCGCTCTTTCCGCGCATTTCAACACAAGCTGTCCCACAGCATGGACAAACTCATAGTACAGTGGTTTTAAATGAAGTGAAAGTATTTTAAATTGTTTTTTAATTGTTCTAATGTGTATATTAAGGGTCTTTTATGTATACTTGTATGATGTCATTACTCTTGTCTGTGATTTTTCCTGTGCCAATTCAAATCGGCTGAAGAAGAACCGTATATACAAGGTTCAAAACATGTAGCGCCTTTAGTGCCTACCGGCACACTACACTGTAAAGGTATTGATTGGCGGACCATAGAATAATCAATAAATTAGTCCTGCAGGGTTTCCGCGTTCTTTTGTACCCGGGTCCGGAGCTGCATCTGGTAGGCCTGTTGAAGATGGCTATCTCCATATCGGGACTCCACATGGGCGACTAGTGAAGCGTAGTCCTGAGATTTGGTCACGATGGCCTGAAGGACATTAAGGGCGTCCCCTCTCAGCGCTACAATGAGAGCTGTAGCCTTTTCCGTGTTGTTCCAGTTGTTTATGGAACAGGCCGCCTCGAACTGACGCAAGTAAGTGCTCCACGGTACCTTTCCATCGAAGGTTGGGGGTGTCACTCTGCTCTGTCCCGTCCCTGATACTCCCGGTGAACCTGTGGGCGGGCGTCGGCGCAGGTCGGCAACTTCCTTTTGCAGAGTGCTAAATTTCTCTTCTATCCCCGTCGGCGGGCGTTGGCGCAGCTCAGCAAATTCCTTTTGTAAAGCGTTGAATTTCTCTTCCACCCCCGTCAGCGGGCGTTGGCACAGCTCGGCAACTTCCTTTTGTAAGGCGTCGAACTTCTTTTCTACTGCTGTGACTTCCTCACGTAGACCCTGTTCTAATTTCCTTTGGCTTTCCTCTAATTATGTCAGCAGACACTCTTCTAAATTTTTCTGTCCATCCAGGAATTTGGTAGTCAGGTCCTTGGCTAAATTCTTCAGGCCGTCTTCCATCTTCTTCAGGTCCTCCGCTAAGTTCTTCTGGCCGTCTTCCATCTTCTTCAGGTCCTCCGCTAACTTATTCTGACCGTCTTCTAATTTGGAAGTTAGGTCCTCGGCTAAACTGTTCTGGCTGTCTTCCATCTTCTTCTGGCCGTCTTCTAGTTTGGCAGTTAAGTCTTCGGATAAATTTTTCTGGCTGTCTTCCATCTTCTTCTGGCCATCCTCTAAATTCTTCTGGCCGGCCTCCATCTTGGTTTCCATGCCACGTAACTTTTCTAGCAATGCTGCCAATTGCACTTCCATTTTAGTTGTTTGTCTTGTAAAGGGCATGCACTCACAGGAAAATTAGAGAACTGTGGTAAAATGACCTGCTCGGGTTTTGAAACCAGGACCTTCAGGTGTTGTGCTTGAGTTCGTAATCCGGCTTCTGACACCAGTTGTAACGTGCAACCCCTCGTGGCACTTTCGTTAACTGGATTACGGTGGGTAGAAGCACAACAGAATTGTTCTTTTTAAAGAAATAGTAGTTTTATTGCAGGTCTTAGCAAGTTACAGTTCACCACACAATAAACAGATACAAGCAATTAGTATCTCAATCTAGGTCCTCTCTCACTGCTGAACACTCCCCTTTCACTCTCTCGAGCAGCTGTCCGTTCACTAATTAGGCAGGCCTGAGTCCAGCCAGTCTGTCACTCACCGAAATACCTGTACACTTCCTTGAGTACACAAACTACCGTTAGGCTACTTACGAGTCTGCTACACACCGCTCCGCAGGCTCGGAAAGAATCTCACTGGGTTTCACAATTCACACAGCCCTTCACTGCATGCAATAGCCTCACTTGGGTTTCTCACGTCACGTCACCAACTATTGTCGCACTCGCTCAAAAACACACTGTCTCCCTCGCTGGCGAGGCCGCTTATATAGCAGGCTGGTGACTCAATGAATGCTTCTAGACTCGTCCAGGATTCACGGCTTCTCCAGATTTCCATCACTAGCTGGGTCGCGAATATTCTGGTCTATCCCTTTTGTCCTCGCAGCCCTGTTGAGTAAGGCCCAGGTAACACACAGAGGCAGAGCATAGCCCGGGGCAGCTGTGACTAACGCGGCGAGGCAACGAAACATACTCACAGCCGTAACAGGACGTTTGTGTGCTCAGTCCAACAATATCACTTTTGTTATTCATTGTGTGTTTCTGTCTCTTTGTCTTTCTTTGTATGTATCCTATATTGTGTATAATATGACTACATACAGATAGCAAAATGGTATTGAATCGCAATATGCAAAACCTTTCTTGAGCACTGTATAAGTTTAGTTTGTTTAATAAGGGTTTGTGAATAACGTATGAGTATTATGATCTTGTATACAAATTAGAACAACACAATATAATAAATAAAATAAAATTAGAGCATGCACTTGAATTCTATTATGTATATCTCAGCGGAGCCTTGGTCGTACAGTTGCTACGCTTTCGCATGCCTACTCCCGCCGGGGTCATTGTGATTATAACTAATACATGTATTTCTTTCAAGGAGTTTATTTACTTATTACTCATATAATATACATTGCACCCCGCACAGTCATTGGACAATTTTGTGTTGACCGACTGAAGATTTACAACTGACAGTTTGCATAGGAAACACTGAAAGAATGGCTTCAACAGTTCACAATTAAGATGCATTATTTAAAAATAAATGTTACAATATATTTCAATTAATTAAAGATGTGTTTTGGTGCAAAAATACTAGCAAGTACACATTTTTTGGGGCGAGGCAGCTCCGTTTTGCAGTCACTATGTTTCTTGTAATTGAAAATACTCCTGCAGCGCGGCAGGTGGTCGCGGGGACTATTAAGTATTTTTTCGCTAGTTTAGCGGACCTTGGATATATTGTTTGATTCATCTTCCACCAGTGATAAAGGTTGAGTATGCAAGTCAGGCGGTGAATTCCCAAGATTGACGTCCAGCTCGTCTTTTGCAATGTTTGCAATATTTACGCCATGTCTACAAGATTTTCTACTTTTACCGTGCTTTTTATAACTGCCGTATCATGAGAACATTGAGTTTTTATCGAACATGCCTAAAAGTTGACTTTAGGTATACCTTCGTTCGTTAGACGTCACATTTGTATCTTTGGAGTCGAAATTTAATGTTTTTCGGATGGTCAACACGATTGTACCCAATTGTCTGAATAAGATTTTCCGCGAGATTAATAAATACACTTGGACGACCAGTTTCGATCGTCAAGCGATCATCAGATCCTTAGGCTGTTAAACTATGTCTACAAGTGAGGAGGTGACACGCAAAGACGAACATGTCCACAATTGAAAAAAAAAAAAAAAGAGATACAATATGGAACGGGACGTACAATATGAGCGGAATGTAAGTAGAATGAAAAACTATAACTAATACTAACTACAAGCTTACATACTAGAAGAAAAAATTGTAAACAAATAAAGGATAAGGCAAATAAAGGACAGGAAGAAAAGAAATGCCCTCAACCCTCGAAGAATGAGGATTGAGGGACTTGGAAGGAAGGAGAGCCATGAAAGGCAGATAGAAAAGGGGAGGGGGGGGAGAGGACCCGCCCCAAGTTCAGAGGAAAATGCGGGCAAAACGGACCCAGCTCCGGAATCCCTTGGGGTTGCTAACTCCCAAACTCACCAGCCGTGAGCCCTTGAGTGTGTAGCATTATGCAGAGTGCACCAGAAGTGGTGGGGCTACATACACCCTGCCTCTTTGAAGGAAAAGGAAGGAAGATTGTAGTTTTACGTGACCGTTAATCTCGAGATCATAAGCCACGGGACCTCCTTTTAACGTGGAATCCGAACCACAGGACGTGGCATTTCACTTCGAAAATCTCACATGCATTGACCGGGAATCGAACCCGGTCCGCCGTGGTGAGAGGCCAACAGCTAGACCGCTGCGCCATCACGCCCTCCTCTTTGAAGGTCTTGTGCAGAAGGCAGGAGATAACATGAAAAGAAAAAGAGGGCTGACCCCTCGAAGAATGAGGGTATCAGGCAAGATGAGACAAGGGCCAATTAAGGCGGGAAAGTGAAAGAATCCCTAGGCCTCGGATACCCTAATGCTGTCGGGGTCGGAAAAAAGAAGAGTTGACCAAGGGAGGTCGACAGAAGAGAAGACGGAGAGGAGCCCGGCACAAGTAAGAGGAAGCAATGCCGGACTCAGCTGGGGTCCCGTGGTCGCCAACCCACGTGCCACTAGATGTGAGCCCCTGGGGCAACCATTAATGAATAAAATGTAAGCGATTATGGAAAAATAAAACACCTTCCTTTTGAAAATCATTCAAAGCCAAACTTGTACAAACATTTCATGCAAAAGAAAACATGTCCATAATTAAATGTGCTTTTTAAACAAATATTTTCATTGTAGATTTATTTGCAGTCATGAATTGCCTTCTTTGCATGAACATGAAATTGTTTGCATTTCAATATGTTATTTTCATTATCATGTATGGCTGAAATACATTTTTTGTTGATTGTCAAAAACTGTATTAGGTGGACATGTTCGTCTTTGCGTGTCACCTCCTCAAGTATGGGTTATGATATTTACAATCTATATTCTTATTTAGTTGCAGTAGTAATTAATCTAGCACAAATAGTCAAGATGTTATTTTTTGCTGAAAAAGGGCTTCCAACACAATAATCCTTGGAGTGAAGTTAAATGAAACCTTAAAGTGGGCGTTGAGCAGTGGCTAGCATTCTTGGATATCACAACAGAGGACTGGGTTCGATTCCCAGCTCTGCCAAGAAATTTATTTCTGGTGTGGGGTCTGGAACGGGTTACACTCAGCCTCGTCAGGCAAAACTGATAAGAGGCAGAATTGATTCCTACCTCAGCCATCCTGGAAGTGATTTTCCATGGTTTCTCACTTAAACTCCAGGCAAATGCCGGGATGGTACCTAATTTAAGGCCACAGTCGGTTCCTACCCAAACTCTACCTGAATTACAAATACACACACTGGTACAGACATCGCAGTGACACATGTCATCAGGCAAGTCTTAAACACACCCCAGTACACGGGGCTACGATGTTGCAAAGCCCCTAAGAGAATCAAAAATATCACCGATTATGGGACTGCCCAGGTTAACCATGTCGAGTGATTGCATTAAGGAACCAAGTTGTGTCATAGTTTGTTGATTCGGTGAGAGCATAGTTAAAAGTGCGAATTACATTGATTGACAAAACAAATCGAAAAACCAATTAATCAATTATTCGAAATACCAATTTATTGATTCGAAACCGATTAACAGATTAATTGTTATTTGTGGCAATTAATCGGTTTCGATTAATCAATATCTGAAATTAATCGATTAAAAGTACCAGCCCTAATATTAGCCAACACATGCTGCTAAAGTCCTTAGAAATAACCCACTCTCACACAGACCAATTATCCAATTCCATTCCTACTTGATGTTACTTAGTCCATTTTGAGTAGTGTAAATCGCATCGAGTCCCCTGTAAGTCCAATCCCTCATCAACATTATGCGGGACAGGCAATGCTACGAAGTAGGGGATAGCCTGTAAGGGCGAACGTACAGCGGGGACCTTGTGTGCCCCAGGACCGCTACGGTAGCTGTGAAGGCCATACATGAACCCTGAAAAGTAGCGTCTAACGGGATTCTGGTGATGTCCTTAACGCCAACTGAGGCGGAGAAAGAGACTTTTGGTGCGACGAAGTATGCAGAAGAGGCAACCCTTCCTCCTGGGGTTGTAAAAAGACGAAAACCACTGCCTTGCGGTGAAGAGGGATCTTCAAAGGCCAAAGGAGACAACCCCAACATAAAACTGCAGGCTTGGAGGCATAGGTGGCAACCCCACCACCAAGCTCAGGTGCTGCGGGCCAATTATTCACACACCTTAAATTAATCTATTAAAGAAACATTAACCAAGAGAAACCGGATGATCCAAAGGTGACGACTTTTAGCTTGAAAAGGTTAACGAAAATTGGGTTATGGAATGTGAGAACTCTGTAGGAAAGTGGAAGACTACGACAAGCAGTGGCATGTTTGAGGAGCTATGGCTTGAACATTCTAGGATTGATCGAGTTGAAGTGGAGCGAGTTTGGGGAACTGGACACACATGATGGAGTAACATTTATATACTCTGGAAGACCTGAGGACGATGGAGCAAGTTGCGAAGGTGTGGGTATATTGATGGACAGGGAGGCCAAGAGGATAGGACCAATATTAGAAATGTTATGATAATAGTTTGTTGTGCACTCTCTGGGACAGCAAAGGAAGAAGATAAAACAAGTGTTTCATGTGCACCTCAATAACACGATCAAGAAACTGAAGAGGAAGGATATCATTATAGTTGGAGGAGACTTGAAGGCAAAAGTAGGCCGGGAAAATGAAGGACTTGAGCATATTATGGGAAGGCATGGCCTAGGAGAACGAAATGAGAATGGACACAGCTATTTGTGGACTTCTGTGTCAGTCATGATTTGGTTATTGATGGTACTGTATTTCCGTATAAAGACTGTCATAAAGTGACCTGGGTATCACCGGACCATAGGACAGAAAATCAGATAAATCATGTGGCAATTGA
The DNA here is from genome assembly GCA_946902985.2 of Meconema thalassinum. Classification (NCBI taxonomy): domain Eukaryota; kingdom Metazoa; phylum Arthropoda; class Insecta; order Orthoptera; family Tettigoniidae; genus Meconema; species Meconema thalassinum. The sequence continues at coordinate 416,989,336 of OX336389.2, forward strand.
AAGAAGATGGAGAAGTTCAATGTTGGATGTGAGGAATAAGAGAGGTGCAGACATCGGTTGTGATCATCATCTTGCCGTGGCTATATTTAAAATGAAGATCCAGGCATTAAAAAAAAGAGAATAAGACAGATAAGGAAGCGGTATGATGTTGGTAAACTAAAGGATAACAGAAATATGAAGGAAGCCTTCAGGATAGAACTAAAGAATCAATTCCAAGCACTCCCTGAGGTGGAGGAAAAATGGGCGAAGATTAGATCTGTCTTTACCGAAGAGACTGAAAATATCCTGGGTATTAAGGTCAGGAAGAAAAAAGACTGGATGACTTGGCAGACATTGGAAATTATCAGTGAAAGAAAAGAGATTAAGGAGGCAATGAATGCATGCAAGACATGAGCAAGAAAGGCAGAACTGCAATCAAAATATGCTGCGAAGGATAAAGAAGTTATGAGAAGTGCAAGGAGAGACCAAAGGAACTGGATAGATGACCTATCTCAACAGGCGGAGGCAGCAAATAGGGAAACCTTAGAGAACTCTATACCATCACCAGAGTTCTGGCAAGAAAGCAGATGCAGAGAAATCGTCCAGTCAGGAACAAAGATGATACCCTCTTAACAAACCCTGAGGATCAACTGAAGCGATGGCAGGAACATTTTTCTGCAGTTTTAATCCTTTCCCTGGAAGATCAAATAGATGTGGGGGAGGAAGAAGAAAAGATACAACAAGACCCAAGGATTAAAACCTGCGTTCCAATGGTGGAGAAAATTAAGCGGGCATTGAGAGAGTTGCGTATTGTTAAGGCAACAGTAGTTGACAACATTCCAGCCGAAGTCATGAGGGTTGATATTGTTGAACCCCAACCCTTAACCAGGGCTTCATACTACGAAAACTCCCCAAATCCCGTAAGTAACATGGAAACTACACAACGCAGGCTGGATAGGTGGCCACACGCGTGATGCAATTATCACAACACACGATGTTGACCAGCGCAACACAGGAAGACAAACAGAATAACATAACAAAATACCGCTGACTCATCAGCATAACACAAACCAATGAATAAATAGTGGAGGAAACGGAACATCAGGGCCAGTTGCCTCCGTTCATGCTGCCACACGTGCCTCAGACGCACTCTTCACGACACCAGCACCAATCTTTGGGTAAGTGTGCACACAAGCTACTCCCCACTCCTTTCCACGGTCAAACCTTCGTGACTTTGTAATCACCTCATCATCTCTAAGTTGCATTGTTGAACCTTCAAATAAAACCCTAGCCACACTGCCTTTAGTGTGTACACACACATCAGCTGTTCTTACTCGTAGCGTAAGCAGTCGGCTCCCCCTACACTCCGCGTTCCCCACTCACACCTTGAAACACATTACTGCCTACTCAGTATAGTTCACTCCAAGGCTACTTCCTGGTCTCCGAATGCGTTCACCACACAGCTCTTCCAACCCAACACACTCACCCCGTTCTAAAGTAATTACCTCCAAGTTGCATACCTTTGTCAACCACTGTTTACGGAAGATTCTCAACATCTACTGGCCGGAAGTAATCTCCAACCATGAACTTTGGAGAAGGACGGGGGAAATTGAAATGGCCATACAAATCAAAAGGTGGAAATGGAAATGGATCGGGCATACATTGAAAAAGGGAAAAGAAGCCATTGAAAGGGAGGCAAGGTATAAGGAAGAGAGGGAGACCCAAACAAACGTGGCGAAGCAATGGAAGAAGGCAAGACTTGGAGCGAGGTGAAGGGGTTGGCTGTCAATAGGACCAGATGGAGATGCTTTGTTGATGCGCTATGTTCCACGAGGTACAATAGGAATTACCGTAAGTCAAGTAAGTCAAATGGCATAGAAGCAATTGACCGTTGTATGAAGATGACAATATAGGCTACTCAATTAAGAAAAAATATCTACAGTATGTTTTGCTCACCTAATTTTGGAAGATACTTATTCTTCTGCATTTCACTACCATATGCATATATTGGATACATGACCAAAGCTGACTGGACACTCATGGCAGAACGGTATCCACTGTCAACACGCTCTACCTCTCGGGCGAGTAAGCCGTAAGAGACTGATGACACACCAGCGCACCCATAGCCTTTTAATGTACAGCCTAGCACACCCAGCTCACCGAGCTCGTACATGATGTCACGATCAAATACTACAGAATAATATTAAATACATATATTTTATTTAACATATTACAGGTGATAATGAGAAATTATTAATGTAAATAATTAATAACACAAATAGGTACACTACATCAATAAATGAACTGTTACCAAAGAAAAAAATAAGTGAAAACAAGTATTTCATTAGTGTTAGTGATATAAGTTGTTACATCACTGTAGTAGTTATGGTGATAATTTTGTTATAAATTAAAGTTTATTACGGTAATATTTTTTAATGTGACATATAGCTAGTGGTTTGCTGTTCTTGTTAAGACAATCCAGGTGGTAGTTCATTGTGATAGGCATGGCTACGTGGCAATGGATGCTAATGTACAGCGGCAGACAGTTGTGTGGTTAGAGAATAATTGAGTCCCTCGAAACCATACCTATTGACACATAATGGTTTCACATATTTGTGTATATGTTGTGAGAGATTTTATGCCTAAACCTTGCATCATGGTAGTAGAGATTCAGTATAGTAAATTGAAACAACTCTTTAATATTAAAATAAGGGATAGCAGTGAAATATTTAAAGAACCTGTTTTGGATACCTAGCAAATTATTAATTACAGTTGTGTTTTGATTACCGCAAGCTGATATGGCATTTAATTTCAATCAGAGCACTATATAAATAGTTATGTAAGTATTTTTATCTACATAGAAACAGAGCTTATAGAAGGTGTATAGATTCGCCCTTAAGGTTTTTTTTCATCATGTTTACTGTGTGTGGGTTCATCAAGGGTAAATCCTAGGTATTTTTGTGTCGGGGTAGTATTTATAGAGGTGTTACATTTGCAATCAACAAGGATGTTTTGGTGTATGCATGATATGCTGTGGTGTATCAGTTTGTAGTTTTCTACATGAAGTAATCAACTCTGATGTGCATTATTTTTGATTTGGTTGTATTTATATAAAAAGTATTGTAATGGCACTATTTTTTTATGTCATTGAAGTCTTCTTCAAGTCTATCAAAAGATGTTTTAGGGTATTTATGTATCTTAAATAAAATGGTGTCGTCAGCATAAATAAATATTTTACTATGCTTAATGGCTCCATCCATGTTATTTGCGAACAGGTTATATTGTGTAGGTGAGATAATACTGCCTTAAGGAATACCCTGTGTTCCTCCTGATGTGTCGCTGATATTGTTATTGATCTTAACTGCCATTTCCCTGTGTTTGAGATATCTTTCAAATAGTTTCTGAGGCGTACCTCTTATACCAATATCGTGCAATTTAGTAAATAGTTTATTGTGATCTATTGTGTCAAATGATTTAGAGAAGTCAAGAAAGAGCACCATAATATGATCATTCTTATTTAGGGCATTATTTATTATATTGGCAAATTCACTCAAGTAGTTGAGTACCTTTTCCCTTCCTAAAACCATACAGATGTTCCTTTAAAATATCATATTTATTTAGGAAATTGTTCTGTCTTATACAAGCAATTTTCCATTATTTTGTGTAAGATTCATAAAATGCACATAGGTCTATAGTTGCCAAAGTCTAAGTAATAATTATAATAATATTATTGGTTTTACAACCCTTTTAACTACTGCGGCTTTTACAGACGCTGGAGTGCCGGATTATCACACCAAAGGGGATCTTTAATGTGCCAGTAAATCTACTGACATGGGTCCCTCGCATTTGAGCACCCTCAACTGCCAGATGACTGTGCCAGGATTTGATCCTGCAACCTTGGGACCAGCAGGCAAAGTCTAAGTGATCACCATGCTTATACACTTAGTGGCCAAAAGTCACGGGAAGGGTAGTCCCATGAGAAAATGTGCTGTGTATGACTCCTGAGCATTGCGGCTAGCTACGGCGGAGCAGAGCAGTCTGTCACAGACACGAGTGTAGTTAAAGTGGCAACACGTCGCGAGTTAACTGCCTTTGAACGTGGGATGATCTTTGGTTCACGGCGCATGGGTCATATCATTTCAGAGATTACATGTGAATTCGGGCTCATGAGGTCAACAGTGGATCTTCAATATTGCAGAGATAATGTTACCATCCACGTAAACCGGCGCACAGGGCAACCACAGGTGCCTAACGAACAGACATCACATCGCCTCAGCAGAACAATACGGGGCGATCGAAGGGCTACTGTGAGTCAGATCACCGCCCAGTTGAATGTTGGGAGTCAGGAACCCATTTCTATCAGGACCGTATGGAGACACCTGCACCGCATAGGCTTCACTAACCGACATTTTCTCATGGGACTATCCTTCCCGTGACTTTTGGCCACTAAGTGTATATTGGTTCATGTATTTAAAATAGTTTGGTATTATTCCTGATTCAAATATCTTGTTTATAAGGTGTGTTATGATAGGTATAGGTTTTTGAGATGTTGCCTTAATACCGTATCTTACATTAAAAAATAAACTAGTCTGTAATCTTTGAATACCTGAGAGCAATATATATGGCTGAGAGGGAAGTCTTGATGGCTTCGACTGAATCATTCGGCAAAGGCAGCATAATTTATTGATTATTCAATGGTACGCCAATCAATACCTTTACAATGAGGTGTGCCGGTGGGCACTTAAAACTGGACATGTTTCGAACCTTGTACATTCGGTTCTTCTTCAGCCGTGGTTTAAATGAAGTGAAGAAAGTTTTTTAAATTGTGTTTTAATTGTTTTAATGTGTATTTTAAGGGTCTTTTATGTATACTTGTATGATGTCATTACTCTTGTCTGTGATTTTTTCAGTGCCAATTCAAATCGGCTGAAGAAGATCCGAATGTACAAGGTTTGAAACATGTCCCGTTTTTAGTGCCCACCGGCACACCTCATTGTAAAGGTATTGATTGGCAGACCATTGAATAATCAATAAATTAGTCAAATTGTCAATACAGACCTTGAGAGATGGCTATTTCTCCCAAAGGCAGCATGTTCTCTATTTCAGATTCATCCGTTTCAACTAACGTAAAAGAATAAATTTTTATTTGTGTGCCATATGTTGATATTACAGTTATGTGCTAAACTGTTTATTTTTTTACTAAAAGAACTGTTGAATTTGTTGGCTGTTGTTGTTTGAGTCTTCAGTGTTTTGACTGGTTTGATGCAGCTTTCCATGCCTCCATGTCTTGAGATAATCGTTTCATCTCTACATAGCTACCACACCCTACGTCCGAGGCAATCTTTTTAACATAGTCTAACCTTGGTCTACCCCTACAGTTCATGTCCTCGACCCTTCCTTCCATAACTAAGCTTGCTATTCCTGGGTGTCTTAGTATGTGTCCTACCAACCTATCACTTCTCTTCATTAGCAGTCGCCAGAAACATCTCTCCTCTCCCACTCGTCTTAATACCTCTTTGTTTGTAACCCTATCTACCCATCTGAGCTTCATCATTCTCCTGTAACACCACATTTCAAAAGCTTCAATTCTCCTCTTTTCTGCTGCACGAACAGTCCAAGTTTAACTTCCATAGAGTGCCACGCTCCAGACAAAGGCCTTCAAATATGACTTCCTAACACCTAAATCCATATTCGATGTCAACAGATCCCTTTTCTGTAGAAATGCTTTCCTTGCCTGAGCTAACCTACTTTTTATATCCTCTTTGCTTTGTCCATCACTGGTTAGTTTGCATCCTAAGTAACACAAGTCTCCTACTTCCTTTAGTTTTTCACCTGCCAATTTGATGTCCATAGAGGATTCTGATTTATTTCGGCTGCATTCCAATACTTTTGTTTTACATTTATTAATTTTCATTATGAATTCTTTCCTCAAGACGCAGTCCATACCATTCAAATACTCTTTCAAGTCCTCAGGTGTTTCGGCCAAGATGATGATGTTATCGGCAAATCTAAGAGTTGAAATTTTTTCTCCTTGAATCTTCACTCCCACTTTAAGTTTTTCTATAATTTCCTTCATTGCTTGTTTAATGTAAAGATTGAAAAGTATGGGTGATAAGTTGCAGCCTTGCCTTACACCTTTCTGAATACCAGCTTCTCTGTCATGTCCTTCAGCACGAATGACTGCTGTCTGGTTTCTGTATAGATTGTAGATCACCCTCTTATCCCTGTACTTTAATCCAAGAGTTTTCAAAATGTCAAACAATATAGTCCAATCAACGTTATCAAAAGCCTTTTCTAAGTCTACAAATGCCATGAATGTTCTCTTATCTTTCCTTATTCTATCTTTCAAAATCAGCCTAAGACTTAGTACAGCTTCCCTTGTTCCTATATTTGTCCTGAAACCAAACTGGTCTTCACCCAACTCCGTTTATATCTGGCTTTCCATCCTCTTGTAACTTATTCTTGACAGGATCTTTGAAGCATGAGTAATCAAGCTGATTGTAGGGTAGTCTTCACATCTGTCAGCTCCCACTTTCTTCGGTATAGGGATGATAACATTCTTCTTGAAATCAGAGGGTAGCTCACCTGTATCATAAATTCTACATACCAAGTGAAATAACCTGATCAGATCTTCATCTCCTATGCATCGTAGCAACTCAATCGGTATATCATCTATGCCTCGTGCTTTGTTCCTGCTTAAGTCTTCCAATGCTCTGTCAAATTCTGATCTCAATATTAAATCTCCTTTTGCATCCTCATCAATTTCCTCCTCCCTTTCCATTACATGATTCTCAATCTCCTTTCCCTTATGCAAACACTCTATGTAAGCTTTCCATCTCTCAACCTTTTCTTCCCTATCTGTTAGATTCTTTCCATTTGTGTCCTTAATATTACAGCACTTACTGTCGGCGCAGAAATTATGTGCACCCGAGTTTGGAGATAAATAGCAACACAACCGAAAGGCCTACAGAAAAAGTGACATCACCTTTTTCCTTGTTTATTTCTGCGTTGATTGATGATAAAGGTAGTTTTTAGGAACTTATTTTAATATCCCTTATAGTAGGTATAACATAAAAAGTACCGTTTTTTGCGGGGTTCGAACGAAGTGTCAACTTTAGAGATTCACAACTCTTTCAGTTGTGCTACAGCACCCAAATTGGGATATGTGTTAGTCAGATATGTTTTCCGAGTATATGTGAAGTTTCAAAATTTGATCTCCAACACAAACAACGAAACAATCAATTATGTGAAAGGCTCGTATTTCGAAACTGGACTCCGCAGAAGTTCGGTCTTGGGTGCGTTGTAATCCACATATAATAAACAGTTTGCGATATGTAACTATCCGTGATCCAAATAAATGGGTTTAGTTTATATGGATTGATATTTATTATGCGATTGGTGTATGTTGTTGACAGGCGAGGTCTGCAGGATAGTTCGTGCGCTGTTGCCGCATTCACTGCTCGTTTAGCGCTGTCTCAGCACAGAGCATGTTCAAGTTAAATGTATTTCGTTTTCACATTTCCCATCTGCTTCTTTCAAAAAGGCTTTGGACCTTCAACAGCAGCTTTAAAAATATGTTTCTTTTTTTCTCAGTTTTTAATTTTTTTTTTGTTTTCTCAGTTTTTGTAATTTATTTTAAAATTTTCTATTTATAATTTCATTAAATATGCAGTATTTACATGACAAACATCTCGGAAAATTATCAGTTATCGTTTGTGTGGCCTAATCCTCACTATCTGAAGAGCTGTTCAAATCAATTATTAGGGGTTCGACTTGAGGTATTTCTTGAGACAGATGATCCTTTTCCCAGTAGAAATCTTCAATTTTTATAGCGTGCCCGATACATTTCTTCCCTAACTCAGCTGGTACTGATGCTAGGGCCTCGTCACAGAGATCTTTCAGCATCTTAACCGAGCGAAGGGACACTCCAAGAAAATCAGCAACTCTCTGGAGCACCGGATATCGCTTATCGCCAATTTTCTCGCCCTCTAACTTGAAGAAACAAATAGCACTCAAAATCATAGTAATCTCGCACTCCGTAAACGGAGTTCTAGGAGGCATTGTGAAGGTATCTACTCCATCCTGAGTGAAACTGGAAACTACACATGACAATGCCAGAGATACTAAGATAAACAGTGACTCACTGATGTGTATAAATACTTCCTTTGACACATCTTAAGGGCAGAGTTGAACAGTGGATGTTGACACTGACGAAGAATGCGATCATTCCGTTATTCAAGGCCACTCATCCAAGGATGACAAAATATGTGTTTGATACAATTTATTTATTTTTATTGTTTTATTTTTTACTCGCTAAATATTCAGAGTTTGTCTGAATTAAATTGCTTCCCTTACTAAACACTAATAAAATAATTGTGTTATGAACAGACATGCTACAATATAATAACATATGATTTCCTTTTCATATTCATTTTATTAAGAACTTGTGAATTAATTAGTGTATGCATGCCTACCCCTTATTATTCCCGTTTCCAACGGGGTCGGGGATGAGATGCGATGAAATTGTATGGGGCGGATGGTTTTTACGGCCGGATGTCCTTCCTGACGCCAAACTCATGAGAGGAGCTAATGAGAGCTGAAATGAATGAATACGAATGTAACTGGGCAAGGATGTGGAAGGAAGCGGCCGTGGCCTGTCAGAAGGTACCGTCCCGGCATTTGCCTGGAGTTGAAAATGGGGAAACTTGTGAATTAATTAGTATTTCTTCATTATTATCACTATTTCTATTTATTTATGTATTAATTCATTCATTTATAGATTGATTGCCACGTCTTGTTCCTGGAACTGGCTTTCTCTGTTTTTCTTGTTTTTTATTACTGCCGAGATTCATCTTAATGGTAATTAATGTACAGTATACCAAATTAAAATTTAAATGACCCTTCACCACTAAAATCCACGGAACACACAAACACCAACTAAAAAGGTATAGGCCTACTGCCAGACATCATTTCACAAAACGTCCTACATGTGGCAGTACAAGTATTTTCATATACTTAATATAAATGTAGGTACAGTACTACATTCAAAAAGATTTATTGCAATCATGACGAAGCAGAGTGAACGAAGTGATGATCCGTCGGTGGCATTCTCGGGCGGGTCAGAGCAAGCTAACGCGGCAACACAGCACAAGCTTTCTTGCGGACCTCGCCAGTCAACAACATACACCAAACGCATAATAAATATCAATCCATATAAACTAAACCCATTTATTTGGATCACGGATAGTTACATATCGCAAACGGTTATTATATGTGGATTACAACGCACCCAAGAACGAACTTCTGCGGGAGTCCAGTTTCGAAATACGAGTCTTTCACATAATTGATCGTTTCGTTGTTTCTGTTGGAGATCAAATTTTGAAACTTCACATATACACAGAAAACACATCTGACTAACACATATCCAAAGTTGGGTGCTGTAGCACAACTGAGTTAAGAGTTGTGAATCTCTAAAGTCGACACTTCGCTCGAACCCCGCAAAAAAAAACGTACTTTTTACGTTATACCTGCCATAAGGGATATTAAAATAAGTTCCTAAAAACTACCTTTATCATCAATCAACGCAGAAATAAACAAGGAAAAAGGTGATGTCACTTGTTTTTCTGTAGGCCTTTCGGTTGTGTTGCTATTTATCTCCGAACTCGGGTGCACATAATTTCTGCGCCGACAGTAGTCTTCTTTTCCCCAAAAGTATTTTTAATCCTTCGATAAGCTGTGTCTACTTTTCCTAATTTCAGACAATTTTCTATACCTGCACATTTCTCTTCTTGTTAACCTCATTTCTCAGACGTCTGTATTCTGCTTTCCCCTTTTCATCTCTTACATTCTTGTGTTTCCGCCTTTCATCCATCAATTGTAGTATATCCTGAGTGATCCATGGTTTTCTACCTATTCTTTCTTTCCTATCAATGTTTTCTTCTGCGGATTTTGTTATTTCATTCTTCAAAAGTGCTAATTCGTCTGCAATTGAAGTTTGTTTAGGGTTTTTCATTAGTCCTTCCTCTATACTCTTCTTGAATCTTTCGTTTGTTGGCTATCACTTCATTAGTGTAATGTATTCTTAAATGTTTGTTTATGAGTTCATTGACAGTTTGTATTTTTCAACATCTTATATCCTTAATAACTTTCCATATCCTCAAATAACCTGATAAATAAAAAAAATACAGTGTTACTATATTCACTGAACAATGGTGTGAGAGGGAGGAGATAACTACCATGCATCTAGATAATTATATATTAGCCAGTAGTTACTGTCGAGAAGAAATGAAAGGTGGGGGGTGCGAATCTGTACTGTAAAATAAATGTTAGATACCAGGAACTGGGGTGGGTTAAGACTTTGATGTTGCAGGTATTTTAATTAATTCATCTGAATGATGATTGTGAAATATTTATAGCAGGAGTACATAAAGCCCCAAGTGGAAATATGGAAATATTCTTAAGACAGTTTAATTTACTTCTGAATAAAGTAGCCAAAAAATATAGAAAAATGTAGTTTAGGTTCAAAATACATACAAAATGCAATGTAGAGTCAAAATACTTACAAAATGCAATTGAAATTCAAAATACTTACAAAATGCAATTGAAATTGAAAATACACAATGCAATTTAGATTGAAAAACTCCCATTTCAGATCCAAAATACCCACACAGTGCAATTGAAATTCAAAATGCTTACAAAATGCAATTGAAATTGAAAATGCTTACATAATGTATGGTAGATTCAAACTACTCATTTGGATGGACAATACTTACAAAATGCAATTTAGATTGAAAATACTTACAAAATGTAATTTAGATTCAAAATACCTACAAAACACAATTGAGAATCAAAATACTTGCAAAAAGCGGATTAGGTTGAAAATACTTACAATATGCAATTGAAATTCAAAATACTCACAAATGTCCCAGGCTTTATATTGAAAGACTTACTAAAAAGCAATTTAGATTGTCAATCCTTATTAAATGCAATTGAGGTTGAAAATACTTGCAAAATGCAATTTAGATCAAAAAGACTAACAAAATGCAACGTAAATTGAAAATACTTACAAAATGGAGTGTAGATGCAAAAAATTTGCTAAAGGAAATTTATATAAACGGGGAGCCAATTAACAAAAACAGTGTGGGAATCTTAAAGAGAAAAGGAAATATAATGAAAAGAAAACAAGAGGTCTGACCCCTCGAAGAAGGAGGGATCAGGAAAGATGAGACAAGGGCCAATTAAGGTGGGAAAGTGAAAGACTCCCTAGGCCTCGGATATCCTAATACCTTTGGGGTCAGAAAAGAGCAAGAGTTGACCAAGGGAGGTCGACAGGAAAGAAGACGGAGAGGAGCCCGGCACAAGTAAGTGGAAGCAATGCCGGACTCGGCGCTGGTCCCGTGGTCGCCAACCCACGTCCCACTAGATGTGAATGTGTTGTTGGTGTTTTCGTAGATCTGACAAAAGCATTAGATACAGTAGATCAATTATTATTGGAAAAGGTAGAGGGCTTATGGTATAAGGGGAGTAGCAGTTGAACTGTTAAAATCATATTTGAATAATGGATGGCAATTTAGTTTAGTTTAGTTAAAGAGGTGTACCTCAAGGTTCAATCCTTGGTCCCCTCCTTTATATTCTCTATGTGAATGACGTACCACCATCAAGAAATAGTTTGATTGTTCCATATGCAGATGATACCTCAATTTTTAACTGAAACTGTAATAAAACAATTACTCTTCAGGAAGCTCAAAATAGTATTGATCTTGTCACTCAATATTTTAATGAGATAATATTAAGTGTAAACCCTTCCAAAACCAACTTTGTAATATTTAACAAGCATAAGGGAACTAATTTAGAAGTAGATCGAAATTTTTACTGTGGAACTAATGATATTCAACAGGTAGCCACAGCAAAATTTTTGGGTATTACAATAGATCATACATTATCGTGGGAAGAGCATATAAGTGAAATCTGTAAAAAAATTAACAAAAACTCTTTTGCATTAAAGAGAATTTCAATATACTTAAGCAGTGAATACCAATTAACAGTGTAACACTCTCACCTCCTCGCTGGAGTTGATTTAACTTTAACTACCCTCATTTACTACAAACCTACAGAATTTACTGCCTTTAAATACAGGCCACAAGTGATTTTAACGTTACTTCCCGACTTTTAATGGGCGCCAAGGTTGACCATATGGGTCTTCCTGAATAAAATAAAAATAAATACATAGCTGTTGCCCCGACTATGAAAACCCTTTCTCCCAGGAGTAGGGCATTTGGCATGCGTTTGCTGATGTACCAGGTTCATACACGACAGGAATATAAACACACATGAATTTAACGAAATAATCTATTGGCTGTTCTAACACATATGTACAAAAATATACAACACAAAATACACTTGCAATAAAACTTTGTACAGTACCTTTTGTTCACTGCTTCTACGCTCTTAGAGCAACAACACTTCTGGTCAGTTTGACCCCAGGCATTCAGCCTCCTATCATATTTACACTGAACCGTCCGCACACAAAACATCAACACACCTTACGACTGGTTCATTCTACTTTCTTCTGTTACTTGTCGAAATGCTTGTTCCCCTCTCCATCCTCGCATGACTTCGATGAAATCTTTCAGACAGATTTAACCTTTAGGCGTGGTACATTAGTAGATCAGTGTTCTGCCGATAAAACAATAAGAGCCCTTCTGAGCGCCAGACACGCCATTATATGCACTCGCGCAAGGATACCATAACCCCAAAGTTTTTGCCGGAACTCAAATTGTGCGTAGTCCGCTCCTAGCGGAACATCCGCGTCAACACATAAACATCGGACAGTCAAAATCCACACTGACGTCACACACGCGAAGTTCATGGGAGTTCATGCCAGAAATAGCCTAGGTAATCCCACACAAGCCGAATTACCGCCTGTCTTTTCCGGGTATGTCACGAATCCTGCACTTGAAAATCTCAATTCTTTGTACCTTTATAGCACAGCCACAAATCTAACATTTAACATTACTAGGTAAAAATAAAGCAATTAACCCCAAACCAAAATGAAATAATGCTTCTACTTAATACAGTCTTATATCCTTATTCCCAAAACGTAATAAATCGCAAAACCCCGTATTTTATAATATCAAATATCCAAAATCCGATAATTAATAAACAGTGATCCTAGGCTGTCCGGACCATCCAAAAATGAATCCGTCCACACAAAAACACAGGCACAATAAAAATCACCTCTGCAACCCCATGTTAACCCAATATAATAAGATACGAATAAAATACCCCAAACTAACTGCATGAAGCAAAACCCGAGGGTGAGCTACTGTAACTGAATAAATTCGGTTACAAACGCCCCCACAAGGATCAATCTCTAAACTACAAGGCTATAGATTAATCCTTGTCCCTCACACAAATACACTAGTACTCCTGTCTTGTCATCGTGAACAAGCTCTCTAGGTGACATATAGCTTGAGGTAAGCAACGTTATATGTACCTAGGACCTTGTCATCGTTGGAAATCAAGCTGTAGGCACATGCACCTACCCTGCGGTCTATAACAAATTGACCGAAATGAAAAACCTCAAGAATGCAACTCTGCTCTACCGACAGCAGATGCTCAGCTCGCAACAACACCAGATCACCTATCTTAATTTTTACCCCCTCCCTTCCGTGCTGTTTCAAAACCATCTTACCTACAATTACAATAATCCTCAATTTATTTAATCTCTTAGGGTACAGCTTCCCCGGTTGAAAATCCCAAAATCCTGCGAGACACACAAAAGAAATCCTTCCTGCAAACTACTAACTGCCACGACCTCCAAACATAACCTACTGGTACCATCCCACATGGTCACCACCACAAGAAGACTAACAGACTGACTGTTACTAATCACAAATATAACCTCATACAGCATCTGACCACTCACCTCAACAACACCTTCCATGTAAGAATGAGCTATAGGGTACCTAGGACCGCTCAAGCCAGACCTATCTGCGATGTCAAAACTCTGCCCGTAGCCGTGAGTACATCCAGGTTTCTCCGAGAACACCACCCTGTGTTCCCTCAGAACGTCAATCACCTCTGACTTCTGACTCTCGTCCAACATGGTATCTTTAACAACTGCCTCCACACAGTGATCATCATCACTCAACTCACGATCATCTCCCATGACCCAGAAACAACAGTGATCCACATCACTCATCACACGATCATCTCCCATGATCCAGAAACAACAGTGATCAACATCACTCATCACACGATCATCTCTCATGACCAAAATACAACTTGATACCATGCCGACACCTAATTCTTTCTCCACAGAAACCTCTTTAATAACCTGAATGCATCCAGTGACACTAACAGACTCTCTACCATCAACCTGATAATCTAACCTAACCCAATCCTGTTGCTCACTCCACCCAAACTTCACTAGCGCCTTACTGTAATCTAATTTACAGCTCTGGTCTCCTAACCTATCAGATCCTACATTGATATTATACTCTACATTATGTTTTTCTTCCAGAGCGTGAGCAGGAATACTATGCAAGGACTCTCCCCCTGCTCCATATAGTGAGTCCTGGCGAAGTTTAAACTTCCTGGCCTATTGCTTCTCTCAACCTGTCTTTCCATGGCACGCCCCCTATTTGCCTGCTCTACCTCACGTGGTCTGTTCCCCGGTCGATTGTTTTTCCCGTACCCCTGACACTCATTGTTATTTCTTCCTCTCCCATGATCTTCATGCCACATGTACCTATCTCCTCTACCTGGATCCCAATTCCTCTCTCTCCTCTGATTATAATTTCCTTCCCTTTGATTACCCCCATTTCTCTGACGTGGCCTACCTGTCTTTCTCAAAGTACTGTACCTAACCTTCCAAGTGGCCTCTCTATGCCTGTAACAGCGACTATCTCCTGCACGCACACTGCAGTCCTAATGCCATCAGAGAAATTACATACTAACTTCCTAACAAAATCGTCACTCCCTCCTAGTTCCAAATGTTGACCACGTAGAATTCTACCTACAGTATCTTCCTCCATACTAGTCGCTATCTCGCTAACCTGGCTAATATTCTCATCTACCTTCTTCATACCATTCCCTAGCACACTAGTCTCGACTCGCTCAGCTATCTCCACTACCTCACCACTCTCCTCACTAAATTCAGCACTCTCAAGCATCTCCACTCTCCCCACTAACTTCAGCGCTCTCATCCTTCTCCACTCTCCCAGCACTGGCATCACTAACCACAACGTTCTCTTCCACGATGCCTACAATTTCCACTTTCTGCTCTTCCAACTTCCTATCTACCCTGGGAAATTTCTGGCTAGTCTCCAGTGTCTGGCTAGAAATCTCCCCTGCCAACATCACTTGTTGAGCATCCAACTCATCTACTTCCGAGTCTACGCTCTCTTCCTGAACAGCAATCTGACCACCTAGCTTAATTTCCAGATTAGTGATATCTACTCTGACTTCACTAAACTGGCGAGTAACACTGCTGTCTAGGATAGTCACCTGCTCTTTGACCTCATCTATCTTTGCTGATATTTCCTTCATCTGGGAGGACATTTGACTGGTTATCCTCTCCACGGAACTGTTACTACGACACAGGAGCTTCTCCAACATGTCCATCATACTTAATTCATTTCCCCCCTTCCCTGGCAAATCTCCCCTGACTCTACTGTTTTCCCCCATCCCTACAGCAAATTGCCTATCAGCCCCTGCCTGATTCTGCCGCTCACCAGCACCGTCCACCAACAAAGCAGAATTGCATCCTGGCTCTAACGTAGCCATCCCTAATTGAAATACGTGAAATTATGCAAATATGCCTACAGTTTAATTCCTGTGTCCTGGTACACATCAGCATGTCTAAGGCCCCACGTTGGGTGCGCCACTGTAACACTCTCACCTCCTCGCTGGAGTTGATTTAACTTTAACTACCCTCATTTACTACAAACCTACAGAATTTACTGCCTTTAAATACAGGCCACAAGTGATTTTAACGTTACTTCCCGACTTTTAATGGGCGCCAAGGTTGACCATATGGGTCTTCCTGAATAAAATAAAAATAAATACATAGCTGTTGCCCCGACTATGAAAACCCTTTCTCCCAGGAATAGGGCATTTGGCATGCGTTTGCTGATGTACCAGGTTCATACACGACAGGAATATAAACACACATGAATTTAACGAAATAATCTATTGGCTGTTCTAACACATATGTACAAAAATATACAACACAAAATACACTTGCAATAAAACTTTGTACAGTACCTTTTGTTCACTGCTTCTACGCTCTTAGAGCAACAACACTTCTGGTCAGTTTGACCCCAGGCATTCAGCCTCCTATCATATTTACACTGAACCGTCCGCACACAAAACATCAACACACCTTACGACTGGTTCATTCTACTTTCTTCTGTTACTTGTCGAAATGCTTGTTCCCCTCTCCATCCTCGCATGACTTCGATGAAATCTTTCAGACAGATTTAACCTTTAGGCGTGGTACATTAGTAGATCAGTGTTCTGCCGATAAAACAATAAGAGCCCTTCTGAGCGCCAGACACGCCATTATATGCACTCGCGCAAGGATACCATAACCCCAAAGTTTTTGCCGGAACTCAAATTGTGCGTAGTCCGCTCCTAGCGGAACATCCGCGTCAACACATAAACATCGGACAGTCAAAATCCACACTGACGTCACACACGCGAAGTTCATGGGAGTTCATGCCAGAAATAGCCTAGGTAATCCCACACAAGCCGAATTACCGCCTGTCTTTTCCGGGTATGTCACGAATCCTGCACTTGAAAATCTCAATTCTTTGTACCTTTATAGCACAGCCACAAATCTAACATTTAACATTACTAGGTAAAAATAAAGCAATTAACCCCAAACCAAAATGAAATAATGCTTCTACTTAATACAGTCTTATATCCTTATTCCCAAAACGTAATAAATCGCAAAACCCCGTATTTTATAATATCAAATATCCAAAAACCGATAATTAATAAACAGTGATCCTAGGCTGTCCGGACCATCCAAAAATGAATCCGTCCACACAAAAACACAGGCACAATAAAAATCACCTCTGCAACCCCATGTTAACCCAATATAATAAGATACGAATAAAATACCCCAAACTAACTGCATGAAGCAAAACCCGAGGGTGAGCTACTGTAACTGAATAAATTCGGTTACAACAGTCTACTATGGACTAATACATTCACATATATCGTACGGTATTGAGATATGGGGTGGAGAATATGGAGAGAATATTTAAACTGCAGAAACGAGTAATACGGTACTTGTTTGGGTTGAAATTGAGAGAATCATGCAGGGTTGCATTTAAGAAGCTTAATATTTTAACAATATTTTTATTGTATATTTTTAAAGTAATCTTGCTTGTAAGAAAAAATCAACAAAGTTGTCACAATCAAAAATGTCCACAGTCATTGTCAAAAGAGGGTAAATAAACAATATGCAGAAAAGGACCCTTTCAAAAAAGGAGTTATATACCACAATAAACTACCAAACCACTTAAAATCTTTGACTGGAGCTGGGTTCAGAACGTCACTCAAGGTATACCTAGCCCAGAAAGTGTTATATTCCTTAAGTGAATTTTAATGAAGCATGTAACTGTTTAATGTTGTAAATATGTCAATTTAAATGTGAATATGTTGTGTGATATAATGACGTATCCAATTCTGTAAGATCTGCAGGTTCTGGAAATAAACTCATGTTCAAAATGGCGGATATGTAAAAGGTTTATATTCTAAACGTAAGCAAAATTAAGAAATTACGCAGGTTTACTGAGGATTACGCGAGTGACTAAAGTGTTAAATATTGTGTGAACAGTGTAGGTAAAATACGTAAGAGAAATACAATACATAACTTGCTAAAAGAGAAGTCATATAACATTTAATATCATGACGGTCAACTGTGCTCCATGCGGCAAAAAGATCAAGAACAATCAGCAGGCTGTAGGATGTGATGGTGAGTGTGGACGCTGGTTTCATGTAACATGCATGAAAATGAGTAATGACACGTACCAACAATTCCGGAAAGATGATACTTTCAAATGGTCATGCAATCGGGAAGACTGCCTCCCGCAACCTAACCTCAAAGAGGTTATGGCATCTTTCTCCCAGAAACTTGAGGAATCCCTTTCGGCGATGAGAGAAGAAAACCACGAGGTAAGAAAACTAGCAACTTTCTTATCTGAAAAGTATGATGAACTCCACCGGGAAATTGAAACTCTGAAGAAAGAGAGAAAAACCGTCAAGGACGCAGACATGGCAGCATCTAGAGCTATCAACGAATTGGAGGAACTAAAACAGTACCAGCGCAAGAACAACTTGATAGTGTATGGAATACCCACGGAAAGAGAGGAGGATGTATTTCACAAAATCTCGGACATTGGCAAGACGTTAGGAGTTGAAATCACCAGGGCAAACATAGACGCAGCTCACCGCCTCCCGTCAACAAAGCCTGGGCCTCAACCGATAATTGTGAAATTAAATAATAGGTGGAAGAAGGAAGAGATTCTCAGTAGCAGAAGACAAAAGAAGACCCTGAAGACGAGTGAAATTGGTTACAGTGATGGTGGTAATATATATATCAATGAACACCTGACCCCAAGAAATGAAACCATCGCCAAAAAGTGCCGTGAATTGAGACAACAGGGAAAAATCTTTGCAACTTGGGTCAGAGACTGCAAAATATACATTCGGAAAAATCAAAATGGACCCTCAAAGCTTATATCAAGTGCTGAAATACTGGATGAACTCGCCCTCTCAAACTAAAATCAATGTAATAGTAAGATATCTACTAAGTATTATCCCATATGGAACTAGAATTACAGAAATTAAATTTTTTAGGTAATGCTAATAATAATACACTAGAATTAACCGAGTGTAACTGTAATACACTTAGCGATTATTATAAGATTAAGGACAGTAAACAGATAATAACCGATACCAGTACACTGAAATGCGTACACATAAATGCACATAGCATAAAAAACAAGTTCGATGATATCCAAATAATGTTAGACAGAATCAAAGGTGTAGATGTCCTAGCAATCTCAGAAAATTGGTTAACAGAACAAACAAAAATGTTTTTCAATATTAAGAAATATGTTGCATATCACATAGTTAGAAAGCAAACTGGCGGGGGAGTATCTTTGTATATTTCAAACAAATGTAGCAGTACCCTTGTAAAGGAAATAAATTCCACCCACAGCATACTGCACATTACTGTGAGAAAAGGCCATCAAGAATACAATATAATCACTGCTTATAACCCTCATAAAAGCAACATTCCACACTTTCTAACTGATCTCGAAGTAATTATTAGTTCTTACTCAACGAATCCTGTTATAATACTAGGTGATATGAATATCGATCTATTATTTGGGGACAGATATACTAGTAGTTATATTAACCTAGTCAAATCATACGGTCTAGTCTTATGTAATACAAAATATCCAACTCGTGTAACACAAACTAGCTCTACTCTAATTGATCATGTATTGGCGAACGACTGTGACAAAATATGTAATGTCTATAATATTGATAATGATTTGAGTGATCACCATTTACTCATCTGTGAAATGAGAAACAAAAAGATAAACAGGAACTCAATATGTGATGATAGGCCAATAGAAAAGGATAAAATAAACTACAAAAAACTTAATAAATATTTAATAACTCAAGAATTTGTATGCAATGAAACTAACATCAATGACTACTACAATAAATTCTGTGATTTTATTAATAAAGGAATAGAAGCCTGTACTATGAAATATACGAATAAGGAGCCAAGTGCCCCACCAATAAAACCCTGGATCACACAAGATCTTTTAGCACTAATACACAGGAAAGATAAGATATATACAAAAACCAAAGTTAAAAATCCATCTGCAGAAATTTTAGAAGAATATAAAATTATTAGCAACCAAGTTACAAAACTTAAGAGAAACCTACAAAGAAACTACTTTGACCAAAAAATTCAAAATGCAAATAATCAGAGGGAAGTGTGGAGTGTTGTTAATGAGATGTTAAATAGACCAAAGAGGGGGAAAAATGATATTGTCAAACTTATAGTCGACGGCACAAATGTCGAAAAAAAGGAAAATATATGTGATGAAATTAATAAATATTATGTCAATATTGCTAACAGTATATGGGAAAATCAAGGAAACGGTTCTACCTCGGGCATTACAAGCTATAAAAATACTACTAGCACTAAGACAAGCTTTATGTTACCTACTGATGCTAATGAAATACAATCAATTATAAACTCCCTAAAACACAAAAACAATATAAGTGAGGACAACACTACTAATGTCATGCTACAATTGTGTCTTGAGGGCCTTACACCATATCTTGTCAAAATAATAAATCTTTCACTGATGACTGGTATATTCCCCGATGCCTGTAAAGTCTCTAGGGTGGTCCCGATCTACAAAAAAGGGGACAAAACCCACCCATCAAATTACAGACCCATTAATATTATATCTGCCATCAGCAAGGTTCTAGAAAGCGTTGTTAAACGAAGACTTATGAATTTCTTCATGAAAAATGATTACTTTGCAAACTGCCAATATGGGTTTATTCCAAATAGAGGAGCTGATAGTGCTATATTTGAAGTAGTAACTGATGTAGAAAAGGCATTAGATGAAAACAAACTAGCTGCTGGTGTACTAATTGACCTTCAAAAAGCCTTCGATCTGGTTAACCATAAGATTCTCCTTAATAAACTAGAATTTGCAGGCATCAGAGGAGTGGCACATGATTGGTTCAAGAACTACCTCACTAACAGAAAACAATATGTTGCAATCGATAATGTAAAAGGATCTCAAATGAGAATTGACACAGGAGTACCTCAAGGTCCTGTCTTAGGACCAATTCTTTTCTTGGCCTATATTAATGATATAGTATTATTAGAATTGAAAGGCAAGCTTAAACTATTTGCAGATGATATTTTTATACTCTATCTGGGAACATCTGAACAGGAAATTATGCTAAATATTAATTATGATCTCAATAAGCTGGTGGATTGGTTGAGAGCACACAAAATGGTTATCAATATCACTAAAACAAAATATTTGTTCTTCCATAAACCATCATACAAGATTGAGACCACAAACATAGTCAACATAGCCAACAAAGAAATAGAAAGGGTTAAATCGGCAACATACTTAGGTATCACACTACATAGTACACTAACCTGGGAAAATCATGTAGAAAATGTAAAACATAAAATCAGCCCTTTAATTGGTATTATTTTCAGATTAAGATATAGCTGTCTTACTAGCCAACAATTGAAAAATATATACTTTGCTCTGATACATTCACATCTAATGTACATGAATTTCATATGGGGATATTGTAAGAAGGAGCTGATAAAAGAACTTGAGATACTCCAGAAACGTGCTATAAAATCTATCTTTGGATTACCTTGGCTCACACCCTCAAATGAATTGTACTCAGGAACTAAAATTATGCCACTGCAAAAACAAATAGCTATGTCAGCAACAGTATTTGTATACAAATTAGAAAACAAATTGATACACACACACATCCATTTTACCCATGCAAATGACATTCATCACTATGCAACAAGAGGAGTAAATCAAATATTCACCAGCCATTCCCAATCCATTAAATTTGGAACTAAAGGAATTATGTCCTCTATAATAAAAGAGTACAACTCGCTACCATTAGGCATAAGGGAAAGTTTCTCTATAAAAACATTTAAGAGGAAAACAAAAGACTTCCTATTAAGGAATGAATAGCCAATGTACAATAGCCTTAAGCAATGCAATGTATCATACCGTATTATCTCTGTAAAGTTAGTCACTAGCAATCTAAGTTACTATTAAACTAAACAATAATGTTACAAAAATTATATATATGCCATGCTGTAACTATGTTACTTGATTGTCCCTAACACGAGCTCAGGCTCATTGGGACCTATGTAAATAAATAAATAAATAAATAAATAAAGAGTATTGCATTATTGTTTTGTATTATTATTTTGGCAATTATTCTTTTCTTAATATTGATGTTTTGTTTATTAGCTTATTTAATTTATTTCTGAATGCTTTGTAATAATTTTTTATTGCAAAATTATCCTTGTTTCTGAGCATTGTTTAGTAGTCTCTGTCTCTTCCCATATTTCAAGGTAGTAGGTGGACCATTGTTTGCTTCTTCTATGTTTACGTGTGGTTATGTAAGATGCTTTCTGGTAGGTTTTCTTAAATTTGGTTGTTATATTATTATATACATGTCATTAGGATTTCTTAAGTCAAGGCAACCTGTCCAGTGTGTGTTGTTAAGGCTTGTGTATATTATAGTATTGTTCGTTAGCGTAATGTTTGATTCATTACATTGTGATTATGTTTTATCTCTTTTTGGCCAAATATCTGTATGTTTTGTAATGGTACTAGATGTCAGATTGTATGACGGCAGAAGTATAATTTAGTCTGCTAGGATAGTATGTGTGATCAATGCATGTTCTCGAGTCGAAATGTGGATCATAACGAGTGCATTTAGTGATAAGTCGTAGGAAACCATAAGTTGCCATGATATTTTTATACAGTATTTGATAGCTGTTAAACTGATCATCATCATCATTTCCCCTTATCCAGCTCCTGCCGGGTCGGGGTATTTATGGCACTTCTCCACTTTCCTCTTTCCTTCCACAATTCTTCTTCCACGATCTTGTCCCAGTCCAGATTCCTTTTTCTCACGCTGTTCTTCACTGAATCGATCCACCTTGTTCTAGGTCTTCCCCTTGCTCTCTTACCCTTGCACTTTGCCTCCAGCATCTGTCTTGGTATTCTATTTTCCTCCATCCTCTTT
Organism: Meconema thalassinum; assembly: GCA_946902985.2. NCBI lineage: Eukaryota > Metazoa > Arthropoda > Insecta > Orthoptera > Tettigoniidae > Meconema > Meconema thalassinum. The sequence continues at coordinate 417,012,178 of OX336389.2, forward strand.
ACATGTCCAAACCACCTTAGTTTATTCTTCTCAATTCTCTCATTTAGTGTTCCCATCCCAACTTCCTTCCTAACATCTTCATTCCTCACTCTGTCTTTCCTATCATACTTCGTAGGAATTTCATTTCACTGGCTTGGATTCTACTCTCTTGCCTGCTCGTCAGGGTCCAAGTCTCAGCTGCATAAGTTAATATGGGTACATAGTACATTTTATACATTACCTCCTTGCTTTTCCTTGGTACTTCCTTATCCCAAACAAGTTTTCTTACACTTTGATAGAATGCATTGCTCTGCTGTACCCTCCTGCCAATCTCCATGTCCAACCTACCAGTTTGCATCAATTCACTTCCTAGGTATTTGAACGTGTCCACAATTTCCAAACTCTGAATTCCAATTTTCACAGTGCCCTTTCCTTGTCTTTCCCCTCTTGTCATCACCATGGTCTTGCTTTTCTCTATACTGATTTTCAGGCCATACTTCTGAATATTTTCGTTTAGTGCATCTAGTTGTTTTTGCACTTCTTCGGTGTTCCTTCCCCAGACCACAATATCATCTGCAAATAATAGTAACTTCATTTCTTTATGTCCATATGCTTCCTTTGTTTCCTTTACAATTTCATCCATTACCATTATGAATAAAAGAGGTGACAGCACACTCCCCTGTCTTAGTCCAGTCTTGTTCCTAAACCAGTCTTTCCAACTGGGGTCAGTACCCTGCTAACACAGTTGTTGTACATTGCTTGCACCATTTCCAACATTTCTCTTCCCAGTCTCTTCTTAACCATGGTTTCCCATACCTTCTCTCTGGGGACACTATCATATGCCTTTTCCAGATCTATGAAAGACATGATCAAATCCTCTCCATATTCCCACTTCTTTTCCATCACCTGCCTCAAGCTAAAGATTGGGTCCACTGTGGATCTTCCACTCCTGAAGCCATACTGTTCCTCTTGCAACTCTCCTTCCACCTTTCTTCTCATTCTTCTTTCTAATATCCTTTCCAGTATTTTTACTATCTGTGATATGAGGGTGATCCCTTTATAGTTATCACACACTTTCTTGTCCCCTTTCTTAAACACTGGTATTATTAGCCCTTTCTCCCAGTCTTCTGGTACACATTTCCGTTTCCACACACACTTTAGCAGTCAATACAGCCATTGCATACCAACAGGTCCAGCAGCCTTTATCATTTCTACACTGATTTCATCCACCCCTGTTGCTTTTCCCATCTTCATTTTCTGTACTGCTAATTCCACCTCCAGCATTGTTATATCATCTTCTGTTATAGAGTCGTCAGGCTGTGTCACTTCGATCTCACCAGTACAATTGCTCACATTCAATAGCTTATTGAAATACTCCTTCCATCGTCCCTTTATCTCTTCTGGGTGTGTTAACAACTCTCCATCTTCCTTTTTCACCAGCTTTGTAGTAACTCTTTCTTTCCTCTTACTTCTTAGAAGCCCATACAGCATCCTTTTACTGCCACTTACATCTGTTTCCATTCTTCGTGTAAATTCTTCCCAACTTTTCTTCTTTTCTTCTCCTACCACTTTCTTACACCTCCGTTTGCTGTCGTGATACTTCCTTTTGCTTTCTTCTGTTTGATCTCGGTTCCATTCTTTCCATGCAGACTTCTTTTCTTTCACTGCTTTCCTCACTTCCTCATTCCACCACGGTGTCTCCTTCTCTTTCACTCTTGTTGACGTCCTACCACAAGCACTCTCTGCTGCACCAGCAAATGCCTTTTTAAAGTGGGACCATTCCTTTTCTACATTTTCCACTTCAGTAACTGGGATTTGTTGCTTCAATCTCTCCTGAAAATCTTCCTGTACAGCTTTGTCTTTCAATTTCCATACTTTTATTTTACTTTCTCTGATCTCCTTTAGGTTTTCCAATTTTCCCCATCTAAATTTTGCCACCACAGCTCTATGGTCCCCATCAAATGCTTCTCCTGGTAAAGCTGTCACATCCATCAGCTTTCTGCGATTTGTCCTTTCCACCAGGAAGTAGTCAATTACTGATTTTGTTCTTCTATCACCCCACCCATATCTCGTAATTTTCCTGCTGTTTTTCTTCCGAAACCATGAATTACCCACTATCAGTCCATTCCTTTCACAAAAGTTTACAAGTTCCTCTCCTTCCCGGTTCTTTTTTCCATATCCATATGGTCCAACGACTTCTTCCTTTCCTTGTCTCTCAATTCCGACTTGTGCATTCATGTCTCCCATGATCACCACTTCTACATCTGAGATTACTCTTTCTACGTCCTCCAGGAATACTGCAATATCTTCTTCTCTGTTTCCAGTCTGTGGTGCATACACTTGTATGAAGTCCATCACGTCATTCTTCATCTTCATTCTAATTTTCATTATTCTGTCACTCACACACTCTACCACTTCAACATACTCCTCCAGTTGTTTCGAGGTTATCAGTCCCACGCCATTTTTTGCCTCTTGGCCACCACTCCAGTATAATGTATATCCTTTCCTCAATTTCTTCCTTCCTTTACCTTTCCATTTCACTTCACTCAGCCCCATCATTCCAACCTTCTCCCTCTCCATGAAGTCTACCACCTCCTCCACCTTGCCTGTCAGGGTCATGACATTCATGATTCCCACTTTCATTTCGGTTACTGGTCGCCCATTTCTCACAGTTCCCCCAGTACCAAAGGAACTGCGCGTCGCCTGCAGGGTACGCCCTAGCCTTTTCCGAATCATTGGAAGTGCCATTTCCATTTTAGGCTATTATTACGATGGGGTCGCCACTCCCAAAGGCATTTTATGAAGCTACTGCCAGCTATTATTCAGGCCGCCCCTAACATGGAGAACAGATGCCCTTGCAGCCGCCCCTAACCTGGGAAACAGACGCTGCCGATTGATGCTGTACTCATACTATTCCCTGAGTACTGGGTTGCCTCTTCCGCAATCTCCACCGTTCTGAAGTCCATCTTCTCCGCTGTAGATTCCGTTGAGGTCTTCGCACGTAACCCTGTGCACGGGGCCTATGTTATACCCCATAGGACTGGGTCCTCACCAGAACTTAGCCGGTACTGTAGTTCCATGGTATATTACAGTACTGTTGCCCACCCCCGCGATGTGGACGCGCCTGGCAAGAATTATCCATGTAGCCAATTAGGATTGACTCATGGACCGGGTTAAGGAGCTGTCTAAATCCAGCCTCCAAGGCAGCTGTTAAACTGATATTATTAAATAAAGTATCAATGTTGATATCTCCTAATACAGTGGAGTCTCGATTATCCGACCTAAACTGGACCTGGAGTAAGTCAGATCACTGAAGATGTCGGATAATACAGAATTACTTTGAAAATGAACTAAAGCAAATAGGTAGGCTATACTGAATTACTGAAACAATTACATGTTTTACGGTACCCTATTTACTGAATTATCAATTCAATTGTACATGCAGTATTGAACAAAAACATTCCAAATGCTAAGGCATTGTCTGCTTGCCTGCTGATTCACGTTTACTTTATGAGAGATCTCGTCATCGTCGAAAAATCAACACCTCCGTTGCGCATGCCTCTGCCTGTTGCTGTACGTACGTTAATACCATACCCAATGCATCTAATCCTTCACTGTGAGGCATCGTTTTATCCTTTTGTTCTGCAATACCTCGTTCTTCTTCTTCTTCTTTACATCTTCATTTTCGTTAGCATCCACAAAATCAATAATATCAGGGTCAGTTAGTTCAAACAGCTGATCTTATGCACGCCACTTACTCACATCTCGAGTCGTAGCGTCATCACAACCAGGAATGCAATTCAGTAAGGGAACAATGTCGGATAACACAGAGTGTTGGATAAGCGAAGGTCGGTTTAGCGGGACTCTACTGTATAGCGTATTTATGGTACTTATTGGTGTGTTGTGTTATTCAGTATGTGTTTCCAGTTCAAGCAAGTTATTTATGTTAGTGCTAGGTGGTCTGTAAGTGCATGTTAATCCAATTTTGTTTTTATTCATGTGGAGTATTTCTATTACCATAGATCCGTGGGTGATGGAAATATGTTCTAATAGCAATGTGGTTCTTTACATGATATTGCTATGACTCCCCCTTTACGATTAGTTCTATTACAAAATAGGACATTAAAATTATCCAAATTAAATGGGTAATTATTAGTTTCAAGTATAACATCCGTTATATTAAAGAAAGCTTTCTCCAGTCGGTCAACACAAATTGTGCCCAATTACATTAGGCGGGAAACAAGAATTGATATACCCTAACCTGAAAGAAATATTACATAAGATATTTATCACAAAATAACATCTTTCAGGTACAAGAATGGGAGAGGGGGTGTACTTATTTGGATGACATGTTTTGATCGTCAAGCGATCATCATCAGATCATGCTCACTTAGGCTTAGTTGATGTACGATGTTTATGAATTACACTTATGCACAAGTATAGCCTATATACAATGTTTAGAATAAATAAGTTTGTAAAAACTTGTGTAACGTGTCAATCTTATTTACATATGTTATTGTTCACTTCTATAGTTGTTGCGTTATTATTAATGTAGTTTAATTATTTAGACCTGTGATCTATTGAATTATTATTGTGACTAACTTCAGGAATAATGCTGTCTATACTATTTTGTTATTCATGTTTTAAATCAACAGTTCCTATTTAAACTGGTGGCCTATTGTAATGTGGTTATTTTGTCAATATGGTGAATACACAAATGATACACTGCACTAGAGTGTAATAAGGTTATGTAAACTTAGCAGGTATTTGAAACCTGAGTACTATACAGTGTCCGTTCTCGTTCACCTCGGACTGATTGCTGTGAGATCCGTAAGCTTACGAGTCCGCCAAACGTGGTGACATCTACTTGTTGTTCTGTGGACTATGTTAAGTGCTGCGTGCACCATCTGTTGCTTCTTAAAACCTTGCTTGGTTTAATTAGTTTTTGTCTTGAGCCAGGAATGTCATAAACTGTGAGGCCAATCTCTTCCTCGCCTCACGTAAACTAATGAGTCCTCTTTAAGCGTAACAGGTCTATTGGGGCATCTTGAACTCGTTAAATGCTGCCTTACTTAGGTGTTGGTTTATTGCCTGGCTTCTTTCGTTATGTTGTTTCCTTTTTATTGACGGGAGTATTGCCTAACAGTGCGAACAGGGTGAACTCTCCAAAAAAGTGTGTTCATAATCTGGGTTGTTTACTTTAGCTAAATGAATTTCTATGGCTTCTTTGATGTCAAGTTCTTTGCCTTTTGTTTCATAGTGTATAATTCTTTGTTTCTGTACTTGTGAAGCTATTTCCGGTGTCATACTTGTTTTCACATACTGCCGAGTGTTTCCTATGTTAATTGCATTTCGGTATTCTTTATAACGTATGTCCATAACATATCCATTCTCCTCCCAGTCTGTCCTATGTAATTTGCTTGACACCCTGTTTCTTGGCATGATAATAAGTACACTCCTGATTTTGAGTATGAATTTTGTTTACTTAAATTGCTATTTTGAAGATCCTTACCGAGTTTGTTGTTTGTTCTGAATGTTATTTTGACTCCTTGGTTTTTGAAAAGATTAGTGATTTTGTACGAGTTTATGTTTACGAAATTGAATTGCACGAACTTGCTTACAATACTGGTTGGCATTCGTACTACACTATCTTTTGTCCGATGTTAAAAAAAAACAGAACAAGAATAAATTCTTCTTTCATAATATGCAATATGGCTCCAGGGAGAATTCTAGTACTGAGGCAACAACTATTGACCTCATACCAACGCTACAAGAAACTATTGAAAAAAGAAAGAAAATGGCAGTTGGGTTATTTATTTATCTCACAAAAGCCCTCAATACAGTAGATCACTAAATACTCATATAAAAATTAGAAAATGCTGGTGTATGACTCCACTGCCTTGTGGATAGAAGTGGGAACTTCAAAGGCTAAGGGAAGAAACCCTGACAAAAAATGAGTAGGCCTGGATACTTAGAAGGCAGCCCCTACACCAGGCTTTGGGTGCTGTACCTGCACACCCGAGATTACTTTATTACAAAAACATTAACGAATAGAAGCCGGACGGAAAAATTGGATTCGACCTTCAGCATGAAATCGGACACTCAGAAGAAGAGGCAGGCCGAGGAACAGCTCTAGGAGGAGCGTGGAGGTGGAGAGCATTGAGAATGGTGGGAAGACCTGGACAGAAATCAAGACCATGGTACAGAACCGAGTCCGATGGCAGAAATTCGTTGATGCTCTATGCTCCACTTAGGAGTTACAGGAAATGAGTCTGGTGTATGAGGTATAGCTCTAAAATGGTTTGAAAGCTCCCTTATTGGGAGAAAGTAGCATGTAACTTTGAATAAATGCAGAAGTTCAGGAAAATGTATAACTCGTGTTATACCACAAGGATCTATAATCGGGCCTACATTTTTCTTAATTTATATACATGATATTGTGGAATGTAAGTTGAGAGGACATATCAAATTCTATGCAGATGACACAAACATCTTCTACACTGGGAAAGACATAATTGAAATCACACAAAATGGGCAACAAGATCATAAATACTCTCACACAATGGTTCCAGGCCAATAAATTATCAATCTAGAGAAGACCAGTTATATGGTAATTTCAAAACAGAGCATGAAAGAGATCACACCTAACAAAATATATGTAAATAATATTGAAATGAAAGAGGTAAATCAGGCAAAGTATTTAGATCTAATCATCGACAAACACTTGTCCTGGATTGAACATGTTGAACAAATTGCGAAGAAACACTCATCTATAGTAAGAATCCTAAGGAAACTTCAGTATCTTATTCCCCAAAACCTTCTGATACACTTTTACATAGCAAGCTCAAATATTTAAATGCTATTTGGGCTCACTGCAGAAAATCCACACAGAATTATTTAAGGACTATTCAGAATTGGGCTATTAGAAACATATTTAACCTTCCTTACTACACTCCAATAAAAGATCTGTGCATCAGAAGTAAAATTCTACCCCTCAGCATGAGAACAGAGCTCCGAGCAGCTACACTAATATATAAGATTAAACACAATACTGTACTCTACAGCACTCCCTACACCTTGAACTCAATCATTCTTATGAAACTAGGCATGCGTAGGACGTGGCCTTATATAACGTTCACCCTTCTAAATATGATAGAAATAGTTTCAAGTTCTCTGCATCACAGTCATTTAACAAACTTCCCGATGAAGTAAAAACTGCACCAACTTTGTCAGTATTTAAGAGGAAAATTATGAAAATATTGTGAGGAAAATTCTATGCATCTCAATACATTAAATATATTACGGTACGCAAAATCTTAAGAATCCTAAATGGTTATCAGTTTAACGGACCTTGGTCCCAACAATCTTAGGTATGGAACCAGCTTTACTTATATGTCCTTATTCAGCAAATGTTACCTTCACACATTTCTTCTTGGTGTGTATTTTCTCCTAAACTTTCAAGTCAAACTCGGATTGTTCATTACTATTACTAATTGATTGATATATAGAATAGTAATATAATTTTATACCAATGAGTTGTACCACATTATGTTAATTTTAATAACTTGCAACACATTTAAAAGTAGCTTAATTGGTCCACCAAACACATATTACTGTACACGGTAATTCCTCTTTGTAATTAATTGATTAATAAATTGAAATGATTATACCATCCACAATCAACCTACTGTTATGTCATTGCAGTGAGTATTTACGATGGTTGCAAAAGTAAATATCTATGTTGACAGCAGAATCCCAGTTGAAAAATTTTCTTCAAAGAATAAATACCTTGCATTTTAGTGCTTAAAGTAGATGACTCCAATTATAGAACTTGATCAGCATATTTCACTGTAATTATTGGCATAAATATTGAAGTGATCACTATAAGAAATAGCTGCTTTGCACTCAGCTATATCCAAAGAGTTGCATTCTTTATTTGCCTAGTCAAGTCTAAAGTAACTGCACCAGTGGCAGTTGTGGGCTAACACCAGGGGTACCAGTAGTACAAAGTAAAATTCTGTTAACCTAGTGCTTGCATAACATAGCCATGCCCTATGTTTAAAATTCTATAAGTAAAATATCTAAATTCATGCAGCATTGCTATTTATGTTAGCATTACAGCCTTCTCCATTATCCAAAAATGACTTACAGTAGTCACTTGTGCCCTCACTATGTGATCCACCTTGCAATTAGTTGCCAGTTTGTAACGATAACTTAAAAAGATGAGTATGCATCAATAGCCAGTGACTGTTGGGTCACCTCTACAGTAGTCAATCAGACCATTGGTCCAACCCCTCTTCCGTGTTCTGTGTGAAGTTCACCCTATCACTAGCCCAAAGCCTCATAGTGACTGGTAAATATCATCCCATTTCACTCCGTGTATCTGTTTGTGCCAGACCGGATCCAGCACAGAGCACGGGTTATTTCCTTATTACCAGTAATGGGCGATACTGGGAAAAGATTGACATCATGAATGTGTGTGCAACAACAAAGTCAGACACGATATCACCGTGGGGTGGATAGAACACACGATCATCCTCAAATTTCTTAGTAATTTGAAGTAACTTACGATATGAAATGGTGGGCATTCCACAATTATTTGCTCAAGATTACTAATAATTTCCTCACTTAGAGGGTAGTGCCATGCCACGGTGGCACTGCCCCTAAACTGCACCAGTACTATTTTATTAACTATAACTACAGTCAAACTTTACTTATACATTTTAAGTGACATAATAATGAAATTCTACACGTAAAAGTTTTAGAAATTAAATACTGCTACACTGGTTTGGGAAACGATTTCTTGGCATTTGGGCATGACGGCACAGCTGTCAAAGGGCTTGCCTCCCACCAAGGCAGACCAAGTTCGATTCCTGGTTAATGCATGTGGGATTTTCAAGGAAAAATGTTATGTGGGATGGTTTAGATACCATGTAAAAAGGTGAGTTAGTTAGTTTTACATGGCTCTTAATCACATGATTATAAGCCATGGGACCTCCTTTTTACATATAATCCAAACCATTGGACAGGATATTTTACCTCAAAAATCCTATGTAGGCCATATGAAAAGTTTGAAAACTGATTTTTTTACTCAACCAGTGCCTGCATAGTGACAGCAGCAACACGAAGACGCGCGTTATCCTGGAGCACACGCTTCTTGAGCAATTCCAGTTGTTTCTTCCTCTTGGCTCCATGCTAATGGAATTGCTCAACAAACAGTGTTTGTTGTTCCAAGTTAATCCATGTCTGCATGTTGCTGATGTGGCATTGCAGGCACTGACAAACATTGGTGGGGCAGCAATAGAACACTCACCATACAGCCCAGACTTAGTGGCTTGTGATTTCTGGGCATTCCAAACCTGCAAAATCAATTGCGGGAAGAAATTCCCCTCCGATATGCTTTCAGAACATACAGTAGCTTTGCAACAAGCCACAAATGTCATAGAATAGACTGTTCTGTGAGTTAGAAGTGTTAATAACACACTGTACAAATGTGGAGGATGGTGCTTTGAAAAAGAACAAGTTGCAAAGCCTGTGGAGTCTTCTGATTCAGAATTTGAAAAAATAAAAATAAAAAAATATCTTGAAACTTTTCAATCCTGCATTAACAGTGAATTGATCTTGGTCTGCATTGGTGGGAAGCAAGCAGCTTGACCGCTGTGCATCACACCCTGTCAATCTACCAGCAACTTATTGAGTCACTCTTAGTTGCTGTCTGTGCTGCACATATTGGCTACTCTGGATAGTGAGTATAATTGTAATTACAAGATACAGTAGTTATTTCTGAATGGTAGCTTAAATGCTGTAATTCATTTAATTTCAGGCAGTAATTTACCTATTTCTGATGACGATGATAATGGTAGTGATTTACACAAGTTTTCAGTGCAGAATGACAACAAAAAGGAAGTGCAAACAATGATAAACATGTCAGTTGTCAGAAAAAACATTAAAATAATTTGGTTGAGTATACATAAAAAATGAGACCAATTCATGACATTTTAGTTGGAGATATTTCAGTAAAAGAAAATAGGTGCCAAACAGATATACACTGTACAGTACATAAATAATATTAGCTCAGTACACAACAAAAGGTCCCTTTGCACACACATGTACATAACAATAATAGTACTGTTTACATTAAGGACATAACTTATAAATATTTATTCCATTCATCATCCATGAACTTGCCACACCCATTACAAACACTTTCTGCTAAGATTCCTTTAACACACAAGAAACTGGCTGTAATGGGTAACCTACTTCCTTACCTTCATTTCTGTGTGCAAGCAAGATGCGAGGCATCAGCTTATTCTGGCAGTATGCTCGGAAAGTGTCTCGTATCGTTATTTCATCAGGTGTCAGCAGCGACTCCATATTGAGGGCATCTTCCCACACAAAACTGGCTATAACATCCACAATCACCATCAAGGTCACAATAAACAAAAGTCATTGTCAAACACTAATATGTCTTGTGACAAACTCACAACAAACAACTTACCGTACTGTCAAACAATAGCATGTCCTGTGACAAACTCACCTTTGGAGGGCTGCGACTGTGGCTTAGAAGCAGCATCTAATGACAAGTCTGATTATAATGAAGGAAAGTAGCACATGCAAAAATATCAAATAACATTCTTTGCCCATTCTGTAGTTATCTTTTTTACTTCTCATCTTCCCTTGTTGTGTTTATCCAGTTTTCATTAGTTCATATGCCGTCCACTTCAAGACAAAATCTTGTTGAAGAATGTTCTGAGCGACAAAAGAACTGATTGCTGCCTATTCTCACGATGAGACTGGGAGGTCGAAATGAGCTCGTTGAGGGCTACAGTATTGAAGAGCTATTGATTGGATTGATGGTGTGAAGACGGTTGTGTGCCAGACAAGAGATTATCCTTTTTTCCCCATTTCATCTCTTCCTCTGCTTGTTATTCAGAGATAAAGGTAAAATGTCATATTTATTATTGCTGCGAGCATAATTTTGAAAACAAAACCCCATTCTATGCAATCTAGTATATACATTGTTTAAAAGTACAATAAATCCACTTCCCATTACTAAATCTATTGAAAACTCATCATAAATTGTACTTTATGGCAGAATCATAATCCACCTTGTGGCGTAGTGACTAACATTTTTATCTGTCACCATGGACATTGGTTTGATTCCCAGCCCTGCCAAGAAATTTAATTCCTGTCTGAGGGCTGGAATGGGATTAACTCAGCCTTGAGAAGCAGAAGTAAGAAGAGGTGGGTTCAAGTCTTACCTCAGTAATTCTACTCCAGGCAAATGCTGGGATGGTGCCTAAATTAAGTCCATGACCGCCTCCTACCCAAATCCTAGTCCCAATTACAATTACATACACTAGTACAGCCTTCACAATGTCACAGGTTATCGAATATATTCCACACACACCCAAGTATGTGGTGCTGCATGACCATGATGTTGCAAAGCCCCTAAATGAAACAACAGTACAGTAATAATAATAATAATAGGAATAGCTTTAGGGAATAGCTACCCTTGTAGTGGTCACATGTGAACAAGACTAGAAAATGTGACTACAGTCAGGATTCAAACCTAGCTGTCAGGTGAAGCGCATTTAGCCACTTACACCAATGTGGTCATGCCTTGAGGAGGAGATATTTTCAAGTGTTAGAATGGAGAGGCGCTGTTGCGGCAACTTCTGGTATGACGAAGCGATCACATGAGCTCCCAAATGACACAAAGCCACCAACAGTATGTGCCAATGTGTGGCACGATATTCCAATAAAATTACACGCTGTTTAAGTTGACTGACCGCACTCTACTATAAAACTGGTATAGAGAGCTCCACAGTTTCACCTGCTTTGTGTTGTAATGAATGCTGCCATTGCAAAATGCTGCAAAGAACTTCGGGGTTTCAGGTAGTCATACATTTTCAGTCACTGGAGCTAATGCCTAAGATATACTTCCTCATCCTCTCGCCCCACACCAGGGGCGTGGGGCGTATATTGAGTTTTTTTTTTTTTTTGGGTGGAGGGTGCTATCTGGGGGTTTGAGCCAATGGAATAGCCCACAAAGGAAAGGGGGTCCGGGGTTCTTCCCAGGGACACGTTTGTATAATTTGGTGTAAAACGATGAGTATTAAGGCTATTTGGAATCACTTTTTCAACCAATTTGTTGTGATGTTTTACGTTTGGTTAATGTCTGTTGGTGAAATCGACATCCGTCGGTATCGACCGCCATCCTGATTAAGAGACGCACTAGTGCCCTCAACTAACTTTTCTTCAGTTAGTTTCTGATCTGTTCACGGCAACGACGCTTTTAAACAGTTCTTGTATTTTGTGATAAATAAATCAGTTGAATAACATTTAATCGAGCATTAAGTTTCATTGCCGCTTTAAAACCTCTAACAGGTTATAGGCCCAGGAAATCGGCGCGGATTTAAATAAACTGGAAACAGGTAACTTAGTGGGATCAAACCAACACACAAAGAGAAGGATGCGTCGGGTCGGCAGATATTTTGTTCTCTCGAGAAGATTCTAGACAATCGACGAAGCGAGAAGAAACAAACACCACCTTCTCGAATATTGTGTGCTTGACCGTGAGTGAACAGTGAAAAAGCCAATCGCGAGTGTTTCGGACAATAACACGCAACGCGAAAAACGTGCATATCGTGAGAGTTGTGTACAAAAGCACACAACACTATATTTCTTAGGCCTTTTTAAGAGTGTTTCGGACAACAGCACGCGACGCAAAGTGTTTGACCGGTTGTGAGTGTTTCGGAAAATAACATGCGACACAGCAAATTGTAAGAAATCGTGAGTGTTTCGGACATTGACACGCGGCACTATTCAAGCGAGACAATGAATTTAAACGGTGCTGTATGCATCGAGGCCTTAGGGCACGATAATTACAACACCTGGAAGATACAAATGCGTGCCATAATGATAAAGAATGACGCGTGGGGTTATGTCAGCCACCAGATCGTCAAACCCGAGCCGGGAGAGGACACTGGACCCCAAGTGACCGACTAAGGATGAAAAGGCCATGTCAGACCTAATCCAGTCCATCGGACCAAGCCAGCTGAAATTGGTGAAGAGCTGCAGGTCATCAAACGAGATATGGCAAAAACTTGAGGACACGTTTCAGTCGAAGGGGCCGGCTCACAAGGCCACGTTGCTGAAGAGTCTAATCTTGCCAAAGGTGGCGACATCCGTGAGCACCTCAACAACACTTCGACTGTGTCGACAAGTTAGCTGACATGGAAGTAGTTATCAACCCAGACCAACTTACCGTCATGATGCTGTACAGACTGCCGGCAGTTTTGAAAACTTCAGAATTGTCATCAAGAGCCGGGACGATCTACAAAAGCCTGAGAATCTACATGCGAAGATAATCGAAGAACACGATGCCTGAGTTGCCTTGTCGACTCCGATGGTAGATTAAGGCGCCATGTATGTGAAGAAGAAAGGTCCTTCAAGGAAACCACAGTCGAAGCCTCAAAACAAAAACAACGGCTACTCCGGTGGTAAGAGTGACAAGAAGAAATCGTTTCCGTTCAAATGCTCGAAGTGCGGAATCAAAGAACATAAGGCAGTGGACAGCAATGTCAAGGTCAACAAAAACCAGCTGTCGGATACATCACTCTTATCAGTCGAAGAACATGATACGTGTCAGATCGCGACGAGCAGTGACGAAAACCTGTGGTGTCTCGACAGTGTGCACGTCTCATCTGTGCGGCGATGCAACTGTGTTTACAGAGATGGACAAGGGCGAGACTGGCAAACTGAAGTTAGCAAGCAGCACAACCTCAGATATAAAGGCCCAAGGAACTGCAAAAATTGCAACAAGTGTAGACAGTAAAACTTGCAATGTTACTCTCAATGAGATTTTGCACGTTCCTGCGATGCGGATTAATCTCTTATCAGTCTCGAAGATGACAGACTGTGGTTTCTCAGTAATTTTTTGGCAAAGAGAAGGCTGAAGTTTTCGACCAGAATGGACTGACGAGGTTAGTTGCAAAGAGAAAGGGCAATCTGTACTAGGAAAAATGTCAAAACGCAGTGTTAGAAGACAAGCGCGACGAGAATGTGGCGCAGCTGTGGCATCAAAGGATGGGTCACTTCAACTTTCGTGATCTCGATGCGGCAGTGAAGAGCGGATCCATTCGAGGTGTGCAACTGAAGGGGAGATGTGGAGATCTAACGTGTGACATTTGCACGAAATGCAAAATGACTCGAATACCTTTCCCGAAAGAGTCAAATCGTGTGACCGGTAAGCTCGATGTTATTCACACAGACGTTTGCGGCCCCGTGCGTGTTGTGTCGAATGGCGGATTCAAGTACATGATCACATTTACGGACGACTAATCGAGATGGACAGAGGTATGGTTTACGAAGTGCGAGGCGTTGCAAATGTTCCGAGTGTACAAGGTTTTCGCCGAGAAGCAGCACGGTCTGAAAATAAAGTGCGTACAGTCCGACAATGGACGTGTATATGTCAACAGGTAATTTGACGAGTTTTTAAAATCAGAGGGGATCGAGCGCCAACTCACAACACCACATACGCCTGAACAAAATGGTGTGGCCGAGAGGAAAAATCGGACCCTTGAAGAGGCAGCACGATGTTTACTCCTTTTATCTGGCCTACTGATGACATTCTGGGCGGAGGCGATCAACACCGCAAATTATCTGAAGAACCGATGTTCAACCAAAAGGCTAAACGGGAAGACTCCTTATGAGTGCCGGTTCGACAGAACTCCGACTGCGCACTATTTCAAGGACTTTGGGAGCAAGGTGTTCTGCCTAGACAAAACCCCAAACAAGGGGAAGTTTAGCCCTCGGTCAAAAGAGGGAATTTTTGTTGGATATTTGGAGCAGTCGAAGGCTTATCGTATCAGAATTCCTGAAACGAAGAAGATCGAGATCACAAGAGACGTTGTTTTTCGCCTGAGAAATCAGTCGATGATCTGTTCCCGCGTGAGTCTCCGGACAAAGATCGCGTTAAACCAGAGGATCCGATCCAAGAACTGGAGTTTGAACTGGTGTCGAGAGACGAAGTGCTGGCAGAAAACCGACTTGATATTGGTGAAAGGGAATTCCCCGATGGCTTCAGAGGCTTTCCTGACGAATATTACTTTGTTGATCCGGAGATCCAACCCGATGAGCAACAAGCAGAACCACCTAAGAGAAGAGGCGGACGGCCTCGTTTGATTAGAACTGGGAAACCTGGGCGACCCCGTAAGGACTAAGGTGATCGACAAGGGGGAGCGGCTAACGTCGCTGAAATCCCAGTGACCCAGGCTATCTCCGGAGATGACTCACCTGCGTGGATCGAAGCAATGTCAGAATAGGCAGTTTCGCTGATTCGGAACAACATGTGGAAGCTGGACGAGCGGCCCAAGGGGCAACGTGTGATGGGCAGCAGATTCGTTCTCCAGAATAAGTTTAACCCTGATGGTACTATCAGCAAGTGGAAGGCGCACGTGGTAGCGAGGGGTTTCACGCAGAGACCAGGAATCGAGTTTCACGACACGTTCGCTCCAGTCGCAAGGCTGAGCACGATAAGGACTGCGATGGCGTTAGCTGTACAAGATAATCTAAAGATCCGACAGCTAGATGTCAAGACGGCGTACTTGAACGGAGAAGTCGAGGAGCAAATCTTCATGGAGGCCCTAGACAACTTCGAGGACGTTCTAGCCCATACCAATCAAGACGAGCCGGTTGACGAGATTGTGCGAAAGACCGCAGATGAGATGCTGGAGGAGTTGACGAATCGTGACGTAGTGTGCTCACTGAACAAAGCGTTGTACGGACTGCGACAGGCAGGACGTGCTTGGAATCACCGGCTTGAGGAAGAGATGAAAAATCTCAAGGTGACTTGCTCGGATGTAGATCCATGCATGTACCACATTGGACCGGTCGAAGATAAGATTTATATAATCATCTACTTCGACAACATGATGATCACAGCTCAAGACGACAAGAAGATCGATGAGGTGAGAGACTTCCTGAATACCAAGTTCGAGATCAAGGACTTGGGGGACGTGCGATATTGTCTGGGGCTGGAGTTCGAGAGGAGGGCCAACCAGATGAATCTGAGCCAGAAAGGATACATAGACGAGGTCCTTGAGAGATTCGGAATGACAGAGTGCAGGCCTGTCAGCACTCCCATTGATCCAGGTACGAAGCTGCAGAAGGAAGACGTGAACCCTGGCGAACAAGCTGAGAGCGTCCCCTATAGACAGTTGTTAGGAGCTCTAATGTATCTGTCAGTGGGAACGAGGCCGGACATATCCCACGCAGTCAGTTCTCTCTCTCAGTTCAACGACTGTCACGGACAGCAGCACTGGAAGGCTGTAAAACGTGTTTTGCGATACCTCGCTAACAGACGTGATCTCGGTCTCCTGTACTCCAAATCCAGCGGTGATGTACGTGGACGCAGACTGGGGAAACTGCCTGGTGGATAGAAAATCGTACACCGGATACGCGTTCACCCTAGGTGGCGCTGCAATGGAGTGGAGTGGAGTCCAGGAAGCAGCCTACTGTGGCCCTGTCATCGACTGAGGCCAAATACATGGCCTTGACAGAAGCAACCAAGGAAGCTCTACGCATGAGGAAACTCCTGAAGGACTTCGGAAAACCAATAGATGTTGTGCCAGTGAAGAACGACAATGTAGGTGCGCAGAAGCTGACGTCGAATCCTATGTTTTATTTACGGACGAAGCACATTGACATCAGGCATCATTTCGGCCGAGATGCCGTGGCCAAGAAGGTGGTTTCGGTGGAGTACATTCCAACGGATGAGATGCCTGCCGACATATTGACGAAAGGATTGTCAAGGCCCGAGCACGAGAAATGTGCTCAAAGCCTTGGCTTGATATCACATACACCAGGATGACTCCGGCTGTTGGTCGAGGGGAAGTGTTGGTGAGATCGACATCCGTCGGTATCGACCGCCATCCTGATTGAGAGGCGCACTAGCGCCCTCAACTAACTTTTCTTCAGTTTGTTTTAGATCTGTTCACGGCAATGACGCTTTTAAACAGTTCTTGTATTTTGTGATAAATAAATCAGTTGAATAACATTTAAGTTAATCGAGCGTTATGTTTCATTGCCGCTTTAAAACCTCTAACAATGTCAATCCCAACTAAGACAATTTTATGTTACTTTCTATTAATACAATCATCTTGCTCACTTTTTAGTATTGCAGATAGAAAGAATTAGTATTATTGTTTTGATTTACAACTTACACTATAATATTATTAAGTCAAGGTTTCTTGAAGCATTACCATTTCGGTTTATAACTTCATCGTCAGTGATTTGTATGCCCTGTGAATAGATAACAATGCTATATTAGACAGTTGAGTCTGTTTTCAGAAGTAGAATTTCTTAAGTATGTTTTCAACCTACTCAAACTCCGTTTGGCGGTAGCTACAGAGACAGGCAAAATTGCCAAAAGTTTGATAAGGATATAAAAGTTAGGGAAAGGAACTTCTGTCACACGCTTCAAGGGCACTTGTTGCTGTACTTGTAAAGTTCTTAAGAGTGAAGGCACTGGAGAGTAATAAGAGGTTATGGTATTACACATAAGTAGGGACCGACCATTTATGCACTGAAAACTATTAAAATATGCATGCAATTATGCACTAAAAATGTAGAAAATATGCACTTGAAAATAAGCCAATCTTATTCACTCACTTTATACATGAATCATTCACTGCAGAAAGAAGCATCACAATAGATAATTGCAAGTTTTTCAATGTTTTCAGGAGACAAATTACGTCTATTTTAATAGTTTTCAGTGCATAAATGTCTGGTCCCTAGCCATCAGTTGAATAATCACTATTACGTGACAACCACTGTTTTAATAATTAATTTCTGCTGCTCTTCTCTTTAGGCACTTTGAGTTCAGGATATGCAGACCAAGAATAAAGTAACACATTAACTGAAGGAACTCCTCACAAAACTAACCCCGGGCTACTGGGTGTCGAGATGGTGAAAGGAATGTCCCACTCCATTCCCTTCTTCAAATAGCCAGGCAGCATTGGGTAAAGTATGAGTAATGTCACCTCATTATCGGTTTCTCAGAAAGTTGCCTACAAGGGATACTGCCCAGATGGTGAAAGGAATGTCCCACCCCATTCCCTTCTTGAAATAACCAGTCAGCATGCTTGCGTAAAATATTAAGTTATTAATCTGTTTCTCAGAAAGTTGCTTACAAGGGATGTCCAACACGCAGGCGAAACCTATTTTGTTGAAGAAGTTTTAAATTATACTTAATTTCAACTGTATAGTCTAAAATATGCTGTTACGTTCAGAATATACGATAAATCCAATAAACCCTCAAACTATGCATTTGCATATGCACATATGCATTTTCAAAAAAACTGGGCCCCCACAGATCAGAGCACAATTTTTGTCACACTGTTTACATCGCTCCACCATCGTCTCGCTTTGCAATGTTGCCATATGTTTAGGGTGGCCATACGGCCCGGTTTAGACCTCTTTTGAGGGCGTCCCCTCGGTTTCCGAAAATTCCCTACAATGTCCCGGTTTCGTGCAAAAATTTAACAAATTAATATTTTTACTAGCAAAGACAATAATTTATCAATAGTTTCATGGCAATTCGTAAAAGCTTGAAAGAACTGTAGTACAGTTTTAAAAAGTGCACGAAAATTCATTGCTTCTGTGCTACTTGATGCATGTTTGCTTGTATCGACTGTACTTCGCGATGAACGTGGAGCTTTTCTAGCCGACTGTACCCATTGTAAATGACGCGGCGCGCTCCCGCGCCAGCCAGAGCCAGAGCAGTGCCAGTCGCCAATCTGATCTATTGGTGAGAGAATGTACAGAGTATTTTCTTTCTCTCTATTTGGTGAATACGGTCACACGGTTGCTCAGTTTTAGTGTACATTTTGTCTGTTCGAGGAAAACGTGTCGTCATTTATTGGTGTATATGTTGTGAATAATCTCTCTCTCAAAACAGCAAAAATGGTTATGTGTTTTCAATGAAGATTTGGAGAGAGAATTTAAGTTTATTAAAACTGACATTTCTACCGCCGACAGATCAAAAGTAGTATGCAAAACCTGTGGTGACCATTTTTCTGTCGCTCATGGGGGAAGAAATGATATTACCCAACACACAAAAACGAAAAAACATATAGATGCTGAGAAAGTTGTCAGCACTTCTTCTAATTTACAACATTTTATCTTAAAAAAGGACACCAATGATAAAATCTCTGCACAAGAAGGCATGTTTGCCGAACATGCAGTTGTTCATGGACATAGTTTTAGGTCAAATGACTGTCTTCCCAAGCTCATTAAAAAGCTTTATGAGCCAAAATATTCTTCCGGAAAGACCAAAAGTGAGGCAACCGTGTGTAATGTCTTGGCTCCACTATCCATTACTGAAGTGGACAAAGAATTGAGTACCTGTGGGTCTGTTTCTCTCAGCATAGACGCATCGAACTAAAAGGCAGAAAAATGTTTTCCTGTACTTGTTCGTTATTTTTTGCCACTATCTGGAGTCCACATTAAAATGATTTCCTTTTCTTCGCTTCCTAACGAACAATCTGATACCCAGAGCAAAATGCTTGAGGAACTAATAAAAAACAAAAACCTTAAAGAAAAAATTGTAGCTATGAGTGCTGACAACACTAATACAAATTTTGGCGGGGTCGCTAGAAAAGGGAAAAATAATGTGTGGCAGCATCTCCAACATAGTTTAGAGAAAGAAATAATAGGAGTAGGGTGTAGTGCCCACATAGTGCACAACTGTATTCAAACAGCCGTAGATTGTCTGCCGTTTGATATTGAATTCTTCGCAGTTAAAGTATATAAATACTTCCACATACTGTATATACCGTCAGAACTGAGCAACTGAAAGAATTTTGTGATTTCGCCGGAGTGGAATATTCAAAGTTATTAGAGCACGGAAACACTCGTTTTCTGTCTCTTGGCCCAGCTATTACACGGATTCTGAAGAAATTTGAAGGCCTGAAGTCCTACTTTCTTTCCCAGGAAAAATGTCCTTACTTTCTAAGCCAACTTTATGAAAATCCATGTTTTAAGCCATGGCTGATGTTTTGCGACATCCCAGATTTCAACATTTGAAGACACCGGTTTGAAGATAGAGAAGGATAATATCTCCCGCTACTGAAGTTGCTTGTCGCATACACTCACTCAAAAGTGTGAAGAAATCTAGAGAGGAAGAGGGATTTATTCTTACTAATGTGAAAACACTGATATTAAACTTACAGGAAGAAGGAGAATGAGAACTAAATGTCCAGGACTTAACAGCAACAGTGAAAAAGTTTTACAAAACTTGTGTTGACTATTTAGACAAATGGGAACTGAGCTTCGGAGGCGTACATGACTTGCAGTGGATTTTACTACAAACAGTTCCATCATGGAGTGATATCCAGACCAGCCTATCTAATTTTAATGCCAGGCAGATCAAAGAAATATCTGAAGATCAAGACGAAGAAACCAAACTCTTTGACCAGTGGCAGTGTGTTAAAGAGATTTTATCTGAAAACATAAAGGAATGGAACAGAGTGGATGGAACCAAGGTAAAAACTCCTGTTGAAGAGCGATGGAAGCAAATATTCGCAAGGCTTAGTAGTGAGGACATTGCATATGACGCTATTTTGAAAGTTGTTGAATTTGCTATGTGTTTGCCAGGAACCAGTGCTCCCGTAGAAAGAGTTTTTTCCATCATGAACAACTTGTGGTCGTCTGAGAAATCACGACTTGATGTAATGACAATGAGTTCAATGTTGATGGTTCGAGTGAATTTTAAATACACTTGTGACCAGTTTTACGAGATGCTCTTAAAAAACAAAGACTTATTGAGAAAGATAAGTAGTTCCCAAAAATACTTTTGGTATGATAAAGAAAAAGAATTTGATGAACAGGCAGATGATTAAAATTAAACACACCTCCCACGTTTAGCCTGACATTAATATTAACAAATGTTTATTTAATTTATTTGATTAAAATTAAATGTAATTTTGTCAAAAAAGGGGGGAAAAATCTATTGAAAGCCTACACAATGATAAGGATATTGGTTATTCCATATACCGCATAATAATTGGGACGGAAATTAAGAAAGCAATGCAAGCATACTGCGAAAATGGTCAGATACGATCGACGGTTACTCGAACTAGGAATGAGAACAACAAGAGGACAGCTCCACCACCTCCACCTCCATTACCATTTGAAGAAACAACTAGTGTACACCAACTAACACACACGGATGAAACAATGAATGAGACAACCGATTCAGTGGTTAACATCCATAAAGAGGAGAGAGAGGTCATAAAACAAATGGCAGCGCATGAGAATGAAAGAGATGAAAATTGGAAGACGAACATGAGCCGTCAGAGTACCTCACGGACATCGCAACTAGCACATACGGATGAAACAACGAATGAGACAACTAATTCAGTGGTAAACATTCCTGAAGAGGCAAGAGAGGTCATCAAACAAATTGCAGCGCATGAGAATGAAAGAGATGAAGGTTGGAAGACGCAAATTAGCCGTCGGAGAACCCCACGGACCTCGCAAAACATCCAAGGTACAGACAACCAGTACGTTAAGACAGCGGAGAAGAGGGTCATAATAAAAGGGGATAGGACGGGATATTATAGAATAAAAGCAGCTGAAAGAAAAGGATGGATTTATGTGGGAAAACTTCATCCCAACACAACAAAAGATGATTTAGAAGTCTTTCTAAGAGAAAATAGTATAGAAGATGTTAACTGTCAGATAGTAAGCAGCTCGGAGTCCAGTCGAGCCTACAAAGTAGGGGTTCCACTAGATGCTCTCCAAGATGTAAACAATAGTAACTTCTGGCCGAAGGATGTAATCTGTCGTCCTTTTCGAGCTCCATTGAGGTTCAGAGGACTCAGGGAATAAGATTTTTAAATGCTCAATATTAGTATGGAACATAGAGGGTTTATTAAGTGTCATGAAAACGATTCCAAGAGACATCCTACGAAATTATTCAGTAGCAATTCTAACAGAAACATTTTTAACTCGAGAATGGTGTGAATATAATAGGTATACCATGCACACGTTTGCTTCACAAGGTGAAAGAGGAAGACCCAGTGGTGGGATAACATGTATAGTAAACCCAGAACTTGCACCAACGAGAACGTTATATAGCAGCTCAAATGTTATAATGATTGAAACAAAATTTTTAGAAGTGATCGGTGCGTACTTTCAACCGGACTATAAACAAGAAGAAATCATAGAGGAACTTGACTTTGTGCTGCGGAAAGCAAATAGGAGCGGAATGATCATCTTAGCGGGGGACTTCAATTGTCGGATAGATCAGGTTACTAACAAATCGAAAGCTGTGTTGAATTTTCTACAGGGTGAAGGCCTATCACTTGTCAATGATCCACATATGAAAACTTACATATGTAGCAATGGTAGTAGCACCATCGATCTCATCTTTTCAAACATGAAACGCGCCAAGGTCATTAATACAAAAGTGAGAGATGACGTTGTTATAAGGAAGCACATACCAGTGGAAGCGGAATTTGAAATAGAAGCTTGGGGTGAATCGCCAAACATCAAGAAGCATAATCATCTGATCAGGAAGATAAACAAAGAAAGACTTCACAATGCTGTAGTGGAAACATTAGGAGCACCCTATTGTCAGGAAGATGATGACTTAAATATGGCTTTAGAGCGTATAGAGTATATAATCAAAACAGCAGCAGAACCGTACTGCCCATCCCAGAGACGCGCAAAACCTTGGTTTAATGTGGAGTGTTACAAAGCACGGAAAGACGCACTGAGAGCGTTGCATGAAGTAAGACAAAACCAGTCAAAAGAGGCTTTACTAAAATATGGAGAAAAAAGGAGAGTATATAAAGTCATACTGACAGTTGCAAGAACCTCATTCCATAAGAAGGAAGAAGCAAAACGACACCCCTACAAGGCTCTGAGTGAATGGCAACCACGATTTCCCAGAGACCTCTCAATGGAGGATTGGGAAAAGCATTTTACGAGAGTGTTACAAGCAAATGACACAAGACCAGTTTACAATGGCGAACACCAGAGTAGTAGTGTAATTGTTCCCTTTACAAGTGGCGAGGTCGAATTAGCTGTGCAACAGTTGAAGAACCAAAAAGCATGTGGTCCTGATAGGATATTTAATGAACACATTAAAGGTAGTTTTGAAGAAATGAAAGAAGACTGGTTGGCCCTTCTCAATCAGTGCTTAATACAAGCGAATATACCGGACAAGTGGAGGCACTCCACAATTAAAGTTTTGTATAAGGGAAAGGGAGATGCAGGTAGTCCAGATGCATACCGAGGCATAGCTCTGGAATGCTCAGGATTTAAATTGTTAACAAAACTACTAACATTGAGACTGACAGATCTAACGGAACACCAAATTCCAGATGAACAATTCGGATTTAGGAGAGGCAGGTCAACTACACATGCAATTAAATGTCTTCAAGGTGACATTGAGGAAGCCTTACGACACGGAAGAGGCAAGTTGAATGTGGTATTTATCGACTATTCGAAAGCGTTTGATTCAGTAAACAGGAAGAAGATGTTGGAGAAGCTAGATTCACTGATAGGACATCAGCACTATTTAACGAGACTGATAAGAAATATCCTAACCAGTAACCAAGTACGAATTGATGACAACAGAATGGAATCGCATTGCATTGAACAGACAATCGGTGTGCTACAGGGGGACCCACTAAGTCCTCTCCTGTTCAATATTGCAACCATGGATGTGACCCAGATTATAGAGGATCAAGATGTCTCCATATACATGTATGCGGATGACATGGTGCTAACATCCACATCACTTGAAAGGTTACAGGAGACTTTCAACAGACTAGTAAACTGGGCGGACGAAAATGAACTTAAATTGAACGAAAACAAGACAATGTTCATGGCCTTTAGAAAAGGAGGTAGACTGTCAGTCAATCATCATTTGGAATATAAAGGCAAAAGATTACAATTAGTGAACAATTTTAAGTACTTAGGAGTAACATTCCAAACACAGGGAGTTGTATTTACGAAGCACATACAAGACAAAGTTGACACAGCAATTGTAGCAATGAATGACATAAGACAACTCGGAAAATTGTCCCTTGATACAGGCATGGCGTTATTTAAGCTCAAAATTACTCCCATAGTTGCATATGCATTGGAAAATATATGGCAACACCTGACAAAGAATGACCTGAAGAAAATGGAAAGAGTGAAGGCAGTATACTTAAAAAAGTTACTCAATCTTTCAAAATACACATCCTCTCGCCTTGTATATGTATTGGCCAAAGAGCAATTTTATATAGAAGATTTAAGAAATCAATGGATGCTGCCCGCCACTGGAGCATATGATGCTTTACTGAGTGAACTTCGTGACAAGAGGAGACATATTTGGAGTGACTTCTACTGTACAGATGCCATGACGACTTGTGAGTGGATGAACTCGAATTATGAACTCCGTCATATGATGACTAGAATGGCAGTGCACGGTTTTCACCATAAAGTTTGCACTGAAAAGAAGTATCACCAGCCAAACTTAAACTGCGTGTGTATTTTATGTAAGAGGCAGTGTGAGAGATATCATGTATTAACATGCGGTGAACGTCAGATGTCTATTACAAAATTTTGTACCGAATGAACTTGTATGGTATTCCTACTATTATGGCCATTGGCTGAAATAAAATTTATTATTATATACCGCATATATAATTTTATGATCTGTAAGTTCATGAGAATTTGAAACATTTTTCTTTGCATCAATTATACTGATTTTACATCCACACGCCAATCAAAATTGTTCTTAGAATGCTTATACCCGTTTAGACGTCCTGGTTGCGATCCCGATCAGGCTCCTATCCAGATTAAGTTGGGACGTCAAAACACAACAGGATTACATTATCGCGATCAACTTTCCCTCCAACAGGATCAACCCGATCCTGTTCCCACAAGAAGATAATCGCACTCGTGCCATTGCGATCGTCGGTGTGTTCTATCCCCCCTGCTGTGTGAGTGAGGTAGGCAGTGGAAATGATGGCCAATTTGGATGTCTTGTGTTTTGAAAGTGAGAAGTATGTAATGTTGGCCATGATGGTTGTATTTGTGTTGGATGATATCAGATATATGAAGATTGAGAGATATGAAATGATGGAAGGGGAACAAACATACCAGTGTTTAAACACAGAAAATTCTTAAAGAATCGAGGGAAGTCGTTGAAGACGAATAATAAAGACATACATCTATTGTCATAGACATAGAAGGGTTCCGATAGGACTCAAGACGTACAAAGAAGTATTTATTTAATTAATATTTATGTAATTAATATCCTAGACCTGTGCATAAATATTTAAACATTTTCTTTTCCACACCAACAGTAGGCCTTGCCTACACATCTCCTCAGGATTTGTATAAAATTAAGAATATACATTAGAGCTCAACAACTTGAAGTGCGACCCTGTGTGAGCGCTAGCTTCGTCAGCCAGTGTGAAAGAGGACAGCGAGCTTGTAGTTCGCATTTTTTCCGGGGTTTCAGTTGGAGTTGCTGAGCTCTAGCAAGTTGAATTCTGGGTAGCACTGAATGAACGTAGAACGAGCGATAACATTCACTATAGTACATGAATTAGCCAAAATACCTTATCAAACGATGAGAAATAAATCAGGGAATGATGTTTTAATAGACGTTTCCTCCTCCGCCGTCTGTGACCCACCCAGCCATCTCAAATAGGATCAAGTTTTATATAGCCAAAATTTCAGCTGTGGCTGCCATTGTCCAAATCAATCATCATCAAAACAGTACTGCCAACCTCACCCTAACGGTACTATGTAAAACAAAGAAGTGCCCAGTTCATTCTCTAGTGCGCATCATTCGTGCACAGCACTCAGTTCATATGATAGTGCGCCGAATTGAATAATTTATTCACTACGGATTGTTGAAGTTGCCTGATAACAATCAGTAACTTCAATCTGCGGTTCTATGATCAACCTAATTGCTGAAGCTATTGCAACAACACATTTTAGTACCAAAAAAACTACCGTGCGTGAAATGCCTTCATGAAGTGGAAGTTAGGTGGATAAAACATAACCTGTCTCTAACCTGCAACAAGAGGATACCCGGACTTCAAGGGCGCACCCTCATCCAACCATCCTAACCTTCATTTTGTCCAATCCAATGGTTTTTGACAATGGTTACAGCCTAACGCTTCCAGATGGAAGGTTTTTGACAATGGTTACAGCCAAACGCGTCCTGATGATTTTTTTTTATCAACAGTGATTTTGTATCCCACATGTTGGCGACAATGTGTGCTCTCGGTGTGTACCGCTAGAGTGCACCTGGTTGATAGTTGAACAAGATGCAAGCGCTGTCGGAACACGGCAGCCGTTTTTAAAGAGCAACAAATAAAAACACATATTTATATACTTTATAGCACATATATGAGGTGCAATAGTGACCAGGGTTCCTAATTTCAATATGTAATATCGCCCCGAAGATGAAGTAAAGACACAAGGTATGTAAAAGTCACATTCATGTCTGATGCAAGTGTATAAGCCTCGTTCTACTTTCATTCAGAATTAATGAATTCTGTAAAAAGAATAACTGAAATACTTCAAAATTGGAGGAAACAAACTAATGTAAATTTCTGCTTTAACACTTGGAATTCACAAGTTGGCAGAACGTAGCAATGTCATTCTGTTTTACTCGATTATACTATTGTTTCACAATGGGACGTCTAAACACGTTCCAATGACAAATGTCGTTGATCGTGATTGGACATTATCCAGATCAGAAGTAAGCAGAATCGCGACCGGGACGTCTAAACGGGGTATTACAATCACTTAGGAAGTTAGCATCCCTTTAATCAGAAATTTCTATAGAGGAACACCCCAAAACTTCCAGCTCTCTCTGCAGAGATGTTGCCATTTGCTAGAATGAAATGTTTTATCATTCTTTGACAGGAAGGTGGAGAGAGGAGGATATGAACTGAGGCCAAGAGAGAATTTCCTTGAATGGATGAGAGCACAGTAACATACAGTAAAAGTTGGAATTTAAGGGCCTTAACACCCAGGCCAGGCCGGCCCCGTAGTGTTGGGGTAGCGCGCCTGTCTCTCACCCAGAGGCCCCGAGTTAGATTCCCGGCTCCGTCAGGGATTTTAGAAACTGACGCGAGGGCTGGAACGGGGTGCACTAAGCCTCGTGAGGACAATTGAGTAGCTGTCTGACAGTGAGGCAGCTTCCTGGTCACGAAAACCAAGATTAACGGCCGAGGGGACCCAATGCGCTGACCACGCGTCACCCCAATATCTGCAGACCAAATGGCTGGACAGCGGTGGCTTGGTAGACCTAGGCCCTTCGTGGGCTGTAGTGCCAGGGTTTATTTTTTGTAACACCCAGGCCAACATCATGACACTTTTACTGAAAGAGAAGAAAGAGTTTAGGAATGAGGGAAATGAGAAAAACATCCTAGCCTTCAAACACTAATTAGCAACAAGAGCTGACTAAGTGACATCGGACAAGAAGGATGAAAGGGAGTAGCCTGGCACACAGGAGTAAAAGCAACTCCAGACTCTGTTCTGGGCCCAATTATCCCCAAAGTTATGACCTCCTGGAGTGGTTATTTATGCAGTGCTCTCTTGCATCGCCCACCTATGGGACCATGAGAAGTGCCTCTACCCTGCCCGAGATCCATACTAGATGCTCAAATAGAGCCCTAAATGAACTAAAAAGATCACTACTTCTTTCTTTTCTAGGAGACAGCAACTGTGTAATCATCCTACTGATCCCTCTTACGCTTCGAGAATCATTTCTGCCTAACCCAAAGTCATTGGTACAAAAATCAAGTTGATTCAAGCCAGGAAAGTGAGTTAACTTTGATCTCACTTTCCACGAGATGATATTGCCGAATCTACAAGGGTTCTTCAGAACTTAGAATATAATATAGTATCGGTAAACAGAAGAGCACAATGGAAGTACGACGATAATGATTCGTTTTAAGTGGCGGAACGTAGAGGTCATAACTATACATGATTATGTTTTAAGAGATCCAACATGTACGTTATCGGCCCCAAAACTATAGACAGTATCATCATAACCATGTAGGTGGCCAAAAAAAAAAAAAAAAAAGGATACTCCTCTTAATTCCGTCATGAAGTAGCCGAAAACCCGCACTTCCTCGACGTAGCATACTTAGCTTTGAAGACATTCAGGAGTGACTAGTCGTTCTAATAAACAAGGAGCACTTGCTACGTATCAAGTTACATAATAAGTTTGACACGCTTTCAAGATTTAATTGTGCTTATCTGTCAGCAGCAAGGATGATGTAACTATTATAAGTCAGCTGATTCATTCATGAGCATCTGCTAACGGTCAGTAGTAGGGGATGGAAAATATTACTACATTACGGTATATAGTGACTTTAAATTCGGAAAAAATATAAAACTTCACGGCTGTTCTATAGCAGAACCGATTATTACTAGTATTTCAACATTGAAGATCAAAAATCATGGATTAGCGGCCACTCTTGTACATTTTTTTCTTCTTTTTACTGGGCACACATGAGCTTCGCCCAATGGCAAGACGGGTACTGCCCGTGTGTTGGGCAGTAAAAGACCGATAAAAGCCAAGTACAAAACATCATCAAGGATAAATTGAAAATCTGTGATAGTGAGGAAAACACGGGGTAACATCATCTGACAATTTTTAACTACAAAAATACCAGGAAACACAGGGGACACAAAGGTACAAATCTTCACACCGAAGTGATCCTTCTTGGTGACTGGCAATTACATGTACACAAACAAAGACCGGATCACAAAAAAGGTGAAATTTATAAAATTACTCGAATGTCACATAAAAACTTAGTGAGGATATCAACCAGCGGGACCGCCGGAGTATGCAACAAAGTCGTCAAATTGAGCGGTAATTGAAAACCCAAGGAGAAAAGAGAAACGTACATTTTAGAGCGTTGTGTATCATACTGTGGACATTGAAAAAGTATGTGAGGAAGATCTCCTTGGTAGTGACCGCAGGCATCACAAACAGGAGAAGCACGAGCATTAATGTGATGGAGATAAGCAGGGGTGACAGCATGATTGAATCGCATTCTAATGATAGTAGTGATGTGACGTCGTGTATAGGACCCTTGCATGAACCATGGTTGAACCGGTATTGAGGATTGAATATATGTATAAGGTGTGTTTACGTACATATTCCCTCCACTGCTGGCGCCATTCTTGGATGATGAGTTCATATACATGTGGCAGAAGTTCAGTATATGGGAGAGCCATATCAATACGTATCCCCTGGCCCATTGCAGCTTCTTTAGCTAAAATATCAACCTGAACATTGCCATAGATATGAGAATGTCCTGGGATCCAAGTTAAGATGACGTTAGTTCCTGCCATTTCTATTTCATACAATTGTTGGGCTAAATTAAGTAAAAACCAATTATCAGATTCGATAATGTTTTGAATGGCGAGGAGGACACTTTGCGAATCAGTACATATGAGTACATGAGACAGACCCTGTTGTTTGATATAAATACAAGCCTGACGAAGGGCAAAGATTTCAGCCGTAAAGATTGTAGTGTGAGAGGGTAATGCATATTTACGCTCAACTTGTAATGACGGGGCGAAGAAAGCTGCACCCACGCGAGGTGGGTGGGCAAGTTTTGAACCATCTGTATAAAACAGGGTATGTTGAGGATAGTGACTAATAATATCATGGAATGTACGGGAAATGATATGGGGGTGTTATTTAAACGTTTTCGTGAGTTGGGGGAGACTAGTCTGGAGGATGTGTGGGTGATGGCTGTGAACCTGATATGCGATGGTGTACACTGGGTTGAGAAGTGTTTGTACGATCATCTGTCGATACGGACAGAGACGGCGATACATAGTTAAAAGCGCGGGAATACGATCTTGAGATAAGAGATGGCGTTGGTAATATTCATCTAATAAGCGTAATTTGTTTAATAGAGGTTTGTGGGACAGTGACATTTTCTGTAATATATATTTAGCACACGAGTACTGACGTCGTAAAGCGAGTGGTATTTCGCCAGTCTCCACCAATAAAGCCTGTGTGGGTGTGGATGGGAGAGCTCCGATGATGATGCGCAGGGCTCGGTATTGTAACCGGTCCATCTGGATTAAGCGAGTAGGTGTCATAATGTCAAAAAAGGCGCTCCCATAGTCTAATACCGAGCGGAAAATATTTTTATATACCGTCAATAAAACCGACGGTGCGGCGCCCCATGAGCGTAGGGTAAGAGCCTTGAACACTGGGAATTTAGGTTCTAATTTTTGCGTAATGTGACTTAGATGATGTTGCCCATTAAGTTTATCATCAATGTACAGACCTAAATATTTGACGACCCGAACAACTTCAATTTGGCCTTGTTGATATACTACCGGCGACGTGTCATATAGGCGTTTATGGGTAAAAATCATAGCCGCGTTTTTCGTTTGTGACGTTACTAAGCCGTGGTCTGTGAACCACTGATGTGCATGCGATAGTGCCGAATGTAAATCTTCCCTGCAAGTATTGAGATTGGATCTAGTGGCATATATTAATATGTCATCGGCAAATTGAATCAATCTGGCATGCGGAAGTATGACAGTTTCCAGGGATCTGGTATAAAGGGAGTATAACATACCACTTAAAATATCGCCCTGCGGAAGACCCTGTGCATAAATATATACGTCTACGTACTAGGAAATTGTGGATAATGCTGAGAAATATTAATGGGTAACGATGGGAATATAATATTTGTAATAAAATGTAGGGGTCTACCGAATCGTAAGCTCCCTTAATGTCCAGAAATATGGCTATAGTATGTTGTTTTCGTCCTTTCGCCAGTAATAAGTCAGTGAGAAAAATATTCAGTGCGTAATTAGTACTACGTTTTTTAACAAAGGCATATTGAGTTTTGGGGAGAGCATCATAATATTCTAAACACCATTGTAAACGTCGAAGTAGAATTTTTTGAAGCACTTTTCGCAGGCAAGAACTCAACATTATGCCGCGATAATTATGGGGGTCCTTCGCATCGGCTTTAGGCTTGAGTATTGGGAGTACTTCGAATTGATTCCAGTCTTCGGGGATAATACCTGATAGCAGAATGGAATTGTATAGATTCAAAACGATTGTCAGGGCTCGAGGGGGAAAAGCCTCAATCATGTGATATGTCACCGCATCAAGACCTGGCCGTGTAGATTTCTTCCCATGTGTAACTTGCCAGATCTCTGTGGACGAGATGGGTAGTAACAACGTCAAGAATTTCGGGGATTCGCAATAAGGGTTGGGGGAAAAATATGGAGCGACGGAATCAGGGGTGAGGTTCCGATAAAAGGTTTCATAACCCTGCGTGTTAAGGAATCGCATGGGGGGCCCCGTGACTAGATTCGACATTTTTTTATCGTTGACCATAGGGTGCGGAGCGTGGTATGACTGCTAAAAGTAGAAATAAACGTACGCCATGCAGCACGTCGTTTGAGATTAAAATGTTGTTGAATGGACGCACATATTCTTTTATAACTGAAGTAATTAGAGGGCTTAAAATTCTTTCGAAGCCGTTTGAGTGCTGCGTTGCGTTTCTTAACCCACAGGATACATTCCTGATCCCACCAAGGCGGGCGATGGGTGCGTTTGTTAGTATGAGGGGTGGGTGTCGCCCAAGAATGATAAATAGTGATATATGCATCAATGACATTGGTCAAGATAGCATAAGCAGACAAAGGGGTACGATGTTTCAGCATGAGATGCTCTTGTAAATAATTAGAAAATAAGACAGAATCAAAACCATGGGTCGGTCGTTTGAGTGAGCACGTTGTGGGTGCGTGTGGGATGGAAGTACTAGAGCCATAATATATCAGAATGGGATAATGGTCACTTTGATGCAAATCGGGAATCGTTTGCCATGTCAGGTGGTGTGCCTGGTCTAACGTGGTGATAGTTAAATCAACCGCACTAGGTGGACTATTCGGCGGGGTTAAGCGGGTTGGAGAACCATCATTTAAAAGTAGGAGTTGATGTGAAGTGACTGCGTGATGTACATGGCGGCCTTTTGGATTAACTCTTCCACTGCCCCAAGCTGGGTGATGTGCATTAAAATCTCCTAGAATAGTGTGGTGTTTTAACTGGCCGGCATAGCGAAAAAATAGATACCATTGTCGTTGAGTACCTTGAATATTCGGTGGGCAATATAAGTGTGTGAATAGACGATTGTTTATTTGTAACATTTGAATATCCATAGAAGGCAGAATAAAATCACATTGTAGCTGCGCGAAGGGGAGATGTTGTTTAATTAAAGTACAAATGCCACGATAACCAGGGCCATCGTGACGTATGGCACGATAGTCATTAATGTTAAAACGCGTATGAGAATATAGCCACGTTTCCTGGAGGAAAATTATATCAGGATGAAATTCTTCTATTAAAAGCAATAATTCATGACGTTTGTTGACAATACTCCGGCAATTCCACTGGAGTACCCTCATACAGGACAAAAAATACATCATGTTAACGAGTATCAGACGACGGACGATCAACGGGGGCAAGAGGGGGTAACAACGGGATTATTTTTTCGAATAAATTTTTTACACAATGGCTCCATTGTACATTGTGACCTAAAAGGTCTATTAATTGCCGGAATTCGGCGAGGATGATGCGGGTGGTGTCATTCGAGTTCGGAGCCGCTGGAGGGTGTGAGACGCTACCAGCCACTTCTTCAATAGGGGCCGATGGGGAAAACTCATGCTGGAAGTGGATGGTGTGGCAACAATATTAAGGTACCCCTGTCGATCATACCCAAGGGGGATGATAGACCTGGGTGATTTATGAACCGTTTCGGTGAATTTTCTCTTTCGTGGGGGATCAATTGGTCGTGATTCAGTTGGGGGCGCTAGTGAGGGGAATTGATGCGGTAACGTTAACGGGTTAAACTCTTTCTGATGTTGGTTGACGATTTCACTATACGATTTATTGTCAATGCACATTTGACGTTTGATAGCTACTTGCTGAATGTGTGTTTCGCATCTCGCTGCCCCTGCCGGGTGGTTGTCTTGACAGTTGGCGCATTTGAATATAACTGCCTTGCAGTCGGATGTGAGATGGCCCAGGGCGCATTTGCCACATCGAGGTTCCCTTGCGCGACAATGTAATTGAACATGGCCGTACCGTTGGCATTTTTGGCAACGGATGGGATTAAATATAAATAAGGTTACTTCCAACATGACATTAAAAATGCATACATAGGTGGGCAAATCTTGTGTATCAAAAAAGATTTTCACCGTACCTGTAGGTAACGTTTCTAGCTTATCATCAATCATTTTTTTTTCTGTTAAGGCGTTGGACCCGTGCCACAGGGGCGGGGGAGTCCATGTAACGTATGATTTCCTCGTGGGTAAGCGACAGATCGACTCCACGTATAAGACCTACACGTTGCACATTTGCGGATGGAATAAAGGCAGATAAATTTCGTTCAATGAGAAGGGGGTGTGTTAAAAAAGAGTTGGCCATGGCCGAAGTTGCAAATTGTACCTGTACGCGGTTGCGACCCTTTTTTTGTATTCCCTTGATGCCTGGAATTTGTTTCTTAAAAAATAAACGTCCCAAGGCCATGGGATGCAGATTGCCCACATTCTGATCCACGGACTGTACAAATACTATGTAAGGACCGCGATGACGGTCATTATAACGATGTTGTGCTGCTAGATTGGTTTTAGGCACAGTGGTATTCACTACGGGCGTAGTCGGCGAGACTACCGACGTAATGATCTCAGGGTTATCCACGACAAACATGTGCTCCATAGAGACCTCGTTATCTATAATGACATTTTCAGGGATACTCACATTTAACAAGGGTGGTGGGCCACCACTGGCCTCACCCATGTTGGCGACACAAGAAGAAACAAATGGACACTAACCTGTAGTCTGTGGGAAATCTAATCACACTTACTACTACTACCTCCCAACACCACAAATGTCTGACCCCAACACACAGGCGAGTACTTCCACTGCTGAATGAAGTGTTTCGTAACGCGGTTGAGACAAGACCCTCTTGTACATTAACAGGCCAAGATACCAAGGATCATGTAACTATAAGCAAGATACCATGGAAAAATAATACTCTTCTTCCATGAAGATACGAAGCAGCCTCACGTGGCCTTACGCAATCTCAGGCTTCTTCTCCTTCGTCGTCTTCTTTTGCGATTTTTTTTGGCATAAGAGAAATCTTCACCCAGTCGCCTGGTGAGGGAATCTATACTTTTGTGAAATTGATCCGCGCTATGTGGTTGGAAGTATAAATGAAAGTAAACTCACGTATGATACAGAACCATTCTAATGTAAATATTGGAGAAAGAACGAAAAAGAGAAAAAGGGGGCAAAATTGGAGATACAAGGGAAAAAGAGGGAATAGAACGCAAGGTTCAATATCTTCACGCCTAGTGACCCACTAAGGCGACTTATTATATAATTAGGGGTCGACGGTGCACTGATTTTTCGGTTACGGTACGCGTGTATTGGCAACACAAACTAACACCTGGGGCGCTGCGGTCGGTCTGCATAAGTAGGGTAAAAATACTCAATAACCCGCGTTTGATATGGAACACTTTTTATATTTCGGTTATAATCAGTAAATGTGGTCCCTAAAATAATGACAGTGTTATTTTTAATTGTATATATGTATAACTGTGCGATACACGTGATATAATTTGTGTGTTCCACTGGATTTTATGTGTCAATTGTATATTATCAAGCATCGGTTGTCTGCTGGTATTTGTTTTTGAGCAGTTCGAGTCATGGCACTGTTACGTTTAAAAGCTATATTTGAGTTTGCTCACTGTACCATAGACTCTGGAAATTATTTGCTGCTTGGTAGGGCGAAGGGATGATTTTAACTTGTATTAAAATTCAGGGGATACAGGAATTGCTTGATTTGGATGGTTAGCAGGTGGGTTTGGTGTTCAATATCGGACTGGTAGCAGGATCTCGCAGAGTACATATTTACTCTGCGAAGTCAAATTAGGCCTATATGACTCGTAGTGGAATGGCTGGTGTAGACTTGGCTGTCTTGGTACGGCTTGGCTCGGCGAGACTGTGCTTGGCTGTCTAGGTGCGGCTTGGCTCGGCGTAACAGTGAACAACCCGCCCTGTCGTCAGTGAGGGGTCCAACCCACTCCTGTTGCCCATATTTATTTGGTATCGTCACCTTTCGGCTATTGCTATTTGCATCTTTTGGAAAGTGATGAAAACGTATATCCGCAGCCCTCTTATATTTCGACTTACAGCCGTAAACTGAGCAATATACTTTGCTTTTACTCATTTTGCACTTTATCAACGAGTAAAACTTATTACTTATGTATAAAGACGCGAAGAATTTACCACGATCAGCTTACCAATACAAGTAACCATATACAAACAGTCACCAGGTGAAAAATGTACCCTACTTGGTAAGTTTCTCATCTTTACCGCTAGATGTCATATCAGATAGCTGGAGTTGCCAATTGAAAAGCCAGAAGCCACAGAGCGGGCGTTTCATACGCCCTTCCCATTGGTCGGAACGTGTGATGGGGCTAGTGCTCCAAAGAGAATCTTGAAGGGCATATCTTTGACATGAGAATCTTTGAGAATCTTTGGTCTTGACTGTTAACGATACGATACGATGAAAAAGAGATGCAGCCATCTTTAAGTTAAGTTTCAATTCTGGAAAAGAAAATACTGCCGCAGACATCTTTAAATTGTTATATGGTGCTAGTATGCAGTGCGCAAAATTGACAAGAAGAATGGAGAAAGTTAGGTTAAGGTAATGACATCAGTACAGTGGAAATTAAGTTCTCAAACAATTTGGAAAGCTCTTTCCAGAGAGGCATGTTAAAAAATGCGTAAAAGTTTCTGAGATTGGCGATGTCATTATTGAAGTGCATTCGTTTGCATTTTGGAACGTAAGAAGGTTTTAAAAATGCGCGAAAGGTTTTTAGGACAACCATTTCACTCTAACCTTGTATACAATCGTTGAAATCATAAGCGAATTGTAATATTTTAAGATTAAGGATGTATGCCTTAATTATTTTATTTGAGGTTCTTTACGCAAGCTCAAACGTAAGGGATAGCATGCCATGATAACACTTTCGTGAATGAAAGTTTATTGCTTATTATTTGTTGGGTGGTGGGTGTGTGTTATTGCGACCTTCAAATTGTTCTGAAGATTTGATGTACTGCGAATGTTCGCGAAGCCCTGATAAATATGTGTAAGGTCCTTATTATGTATTGTAGCCAAAAGTCTGTAAGGGTAGACTACTAATGATAATACTTAAGGCCCGGAAGTTCATGCACTAATAAATGATTAAATATGCATGCAAATATGCATCACGTATCAAAAAATATGCACTATGAAATAACTACGGCAATTATGAGCACTCCGTATTCTTTAGTGTTTCTATTTTGAATATAAAGAAAATATGAACAGACGGACATATAGGCTAACTACCAGTTTCCACTATGATTGTTTGCTGCAATTAAGGCTTCAAACAGGTCTTGAGAAAATTCACTAAGTTTGTTGCAGGGTAACTAATAGCATTCGTTAACAAGGACTGGATTGAAGTGTTTTTGGTAACAGTGCAGGATACATGAACCCAGGGGGGAAAATAACTTCTGAAATTTGCATTAAATACTTTTTCTAAGGATTCAAAATTGATGTAGTTCACTCCTCGGCTGTCTATAACCCTCCCACCTTCCCAAATTATAACACGACTTATGCAGTAAATATTCCAGCTGTGTCGGCCATTTTCGGCGTTAAAACAGTATTGCCAACCCCATGCATACGGCACTGATATAGGCGGTTTTGTAAAACAAAAGAACACCAATCTCAACACGTTCAATCCAATGGTGTTTGGGTCAACAGTGACCCGCTAGCCCTACACCGGACCTTTCTAACCTTCGTTTCGCCCAATCCAATGGTCTTACAGTCTAACGCGTCCAGATCAATGGTTACAACCTAATGCGTCCAGATCAATGGTTACAGCCTAACGCGTCCAGATAAACAGGTTTCTTTTGTCAGCCATGCCCCGCTAGCTTCCCGACACCCGATCATTCTAACCTTCGTTTTGTCCAATCCAATGGTTACAGCGTAACGAGCCCATATCAATGGTTGCGGCCTAACGCGTCCAGATCAATGGATTTTTGTCAACCGTGCCCCGCTAGCTGCCCGAGGCCAAAGGTCTCGCCTAACCTGACCATTCTAACCTTCGTTTTGTCCAATCCAATAGTTTTGACAATGGTTGCAGCCTAGCGCGTCCAGATCAATAGTTTTCGACAATGGTTACAGCCTAACGCGTCCAGATCAATAGTTTTGACAATGGTTACAGCCTAACTCCTCCAGATTCTCCTAGTGGTGGTATATTTTATATCTTAATGTTGGGCACACTGCCGTGACATCAATTTCTCATCATGTCTCGCCCAGCCGTAGTTCAAATGCAACAAGAAAGAAACACACA
Source organism: Meconema thalassinum (assembly GCA_946902985.2). Classification (NCBI taxonomy): domain Eukaryota; kingdom Metazoa; phylum Arthropoda; class Insecta; order Orthoptera; family Tettigoniidae; genus Meconema; species Meconema thalassinum. The sequence goes on from OX336389.2 coordinate 417,049,645, forward strand.
TAATTAAGTAATTTAGCACATATTTCCAGTATATTAGTCATAATGAACGGGAATTTAATCTGGTATTGTCCCCTGGAACCCCTGAAAAGGTATGGAAATCATATATTATCATTTACCATCTAAGTGAAACTGTAAAAGTAAGGTTCCTGTCTCATGCCCTTGGTAATCAGTTTCCACTATGGAATGTTTGCTGCAATTAAGGCTTCAAACAGGTTTTGAGAAAATTCACTAAGTTTGGTTGCAGGGCAACTAATAGCATTTGTTAACAAGGACTGAATTGATGTGATTTTTTTTTTACAACATTTCGCTTATGTTTGGCGGTTTCCAAATGTCGAGTCACTGAAAATTTATTAATTGTTGAGAGCAGTACTCCTCCCTTTTCATAACTTTCACAAGGCAGATTATTGAAAATATATTATTTATGATTCACATACTTTTCTGGTAGTCGAAGTTGATTTCTATTCGAATTGTCCCTGCTGCACCGGAAATATTTCTTTTATTACGTAAATAAAGCATTTTTGTTCGTGTTCATTTTACGATCTCAGCGTCATGTTGCATTGACATCAGACAGTACGGGACACGTGAATAATGAAATAAAAGGCAAAACCATTGGCCTGGATAAAGATTATTGATGCGTGACTACCCCCACTGTGTGTGACAAAAACAGGGGTGTTTCGGGCCGCACTACCTAACCATTATTGGTCTAGGTGAAAACCATTGGTCTGCCGGATGCGTGGGGTTGGCAATACGGTCCATGATGTTAAAATGGCTGAAACAGGTGGACGTTTGGCTATATAAGTCGTATTCATATTTGGGACGGCTGGGCGGGTCTCAGGCAGCGGAGGAGTAAACATCTATTGACTACATCATCTGTAGCCTCCGTGTCTTAGGCGGCAGCAGGCCGGCCTTTCACCGTTGGGGTCCGTGGTTCAAATCCCGGTAACTCCATGTGAGATTTGTGCTGGAAAAGCGGAGGCAGACAGGTTTTCTCCGGGAACTCCGGTTTTCCCCGCCAATATTTCGTTCCAGCAACACTCTCCAATTTCATTTCATTCGTCATTCATTTAATCATTGCCCCAGAGGAGTGCGACAGGCTTCGGCAGCCGGCACAGTTCATATCCTCGCCGCTAGATGGGGGCTTCATTCATTCCATCCCTGTTCCGGTCGGTCGACTGGAAACAGGCTGTGGATTTTCAATTACATAATCTCCAGATATTTTCCCGACTATTAATTCAGGTGCTTAATTTCAGTAGTTTAAGCATTTTATAGAAAGAGGTAGGCCTACCTTCTGTAAATTCTTACCGTTGTAGAATTCTGTTCTTCCTCACAGACAGTGCAAACTACTAATCAGCAGATAATACAAATACGAGACTCGGAGAGTCCGAATCAAAATATACGACTTTAGGAACATGATGTAACAAAAAGTGCTTCAAAACCGTAGGAAATTATGATATACGCCCTTCTCAAGCAGAGATATGCACTTAATCAGGAAAAGGAGAAAAATATGAAGCATTGTGCCAATACAACCAAAATAAGCATAAATATGCAAAAATATGAATTTGTATGAACTTCCGGGCCTTAATAATAATTAATACATTTATTGCAGCCGATGGCCTTATTTGATATTCTGGGAGTCGTTACCAATTGAAATTACTGTCCAGTATCACTGCTGCGCAGAAAATATGTGCTAAATTATGTAAATAGAATAATAAAAAGGAATCCGGTTAGTCTCACATAGAGGTTACATGACCACTCTGTCGTAAAGCCCTGAAACTGAAGTCTTCTATAGCTATCTATACAGTAGGTATCTTTTGAGTATTACTACAATGAAGTGATAAGCTGTCGCACTGACAGCCTCATAGCACACACGTAATCCACGGAAGGGTCTAATATAGAGTTAAACTTGGCTAATTCACGATTTTTAATTAAGTGTAGAATGTTCTACTCATGCACACACTGTGATAGGAAACCATCTTAAGTTGTTTTACCAATAATTACCAAGTGATACGGCCGAGTGCATATCTTGACTGATACTAAATAATTAAATTGCAGATGTACTGACACGTAATGTGTTCCACGCGCTTGTAATTCACTAATGGTCCGTCATTTCTTTTTGGCAATTGTTAGGGAGTGATGAAGCTGGATCCTGCACTTGCACAATGTACGTCATTTTCATGATTTTCATACCATATTTTATATTCTAGGATTACAATTACAATCCTTTATCACTACTGTAATGAAAATATGTGCTAAATTACGTTAACATGTGACTTAAGTCGTTATTTCTTGTCCATTCATTGACGGCAATTGTCATAGCTTGTCGTTGCTCAACTGCTTCTGAAGGAGGCACATTAGGTGTCTTCAAGTGACTCACAAAGGTGTATATATTGACGTCATGTCACCACTTCCAATGTATGTTACACAAAATACACGACACAGGTCATGTGTAGTGAGCGAGAATCTATTGTCTTCTGTCTGACCGAAAATTACTGATTGTACCACAAGCAAGGGGGTCTGGGGTGAAATTAGCTCCAGGTTAGGTTTGGTTTTGTATGTAAAGCCTCAACGAAGCGAGCGCAGCATAAAGCAAACGAGGCGAGGTCAGAAAGACACACAGTAGTGCAAGTGTTGATCACCTCCGCACTGACTACACCGGATATATGTGCTAAATCACATAAATGTGCGGTTTTTAATTTATTGTTTTTTGCTGTGTTCGTCAGCGTATTTAGTATGTGAAACAGCCGTAGCAGTGCTTACACATTGACGTTAGTAGTTGCCAACATGTCCGATACAAAATACACCAGACGACGCACGTAACGTAATTATGTAAAAAAATATATAATTGGGCTTTTATGTAGTATTTGTAAATAATTCTTGTAAGAGGCAATGGTGCCACCTTCACTTTACCGCAATTCCCCGTAGCAAGGTTTGGCGACTGTATGGACAAAAAATACTCATGAACTAAAATGGGTGTCTCGACTAAACCATTGGTCGCTACTTGGTTAGATGACTGTCTGGGCGAAAATTACTGATTGCACTGGGACCTTGGGCGTAAACCCTAGGTCAGATTTGTTTTGTATGGTGAACAGCATTGGTTCGGATGAAAATTCTGGACAGTATCAACCATTGGGTGTTTGGGCTGAAAAACGGTGCTTTCGAAGCCCAGTTTCCAGTCTTCGGGTGTTCCACCTCTTACTACTGGCACATACTGCCAGTGTGTTTCAAATGCTAGAACATCCGAGCTGTATAGCTCTCTTTAGTACCCAATACCATCAGATATATATTGATCAGCCTAGAGCCATACGGCCAGTCGGAATCTAACTTGATAGCTCATGTCATAAAGTAGGCGTGGCACCTTGCTAGGTTTCTCTGTGCAAGTCTTATATCAGGAAATTTGATTAGATGTACACAGAGTTCCTAAGGTGACCACGGTTGAAGATTTACGGCATAGTCCACCAATTTCCGGATGCTGTAATTGGACCGTATTATGCAGAAAGGAACCAACCAACATCAACCCTTAACTGAGAAAAATGCATTTAAAGTTAAATAAAAATGAAAACTTCACAAATTAAAAAAGTTTAATACCATTTACTGTAGTTTAAAGCAGACAGGGCGATTCTTGATGCAGTCTACAACTTCAATAATGTTTAATTACTTTTTGGAACCACTTACAGATTTAGTTTATATGTCATTATATTGCAAAACACTTCGAGTTTTGACTTGCGTAGTTGCACAGTTGTCCGCCACGCGCACCGCCCGTCACATTTTGGAAATGGAGTCTTTCAAAGGTACGGAAAGAGCGAAGTGCGTGTTCTGGTTTGAAGAAACCAAGTCAACAACGAGTGTACAGCGGAGGTTTCGCACAGAATTTGGCAATGACCCACCTAGCTGCAGACCAACAATGTACAAATGGAACCAGACAATTATCGAAACAGGTTGTTCTGTGAGACACACAAAGGCTCCAGGCCCCGCACCTCTGACTGGCGATGTGGCGGAAATAGTTAGGGAGAGGTTCGTCCGCAGTCCGGAAAAATCAACATAGCGTCTGTCACTCGAAATTGGTATCCCTCAGACCACTATTTGGCAGGTGTTTTGTCGACATTTGGCCATGAAAGCATACCGACTGCATCGAGTGAAGCGGATAAACATACCCGACATGAATTCTGTATTGCCATGTTATATTGTATCAGCCGTGATGAGTCATTATTGAAAAACGTTCCTCCTTTCTGGCTGAGTCAACACAGTTGTCTTTTTTGGGGTACGGGAAAACCACTTGGGCACCGCGTGCAGATGGCTCGTGACATCCCCAGAGTGAATGCTTTTTGCGCTGTTACGAGAGAGACGGTGTACGGACCTTTCTTCTTTGCTGAGAGAACCATCACCGGCATCATTTGTCTGGATATGCTACAGAACTTCCTTATTCCGTAGTTGGATGAAGATGACCATAATGGGCGCATGTGTTGGCAATAAGATGGTGTCCCGCCACACTACCTGCCAGACGTCAGGGAATTCCTTGATAACGTTTCCCGGGTAATTGGATAGGTCGTGGTGGACCAATTACCTGGTCGCCACGGTCTCTAGATAACACACCACTGAACTTCTTTCTATGGTACCTTAGTTAATGAGAGTAGTGTAGTGAGGCCGATTCTATATAATGTCATGGCCGCCGCGTGAGTCCAAGCCAATATCTCGCGAACCCATGGTCGGATGTTGACAAATGAGGTGTCATTGGACTCGAGCTGACGTCCTCTTTCCTATGGACCATGTATTGTATTTTTCAATATAAAAATGAAATTTTTTGTTTTAGAAAGTAGGCGATAGTTTGAAAACCAAACATGATAGAACATTATGCCATGCCTCAAACGAATGGTATTTATGACCTTTATTTTCTATAATGAAACTTTTTTACTTTTTATGTTTTTTGAAAACACTCAAATTTTTAAAATCCTATATTTTGGAAACTAGGAATTCTACAAAAAAGTTTTTTTGACGTAAATCAATGATCCCTACCCCCTCTACCTCCAAAATAAATTTCAAGTCTCTAGGATAAAAGCCTGACAGTAGTGTGTTAGTGGGGAAGCTGCCCCACTTCTTTTTGAACCCTCCTCGTATTTGCCCCGAACCTGATATCTCGCTAACCAATCATGGGATTTGAACATACAGGGTGTCCTAGCACTCGTAGTGATGCCCCCTACTTTCCTATAGGCTCTTTATTTAAATAAAAGACCAAAACTAAAAGGTCATCCACTTATAATATCTCGCGAACCAATAACGCTAGAGGCGTGTACGAGGGTTCCAAGGACTCGGGCTGACGTATTATTTGCTATGGACCACTCGTTATAGTTTTAAAAAAATTGGAAACTCAATTTTGGGGTAAACACGTGTTTTTTATGATTTTTGCTGATATCTCACGGACCAATAACGCTAGAGACGTGTACGAGGCGTCCTAGGACTCGGGCTAACGCCCCCTGTTTGAAACTATGTTTGAAATTTTGACAAAGGGCCTAACGACACTTTTGTTGAAAAAAAACTATTTTTTTTCTTTACCTGTTTATAATGTCCATGAAGCGTGGTGGTTAAGAGAGACGATACGGCTGGGTGTGTGTGTGTTTCAACGAACCTGTCCCTAACCACAAGGACCATGCTTAATAGAACAATCGCTATTTCGGCGGGTCGGTGTATGACAGAGCGAGGGTTCGTTTTCTGATATTTTACCTTTAACGTGTAAACGGTGATGAGAACTTGGTTCTATGTTGGTCGAAGCGAGTACAGAAAACAAACTTGCAGACGAGCAGGAGGTGAATGCCATTTGAGCTTATTGGAAGGCGTTGATCTGACTTGACAACAGGTGCAATGGAAAAATGACAATGACGCTTGAAGGTGAAATAATCTGACTATCGTGGTGGCAGGGAAGAGCGAAAGGCATGTGAACACATGTGAAACCACATGAGGGCTAAACCAGTGACATCCTGTTTTGCTTCGTACGTGACAAAATGCAAGTTCATGTGAAATTTGACCTGGCACAGGTGTTCGCCTGGGACGTTAGCTGTCCACGTGCGTGATAACTGTTAACAAGTTACATCCTGTTTGCTTCGTACGTGACAAAATGCAAGTTGACGTGAAATTTGATCTGCCACAGGTATTCACCTTGGACGTTAGCTGTCCACGTGCCTGATAACAGAATGTTCAAAGCGTGGGAATCGCTGAATCAGTAAAAAGTATGATGCAACTTGTGGGAATGAAGTCACAACCAATAGATAGGCAAGAGCTGCGAACAGCAGTGGTGGGGGGTGAAGGGAGGGAGAGGGGGAGGGGTAATGTATGAGAGAACACAGGTGGAAAGAGAAAGAAATATGTGGAGCTGAGGACTGTACACATAGAGCTATAGGTGGTGTACAAAATGTGTGAATAAATAAACTAAAAATTGCACAGGTTCACACAACATGTAATTTATTGATCCAAGAATTAAACGTAGAGTTAAACCCTAACCATTTGACATATAGTTTATTTCCTTTTTGTTTCGTGCACGATCATGTGTGCTGTTTACCATGTGTGATGAAACATAGCTAGGTAGAGAAAGAATTAGTGTAGGCTACATGTATGGTGACTGACAAGTCTTTTACCATTGAAACTTGTTTTTCAGATCAAACTGCAGTATAGAGAGAGTATAGGTTGCAGGTATGGGTTAATAAATGACGAACGGTGTACACAAAGTCTGATTTATCGATTCAAGAATTAAGAGTAGACTATCTTTAATTGATTGGTTAAAGAGGATAGCTAAAACACACAAAAAAAATGCTCAGTGGTTACCGGGACAAGATGGTCGCTACACACAACAAGCTTTAAATACTTGAGGCTAATAATCTATACACACACACACACACACTCGCTTGTTCTAAACTAAACTGTGTTGCTGTCAGTGCTCAGACAGTAGGCTGATGACAAAATGCATTGCTAACGGAAATATAATCATTTCCGGTTGTATAATGTTACCAGCTATCCATTTTGTGTTGTAGTGTTAAGCAATTTTAGCTCTTGTACTGGTGGTCTTAACTCGATTTCCAGGTCTGAGGCCTAGAACGAGTCAAACTAAGAAAAAAAGGGCATGGTGGTGTAGTGGTTAAGCTGTTAGCCTTTTCACCAGGGTTCGATTTTAGGTTAATATGCATGTCATAAACATATTAAACAAAACAAAACTGATTACATTTGTGTCTTTTCAAATTATTACTTGGATTACAAATACAAAGGTGAACTGGGTTTGATATACAGTTAATGCTGTCTATCACACACTAGACTGTAAGAAAGCCAAATAGCAAAAGGCGTAGGTAGAGCAGTGGTAAAATTGCTATATGTAGAGAACTACCTAGCGGTTTTATGAACTGTCAAAGCTATATCGCATAAACAGTGCAGGATACAATCCAGCAATCAAATTTGTATCTTGTGGAACAGAGAAAATGCACTTTTACCTTGATGGATAGCAAATGAGTGCAGATGAATGACCTATGCATTAGCCTACCATAGGGTTATAACCACGAGGTGGAGGTGTGACTTCTATATTTTATTGTTTAGAGACATGGCTTTTTGTAACCAGTAGATTTAGTATTTTGTAAATATTCATTTTTGTAATTGTAAATAGTGGAAACATTTTCTTGTAATAGTAAATGTTAAATGTATAACTAAAAGTTATTTGGGATAAGTGTGCATGCCAAGGATAAATAGCGTGGTTGTATTTGTTTTTCAAAGACAGGCATGGTTGTGTGAATGTATGACTATAGATAGAATCATAGAGAGAGAGAGAAAGCTTGTGTGTGTGTGTGTGTGTGGGTAGCATTGATTTTTCAACCAAAGCAAACACGGCAAGGTAGGATGGTGGGGTAATTAATGTATATAGCAAATGGTAAATAGTATACTGTATTTTTTTAACACTTGTGTTTTTTAATGCAGCAGTAGATAGGTGTTATTTTGTAAAACAGTCTTACCTACAGTAGTAGTAGTAGTAGTAGTAGTAGGCCTATATGTTTTTGGAAACAAACAGAAAGAGAATGCACTATTGCCATGGCCAAGCACTTCCATTAAGGTGATTTCAAGAAAATTTAAATCAGCAAATGTGTGTTTTACAAAACTAAACTTTCAGCATGGACTAAATCATAAACGTGTCGTCTGTGATATGGAAAAAAATAGGAAAACCATGTTTCCATATCAGGTCCTTTTGACTAATCCCTTTGGACCCGTCCCTTTGTCATAATGTGGATAAATGCATGGGCCAACCCATAGGGATCAGTCCAAAGGGACCGGTCCAAAGGGATTAGTCAAAAGGACCTGTCAACAGGGACCCGTCCACAGGGATCCGTCCACAGTGACCCGTCAGCAGGGGCCCGTCATAAATGACTCCCTTCAAAAAGGACCCGTCCAGAGGGACTAGTCAACGGGGACCAGTCCAAAGGGGCAAATCAACAGGTATCAATCAAAAGGGGTTATCGCCTCAAGCTCTGTCATACCCCCCTTTGATTATTGGTTTGCTTATCGACAAGCGCCGCTTGGAATACTTTTTAATCACCCCTCGTGGGTCAGCTGCCATCTTTAAAAAGGTCGTGGGAACATAGGTGTTTACCCGCAGTCTTCGGCAAAAAGTCCAACAATACCTCATGCAATGCCCTAGTCTTATTGGTTCGCGAGATATTAACAAAAGTGCACTTAGACCCTTTGTCAAAATTTCAAAAATAGATTCAGTGTTGTGCAATCAATAATAGCTACCTCTTTAACTATATACTTGTTTTGTTGACCAAGAAGCCTTGAGTATCCATCATCAGTGTATGAGACATGTTTACGCTTGCATAAATCCAAACCAACTGACTACTCACTACTTGGGTTTAGAAATTACATTTACTCAAATCACATTCTAGTAAAAATGGTGCCTACCATAAACTGCACCCACTTTTGCACCCAATTTTACATTCACTTTTGCACTCACTTTTGAACCCACTTTTGCACCCACTTTTACACTCACTTTTGCACCCACTTTTGCACCCACTTTCGCACCCACTTTAAACTATTATTTCTATTATCGAGCGAAATTTATTGGAGATTATTTCATGCTTGAAAATTGATATGAAAGTATCAACGAATAGTTATGGTAAGCCATATGCATACTATAAAGGTTATAAGTATATTGTAAAACGAACCAATAAAATGGAACTGTTATCTGACGTTGTTCAAAACATCGTTCAAAACAGTGTCAAAGTGAGTTAAAAAGTAAAAATAATGTGGTCTTAAGTGTGAGTGATCATCAATGTAGTGTGACTGATAAGACATCGTTGCTGTTTAAAAAAACTCTTCAAATGTTAAAACACTAGTCCGAAAAAAAGATATGGTAACCCGCGTGTTGTGCAATCAATGATAGCCACCTATTTAAATATATACTGTACTTGTTTTCATTGACCTTAAAGCCTTGAGTATCCATCACCAGTGTATGTGGCATGTTTACGCTTGCATAGATCAAAACCAACTGACTATTCACTACTGGGGTTTAGAAATTACATTTACTCAAATCACATTCTAGTAAAATTCATGCCTACTATAAGCGGCACCCACTTTTGCACCCACATTTACATCCAATTTTGCACCCACTTTTGCACCCACTTTTGCACTCACTTTTACACTCCCTTTTACACTGACTTTTGCACCCACTTTTGCACCCACTTTTGCACTCACTTTTGCACCCACTTTTGCACCCACTTTTGCACTCACTTTTGCACTCACTTTTGCACCCACTTTTGCACCCACTTTTGCTTTCACTTTTGCATTCACTTTTGCACCCAGTTTTGCACTCCCTTTTGCACCCACTTTTGCACCCACTCTTCCACTATCTATACTATCTCTTCTCTTCATTAGCAGTCGCCAGAAACATCTTTCCTCTCCCACTCGTCTTAATACCTCTTCGTTTGTAACCCTATCTACCCATCTGATCTTCATCATTCTCCTGTAACACCACATTTCAAATGCTTCAATTCTCCTCTTTTCTTCTGCACCAATAGTCCAAGTTTCACTTCCATAGAGCGCCACGCTCCAGACAAAGGCTTTCAAAAATGACTTCCTAATACCTAAATCTATATTCGATGTCAGTAGATTCCTTTTCTGAAGAAATGCTTTCCTTGCCTGAGCCAACCTACTTTTTATATCCTTTTTGCTTCGTCCATCACTGGTTATTCTGCTTCCTAAGTAACAGAAGTCTCCTACTTCCTTCAGCTTTTCACCTGTCAATTTGATTTCCATAGAGGTTTCTGATTTATTTCGGCTGCATTCCAGTATTTTTGTTTTACATTTATTAATTTTCATCATGAATTCTTTCCGTAAGACGGAGTCCATACCATTCAAAAACTCATTCAAATCCTCAGGCTTGTCGGCCAAGATGACTATGTCATCAACAAATCTCAGAGTTGAAATTATTTCTCCTTGAAACTTCACTCCCACTTTAAATTTTTCTCTAATTTCCTTCATTGCTTGTTCAATGTAAAGATTGAAAAGTATGGGTGATAAGTTGCAGCCTTGCCTTACACCTTTCTGAATACCAGCTTCTCTCTCATGTCCTTCAACTCGAATGACTGCTGTCTGGTTTCTGTATAGATTGTATATCACCCTCCTATCCCTGTACTTTATTCCAATCGATTTCAAAATGTCAAACAATTTAGTCCAATCAACGTTATCAAAAGCCTTTTCTAAGTCTACAAAAGCCATGAAAGTTCTCTTATCTTTCCATATTCTACCTTCCAAAATCAGCCTAAGACTTAGTACAGCTTCCCTTGTTCCTACATTTCTTCTGAAACCAAACTGGTCTTCACCCAACTCCGTTTCTATCTGGCTTTCAATCCTCTTGTAAATTATCCTAGACAGGATCTTTGAAGCATGAGTAATCAAGCTGATTGTACGGTAATCTTCACATCTGTCAGCTCCCACTTCCTTTGGTATAGGGATGATTACATTCTTCTTGAAATCAGGGGGTACCTCACCTGTCTCATAAATCCTATACACCAAGTGAAATAACCTGATCAGACCTTCATCTCCTATGCAGCGTAGCAACTCAATCGGTATATCATCTATGCCTGGTGCTTTGTTGCTGCTTAAGTCTTCCAAAGCTCTGTTGTTAAAACTCAATATTCCACATTTATGGAGGAATATGAGGCGCTCGATCACATGGAGGTTGTTACCAAGAAAGATGATGCTTCCTATACCCCATCTGAAGTCATTTAACCTCAATCACTATCCTGTTTGGAAGAATGAAATTTTAAAGGAAAACATAAGAGTGGTCTTTAATGGCTCTGCATTGGATGCCAACGGAACTTCCCTGAATGACACATTATTATCAGGCCCTCCAATTCAATCTGACATTTCTTCTGTTTTGATGAATTTTCGCTTGTTCCCTATCGCAGTGATATCTGATATCAAGCAGATGTATAGACAGATTTTGGTCGATCATCAACAGCGCGACCTTCAGAGAATTCTTTGGCGTGACGAGCCTACTAAACCTGTCAAGATTTTTCGGCTAAAAACATTAACCTATGGACTAAAGCCTTCTGCTTTTTTAGCCATACGTACGTTGAAATTACTTGCTGAACAGGATGGCCCGTTGTATTCTCCTAAGGCTTCTGAAGTGTTAAAATCATCATTTTACGTTGACGATTTTCTTCATTCATTTGAGTCAGTATCTGAAGCACTGCAAGTCTCTAAAGATTTGACAGCTTTGCTTTTGGGAGGCGGATTTTCCTTGTGCAAATGGAACTCTAATTCGGAGGAATTCCTTTCTAAATTTCCATTAACTTCAGTCTATAATGACTCAGAAGAACTTCTTCAGGAATGTAATTTTATCAAAACTCTAGGCATCTATTGGAGTCCTCAAAAGGATTTTTTCTTTTTCAAAATTAATCTCAGTGACATCCAACCTCAAACTAAGCGGCAAATTTTGTCTGAGATTGCAAAGATATTTGATCCTCTCCAATTTTTGGCACCAATCATCGTCACAGCAAAGCTTTTCATGCAAGACCTTTGGTCCTTGAAAACTGATTGTGATGAACCAATTCCTTCAGAGTTGCAAAAAATTGGATTTCTTATAGAAATAGTTTGGAAGATCTTTCTAATGTTCTTATCCCGCGAGTGATTATTCCCTTTCCCTCCTGTGGAGGATATGAACTTCACATCTTTGCCGATAGCTCATTGAAAGCTTATGGATGTTGTGCGTATATTGTTTGCCGTAATTTTGTCCAATCATATTTCTTTTCCAATTTAATTTGCGCTAAGTCAAAGGTGGCCCCTCTTAAATCTTTATCCTTGCCACGACTGGAACTTTGTGCTGCTCTTCTGGCGGTTGAATTATCGGTCAAAATCCGTCAATCTTTAAAAATCCGATCTATTAAAACTTACTTTTGGAGTGACTCAGCCATCACGTTGGAATGGATTGCCAAACCTCCCTCGCATTGGCAGGTGTTTGTAGCTAATAGAGTGTCCAAAATTCAACAATTGTCTAACCTTGAACAATGGCATCATGTATCTGGCAAGGAGAACCCTGCAGATGTCATTTCTCGGGGATGTTCCCCTCTTATGTTGGCTAACCTGACATTATACTGGCACGGTCCCCGTTGGCTTCTGCAAGAACCTTCCGCTTGGCCAAATTTTCCTCTTCCGGAGTTATCAGACTTGCCGGATGCTGGTAAGATTACTGGATCTTCTCTTCTCGTTTCCGACTCTCCCCTTCTCTTGCAGTAATATTCCTCTTTCCATAAATTGGTGAGGGTTATGGCTTATCTCCTTCGATGGAAATATTTTGTGGTAGAACAACCCCTTTTTCCTAAGCCATATTTAACCCTTTCTGAATTAGGTTTAGCCACTACAAAAATCTTATGGCTTACTCAACAAGAAATATTCTCTGAAGAATGCCAGGTGTTGTCCCAAGGTCAATCCCTTAAGAAATCGAGTAGGCTTTCCTCACTCGCCCCTTTTTTGGATACTGATGGTTTACTAAGAGTAGGAGGACGTTTATCTTTGACTGATCTTTCTGAGGATAAAAAACATCCAATTATTCTTCCCTCAAAGCATCATGTCACTTCCTTAATCATTCGTCAGTATCATTACCAGCATCTTCATGCTGGAACTCGTACATTACTTTCTGTCATTCGTGAAAGGTATTGGCCCATACACGGAGTCCATGAAGTTACCTCTGTTATCCGGAAGTGCATTCCATGTTTTAAATCCAACCCTAAAATTACCACTCAGCTCATGGGTGATCTTCCCAACTTTAGATCTGCGCCTGCTAGACCCTTTGCCTTTACGGGGGTGGATTATTCCGGGCCTTTTGTTTACAGAAGAAATTCTCCTGAGGCCAAAAAATGTATTTCTGGAAAACTCTATATTTCGCTGTTTGTATGTATGGTCACCGGAGCAGTTCACTTAGAACTAGTTACCAACGCCTCTACTGCTTACTTTTTGGCAGCTTTTGCCAGATTTTTCTGCTCGCCGAGGTATTCCTTCAGAAGTATTCTCAGACAATGCTAAAAAAATTATCGGGGCTTCTGAACAAATTAAGAGAGCTCTTACTCACAATTCAGCGCTGGAAAGGATTACTGATTATGCTCACCAGAGAAATTTCAAGTGGCACTTTATCCCCCCTTATGCACCTCATCAAGGTGGGCGTTGGGAGTCTTGTGTGAAACTCACCAAGAAGCACCTTAGACGTGTTTGTGGCCACCCCCCCCCCTTCTCATGAAGAATTTAATTCCTTAATTATTTTTATTGAGGGCATAATTAATTCTCGTCCGTTATCACCCTTATCTAATGATCCTTTAGATCTTCTGCCATTAACGCCAAGCCATTTTCTTATCGGTGGTCCGTTGACTGTATCTCCCCCTTTGTTATATTCTAATTCTCAACCTTCTTTAGCCATTTCTTGGCGCAAAATTGAAAGTTTGCGCAATAATTTTTGGCGCCGCTGGAGGTTGGAATACTTCGGTTTGCTTCAGCAGCGTGGTAAATGGCTTGTTTCCTGCTCTAACCTTCAGGTAGGGGACTTGGTGCTTTTGAAAGACCCTAGTCCCCCTCTTGTCTGGAATTTGGGTAGGGTTGTCGAGTGCTTTCCTGGCAGAGACGGTAGGGTCCGCGTGGTGAAGATTAAGACTTCTGCCGGCCACTTTCTCAGGCCAATCACCATGCTTGCTCCTTTACCACGTGAAGCCTAACTCCTGCGCGTTCTCTCTGCAATTTTTTCTCTCGCCCCTCCCAGCATGTTCGCCTTGCGAATAGTTTTTGTTAGTGTTAGTTTCCCGTATGGTTTGAAACATTTGTTTTAGTTCTGCCCCATTTTTCTACTTTGCCGTAATTGCAGAGTGAGCGCGGTTCTTGTATATTTATTCTTTACGTACAACTGATATTTTAATTGTATTCATGTTTTACAATTATTTATGTATCATTACTCACCTATTCTGAAGTGTGTTTTTAGTGTTCCTCTCTCACGAACTGTCACAAAATCACTGAGCTGCCCCAGCTGCCGTTCGCACGTCCCTTCTTTGTCTATGAGCTGATTGGTCGCCTGCCTTCCCCCGCTGGTCGGCTATCCGCATCTTCCAATGACGTCACTACCACTATATAACCTTAGGTCTACCGGCCTATGGGTCGACTCTCCATCATCGGTCACTTGCTGCTACAAGCTTGCTGGGGGTCATTACCCTCTGGAGTCACACGGCCTTGCCAGAGGCCCTGCTTCACGACAACACGGGGTCAGGCTCCAGGCCAACCTTTGCTCCAGCTGGCGGCTGGGCATTTTCTACAACGCTGTACTCAGTTTAAAGTCAGCCTAATGAAAAAGCAACTTCTCGAACCAGCGGAGATGTTATTACCAAGAAACATCTCACTGCTGGTCAACTCTCGTCAGCACGACTAAACATCGCCAAAACCTTGGCTCAGAACCCGCGCCTCTGGAGTGTGTGCGCATTAACCTCGATCATCAGCCCTGTGCGGGCAAATAGAACTGCTACTTCAATCATCATCTCTGTGTGGACAATCTACCCGCAACCTTGGCCATCAGCCCCTTGCGGACAAACCAACTGTTTCCAGCCAAGGGTTTGCTGGCCTAACACGAAAGGGTTATGTATTTTCACCTCATTGAAGGTGGTATCATATTCTGGCAGACACCTAGATTCATCATGGTTAATCATTAAGGGTTCCTCTTTTATGTATTTTAAATTATGTCTCTTTTAATTAACAATATAAAGTGTAATCCCTCATAAGTGAATTTTGTTAACCTTTTTCGTTTCCTGGAGAAACTAGCAAATTTGCATTCTTATTATTCTTATTGTTAATTCTTAAACTATATTTTTTCGAAGTAATTTCATATGCTATTTAAAGATGTATTAAACGCAAAGGAAAATCTTAATCTTTGGTCTCTTCCATCACCTAAGATTCAATCCTTGTGTCCGAAACCCTACATCCTTTCGAAATCCCTAAAAGGGTGCACCCCCACCCTTTTCCATCATGTGTTGGCTTTTTTTGTTAAAGTTTAAACAAAGACCTTGGCTAAAGGCATACGTTGATTTTTTTAACCAATTTTAGTCCATGATCTAGAGCCTATTTAAGTGCCATGTACTGAACAATGTGGTATAGGATTTACTGCCAACAGGTGCTTACTGCGTATGACAAGACTGGCTGTAGACTAGTGGGTTAGACAGCCTTTCTTGCTAAGGGTCTCCTATATACCCTAAACATGGCTATACATGTTAGTTCTGAACATTTATTGGTTTATCGAATATTGAGTTTATATATAGAACTTATACAAGCACGTCTTGCACGCGGTCAAACTTCACAAGAGTCACATGCAACACGCAAAGTGTGTTTCCGCTACCTAGCGGTAAATATGAGCACTACCTGAACAACTAGCATGCCACCTAGCGGAGGATATGAACACTTACTAGTGATATCCAAAGTGAGCTGAGGTTAGGTTAGGTAAAGTTAGGTTAGCCATGAAAATAAGCTACCAAAATAAGCTACCAAAAATAATTGGTTTTTACCCTTGAGGTCTTGGGTTCCAACTCGATTATGCCCAGAATTTAATTATCATCTGAGAGTTGAAAGGTTAGGTTAGGTGAAGATAGGTTAGGTTAGGTAAAGTTAAGTTAGGTAAAGTTGGGTTAGGTTAGGTTAGGATAGGTGAAGTTAGGTTGGGTTAGGTTAGGTTGGTGAGCTAAAGTTAAGTCTTTAAATATTCCCTCTCTTTCAAATACTTTCCAACACCAAGAAAAAAATCCACTAAATACATTGACAAAAATAACTTGTCAAATAAGCCAATACAAAAGCCAACACAAAAAGCCAACACAAAAGGCCAACACAAAAGCCAACACAAAAAGCCAACACAAAAAGCCAACACAAAAAGCCAACACATAAGCCAATATATATAAGCTTATGGTAGGTCACTCCATCAGCAAAACAGTTGTAACCTTTGCAGTGTGAACATCGTACTGACAGGTCAGTTACTAATATGGAACTTACTACAACCAACAAAGGTAGGCAACGTGCACTCTATCAAGGCTACTCTTATAACTATAATCGTCAGAATGCGAAAGGAATAATATTCTGGCGATGCTCAAAAGAGAGGTCAACAAAATGTCGAGTCAATCTGAAAAGTAAAAATGGAAAGGTTTTAAGTGTGAGTGTTCATCAATGTAGTGCTCCAAACGAACCACGGTTGCTGTTTACAAACAATTATCAAAATGCTAAGTAGCAAGTTCAAGAAAACGATATTGCGGCTAAAAATAGTGCAATGTTTGTTCAAAAGGAATTATCATGTCCTCAAAAGTCATGTTAAGACAGTTGTCAACGTCCAAGAAACCTTTAACACTATCAAAATCCACGCAGACTATAAATGAATTGGTATTGCAAGAGGATCAAAAAGGACTATATAGTAATAGTGATAATGGTCATGATGATCATGATGATCATGATGATGATAATGATGATGTTGATGATGATGATGACGGTAATGGTAATGCTTTGTTTACACCTAAAAATTCATTTGTTAAATTTGTATACTGGAACTAACCCAGTAAGCTAATTCAACGGCTTCGACACTTGCATGCTTTACAACAAACTGGGCATACCGGTCACGATTGGGAAATCAAAGAAATTGAACAAGAGCTACGTCGTGCTAAAATTATTGTGTAATGGGTCTACCACTTTGCGACCACTTTTACCCCCACACTTGGTTCTGATATTTGCTTATTTGCTTCCACTTTTACCTGAGCTCTTTGGATCCATATTTGCTCTCACATTAATCTATTATTCTTATTACCAAGTTGACTTTACTAGAGCTTAGTCTATGCTTGATAGTTGACGTGGAAATATCGGTGACTAGGTATGGTACGCCTTATGCATACTATAAAGGATATTCATATATTGTGAAACGAACCGATAAAAACGGAACTGTTATTTGGCTCTGTTCAAAACAACGTTCCAAGCATTGTCGTGGTGACCTAAAAAGTAAAAATAGTGAGGTTTTAAGTGTCAGTGATCATCAATGTAGTGTACTGCGTGAAACAAAGTTACCGTCGACAAAAAATAAAGAAAACCATATTGCTACTCAAAATAGTGGATTGTTTAATGAGCAACGTTTAACCCCTGTTCTAAAGGTTATGTTTAATCCGTCTTCCACACCGCAAGAGCCATCAACATCACAAACTATGCAAGAGGTAGTGTTGTTGTTGTCGTTTTAAGGAGTGGAACAACTAGGTCATCTGCTCTTGATATGCAAAAAGGTACCGTAGTATTGCAAGAGGATCAAAATGACTAAATAGTAATAACAATAAGGTTTTTATGCCTATAAAACCATTGCGGCTTCCCCAGTTTTTGAAAACAACAGTGAATGGACATTGCTATAAAAAGATCTGCAACAAGCCTTGTGTTTAAAAACTATAACAGACTATTGTAAAGAGAGAAAGAGTTGTATTAAGTGTGCATCTATTGTCATAATCATGTATAATCTGCAATGTTAAATATTCTAACTTTTGTATAAAATAAAACAACATTGTAACATCATTTTGCATTTATTTACAAACTTCATATACATTTTTTTGGTTTCATGATAATATTTTTAAGACAATACTAAAAACTAAAACATTATTATTCTATACACATTTTTTTCTTTCAGTCCATTGTCATCATTTATATTTTCCATTATTATTTCACATTTTTTTTTCATTTAATTAAAACGGACCATGCACCTATTGTTTTTAAAACCTTCATAAATTAAGTGTACAGGTTGCACAGCATTATTGACTTCATCAAAAACACTCTCCGACATATCATTAAACCGTGTAGGCAGAAATGTCTCAAAGTTTTCACATACACAAAGAACACGATCACCATATACTGTTTTCAATTTCCGAATCTTGATAATGCGGAATGGAATATGCGTTGGGAATTCGCTGAACTTCTTTGTCTCTAAACCACATGCTTGACCCACAGCATTCAGAACATTCATTGTAGTAGTCTATAAACAAAAAAAAAGCGTATCTATTACACTCTAAAACAGCTTTAATAATATTGTGCAATTAGGGATTTTGCACTATGCATTGCTAATAAATTATAGTATTTATGCAAGAAATGCCCTAACTGTAGCAGATACTGCTTTTCTGCATATAGCACAAGTGTTGAGTTCTAATGCACACTTGACACAGGCTTTCATGTGTCCACAAGGGAAAAATACAACACCTAGTTAATCTTGATAACAAATTTTACATAATTGTTGGTCACACTTTTGTATCTGTTCATGAGACAAGTCTTTTTTTCAGCCTCATGTATTTGCTCCACGTGTTCTAACTCTAAAGGCACTTTTATGTCTTGTGCTGCAATCACGTTTTCTTTACGAATAGTGTTCACAAATTCCTGACCTTTAAGCAACACCATGTATTTACAGTTAGGTAACCAACGAGCGTGTTGCACAAAAGGGTCATAAGTCATTTGCAAATCCTTTAAAGCAAATCTACAATAAAAACATATTGTTTTATCCCCTTCGCCAGTATGAAAAATCCAGCTTCACTTAGCTGTTTGGTAAGGTGTTTTAATATTAATGGCCAAACATTTTTATTAGATTCTAAACGTTTTTCAACAGAGCTGTACTCTGGGTGTGCTAGTGCTTTAGTCTTGCAAACTCCCAATTTTTCAAAAGCACATGCCAATTCAACACTGTCTATGGCATATGGACCACATATATCGACACTACCGTTGTTGGCTGGTAATACATTATTATTATTATTATTATTATTTATTTGTGATTCAGCAACGTAAGTAGCGGCCAATGGTCTTGTGGTTCGATAAAATGAATACACGGGTATGTTACCCACTTGTTTTCCAAGCATGTAAGGACAACAAGGAGACCATCGCAAATGGTCTCTAAAGGGATCATCCCCTTCTTCCCAGTGTGAAAGTTCAATACGACAAAACAAACAGCGCACCACGGCTTCCTGGTTCAAGTAAAAGAAAACTGCTTTTGCAAGTTCATGTGTCGACAAAAAGCCTACAGGCCAGGATTCGAATGTTAACCAACGGTCATGTTCTGATTTTAAATATAACCCACGTGGTAAACCAACTTGCTCACTTGTTGTATTTGGTACTAACGCCATGTGTTATAATAAAACTTTTTCGTATTGTAAGTTATTAACGTTGCACAGAGTACTTTAAAGCACAATGTATGCTTGTTCACTGTCTGTTCATTACGTTAATGGCGCTTGACACCTAAAAGCATACAAAATAACCAATCACTCACTCAATCAATCGATCAATACTTGTAAATAACACTTTAACGTTAATTGGCATTAATATATCAAAACACCATAAAAATTATAATAAACTGTATGTCGGCACTATCAGTAACCCATGTACTTATTTTCTTTTTATAAAGCTGCAGTCATTTACATTCCTCTTTAACCAATACATAAACAAAAAAAATAATATCATGTCATTTTGTTCAGATTATCATGTACAAACCTGTCAATATATTCGTTGAGTTCATAGGGTACAAAGTTCCTCATTTTTCTCCTAGAAAGCGCTATAGAGTTTAATGAGATTAGATATCTAACATTTAACCTCCTTGACTTTCATAGTCAAGGAACAACTAAATTCGACATGCAAGCTACCCTCTGTGTGTCAAATAACAAAGCTTGCACCCGGCACCCGAGGCCATACGATATTAATATTATTATTAATATTATAATTATTATTATTATTATTATAGGGAACGACATGTCAGTTTAATTAAAATTTTTGTTTAAAAAAAATCCAATATGGCCTTTTACTTTCCAGGTAAACAACCAATATGGTCTTGTACCGGTTGCCAATACATAGTCATTCTTCAAGAAAGCAATCATCGTCCTAGTCATGAACAGGTAATGAATTTTTTTGTCTACGAGTTTTCAGTAGTGGTAAAATGGAATAGCATTTTATGCTGGGCTTACCTGAGTTTTAAATAGTTCACTGCCTGGAAACAATGGTTGCACTTTACTGCGTCTCGGGTTTTCAGCGACTGCTACGGCGGTAAGGCTTTTCTTTCCAAGTTTCTAAAAATAAATAAAATAAACCGTTATAAATACCTAAATTCAGGTTAATACATGCATTCCATAAAATAAAATATGATACAAAAAAAATGAAACAAGTTAGTTAAAAAAAATAATCCCACCTTCACTTGCAGTGGCTTCTTGCTGTTTCCTTCTAGTGGGCTCAAAGGTAAACTGGTTTCTTGTATCTCAGACATGTAAGGTATACCAGTTATCTGCAAACAAATAAATTAAAAAATCAATAATTACCTAATCAATAACTACAAATTTAAGGTTCATTAGCATGACATTATTAAAATAATCATTCATAAGTACTTACCAAAAAAATAAAAGGATTTTTCTTTCACATCTCTACTGTATACGTTCGTGTGCTAAAATGGCAAGTGCATGACTAATGCAATCGTTATCAGTTAGCCTAGCAACAGAAAAAGTTGTATTTTCTCAGCGTTTTGACCTTGAATGGTTCTCTGTCTCTCTCTCATACGTGTTCCCACGCCTCTTCACATTCCTCAATCTGAATAAGATTCGTGTACCTTATACTAGTTTCATGTTTTTAATAAGGAACCAAAATGGCTACCTCTTATACATCGGTAGTCCTACTGTCTCAGAACCAAAATGGCAGTCTCTGCTTAAACAGCACACCTGCTAGCCACCACGAGGCAAGTAAACTGATATCACACTTCCTGCTGACGTAGACATTCCTGCCTCGTCAGCTCCAGCAACAGCTCTCACGAGTCCTCTGGCTAGGTACAATATTCAGTCACCAGTGAGCTGGACTGTGTGCGTGTTAGCATTCAAAACATGTGTGTGTGTGTTATTATTATTATTATTAAACATTTTACTGTAATAATAATTACTTGCAAGCGGCCATCCTCAATACATGATCATGTTAACCACATACTTTCATCCTAAAACACATGACTTTACCCAGTTCAATATTTAGTTTATAACATTTCAGGCCAATGACCTTGCCGTTTTGGCTCTTTGAGTACATGCACATGACTTGGTCGAGCAAATGTTATAGGTTTCCATATTCTAAAACCATTTACTGTGCCAGACAGCAGTCTCGCTTATCACCGTTTACTAGCATGTTAAAGATCCCCTTCAGGGGTAAAAAAAATCCTAGCACACTTGACACATTTTCAAATATTCGCCTGTATCCGTCACAGGAAACGTCACAAAACCAACTGTCATAAGCTGCCCCCGCCATCCGGGCACGGTCACCGAGATCGCCAACGTCTAAGAATCACTGGGTCATATCCTACAACCGTCTGTTGTGTCAGAGAGCGATCTCGCTCATCATCGTTAACTAAAACGTTAACGATCCCCTTCAGGGGTAAAAATCTTAGCATGCTTGTCACATTTCAAAATATTCGCCTTCATTCATTCGTCATAGGAAAAAATATCGAAGAGCAACCCCTCGTTTTGCCGTACATCGCCCTCGTCGAAATAGCCATTTCCAGTATCCACCATGGCCAATCATAGCCTCGTTGTAACATACGTCAAGCGCTACCGGCTCTCTGTCTACAAACACGCTTTTATTAAAAAAATAAAAAAGCATAGTTTTTTTGTCCTAGAGACTTGAAATTTATTTTCATGGTACATGGGATAGGGATCTTTCATTTATGTCAAACAGAATTTTTTTGTCAACGTGTTAGTTTCCAAAATAGTAAAAATTCAAAATTTAGGGGTTTTCAAAAAAACTCAAAATATAAAAAAAATTTATTATAAAAAAATTAAAGTCATAGAAACCATTGGTTTGAACTATGGCACAACATTCTATCAAGTTTGGTTTTCAAACTATCCCCTAATTTTAAAAAAATCTTTTTTTTTTTTCAAAAATATAACGAGTGGTCTATAGGAAAAAGGACGTCTGCTCGAGTCTAACGACACCTCATTTATTAAAATCCGACCATCCGTTCGCCAATGATCACCAATGTTCACTAGAAAGTAGGCTATCATTTTTTTCCCTCCTACACCCTTGAAACTCGCTGCCCGCCTAGAGGGTATACCCACCTTTCATTAACGTCATACAAACTTTTTTCCAACATTCACCGTTTTCAAAATAGCGCCAATCCAAAAAAAAAAACCAAGAATTTTCAAAAAAATAAAAAAAATCAACACACATTCTTAGCAAAGAGAACGTCACCCCGTTCCTAAACAACACATCGTTCTAGCTTTACAAGCTCATTAAATATCACCAAAATGTCAAAAACGCACGTTTACCTCAAATTGCGTGTCCAAATTCCACCCATTGTAAAAAAGAACCTCACCATCAAATAGAGCGGAAAAAATACCATCTAAACGACCCCTCACTCGACTCTAGTCCTCCCCACCACCAACGTTTTCCAACATAGCCATACGTATTCAAGCACACACGCGATTATGGGTAGAACCGGCCTTACCACACTACTGCACAGTTTTAGTCCTAGAGGCTTGAAATTTATTTTGCTGGTAGAGGGGGTCAAGGCCATTCATTTACGTCAAACAATTTTTTCTGTCAACTCTTTAGTTTCCAAAATATAAAAATTTCAAAATTTAAGTGTTTTCAAAAATCTCAAAAAATAAAAATGTTTTATTATAAAAAATAAAGGTCATAGAGACCATTCGTTTCAACTATAGCACAACGTTCTATCATGTTTGGTTTTCAAACTATCGCCTACTTTCAATAACAAAAATTTTCAAAAAAAATTCAAAAATATGACGAGTGGTCCATAGCAAAGCCCCCGTCAGCTCGAGTTCAAAGACACCTCATTCGTGAATCTCCGACCGCGGGTTCGGGAGTTATCGGCTCGCATTGGGAGTAGTGTGGCGGGGGGGGGGGGGGGGCAGAACTTTCATCACTCCCCTACTGTATTAAAAAAAATGGCCACACAAGGGGATTTAAGGAAGATGGGAGGACACCAACATATCGTATCTGAACGGAGGAACAGAGATTACGACAATTGGTCAAATTGAACTATTGGGCCAGGAAGAAAGCTCGCAAAATGTTGATTCCACGTGGTCCTTAAGTGACCCATTCGCGAAGAAGAAGAAGAAGAAGAAGAAGAAGACGAAGAAGAAGGACATTGAATTTAAAAAAAAAGTCAACCCCTGGCAATATACAGCCCATGACGGGCTAAGGTCGACCAAGCGACCGCTGCCCAGCCATTCGGCCTGCAGATATTGGGGTGACGCGTGATCAGCGTGTCGGGTCCCCTCAGCCGTTAATCTTGGTTTTCGTGATCGGGGCGCTGTCTCACTGTCAGACAGCTACTCAATTGTCATCACGAGGCTGTGTGCACCCCGTTCCAACCCTCACGTCAGTTTTAAAATCCCTGACGGAGCCGGGGATCGAACCCGGGGCCTCCGGGTGAGAGGCAGGCACGCTACCCTAACACCACGGGGCCGGCGGACATTGAATTTACTGATTAAAATTATGGCATTGGTTCTTGGCTGTAAAAGAAATTTCTCATGTTGAAAGACAACAATCAGTCAACCATAAAAAAGAAATAGACTTGTAAATGAATTAGTTTTGCAAAAAGAAAACTAACTCAAAATGTTATTTTAGCACTTGTCCTTCAACATTCAGGGGTTCACTTTTGTGGTTCTTGTCTCCATTTGGCACATTCATGTGTCTGATCACGGGGAGATCCAAAGATTTGCAAGGTGTCAAGCTCTCGCTATGACAGATGTGTTTGCTAGTAGTTCATGAGCCTGATCACAGGGAGATCCAACGATCTTCAGGTCATTTTGCAAGGTGTCAAGCTCTCTCTGTGACAGATGATGCGTTTGCTAGTAGTACATGTCCATACCAGCAGAGTCTGTTTTCTTGCATCTTCTCTATGATTGGTGTGACTCCATATTACCATTTACCAGTGGTGGCCGGTAATTAGGTTGTAGTGTTGCACAACGGCCAGATTTTAAATAAATAATCTTTTAGCAATAAATAAAACTATGCACCTCTTACATGCATAGGAATTCATAGCTTTGTTTCTTAATAATTCAGAAAAACTTGTAGAACCGTACTGCGAACTGTGGTGTGGTCGTTGCCAGGCCCAGGCACCGACTATAGTAAAGCCATCATAACTTCCGACTTGACGTTTCAGTGCTAAGGTAGAGTTTCGATCGCTAAATCACGTCATCGCGAACGAAACTCAATTTGTCGTGTAATATCGATTTGAATGACTGTCTGTGATTGTCTGGTTAAAGTGATTTTTCTTCTGACCTCAAGATAACTCTAGGGTAACACTGAAACGTCAAGTCGGAAGTTATGATGGCTTTACTATAGATCTCAATAGTGGAGGGGATGGCAGAGACGCTAGACCAGGTAAGTTTACTCGGCTGATTGCTGGCTCGTTGCTCGCTGATTGCAACAAAGAGGGGGAAAGGGGCAGACGAAGACATCCGAAATGTTCCGTTTATTGGCGATACCATGTCTTGCATTGTTATTTGAGCGTGAGTGCGACACTTGCTCCCGCCCTCGTGTAAGCTATAGCTTATGCGGTTTTGTTATTGTGAAGTTTTGTGAAGTTTTCAAATAATTTAATCTTGAGGTGAATGTGATGTTCTCAGGACTGCAGCATTCGTGACAAATAAGCTACATCAGTTTTACCGAGCACGTGTATACCGTCCTCTCTGGTATCGAGCAGTCTTTTGCGCAACCCCACCTCTTCTTAGTGTAAATAGTGCAACACCCAGAACAATTATCTGCCAGCCACCACTGCTATGTACCATTTATGACATGATCAAACGTAATCACACCAGATGTCCAGCGACGCATTCTTGTTTTTGCACGACAGCAAGTTGATGTTCTTCTGCCTTGGTAATCCAAAACTAATACATACTGATATGTAGAGGTCGTTAAGCACACAGATATATCAATTTATGAATGTTTATAGTTCCTTTTGTTGACCTAAGGATATTGTGGTTATCGGCATGTGAAAATATCTCACTACTGAGATATTTGTGCTGGGTACTCGCATATCTCTGGAATTAAAAACATTGTATCATTCACATAGTTTTATACAGGGTGAGATTTCTTGAGGAGCGGGGCCAAGATAGCCAGGAGCGCGTATGCCTTCCGCTACCCAAGATGCCATGGGCCGCTGCAGACACAATCCAGTATTTAACGGTAAATTAGAGACAAAATGTACAGATGTAATCCCCGTTCCCTGGTCACCACCAAGGAGAACAATTTACGGGTGGAGAAGGAGAGTTATGTGTCGATGCCAATTTATTTACACACTACAATAGCTGTTTGTTAATATTACAAGTCTGATGGGTCTTTGCTGTTTAGAAGTGAGTGTGCTGCCAACCGGTTACATCTGTCTGTTGATAAATCTACATCCAGACTAGTGTGAGGCAAGAGATTTGTATGCCCCACATAAAGTGTTATTGACACAAGGAGATTGCGTGCTTTACTGTTTCTGGTACTTACTGTGCTAATAAAATACTCTCCGTTAAGCATATGAATGTCTTAAAACTATTCACATAACACAAAATTGAAACACCCACCAGATCAAACGCAAAACTGGTGCTACAATGATTCATTGATGTACATGCAGACTGTACTGCTGTATCTGGGAAAACAGATTGCGTCACATCACTGACAAATTGTTGTTCATGCATTGAACTTACCACCGTCAGGATTCTTAATAGGTATAATGGAAAATATTTCCAACACCTGTGAAAAGGTAAGTTCTTTAATAATGAATTGCTGATTAATTAACTATTAATGACTGTCACTTCACGCAAGCAGTGGCGCGACCAGGGTTGGCTGGTGGAAGCCCCGCTCCAACAAAAAACTCACACTGTATAAGCTGAAATGGGTGTTGAATTTTGAGACAACTGCCACAGTGAAAGATGTAGGCTATAGCAAAGCCATACTCCTATGGGCATATGATAAAACTATGTTCAAAAGAACTGCTTGATGCCATATGTGGTAATGTCATCTCTACTGACTTCGTGCAATGAAATAAGTACAGTAACTCGCACAGGTACTGTTTAATTAAATTTGATACAATGGTACACGGCAAGCATGGATTAAGTGAGGACTTCCTTTTCATAACTGTGTGTTGCAATATGTAGTATGTTTTTTTAATACTAGGATATAACTCAGGCAAGGAAAGCATTTCTATAAAAAAGAATCTGTTGACATCGAATATAGATTTAGGTATTAGGAAGTCATTTTTGGTGCAGGAGAATTGAAGCGTTTGAAATGTGGAGTTACATGAGATTGATGAAGATCAGGTATGGGTGGATAGGGTTACAAACGAAGAGGTATTAAGACGAGTGGGAAAGGAGAGATGTTATTGGCGACTACTAATGAAGAGAAGAGATAGGTTGGTAGGACACATACTAAGACACCCAGGACTAGCAAGCTTAGTTATCGAAGGAAGAGTCGAGGACAAGAACTGTAGGGGTAGACCAAGGTTAGAATATGTTTAACAGATTGCCTCGGATGTAGGGTGTGGTAGCTATGTAGATATGAAACGATTAGCTCAGGATAAGGAGGCATGGAGAGCTACACCACACCAGTCAAAAGTATGAAAACTCAAAACAACAGGATTTCCTAGGGTAATTTTTAAAGTACGGTATATGTTACTCTTACAAAACTGAAGATGGTGGTGACCTACCACTTGCATTTCACATCTGGGAAACATTCTACTTAGAATTGGTACTGCATCAGTGTAGGGTTCACATCAAAGAGGATATAATAAGAGATGCATCTCAAATGATAAATCTTGACGCCAACCTATTGCTCGGTGCATGTAATTCCAACAGATAGCGTGGGATGACGCGGCAATGCACTTCCGAGCGCGATCCATCCACGACCCACCCACCCTCCCTCACCCCTTTTCCATCCCACCCACTACTTTTTTATTCCTTCTTTTCTCTCCCCTTCCTTATTAGGCCTACGGTCATGATTTAGTAATTATACTCTTCCAGTATATTAATAATAGTGATATATTTTTCTCTCTGTGATATCAGCTGATAAGAATGTTGCATTTAATGGCACAATACCTCATTAGGCTATTGTAAAAACATGAAGTCGTCAGGATATTGATATCCACATACGCCTACTGTACTTCAAATGCAGTAACATTGAAAATTGCACCTGATAAATTTTGTCAGATAACTTACCAGTGCAAATGTTACACCATTAGCAATCGAGGGGGGAATAGCATGCCATACAGGTTGAGAAAAGTACACCACAACATACCGTAGGCTATATTTTACTGTTATGGCTTTATTAATTCAAAGCAGTCACAATAACTCTTTAGGCTATTGTAATGTAAAAAATTATTTTGAAAACACATGGATTAAGACGTGCAACAAGCTCCAAGTACTATTGGAAAAATGTATGAGTTATCGTATTGGTTAGTTATTGGAGTTTTAAGGGGCAAAACATCGGTTCAATCCTACACATTGAGATTCGGCTTCATAACAATGCATTGGAACGTAATAAGGGCAGTGACTTTATCCCTTTTTGTTGATATTTGAAAGAAAAATAGCACAGTAGCGCCACCTGGTGAAATAGACAAGTACAATAAAGAAGCGAACAAAAGACGAGTCAGTGCAAAGTCTGTGCGTGTTCGCGTGACATGTGACAAGCATCTCAAAAGATGATTTGTATTTTGTATTGTATTTCTCACTTGATAAATAAAGATTTACATTAAAACTAACAGGTTATGGACCCAGGCCACGTGTAAATGGTATTATCTCGTGAGTGGATTCGAAGCTGAGCGCCTGTGGAACACGTGCTGTATTTTTTTGTGAGTTAAGGATAACCTCAAAATGGCAACCGGCAGTGACTACAAAGTTCAAGTGGATAAACTTGAAGCACCTGAAGACTGGGCAAAGTGGAAATGGCATGTGTTGATGGTCTTGCGGTCGTATGAACTGGAAAATATTGTTGATGGTTCGAACAAGTGTCCTGTGTTGCCGGCAGATGCAACTGCGCAACAAAAAGCGGCATATAAGCAGTGGTTGAAAGAAGACGCGAAAGCGGCCAGTTTGCTAGCAGGTGCGCTAGGAAAATCTGTTGCCGAGCTCGTGTTGACGTGCACCAATGCCAGTAAAATTTGGACAAAATTGAGCGCACGGTTCGAACGAAGCAGTACGCAGCGACTGAACATGTTGATCGAGTCATTCTTCTGAGTGACACGTGACGACAAGGAGGACATCAGCACCCATGTCGCGAAGTTACAGAAGCTTTATCAGGATCTGAACGACGAACTCCAAAAGCACAACGAAAACACGTTATCTGAAAGGATTTTGAATGGTCGAATTTTATCCACGCTGGGAAAAGAATATGATAATTTCAAGGATGTGTTGGACAGGATTCCGACGGTAAATTAAACTGTGAACTTGTTGATTGAAAAATTGTGCACGATTGAACTGCGTGATCAAGGAAACGTGGAATCGACTGCGTTTGTGGTACGCAGTGCTCCCAAGAAGCATTCCCAGTATGGCAGTGGCAGTGGCAAAGGCAGCGCTGATGACAAGTCGAAGAAAAATGTTCAACGAGTAAAGAAGAAGTTTCCATGTTTCAAATGTAAGGAATTGGGCCATTGGGCAAGTGAATGCCCAGTGAAGAAGAAATAGGGTGACACTAGAAAAAAAAAATAAGGAGAACAATGCTTCGTTTCTGACACATGCTATGAGTGCGTTAGACGCTGACTTTGTTCAAGCCGACGAGTGGTACTGCGACAGTGGCGCCACAAATCACATCACCGCGAACAAACAGTATTTTACAACATACGTCAAGTTTGTTGCTCCAGAGGAGAGTTTGCTAGGAAAACGAGGTGTCAGCATGCTAGCTCACGGCAAAGGAACTGTACACATTCAAGTGCGGCTGAACAACGCTTGGTTGAGTGCTGAGATGACTGAAGTTTTGTATGTTCCCGATGCAATGGCTCATCTGTTTTCTGTGAAAGCTGCTGCAAGGAAATGTTTTTATGCAAGACTTGACGACCTAACTGTTAGAATTGAAGACAAGGCTACTGGAAAGGCGATGATGGCTGGACGTGTGAGTCATGGTCTGTATGTACTTGACATGCGCGTCGTGAAACCGGCGCAACCCATTCAAGTGAATTTAGCTACATTGTCGGACAAACTGCAGATCTACCATGAACGATTTGGTCATCAACACAAAGCGCATGTCAAGAATGTACTGAAGCAGATGAACATCAATGTAGACATGCGTAAAGAGGATTTCTGCGATGGATGTGCACTGGGAAAAATGCATCGACTGTCATTCAAGACACGAATGAATCGACCAACAGCCACCAGTGAACAAATCCACGCCGATGTGAATGGATCAATGTCTACTGAATCTCTTGGAAAGGCACGCTACTACGTATGTTTCAAGGATGATTTCAGCAAGTTTCGACGAGTTTTCTTTTTAAAGCACAAAAGTGAAGTGGACACCGTTCTGGAACAGTTCCTCAATGAAGCCAAAACAAATGGACACGTCGTGAAGCTGTTCAGGTGTGATGGAGGAAAAGAATTTGATAACAAGAAGGTTTCTGAACTACTCGCAAACAGAGCCATAGAACACAGCATTACTGCGCCGTACACACCACAACAAAACGGAGATGCGGAACGTGAAAATCTGACGATTGTGGAGTGCGCAAAATCTATGCTGAATCCCAGCAAGTTAACGAAACAACTTTGGGCTGAAGCCTGCAACACTGCGGTGTACCTCCTGAATCGCACTGGGAAGTCATCCATTGAAAACAAATCTCCCTATGAATTGCGGTATGGACGGCCAGTGGGAAGTCTCAGTCATCTGAAGATCTTCGGAACAGAATGCTACGTGCATATCGACAAAAATTTTCGTTCAAAGTTCGACGACAAAGCTGTTTTTGGACATCTGGTTGGGTACGTGAACGACAGGGATGGATTTAGAGTCTGGATTCCAACTCAGGGAAAGGTTGTTCTAAGCCATGATGTGAAATTCAAACGTGAAGTTGTCTGCAATCTGCGCGCCAACGCTGGAAAGGTTGAAGTCACGCTTGAAGAACGTGTGGAGAGGAATCACTCTAATTCGTCGTCTGATGTAGGCCTACAGAGGAGGTCAGAGTCAGATGAGAACTTAAGCGAAATTGGAGATTTTGCTTCGGCATCCAGTTCCGGAGGAAGCGAAGATGAGGAAGAAGGAGAGACTGAAGAAGGAAGGAAAAGCAAACGTGAAAGTAAGAAGCCATCGTGGATGATCAGTGGAAATTACATGTACATGGCTGGACCATCTATCGTTGAAAAGAATCCTGACTCATACTCTGAAGCGCTGCAGTCTAGTGATAAAAATCAGTGGCTGAAAGCAATTAATGAAGAATTGGAGTCCTTAAAGGAAAATGATACCTGGAAATTGGTTGAGCGTCCAAATGGTGCATGGGTCCTGAAAAATCGGTGGGTTCTTCGACAGAAGACAAAGGACAGTGGAGAAGTTCGCTTCAAGGCACGATTGGTAGCTAAAGGCTATGTGCAACAGCAAGGAATCGATTATGAAGAAACATTCAGCCCTGTTGCACGGTATGATACCATTCGAGCTCTGTTGGCAGTAGCTGTTGAAAAGGAGATGAAACTTGGTCAATTTGATATCAAGACGGCCTTCTTGAACGGCGAGCTTGAAGAAGATGTGTTCATGGAACAGCCAGAAGGTCATCAGGACGGCACTAGCCGGGTGTGTCATCTAAAAAGAAGCTTATATGGTTTAAAACAGGCTCCACGCTGCTGGAACAAGCGTTTCAAGAAATTCATGGAGAAAGCTGGATTCAAAAACAGCAAAGCTGATCCTTGTCTCTTTTACAGCAACAAAAATGGAAAGTGGTTGGCTGTTGTAATCTTTGTGGATGATGGTCTGGTAATTGGCAACGAAGAAGACATTGAGCAGTTCATGGAAAAACTTCAGCAGGAATTTCACACGACCAGAGGATCTCTCAACAATTTCCTGAGCATGAAGATACAACAGAACCATGATGGATCAATTTTAATCAGTCAAGAGGATTATACGAGGAAAATCCTAGAAAAATTTGAGATGGCCGAGTCAAATAGAGTGTCTACCCCAGTTGGTCGCGAAGAAAGTGAAGACGGAGAAAAGGTTTCGGCCAGGGTTCCTTATCGTGAGGCGCTGGGATCCTTGATGTACCTGACTACAGTTACACGTCCAGATATCGCATTCTCGGTCAACAAAGCTGCTCGAGCCATGGAGAATCCTACAGCTCAAGACTGGAGTCAAGTGAAACGGATATTCCGATATTTAAAGAGCACATTGAACCATGGAATCGTCTATAGGAAAGAGGACGTTTTGAAGGTCTACAGTGATGCTGACTACGCCGGTGACAAGAGGACGAGACGTTCAACGACAAGTGTCATTTCGACCTACAATCATGGAGCTGTATCGTGGAGAAGTCAGTTACAGAAGTCTGTGTCAACATCGACAACTGAAGCTGAAATTGTGTCTGCAAGTGAAGGAGCAAAGGAGTTGATTTGGCTGAAAAGACTGTTTTCTGAATTACTGGGAACTGCTGACAAACCTCCTACGCTTTACATCGCTAATGCTGGTGCAGTTAAATTGACTAAAAATCCGGAGTACCATCGAAAATCCAAGCATATTGAGGTACGTCATTTCTATGTGAGGGAAATATTTTTGGACGGAGACCTTGAGCTGGAGCACATCGACGGGACCAATTAATTAGCTGATCTTCTAACTAAAGCTCTGGAGAGGGTCAGATTCGAGATGCTGCGTGAGAGGATTGGCGTGCAGAAGATGACATCTTAGAGGCTGAAAAGTGTTCAATAGTTCATCTTGTTTATTTTTTATTTGTATTTGATTTTTCTTTGGAGGAAGTGTTAATATTTGAAAGAAAAATAGCACAGTAGCGCCACCTGGTGAAATAGACATGTACAATAAAGAGGAGAACACAAGACGAGTCAGTGCAATGTCTGTGCGTGTTCGCGTGACATGTGACAAGCATCTCAAAACATGATTTGTATTTTGTATTGTATTTCTCACTTGATAAATAAAGATTTACATTAAAACTAACACTTTTAAACTTGTATTGTTTTCTCCCTACCTTGTCCATGCAATAACAACTAAGTTAACTCATGATAATTTAGAGGAACATCACATGGCTTCTTAAAAAATGGCACTTGATGTTTGATATTGGCTACCCTTCACGCTGCAATATTCAATATTATTGAAATATTATAATTATTTTTATAATGGTATCTTCACTAAGTTAATACGAGTATGAGTATAATGCTCAGAAAACAAACCATGGTTTCAAAACATAACTTCACAAAGTGAAATTAGGTTTTGGATGAGGATGTGTGAATGGTGAGTAGGTTATTTCCAGAAAGTCACATGCATACTGTTGAACGGCCTGATTATAAGCTAGGCCTATTCAAATATACTTGTTATTTTAGAAACTGTAGATAATCTTGAAGCTATCAACATAAATGTTAGGGAATAACCCAGCTCTTTTGGGAAAAACTCTTGTTGACGGACTGAAAAGCATCAAAATTTCATAGGTAGGCCTTTTGTTTCAATGTTTTTCTGACACTACCAACTTCATCTAGCTGCATTAGCTTGGATCAATCACTTTTCAGAAACAGCAAACACTCCTGAGGGAGAAAAAATCATGACTCATAACATTCCAAGAGCCTTGCAGGAAGAGACAAATCCTGGGAAAGTTAGACCCCAGCCTGTCGGTCTAATGACAGCAATGAGTCAAGGCAAAGTAGAACACTGCGTCACACCGTGTGTTCTTCATTATGTGTCTGCATACATTGAAACACTGCTTGCTGTTGCCATGGAGACCGTTACCTCTCTCGTCTCCACTCCTCACTTCACCCGACAAGCGGATGCCAGCCGTCACCTTTTGTAAATCCGAGTATAGTCACAAGCACCCAATTTACGTTAGCCTACAGCTCAAGATGTCAGAATTATTCTTGGATCAGAAGGTACAGTCTAGGGAAACATAGTAGAAATAAATGAAGGAGCAAATTGCTGCGAAGGAGCTTTATTTATTAATTCTTTACGAGAGGGTTTCCTTTCACCACACGACATGAAATAAAAGGCAAAACTATTGGCCTGGATAAAGATTATTGATGCGTGACTTTCCCCACTGTGTGTGACAAAACCAGGGGTGTTATCTATTAGCTAACGGGCCGCAGGGCCGCTCTATCAATCCACGATTGGTCTGGACGAAAATATTGGTTTAGGCAAAACCATTGTGAAACCCTATTGTGAAGTTTTACCCTTTATTTTATATCTAAAAATTCGGTACTCACCAACAAGTTAGCTTTACTAATTCATAATTTGGCGAACATTAATAAATAACAAGCCGAATATCTCCGCAACATTAGTCTTTGATGTTCCATAATTGTGGACAGTTGCTTGTTAAGTGAAAACACAAATTTATTTATTACAAAGCACTGAATTGTAAACCTACCACTGAAAAGTATATGTGTAATAAAGACTACAATATTACGTCAACATGTATATCCTTGGTCACTTGAAACAGTTTCGTGGAAACTAGTTGCCAGAAAATCCAAATATTCATTGCCTAGATATGTTGCTTCGCTTGTCATAAGCCACATCACAGAACAATATGGGCCACATAACCTACTAGTTTAACATTGTCAAATAACTCTCCAAATAGTTGTCACTGCTTTGAGTCATAATTAGAACCAGAAATCGTCACTATTCACGGTACGCAAGTATAATAACGTCGCTGGTTAAAATGGAGTTTTTTTTCGAAATATGCAACGCATACATTACGCAAATTTCAATCAGCACACTCTACAGCAGTCACCAGTCATGAACGTGATAGATTACGTTTTAACAAATTCTACGGATGAGAGCCACTGCATCATGGAACAATAATGCACTGCATTAACACTAGAGATCAAAAAATAGAAATAAACATTCCGAACGAATGTAAATAAACGGTCAAACATTTAAATACAATACGTACAGAATCGATAGAATTCTCTTGTATTATTCCCGTTTTTCCAACGGGGTCGGGGATGAGATGCGATGGAAGTATTTGTGGCGATGGTTTTTACGGCCGGATGCCCTTCCTGACGCCAACCACATGAGGGGAGTTAATGAGAGTTGAAAGGAATGATGGTGAATGAAACTGGGCAAGGATGTGGAAGGAAGCGGCCGTGGCCTGTCAGAAGGTGCCGTCCAAGCATTTGCCTGGAGTTGAAAATGGAAAAAGATTTCAAGGACGGCCGACGGTGGAGCTCGAACCCACGCGTCTACTGAAGTCAGTGACCTAACGCTGCGCTTTAGCGAGCATAGCCACCACTGTCAGTCCGGCGTTTCTCAAATAATAGAAAGAAAACAAGACGTTCTCCTTGCATTCCCATGATGAGAAACGGTCATATTACTTACAAAATAGGAATACATGTTGAATTAGATGGACACCAGGGGAATATATAAGGGTGTGCTGAGGTGGCTCCGCCCCCCCCCCCAAAAAAAAAAGCCAATAAAAATTAAGAAAGTGTTGCTTTGGTCAAAGCATAAAATAATTGTAAATTTCGTTGTACCCTAATCTTAACTTATTGGCTAAGTTATAAACAATATTAAGAGTGAAATTAGACTAACTCGTGGTGTAGTGGCTAGCATTCTTAGCATTCTTGGCTGCTGCCCTGGAAGTCCGAATTAGATTCCCGGCTCTCTGCCAAGAAATTTTAATTCTAGTCTGAGGGCTGGAACAGGGTACACTGAGCCTTGTGAGGCAAAACTGTGAATTCGACAGTACGGTACTTTTGAGAAATAAATTATTGACTTGTAAAAAAAAAAAAGTTTACCTTTCTGCTTAGTAAATTGACAAATATTTAGATATTTGCCATTCACACTCCATAGATCATAATAGAAAATTCATTAAGTATAACATTTTATTTGTGTGTTGTATTTTACAACATTTTTGGTATTGCCTGTATTGTAGGCTATATAAACTTTGAATCATATCTAAAATAATTACACAAAGTTATATGCTCTAAGATACTGGTTGATATTTCTGGGTATTTTGCGGTTACAATCCCCTGAAAATACTCACAATTTTCCAGGATAGTCAGCCCCCCCCCCCCCCCCCCCCCGAAAGAAATTGTATATATGCCCCTGATGGATACACTACAGGTTTCATTAAAATCGAAGATTATCCCACCATCTATTGGTTACAATCATAAATAATTGGTGGCCTGAAATGACTCCTAGCGCTTTGAACGCTGCCTGTTGGAACCACTAGAGCCAAGCTAGAGTTGGCTTCAAAACCCCCTATACAGTTTTAGGGGCAGATGACCTCGTAGTAAAACAGACAGCAGTGGTTAAGCAGGCAAAAGCACAGCGTTTGGTTAAGGGGCCAAGCTCTCTGCTGACTCGGTTGACGCGTGTGTTCAAGCCCCACCGGTGGCTGTCCTTGAAATGGTTTTCCATTTTCAACACCAGGCACATGTTGGGACAGAACCTTCTGGCAGCCACGATCACTTCCTTCCACATCCTTCCCCAGTTTCATTCATCTTCATCATACCATCTCTCATCCTGGCGGGCAGGTCACCCACGGGCGTCGACTAGAAAGATCTGCACTCTGCCTCTCAGGTAGTCACACGCAAAAAAAAAAAAAAAAAAAAAAAAAAAAAAAAATCGTAATTCCGCCCCCTTACAACCTCAATAACTAACTAGAGTTTCACCGGATTCACATTCAGGTACCAACGATGATACAGCAGCTTAGCCGCTACTACCAAGGCACAGGGCCACCAAGAAGTAAGTTAGTCATTGTTGTTTTAAGGGGCGGAACTACGAGGTCATCTGCCCCGCCATCAAGAAGGGGGAGGGCAAATGCATAGGGGCCCATAATCAATGGGGGCCCGTTACTGGTACAAGTTACTAGTTTATTGTAGCTACTTTCGTATTATGTAAATTGTTGGCTATAACTTACAACCTGTCCGAGGCTTTGCAGAGTAAGGATGTTGATTTACGTACAGCTCTGCAGAATATATCTCATATTACCGAACTTTCAACTGTCCAGAGAAATGAGGCAGAAAATCATTCCAGAGGCATACACAGAAAAAGTTCCTCGATTCTGCAAATAACAAAAAACACGTAATGTACCATACCTTATTCTACCCGAAGAATTATTATCGCCAAGCCACTGCCATGCTCTTGACGTGGCTGCATATGTAGCAAAGCGTCTTGCATAGCCTTCTCCGTGTGTGCCTGCTACGCATCTTGGTAGGTGTGTCTTTATCAACTGAAGACCCCCAATTGGCACACTGGGGCGAAACGCTAGCAATTTGTTGAGTTATGCAGGAAATTTTTATCACTTTATGTGTTAATTATAATGGCTCAACGGACAATATTCATTTTGATTCTCTTTCGAGAACATTCGATTATACTGCTGACCAAGGAAAGGAGCGGTACCCTTGATAATGCCGGACGCAGTTTCTGGTGAAACGTCGGGAGATATCCTGTCTGGACCACGTCCTACAAGCTCGAAGAACTTGCAACTAATTATGACGCCGGCCGTGAAAGCCTAAGCTGTTATAATGGTTGCAGTCCAGTGTCAATTTCACATGTACGAGGATAATAACTGGCATAACTGCTGACTTTAGTGCAGTTATAACCCCCTATACTCACCATATTGGAACCTTCAGAACCGACGGCAGGATTTAGACTAAGTCGGTACATTGCCAATGCGCATGCGCTAGGAGTTACACTCCCTAGGAGATGGGATGAGAAGTTACCAACACACAACAATTTTCTGTTGAGAGCTGAGCTATTTACGTTGCGAGAGCAGAAAATACTATAGAGCGAGTAAACAAAATCCGAATAATTTTCTATTATATAATAGATGTTGTGAACATTACAATTCTGTGGTAAGATCTGAAGCTCTCTTTGGAGCTGAAACATTCAAGTTAATGCGGAAAGGTGACATAAACAAGATCATGCTCATGGAAAGAAGATTGGTTCGATGCATCCTTGGCCCAAGGAAAACAGAAACAGACTATAAAAGACCACGACCTAACAAGTAAATATACACCCATGTGGAGAGCATAATTCACACCATGAGCAAACGACGGATGTCATTTTTTGGGCATTTAAATAGAATGATTAATGACAGGCTAACAAAACAAATTTTTAATAAAATTTTAAAACTTAAAAGTTCAACCAGCGTGGTTTACACATACATTAAAGGATCTTAAGGAAGCTGACATTGACATTACAGATACAAATAATAGGAATTTATTTCGGGACAAAATTCAAAAAGTGATCTTCAGGAAGGAACAAGAAAGACAACGAAGGCAGCCACGGAACATTGAACAGCTCCGAAAGCAGAGATCAGAGAGGATGAAGCGAATGTGGGCAGAGAGAAAAAAGACATGTGGCAAGATTTGAAGTATTGATTTTACGTGGTCTGTAATAATGCTATTCGATTAAATGAATAATAATAAGATAATGAGACCCAGATACAGGAGATGAACATTTTATCTCTAGAGGGTGTTGCATTTTATTTTGCCGCTTCTCTCACAAGTGGAGAACATGGAATATGGCTTTACATACAAAGCAGTAATTTTCGCCCAGAATGTCGTCTAACCTCACTACAGGGGAGTGCGGTGAAGCGCATAATTGCAGTCTGTCGAGGGCTATGAGATATTGTTGATACTCTCTGAAATGTTGCATCTGGGATGCATGCGCAGTGCGTATCCTGTGCGTATATGCAGTCGAGTATTTTACGATTTGTAATATAGTTTGCTCGTGAGTTGGCTCAGCGAAAGAATAGCTTGCATATCATAAGGATAAAATTATCATAAACGTGCTTGCCACGTTGGGTGAGTGGTTATAGTGTCGGACTACCAACCCCAAGATTGCAGGTTCGCCCCTGGCCATGGTAAGTGATTTTTGAAGGCGACAAAAATCACGATACTCATGCCATACGTTGTTGGCATGTTAAAGAACCCATTTGAATTCAGTAGGCCTTGTTCAATGACAAAATTAATCTTGGGTTTTTCCGCCAACACAAAGTTCCTCCATTGTCTACTTGAAAGCGCTGTAGTGTCAAGGAGTTTAGATATCTAACCTCCTTGACTTTCATAGCGTTCAAGAACGACGAAATTCGACATGCAAGCTACCCTCTGGGTATCAAGTAACAAAGCTTGCACCAGGCACCCGAGGCCATACGATCTTATTATTATTATCATAAACGTGTCAAAAATACCCAGTCCCCGAGTCAAGGGTTGAACACTGGAGATAATCCCCACAGCCAGGTCAGGAATCAAACCCACAAACCTTCAGGTCAAAGCGTAGAATGCTAAGGACCTCTGGATGCAATCGTGGATGATAAATGAAAAAAAATGCATATCTGCAAATTTGCTTGTATAACAAAGAATCTCTCATTGGCGAAATTTGGCTCCCTGGTGTGACATTATAGCAGTTATTATTTACATTATTATTTACAAAAGTCGTTGCCTGGAGGTAAGCAACAGGAAAATTGCATTCTTTTCTGGCCCATTGACTGGACTGACACAGATATACAATTGCACAGGTCTATGACTGAGAGGTTAACAATTGAATCGGTCATTTCTAAAAGGCCCTTTATGACATTTTTGGTGAAAATGAGTTAAATATGTATTGGGGTTTTACAGAGGTAAACACATCATTCCATGCTGAAAAGGCCTCTTTCTACCTTTTAGTGCAGTCACAGGATGGCAGTGCTATTAACATTCATTTCTAAATGGCCCTTTCTGCGGTAAAAGGGGCAGTTTAGCAAGGAATCAGAGCAAGCTAGAAACAGATGCAATCGTTCTATTTTTCGAATAAGGGCCAAAAACGTCTCAGAGTAGTGTTTTGACAGCACCAACCATTGACCAATGGGGTGAGAAAAATGAGATAAAAACAATCAAACCTCTCTTAATAGGCATAATATCAAAACAGTTAAAATGGTTAACATTCCTCTAAAATCATCCGTCTAAAATAATTTTTGATATGACCCGCTCTGCTGCCAAGGGATGAGCAAAATGTGTTCTGAAATATAAGAATATGGGGCTTGATGTTGGCTATACGTGTGGAATTTTTGTGGGTATACACCATTATTGGCAAATCTAGTGCCCTGTGTAGGACGGTCGTGTTCCCATTGACCCGAACAAGATAGAAGACATCAAGAAAGTTATGACGTACGTCCCACATGAATAGGTGGAGTATTATGACGATTTATTGAAATACCCAACTGAAAACAACTAGAGCCATACACAAGAGGAATACATGATGCTACTCCATGTTATGAAATACCATTATATGTACCAAATATGTGTACATTAGAGAATGATAACATTACAAAATAAAGTTTTTATCAAGTTTAATACAAGTGATCATTAAAAAGACAAATAACCACAAGAAAATTAAACATTTAGTACATATAAATATTGACTTTTGAGAGTCATTTCTAAAAGGTCCTTATTTTGCAGAATTTGGTAGCTTATCCTGTCCTTTCTAATGAACTTAACAAAGCAAATGTTGTGTCAAAACAGCTATTATGGCAGAGACATGTAATGTAAAAGAAAATGTTGGTCTCAGATCAATAGTTTAAATATAAAACATATTTTTGTGTTTTTCTCAAGACTAGTCTGCATGCACATGGGGCCTTTTAGAAATGACCGATTCAATTGTTTCCTGCAGTCGAGTATCCGCAAGAAGGGCTTGCCGAAACTCAACGATGCGCAGAGACCGATATCAATTGGCGTATTTTAATGCCCATTGCGGGGCTCCTGCGTGTCCCCCGAATGCTGACTACCGGGCTCACTCAATTCTTCAACAATGCGGCTCACTCCGATACGCTGTCTACAGCTATTTTATGTATATTACGTAGCTGAAAGTGCGTTTGATGTATACCTAAATCCTTGCAAATTGTGTATAATATTCAGTGTACTTAGCAATGTCACAGTTTTGCTCTAAATTAGGGAGTGCCAAAACTTTACAGCCAAAGCAACAGAGTATCGGAAAGGTCGGTGCGGAATATTATACAAGGCGCCAAAAAAATGAAATTGGTGAGGTGGATCCAATTTCAACGCCTGGAGAGAGGAGGCCAAAATCTGTGAAGAAGTGCGAATTAGATGATTTTGATAAATGCGTGGTCAGGCGTACGATTCATAATTTTCACAATACCAAAGGCGAGAGGCCAATGCTGGAAAAGATCTGTAGGAAACTGGTTGAGGACATCAATTTTAAAGGTGGTGTACGAACATTCAGCAAGATAGTTCGAGGCCTAGGTTCTAGATGGAGGAAGACAGAAGATATGCGTATAATAGTTATGGAGAAGCCTGACATAAGGCTCCTACGTATCCAGTACTTACAGAGCATTAGGCCGTACCGACAACAGGGTAGGCCTATTGTTACACTGATGAGACATATGTGCATAGTTTGCACACTAAGCCAAGTGCTTGGAGTGACTAGTGATGTAAAATGACTCGGCATTTATAAGTCGGGGCAAATGCCCAGGATAAATGTCCGGGCAAATGCCCAAAACCCATACATGCCCAGGCATTTTGGACATTTACCTCTTTTAAAAACATATTCATAATGCAACGCTTATATGATTATTGTTTTCGCCATATATGTATCTACATATATGTATTCTATATATTTATCCATAAAAACAGGAGTTGAGGCAAAAATAGACTGCCGAAATTATTGTAGGAATTCACTGAAAAAACCTGATTTTGGTTCTGAGGCTGAGTTTGTGCTTGGTATTGCAGATTTGTTGTTGAAATCATTCACTTCAATTGAGGCCTTGACATGGGAAAGCACGTAAGTCCAAAATTGCAATTTTACAGGAGAAGCAAAAAACTGTTCCAAGTCCTGGTATGAGTGATTTATTCATTATGACAATAACAATAATGCCAAAATCGTTCTAAAGTTCAAAAACAGGAAGAAAAGACAACAAATTGCATAAACAATTGAATTATAAGCAAATGTTGCGGTAAAAATCCTTGTACTCATCATCTAAGTAATCCACCATCGAAAGTAAGTCCTTCTTCTTGGCCTCATTGATTGTTGGAGTAGTCTGGATTGGTGGAAGATCTCGAAGATTAGCGACATGATGAAGGGAGCAGTGTTTCTTGAAGATCCTGTATCGCGTCCATTCTTCAATGGAGTTGAAAGTATTTCTAGTTAGGATGTTAGGGAATCCAGTGTTCGTAATTTTCACCCACGGCAGTGTGCTTATTTTCATATTGGTAGTGTTCAGAAGTTGGTCACTTACCAAAGATAAGTCACGAAAATCTTCACGAGCCATTTCAACAACATTGAAAGGGTTGTTGAATTTGCAGTCCCGGACCATGTCTCTCAATTCGCTTGGAACTATGGCTCTGCAGACTCGTTTCCGCTTTTCAATGATTCCGAAGTCCTGGTCACAAGGCATGTAAGAATGACCAGAAACTAAAAATTTGAGTTCAGTAGTTTCAAAATAGTCCTTAGCATCAAAATAAATTAGAGCCATCAGGACCATGCGGTTTTTGTTCTGGCCTGCGCAGTTATCGCACCAGATAACTATGTGTCTCTTAAGGGTGAACTCTGATTTCAGTACTTTCATGATGCATGATGCCACTTCATTTCCCCCCTGCCCAGCAATGCCTTCGTGCCACATGCATATGTAACTGTTGCTTGTATCGCCAACATGAATACACAGGTTAGAGTTGGAAAGCTGTCTACAATAGAACATGCTTGAGTGAGTAAGTGAGGGTGTGAACATTACTTGCTGCATATCTACTCTTACTGTGCAAGAAGCACTTGCAGGTGATCGGGACTGGGAGCAATCACTGTTGAGAAGTTGTTTTGCCTTATCAGCTTTGCGTTGATGTACCTCACGCTTTGCTATAAAACCAAATTTTTCAGGCCCTTCCGCAGATTTTATTTTATGTTTCAAAAGATCGCAAGTTGCACAAGAATCTGTGCGAGGATGATGAAATTTCAATTTCGGGAATTCTTTATTGAAAACCCTGCTGAAAAATCTGCAACTCGTTTGACGTTCAGGATGCTTTATCTGATAAGCTCTAAATATCCTGTGGACATTAAGGTCTGGACTCAAGAAATGCCGAGACGTTTTATGCCTACAATAATGGCTCTCTTCCACTGGAAAAGACTGTACATGGGCTTTGATGAGATACCTATCTTCATCAGTATATTTGAATTTATGGGAATGTGAGCATGGATTTCGCCCTCTTGTGTCCTTCCAGACCTGCTGCCCTTCTTTTTCTTGCTTATTAGACGACCCAGGCGATTGTCTGATATCCCCAAGACACCACGGAATACCTTCCTACAAACTTTAACGTGACCTGCAGAGGTTGGTAATCTATAAGCCAGAGTTACCTGTCGATCGTGAGTAGTTGGTGAGTCACCCTCTTGTTCAATTGTTGAAACCCTCTTTCTACTTCTCTGAGTAGGGATTAAACTCATCAGTCCCATGAGAAAGTTAGAGCGAGCTGAGTAATCCTCTTTCCAGAAATCGTTGTGCAATTTCTTACCTCCATGAAGAAGGTCCATATTCGTTGTACACTTGTTGCCACACCGTTTGCAATTAGGCTGGAAAGAAGGAAGACACTGCTACAGCCTATCGCACCAATTGAAACGATAAAACCAGCAAACTAATCCTCAAAACGCATTGAGTACTTACCTTTTGAAACGGACGAGGCTGATCACGACGGAAGTAAAGGGGACGATTTGGTTGCATTTTAAGTTAGATATTTTTCACAGGAAACACTCCGATATTATAATAAAAGCCCAAATTCGTCACTGTTAGCAAATAAACAACTCCAAATGTTATCATAACACGAAGCGATTAGAACCATTCCCGCCTAACACAGACAAGGTTCAACGGACATACGTGCTTCTCTATGCCAAGGCGGCTGGACTTATTACTGATGCCATCTAGCGAGCTTCAGAGGAACTGAATGAACCGAGGCACGGCCGACTGAATGCGAGCTG
Source organism: Meconema thalassinum (assembly GCA_946902985.2). Taxonomy (NCBI): domain Eukaryota; kingdom Metazoa; phylum Arthropoda; class Insecta; order Orthoptera; family Tettigoniidae; genus Meconema; species Meconema thalassinum. Next base: position 417,093,202 of record OX336389.2, read on the forward strand.
CGCTCATACCGGCCTAGACAATGAGACCTTTTACATGAAATACGAGCGGCTAGGTACAGAGCTAATCCACTGTTTGATTGGGCTGGGGGCTGCTGGGTACTTATTGGTTGTTGGTGGAACATATCTATATTCCTTGGATTTTAAGTTGCTTCTTGCTTTTTGTTCCGAAGTGGTGCAGCGCTCGACGGCACTTTATGCAGCCAGCAACCAGCAAGAAAGGCGCCTTGGATTATTGGTCAAAATGGCGTCGCATTCGCTTGCTGTGAAGCTGCGGGCATGCCGTTTAAAATCCTAGGAAGGCAGATTCTGAGTTTGTGGCTGTAGTTATATGTGTACATGTGATTTTATATTGATTGATAAAGTGATTACCTTTAGCCAGAACATTACATCTAGGAGATTTGTGTGTGAGAATGTTTTGGGGAGTTTTGATGAGGTTATGGCATTACGTGGGTATATTTTTACTCGACATTATAACTTTTTTCGGTTGGACATAATATGTAACACGCGGAAGTTGCCTTCATTTACAGAAGTAGCTGCTACCTTGTGCTATTGCATATTAAAATGCATAGTTCGTAATATCATTGGGTATATGGAAATGTGCTACCGTACCTCTAGCGGCCTACTGCATGGTTTAGATACCGTAATTATCATGTGAAATTTCGCAGTAGAAAACTTCAAAAACGTACGTTGGTTTCTGTAGAAAATCATTCTTATTGGTCTAGGGCTCTCTCCTATAATATTAAAACACGTGGTATATCACAATTACTACGTTTACATGGCGAACTCAAATCCATTTGAATACGATCCTGTTTTCAGGCTGTGTCCCAATACTCAAGTTGTCTGCTATTGGCTAGCTACTATGTGCTATGCACTACGGAGATTTGGGACATGTCTGCTTGATCACAGCCTCCTTCATAGACTTGTGTTCTGAAACGCACTGTACTTACATGCTGGTACCAAACCAACACTCAAGATGGCGGTGATCTGCTACTCCTTGTAAGCTCTTTGCGCTTTCATCAGCTGTTTTAAATAAACAATACATGAACGATACGATCATGGATGCGCCTAGAAAATCACTTTTTAGCCGAGCCCTAATTATGTTTTGTGTTTGGCTTAAGTCAAAGACAACCTACAATTTACATAACCTACAATTCTGATAAGCTACAACTTCTATAACTTCCTTGACGTAGTCGACAATCTAGCATGCACTTTCGTTCACTAGCAACTACAGACTTGATTGCTATGTGCTAAGCAGTATTGGATCACGACTTCTGACGTCACATCCTGTAAAGTAGTCGACTATCTAGTTCACTACGGCTGAAATTGTACTATTGGGACACAGCCTCAGTACGCTGCCCGTTTACATGAGCAGTTTCAGTTCGTATTGAAATCTATTTCATTACGGTATATAATTTATGTTGGCTAACTCGTATTAAACAGCAAAATAAAAGATCCGTACCGTAATTATCATATTACTAGTGCATGAGACAGGACCCTGACTTTCTCAGTTTTCCTGGACGTGTTAGGCTGTAACCATTGATCTGGACGCGTTAGGCTGTAACCATTGGATTGGACAAAACGAAGGTCAGAATTGTTGAGTGTAGGTGCAGCATATGGCCGCGGGGCGCTCACAGTTTCACTGGACGCGTTAGGCTGCAACCATTGTCAAAACCATTCATCTGGACACGTTGGGCTGTAACCATTGCCAAAAACCATTGGATTGGACAAAACGAAGTTCAGAATGGTCGGGTGTAGGTGCGTCCTATGGCCGCTGGAAGCTAGTGGGGCACTCACAGTTTCACTGGACGTGTTAGGCTGTAACCATGGTCAAAACCATTCATCTGGACGCGTTGGGCTGTAACCATTGTCAAAAACCATTGGATTGGACAAAACGAATGTTAGAATGGTGGGGGGAAGTGTGGGGAGCTAGCAGGGCATGATTGACAAAAAGAACATTGTTCTGGTACTGGACGAAAGATCTCATATACAATTAGTACCGTATGCGTGGGGTTGGCAATACTGTACTGTTGTAACGCCGATAATGGCAGACACAGCTAAGTCATAAGTCATGTTATAATTTGGGATGGCGGGTGGGTTATAGACAGCTGAGGAGTGAACTACATCATTCCCAGATCAATTTTGAATAATTTGAAAAGATATTTATTGCAAATTTCGGAAGTTTTTTCCCCCTGGGTTCGTGTCTCCTGCACTGTTACCATTGTCATCCGACGTTTCTTTGACAGGTTGTTTGTAAACATGAAAAATGTATGCGCCGAAGATTTTGATGTTGTTTGTTCTTACGAAGTTTTAATTACTGAAGCTTTTAGAGACGCCGGGCTGCCAGAATGTTGCCCCGAATGGGATCTGTAATGTGCCATTAAATCTACTGACACGGCTCCCTCGCATTTAGGCCTAAGCACCCTTCTGCGCCAGGATTCGATCCTGCTACCTTGGTAAAAGCAGGTGAGAAACTTACCCCTGCGCCACTCGGCCAGTCTGTGTTCAATTTATTCAAATGGAAAAAGGAACGGATTAATCGGCAAAGAAAGACGGCGTATTTTCACTTTTTCTGTTGACCACATTTTACCTACGGATACACCAGACATTAAAAGTAAAACATACAAAAATACATTAACGCTAAAAACGCGTGCATACAAACTACGCTTATCAACCACGAAAAGAACACAGACAGTAACGAAGAATATGGGCAGGAAGTAAAACAAGCGATTCGAGTCAGGCGACAGACGAAAGTAGGCCTAAATTAGTTTATAATTGTAACTCAAGAGCGTGCAGAATCGCTTTCAGTACGATCCACGTTTACATGTTCCTGAATACCTGTTTGGATCCGATCCGATCCAACAATTTTACCGTATCCAGCTTGAAAATCAATACGAACTGAGTCCCGTTTACATGACCGTATTCAATACGGTAAGTGTACTCAAATCGACTTGAGTTCGCTATGTAAACTCAGTAAATATCATTGTGTATACAATAATATAAAATATTCTCAGCGTTACAAGTAGCCTACCGGTAAATCTGAACAAAATGTGTTGTAGGTTAGGTATAGTATTTCGCCGAGGTTGGGGGTTGAGGGAAATGCATTTCTCAAAACGTTCGAGCAATACATCATGATAGCAAGGCATCTTACGCATACCGTAAGCTATAGTGAAATCCAGAAAGTTTGACTACAAATTTATTAATGCATGAGGAAAATTGCCATAACCTTCCTGATTAATGCAGTTATCAAAATTATTTTAGGAGGGCTATGGGTACTACGTAGATGTTCTGCTATATAATTGAGTTGAGTACCGTAATCAAGTTCCATACTCGTAATGCTCCTTGAGAATAAGAGTAGTGGGGTAGTAGGGGTTCTGCCCCCCCCCCCACCACCACTACTCCCAATGCGAGCCGATAACTCCCGAACCCGTGGTCGGAGATTCACGAATCAGGTGTCGTTGGACTCGGGATGACGGGGGCTTTGCTATGGACCACTTGTAATATTTTCATTGTTTTTTTGAAATTTTTCGTTTTCGAAAATAGGCGATAGTTTGAAAACCAAACATGATAGAACGTTGTGCCATGGCTCAAACGAATTGTCTTTATGACCTATATTTTTTGTAATAAAACTTTTTTATTTTTTATGTTTTTTTGAAAACACTCGAATTTTGAAAATCCCGTATTTTGGAGACTGTGAATTATACAAAAAAGTTTATTTGACGTAAATGCAAGGTCCCTACGCCCTCTACCACCAAAATAAATGCCAAGTCTCGAGGGGAAAAATTTGTAGTAGTGTGGTAACACGGGTTCTACGGCACTTAGGAAGTTGTGAGCCCCTGCGACCTTGGAATGGAAGGAGTCATGCTAGGAAGGCGTGCTTGGATTCGTTTTTTTTCGACTCGTTGCGCTCTTCACGGAAATGTAGGTGTCGAAAGGGTGAAAATCTGGAAACATGTTTTTTTTTGGGGTAAAACCGTGATTTTAAACCTTTTGCTATATCTCGCGAACCAATTATGCTAGAGGCGTGTACGACGGGTCCAAGGACTCGGGGTGACATTCTCTTTGCTATGGACCACTCGTTATAATTTTAAAAAAAATAGTGGAAACTCGATTTTGGGGTAAACGCGTGTTTTTTGTGATTTTTGCCGATATCTCACGAACCAATAACGCTAGAGACGTGTACGAGGTGTCCTAGGACTCGGGCTAACACCCCCTTTCAAATGTGGTAGATATTGTTTCCAAAAATAATTCACAAAGGGCCTAACGCCATACATGTTGAAAACCCTTTTTCTTTTTCTTTACCTGTTTATAATGTTTATGAAGTGTGGTGGTTGAGAGAGACGATACGGCTGGGTGTGTGTGTTTCAACGAACCTGTCGCTAACCACAAGGGCCATGCTTAATAGAACAATCGCTATTTCGGAGGGTCGGTGTATGAAAGAGCGAGGGTTCGTTTTCTGACATTTTACCTTTAACGTGTAAACGGTGATGAGAACTTGGTTTTATGTTGGTCGAAGCGAGTAGAGAAAACAAACTTGCCAAGGAGCAGGAGGTGAATGTCATTTGAGCTTATTGGAAGGCGCTGATCTGACTTGACAGCAGGTGCAATGGAAAAATGACAAAGCCATTTGAAAGTGAAATAATCTGACCACCATGGTGGCAGGGAAGAGCGAAATGCATGTGAACATGTGTGAAACCACGTGTACGCTAAACAAGTTGCATCCTGTTTGCTTCGTACGTGACAAAATGCAAGTTCAGGTGAAATTTGACCCGGCACAGGTGTTCACCTGGGACGTTAGCTGTCCACGTGCACGATAACTTGTAACAAGTCACATCCTGTTTTGCTTCGTACGTGACAAAATGCAAGTTGACGTGAAATTTGATCTGCCACAGGTATTCACCTTGGACGTTAGCTGTCCACGTGCCTGATAACAGAATGTTCAAAGCGTGGGAATCGCTGAATCAGTAAAAATTATGATGCAACTTGTGGGAATGATGTCACAACCAATAGATAGGCAAGAGCTGCGAACAGCAGTGGTGGGGGTGGAGGGGGGAGAGGGGGAGGGGTAATGTAAGAGAGAACACAGTTGGAAAGGGAAAGACAAACATGTATGAACATGCATGAAGCGCGGAGCGCTGTACACACAGAGCTATAGGGGGTGTACAACATGTGTGAATAAAAAAAAGTACACAGGTTCATACAACATGTTTTTTATTGATCCAAGAATTAAACGTTGAGTTAAATCCTAACCATTTGACATATAGTTTATTTCCTTTTGTTTCAACACTTTTTCCACAAGATAATGCTTAGGAAATGCTGTTTTCTGAAGTTCATGGAGATAAAATCTTCCTTTATGGGTTGATGGTTGAGGTCTTGGAGTAAATAGGTGACTGGAGTGTCCAAGTTGGCTTGACGAATTCGAAATAGTTCAGTCCCCCACTGAGACGTGTAGCCTTTATTGAAGGCAGACACGAACAAAATCGCCAATTTTCAGTCGGTGACGTTTAGGATCGGCTGTTTTTATGGGGTTAAACAGTTTATCCAATCGCTGAATATTTTTGGTCACGAGGCGTGGCTTGGTCCCAATGGTTCTATGTTTGGTGTCATTGTAACGCGATACTAGCTCTGGTAACATGTCCAACCAGCGATAACTGCCCTGAGCGGTAATCGCTTTCCACATATGGGTTTTTAATGTTCGGTTGAACCGCTCGACCACACTGGCTTTTATATTGCTGTACGTGGTGTAATGGTGAATATCCTTAGATTTGAGAAAACTGGAGAAATCCTTGTTGAAAAATTCCTTTCCCTGGTCAGTTTGTAGCAGCTGAGGTTGACGTTTGGAGTGTTGAATAATATGTTGAAAGGCCTTGGTAACTAGTGGGCCAGACTTGCGACGGACAGGTTCAACAAAGGCCATTTTGGAATAGACATCAATGACGGTCAACATATAGCGTACACCGTCGTTAACGCCAGCATAGGGTATCATTTCAACCAAGTCAGCCTGCTAAAGTTCATCCATACCTCGTGAAATCACCTTGAGTCGTGGATAGTAACGCCTTGCTGGGCGATGCAACTCGTGAGCATTACCCATTTTAATGGGTGAGGACTTAAACAATAATTTTGCCATTTCGAAGTTCTTGTTCAATTTCTTGAATTTCCCAATCGTGACCGGTATGGCCAGCTTGACGTGAGGCATGCAACAACTGTAGCCGCTGGACGAGCTTATTGGGATTGTGCCAGTAGGTAACATCCACAAGGGGTTTTAATGGTTTAAATGTCACTCCCGAAGCGGATGCTTTACGACGAGTACTTTGACTAGCGGGAAACATTTTTGCAATGATGGTTTTATATTTTTGAGATATATTGGCATTCTCTTGTTGCGTGGGATCATACTGTCTTTTGTGAGCATGGGTATCCAATAAAATGGATTTATATTTGTCAAGGTCCTCTGACGTGTAATTATGGGAAGAGGAGGTCCGAGAAGAGAGCAGCTTTAACAGTCCTGGGGTTAATTTATAGTTGATGTTTTTAATGACAGCTTTAGTACGAGCAAATTTAATGGATGAATCGCCAATTTTAAAACTATCATCCTCATAGCGAACACCATACGTGGTATCAGTGTTTCCAATAAATAGATCGGTGAAATAGGGTTCCAATGTTGATCCATAATATTTTATGAAAATGGTTTTCAGTTGAGCTTTATGTTGAGGGGTGGCCAAGAGTTTTGAAAACGGAGACGCCCTGGAAGGGCAAGGTGTTTCGACCATGGCCAAGGATTTCTTTTTTCTCAAAAACTCTGCAAGGGGTGCGGCCTTTTTTTTGAGGCGTAAACACTTGTTACTCCTCATCCTCAACTTCGCTAACACTAGTCAAATCTTCCTGTTCCTGTTCCTCTTCCTCTTCCTCTTCCTCAGGGTCCTCGAGCAGCGTCTGCGTGGCTTGTGAAACGGTGGGTAGTGTTTCAGATGGCTTGAAAGAGGGTTTCAACATGGCTTTTAGTGGAGGTGCTAAATGTTGTTGAATAAACAAAGCATGCTTTGCACGTGATTGTTTCAATTGACGAAACTTTTGGCGAATAGTATTTTTTGCTCTAATAATATGCTTTTTCAATTGACTCTCTGCTAACGCCATGGTGTCTTGACAAATGACTTGACGGGGAATGAGACAGGGCCTTAAATAGCAATAAAGTGATCAAACCCTAAGCGATACCGTCCTTGGTTGAGTTCACTTTGTTTGTCAATCACTAAACAGCCATGACGTTGAGTGTTCCAGCACTTGGCACACAATTCTGTAAACATTTGAAAGGTCATATCCGGATTCACATGCTCATTATAAATGTGACGACTGTTCCTCTCGTCCTGACGAAATAAAACAATGACATTGGCATTGTCACGAATCAACTGTTTGGACATTTTAGAATACGTTTGTCCAAGATAGAAGCAATCGATATGTTTGTGTCGACCCATGCTGAAATAGCTTTGAATGATGTCTTGACGTTCAGTGGATACATCATCGAAAATCATGAGTGAATCAGGCTTTACCTCATCCGGTGAAATCACATTTTCTTGCATGGAAAATGTAAAATAACCCATATTCTCTTTTTGTAATCCAGACATGACTTGATCCAGAAACACGTAGAGGGGTTGGTAGAGAGATTTTGCAAAAATATAAATATTTTGAAAACGCAGACCATTGGGCGCTGTGATGAGCGTTAGCAAAAGATTAGTCTTTCCACAGCCGGAAGGTCCCACAATGATGCAGCGAATGGAAGATGGAAACAGTGAACCATGGCGTTGTTCACGTGATGTGGGATAGAGATGGGAAACCATGTCCCCCATGGGGAATGACTCTTGCTGCTTAATAATCTTCATTTCAACTAAGGCTTAGACAGGCTAGCAGGTTGTCTATATACAGGACACCGAGCCTTGTCATAGAAACAGTAGACTGGTACTACAGGTTGAGGATGGATGTCTTCGGACGTGCGTTGATGGCCAAAGCTAGGTCTGTCCCCATACATGATCCTAAACAAGAAACAGATCCTGCTAATAAACACTATGTGGATAGGTCAGTAGTGCCACGCACAAAACAGGGAGATTATGACTTTAAGGGAAAGCGGTTAACCCATGTAAAACATCCTCAAGTGTCTACAGACGTTACTACGAAAAAGTATGTGGATAACAAAGTGTATGAGCTTTATGACAAAGTGCCCCAGCTTACGGTGAATGGCTATAGCGCTAATCACCATCGGATTATTCACGTGGAAGACCCGCAAGACGAAGACGATGTCTGTACCAAGCGTTACGTGACCTATGAAAAGAAAAGGCTTTATAAATTTATCCCATCTGTATTTTTAGTGTATCTGACAAATGAAAAACCTTTGAATGAGAGAAACCATCTGCCGCTAGTCCTCGAGCAGCACTTGACCTATGTGCTTGCTTCAGGATTAAGCCACTATCGATTACACTATGATGGAACCATTCACATCAAATATGCCATACCTGATGAGAACCATTTACAAATAAAGATAAATGGTCATAGGATGTTGGTCCATAACCATGAAATGGTCAATGCAGGTGACGCATTATCCTTTCTTCTCATGTTGACATGGGATGAAAAGCAAGCGGGAAAAACCACAAACGATTTCCCACTTTATGTGGAATTGGAATATACAGCCATGAAATAACCTCTGACGATAGTTGTGATTTAAACTTTCTTGTGAAAGGTTGTTGGTCATTATCATTATGGTGAAACAAAGGTATGCAGTGAGAAAGACTAAAGCCTGGGCTTACGACATTCGTGGACAAGCCCTTGCGAAAGAAAAAAAGAAAAAATAATGTATTGACCATAAGGAAAGCTGTTCGAGCAGCACAGAGACATGTTATTCCAAAACGTCGGCGACTGGGTTCAAAACAAGGGCGAGTGATTCCCGTCCCCAAACGAGCGGGATTTTTACCTGCATTATTTGCTGCTTTGGCTGCTCTGGGTTAACTTTTGGGTGGTGCCAGTGCAGTGGCGAAAACCATTAAAGCCGCGCAGCAGGGCAAGCAACAACTCAAAAAAAGTCAGCGACATAATGAAACGATGGAAGCGATTGCTATGGGGGCTAGACATGCCAATTTAAAGCCAGCCTTTTATCAACAAGGATTTGGGATTTCACCATTTCGATATATTAAAAAATATAACCTCAGCCATAGCGAGACATGCCCTGACGCATCAACAAGGGGAAAGCTATGGTAAACAACTAAAGCTTTCTCATTTTCGAGGTGTGTTTATGCGAAACCAATTCCCCCCACGACCCTGGAAACAGGAATGTGCTGTTGTCAATTTGGATGATCACCGAGGACCAGGAACACATTATGTAGCTTATGTCAAAGAGGGATCCATTGTATGGTACTTTGACAGTTTTGGGAATTTGCCCCCGCCCATGGAACTAGTGACCTATTTTGGAAACGGGATCAAGATATATTATAATGTGAAACGTGAGCAAACGTATAACAGCCAACAGTGTGGACGTTTGTGTTTATTTTTTTATATAAGACGCAGCATAAGCTAAAACGCCACCAGTATGTCGGCAGAAAGTAAAACGTTTACACTGCATGGACGTGGACCTGAAGTCAGCCTAGACTTTTACCCGCTTATCGAATTGAGTGAAAAACCCTATGGTTTAGGACTTGTTTCTCTTGAAACGTACAATCGAATATACAACATACGTGGAAATGTGAACAACAAGTTTTACTATGATGATTCTGTGCTCACCTTGAACTCTGGTGGATACACGATCGATGACATTTATGAACACATTTATGTGGTGTTGATAAATGAGTATGGTTTAAAGTCATTTCTGGACGGAACACACAAGTTTGAACTTGTAGGCAATACCAACACTCATCGCTGCAGTATTTTCTCTACCTTCAACATTGACTTTAAAACACACCCCGATTCCATTGGCCCATTACTAGGATTTAAACCACGTGTGTTGGAGCCCAACAAAAAACATGAATCAGACCATGAAGTGAAATTCATTGAGGACCATCATGTGTCGGTGACGTGTAATATTATTAGCCAAGTGTACACCAAACAAGAACCATCGCATTCGCTTTATGACTTTATTGTGACATCGCCCAATGGCTATATTATTCGTGAAAACCCTCCAGTGGTGCTTTTTCATTCTGTGGCTGTCGATAGTATTAGTAATATAACATTAAGACTGATCAATAGAGATCAACAACTCATTGATCTAGATTCTACCACACCAGTGACTTACAAGTTGGTGCTAAAGCCACTATGAAGTTTGTGTATAAAGCAACAACACCGTCTAGGAATGGTGTTAGTTGTTTGCCACGTGAATACACGTTAACATCTCAAGACAAGCAGATTTTACAGCATTTGGGTTACCACGTCAACCCTCATAATGAATTCTATCCTAGAGATAGAGAACCGCATCGAGGAGCAACCAGGAGTGGTAAGAATTGATCTCCATTCCTATCAAGCTCAAACACCTTGACTCAATAACAATGATGAAATTCAATTTGTTATCAACAACCAAGATATTTACACCCTACCGCATGAAAGTGTCATTCAGATTGAAGGCAGGCTCACCAAAGCCGATGGCTCTACACCCACCACGTCCAAGTTGGCCAACCATGGTTTGGCCTTTCTGTTTTCTGAAGTAAGTTATGTGATTAACGATATCGTGGTGGATAGCACTCGAAATGTGGGCATTTCCAGTGTCATGAAACTATACCCCTCTTATAGTGAGGAGGAAGGTAAAACACTTTGCATGGCAGGTTGGTGTCCTGACTCGACCAATGACTGGATGGTGCACACCGATGGGATCTTTACTGGATATTTACCTCTTAAACTGATTTTAGGCTTTGCTGACGATCACCGACGCATTGTGGTCAACGCAAGGCAAGTGCTTTATCTAGTGAGAGACAGGAGTGATAATAATGCACTCAAGGGAGCCGACAATGCCCCATAGATTCAAAAATTCAACCACAACGCTTGCTATGGAAAGTGCCCCATGTGACCCTTGACGATTGCAAAAAACTGGACATACTCAAAATGGTAAAGAGAGATATGCCTCTACCCATGGAATTTAGAAGCTGGGCACTCCATGAGTATCCGCTATTGCCCACCACTAACACACACAGTTGGTCTGTAAAAGCAGCTCGCTATACAGAGAGACCTCTCTACCTGATCGTGGGTTTTCAAACGAATCGCAAGTATCAACCAACCAAAGATGCCACGCAATTTGATCATCTGCAATTGAGAAATGCACGTCTTTTCTTCAACGGAGCTGTGTTTCCCTATGAAGGACTGGATTTGGATTTTTCAAAAAATAAGTTTGGCCCCCTGTACGACTTGTTTTCTAAATTTCGATGGTCGTATTATCAAAAAGAGAACGGCCCCATGCTACTACCCCAAGCGTTTAAGGCAAGAGCACTGTCTTTGACTGTTCTTACCTGGAAGAGGCTGTCTAGCCATCCAATATCGACATTCGACTAGATTTTGAAACGCATGACAATGTACCAGCCAATACCACGGCCTACTGTTTGATTATTCATCACAAACAAGTCAACTATTATCCACTATCCAACCAAGTGACGAGTGTATAAATAACAGGTCAACCCACGTCAAGCCGCTCAGTCATGTCTTGCTTTAAAGCCTCAAGAGACGTTACATCCATGAATTTAAACTCTGAGGAACAACGTTTCAAGACTTTTGCCACGTGGCCGGTGCCTTTTATAAACCCTCAAGCCTTTGCGGCCGCTGGATTCTACTATTTGAAAACAAGAGATGAAGTGAAATGTGCCTTTTGTCCCATCATCATAGACCAATGGCAGGAGGGCGGTGAACCCATGCAGGAACATCAGCGCTGGTCACCCACCTGCCCCTACCTGTGCAGAATGGAAGTGGGAAATATACCCTGTCATTCAAGCTATCCCTCACTTGTGTCCCTGGGTAAAGAAAAAAAAACAAGTTACGATACGTGTGGACCGTATGGTATCCATGGTGCTTCGGTGAGCAGCTCACCATCAATAATGCCTAGTTTAGAGACATTGGGACATCATCGGTGTTATGGACGTTACAAACACAAGAGACTATATTGTTGTATCAGTTGGTATCGTCCTTATCCCAAAATGACAAAAGCCTGTAAGACGTGTTATGATAATAAAATGATGTAATTCTTAAATTTTTATTTTTGCATGTCCCCCTGTCCTACCCTAATCTCTTTTTTTTAAAACTAGCATGACAGGTAAGTCCATGTCATGATCACACTTTAGTGGTCAATCGTCAGTCAGTCGTCAGTTGAACTTGGTCCAGGCAAGCGTCAACATGTTGCGCACACTCATTGTGGATTGCCAAGGGTTTAAAATTGGTGACAACAAATTTATATTTAAACAAGTGGCGATTATCGATTGTACCACGTTTTGGATATCGCAAGCTACGCATTTGCTATTTAAACCACCCCATGCTTTTGAATTGTTGTGTGAAAAAGACCGTAAACAAACCCAGTGGATTGAAAATCATAGGCAACTAGACTGGAATCAGGGAACCATTTCCTATAAATATTTGGACGTGGTCATGAAAGCACACTTGTCCTCGGCCAATGTGGTATTTGTGAAAGGTAATGAAAAACGTCAATGGTTGCAACCATTTTTGGCATCTTACTGTCAATGTATCGACCTCATGGAGTTGGGCTGCCCCTCCCTGCAAACGCTCATGAATACTTGTTCCTGTGGCAACATTACCCATACATCCCTAGCCCATGTGTGGCAACTCTTTCATTGGTTAACCACCCATGCCTGTTGGGAGTTGTTGAACAAAATTATAACTCAAGATTTGCCTGTGAATGACGCCAGTGAGATTTCTACAAGCGACGTGTAAACATCTACAGTACGTGATACCATGGAGAAAGGCAAAGCCATCGGCAAGTTCTTTGTGTGCAAAAAGAAATTAGACAGTTTTACCAAAGAGGAACTCTTGGCGCTGCCCAAGTCGTTCATTTATTATGTGGCCGCCAACGCGGTCAAAGAAATCTGGCAACATGTACCAAAATCATGGACTCAAGACCCTGTGTTGAGTGAATTGCAACCCTGTACGGAATACGATCACCATAAGCAAGTGGCCATGGCAAAAATAGCGTCTATGCGTCAGTGTGCGACTTGCCAGCTAGTGAAACTGTATTGTTGAATCATTCCACGGGTGTCATGGCGAGAAAAAGCAACAACAACAACAAACACAAACATCGTCCACAGAGGAGGAGGAAGACCAAACCTTTTTACCATCGATGGAAAATATATGCCAGACCTGCACTGGCAATGGCGTCATTGACAAAGTGATTCAGTACCTACCTTTCGAAATCCATCTTCCAAGTTATCGTTTTTGTGGCCCTGGAACTCATCTTGAAAAACGTTTGCAGCGTGGTGATGAACCCATTAATCTTTTGGATCAAGCATGCAAGGAACATGACCTTTCATATCGCCATAGTCATCCTGGTTTAAGACATGTGGCAGATAAATTGTTATTGAAGAAAGCTAAACAACGTTTCACATCCAGTGATGCCTCAGTGGGTGAAAGAATGGCAGCCCTAGTTGTCATGAGTGCTATGAAAGGAAAGTTGATGATGCATGGACATAAACATTGAGGAGTGAGGAATTGGGATTTGTTTGTATTCTATTTTTCTTTTGACAATTCACAATGACTATGAAATAAAAACAAAGGTTTACCAGAGCACGATGTTTTGTTATTTTTAATTTTAAGAAATCATGATGTTGATGGCTTATGTTTCATTTTACATATTTCACACATGATGAATTCACACACTGCCATTTGTCATTTTGCAATTTACAGATTTTTAAAAAGTTCGTTTCAAGTTTTGCGTTTTTGATGATATGGATTTTTCCAGTTTGTTGATAACACTTTTTAAACAATGTCCGTTTGAAGTTTTTTGAATTTTCAAATTTCACATATGGCCATTTCCAGTTTTTAAAAATGTCCGTTTTAAGTTTTGCGTTTTTTGGTGATCTGGAAACATGGATTTTCCATTTTGCTGTTTTCACATTTTTCCATTTGGTGTATGTTGAAAGTTGAGATTTGACAATGATGTTGATGCAAGTGCATGACCATGGCGATGCTGCAATGTGTTTATGGGTGTTTGGAGAAACGTCGAGGTCTACGACTACTGCAGGTAAGACTGTTTTTACAAAAATAATGTCTTTTGACTGCCCCATTTCAATGAAAAAAAACGAAACTATTGAAAACAAATTGAGTATATAAGTGACCATTTACCCCTCCCCACCCACCCACCCTACATCACCGTGTTTGCTCTTGTCAACCATACACACCAGCTTTCTCTCTCTCTCTCCACTCATACATTCACACCTATATTTGGGGACAAGCACACCACTTTATTTATTCCTAAAAGCACATTCTCGACATGAACACTCATCCCAAAAGAACTTTTCATTATAAATTTAATGTTTTACCATTACAAAAAATATAATTAAAGTTACTAAAAAAACTATTACTCATTAAATATTTACAATAAAAAACAACTTTGTACAGCTTAAAAGAATCAAACTATTCACCAATAAAAAATAAAAAAATAAAAAGGCTGCATAGAACTTTTTAAGAGCAAAAGGTCCAAGTGGGTTGCCACTATTTACAAAATCTACTATTTACAATGGCAGAAACCAATATTTACAAAATACTAAATCTACAAGTTACATAAAGCTATGTCCCATAAACGATTAAACAGTGAAATCACACCTCCTCCTCCTTGCGATCATAACCCCAGGGCAGGCTGGTGAGCAGGTCATCGGCCCACACACGCTTGTTATCCATAGAGGCGAGGGTGCGTTTTCTCTGTTCCACAAGATAAAAATGATGGTTGCTGGATTGTATCCTGCACTGTGTATGAGACATAGCTTTGCCAGTGCGTAAAACCGCTAAGTAATCGTCTACACGTAGCGATTTTACCACTGCTCTACCTACACCTTTTGCTCTTTTGGCTTCCTTACAGTCGAGTGTGCGGTAAGCATACATTTTTGAGGCCATACCTACGAATTCCGTCATAATGGAATCACCGCATTCATCTTTTAAATCACCCATTTCCTTCTTGTTTTTATGGGCAGCTGAAACACGCTGTCAGCGCTATAGCAAGAGGTGTCGAAGCATTCACTATGCTGCCTCATGACTTCATAGGGGTTGCAGTGGCGAATGTGGTAAATGAATGAGTCCGTGTCCATATACAAAAGAGAGACGTTCTCAAAATGGCGTTTGGCAAACTCATAGTGGAATCGATACATGACCGATTTAGAAAAGTCTAAAATGACTTGACCCAAGTAAATGGGTTTATCCATGGTCACGCTGGTCTTACTCATTTCAATAGTAGCCAAATCCCCATCGATAATGTTGATCGATTTGAAATTTGGCTTGGCAATGTACCGCCGGGCACCCCACCGCCCCTCCCAGACATTCACTAATTTAATGTCACGGTATTTGCGGACATTCTCTATGAACTTGCCATAGATGCAGTTGTTCATTAATTTAAAAAAAAAAAATCAAACTGCTGTGTTGCCATTTGTCGGTGCTCTGTGTTGAGTCGCATGTATGGCTCAAGCCATGATTTTTGAGCAAAAGAAATACCCCTGTGGATTTTCTTCAACACCAAGCCTTGGGCGAGGCATTGCACCAACATTTGGATATATATAGCACATACCGATTTTTGTTGTAAAGTGTGCCCATGAGTTTTTCAATTTTCACTTTACTGTCAGGGGGAACCATTTGCTCAAGGCAGAATGGGAAATCAGCATGTTCATCATACAAGGATGATGGATAGTCAATATCCAGTTCTAGCACATATTCACGGCCTGTTTCTTCGCTAGCCATGTTCACATCAAATTCTGACACTTGTTTGTCTGTCAGCCAAGCAAACTTCCCATAGGGCAAAGGCTGACTCATAGCGTAACCGTAAAAATTATTCACGTCATAGTACATTAAGTACGATTCTTGTTTGTCTGGTGAATAATCAGGCATGTAGACATTGTTCGCTTCGGCATGGCGTTGGTTAAGCGACACAAAGCCGCCACGAATGTCCTTTTCAAAAAATAGAACCATGTCTACATCAGTGAGTAAATCCAATTCCACTTGAGTGTATTTCAAAGCGGCATCAAACGAGAGCCCAGGACTCGTATAATAGTGAGCCGGGTCAAGACCGTAAATGTGCTGACACAACTCACGGAATTTTTCAAACACATCGGTGAGCAGCAATACATCCAGATTTAGGTAATGCAAAGCATATTCACTTAGCGTCTTAATGCCAAACACTCGCCAAACTTGACATGCATGTGCATAGTCTTCATCGGAAACGGTACTGCGTGTTAGTTTCGAGTAAAATTTCTCTTGTGGTGGGAGTTTTCTTTGCTTTAACACGTCCCAGCTGTTGCAGAAATCATATGGGAATATACCTTTCCGAATGCACAATTGAAATTGCTCAGGATCATTAAAATGCATTCTAGTATTTTTTTAATTCCTCCTCATTCAAGCCATTCACAAGGCTGTCTAGCGAGGATGCCATAAACTTAAAGGAATCCAAAAATCGAATGCTAAAGTCGCCCAACCAGCATGTCAGGGCCGTAAAACGCTCATGGTTTTGGGGAATAATGGTAAACGAGCCCTTGTTGACATGACCCAATTCACGAATCAAAAACTGAATGTCATAATTCGCCAGATTGTGGAAAAAGACACTGATGAAACGAGGAGCTGGAAAGTTTAAATTGCATTTGCTGTGCGCAGCTCCACGAAACTCCCCCGTAAAGTGCGAGTGATCACGAACGGTGTCTTCAGCACTGATCAGTGGCTTTTCGCAAATATGACATGTCGTGGGTTGCTCATACCGCTGCTGCTGTTCTTGAGTTAGGCTCATGGGCACTGGGTGGTCCAGTAATTCCTGTACATCATGAGCCAACTTGACAAGTTCATCCAAGAACCATCTGGCACAATCTGGCCCCTCGCGGTATTTGTAAACGGATTGTGTGGGGTCATAGGCACACACCACATTAAATCCTATGGCAAAGGGTTCATGTTTTTTAATAGGTGTGGTTGAGCTGATGGTGAGATCTGGTTCACATCCCGCCATGGGTGAGGTGAGAGATTCGAAATCTGCATATACCACATAGGGAACAGTGTCACGCTTATGAATGTCCTTAAACATTAACACAGCCTTGTCCCCTTGTGGCAATATCAGTCTCACTGCTTCCTGAGAAACGCAATCTACCCTATGACGTTCCAAAAGCGTAGGGGTTGTAAAATATTGCAAGCAACGATCACAAATATGTTTTTTACATTTATATTTAGACATTTGACTGCTTAGCAATCTACTTAAGCTTTTAATGAGACAATAGTGATTCACTTCTCCGTAAGACAGATATAAAAGATGAATGTGGTGTGGTTTTGGTTCTTTTGTGGCATAAAGAGGATCCACAATCTCATCACCATCAAGGCCATACACCATGAACGAAAAGTCCTGGTTGTCTTGTTCAAACCTATGGACCTCGGTTAAGTCCATAGGGAACGACCCTCGAGTTAAATTTAAAGTTTGTTTTAATTTATCAAACTTGGCCTTGTACTTTGCTGGTCTGTTAACATGGCGATCTTGAGCTGGCTGCAAATACGCACCCACAGCCCACAGAAAACATTCATCATCAAAATTTTCAATATTCACCACAGCCTTTTTCGAAGCTATTGCTGGCGGTGTTTTAATATAGCTAGACCCAGCATTTAACGGGTTGAAATGACAAATGTTGATTTGAAGATGGTGAATTTTGTCTAAGGCGAGGCCACTCGGTCATTGTTGCAGTTTATCAAATTTTGATAGCAAGGCATTCACCACATGGCTTTGATACCACTCGTTCAGATTATCGGCTATCAAAAGCTCTTGCATTTTACTGCAAATATAAAATGTATCTTTATGCTCTACGTCCTAGTTTTTATATATGAAGTCACACACCAGTTCTGTATTCACCTTTAAAGCCGTATGCAACCTTTGCACTGTACAAATTTCAATTTTTAAAATTTCAAAACAAGATTCTAAAAATTATTTGGGAATCAAACTTTTTCTAACATTGACCACGCGGCCAGAGCACACACGCGATTTGAAACAACTGTTTAGGGGTTCCCAAGTTAACGTATCTGCAGCAGTAAAAGACATTATTTTGAAAGAACACTCTCACCTGAGTTTAGAAATGTAGACTGTCTGACAATGGTCGCACACTAGAGCCTCTTGGATTTTAGATGTATTTGCTATAGCGGTAAACCTTTTTTTCCAAATATCTAAAAAGAAATAAAATAAACCACCATAAGTATATCCATTCCATATAGTTTATGCACGTCATAAACAAAACAAAATCAAACAGGTTATATATATATAAAAACAAATCTCACCTTGACGTGTAATGCTTTGCTTTATTTCCCGTCTCGTGGGCTAGTGTGGTAATGGTTTCCTTTTCTAGCTCTCTGTCTTTCTCTCTTTCTTTAATATCGTTCTCACACGCACTCACACAAGAGGTAGGCTATACCGGTTATCTGCAAACAAATAAATAAACATTTATTTATAACTTTAACAATCAATAAATAATTGCTTGTAAAAATACATAAATCAATAAATATATAAATATATACCTACCCCACTACAAGGTTAAGTATTTTCCACCAACACCAAAACTGTTAAACAAGACCAGGGGTTTCACGCAACGCAATGTGTTCAAAGGTAGTCACCTAAGTGAGAGAGGAAATGATAACGGTATGTCTTTATATATGTTACGTTGCATGTATAATCATTTTTTCCCACGCTTTGAACATCCTGTTATCAAACACGTGGACAGCTAACGTCCCAGGTGAACACCTGTGCCGGGTCAAATTTTACCTGAACTTGCACTTTGTCACGTACGAAGCAAACAGGATGCAACTTGTTTAGCGTACATTTGGTTTCACATATGTTCACATGCATTTCGCTCTTCCCTGCCACCATGGTGGTCAGATTATTTCACTTTCAAATGTCTTTGTCATTTTTCCATTGCACCTGCTGTCAAGTCAGATCAGCGCCTTCCAATAAGCTCAAATGACATTCACCTCCTGCTCCTTGGCAAGTTTGTTTTCTCTACTCGCTTCGACCAACATAAAACCAAGTTCTCATCACCGTTTACACGTTAAAGGTAAAATATCAGAAAACGAACCCTCGCTCTTTCATACACCGACCCTCCGAAATAGCGATTGTTCTATTAAGCATGATCCTTGTGGTTAGCGACAGGTTCGTTGAAAGACACACACCCAGCCGTATCGTCTCTCTCAACCACCACGCTTCATAAACATTATAAACAGGTAAAGAAAAAGAAAAAGTTTTTTCAACATGTATGGCGTTAGGCCCTTTGTGAATTATTTTTTGGAAAAAATATCTACCACATTTGAAAGGGGGCGTTAGCCCGAGTCCTAGGACACCTCGTACACGTCTCTAGCGTTATTGGTTCGTGAGATATCGGCAAAAATCACAAAAACACGTGTTTATCCCAAAATCGAGTTTCCACTATTTTTTTAAAATTATAACGAGTGGTCCATAGCAAAGAGAATGTCACCCCGAGTCCTTGGACCCGTCGTACAAGCCTCTAGCATAATTGGTTCGCGAGATATAGCAAAAAGTTTAAAATCACGGTTTTACCCCAAAAAATATATATGTTTCCAGATTTTCACCCTTTCGACACCTACATTTCCGTAAAGAGCGCAACGAGACGAAAAAAAACTAATCCAAGCACGCCTTCCTAGCATGACTCCTTCCATTCCAAGGTCGCAGGGGCTCACAACTTCCTAAGTGCCGTAGAACCCGTGTTACCACACTACTACAAATTTTTGCCCTAGAGACTTGACATTTATTTTGGGGGTAGAGGGCGTAGGGACCTTGAATTTTCGTCAAATAAACCTTTTTGTATAATTCACAGTTTCCAAAATATGGGATTTTTAAAATTCAAGTGTTTTCAAAAAACATAAAAAATAAAAAAGGTTTTATTACAGAAAATAAACGTCATAAAGACAATTCGTTTGAGCCATGGCACAACGTTCTATCATGTTTGGTTTTCAAACTATCGCCTATTTTCGAAAACGATAAATTTCATAATTTGTTTGAAAATATTACAAGTAGTCCATAGCAAAGCCCCCGTCATTCCGAGTCCAACGACACCCCATTCGTGAATCTCCGACCACGGGTTCGGGAGTTATAGGCTCGCATTGGGAGTAGTGGTGGTGGTGGGGGGCAGAACCCCTACTACTCCACTACTAATAAGGTTCATTTTAACCAAAATCTTTCCCCATGTCAAGACACAGAATCAAACTCTGTAGAGGGTTTGAGTTTAAGTGGTTTGAAATAGGGCATATACCAATCAACGTGATTCTTGTTCATATTGTTGGATATTAAAGTTTTGAAATTGAACAGCTCATGGTAAATAAATGGAATCACATGTCACTATTAATACAGTGCTGCAACAATTGTGTGTATATATAGATATTAATATATGATTTACAATGATTAAAAAGGATGCCCCAATAAAGAAGAATTATGTTCCTAACATTGTCCAGATATCCTTCTGTTCCCTCTTTCCCGTTATAGGCCGGTATAAATTACGTTCACAATGGAATATCGATCTCATTTGGGTACAATCGTGTTGACAGACTGAAAAGCATCAAACTATTGCATTAAGAAACTGCTGTACTCTGGGGGATTGGTATAGAAATTCTGACTTTATTCTCTATTACATCAAATAACTACAGTCGAACCTCCCTTCTGCGGACACCGTCGGTTCCGAGTGAAAATGTCCGTTATGAGAGGTGTCCGCTGAAACAAGTTTGTAAAAATAATCGACCATTTTAACGGCAAATTACATCCACCTTAAACATAAACATACACATCTTTATTTTGATTATTTGTTTATTTGAGTTTTCCTGCATTTGAATTTTTCGGCAAGCTTTGTCACTTTCTACAATCACATTTCTTCTTGTTTTGAGGTTTAAACACGTTCGTCCCTTGTTACTCATGTTTACTTGACGACTGAAATGCTACGGTATTTCTGTCTCACTAATTAGAGCATGTACTGCAAGTCTTTTCCTTCTCAAGTTGACTACCTGAGCTCGACCTTATCGGTGGCAATCTGAGTTAAGAATAGAATGATGCAAGCAGGGAAGAAAATCCCCAGGTAACTCGTGAGTAAACAGTCACTGGCAGCAATCCTGGACAATTAGAATTCTCGGAATGTACACCAGTAGGTAGAACACTATAACAAAAGGTTTGGAAAGAGGAATGTATAGAAGAATTAACTTTACGGCTACTACAGCGTTGCCATGTAGCCTGCATTTCACTCTCTCTCTCTCCTTTGACTCGAAATAAGTGTAGTACAGACGTTCAAGGGGGATTTCCGTATGTCTGCAGAATGGTTTTAAAAGAAAGGATGACATGGTCCGGTGTAAAAATGTCCTGCAGCGTGTGAGGTGTCCGCTTAAGTCAAGTGGACGGGACAGATGGCGATGTCCGCTGAAATGAGGCTAATTTAACACTTGTCTTATGTAAAATAAAATCGGTTCCAAGTAAAAAAGTTCGCATAGGCAGGTGTCCGCTGAATAAGGGTGTCCGTTAGGGCAGGTTCGACTACTAACATTTGCTATCCTAAAAGGGAAGACCAAAAAAAACTTTTGGAATTGCCACTTTTGCACTAAACCACTCATATTAAAGCACCACTTTGCTGTGGGAACTAGAGCTCCCTATGTTTTATCTAAAAACCAAATAAATCGTAAATACAATTTTAAAACATACATACATTTTCATTTGAGACTGTTTCGAAACATGTACCTGTAATGTAATAAAAACATGAAACGAAAGGTTTTGAATGAATAAGGACCTCGGTGGTCGAGGGCGCTAACGCCCTACCTTGTGCCTCGCTGGCATCGGGAGAGCGTAGGTTCAAATCCCACCTCAGCCTTCCTGAAAATAGTTTTCGTGGTTTCCCATTTTCACCACCAGGCAAATGCCAGGACGGTTCCTTTCGATAGGTCCACTGCCAATTTCCTTCCAATATCCCTTCCCTGACCCGTCCTGAAAAGAAAAGTTCATGGCCATTGGCTACGTTAATAAAGAAATAATAAGGAATGATAATGACTTGTAGACTTAGAAAAGATTTTTGATAGTGTTGATTGGAGTAAATTGTACGACACTTTGAAAAGCATTGGAATAAAGTACAGGGATAGGAGGGTGATCTACAATCCATACAGAAACCAGACGGCAGCTATGCAAGTTGAAGAGTCAGTAATGTCAACTCAAGCGAATGAATTATTGTTAACGGTTATCACTGTTGAAAGCTGGCTAAACCTTTTACTAAATTCTGCGACTAGCATTTTAAGGCAGTATTCAGAAAGATGTAAGGTAAGGCTGCAACTTATCACCCATACTTTTCAATGAAGGAATTGAGAGAATTTTTTTTAGTAGGAGTAAAGATTCGAGGAGAAAATTTCAACTTTGAGATTTGCTGATGACATTGTGATGTTAGCCGATTCACCAGAGGATTTGAATGAGATTTTAAATGGAATGCACTCCATCTTGAGGAAAGAATTCATAACGAGAATCAACAAATGTGATATATGATACAAGAATAGCTGCCAATGGCCATAAGCTGGGCATGTTTGATTGAACGCCCGAGAGCTCCCAACAAGTTCAATTTCAAGTAGTTCCAACTTTCGCTACCAGATGCTACTGTCACTAACACTAGCGGCGAACGTTGGAACTTGATAGACCGTTTCCTAACCAGCCAAATATAGCCTAAAAATTTTGCTACACACCACTAATTGCAGTGATAGGTTCTTTCTAATGGCATGGGCCCGCCGGCTTTACTTCCCCTCCGAAGAAAGGCATTGTTCTAAAAGAACAATTTGTGTGTTCCTGGATTTAAGAAAGGCTTTTGACACTGTAGACCACAACATACTCATTAGAAAACTTGAAAGGGAAGGTATTCGTGCTACTCCTCAAGAACTAATAAAAAGCTTTCTTTTTAACAGAATACAAAAGGTGCGAATCAAAGATACTCTAAGTAAAGTCTAGCCGCCGAGTGTCCGGCTCTGACATTTCTCGTAAGGGAGGGAAACAGCGTTGCTCGTTCTGTATCGCGAAATATAAAACAACGTGGACTACATAAAATATTTCACATGTTTTAAATGAATTCTGATGACCGCTAACCATATTACTAAAGTGATATACTTACACACTGTTAACCGGTAATTGTGCACAATAAAGCAACAATCCTGCACTAACACACAGAGCAACTGGACTACAGAAGGGAGCCATGGCAACATCGAGCTAAATTTAAAGACCAGCTTACCGGGAAACCCGCTGATTGGTACAGGTGACAACATTCCTCATGGTAGTAAGCAACTTCGCCAACATAGGCGGAATTCCACTGCTATCGATGAATTCAGGTCTTATAACCGCAAAATGTCGGGAAACGAAATGATGGATAACATTGCAACTGGGGAGTGGGATTTCCACGTTACATAGTGAAGACGCTAGAGAAGAATTACAATGATGGCAAGTTTCTAGGTTCTATTAACAGCCGTAAGTTGGCTATATTGTCTCTTTACCCCTCTTCTACCACCATCGCCAAACGTCAGAGCCGGACACTCAGCGGCTGGACTGTAGAAGTGCTGAAGCAAAAATTGGAATACACTAAGGAACAGTTTTAGGTCCTATTCTCTTTCTGTTATATATTAACGATTTGTGTGAGCTGAACTGTAATGCGATGATTACCTCATATGCTGATGACACTGCCGTCACAGTCACAGGGACAACTTGGGAGGACACTTTTAATATAACTCAAGAAACCCTTGCTACAGTAAAAAAATCACCTCCTTACCTTAAATGAAACCAAAACACAATACCTATGCTTCTCACACAACAAAACATTACAACCCACAGACAATTTAACACTCAAGATCCACACACCAATTTGTAACAATGGTGAAAGGTGCAACTGCTATACCCTACAGAAGTCAATGAATGCTACATATTTAGGGATTATTATACATAGTCATTTAAAATGGAACATGCATACATCAAAATTGGCCAATAAACTTCAAAAGTTAATTTACATATTTTACAGAATCAGAAATATCCTTTCAGCAAACGTCTTGAGAAATGTATATTTTGCCTTAGTCCAGTCATAACTACAATATTGAATAAATGGTTGGGATGGAATACTTGATTCACATTTGGCTCAGAATCTCATTCTAAAAGTTATGTACAAAAAGCCACCAACTTTTCCAACATGTGAACTGTATCAACAAAGCATGGTGCTTAACATACGACAGTTATTTGTTCAGTCATCAATCATATCTATACATAAAAATATGAAGCTCTTCTCAAATGGACAGGAACTTAAAATGTGCACTAGACTTCAAGACAGAACTGGAATAAATAACCCTCGTCAAAGCACACTACCTGTCCAAAGGAATTGAAGTTGTCTTAGCACTAGGATATACAATATATTGTCAGTAAATGTGACAAATAACACCCTTAATATACAGAAGAAATGGCTTTTTACATGGCTCCATAATAACTTTGATAAAGTAAATGAACTTATAAATTTTCACCAACATATTTAAGCCAACTTGTTAATATTTGAAAGAAAAATAGCACAGTAGCGCCACCTGGTGAAATAGACATGTACAATTAAGAAGAGGACAAAAGACGATTCAGTGCAAAGTCTGTGCGTGTTCGCGTGACATGTGACAAGCGTCTAAAAAGATGATTTGTATTTTGTATTTTATTTCTCACTTGATAAATTAAGATTTACATAAAAACTAACAGGTTATGGACCCAGGCCACGTGTAAATGGTATAATATCGTGAGTGGATCCGAAGCTAAGCGCCTGTGGAACACGTGCTGTATTTTTTTTGTGAGTAAAAAGGATAACCTCAAAATGGCAACCAGCAGTGACTACAATGTTCAAGTGGATAAACTTGAAGCACCTGAAGACTGGGCAAAGTGGAAATGGCATGTGTTGATTGTCTTGCGGTCGTATGAACTGGAAAATGTTGTTGATGGTTCGAAAAAGTGTCCTGTGTTGCCGGAAGATGCAACTGCGCAACAAAAAGCGGCATATAAGCAGTGGTTGAAAGAAGACGCGAAAGCGGCCAGTTTGCTAGCAGGTGCGCTAGGAAAATCTGTTGCCGAGCTCGTGTTGACGTGCACCAATGCCAGTGAAATTTGGACAAAATTGAGCGCACGGTTCGAACGAAGCAGTACGCAGCGACTGAGCATGTTGATCGAGTTATTCTTCCGAGTGACACGTGACGACAAGGAGGACATCAGCACCCATGTCGCGAAGTTACAGAAGCTTTATCAGGATCTGAACGACGAACTACAAAAGCACAACGAAAACACGTTATCAGAAAGGATTTTGAATGGTCGAATGTTATCCACGCAGGGAAAAGAATATGATAATTTCAAGGATGTGTGGGACAGGATTCCGACGGTAAATTAAACTGTGAACTTGTTGATTGAAAAATTGTGCACGATTGAACTGCGTGACCAAGGAAACGTGGAATCGACTGCGTTTGTGGTACGCAGTGCTCCCAAGAAGCATTCCCAGTATGGCAGTGGCAGTGGCAAAGGCAGCGCTGATGACAAGTCGAAGAAAAATGTTCAACGAGTAAAGCAGAAGTTTCCATGTTTCAAATGTAAGGAATTGGGCCATTGGGCAAGTGAATGTCAAGTGAAGAAGAAAGAGGGTGACACTAGAAACAAAAATAAGGAGAACAATGCTTCGTTTCTGACACATGCTATGAGTGCGTTAGACGCCGACTTTGTTCAAGCCGACGAGTGGTACTGCGACAGTGGCGCCACAAATCACATCACCGCGAACAAACAGCATTTTACAACATACGTCAAGTTTGCTGCTCCAGAGAAGATTTTGCTAGGAAAACGAGGTATCAGCATGCTAGCTCACGGCAAAGGAACTGTACACATTCAAGTGCGGCTGAACAACGCTTGGTTGAGTGCTGAGATGACTGAAGTTTTGTATGTTCCCGATGTATGACTCCAGTCTTGAACTGTGTCTATAGCAACACGCAACTGCTTCAAGTTCCAGTTAAAGATACAACTCGATAAGTATAAGCTTGCATTATTTCAGTATAACCATAGTTGATTTTGTAAAACCATATAATCACCCCTAACAGACAAATTCCGGATTTTCATCACTATTTTAGAAGTTTACCTAACATCAGATACACCACATTTAACCTCACAATGTTTGGGCTGAAGCCTGCAACACTGCAGTGTACCTCCTGAATCGCACTGGGAAGTCATCCATTGAAAACAAATCTCCCTATGAATTGTGGTATGGACGACCAGTGGGAAGTCTCAGTCATCTGAAGATCTTCGGAACAGAATGCTACGTGCATATCGACAAGAATTTTCGTTCAAAGTTCGACGACAAAGCTGTTTTTGGACATCTGGTTGGGTACATGAACGACAGGGATGGATTTAGAGTCTGGATTCCAACTCAGGGAAAGGTTGTTCTAAGCCATGATGTGAAATTCAAACCTGAAGTTGTCTGCAATCTGCGCGCCAACGCCGGAAATGTTGAAGTCACGCTTGAAGAACGTGTGGAGAGGAATCAGTCTAATTCATCGTCTGATGTAGGCCTACAGAGGAGATCAGAGTCAGATGAGAACTTAAGCGAAATTGAAGATTTTGCTTCGGCATCCAGTTCCGGAGGAAGCGAAGATGAGGAAGAAGGAGAGACTGAAGAAAGAAGGAAAAGCAAACGTGAAAGTAAGAAGCCATCGTGGATGATCAGTGGAAATTACATGTACATGGCTGGACCATCCATCGTTGAAAAGAATCCTGACTCATACTCTGAAGCGCTGCAGTCTAGTGATAAAAATCAGTGGCTGAAAGCAATTAATGAAAAATTGGAGTCCTTAAAGGAAAATGATACCTGGAAATTGGTTGAGCGTCCAAATGGTGCACGGGTCCTGAAAAATCGGTGGGTTCTTCGACAGAAGACAACGGACAGTGGAGAAGTTCGCTTCAAGGCACGATTGGTAGCTAAAGGCTATGTGCAACAGCAAGGAATCGATTATGAAGAAACATTCAGCCCTGTTGCACGGTATCATACCATTTGAGCTCTGTTGGCAGTAGCTGTTGAAAAGGAGATGAAACTTGGTCAATTTGATATCAAGAGGGCCTTCTTGAACGGCGAGCTTGAAGAAGATGTATTCATGGAACAGCCAGAAGGTCATCAGGACGGTACTGGCCGGGTGTGTCATCTAAAAAGAAGCTTATATGGTTTAAAACAGGCTCCACGCTTCTGGAACAAGCGTTTCAAGAAATTCATGGAGAAAGCTGGATTCAAAAACAGCAAAGCTGATCCTTGTCTCTTTTACAGCAACAAAAATGGAAAGTGGTTGGCTGTTGTAATCTTTGTGGATGATGGTCTGGTAATTGGCAACGAAGAAGACATCGAGCAGTTCATGGAAAAACTTCAGCAGGAATTTCACACGACCAGAGGATCTCTCAACAATCTCCTGGGCATGAAGATACAACAAAACCATGATGGGTCAATTGCAATCAGTCAAGAGGATTATACGAGGAAAATCCTAGAAAAATTTGGGATGGCCGAGTCAAATGGGGTGTATACCCCAGTTGGACTCGAAGAAAGTGAAGACGGAGAAAAGGTTTCGGCCAGGGTTCCTTATAGTGAGGCGGTGGGATCCTTGATATACCTGACTACAGCTACACGTACAGATATCGCATTCGCGGTCAACAATGCTGCTCGAGCCATGGAGAATCCTACAGTTCAAGACTGGAGTCAAGTGAAACGGATATTTCGATATTTAAAGAGCACATTGAACCATGGAATCGTCTATAGGAATGAGGACGTTTTGAAGGTCTACAGTGATGCTGACTACGCCGGTGACAAGAGGAAGAGACGTTCAACGACGGGTGTCATTTCGACCTACAATCATGGAGCTGTATCGTGGAGAAGTCAGTTACAGAAGTCTGTGTCAACATCGTCAACTGAAGCTGAAATTGTGTCTGCAAGTGAAGGAGCAAAAGAGTTGATTTGGCTGAAAAGACTGTTTTCTGAATTACTGGGAACTGCTGACAAACCTCCTACGCTTTACATCGACAATGCTGGTGCAGTTAAATTGGCTAAAAATCCGGAGTACCATCGAAAATCCAAGCATATTGAGGTACGTCATTTCTATGTGAGGGAAAGATTTTTGGACGGAGACCTTGATCTGGAGCACATCGACGGGACCAATCAATTAGCTGATCTTCTAACTAAATCTCTGGAGAGGGTCAGATTCGAGATGCTGCGTGAGAGGATTGGCGTGCAGAAGATGACATCTAAGAGGCTAAAAAGTGTTCAATAGTTCATCTTGTTTATTTTTTATTTGTATTTGATTTTTCTTTGGAGGAAGTGTTAATATTTGAAAGAAAAATAGCACAGTAGCGCCACCTGGTGAAATAGACATGTACAATAAAGAAGATAACAAAAGACGAGTCAGTGCAAAGTCTGTGCGTGTTCGCGTGACATGTGACAAGCGTCTCAAAAGATGATTTGTATTTTGTATTTTATTTCTCACTTGATAAATAAAGATTTACATTAAAACTAACAAAACTCAGTCACAAATAAGTAATGTATCATCTTCTTTATTTTTAGTGTCCTCATAATAAACTTTTCTTACTATTATCAGTCAAATACTATGTTGCAAATAAATTAAGAAACTGTATTCATGAAGCCCACGCACAAGTTAATCTTATATGGGATTCACGCTGTATTTTGATGCATATGTATATTGTACCCGTTCGTCCTGGGGATGCGATGACCCATCTGCTATTACATCGCATTCCTGGAGTTCCAGGACAGAGCGGAGTTAAATGAACCTCTAGTCAAATAAGGAATGTGTCGGAAATTCAGCTGAGTTATCGAAAAAGCAGTTGGGTAACACGAGACAAAGTATCTCTAGGGACGTTACGGGCTTAAGTTTAATAAAAAATGCAAATATAAATGGGTGCCATCAACTGAATTCCTAGCAAACCACCTCCTTTCCTGGTTAAGCCTTACTCAAGACAAGGAAAGAAAAAGGAAAATCACACCATCATCAGATCACCACTAAGATAAAAACAAATTTATTTCACTTTGATAGTCAGACAGACATTTTAAATATTCATCCTACCTGAGAGTATGGTCGAATGCCAACGTTAAATTGTCATTGTCCAAAAATCGAACCATCTCTTTTCTAATCAAAAATATTTCATCCACATAAAACAGAAAAATCTCTAAAGTTCTCTTGGGTTCTCAGGATCACTGTAGCACTATGTCTTTCGTCACTGACATTTGTGAAACCTGAGACCTAATTTCTCTTTAATTTAACATCATGAATGGGGATTTGAAAAAGTTATTAATCTGTCTAAACATACACATATTATAATCACATATTTTAAATATCACGTATTTTATGGCTTGCACGGCATAATTTAAATGCTGAACATGTTAGTAAAATGCTCCTAAACATCGAATAATTAATTTACACTATTTACATTGTCATTAATACTTTCTTGTTTGTGAATTACAGAAAATTCACGGCTCATTGGTCATCATTATCATCATCATCAAAATTAAATATTTCTCACATTAATTCTCATCTCAAAATTCAACATATTCCTGTCAGAATCATTAACTCATCACCATTAAATCATTTAAATGAAAATTATTATCATTACTTCATTATACTTTCTAATTATTCACACACTCTTATTTTATCATCTACTTCAGATTAAATCATCTTAAATCATCAATACAAATTGTTTAATTCCTCAACTCAAGTTGCAATTCCTCAAATTATATCTCATTTAAATTTATTTAATTCCATATAAATTCATTAATCATCAGCTTCTTTAATTAATTATCACCTTCTAATTCAGTCATTCATCATCTATCCAATCATCTATTAATTTACTTAAGTCAGTTTATTTATCCAATCTTCAATTCATCCATTTATTTAATTCATTGATTTATTCCAAAATTTAATTTATCAATTTATTTAAATTTTACTCTTCTGGTTATTTAGATTCTTATTATTTCATCTAGTCATTCTGATTTTTATTTCATTAGGTCAGATCATTATTATGCTTAAATTTCAGATTGTTATTTCATTAATTATTATTCTCAGAAAATCTTGTATTATCAACTTTATTTATTTGTTTAATTTCCTAACAAATTGTTTAATATGGGTTATAGAACGTTGTCTTACAGTTTTATCACTTCCAAGTTATATCTCGTATTTAATTTTCATGCCAAAAAGTATTATTGCCTTCACGACATCACGTTGGATCTGACTATCCACAACGACATTATATATCCTCAATTCTTCAAATATCACATTTGAATACCACAATTATTCCACAAAACTCCATAAATATTCAGCACATACAGCATGAATCTCAACAATTACGCTAGGCTGGGTTCGACAACCTCATGTCTGCTTCAAAATGCATTAGCAACATTGCAACTATCACTCGGCAACTTCCACAAAATGCCTATCACAAACTTCACTTAACCATGTTGCATGATCTACAAAAAATATATAACTGGCTTCAAATTATCAACGCACACAATCTCCAATAACTGTAATTAATCTGATCACATCTAGACAACTTCTTAAACAATTGGAAAAATATTACCTTAGTAATTCAAGATCTGCTTTCAAATAGCATAAATTCTCTTACAATTTTCATAATTCACATCACAGAAAAACACCAATGTGCTATAATCTCTCATATCAAAATCTGCAATACTGATCTGCCTTAAAATAAATCTGACCATTAATGATTCACCTTACAAGATTCAATTACTTTAAGTCCTTCTCAAAGGTATCAAACACAATTATCAAAAGCATCAGCTGTACCAGCTGTTAAACTGAAAGTACTCTCAAAAGAGTATAGCAACAAAATATTGGATTGGCAAACAAGAATTACAAATGTAACCCTGATGACATTTATCTTTACTTTATTTAACAAAATTTCGACTGATATGTGACTAGTAGTTCCTTGTTTGATTCACTTACAATCTCATGTACACTCGGATGATAAAAATGAGTGCCTCAATGGCAAGTAAGATGAGTAACCACCGTACAATCGCATAAATACGAAAGACCTCGCCCCGTCGACTAAAATGATAGTGCCCTAAACGATGGGTAAGATGAGTAACCACCATACAATCTTATAAATACGAAAGACCCCATCTCGAAGACTATATGAGTGAATGTACCAGATAGGAATCAACAAGTCTCTAGTTGTCATATAAAAGCGATATTCATTCACTAAAGTGAATAACATCTTAATATCTCCAAACAATCCAATGGAAAAAATACCTACTGATGAATAATACACACTCGCTAGTATGCAATGAACTGACGAAGTAATTTTAGATAATCAATTGCAGATCACGAGTTCGAAATACTCGTTACACAAAAAGCTATTCATGAAAAATATCCTTACTGAAAAAAAATGTCTAAAAGACCAATCATCTGCTTAATAAAGCCAACCAATGGTGAGAATATCGTATAATGATGCCTGCCATATCATATGGTCACGCCATATTCTAGCAAAATTTCGAAGCATATAAAGTCAAACCATGTCTTAAATAATCGTATCACTCCTATTAGAAAAATATACATGTGTGCCCAGTATTCATGAAAATAATCGTATCAGAAAGTTATAACTCTTACAGTACCTTCTCATAATCAGCTGTTATTAAATTTCAAAGATCGTCGATTTTCCCTATGTAATGAATTTCTCGAAAGATCGGCGTGCATATCATTCCATCCATGCAATGACGATTGCCTTCAAAATTCCAAGTGAATCAGCTGGTGGACCTCCTTCTCGTCAGGAATCGAATCCATCGCTCTGTGGTGCCATCGCGTCTCTGTCTGCGTTTACTCCGACATGATGAACTTCTGGTTATCCATAGCGGATATTGTCCAAATCCTCACGAAAAAGTTCATAGAAACAGCGGACCCCCTATTCCTCTTCTACGTTACGCCACTGTTCTATACAATGTTCAGTTTGAGTGTTGAAAGTTCAATTTCCACAGCGGTTAAGTTTTACTTGTAGAAAATAAAATTGTTTCATCAGAGTGTCTAAGTTTATGAAACACCCTGTAGCTGTGTTCGTACTCGGTAATTCATAACACTTCATAAGAAATAATTGCATTAATGCACGTGCTAATGTTCAGAAGTGCATATGCTTACAACATTCCGTTTGCTTATAAATTGTTAATGTTACTTGGAATGCGATATGAAATGCATAGTCGTAATGTCATTAAGAAAAACTACGTTCATTCGAAGTTCAAAGTTGCAGTATCTCGTAACTATCTGCTTTTATAATTCAAATGCTGAATAAACGTTCTAACTCAATGTAGTAATGAAGTTCAGCTTCTGTCATAATGCTTGCGTATATAATGGGAAATAACCCGCTCGGTTTTACTGCAATGCTATAATCATCTCCGCCTAAAGCTGGCCTCGCCATGTCGCTCTACTATGCCGTTCTGCGTTGAAATGCAGCTTGGAATAAAGTTCTCCAACTACTCGCAATGCTGTTTTAAAAACCCCGGCCTCCCATGCTTGTTTGCTGCGGATGTCCGCCCGGCCCACTGACCTACTTGTCGTTCGCTGCTCGGAGAAGTTGAAACTGTCGCTTTCACTTTCCGTGACAGTTTCTGTTCGCTGCGCGACCTTGTACCATGCGCTAGGCGTGTGCTACTCAGCTCGACTCTCTTGCTTGGCTCACTGAGCTAGACTGACAGTCTCTGCACTGCCTTGACACTTACCTGCCTGGCGCAGACACGTGACGTCCTCCCCACTACCGTGGTCTTGCGTCAAAAATATAATCTCGAACCCCCATCATCTCGGCTATTAAGTTATAAAATAACTTAAGGGTTATCTGACTTCCTTCAAATAATTACCACATATAATGCATGTTATATCTCCTCTTCTGAGATGTTTAAAAACCATGTTCCATATAGATCTTAATAAAGCTTCATATTTCCATTCATAAATCCATCTGCTTGACTGCGGTCAACGCCTTCTAAATCCTAGACCTACTACGTCATCCTGACATTCCTCTTGACTCGATCTGAGCGCTATCTTTTCTTAACTCTTCCCAAAACCTCAACTACGGCTTAATGTCTGCTGGCGTAGCCGATAGCCTCAACTAGGTATCGGGTACAATATGTACATGTTTTCTGTCAGTGAATATAAATGTTTTCTCGTAAAAAAAAAAAAAGATTTTAATGTCCTTAAATAATCCAACGACTGTAGGCCGGGTTTGAACCCTCCATCTTGATCATAGCAGTTCAGCATGCTACCGACTGTGCCACCAAAGCCACAAAATCACAAAATGTAAAACAAAAGTAATGGAATGCAGCCGTAAGAAATCAGAAACACCTATTGACATCAAATAAAGGCAGATGGAAAAGCTAAAGGAAGTAGGGAGCAAAATAAGCAGTGATGGACGAAGCAACGAGTGTATAGAACGTAGGCTGGCACAGGTAAGGGAATAGTTTCTGCAGAAGAGCAATGTGTTGACATCAAATATAGATTTAGATATTTGAAATACATTTTTTAAAGCCTTTGTCTGGAGGGTGGCGCTGTGTGGAAGCTAAACTTGGACTGTTGATGCAGGAGAACAGAAGCATTTCAAATGCGGTAGTGCAGGAAAATTATTAAACTCAAATGAGTAGATGGAGTAAGAAGACGAGCGGAAGTGCGCTAATGAAGATAAGAGATAGGTTGATAGGGCACATACAATACAGTACTAAGACAACCTGGATTGGCCATTTTTTATGGAAGGAAGGGTTGAGGACAAGAATTGTAGAGGTAGACCAAGGTTACAATACAAGTCATAGTATTGCATCACATGTGGTAGCTAAGTGGAGATGAAACGATTAGCTGCATCAAACCAGTCTAAGGACTGAAGACATGGAAATACTCACAGTCTTAGCCTTTCAAGATGGGAGTGCCGCTGCGTCAGCATTTGTTGGTCATAGCAGCAGGAGCCTTGCGGGATGAGGAGAGTGAAACAGTGATAATGGAGTACAGTCACCACATAAGTCAAGTAGCATTGTATGTGCTGCTTGTGTTACTCAGAACTTACAATGTGATTTGTGAACAAAAAGCAAAGCCAACTCCGTACAGGCCATGGAGGCCCTGGGAGCAGTGGAAGGTAGAGGCCTCCACTCTTTGGGACATCGGCACTAGATGGGATGGAGTTGTCAGCTCCATGCCCGGCCGTCTTTGCTCCCAGGAATTACCCTGGTACTCATTTCTGGTGTAGGCTCGCTTTAACAGCCAACAATATACTTATTTAAATATTCACACAGTTACACCCCAATTACCAGCTTTTGAGGACACCTACAGTAGTACAACACTAAAATACTTCCGACATGATTGGTTCTAGGGCCTTAGAAAGTGGTTTTCATTTCCCTTTGTCAGTTATTTGTACAAATTAACACCGTTTCACCAAACTGGTCCAAAGTGTACATCCTGAGTTTTGTTTCTTGATTTATGAGGCTCAAAATGACCCTAGGTTGGTCCTTCTATGACAATTCAATATTTAGGGAATGGAGAGGGCTGTCCAAATTTCAAGTAGACACGGGTCCAACAGGTAAGTACATAAAATTTTGTTTAGGTCATTGAAACGATGGGGACTTGTTCCAGAGGGGCTAAATCTAGGAAATGGAGAGAGATGCACAAATTTCATGCTGACATTGTTACCGGCAGAGTTCCAAAAGGTAAGTATGTAAAATTTGGTTCAGTTCGGTGAAACAGTTTAGACTTGTGCCAAAGAGCCTAAACCCAATGTGTACAGTATATAATACACACACTCAAGTATATGGGATTGAAATGACCATGATCTTCAAGACCCTAATTGAAAGAACAACAATGTAGGATTTTTGCAGCCATGGGAGAAGGTGAACTTCAGTACGAATGGATTGCTGCCATGGGAAATCCATCAGAAAATGAAAGGCTGGAGGACAAGAACTGTACAGATCGGTCAAGGTTTGATATGTTAAACAGCCTTTGATGTGGAATGTGGAGATAATACAAAACAAA
This sequence comes from Meconema thalassinum, assembly GCA_946902985.2. Taxonomy (NCBI): domain Eukaryota; kingdom Metazoa; phylum Arthropoda; class Insecta; order Orthoptera; family Tettigoniidae; genus Meconema; species Meconema thalassinum. The sequence continues at coordinate 417,128,416 of OX336389.2, forward strand.
AGTTTGGTGCTTTTCAGTCGGTCAACACGATTGTACCCAAAAAGAGCTGGGTTATGCCCTTATCCTGAAATAAATTACATGAGATTAATAAATACACTAGGATGACCTGTTTCGATCGTCAAGCGATCATCATCAGATCCAGTTGCATTAGCATACACTGACAGTTGCATTACCAATACTGCAACTAAATAATTGTACATATTGTAAATATTTCTCACCTGCATTTCAGCCTTAGTGTAATGGATCTGATGATGATCGCTTGACGATCAAAACTGGTCATCCTAGTGTATTTATTAATCTCATGTAATTTATTTCAGGATTAGGGCATAACCCAGCTCTTTTTGGGAACATTCGTGTTGACCGACTGAAAAGCACCAAACTTTTGTTTACTTAGGCAACACTGAAAAATGGCTTCAAACCCCACAATGGAGATAATACTATAACATGCTTGTGGTGGAAAAATATTCTCCACAATCAGAAACTCCTTAATAATTTTGCCTATGTCCACCAGCTCCAATAAAATATTTTCCACTCTTTGATTCCCAAAAATTAACAATAAAAAAATTCCAACCCGGAGGTAAACTAGATCACCGGGTGGGGACTACTCGACAGGGTAGTGACAAAGAGGGAATCTAACATTCTATGGATGGGAATGTGGAAAGTTCTAAGCCTGATGGACAATGGAAGGTTTCAAAGGGAAATAGAGAGATTGAGGTTGGAATAGGGAAATGCGCTGGCAAGAAGAACAGGGCTTTTGGTCAGGAGACTATAAGATCATTAGCACTAAATCAAACAATGGTTATGCAGGGGTAGGTCTCATACTGACTAGGAAACTTGGTCAGTGGGTGGAATATTATGAGCAATACATGAATTGCTTATTGTAGCTAAAATCGATACATCTACTTGCCCCACAGTAGTGCAAGTCTATATGCCTACCAGTGAAGCAGATGATGAAAAAGTTGAAAAGTTTTATGAAAAATCTGATGGAATTCTGAGGTATGTCAAGGTTGATGAAAATGTAATAATAATAATAGGAGATTGTAAGCCTCCATGGCTTAGGCGGCAGCACGCCAGCCTCTCATTGCTGGGTCCGTGGTTCAAATCCTGGTCATTCCATGTGAGATTTGTGCTGGACAAAGCGGAGGCAGACATGTTTTTCACCGGGTACTCCGGTTTTCCCTGTCACAAATTTCATTCCAGCAACACTCTCCACTATCATTTCATTCATCTGTCCTTCATTTAATCATTGCCCCGGGGGAGTGCGACAGGCTTCAGCAGCCAGCACAGTTCATATCCTCGCCGCTAGATGGGGGCTTCATTCATTCCATTCCCTGACCCAGTCGGTGGACTGGAAGCAGGCTGTGGATTTTCATTTTCAATGGGAGATTGTAATGCTGTGGTAAAATAAAAATTTAAAAAAAGTTGAGAAGGGAAGATAGAAGGAGAATTCGGATTGGGTGAAAAGAATGATTGAGGGAGCAGGCTGATAGAATTCTTCTGTGAGCACAAGTTAGTTATATCTATCACATTATTCAACAACCACAACTGGAGAATATACACATGGATGAGGGGAAATTAGGAGATATAAGACATTTCCAAATCGACTTTATGAAAAGTAAAAAACCATAAAGGTGGGCAGTAGACAAACAAAAAGAGGACGTGAACAAAAGACTCAGAGGGATTATTCGGGAAGGATTAATATGAAGAACCCTGAACAAACATCTAATGTAGTGGAATGGACACTTCAAATCAAAATCACTTTATTTGCAATGAGGTGTCAACCTCGGTGGCAAATGAGGTACCGGTACATAATTTACAAACACTATACAATATTAAAAGAATACAGTAACTTAATGTACTATTCACACATTGATTGAACTCCCCTCACACAACTGCTGTAGGAATTACATAGCACGTGTAATGTTTCTAGGAATACAGCACTAAGTTACAGCACTTCTATCTTTTACCTGATTTTGTCTACTCTGCTCTTGAATATCTGGACTGATTTTGGAAAGGGATCAAACACCGCTCTTGGTAAACTGTTCCATATCTTCACACCCTTCCCAATGAATGAAAATTTACCCCAATCGCTTCTGCTAAAGTGCCATCCAATTTTGAATTTGTGGTCTGCCCTGCCAATATCATTTCTTTCCAATTGTAGCCTCTCACGGATTTCCCCCCAAGCTTCCTCTCCTGTATACGTTCTATATAACCCTACAAGTCTGTTTTTCTCCCTTCTCTTACTTAATGTTTCCCACCCAAGCTTCTTTAACATATCTGATATGCTGCTTCTTCTCCTAAAATCCCCTGTCACAAATCTTGCTGCTTTCCTTTGCACACACTCAATTTCTTTTATTAGGTATTCCTGGTGCGGATCCCATACACTGCTTGCATATTCCTATATTGGATGAACCAAACTTAGGTAACTTTTCTCTTTTATTTCTTTGTTGCATCCTTTAAGAAGTCTCATAATGACATGCAACGATCTGTATGCTTTCCCAACAATGTCTCCAACATGACCCTTCCAGTGCAATTTACTATCAAATCTCACACCTTAGTATTTGCACTTGTCATCTTTTGGTACGATTACCCCCATCCAATGTATATTGAAATTCAATTTTTAATCTCTTGTTTGTGAATATTGTGACAGTTGATTTACCTCTGTTAACCTTCATGTGGTTCTCTTCAACCCAATGTTGGATACTATCGAGGTCCCTTTGTAATATTTTACAATCCTCTATGTTTTTTATTTCCCTATAGACGATAATGTCATCTGCATACAATATTATTTTTGATGCTATATAGTTCCCTAAATCATTTGCGTATATTAAGAAAAGCAATTGACCAATTTTACTACCCTGTGGAATTCCCTTCTTAACTTTCTCTTCCTGTGATATGTAATTCCCTACTCTGACTCTCTGAACCCTTGAATTTAGGAATGTTCCTATCCAACGTACAACCCTTGAGTCCAATCCCATTCTCTCTAGTTTCTTTAATAATACTCCATATTCCACCCTGTCAAAAGCTTTGGAGAGGTCTATAGCTATGCAGTCCAACTGTCCCCCTAGATCCAACCGATCTGATATGTCCTGCTGAAATCCCACCGGTTGTGCCCCACAAGACAATTTCTTTCTAAATCCATACTGGCTCCTCAGGAACCAATTTTTATCTTCACATACCCCTCTAACATATTTTACTATTAAACTCTCCAAGATTTTACAAACTACACTGGTCAGACTTACTGGTCTGTAGTTCTCAGGTTTACTTCTATCTCCCTTTCCTTTATAAATTGGTATTATTATAGATTCCTTCCATTGCTTTGGTATTACACTATTGTTCATGATGTAGTCGAAAAGAAACTTGAAATAAGGCACTATGTACCACCCCATTACCTTTATTAATTCCCCAGTAATTTGATCACACCCTGCTGCTTTTCCTCGCTGAAGCAGTTTGATTTCTCTATAAATATCCTCATTTGTAAAGGTGAAGATACTTGTGTTTTTATGTGTTTCACCCTCTCCAGCCTCATTAACGGTTTCCAACTCCTGACAATCTTCCACTGAATCTATGAATTCCCTACTAAATAGGTTTGCTTTCTCATTATCTGCAAATAAATGCTCACCCCCTTCTCCTTCCATTGTGGGAATGTGGATTCCGTTTCTCTTTTGATTTTTAATATATGAATACAGCTTTTTCCATTTCCCTATGTGGTCTTTACCCTCATGAAATATGCCATTCATGTAATTTTCCTTTGCTTCCTTTTTCAACCTATTGAACTCCTTTATTAGCTGCTTTCTGATTTCTCTGTTTCCCCTGCCCTCTTTGATTTGTCTGTTTACCATTCAATAATTCCTTTTTAATTTTCGTACCGTATGTCCTTTGTATAGTAAACAGGGTCTGAGGTTGTTTTTCCCTTCTTAACAGGTACAAATCTCTTCTCACCCTCCCAAATGATTTCCTTAAAATTTGCCCAGAGTGTATCCACATTACTCCCTTCACTTACCCAAGAATTAAATTTTGATTTCAGGTAAGCTCCAAATTCATCGAATTTAGTTTTTCTATATAATTTCTTGTCCTGTGTGACCCTCCTATTAAGCTTTTTTGGTTCCAGACCAACGTCCATTATTGCAGCCTTATGGTCACCTATTCCTTCAATTACGTGGTTTTTTCAACAAGTTCTCCTGGTTTTATCAGGAATACATCCAGCAAGTTGCTGAGCCTAGTTGGTGCTTGCACTACTTGTGTAAATCCTCCCTCCCAAAGTAATTTATTTGCAGGTTTCTGTTCATGGGCTTCTGTTGCAGCTCCATTCCAATCAACTTCTGGCAAGTTTAAATCCCCCCCAATTATTACCATGTCATTATTGTTTTTATGAGTGTAATCTATTACTTTCTCAAATATTTCCATGTCTCTTTTATCTCTTCCAGGCCTATATATTCCTATAATTCCCACTTTTGAAGAAAGAAATAATGAAATCCACCATAGAAAGCAATGGAAGAAAGGAAAGAATAGGTAGAGAACCTTGAATCACTCAGGAAGTACGGTACCAGAAATAATGGATGAAATATGGAAGCACAAGAATGCAAGAGATGGAAGTGGGAAAGCAGAATACAGATGTCTTAAAAATGAAGTAAAGAAGAGGTGCAAGGAAGTGAAAGAAGAGTTGTTGAATGAGAAATGTGCAAGTATAGAAAATTGTTTGAAAATAGGAAAAGTAGATGCAGCTTTTCGAAGAATTAAGAGAACTCTTGGGTAAAGGAAGACTTGTGCTGTAATATTAAGGACTCAAATGAAAAACCTCATACACAGGCCTTCTCAACCTTCTCGAGACTGTTAGCACCATCCTCATGACATACCAAGAACCCGAGCACTTTTAAATCGAATATAATAATAACAATGATGCTTACCGGTACCTATAAAATATTTTCTCGAATTCTTCTCAATAGAATTAAAGTACAACTTGAAAATGAATTAGGAGAATATCAAGGAGGTTTCACACCCTGGAGAAGTGGCCCAGAAAAAATCATGAGCCTAAAACTGATAATGGACTATAATAGAAAAAGGAATAGAAATATGGTGATAACATTTATCGACTTAAAGAAAGCATATGATTGTATTCATAGAGAATCTTTATTAAAAATTCTAAGACACAAGGGATTACACCCCAAATTGACAAATCTCATAAAACTAACTCTTACAGGCACCGAACCAAAAGTTAAATTCAGAGGTGAATTCTCAGACCCATTTGAGGTCACAACTGGTTTACGACAGGGTGATGATGGCTTATCACCATTACTATTTAATTGTGCATTGGAAATGGTAATGCGAGAATGGTCTAAGAAATTCCCTCCAAATATAAAAATAGGGAGAAAAATTCAAACAAACTCTCTTGGTTTTGCAGACGACATGGCATTATTGGCGAAAGATTTAGAGGAAGCCAAAACACAAATATCAGAGCTTCAGACCATTGCAAATAAAATTGGCCTTAAGATATCATTTGAAAAAAAAAACAACAGAAATCATGCAACAAAAACCATCACCATTAAAGGAAATACAAATTAATGATACAAAAATTAAAATTGTAACACGATTCAAATATCTGGGAGAGTTAATAACAAACAACTTAAATGAGAAAGCATCAAGTCAAATAAGAACCAACAAGTTATCTAGGGCACAGAAATTAACATGGGACACTTACAAAAAGAAATGCTTATCAATTAATGCAAAAAACAAACATTACAAAACAGTCATAAATCCGGAAGCCACATATGCAGCAGAAGCATTATTCCATCTAAATGAACATTCTTAAACCGACAGATTACAGAAGATCGAAAGGCGAATTATTGGAAGAACATGTATCAATAAAGGATATAAAAAAGTTGGGCAATGGCGAATAATACCTAACAATATGGTCTATAACAACCTAGAACCCATTACTGATACCATGCGAAAGAAAAGACTAGGATTCTTTGGGCACATCATGAGAATGCCAGATTCACGTCTTCTAAAACAACTAGTAGGCTACAGTACAATCTTGCTTCAAAAAACTCAACAACTGGTTGCCGATGGTTAAAGGACTTAAAAGAAATTGGCCTAACAGCAGAAGATGCTGCAAATAAGAAAAGTTTAACTACAGCACTTAAAAATATGACGTTTAATTTTCCACTCACTAAAAAGAAAATTCCTACAAGAATATTTTCCGCCCAAGGAAGGGCAAGACGATCAATATGCATGAAGAAGTACTGGGAGGACCGCAAGGCTCGTACAGTTCCTACAAGTCGACGAACTAATGGTTGGTTAAAGTGATCCTATGTGATCTCAAAAGGTGAAGAAGAAGAAGAATAACAATGATGCAACAAGGATGCGCCTCTCTTACCTTTTCCTGTCTCTACCTCCCTCAGAAGTTCTGAAATAGCTACAGATTCACTGTTTACTAGGCATGCTGTAACAGACTCATGCGGGTAAGATACATTTACATGTGGAATCAGCATCATTCATATTACTCACAAAATAGGCATATCCAATTATTTATGTTATTTATATTTTTCAAAACGACTGTGAGAACACTATTATTCTGGTTCGTCCAACAGAATTTGAATTGTAGAATGGATCTCAGGAGAGCTTGTGCTCATGAGCGCTTGCTGGCTCATATGGCGAGAACACCAGGTTGAGAAAGCCTGCTCTAACAGATACAGAAGAAAAGGTTGAGAGATGGAAAGCTTACGTAGTGTGTTCGTATAGGTGTAAGGACATTGAGAATCATGTTGTGGAGAGGGAAGAGGAAATTGATGAGGATCAGAAAGGAGATTTAATATTGAGATCAGAATTTGATAGAGGAGACATAGTAGGAAGAAAGCACCAGGCATAAAATGATTTACCAACTGAGTTGTAGCGTTGCATCGGGAGATGAAGGTCTGATCAGGTTATTTCACTTAGTATTTAGGATCTATGAAACATGTGAGGTGCCCTCTGTTTCTAAGAAGAATTTTAGCAACCGTATATACTTCTTTTATTTTTAACATAAAATAATTGGTTTAGAGGAAAACCTCCCTGTCTGCCCACTATATGGCACCCTGCTCTCAATGATTCAAGATTTTTGAAGAAGCCAAAGTGGACCAGACTCCTTTTCTATGCAGTAGCATTTTCCAACAGTATCATAACTTAACAACCGTTGCACTGTTGTACAGTTAGTTTCTTACCATACGTAATGTTTGATTGAAAACAACAAATCTGCCACTATGAAATATATGTGATGTACATTTCATTAGTTTTGTCTACCTGCTTTTCCTATTCCTTAATTCTGCCACACCCCAGTGGTGCTAAAAGGTTATTGCTGTATGTAACATGTATTCAATATTGACTTTTTTCCATAGCACGTACAGGGTTAGAACGAATGATTTAAGCGATTTCATGCACATGTATTATCGAAAGTGGTATATAGCTTACAGCATTGACGCATATACCAATTAAAAGTGAAACTCATCAAGTATCTTGAGTCTGCTTGCTACAAATTCTCGATGTGCCCTCCTCGCATCACACGGAAAATATTGATACGGTAGTTCAATTCCGACTACACACGCTGGAGCATGTCCTGGTCAATTTTAGCTACAGCCGCATGGATCTGTTTCCTCAGTTCAACATGATTAACTGGCATGGGTGGTACATAAACTTCATCTTTGATAAACCCCCATAAGAAGAAATCACACGGGATCAGATCAGGCGACCGGGAAGGCCAATTTATAAGACACCAATCTGCATCTGTCACAAGATGACAATAATCAACGCTATCAGTTTTGCCTAAAATTGACCAGGGCATGCTCCAGTGTGTGTAGTCAGAGTTGGACTACCGTATCGATACTTGCCGTCTGGCGCAAGGAGGACACATTGAGAATTTGTAGCGAGCAGACTCAAAAAACTTGATGACTTTCTCTTTTAATTGGTAGAGGCCTATGTGTCAATGCAGTAAGCTATATACTTTCAATAATGCATGTGCTTGAAATCACTTAAATATTTTGTGCTAACCCTGTATAATTTAATACAGACCAATTATGGATGTGATTACTCCTGGAGAATAGCACATATAACTTGTATTAGATATATATACCCTTTTCTCATGTCATCTTAATGTTCACTCACTGTTCGAGTTATGAGGCACCTGCTTGGTCATGCGAGTAGGATATGACTCAGCAACCTCATAACATCGTTTTACTCTCCGTGGTGACATGAGCTCCTGTTACACTTAGCTGTGCTGTTGAAAAATAATTACGAACCAACCTTAAAAAAAAATAATCTGAGCTTCTAACTGAAAGGGAGTGGGTTCGATCCCCATCCAGGTAGTGGATTTTAGAAACTAAACTACCACTTTCGGAAACGCAAATAGCCCTGGAGTTCACTCAGCCTACACCAGAAATGAGTACCAGGGTAATTCCTGGGAGCAAAGACGGCCGGGCATGGAGCTGACAACTCCATCCCATCTAGTGCCGATGTCCCAAAGAGTGGAGGCCTCTACCTTCCACTGCTCCCAGGGCCTCCATGGCCTGTACGGAGTTGGCTTTGCATTTTGTTCACAAATCACATTATAAGTTCTGAGTAACACAAGCAGCACATACAATGCTACTTGACTTATGTGGAGACTGTACTCCATCATCACTGTTTCACTCTCCTCATCCCGAAAGGCTCCTGCTGCTATGACCAACAAATGCTGGCGCAGCGGCACTCCCATCTTGAAAGGCTAAGACTGTGAGTATTTCCATGTTAATGTTTGAGTCTTCAGTCCTTAGACTGGTTTGATGCAGCTAATCGTTTCATCTCCACTTAGCTACCACATGTGATGCAATACTATGACTTGTATTGTAACCTTGGTCTACCTCTACAATTCTTGTCCTCTACCCTTCCTTCCATAAAAAAAATATTGCCAATCCTGGTTGTCTTCGTACTGTACTGTATGTGCCCTATCAACCTATCTCTTATCTTCATTAGCGCTCTTCCGCTCGTCTTCTTACTCCATCTACTCATTTGAGTTTAATAATTTTCCTGCACTACCGCATTTGAAATGCTTCTGTTCTCCTGCATCAACAGTCCAAGTTTTACTTTCACACAGCGCCACACTCCAGACAAAGGCTTTAAAAAATGTATTTCAAATATCTAAATCTATATTTGATGTCAACACATTGCTTTTCTGCAGAAATTCTTCCCTTAACTGTGTCAGCATACTTTCTATACACTCGTTGCTTCGTCCATCACTGCTTATTTTGCTCCCTACTTCCTTTAGGTTTTCCGTCTGCCTTTATTTGATGTCAATAGGTGTTTCTGATTTCATACGGCTGCATTCCGTTACTTTCGTTTTACATTTTGTGATTTTGTGGCTTTGGTGGCACATGCTGAACTGCTATGAACAAGATGGCGGGTTCAAACCCGGTCTACAGTCGTCGGATTATTTAAGGGCGTTAAAATCTTTTTTTACGAGAAAACATTTTTATTCACTGACAGAAAACATGTACATATACAGATGCATCAAAATACAGCGTGAATCCCACATAAGATAAACTTGTGCGTGGGCTTCATGAATACAGTTTCTTAATTTATTTGCAACATAGTATTTGACTGACAATAGTAAAGAAAAGTTTATTATTAGGGCACTAAAAATAAAATAAGATGATACATTACTTATTGGTGACTGAGTTGGTTTAAATATGTTGCTGAAAATTTATAAGTTCATTTTCTTTATCAAAGTTATTAAGGAGCCATGTAAAAATCCTATTCTTCAGTATAATAAGGATGTTATTTGTCGCATTTACTGACAATATATTGTATATCCTAGTGCTAAGACAACTTCAATTCCTTTGGACAGGTAGTGTGTTTTGATGAGGGTTATTTATTCCAGTTCTGTCTGGAAGTCTAGTGCACATTTTAAGTTCCTGTCCATTTGAGAAGAGTTTCATATTTTTAAGTATAGTTATGATTGATGACTGAACAAATAACTGTCGTATGTTAAGCACCAAGCTTTGTTGATACAGTTCACATGTTGGAAAAGTTGGTGGCTTTTTGTACATAACTTTTAGAATGAGATTCTGAGCCAAATGTGAATCAAGTATTCCATCCCAACCATTTATTCAATATTGTAGTTATGACTGGACTAAGGCAAAATATACAGTTCTCAAGACTTTTGCTGAAAGGATATTTCTGATTCTGTAAAATATGTAAATTAACTTTTGAAGTTTATTGGCCAATTTTGATGTATGCATGTTCCATTTTAAATGACTATGTATAATAATCCCTAAATACGTAGCATTCATTGACTTCTGTAGGGTATAGCAGTTGCATCTTTCACCATTGTTACAAATTGGTGTGTGGATCTTGAGTGCTAAATTGTCTGTGGGTTGTAATGTTTTGTTGTGTGAGAAGCATAGATATTGTGTTTTGGTTTCATTTAAGGTAAGGAAGTGATTTTTTGACTGTAGCATGGGTTTCTTGAGTTCTAATAAAAGTGTCCTCCCAAGTTGTTCCTGTGACTGTGACGGCAGTGTCATCAGCATATGAGGTAATCATCGCATTACAGTTCAGCTCACACAAACCATTAATATATAGCAGAAAGAGAATAGGACCTAAAACTGTTCCTTGGTGTATTCCAATTTTTACTTCAGCACTTCTACTTAGAGTATCTTTGATTCGCACCTTTTGTATTCTGTTAAAAAGGAAGCTTTTTATTAGTTCTTGAGGAGTACCACAAATACCTTCCTTTTCAAGTTTTCTAATGAGTATATTGTGGTCTACGGTATCAAAAGCCTTTCTTAAATCCAGGAATACACAAATTGTTCTTTTAGAACAATGCCTTTCTTCGGAGGGGAAGTAAAACCGGCGGGCCCATGCCATTTGAAAGATCCTATCACTACAATTAGTGGTGTGTAGCAAAATTTGTAAGCTATATTTGGCTGGTTAGGAAACGGTCTATCAAGTTCCAACGTTCGCCGCTAGTGTTAGTGACAGTAGCATCTGGTAGCGAAAGTTGGAACTACTTGAAATTGAACTTGTTGGGAGCTCTCGGGCGTTCAATCAAACATGCCCAGCTTATGGCCATTGGCTGCTATTCTTGTATCATATATCACATTTGTTGATTTTCATCATGAATTCTTTCCTCAAGATGGAGTGCATTCCATTTAAAATCTCATTCAAATCCTCTGGTGAATCGGCTAACATCACAATGTCATCAGCAAATCTCAAAGTTGAAATTTTCTCCTTGAATCTTTACTCCTACTTAAAATTTTTCTCTCAATTCCTTCATTGAAAAGTATGGGTGATAAGTTGCAGCCTTACTTTACATCTTTCTGAATACTGCCTTAAAATGCTAGTCGCAGAATTTAGTAAAAGGTTTAGCCAGCTTTCAACAGTGATAACCGTTAACAATAATTCATTCGCTTGAGTTGACATTACTGACTCTTCAACTTGCATAGCTGCCGTCTGGTTTCTGTATAGATTGTAGATCACCCTCCTATCCCTGTACTTTATTCCAATGCTTTTCAAAGTGTCATACAATTTACTCCAATCAACACTATCAAAAATCTTTTCTAAGTCTACAAGTCATTATCATTCCTTATTATTTCTTTATTAACGTAGCCAATGGCCATGAACTTTTCTTTTCAGGACGGGTCAGGGAAGGGATATTGGAAGGAAATTGGCAGTGGACCTATCGAAAGGAACCGTCCTGGCATTTGCCTGGTGGTGAAAATGGGAAACCACGAAAATTATTTTCAGGAAGGCTGAGGTGGGATTTGAACCTACGCTCTCCCGATGCCAGCGAGGCACAAGGTAGGGCGTTAGCGCCCTCGACCACCGAGGTCCTTATTCATTCAAAACCTTTCGTTTCATGTTTTTATTACATTACAGGTACATGTTTCGAAACAGTCTCAAATGAAAATGTTTGTATGTTTTAAAATTGTATTTACAATTTATTTGGTTTTTAGATAAAACCTAGGGAGCTCTAGTTCCCACAGCAAAGGGGTCCTTTAATATAAGTGGTTAAGTGCAAAAGTGGAAAGTCCAAAATTTTTTTCCCTTTTAGGATGGCAAATGTTAGTACATTCGAACCTGCCCTAACGGACACCCTTATTCAGCGGACACCTGCCTATACGGACATTTTTCCTTGGAACCGATTTTATTTTACATAAGACAAGTGTTAAATTAGCCTCATTTCAGCGGACACCTTGAAGTCCGGACAGCGGACATCGCCATCTGTTCATCCACTTGACTTAAGCGGACACTTCACACGCTGCAGGACATTTTTACATCGGACCATGTCATCCTTTCTTTTAAAACCATTCTGCAGACATACGGAAATCCCTCTTTAATGTCTGTACTACACCTATTTCGAGTCAAAGGAGAAAGAGAGAGAGAGTGAAATGCAGGCTACATGGCAACGCTGTAGTAGCCGTTAAGTTAGTTCTTCTATACATTCCTCTTTCCAAACCCTTTGTTATGGTGTTCTACCTACTGGTGTACATTCCGAGAATTCTAATTGTCCAGGATTGCTGCCAGTGACTGTTTACTCACGAGTTACCTGGGGATTTTCATCCCTGCTTGCATCATTCTATTCTTAACTCAGATTGCCACCGATAAGGTCGAGCTCAGGTAGTCAACTTGAGAAGGAAAAGACTTGCAGTACATGCGCTAATTAGTGAGACAGAAGTACCGTAGCATTTCAGTCGTCGAGTAAACATGAGTAACATGGGACAAACGTGTTTAAACCTCAAAACAAGAAGACATGTGATTGTAGAAAATGACAAGGGACTTTGAGTGAGAAAGCTTGCCGAAAAATTCAAATGCGGGAAAACTCAATTAAACAAATAATCAAAATAAAGATGTGTATGTTTATGTTTAAGGTGGATGTACTTTACCGTTAAAATGGTCGATTATTTTTACAAACTTGTTTCAGGGGACACCTCTCATAACAGACATTTTCACTGGGAACCGACGGTGTCCGCAGAAGGGAGGTTCGACTGTAGTTATTTGATGTAATAGGGAATAAAGTCAGAATTTCAATACCAATCCCCCAGAGTACAGCAGTTTCTTAATGCAATAGTTTGATGCTTTTCAGTCTGTCAACACGATTGTACCCAAATGAGATGGATATTCCATTGTGAACGTCATTTATACCAGCCTAAAACGGGAAGGAGAGAACAGAAGGATATCTGGACAATGCTAGGAACATAATTCTTCTTTATTGGGGCATCCTTTTTTAGTCATTGTAAATCATATATTAATATCTATATATACACACAATTGTTGCAGCACTGTATTAATAGTGACATGTGATTCCATTTATTTACCATGAGCTGTTCAATTTCAAAACTCTAATATCCAACAATATGAACAAGAACCACCTTGATTGGTATATGCCCTATTTCCAACCACTTAAACTCAAACCCTCTACAGAGTTTGATTCTGTGTCTTGACATGGGGAAAGATTTTGGTTACAATGAACCTTATTCTCAAGGAGCATTACGAGTATGGAACTTGATTACGGTACTCAACTCAATTATATAGCAGAACATCTACGTAGTACCCATAGCCCTCCTAAAATAATTTTGATAACTGCATTAATCAGGAAGGTTATGGCAATTTTCCTCATGCATTAACAAATTTGTAGTCAAACTTTCTCGATTTCACTATAGCTTACGGTATGCGTAAGATGCCTTGCTATCATGATGTATTGCTCGAACGTTTTGAGTAATGCATTTCCCTCAACCCCCAACCTCGGCGAAATACTATACCTAACCTACAACATATTTTGTTCAGATTTACCTGTAGGTTACTTGTAACGCTGAGAATATTTCATATTATTGTATACTCAATGATATTTACTGAGTTTACATAGCGAACTCAAGTCGATTTGAGTACACTTACCGTATTGAATACGGTCATGTAAACGGGACTCAGTTCGTATTGATTTTCAAGCTCGATACGGTAAAATTGTGGGATCGGATCGTATCCAAACAGGTATTCAGGAACATGTAAACGTGGATCGTACTGAAAGCGATTCTGCACGCTCTTGATTTACAATTATAAACTAATTTAGGCCTTCTTTCGTCTGTCGCCTGACTCGAATCGCTTGTTTTACTTCCTGCCCATATTCTTCGTTACTGTCTGTGTTCTTTTCGTGGTTGATAAGCGTAGTTTTTTAGCACGCGTTTTTAGCGTTAATGTATTTTTGTCTGTTTTACTTTTAATGTCTGGTGTATCCGTAGGTAAAATGTGGTCAACAGAAAAAGTGAAAATACACCGTCTTTCTTTGCCGATTAATCCGTTCCTTTTTCCATTTGAATAAATTGAACACAGAGTGGCCGAGTGGCGCAGCGGTAACTTTCTCACCTGCTTTTACAAGGGTAGCAGGATCGAATCCTGGCGCAGTCAGGGTGCTTAGGCCTAAATGTGAGGGAGCCGGTTCAGTAGATTTACTGGCACGTTACAGATCTCATTCGGGGCAACATTCTGGCAGCCCGGCGTCTCTAAAAGCTTCAGTAATTAAAACTTCGTAAGAACAAACAACATCAAAATCTTCGGCGCATCCATTTTTCATGTTTACAAACAACCCATCAAAGAAACGTCGGATGTCAATGGTAACAGTGCAGGAGACACGAACCCAGGGGGAAAAAACTTCTGAAATTTACAATAAATATCTTTTCAAATGATTCAAAATTGATCTGGGAATGATTATTTCACTCCTCAGCTGTCTATAACCCACCCGCCATCCCAAATTATAACATGACTTATGACTTGGCTGTGTCTGCCATTATCGGCGTTACAACAGTACAGGATTGCCAACCCCACGCATACGGTACTAATTGTATATGTGGTTTTTCGTCCAGTACCAGATCAATGTTCTTTTTGTCAATCATGCCCTGCTAGCTCCCCACACCTACCCCCACCATTCTAACCTTCGTTTTGTCCAATCCAATGGTTTTTGACAATGGTTACAGCCCAACGCGTCCAGATGAATTGTTTTGACAATTGTTACAGCCTAACACGTCCAGTGAAACTGTGAGTGCCCCACTAGCTTCCGGCGGCCATAGGACGCACCTACACCCGACCATTCTGACCTTCGTTTTGTCCAATCCAATGTTTTTTTTTTACAATGGTTACAGCCCAACGTGTCCTGATGAATGGTTTTGACAATGGTTACAGCCTAACGCGTCCAGTGAAACTGTGAGCGCCCCGCGGCCACATGCTGCACCTACATTCGACAATTCTAACCTTCGTTTTGGCCAATCCAATGGTTACAGCCTAACACGGCCAGTGAAACTGTGAAAGTCAGGGTCCTGTCTCATGCACTAGTAATATGATAATTACGGTACGGGTCTTTTATTTTGCTGTTTAATACGAGTTAGCCAACATAACTGCAGGTTGGCCACCATAAATTATATACCGTATTGAATAGATTTCAATACGAACTGAAACTGCTCATGTAAACGGGCAGCGTACTGAAAACAGGATCGTATTCAAATGGATTTGAGTTCGCCATGTAAACGTAGTAATTGTGATATACCACGTGTTTTAATATTATAGGAGAGAGCCCTAGACCAATAAGAATGATTTTCTACAGAAACCAACGTACGTTTTTGAAGTTTTCTACTGCGGAATTTCTCATGATAATAACGGTATCTAAACCATGCAGTAGGCCGCTAGAGGTACGGTAGCACATTTCCATATACCCAATGATATTACGAACTATGCATTTTAATATGCAATAGCACAAGGTAGCAACTACTTCTGTAAATGAAGGCAACTTCCGCGTGTTACATATTATGTCCAACCGAAAAAAGTTAAAAATGTCGAGTAAAAATCTACCCACGTAATGCCATAACCTCATCAAAACTCCCCAAAATATTCTCACACACAAATCTCCTAGATGAAATGTTCTGGCTATCAATCAATATAAAATCACATGTACACATATAACTACAGCCACAAACTCAAAATCTGCCTTCCTAGGGTTTTAAACGGCATGCCCGCAGCTTCACAGCAAGCGAATGCGAAGCCATTTTGACCAATAATCCAAGGCGCCTTTCTTGCTGGTTGCTAGCAGCATAAAGCGCCATCGAGCGCTGCACCGCTTCGGAACAAAAAGCAAGAAGCAGCTTAAAATCCAAGGAATATAGATATTGTACCCGTTCGTCCTGGGGATGCGATGACCCATCTGCTATTACATCGCATTCCTGGATTCCCAGGACAGAGCGGAGTTAAATGAACATGAAGTCAAATAAGGAATGTGTCGGAAATTCAGATGAAATATCACAAAAGCAGAGGGTAACACGAGATAAAGTATCTCCAGGGTCGTTACGGGTTTAAATTTAATTTAAAAAAATACAAATAGAAATGGGCGCCACCAACTGAATCCCTAGCAAACCACATCTTTCCTGGTTAAGCCTTAATTAAGACAAGGAAAGAAAATAGGAAAATCACATCATCATCAGATCACAACTAAGATAAAATCAAATTTATTCAACTTTGATAGTCAGACAGACATATTAAACACTCATCCTACCTAAGAGCATGGTCGAATGCCAACGTTAAATTGTCATTGTCCAGAAAATCGAACCATCTCTATTCTACTCAAAGTGTATTTAATCCACATAAAATAGGAAAATTTTCTAAAGTTCACTTGGGTTCTCAGGATCACCGTAGCACTATGTCTATGCGTCACTGACATTCGTGATACCTGAGACCTAACTTCTCTTTAAATTAACATCATGAATGTGGATGTAAAAATATAATTAATCTGTCTAAACACATATATTCTAATCACATATTTAAATATCACATAATTTATGGCTTGAATGGCATTATTCAAATGCTGAATCTTAGTAAATGCTCCTTAACATCGAATAATTAATTTACACTATTTACACTGTCATTAATAATTGCTTGTTTGTGAATCACAGAAAATCCACTACTCATTGGTTATAATCATCATCATCATCAAAATTAAATATTTCTCACATTAGTTCTCATCTCAAAATTCAACATATTCATGTCAGAATAATTAACTCATTATCATCAAACCATTTAAATGAATATTATAATCATCAATTCTTTATACTCTCTAATTATTCACACACTCTCATTTCATCATCTCATTCAGATTAAGTCATCTTAAATCATCCATATAAATTGTTTAATTCATCAACTCAAATTGCAATTCTTCAAATCATTCAAATCATATCTCTCAATTAAATGTATTTAAATCCATTTAAATTTATTAATCATCAGCTTCTTTAATTAATTATCACCTTCTAATTCAGTTATTCATCATCTATTTAATCATCTGTTAATTTATTTCAATCAGCTTATTTATTCAATCTTTAATTCATCCATTAATTTAATTCATTGATTTATTCCAAAATTTAATTTATCAATTTATTTAAATTTTATTCTTCTGGTTATTTAGATTTTTATTATTTCATCGAGTCATTCAGATTTTTATTTCATTAGGTCAGATCATTAATATGCTTAAACTTCAGATTATTATTTCATTAATTATTATTATCATAAAATCTTGTATTATCGGCATTATTTATTTGTTTAATTTCCTAACAAATTGTTTAATATGGGTTATAGAACGTTGTCTTACAGTTTTATCACTTCCAAGTTATATCTCGTATTTAATTATCATGCCAAAATATATTATTGCCTTCACAAAATCACGTTGGATCTCACTATACAAAACTTCATCATCTACTCTCACTTTATCAAATACCATATTTGAATACCACAATTATTCCACGTAACTCCATAAATATTCAGCGCACAGCATGAATCTCAAAATTATGCTAGACTGGGTTCGACAACCTCATGTCTGCCTCAAAATACATCAGCAATATTGCAACTTCCACTTGGCAACTTCCACAAAATGCCTATCACAAACTTCACTTAATCACGTTGCATGATCTACAAAAAATATATAACTGGCTTCAAATTATCAACGCACACAATCTCCAATAACTGTAATTAATCTGATCACATCTAGACAACTCCTTAAACAATTAGGAAAAATATTACCTTAGTAATCGAAATCAAATTCAAGATCTGCTTTCAAATAGCATAAATTCTCTTAAAATTCTCATAATTCACTTCACAGAAAAACACCAATGTGTTATAATCTCTCACATCAAATATGTAATACTGATCTGCCTTAACATAAATCTGACCATTAATGATTCATCTTACAAGATTCAATTACTTTAAATCCTTCTCAAAGGTATTAAACTCAATCATAAAAAGTTATCAGAAGCATCAGCTGTATCAGCTGTTAAATGAAAGTACTCTCAAAAGAGTATAGCAACAAAATATTGGATTGGCAAACAAGAATTACAAAATGTAACCCTGCTGACATTTATTTTTAATTTATTTAATAAAATTCGACTGATATGTGACTAGTAGTTTCTTGTTTGATCCTCTAACAATCTCAAGTACACTCGGATGATAAAAATGAGTTCCTCAATGGCAAGTCAGGTGAGTACCACCACGCAATCGTATAATACGAAAGGCCTTGCCCCGTAGACTATCATGATAATGCCCTGAGCGATGGGTCAAGTGTGTACCACCACGCAATCGCCTAAATCGAAAGGCCCCATCTCGTCGTCTAATGAGTGTACCAGATTGGAATCAACAAGTCTCTAGTTGTCACATAAAATCGATATTCATTCACTTGAGTGAATAACATCTTAATATCTCCAAACAATCCAATGGAAAAAAATCCCTACTGATGAATAATACACACTCGCTAGTATGCAATGAACTGACGAAGTAATTTAAATAATCCAATTGCAGATCACGAGTTCGAAATACTCGCCACAAAAAAATAAATATCCATGAAAAACTACCCTTACTGAAAAATGTCTGAAAGACCAAACATCTGCTTAATAAAGCCAACCAATGGTGAGAACTTCGTATAATGGTGCCTGCCATATCATATGGTAACGCCATATTCTAGCAAAAATTGGAGCAAATAATGTCTAAGCCATGTCAAAATAATCGTAGAACTCCTACTAGAAATATATACAAGTATGCCCAGTGTTCATGAAAAAATCATATCAGAAAGTCATAACTCTTACAGTACCTTCTCATATCAGCTGTTAATATATTTCAAAGATCGTCGATTATCCTCGTGTTCGCAATATATTTCTCGAAAGATCGACGGAAATATCGTATCACCCACCAGAATAACGATTGCCTTCATATCCCAAGTGAATCTGCTGTTGGACCTCCTCTTCTTCAGGAACCGAATCCATCGCTCTGTGGTGCCATCACGTCTCCGTCTTCGCTTACTCCGACATGATGAACTGCATGTTATCCATAACGGATACTGTCCAAATTCTTCCGTAAAAGTTCATAAACGTAGCGTACCCCATATTCTTCTTCTATGTTACGCCACTTTCCCATACAATGTTCGGTTTGCTTGTGATAAAAGTCAATCTCCACAGCGGGCGAATCTCACTTGCAGAAAATAATTTTATTTATAAAAGTGTATAAGTTTCTGAAACACCCTGTAGCTGTGTTCGTACTTGAAATTTCATAATAGTTCATGAAAAAGAATTATATTAATGCACGTGCCAATGTTCCTTAAGTGCATATACTCGTAACATTTCGTTTGCCTAAAAGCGTTAATGTTGGCTTGACCCCATGGTCGCTTTAAATATTCCGTTATGAAATGCATAATTTGATAAGCCGTAATGTCATTGGAATATCTAAGTTCATTTGAAGTTCACAATAGCAGTATATAATAACTATCTGCCTGCACAATTCGACTACTGAATACAAGTCCAACCTCATAAAGTTGTTACAAAATGTCGAAATGAAGTTCAGCTTCTTTCACGTTGCCTGCGTATAAAAAGTCGGAAACAGCACGCTCTGCTCTATTGCACTGTTCTAGAATGATCGACGCTTAAAGCTGGCCTCGCCATACCGCTTCGCTGTGCTGTCCTGTGTTACAAAATGCAGCTCGAAATAAAGTTCTCAATCTTGTTATAATGCTGCTTATTCCTTAACATTTGAAAAAGCATTGCTGCCTCGCATAGCTGTAACTACGATGTTGGAAATACTACTGTTCTAACACCGGCTCTTCTCTCGCTTACACGGCCTGTACAGCTTGCCTCGCCAACCAGTCCTCGCACCGCCTACCGTGCTTCGCTTGCCTTGACTCCCTGAACTACTTTCCGTTCTGCCAGCTTATGCTGCTATCAGCTCCGCTTGTTGAACTAATACTGTCGCTTTCACTCCACGCAACAAGTGCTGTACACTGCTCGACTTGCCGTTCTCTCTGCGCAACATGTGTTGTACTCGGCCCTGCTGGCCGAACTGATACTGCTGTCTCTAGACTGCGTTGATGAGCTCCTGCTCGGCGCTGTCACGTGATGTTCCCCTACCTTCTGCGGTCATGCGTCACAAGTATAATCTCGACCACCATCATCTCGGCTATTAAGTTATACAATAACTTAAGGAATTATCTGCCGTTCTTCAAGTTATCACCATATATATTGCTTGACATTTCTTCTCTTCTGAGATGATATAATATTATGTTCCACATAGATCTTGATAATACTTCAATATTCCTCTCATAATTCCATCTGCTTGACTGGTAGTGCCACCTTCATCCTTGGCTTTCTACGTCATTTCCTAACATTCTTCTCGACTCGATCTGAGCGCTATCTTTACTACTTTTCCCATAAATTTCAACTACGGCTCAATGTCAGCTGGCGTAGCCGATAGCCTCAACTAGGTATCGGGTACATCTCTCCCGTACATCTCCTTTTTTATCAGGCTTGAGAAAAAAAATATACTCTCAGGCATTCTATACACAACATATGTACACGATAGCTCTACAATCCTCTTATTCAGCATAATGATATTTTCTAATGCTAGCTGCGTTAAAAGTCCCCACAACTTCATTAGTATCCATTCTAACAATCTTGTAGCTGTTATTTCGGTATGTTTCATCTATTCGGAATGGACCAGCGTACAATGGCGCAAATTTATGGTAGATCTTCAGTTGAAGATTCGATGTGACTGGCTTCCTGATCAGCACCTCGTCATTTTCTTGAAATGGCTCGTGAAATTTCCTTCCTTCGTGTCTCCTGGCTCTCTTCTCCGCCTGTCTTCCGAGTCTTTCTCCTGCCATCTCGACTCTTCTTTCTTGCGTAGGTTCAGGATCTACTGGTGCCTTCACGATTCGGTCCCATGGTCTATCAGGTTTCAACCCATGATGAAGCATGGACGGAATCTGTCCTGTGCTTTCATGTATGGTGGAATTCAAACATTGACTAATGATGGGTATCACTTCCATCCATCTGTGGTGTTGTCTTGACACATATAAGCGACACATTTTACTAATCTCCGGCATAATTCTTTCGGCTCGATTTCCCTCTGGATACCGCACAGAATTAAATACATGCCTTATTCCCAAACGTTCCATAGCAGTAGAAAATTCCATACTGGTGAACTGTGATCCATGGTCACTCAACAAAATTTCAGGTTTCCCCATACTTGGAATTACTGTTTTCTCTAATCTGTTGATCACGTACTTGGATGTAGCTTTCTGGATTGGACATAGAGATACGTATTTAGAGAATACGTCTACTGTCACCAAAACAAACTGGTTTCCTTTCGTCGAACGAGGAATCGGACCAAAAATGTCCGTAGCGAAAAGTTCTCTCGGCTTGCTAGGTAATATTGATCTAGGAACTTCCTTCATTAGCTTAGATGAATATTTGCTTCGCTGACAACTGTCACAGGTCTTTATGACATCGCGGATCGTTTGTCCCATTTGTCTCCAAACGAAAGTTTCTTGAGCAAGAGCCAAAGTCTTGTCTACACCTACATGAGCTGCGGTTCGGTGTATCATCCAAATAACTGGTTTGACAAGCTTGGGTGGGATCACAACTCTAAGTTTAGTATGATCCTGATCGATATATTGGCATATAACACCTCCCATAATGTGATATTTTCTAGCTTCTATCTCAGTTCTTCTAAAATCTGGATCGGCGTTGTCCATCCTGCGTGTTAAAAAACGGTAAATTCTTCGCAAAGGTGCATATCTCTTCTGAGTTTGCGCTAACATCTTCAACTTTCCTAGAGTTCCCTGGTCCTCTTGAACTAGATTTATATGGTTGACAATCACCTCCTCAAAAGGGTTTCTGCTCAACACATCCGCTAACAGATTTAATTTCCCAGGTCTATGCACAACAGTTGGGTTAAATTGTTGTAAGAACAGAGCCCATCTGGTGATGCGGTCACTTGCTAAGTCTGTCTTCATAATAAATTGGAGAGCTTTATGATCTGTGATCACCGTTTTGTCATGCCCAAACAACACCTTCTTCCACGTCTTAAGAGCATGAACCACTGGCAATGCCTCTAACTCGTTTGCATAGTAATTCTTTTCACAATTCCTGAGCTTGCGACTGGTGAAAGACAAATATCTGTGTTTGTTGGTATCGTCCAACTGATATAGGATACCACTGATGCCTATTTTGGATGCATCTGTCTCCACAAAAAATCTTCTAGCAAAATCTGGGTATTCAAGTCTGACATTCTGGATCAACATGTTCTTAGCTGCTAAAAACGCTTGATTGCATCTATCGTCCCATTTCCATCGATTTCCCTTTCTTAGCAAATCCTGCAGAGGTGCCATCGTTTCAGTATATTCAGGACAATGTGTTGAAAAGAACTGACACATTCCTAAAAACTGCCGTACTTCTTTAAGCTTTCTTGGGGTTGGAAATTCCGAAATAGCCATGATCTTCTTTGGATTGGGCCTATATCCATCTCGATCGATTCTATGTCCAAGAAATTCGATTTCTTCATAAAAGAACTGACATTTGTTGAAATTCACCTTGAAGTTCGTCCTCCGGAGATCTTCAAAAAGCATTCTAAGGTGCCTGATATGCTCTTCAGCTGTCTCAGACGCTATAATCAGGTCATCAATATAGCTCACCACATGCTCCTTAACTGCATCTGATAAATTCTCATCTAGTGCTCGGATCATCACCGGACCACTATTCTTTACTCCAAAAGGTAACCGATTAAATACATATGTTTTATGATCAAATAAGAACCCTGTATATTGTTTGCAGTCTTCTGCTAGTTCTATATGATAATAAGAACTAGTCAGATCAATAGTAGAAAAGAAACTCTTTCCTCTGAATCTGCGCAACAATTCACGAATAACAGGTGGCTTGTCGTGTTCAGGAAGAACTCTTTCATTAAGGGCTCTAGCATCTAGGCATATCCTCAGCTTACCATAAGGTTTCTTGACAACAGCCAAAGGATTCAAATAAGCAGTCGGCATCTTCTTGATAATTTCATCTTTCTCCATATCGCTTATCATTGTACTGACTTCTTCCTTCCATTTATCCGGTATGGGATATAAATTCTTGTGGTATGGTTTGTCATCCATCAACTTGATGCTGTAAGTAAAATTCCCTATGAGCCCTGGTTTATCATTGAATATGTCCTCATATTCTGAAATTGCTTGATCGAACTGCTCCTTAATTTCTGGATTTATTTTACTCTTCGTGTTAGTTTTATCCTCTATAGACCTTTCAATGCTGCATATTATCTCATCCAATATATTTTCTCTGAATAATGTCATCTCGGATTCCTGATTTTCTATGACCTCTTCTTGAAAGTACATGCGCCTACTATGCATATCTATGATCAGGCCACTCTCACTTAAGAAATCCACTCCTAGGATCATATCGAAATGTAGTTGACCCACAACTAGGAACATCTGTTCAAAATATCTGGTTCCAATCCCAACATCTAAAAGTACCTGACTTTTACATTTCATACTTTTGTCTGGAATCACCCCTTGAATCTTGCTAACAACAGTTGGCAACATCGTAATCTCTCCTGACAATTTCAATTCATCCAGGCAGCCTATGGATATCAAGCTCACCATAGCTCCCGTGTCCACTAGTGTCTTTATTTCCTTTCCCATGACTTCCACACTGATAACTGGCAATTCATGTCTATTCCCTCGATGTACTACGTCTTCCTCTTCAATTAGATCCTCGTCTTTGACTTGATATCTTTCAACAATGATGATTGATTCCCAATGATTAGTATCCTGATTTGAAGTTAATTTGTCGTTTTTTTTCTTTCACCACTCGTGCTTGCTCGATTGACTTCTCTAATTATCTCCTCGGGTGGTGCACTAGGCTGTCTACTATCTTGCCTTGATCTCCCATATTCTCGATTATCCTGTCTTTCATTTTGATCATTTCTTCTACTATCCTGCCTATTGTTCTGATTAGACTGCTGATTTTGGTTCCAGTCGTATCTACCTCGATATCGATTGTTATATCTGTTCCTATTTTGGTATCTGGAATTCTGATCATAGTTCCTGTATCTACTGTTTCTGGTATCTTGATCATATGGCCTCTCATATGGTCCTTGATATCGATCATTCCCACGAACGTTGTGAATATTTCCTCTATTCCCTTCGTTCCTTCTGTTTACCCAGGAATCTCTTCTATCCGTCTGTGCTGCGTTATCGACAACCACCGCATTCACCTCCTGCGTGTTTCGATTATCGTTCCTTGCAGTTCTGGGTGTAATTTGAGCGCTTGTATAATCTAATCGGCGTAAGATATCGTCATAGTGCTCAAGTGTGTTCGCTCCCGATGCTATGAGTGATCGTTGTACCTCAATTGGCAACTGTCTTGCTATAGCTTGCAAAAGTTCTTCTTCTGGCAATGGAGGAATCAAAAATTGTAATTTAGCCAATTTCGAAGTAAAGTAATTTGCATAATGCGTTGGATGTGACGTAGAGTAACGTTTCGAGTACATTTCTGCTCTTACGTTCAGCTGATCCTCTGCACTCCAAAATCTCCTTAAAAATGCTATGGCAAATTGTTCCATGTTCGCAAAGTTACTCCTGAATGCGCGAAACCAAGTTAATGCTGGCCCGTCTAAGGCGCGTTCGACTACCCTTAGTTCTCTCTCCTTGGCTACTCTATGTTCCGCCATGTAATCGCGAATATCTCTCAGAAATTCGACTGGTGTGACTCCTGTGTTCCCCGAAAACTTCCTTGGTTTGTCATCCAAATTTCTGATTATGGTCACCGGACCTGAGTATCGTTCACTCGTACTAAACGTACTTCTATTCGGATTCGAATTATCTTGAGGGGTTGAACTAGTCCTTTCGAATGTAACATTCTGTTGCGTTTGACTGTCTTCTCCCACGCTAACCTCTTGATTGTTCATACTGCGGTCTATCGGTGTCTGATTTATCGATACTTCCCCCGTTGTAACACCTTGACTTGTGAAACTATTTATTATAGACTCTAGTTTAGTCATCCTATCTTCTGTTCGTTTTTATACGGTCTTGACCTTAGTCTCCAAATTATCTAAGGACATAACATTCTGCGTTCTGTTACTCTCTTCTAAATCGTTCTTCAATTTGTCTATCTTATCTTCGCATGTTGTCTTTACTGACGCAACTTGTTCCTTTAACTGAGTTGAATCTATCTTCATAGCTTCCTTATTCTCAGTAAATCTCGCTTCCAAGTTCGCCATACCTGCGATTAATTTCTTATCCAACCCTGCACGTTTTTCTTTTGCTTCGGCATCGACCTCACTATACCGTTCTTCCACTATTGCACCGACTCTATTTTTGAATAAAGCTAAGTTTTCATTAACCTTCTGCTCTATGTCATCATCAATTTTCCTAATGTCTATCTGCAATTGGTTTTCTAAGGATTTCAAGTTAGAATTAACCTCTCCTAAGACTTCCTCTTTAACGGTCCCAATTACTGACTTTAAACTTTTGATTTCATTACCTAGATTCATTTCTAGACCTTTGATTTTAGATTCGAAAGATACTTCGGTAGACCACTCTTGTATTTTGCCTACATCTGCCACTAAATCATCAATGTCGAATCTTAATTTCGATACATCTGATTTAATATCTTTCTGTATAGACATAACATCTGTTCTCAAATTAAGAATATTTTCTTCTTTATTTTCTAATTCAATAATATTTTTTCTTAACATTTGCACATTTTTCTCTCCTTTCATTTCTACTGCTTTTATATCTAATTGTAAAGCCTTAAATATTTCATCATTCTTTAACGTTAATCTATTCTCCAAACTAGTTAAATTGTTTTTCAACTCTGTGTTAGTTTCTTCACTACGAGCTTGTAATCTAGTTTCTAACAAATTAAAGCTATCCTTTAAATTAGCTTCACTAGCTTTCAAATTGCTTTCAGTACTCGTCTGTAATCTAGTCTCTAATGATTTTAAATTATTTTCATTGCTAGCCTGTAATGATCTTAAATTTTCTTCATTACTAGTCTGTAATAATTTCAATTCATCTTTACTATTTGACTGTAACCTAGTCTCTAATGACTTTAAATTATCTTCATTGCTAGTCTGTAATAACTTTAAGTTTTCCCTACATATAGCTTCCGAATCATTTATCTGCTCTTTAACTTCTGTTTCCATTTTAGAAATAGTTACTGCAATACTAGACATGCCACTCTGTAACTCTCCTAACACCTTAGATAACTCTTCCGGTAACATAATTATATCTTTCAATAAACGTTTTATTCAGAGACGTTAGATAACAACACTTCACAATGTATCAATTACTGATTTCACTTGGGTATAAGAAAAATGACTTATAACTAAACATGATATAACACTAATATGATTAACATGATCACTGGAATGGGCATACAAGTATATTGTCTGACCAAGTTTAATAAATTTTATAACACCATTAAATGAAATTGAGATCAATCTCTTCGTAATCTAAATCTGATGTGATTCCATAGAATAAACAAAATCGAAGCCCCACGGATGGGTAAAGACAATTCTCCCTCTCTCTCTGTACCCGTTCGTCCTGGGGATGCGATGACCCATCTGCTATTACATCGCATTCCTGGATTCCCAGGACAGAGCGGAGTTAAATGAACATGAAGTCAAATAAGGAATGTGTCGGAAATTCAGTTGAAATATCACAAAAGCAGAGGGTAACACGAGATAAAGTATCTCCAGGGTCGTTACGGGTATAAATTTAATAAAAAAAATACAAATAGAAATGGGCGCCACCAACTGAATCCCTAGCAAACCACATCCTTCCTGGTTAAGCCTTAATTAAGACAAGGAAAGAAAATAGGAAAATCACATCATCATCAGATCACAACTAAGATGAAAACAAATTTATTCAACTTTGATAGTCAGACAGACATATTAAACACTCATCCTACCTAAGAGCATGGTCGAATGCCAACGTTAAATTGTCATTGTCCAGAAAATCGAACCATCTCTATTCTACTCAAAGTGTATTTAATCCACATAAAATAGGAAAATTTTCTAAAGTTCACTTGGGTTCTCAGGATCACCGTAGCACTATGTCTATGCGTCACTGACATTCGTGATACCTGAGACCTAACTTCTCTTTAAATTAACATCATGAATGTGGATGTAAAAATATAATTAATCTGTCTAAACACATATATTCTAATCACATATTTAAATATCACATAATTTATGGCTTGAATGGCGTTATTCAAATGCTGAATATCTTAGTAAATGCTCCTAAACATCGAATAATTAATTTACACTATTTACACTGTCATTAATAATTGCTTGTTTGTGAATCACAGAAAATCCACTACTCATTGGTTATAATCATCATCATCATCAAAATTAAATATTTCTCACATTATTTCTCATCTCAAAATTCAACATATTCATGTCAGAATAATTAACTCATTATCATCAATCATTTAAATGAATATTATAATCATCAATTCTTTATACTCTCTAATTATTCACACACTCTCATTTCATCATCTCATTCAGATTAAGTCATCTTAAATCATCCATATAAATTGTTTAATTCATCAACTCAAATTGCAATTCTTCAAATCATTCAAATCATATCTCTCAATTAAATTTATTTAAATCCATTTAAATTTATTAATCATCAGCTTCTTTAATTAATTATCACCTTCTAATTCAGTTATTCATCATCTATTTAATCATCTGTTAATTTATTTAAATCAGCTTATTTATTAAAATCTTTAATTCATCCATTTATTTAATTCATTGATTTATTCCAAAATTTAATTTATCAATTTATTTAAATTTTATTCTTCTGGTTATTTAGATTTTTATTATTTCATCGAGTCATTCAGATTTTTATTTCATTAGGTCAGATCATTAATATGCTTAAACTTCAGATTATTATTTCATTAATTATTATTATCAGAAAATCTTGTATTATCGACATTATTTATTTGTTTAACTTCCTAACAAATTGTTTAATATGGGTTATAGAACGTTGTCTTACAGTTTTATCACTTCCAAGTTATATCTCGTATTTAATTATCATGCCAAAAAATATTATTGCCTTCACAAAATCACGTTGGATCTCACTATCCAAAACTTCATCATCTACTCTCACTTTATCAAATACCATATTTGAATAGCACAATTATTCCACGTAACTCCATAAATATTCAGCGCACAGCATGAATCTCAAAATTATGCTAGACTGGGTTCGACAACCTCATGTCTGCCTCAAAATACATCAGCAATATTGCAACTTCCACTTGGCAACTTTCACAAAATGCCTATCACAAACTTCACTTAATCACGTTGCATGATCTACAAAAAATATATAACTGGCTTCAAATTATCAACGCACACAATCTCCAATAACTGTAATTAATCTGATCACATCTAGACAACTCCTTAAACAATTAGGAAAAATATTACCTTAGTAATCGAAATCAAATTCAAGATCTGCTTTCAAATAGCATAAATTCTCTTAAAATTCTCATAATTCACTTCACAGAAAAACACCAATGTGTTATAATCTCTCACATCAAATATGTAATACTGATCTGCCTTAACATAAATCTGACCATTAATGATTCATCTTACAAGATTCAATTACTTTAAATCCTTCTCAAAGGTATTAAACTCAATCATAAAAAGTTATCAGAAGCATCAGCTGTATCAGCTGTTAAATGAAAGTACTCTCAAAAGAGTATAGCAACAAAATATTGGATTGGCAAACAAGAATTACAAAATGTAACCCTGCTGACATTTATTTTTAATTTATTTAATAAAATTCGACTGATATGTGACTAGTAGTTTCTTGTTTGATCCTCTAACAATCTCAAGTACACTCGGATGATAAAAATGAGTTCCTCAATGGCAAGTCAGGTGAGTACCACCACGCAATCGTATAATACGAAAGGCCTTGCCCCGTAGACTATCATGATAATGCCCTGAGCGATGGGTCAAGTGTGTACCACCACGCAATCGCCTAAATCGAAAGGCCCCATCTCGTCGTCTAATGAGTGTACCAGATTGGAATCAACAAGTCTCTAGTTGTCACATAAAATCGATATTCATTCACTTGAGTGAATAAAATCTTAATATCTCCAAACAATCCAATGGAAAAAAAATCCCTACTGATGAATAATACACACTCGCTAGTATGCAATGAACTGACGAAGTAATTTAAATAATCCAATTGCAGATCACGAGTTCGAAATACTCGCCACAAAAAAATAAATATCCATGAAAAACTACCCTTACTGAAAAATGTCTGAAAGACCAAACATCTGCTTAATAAAGCCAACCAATGGTGAGAACTTCGTATAATGGTGCCTGCCATATCATATGGTAACGCCATATTCTAGCAAAAATTGGAGCAAATAATGTCTAAGCCATGTCAAAATAATCGTAGAACTCCTACTAGAAATATATACAAGTATGCCCAGTGTTCATGAAAAAATCATATCAGAAAGTCATAACTCTTACAGTACCTTCTCATATCAGCTGTTAATATATTTCAAAGATCGTCGATTATTCTCGTGTTCGCAATATATTTCTCGAAAGATCGACGGAAATATCGTATCACCCACCAGAATAACGATTGCCTTCATATCCCAAGTGAATCTGCTGTTGGACCTCCTCTTCTTCAGGAACCGAATCCATCGCTCTGTGGTGCCATCACGTCTCCGTCTTCGCTTACTCCGACATGATGAACTGCATGTTATCCATAACGGATACTGTCCAAATTCTTCCGTAAAAGTTCATAAACGTAGCGTACCCCATATTCTTCTTCTATGTTACGCCACTGTCCCATACAATGTTCGGTTTGCTTGTGATAAAAGTCAATCTCCACAGCGGGCGAATCTCACTTGCAGAAAATAATTTTATTTATAAAAGTGTATAAGTTTCTGAAACACCCTGTAGCTGTGTTCGTACTTGAAATTTCATAATAGTTCATGAAAAAGAATTATATTAATGCACGTGCCAATGTTCCTTAAGTGCATATACTCGTAACATTTCGTTTGCCTAAAAGCGTTAATGTTGGTTTGACCCCATGGTCGCTTTAAATATTCCGTTATGAAATGCATAATTTGATAAGCCGTAATGTCATTGGAATATCTAAGTTCATTTGAAGTTCACAATAGCAGTATATAATAACTATCTGCCTGCACAATTCAACTACTGAATACAAGTCCAACCTCATAAAGTTGTTACAAAATGTCGAAATGAAGTTCAGCTTCTTTCACGTTGCCTCCGTATAAAAAGTCGGAACCAGCACGCTCTGCTCTATTGCACTGTTCTAGAATGATCGACGCTTAATGCTGGCCTCGCCATACCGCTTCGCTGTGCTGTCCTGTGTTACAAAATGCAGCTCGAAATAAAGTTCTCAATCTTGTTATAATGCTGCTTATTCCTTAACATTTGAAAAAGCATTGCTGCCTCGCATAGCTGTTACTACGATGTTGGAAATACTACTGTTCTAACACTGGCTCTTCTCTCGCTTACACGGCCTGTACAGCTTGCCTCGCCAACCAGTCCTCGCACCGCCTACCGTGCTTCGCTTGCCTTGACTCCCTGACCTACTTTCCGTTCTCCCAGCTTATGCTGCTATCAGCTCCGCTTGTTGAACTAATACTGTCGCTTTCACTCCACGCAACAAGTGCTGTACACTGCTCGACTTGCCGTTCTCTCTGCGCAACATGTGTTGTACTCGGCCCTGCTGGCTGAACTGATACTGCTGTCTCTAGACTGCGTTGATGAGCTCCTGCTCGGCGCTGTCACGTGATGTTCCCCTACCTTCTGCGGTCATGCGTCACAAGTATAATCTCGACCACCATCATCTCGGCTATTAAGTTATACAATAACTTAAGGAATTATCTGCCGTTCTTCAAGTTATCACCATATATATTGCTTGACATTTCTTCTCTTCTGAGATGATATAATATTATGTTCCACATAGATCTTGATAATACTTCAATATTCCTCTCAAAATTCCATCTGCTTGACTGGTAGTGCCACCTTCATCCTTGGCTTTCTACGTCATTTCCTAACATTCTTCTCCACTCGATCTGAGCGCTATCTTTACTACTATTCCCATAAATTTCAACTACGGCTCAATGTCAGCTGGCGTAGCCGATAGCCTCAACTAGGTATCGGGTACAATATGTTCCACCAACAACCAATAAGAACCCAGCAGCCCCTAGCCAATCAAACAGTGGATCAGCTCTGTACTTAGCCGCTCGTCATGAAATCTTGTTAGTTACTCAACTGCTCACACAGCGCTGTTGACCAAGCATTGCACGACTAAGACTTATCTCTACTTGGTGTAAAACGAAGTCCCCGATTCTTGGATATCACGGGTAATCTCGAGAACCACTGGATGGATTTTGATGCGGCTTTCACCAATCCATACAGGTAATATCGAGGGAGATTTCTGTAGAAAATAATTTATTTATGATCAAAGGGAGCCAAGCAGTAACGATTTTAGATTTTCAGTGAATAGGTCGAAGAAAGAACTTGACGTCCGTGCGCTTTTTAAGCTTACGCTGGACAAACCGTTAAAAATATCAATATACTATGAGTGTAAGAATTGTTCAGCATGAGAAATTGTACAAAAAAGTCCGTGTGAGCATATCTCTATCTTCGATACATCGCCCACTATAAGTGTTTTTAGTTTGGACGGGAGGGGGATTTCGCTTGCACCTCGCCATTCTTAAATTACGTCTGACAGGAATTCCTTGCACATTCATAACTGTTCCTGGGCGAAGCCGGGGCGGGTTGCTAGTGACACTATATATTATCATTATAATTCCCGCAATATCAAAATGCAAATTATATCACATAATAAAATAGCGTGCTAATAAATCTAAGAGAAATTAGACATACCTTGCACCTCGTTACAGTTGAATTCGATCAGAATCACTCGGTTTACATTAAAGTTTATGCATTTTCCTGCTGAACGGTTTGGAAGTTCGGCAACTGGAAACTAGGACTGTTATTAACTTAAAATATTCATTTTTGTATTTTTGTACTATTTGTGTTCATGATTTCATTCATTACATTGTCAGAATTAATGTTTTAATTAGTAGGGTATACTATTCAGTGTACCTATTATAAAGAAAAAACCGCTAGTTTTCTCACCTCCCCATATTATGAAACCCGGTTGCCTAATACGGGGAAAGTGCACTTTTAAA
Source organism: Meconema thalassinum (assembly GCA_946902985.2). NCBI lineage: Eukaryota > Metazoa > Arthropoda > Insecta > Orthoptera > Tettigoniidae > Meconema > Meconema thalassinum. The sequence continues at coordinate 417,160,956 of OX336389.2, forward strand.
GTTAACAATAATATCAGAGGGTATTACAACATCAAACGTGCCCATATTTGTAATATACATAGTATATCGCCTGAGGTTTACATTGGTGAGAAAACCAAAATTATTCCGTTCCTTCTTATGTCTAATGTGAGCCCTATAAAAAAACTCCCCATATTTGGCGACTTTCCTCTACCCATTTTTAGAAGATACCTTATGCACTGGACAGTTGAATCCGTGATTAATTGTATTGGTAGTTTCGTAAGTCTCAGAACTCAGGAAGTCCTTTCTAGCAGCATTACTAGCAGCTTTCAAAGTTTCAAGGTAAGAAAGAAAATATTCCTCTAGTCAGTTTAGGCGACTGTCATTTAATTAGAAAAAAATGCCCTTTATCTGGATTTCTAGACTGAATATGATGATATGTGATGCTTGCGTCTTGCATTGCGAACCATTTATTAACGTTTTTCAAAACAAAACAAAAATGGTTGCTTCTGCGTCCATGGGCGCGTTCAGCGGGCTTGCTAGCGTATGTGACGTAGGTAGCAAAGGCTCAGCAGAGCCAGCAAACTTTTTCTCTGTTGGCTTGCTAGCTTGTTTCTGTTGACTTGCGTCGCATGGCGGGGAATCAAATCGATCAAGTTCTGCACGTTCGGCGCATGAACCTATTAGGTTACTTAAATTCTATTTCAGTGTTGTTGAAGTTGTATAATAGAGCCAAGATGAAAATTGTGTTGGAACTCACATCTTTTCTCTTGGGATGTGTGAGTACCCGTGAATTTCATACTGTCTCATTTATATTTAAAATTATAAAACTTTTTCTTCTTCTAATTGTGGTTTTTAATGTCTGTTGCATTAAATGTCTATAAAATGGTGGTAGGATGGAACTAAAGTCTAAAAAGAGAAAAAATAGCAATGCATTTTGAATAAATTAATATGAATTAAGTTAATAAATGGTTTAAAAAATATGTTCACTTCAATTCCTTTTCTGGTCTCCCTATCTTATACCCTTATTACAAAATGTGGATAAACGAATGGGTAGATTCCCAGGTAAGAGCACAATTCAATACAAATAGCTGGCATTGAATATTACTGTAGTAAATATTTTCTGTCTGTCAGCCAACATAGGGAAACCATTCCAAATATTCAACCTTATTTTGAATCCATATCATTAAGGACATGTATATTTCTCTTGCATTCCAATATTACAGTATTCTATGGTGAGTATCGACTTACCCTCATGTTTTATAATATTAAAAGAATCTATTTTCAGACAGTCAACACAGCAATGTGGTCAATTAAATCCTTTCCAGTTAGTGTGACAAATTATTCGGGCAAATACTGTGTTTAGCGACTGAAAATTGATTCTTTCTTAGATAACAAAGGCGACACTCAGGATTTTTTTTTCTAAAACCTGGCCAAGTCTTAGTTGACTGAATAGAGAACGTCTCCCCTAGCTGTGAATTCCTAATAAATTTTCATTAAAAGAATTCTTTTCAGTCAGTCAACATGATTCTGTCCAATTAGTTTGGGAGAGGAGCAACAATTAATATTTTATCACCCAAACCTTAAAGAAATAGTTATTGTTGTTTTAAGAGGCGGAACTATGAGGTCATCTGCCCCCTTAAAGAAATATTACAAGAATTAAGTTATTTATTACTCGACACATTTTTGTAGGAAAAGTTTTTGTATATACATTTTTAATCGCATCTGATATGCTACCTTATTGAAATATATGGGGGAATTAAATAACTGAACGGCTTGGGGCAACAAAGTGATATCCCTCATTTTATTAATTTTAAGCTAAAGCAAAAATAGCTTGCCAATAGCCTAGCACTACAATTATTTACATACAGTGCTGTGTTTTACCACTATGGGCAGCAGTAATATGAAAAAACTTCTTTAATTGGATTTTATGGAATTAATACATGTTAATTTTGTGGGTTATGTTGCCCCAAACAATTGGCTTGTTTGATAGTAGGGTATTTTATGATAATTGTTTTAAAGGGTGGAACAGCGAGGTCATCTACCCCGCGTAACACTTAGGAGAATTAAATAACTGAAGGGCTAATTCAATATTTCTTTACAAATTTCGACGGATGTTTAAATAAGAAATCAGCCTAATTAAAGGAGTGGACTAGCCTACAATAAAATTGAATTTCAAAAGAAGAGTTATTCTTATCGTCAAGATGTCTACCCCCTTATTATTCCCGTTTTCAACAGGGTCGCGAATGAGATACGATGAAAGTCTATGTGGCGGTTGGTTTATACCGCCGGATGGACTTCCTGACGCCAACCTCATGAGAACTGAAATTAATGAAACTTGACTAGGAGATGGAAGATAGAGGTCATGGCCTATTAGAAGGTAACTTACTCTCCCGGTATTTGCCTGGACCTGAATATTGGAAACCACTGGAAACCATTTACATGACGGCCGACGGTGGGATTTGAACTCACTACAGCTCTGTCGCATAAAAGTTATTATTTTCTATGTATTTATCATAGACCATAGACCAATAAGTATGGTAGTTTCAAAGGAACTCTGTGCATTGCTCAAAGTTCCCGCGTCAGCTTGTAGCAAAGCGTTCAGGCGGGCTCACGCTTGCTAGTCTAGCAACAAGTCAGCAGGTACCTAGCAGGTTAGCAGATTGCTGAGCCCGCTGAACGCGCCCCATGAATGTGTACGCTTCCGGGTGCATGCCTATATTTTCTTTCAGTGTACTAATGGCACCAATAACTTCCGACGAGAACACTTCCTTGGCACGCCGAACATTCATTTTTTCAAATTTAGTGGGTTCGATGTGTTTTTTAGTGAGGTGTCTGACCGGTTTGACGATCTCATCCTTTTGCATTGTGTTAGTTTTGTGATTATCAGAGACTATTATTATAATTATGAAACCGCATTGTTCAACCTCGAGAATAACGTCCAGCAGGAGTTTATGTAAGTCCCGTCCTGACAGCTGCTTCGTGAAAAAGAAGGCATACGGTATCTGATAATTTGTCGAAAGATCTCTTAGCACAAAACACAACACACGATTGGCTGCTACTTGTTCCCGGCTGTAATTTTCATCCTCTCTTTCCTTTTAATGAGACGGTGCTGGAATTGTGTCCTTGTACCCGAAGAAGGTGCAATGCATGTCTAATTTCTCTTAGATTTATTAGCACGCTATTTTATTTTGTGATATAATTTTAATTTTGATAATGCGGAAATTATAATGATAATAATTATATAGTGTCACTAGCAACCCGCCCCGGCTTCGCCCAGGAACAGTTATGAATGTGCAAGGAATTCCTGTCAGACGTAATTTAAGAATGGCGAAGTGCATGATACACAAATCCCCCTTCCGTCCAAACTAAAAACACTTATAGTGGGCGATGTATCGAAGATAGAGATATGCTCTCGCGGACTTTTTTGTAGAATTTCTCACGCTGAACAATTCTTACACTCATAGTATATTGATATTTTTAACGGTTTGCCCAGAGTAAGCTTAAAAAGCGCACGGACGCCAGGCTCTTTTTTCGACATTTTCACTGAAATCGTTACTGCTTGGCTCCCTTTGGTCATAAATAAATTATTTTCAACAGAAATCTTCCTCGAGATTACCTTTACAGAATGGTGAAATCCGCATCAAAATCCATCCAGTGGTTCTTGAGATTACACATTTAATATACGTACTGTACAGCTGTTTATTAATCGCGCCTACAATGCGATGGAAGTGCGCTCTATCGGCGCCGAGTAGAAATTTTCCAATTACACCTTATGCATGGGCTCTAACACGGTCTACTCTAGATAGGTCGGAAGGCTGAGACTTGGCAACATGTTCATCAGTCATAGATGTCAGGCGGGAACACGAAGGGAACGTTCAGTCTGGCAGTTGTTCTTGTTTATCAAACAGCGTTATTTCCTTCTATATTTTGTTTGTTACGCTTTGTACGTTTATACGCTTTATAGTAGCGTTTATTCTACCCTTCCAGGTGAGTTCTTTAAAACTGTAATCCCTATTCGAGAACACACTGACGAATGGGCTTTGTATCTGGCAAATACGGTACATGGAATTATCACATGTCGTACTTCATGTTTTGAACTTTGATTTTCCAGTTATGTTTCGGCACCGTAACAATGCCAGATAAATGCTGTGTGCCCAACTGTAACGCAAATTATCCAAGTAAGGGAGGCTACACGCCAGTGTTTAGGTTCCCAAGTGACGAAAATCTGCGCCAGGCCTGGATTAGGAAAATTCCTCGAAAGGACTGGAAACCTTCGAAATGATCTGTAGTTTGCATAAACCATTTTCACGAAGGTGATATTATTAAGGCAGAGAAATATAAAGACTCATCTGGAGAATGGAAGGAGCGCCCAATGGATAGATTGAAATTGGCATCAGGAGCCCTGCCTACAATTTTTCCAGATTTACCATCATACTTGTCTATTCCTGAAACCAAGAAGCGAAGGGATCCTGAGGACAGAAGAGTCAAGCAGGGTGAAACTCTTCAATTGAGAGCACAAGAATTTTTGGTGAAGGACACTATTAGAGATTTTCCTTCATTTGCTGCTAGCATCCACAATAAACCACAGCTGCTCAAGGATTGGTGTATTTATACCGGTTGTGATAGTGTAGTAATTTATCAGTGCAACTTTCAAAAGATTCCACAAATAACAGTGAGTGTTAAGATACACAATGACATGACTTGTGAAGTATGTGTGAAGCAGAACATTTTATCCAGAAATGAACTGCATGAAACACTAACAGGGAACCTGAAACTCACCCGCTGGTCTCAGTTAGAGTGCATCTTGAAAAAGTATGGGTTTTATAATGAACACTATGTTACCCATCAAAGTGCTGAGTCTGTATTGTCGGACATTCAAGACAAGTTGAATGTTCTTCTTTCATTGTTCACAGAAAATAGTGATCCACAACTTAACATTGAGAGACAAATTAAATTCACCATTGAACATTTGAACTTAATTTTCAGCAAGACTAGGCGATACTCAACAGAGTATATTTTGTGGGCATTCATGATGTATATGCACTCTCCAAATTGTTATGCTGCTATTCGAGCAACATCTTTGGATAATTTTACCTCACATGAAATATCTGCAACACTTGACCTCCATATTTTCAGTGTCACCACAAACTGTGTGCAATAATGAACATTTTTTGAAGAATGTTATGAGAAAGTTGACAGAAAGAGAGCGCCTGGTTAGTCTACATATTGATGAAATGTACATCAAGCCACATATTGATTATAAATCTGGTAATCTGTATGGCTGTGCTGAAAACCAACAAAACATTGAAGCTAAAACTGTCCAAGCATTTCTAGTTTCGTCATTGTTTGGTAGCTTCAGGGAAGTAGTTGCTCTTTACCCTGTGTAGAATTTGACTGGAGCTGATTTGTATACCTTGATCAAAGTAGTTATCGATTTGCTCAAAAAATGTGGCTGCCACATTATTACTATTGTTTCAGATAATCACAGGGTAAACAGAAGCATGTTTGAGCTGCTCCAGGGCAGCAGCCTGGATTATGCCACTGATAATGTTGATCCCCCTTATAAAACATTTTTAACATATGACTTTGTTCATATCTTAAAGAACATAAGAAACTGTTGGATCAATAAGAAGGATTCTTCCCAGTCATTGCATTTTCCAGATTTTGAGGAACCCAACACCCTTTTGATAGCAAAGTTTTCAGACTTAAAACAAATATACTTCCATGGTAAATTTGCCAGCCCACTGTTGAGACCAGCACATAAACTGAATCACAAAACGTTGTATCCGAGTAACTTAGAAAGACAGAAGGTTTCACTAGCATGTAATATTTTCCACGAGTCAACTTACAGTGCTTTAAGATCTGAATTTCAAAGTGGATCTGGAATTGTTTCGAGTGAAGGTACTTGTCAGTTTATTCTCATAATCCTTAAGTGGTGGACCATTGTAAATGTTAAATCGAAACTAATAGGTACTCTAAAAAGAAATGAATGGGCAAATCCCTTTTACACTGTTGAAGATGAACGCCTAGTATTCTTAAGGCAGTTTTTAATATGGCTGCAACACTGGGAATGCGTTAAGGAAGGTGGGTTAACCCGTGATACCCATAAGGCTTTGTTTCAGAGCACTTCAGTTTTAATTGAATTTATTGAGTACAGTTTGCAAACCCTTAAGGTAGAGTTTGTGCTGCCTGGCAAGTTACAAACGGACAATCTTGAGGAACGCTTCAGTTGCTACAGACAGTTATCGGGTGGAAACTACAATGTTTCATTTCTTCAAGTTTTAGAGACAGAAAAAAAATGCGATTGAAATCTCTCTTAGGCATAAAATCTGCCAAGTATGGTGTTCTGAAATGGTCCTTTGACACTTACAATGACTTACAAAATGTAAATACAGAAGGGACAGGTTCTGCAAATGTAGCCCCATTTTTATGCATTGTTCAGGAAACAAATATTTTTGACTTTCAAGTTGACGCTTCCTGTCTCCTGTATATATCAGGTTATGCTGCATTCCAGGTCTCCTCAAAGCTAGAATGTTCACTTTGTGTTGATTGTTTAGTAGGAAAAGAAGCCTCTACCAATGATCCTTACTTTGACACCCTTAACAGAGGTCGTCTCACTGTTCCATCAGATCTAGTGTACCACATTGCTGACACTGCTAGCTGTGTCCTAAGTGCATTGATCTCCAATGATGATAATGAAGACAGGTTCTTAAAGTGTCCAAATCAAAAGAGGGTGCTAGTAGTTGTGTCTAAAACAATTTTGTTTGATGATACTGGTTTTCCAAATGATGTGTGCCTTTGTGGAGTGGAAATTAGTCTACTAAGTGAAAAAATACTTTCAGTCATTGCCAATGTATTGCTAAATAATTATTCACAGGCAAGGAATGATGCTATTGATGCCAGCAAACTTGGTTATGGGAAGAGGAAGTTGCAGACACTTTAGGAAGGAAACAGAAGTAATCTGAAACATTTATGAAATACCAGCAGCAACAGAGTATTTCTATAAGGGTAGTAAATTATCTACATACATGTGTGGCGGAATTGAGGGCTTATAGGCCTACAGTGTAAATATGTTATGGTAGATAGCCTACATTTTGGATCACATAACCCTCAATTGCATCTACTTACTCCATATTATTATTATTATTATAACACCGCCAATTTATTTTATTACCGTACTTCAGAGTAGTAAAATACGAAAAGAAGCCTAAAAGAATTTCCTTTATTTTGCTAAACACATTTCTGTTGGTAAATTATTTCAGTGTCATTCACGCCTAATATCAGCTGCCTGGCTCTTATAACAACTTTTAACGATCATATGCACGTTATTCACTTATTTCCGATTGTAACACTGGTCATCTCTATATGTAAATAAAAATAAACTGTTGTTTTCCTAAACATATTGTCCAATACTGTATTAATTCGGTAGTTTTTGCCGCTAGCAAACAGCTGTTCATGCGCTCGCGACGACATATGACTGACAACAACAGTAGCTACAGTGTTGTCAGGTCGAACCTTCCGACCTTTCTAGAGTAGACCGTGGCTCTAACTGGGATTGTCAAGGCCGGTATAGAGCGCAGCTCGCATTCAGTCGGCCGTGACCGAGGTACGGACTTACGGGTTTCTTCACGCCGTTGGCGTTGTTGCTTACTTGCATATCCATGAAAAAAGAAAAAAAAAGTGATTTTTGGACTTAAGTGCTTTCCCATGTCAAGGCCTCAATTAGTAAAGGTACATAAGGGGTTTTCTTTCGAAAAGGTTTTTCAACCACTGTAACTGTACCTAACTGAAGCACTTTTTTTTAGATCATGAGGGCACTTACAACACTTTTTATGTGCTTTTCCATTTTGTTTCAATGTGACTGTTAATAGTCCGTATTACAATATTTTCAAGATACTCCTTTCCCGATCAAATTAAAAAAGATCCTAAGCATTTTGTAATGATTTAATCTAACACTTTTTTTTAATCGTGTTTACCCTCCAGGGTGGTGGCTCCCAGGGACTCAGCGAGGGAACTCACCCCTACCGCCTATCCAGGCAGTGTCCTAGAGCTGGGAACATCTAATCGGAATGGATACAACTGGTGAGGTGGGATTAGCACCTCGCCCAGGCGGCCTCACCTGCAAAGCGAACAGGGGCCCCATGAGGGAAGGGAGGGGAAGATTGGGATGGATAGGCAAGGAAGAGGGAAGGAGGCGGCGGCCGTGGCCTTGAAGACGGTACCATCCCGGCATTTGCCCGAAGACGAAGTGGGAAACCACGTAAACCACTTCGAGGATGGCTGAGAGGGAATCGAACCCCCTCTACTCATTTGGGCCAACCGAGGCTGAGTAGACCCAGTTCCAGTCCTCATACCACTTTTCAAATTTCGTGGCAGAGCCGGGAATCGAACCCAGGACCTCCGGGACGGCAGCTAACTATGCTGACCGCTACGCTACGGAGGCGACTTAATCTAACACTTAAAATATAAATACCCTAAGAAAGAAGTGAGGTTATCTCAGACTCAACCACTCAACAGACAGCTCTACTTCACCACTAACTGGGCTGGGCTGCTGGTGGTAGAATGCTTCACCAATAGGCCACAACCACCCACTTGACGTTACAGACAGTTAGGAACAGGGCTCCGAGTGAAAGCCGAAGTTAAACGATTGACTTCGCGTCACCACATGGTAGCTTTACGATTGGATACGAAGGGAGAAGCTTATTATCCTCTCTGTATCAAAAATAAATCATGTGATTGTGCCAGAGCTTATCTATATTTTTTCGACACTTTACTAAATGTAAAATACTGTAGTGTAATATTCAACATATCATATTCTTAGAATACGGCACATTACATTGAAGTACCTCCTCTTTCTGCATATTGCACGTCTCCCTGTTGGTCTAGGGTTATGATTCCTGCTTCGGGTGTGAGAGGTCATGGGTTCAAACCTCGGAAATGGCCGGCATTTTTACCTTTGTTTTATCTCTTGAAAACATTCAAAAAGTGTATAAAAGTACCTTAGGAACGTTTTTTTTCGGGTGAGACTTTTACTTATTGTGTGCCAGTAATATAAACACATAGTTTGAGGTCAAACGCTACTTTTTTTAGTCGCTTTACCCTCCAGGTTGGTTTCTCCCTCGGACTCTGCGGCGGATCCCACCATTACCGTCGCCCGGGTAGTGTCCTGGAGCTTGAAACACCTGGACGGGGGTTAAACTGGGGAGGTGGGACCAGCACCTCGCCCAGGCGACCTCACCTGCAAAGCGAACAGAGGCCTCATGAGGGATGGAAAGTGAGGGGAAGATTGGGGGGGGGGGGGGGGGGATAGGCAAGGAATAGGCAAGGAGGGTGGCCCCACCTCCCCAGTGGTATCCCACAACCAGGTGTTTCAAGCTCCAGGACACTGCCCTGGCGGCGGTTATGGTGGGATCCCTCGCTGAGTCCAAGGGAGGGTAGCGGCTTTGGTGACGTAGTTGGTACATGCTGTTCTTCTATGCCCAAGATCGCGGGTTCAAACCCGCCGAAGCCGTCGGATTTTCACAGTATGCCTTTCTTCGGAGGGGAAGTAAAGCCGGCGGTCCCATGTCATAGATTTATGGCATGTTAAAGAACCTTCCAGTAATTAAACCTGTGTGAAGCTAAATTATAGGTTAAAATTTGGATAACGCCCTTAGGTTCCAACGTTCGTTGCCGGGAGCCGACTTCGGTGGCGTCTAGTAACCAAGTTCTGAACTAGTAGTTGTTGATGGTGGCGTTTGGCGGCAAAAGTAGGAACTACTTGAAAAAAATCAATGTCTATATATTTATATTACCGGTATAAGTACAAGTCTCGCACGAACGTTCCCAAGGTTCTTTTACACACTTTTTGAATCTTTTCAAGAGATAAAACAAAAGTAAAAAGGGTGGGCCCTTCCGGGGTTTGAACCCGGAACCTCTCGCACCCGAAGCAGGAATTATACCCCTAGACCAACAGGGAGACGTGAAATGTTCAGTAAATGGAGGTACTTTAATATAATGAACCGTATTCTGAGAATATGATATGTTGAATATTACACTACAGTATTTTACATTTAGTAAAGTGTCGTAAATATAGATAAGCTCTGGCACAATCACATGATTTATTTTGAAACAGAGAGGATAATAAGCTTCTCACTTCGTATCCAATCGTCAAGCTACCATGTGGTGACGCGAAGTCAATCGTTTAACTTCGGCTTTCACTCGGAGCCCTGTTCCTAACTGTCTGTAACGTCAAGTCAACCACCCTACCCCCACTCCAAGATCATAGCACAATGGCAGCCCAGGGCCTAGCCCATCCACCCCCCTCCCAAAGCCACTGTTCACACCATAATTAAACTCCTACCTAATATTCCTAAATATAAATGAGTAGGCCTGCAGGCCTAACTCAGTAATACAATGTTTTATTCAAACCAGATATACCTAATTCCCATTTAGATGTTATTGACAACATTGACACAGGATAATTAAATTATTATTAGCAATATTCGGGCATTACTACTTTATCCATGAAATGTACCTTTGATTAATGGGCTTTATTATGTTTTAGAAACTCTAGTAACAATCACAAGTAGTAAAAAGTTAAAAAAAAAGGTTTTTCAATGCCCACATTTTGGGCGCTTAAAACTGCTTTGGGCAAATGCCCATTTATAGATGTTCTGCCAACTGGGCATTTGCCCGGCCCACATCACAAGGAGTGACGGTTCTCTTCATGGACTGAAGTCACTTATCTCGAAAGGGCAACTTAGATTAATTGTGGTACATGCCGGTTCAGATCCAGGTTTCATTCCAAATGCTTTGTAGGTTTTCAAATCCAATCAAACAACAGGGGACTACCACGATGAGATAGACTATAGAAATTACGAAAAATATCGGACAGATAAATTATTTCTTAATTTGCCACTCAACTCTGTAGTCGTGATTGACAATACCTCGTACCATAATGTCCAATGTGAACACGCACTCACATAATCTTCCCGAGAAACAGTTACGCAGGATTGGTTGACCGATAGGGGTATTCCATTTTCTACAGAGATGATAAAACCTCAACTGTATGCTTTGATTAAATCCCATAAACCACGTTGTAAGACATATGAAATCGACAGACTACTTGCTAACTATGGACACATGATATTGTGTCTACCACCGTACCACCCTGACTTGAAACCCTATCGAAATGATTTGGGCTCGTGCTAAAAATTATGTAGCAGAAAAGAATGTTACTTTCAAACTTCATGACGCAAGAACATTTCTTATGCAAATAATTGCGTCAACTGGAGCAGAAGAATGGTCATGTCGGTGTAGTTACGTAATAGGCATTGAGAAGAAGTACATTGATAGCGATCACTTAATGGATGAAGTAGGCTATCAGACCGCAAAATCATTAGTCTGGGGGACGATAGCGACCGTGACAGAGAGTGTGTTAGTAACGTCAACACCAATAGCACGAATGACAGTGAAGGTGATGGGAGTGGCTTTCAACCTCTTTCAGAAGACGTGGACTACTATCGGATTATTTTTATTATGGATACTCGAGTTTAGGCCTTAATTACAAACAAACCAACTGACAGCCAGCTTGGTATCCTAGGTGAAACCCCACACAAGACACGACACAAACCTAGAAAAATTACTGAGTTTTAATTCACGGGCCGTGAAAGCCAATATACCAGCATTATCACTTTGTTGGTTCCTTCATCTTAAACAATAGATTACTGTGTCCCGGCTCAGGTTATAACTACTGTGTAAGGCATTACATACACGCACTGAGATCTCACTTGAACCCCAGTCACAGTTTAGCCAAGCCTGGGCAGCCATCCGTTCACAAAGGCTGCCAGCGAGCTACTGAGCGAAGTGGGAGGGGCATGTTCTGCCACTACCGAGCCCACCCGAACATTGCCGAAGATCTGCGCAGCATTCTGCGGCAATCTCTTCTTGCACGTATTCTAACAAACGGTAACACTGGATGAAAGTAGAACGAGCGATAACTTTCTCTATAGTAGATGAATTAGCCAAAATACCTTATCAAACGACGAGAAATAAATAAAGGAATGATGTTTTAAAAGATGTTTCCTCGTCTACCGTCTGTGACCCACCCAGCCATCCAAAATAGGATCACGACTTATATAGCCAAAATTACAGCTGTAGTCGCCATTAGTCCAAATGAACCATCATCAGTTGCGGTCGTGAGTATTCGTGTCGCTTCATTAGCCCCACTGGTCTGTCTCTAAGCTCTAGTATCATTAAAACAGTACTGCCAACCTCGCCCTTAAGGTACTATATAAAACAATGAAGCGCCCGGTTCATTCTCGGGTGCGCATCATTCATGTGCCATTGTGAAGTGGAAGTTAGGAGGATAAAACATAACCTATCTATAACCTGCAACAAGAGGATATCCGGACGTCAAGGCCACACTTACACTTGACCATTCTTGTCCAATCCAATGGTTTTTGACAATGGTTACAGCGTAACGCACACAGATCAATGGTTTTGAGTCAACCGTGCCCTGATAGCTGCACATTTTGGCCGCACCGACACCTGAACATTCTAACCTATGTTTTATCCAATCCAATGGTTACAGCCTAACACGTCCAGATCAGTGGTTTTTGACAATGGTTACAGCCTATTTATAACGCGTCCCAGTTATTTTTATTTTTTTACTGTATTTTTGTATCCCACATGTTGGCAACAATGTGTGTGCCTCGGTGTGTAGCCTACCGCTAGAGTGCGCCTGTTGACATTTGAACGAGATGCAAGCGCTGTCGAAACGTGTCAGCCGTTATTAAAAGAGCATAATGTCAGTAATTGAGGTCCGTATTGACTAACTATATATTAGAAAGAAATAAGGGGAATGTCTGCCTTTTCAATACATATATTAAACCTACTCACAGGTACCGTACATGTTTCGAGGGTTGTTAACTCCCTCTTTTTCAGCCTGTACAATAAATATCAAAGGAAAGGATATCAATCATTGATATTTATTGTACAGGCTGAGGAAGAGGGAGTTAACAACCCTCGAAACATGTACCTGTGAGTAGGTTTAATATATTAATATATAATTCCCTTTATTTCTTTCTAATATTAAAAGAGCAATAAATAAAAACGCATATTTACGTGCTTTAGCACATATATGAGGTGCAATAATGACCAGGGTTCCTAATTTCAATATGTAATATCGCCCAGAAGATGAAACAAGGACACAGGTATGTAAAAGTCACATTTATGTCTGGTGCAAGAGTATAAGCCGCGTTCTACTTTCATTCAGAATTAATAGAAAACCTGACTCAAGGTTCGCAGAAGAGAAGCACGACCAATATTTGAAACCTGGCTCAAGGTTCGTTGACAGCATAGCAATCGCTAGACCTCTGGGAACTGTTCGTTCACACGAGCTTTATGAACATTACATTCTTTTTTATAAGGAATTCCAGGAATTATTTATATATATATTCCACAATTATCTCCAAATAAAAAAATTATCGAACGCAACATAACCCTCAATTTACGCTCGCGCACTTCCATTAAGGCGTTGTTTTCAAAATTCAGCTATTTGATATACACATCGCGCGCCCTGGAACTTCTCACAAATTTCATATGCTCCTCAGCAACGTAGTTGGATTCTCGTCCAGTTTTCCTTCACTGTAATTGTCATTTTACCATCACCTGTATATCATATTTTCCAAATGACTAGTTCCGTTGAACATTAATACTCCATGCTATACAAAGAATTCTTAGCTCGCAAGTGTTGGAACCAGATAAGATCAAAGATTACGGACAAAGATATGCCCTGCAGAACATTCTTTCGAGAACTGCACGGTTACACAATCTAACCAATGGGAAGGGCGTATGAAACGCCCGCTCTGTGGCTTCTAGCTTTTCCAAATACGCTTACGGTACGGTACAAAGGAAACGACCGACCTTGGTTCGAGACGATAAAAAACTCGGTAAAAAGTTCGGTTCGGTACAAGAGACATACATACCGTAGTGATCTGGGGGACCCCGGAAATACCGACCACCAGTGATCACTTTAAATGCGATAAAGCCGATGGGACAAGATTTATTGTCAAAAGACAACACAATGGATGTCGGTGTTTATAGCCCGCCTTACTTCACACTAAAAGAGCAAGGTTGAAAGTTAATGGAACATTGTGTGAGATTATTAGCTGTACATTTTTACTGTATTTTAGAAGAAAAAAATGTGCTATTTGGTAAATATTTTGTTTACTTAATAATCTTTAGAAGTCATGTGTTACTTTTTGGTTAATGGGTTACAAATTACTCTAGTTTAGCGTGTGAAAGTCAGCCGAGCTGTACCGAACCGATTTTGTACGGAGAACCGAAGTACATTTTTTTTTACCGAACCAAACCGTACCGAACCCAAATTTTCAGTAGGTACCGAAGACCCCTACTTATAATATACTACAACTGGGTAACACCGGGTCAACAGATTAGGGAACCATTTAGAATGTTATAAGTGAAGTTGGCAGGCGTCTAAAAAAGAGACGATCGCACGAACAATGGCAATTGTCGGAGTGTGGAGCACACATGTGATACCGGTATTTAAGGGCAGTTCATAACCAAGTTGGAATAATTTACGAAAAAAGTTTAAGCGAGGACGTTCGAATAGAATACATTGGAATAAAAGACGATGTATGGTACAGATAGTTTGCCCACAGTCACACCAGTCGGTGGCGCGAAGTTTAAATTTAAACAACCTATCCGAGGTGAGGGAGTGATTAAATCGGAGACGGATAAATGTAGTTATATGACGACGTGTGTAAGTACAGAATGAAAACCAAGGCGTGATCGGGATATGGGGCTGAAGTCTGTAATAAAATGTATCCTTGATCCGAGAGGATGTATCCCAAATAGTTTGCCAAGATTGATGAAAGTTTGTTTAGATTTGAAAAGCAAGTCGCTCGAAGGGACAGAAATATTATAACGCGTGCCTTGGCCGAGGGACGCGGATTTGGATAGTCTATCAGCTGTTTCATTATCAGGGATAGAAGCGTGGCCAGGAATCCACACAAAGAGAATGTCAAAATTGGCTTGGGATAATTCGTAGGATAATTTTTGAATGGCATGTATATACCAGTTTTGCGATAAATAGGAAGAGAGTAGGGCGGACAGGACAATGTGAGCATCAGATAAAATTATAGCTTGTTTGATGGATAATTGTTTAATAACCTGTAAGGCATGGCGAACAGCAAAGGTTTCTGCGGTGAAAATCGAAATATCACACGGTAAGGAGAATGTCAAAGTTTGGTCAAGGGCAGGGGCGTAGATTGATGCCCCCCTTACCATACCAAATCATTTTAATATACAGTAATCAATATTTTATTAACACAACTCAACATCGCATCCAAAGACATTTTAAAGACACTACACACAAAGATAACAAAACCAAAACTATGTAAATCAAAACACTGTCTATTTTCTACAGGATATCGATTCCTCGAACGGGCTTTAGTTCACTTTCTCCACATTCTCCCACCTTGCAAAAGGTAGTTTTGCAACACACACTCATAAACTAAAGTAAACATTCCAAAATTATAGTTGAACATTGAGCTCAGGAATGAGAACCACTATAAGTCTAGTTTCTTGAGTTGCCTAACAGTTCTCCCACAACGAGTCTTGAATTCACTCTCCTTTTCATTTCCAGAGTTACTGCAGGGAATGTCTTCATTAAGGACCGGCTCACTTAGTCGATGTTGTGAAGTGTTGATAGAATCACCTTTGTTAAGACAGTTTATCTCTAACGAATAAAGTCGCTGTACTGGACGAATTAGAATGCCAGACGAGTCACATTGTCTCTTCCAGGTAACAGCTCCACCACTCT
The DNA here is from genome assembly GCA_946902985.2 of Meconema thalassinum. Classification (NCBI taxonomy): domain Eukaryota; kingdom Metazoa; phylum Arthropoda; class Insecta; order Orthoptera; family Tettigoniidae; genus Meconema; species Meconema thalassinum. The sequence continues at coordinate 417,176,746 of OX336389.2, forward strand.
TCTTAAGGGCCAGTTGATCCGTTTCTTGTTGTCGCTCTCCACCAGTACTATGTCTCCTACTTGTATGGATCCCTGTTGCTTTTTGCTCCGTGATCGGAGAAATCCCAGGTATTCTTTTTTAAAGCGATTTCTCAGACTCTCCCGAACATCTTGTAGATAACGCCATCTGTCGTTTAAACTGCTGGTTTGAATTTGGTCTAAGTCGGTTACATCATTACCCTCTAGGCTCTGTAGGAACATGGAGGGTCTGAGTGGCTTGACTTCATCTTCTTCAGAAAGATAAGTCAAAGGTCGGTTGTTCATCAGGTTCTCACAATCGCACAGAAGAGTATTCATTTCTTCATGATTTAGGCAAGCTTTACCCAAATTACGGCGAAGCAAATCCTTTAGAATCTTAATCAACCTTTCCCAAAATCCTCCCCACCAGGCTGCAGTGGGAGGGTTCAGCTTCCATTTAATCTTCAGAAGGCTGCACGTCATCTCTATTTCAGTCCAATCCAATTGCTCCATGGTACTGCGAAGTCCGGTGAAATTTGTCCCATTGTCCGAATACATGGCATTCACTCTCCCTCTTCTTGCTACAAATCGGCGTAGTGCTTGGATATATGCTACCGCACTAAGTGAAGTGATCAATAGTAGAGAGGGAATGTATGTTTTGAATATTGCGTAAACGCGAGGATATATTGCATCATCATGACGTCATCTGATAGCCATGCGGATGTGAGCATGTGCACGTTGGTGCATTCTTGGAATACACGGTACCTGAGATTATAATTTTCAATGTTTTTGCATGTTCTTTCCTTCCTCTTTGTCAGACACCAACAGTGATCTTCTGTTCTCTCTTAGGGGTTCAGGTCGCTTATATTTTGTATGAGTCTGTTCCAGATATATATTCTGTGACCCACCTAGCGTCATATAACAACGAATCTCTGAAGCTCTTCAACTCTTCCTCGCGCAAGAGGAATTCCATATCCATTTGGCTACCAGATCCTGTTACCATCGCCAGCTATTATCTCCATGAGCAAGAGGACTACGTCTACCTCTTTACTCACCATGCTGTGCTAGTATCAACTGTTATCAACTCTTTGAAGACCAGCTCAGCAAGAGATCATTTTTTGTTACAATATTGGCAATACTTATATGTTCTCCTTTTGTCTCCTACCCCCCACTCTTTTCCCCTTCCTCGGTCCCTCCGTGCTCCGTTGAGCAGCTCTCACTACTAAGTCGGCAGTTGATTCGATCAGTCAGGGCTCAACTCAAGCCAGTCTCCTCAAACCAAGAGACACTTTCTTCACTCCACGCCATGTTGGAACTCTAGGCATCCGTCAAGGGGATCTTCCCTATCAACATTTAACCAAGATAAGTACAGCTTCAAGTTTTAACCTCATCTTCATGATTTTAAAGATTACATGCTTTTAACGATATTTTATAGACAGCGTGAGATTAATTATTTGGGGCAAAATCATTCTTCGAGGGATTCGCTATGTTGAGCTTTTGTCTGTTTAAGCCAAACTCAATAGAAAGTAGCTTTTCCTACGCTAACTAAATGAGAAATCTTCTCACCACGTGGGATATTATCTAAATACCCGCTGTCTATAATTCACCAAGCTAGTTCCTCCGTTGGATTTTCATTAGCCCCATTTTTCTGCTAAGATCGTTCTGGAACCTTCCAGATCTTGTACTTTATCTGCAAGTCCTGCCGTCATGTATTTCTCACTTACTTGTGAGAATGCTATTTAAAATTGAAGAATCTCACTTCTAAATTACTACAATAGTGAATTTTCGTCCACCGCTGGAATTTTCTATGGCATTTAATTGTAATTTACAACTTTCTCAAGAAATAGACTCTCGCCTACCTAGTGAAACCAGATATTTTCATCATTGCAATAACTTTTTTTGTCATAAACTCTCGTGTTTATACAGTGAACTTCTCATATATTTCAACGAACTATAGTGAAAACCAGTGCTTGCTCAACTTTTCTACCGCGTCGCGATCGTCCGTTTATATTCAAACAAGGCCATGAACATTTTTCCTCAATCCCCATCTCTCTTTCCTAAACCTCTTACTAACAATCCGTAATAAATTTTTAACTTTAGGTCTGTTTCAACGAGGTGTCAATCTATAGATGTGCCCTCCCATTTTTTCTCATGTGTAATTAATTAATCTCTGTATAATTGCGTGTCCAGCACACGTTTCAAACTTACATTGTTTCTCCCTTCAAATTAGGGAAAACAATTCTTTCAACTCTTGAGTGAGTTATTTTTAGGTCTCACGAAATATAAACTGCCCCATTTGGCTCGTGATTTCTAATTAAACATAGGAAGTCTAGAACCTTCTTTTTGATTACCTCTTCAGGTTTCACAGTAAGTGACCTGCCCTCTTTTGTATAATTCTCATAAAGTAATTCTGTTTAAATATAAGAAGTTGTAGTAACTTCTATTTTATGCTTTATGTTTTCCTTGTTGTTATTATTTTCGAATTTGTTATTCTCTCTAGAATGTTCTTTCAGAAATTTCTTATAGTACACTCCTTGTACTCAATTTAATGTTTAAACTTTAATCATTTCATTGCCCTTTTAAAATCTTAGCAAGGTTTTAGTACTAGGTTTAAAACCTTAAGAGTTGTTATTTGCATGGAGCAATTTCTGAATGTTGTTGGAGGTCTGCGACCCCAAATTGTTAACAAGATTGCAAAATATTTAATTGTCAAAAATATTAATTTCTCCTGAATTGTTAAATAAATTAAATATTTGTTTTTGGATTCATCATTTCTCTGATACTACAGTTAGGCAGGATCCTGGCTTTCCTAGCTCTTCCTAGGTTTATGCCCTCGTTCATACTCAATAAAGCTTTTACTATCTGTCTGGCCAGACCATCACCCTTCCCTATAGTACTTTTATTCGTGCTTGGAAGGAAATACACTAAAGCCTTTCTCTGGCAAACTGCCCAAGTCTTAGCTGCGGTTCCCGTCAGCTTCGACCAAGCTCGTACCCACTTTAGGTATCCGAGCACGGATTTGCGGTGGCAACCGCTTCTAAATGTATTGAAAGTCAAATTCATAACTTTTGTGGGACTCTCCTCCTATTTTTCTATCCCTTTTCTCCAATCCAAAATCTACTGCCTTCTCTTAATCATCTTCCCTTGGTGGGTGGGTTATTCCTCAGCCTATAATCTACCCACACGTGCACATGTTAGCGTGGGAAGAGGTCGACCTTTAACCGCTTGAAGCAGATAACCTTTGGGTAACCGCTTGAAGCAGATAACCTTTGACTTATTTATGCGATGGAGATAAAAATTAATGGGTGTTGACGTCATCTGATACCCATGCAAGTTTGCAGCTGTGCGAGCGATCACGTGATATGTCTGCAGTGTTCGCGTGAGACGTGGTTGACCTTTAACGTCATCGGGTAAGAATGTAATCTTTGACTTCTTTAAGTAATAGTGATAAAAATATAATGAGATGATTGCGTCAGAAGCTTGTTTTTTAGCATTTGGTTTCTTGAGTGTAGGTGGGGGTGAAGGATATATAAATGCATGTGTGCGTGGATGAGTTTAACTTCTACGTTTGCGCGAAGAGAGTGTGTGTGTGAAAGAAATAAAGAAAGTCAACGACGAGGACAAATTGTGTGTGTGATGGATGTTCTAACGAAGTTCAATAACTTAGCCACTTGCGTTGAGTATTCTAATAAGAAACTATCAGAACTAATAATTGATTTACCGTATGTGGTCCAAATTATTCGGGCTGTGGAGACGAGATTTGGAAGAAAAATAGTGGTGGACATTATCATTGAAGGTGAAATAACAAGTGTATTTCAACCAGCAGTATTTGCAAAACTAAGTGCATCAGAGATCGATGAACTAAACTCACTTAGAGGCAAACTGATGTTGGTGTATTTGGGGTTGAAGAACCGCTCACATCAAGTTGTTTTAAAACTGTAAAGTTTTGGTGAGTATATATATGCAGATTATATATGAATTGATTGATATAACGAATGATATATATATTTAGTTGCTTATTATTTCTTAATTTGTTTAATTTTTTTCAGATAATCTAAAAACTAATAAAAGGAACAGCAAAATGAAGTGGAAAACTGTTAATTTTCTGAGTGGAACTGAACATCGATCGCACCCGGTAATAGAGTATCATCGTGTATGCTTTCATCAGTCTGAAGAAGAAGAAGAAGAAGAAGAAGATGATAATGAGGTGAGTCATAATGAGAAAGAAGCTTGTTTTAACAAATGGACATCTTCGAGTGGAATTTCAACATTTTCAGTCTACGTTACTAATGTTAGCAAATCAGATGATAGTCAGCGAGAGGTGACAGAAACAGTTCTAAGATATTTGTTACAAGAATTATGTGAAGATGAACATTTTATTTGTTTCTTCGGATACAATACATTTGATGAGGTTTACAAAATTGAATTTTCCATCATTTGTTTTGAAGTAACAAAATTGAATGAGTATAGAAACAAATTGCTTGGTAAACTTCAGGACGAATTTCCCTTTGAAGCCATTCATTGTTCGCTGGAGATTACAGGCAGCAATTTATCTCAATGGCTTGAATACACTTTAAAAGATTATAGGTTTATGGTGAGCCGATGTTACAGCAACTGCTGGTGGTGTATTAACAACAGTGCGAATTGGACAATTGCTTAGACAACAATGGCAACACCTCCTAGCAAACGTAGAAAGGTTGATATTGTAATACATAATAATAACAGTGAAAATATAAGAAACCAATTGGACAATGCATTTGAAAGTGTTTCTAATTTTAGAAGTGAACTAAACGGTGCTATTTCAATATCATACCAAATCGGGGAATACACTCAAACGGACTTGATTGAGAACAGTGATGAGTTGATTGAATGTTGGAGAGTTATTAGCAACCACATATTGCAACAAGCTGTGAATTGTGAAGAAATTACACTTCAAATAAAGGATGAATCTTTCTTAAGCTGTGAGTTAATTGAAACGGCATTCAATTCTAGAGTGTACACACTTGCAGTTTCAAATGTTAAGAATGAGTTTTTGGATCCCCGCGAATTTTTAGCAAATGCTAATATTTGGTTTACAAAGTATGTTAAGAAAGCGTTAACTGTGCAAGCTTTAAAGGTGAATTCAGTTTTGTGTGCACAGTATGTGCTTCGCGACATATCAGAAACAAAATATTTTGCTGTCAAAAATAAAGTAGTTTTCGAGTATACGGATGTAAATGAATTTTATAATAATCATATCATTGAAGGTACATTGAAAAAAATGAGCGAATTTGAAGCAAATGGCTCTGGGTGGGCTTTAGAAAAAATTCATAGTTTGAGAATTAATAAAAAATAAATATGTTGGATTTCGAGTAGGAATGTCCAATACTAGTAGATTGCCTGATGTAATAGTCAATAAACATGCAGTGCTAAATTTGTATGATACAAAGGAAGCTTGTTTTGCGTGGAGTGTGGTTGCTGGTTTGTATCCAAAAACGCGAAACGTGAATCATCTTTCTTCCTATCCTAATTACAGAGATGTTTTAAATTTAGATGATATTCCAATTCCAATGCAAATGAAATATTTAAACAAGTTTGAAAATCAAAACAATATTTCTGTGAATGTGTATGGCGCACAATATGATGAAAACAAATGGGTGTGTATGGGAACAAACGAAGTAAAAGGAAAAAAAAAATTACTATTGTACCTTTGTATGTATCAGATAAAGTATATGAAAGGAGTGTGGACTTATTGATGTTGCAGATTGGAAACAGTGAAAGTTATCACTTTTGTTTAATTAGAAATCTCGCTCGCCTTGTGCGTTCAAGCGTCACTAGGAATTGTAGACGGATTTATATATATAGACGTTGTTTGTCATATTATTCTCTTGAGGATGAGTTAAATGTTCACTTTGCAGACTGTAAACAGTTTCCTGTTGCAAAAAGCATATTGCCAACTGACGAACAAAGATTTGTTAATTTTGCAGAATTTAAATTTAAAGATAGAGTTCCATTTATAATTTATGCAGACACTGAATGCGTTTTGTCTCCTATTTCCTCTTGTTTTCCAAATAGTGACATTCCTAACTCTACATTAACCCATAAACATATTCCTTACAGCATTTCTTTATTCCTTCATTGTAATTTTGATAGTGATTTGTGCAGTTTTAAACTCTTTAGGGGAAATAATTGCATAGAATTGTTTGTAAAGGAACTTTATAGTATTGTAGATAAACTTCAAACATATTATTTATCAGCTAAACCGATGTTAAATATGACGGAAAACGAAGAAAGATAATTTTTGTTAAGTAAAATTTGTCATATTTGCGAGAAACCGATTGCAGATAATGAACTCAAAGTACGCGATCATTGTCACATAACTGGAAAATATAGAGGAAGCGCACACAATAGTTGTAATTTAAATTACAAAGTAACAACGGTTCTGCCTATAGCATTTCATAATCTAACGGCGTATGATGGACATTTTATAATTAAAGAAATTTGTGAGAAACAAGATGGTGAGGTGTTACATAATCCTGGTCATATAAGTTTGTTAGCAATGAATATGGAACGTTATAAAGGGTTTACAAAGCATGTACGGGTTAAGAATGGATTCATTCAGTTAAGATTTATCGATACATATAATTTCTTGTCCTGTTCACTAGATCAATGTTCATCTTCGTTAAGTGAAGATTCAAAGCAAATAACTAGACGTTATTTTAATGATGATGCACAGTTTCGACTTACTGCGAGAAAAGGCGTGTTTCCATATGAATACGTCACAAGTATGGATGTACTTAACGAAACTAAATTACCTGAAATATCCAAGTTTTATAGCAGTCTTTATAATCAAACAATATCGAACGAGGTGTATGAGTTTGCTCAATCGGTGTGGGAAACGTTTTCCTGTCAAACATTAGGAGAATACGCCGATTTGTATTTAAAAGTAGACACACTTCTTTTGGCAGATGTCTTTGAAAATTTTAGATCGAATGGCATGGAGATGTATGGCATTGATGCAGCTCATTTTTACACTGCTTCATCTATGTCTTCGTGTGCAATGAAAAAGATAACCAATGTTCAACTTGAATTGCTTCAAGATATTGATATGTAACACTTTTTTGAACGATCTATTCGAGGGGGGTAATGCTCAGTGTATAACACGACATGCGATTGCTAATAATAAGTATATGAAAACTTATGATGAGAAAAAACAAGAGTCCTACATAATGTACTTTGATGTTAATAATTTATATGGATATGCTATGATGGAATATCTTCCAACAGATGGCTTTAAATGGGTTGCAAATGTTGAAGGGTTTAATGTTTTAAATATTGATGATACTTCAGAAATCGGATATATCTTGGAAGTAGATTTGAGTTATCCTCAAGAGTTACATGGCAAACATTCAGATTACCCTCTATGTCCAGAAAAGTTGACAAAGCTAATGGCTACCCTAGATAATAAAGAACGTTATGTTTTGCATTATAGAATGTTAAAGCAATGTATTCAACTAGGAATGAAATTAGAACGTATTCACAGAATAATCGAATTCAATCAGAGTCAATGGCTAAAACCATATATTGATGTGAACACAGAGAAACGAAAACAGGCAAAAATGATTTTTTTAAATAAATTGATGAATAATGCAATTTTTGGTCGTTCACTGATGAATGTGAGGAAGTTAAGGGACATCAAATGGGTTACCAAATGGCATGGAGCCTATGGTGCTAAGTCTTTAATAGCTAAGGCTAATTTTAAACATAGAATTATATTCGATGAACAATGTATGGTCATTGAGATGAGCAGACTAAAGATTTTTCACAATCAACCAGTATATGTTGGTGCATCTATATTAGATTTGTCTAAATGTAAAATGAATGACTTTCATTACAATGTTATTTTATCAAATCCTGAATCAAATATGAGGTTGTTATACACAGACACAGATAGTTTTATGTATATATTCTATTATGTTATTTATGAGTTCATAAAACAGCATTCAAATTTGTTTGATACTGGAGACTATGAAACAAACAATCCTTTTGGCATTGTCAGACAAAATAAAGGTGAAATTGGTTTAATGGAAGATGAACATGCTGGAAGGATTGTTGAAGAATTTGTGGGGTTAAGACCCAAAATGTATGCAATAAAATTGTGTGATGAAATGAATAGCTTGTGTAAGACTAAAGGCATTAAGAAGAGCGTGAGTAAAACTATGAATATTGATGAGTATCGAAAGTGTCTTTATAACAGAGATCAAGCCAGCAAAGTTCAAGTTTGTATAATTTCAAAATCTCATTCTGTATTTACTGTTCGGCAAAATAAGTTGGCAATTTCATCAAACGATGATAAGAGACACATAACTGAAAACGGAATTGTTACTTTACCGTTTGGTCATTTTTCTCTGAAACAAATTTGAGATTAAAGCACTTCATCTCTCTTACTTACTTTATTTCTTTCACACACACACACTTTTATTCTGTTAATAATACTAATTTTTGTGTGTTCCTTTGCTTATGAAAAAGAAAATAAATAACAACCCAAATTTTGTGTGTATTATTTACAACTCCTCCCCCCACCATTCCCATTTTCCTGAAATATATAATTACATTATATTACTTATCATTTAGTAATGGTGCGTTGTAGGAGGAGCAACTCTGCCACTCAATATAAACGATCAGGAAGTGGATCATTCATTAGTCATGTACTTAATAAAACTATTGATAATTTACCTGTGGAATTACACATTCCAGGATATGAATATTGTGGACCAGGAACAAAATTAGAAAAGCGATTGAGCCGTGGTGATCCAGGAATAAATATATTAGATAAAGCGTGCAAAGAGCACGACATTGCTTACGCAAATCATAAAGATTCAAACAAAAGAAGAGAGGCTGATGAAATTTTAGCTTCAAAAGCTTGGTCTCGTGTAAAATCTCGTGACGCATCATTAGGAGAGAGAGCGGCTGCACTAACAGTCAGTGGCATAATGAAAGCTAAGTCTAAGCTTGGTGGAGGTAAACGAACATTAAATAAAAAAAACAAGAAAAGATTAAAAAAAAAGAGAGCATCGAAAAAGCAAGGTGGTATTTTACCCCTACTTCCGATATTTGCAGCCTTGTCGGGCTTGGGGGGTCTAGCAGGCGGAGCAGCCGGGGTAGCGTCTGCTATAAACAAAGCGAAAGCTGCACAAGAAGAATTAAAAGAAATGAAAAGACACAATCGAATGATAGAAGCAATGCGAGGAAAAGCAGGTGAAGGTATTTATTTAAATCCTCCTGCATACAAAAGATAATTAACCAAATACCAAATAAACCATTAAGTAATTTCGATTTAGCTAAATACGCACATCAATTAAAGATTCCAAATGTTAGAGGAGTCTTTATGCGAGATACGTTACCAAGACATCCTCGAAAAAATGAAAACTCTATTGTTAACCTTGAACCGATGGTTAAATCTGGTTCACATTGGGTGGCTTTCAGTAAACGAGGTAAATACGTGCATTATTTTGATAGTATCGGTAATTTAAGACCACCATTAGAAATTTTAACATATCTTAAAAATTGTTATCTACAATATAATTTTCATTCATATCAATCAATTACTTCTTCGATTTGTGGACATTTATGTTTAGTCTTCTTGTATTGTATAAATAAGGGAAACACAGACTAACTTAAACATTTCAAAGATGGCTTTCGAAAGACGGATAACTCTTGAAGGTAATAGCTCAAAGATTGATGTTACATTGGAGAATCCGCTTCATCTTGTAGGAGCAGAGTTTTTTGAAATAGGACTTGCAGGATTGTATACATCTAATTCTATTCGAAATGTTACCAACCGAAATAATAAATTTCGCATTCATTTTACTAAATTTTTGTTATCAATTGATTTAGTGGTACCACCAGGTATTTATGAATTTGAAGATCTAGCCTCAACATTTGATGATTTACTTAGTTATCACTCATTGTCGAAACTTATAACAAATCATATACAAAAAACAAATCTTTATTTGGAAGAGGATATAAATGGAAAAGGACGCAACCGTCTTGTTTTGTCTTCTCCGTTTAATATTGATTTCAGTGTACCCAACAGTGTAGCAGAGGCTTTAGGTATTGAAAAGAAAGTTTACCCTAAAGAGAATAAAAAAGAAATTGAGATTGATCGAAATTGAATCGAAAGTGAAGTAAAAATTAACGAAAATAATAACGTTTTAGCCATAAAGATGAACGATGTGGATACAACAATTTTAATAATACCTGATGCTAGCCATACGTTTCAACAATTGAGTGCAAAGATTAATGAATTATTACTAGCACATTTATTATCAGTTTTATTAGGTGAAAAAGACAAATTTCCTTCATATATTTATATTAATTATGATAAAGTGTTCTCTAATTGTAAACTATATTCGAAAAACTTTGCTATAGATTTTGGTGTTGCAGATTCTATTGCAGATTTGTTAGGATTTTCTCATAAAAAGTTCGAGGCAAACACAACTCATCATTCTGAATATATGATTAAAATTAACACTGTTAATAGTATTCGAGTATGTTGCAACCTTGTGCTTGGTACGAGTTCTTATTTGAACCATAAACCAACACACTCTTTATATAATTTTAAAGCTCATGTTCCTGCTGGTTATCCGATTGTTGTACAACCAACAACAATTAATGTTTTTGCCTATGAACAGCAAGGGTATTCAACATGTATCTGTGCAACTTGAAGATCATCTTCAACAGCTCATTGATTTGAAAGATGAAGATTTAACTGTATAATTAATTATTCGTCCAGCACGTTATCTTGCTATATAAAGTAATGAAATACTGTTATATTTTCATTCTAGTTGAGTAAGCTTACTAGAAAACATTCACAAATATGGTTATATATAATACTCAAAGTTTGAAAAAGAAAGAAGTCGACTCTGATTCGAAAAAGAAATATAAATCAATCAGCTAAAATTTCAAAAAACAAAAAACAAAAAAAACAACGCCATCACACCTTAAAATCTAAGAAACAGTTATCGAGTAACAACAAACATTTCTTACTGTCTTTAGGCTATCGCGTACATTAATTTCAATATAAATATATATGCAATTGTTAATCTTATTTAGTTTCTATCTATATTTGAAGCTGTTAACATGTTTAACATGTTTAACATAACGGATAAAAGAGAGGTTGACAACAGAGTTGTGCGACGAGAAGAAAGAGTTTACCAACCTTATTCAGCTAATAAATTCGAAAATAATGATGAAATTCGAATACCAATCCAAAATGAAGAAAACATAGTTTTATTATCAGAAGGTCTTCTTCACTTAGAAGGACAAATTGTTACTTCTAACGTAAATCCGGCTGCTTCTACTACAGCACATCCTGACCAAAATTTTGGGGCTAATCTTTTTAGCGAAATTCGCGTTACGTTAAATGGTAAAGAAATTGATCGTACACGCCATCTAGTTATAACAAGTTCTATAAAAACCTTTGCATCATATTCAAAAAACGAATATACAGCTTTACAAAATGCTGGTTATTTTCCCTCTTTAACAACACCAGCAAGTGAAGCAAATATTGTTGATAGTATCACAAAACGTTTCCATGTAATACTTCCTTTAAGCAACCTGTTAGGTTTAGCAGAGGATTATAGAAAGCCGATTTTAAACTTCAAGCATGAGCTAATACTTCTCAGATCGTCGAGTGACGCACGTGCGTTGCAATCTGCAAACGAAAATGATCTTTCTAAGGTCAAGTTATTTAAAGTTTATCTAAAAATTCCCGTTTTATTATTATCGGACGAAGAACAAATTAAAAGATTAAAACTAATGCAGAAAAATATTCCCATTCAGGTTGGTTTTCGATCATGGGATGTTCATGTCTTGCCATCTCTTCCCAGAACAACTAAATATAGTTGGACTGTAATGACAACTTCTGAAACTCAAAAACCACGTCAATTTTTATTAGGTTTTCAAACTAAAAGAAATGTACTAAATACGTGCTCTTCCTATTTTGACCATTGTAACATTAAATCTATAAGAGTTTTTTTTAATTCAATTTTTTATCCCTATGAAATGCCAACTTCTGAAATTGCTATAAATGACTACAGCGAATTGTATGACATGTTTGTTAAATTTCGTAATGCATATTATCAGATCGATGATTTTCGTTCAGAGACTCTAGTTTCACGAGATGAATTTAGGTCTCATTGTCCGATTATTGTAATTAATTGCCTTGAGCAAGTGGAGACAGTGAAGACATCTTCAGTTGATGTTCGAATTGAAATCGAGACAAGTGAGAATATACCTGAAAATACAACTCTTTATTGTGTTCTTATTCATGATCGTCAAATATCTTACAGACCATTAACTAATGAAGTAATTATCTAAACCAATATTTGCTAAGTTATAAGCAAGCAAGTAAAGAAGTATTCTCACTTTAGTTGCAATCATGGAATTGACAACAACAAACTCTCCTTCTACTGATACTGACACGTGGAATAAGAAGCAGCCAATAGTTGCAGACATTCGCAAGCTACAATACGGAAGTTTGGAACTTGCTTACTGTATGTTAAATAACAGCAATATACCTTCATTCAGTCCTGTGTTAACATGGGTCGCAGCATATTGTGAAAAAACTCTTTCTTCTTTTTTTGACTATTAAAAATAAATATGAATATTTAGTTGTGTATAATTTGCCACAAGAATTTTCTTTGTTTGCACTAAAAACACTTTCCCCTGGGTCATTAATCGATCTTAATACGATTGATGGAATGTCAGATCTAATGTTGAAGCATAGCCAACGTTTACCAACAGATTGTCCAAAACATTTACCATCTCTTGCATTGGGAAGCAATAGTTGTGCTAAATTTAATGTCAATGCTGTTCAACATTGGTTAAATTCTTCTGATGGCATCATGAAAATCGTGTGTTCGATAATAAAAAAATTTCGAAACAATGGAATTCAAGGTTTTAATAAGTTTGATTGGAACTACTTTCCTATAAACATAATGACTATATATGAGCCACAAAGAATTCGTCTGGAGTGGGAACATCTACCAGATCATCTAAAAAGAAAATTTCAACTGTTTCATCTTCGCTGCAAATGTGATAACTGTAATCGCTATCTATAAAAGTTAATTCATTAAATCTACTAGTGTTGTTGACACCTATACATATTTTGTTTTTGTTTGTTTTCTTAACACAGTGTATATTTTTTGTCTACAGAAAATAAACATCTGGACAACTAAAAGAACAAGATCATCTCAACACACACTCATCAGGACAACTAAAAGAATGAGATTACTTCAAAACTCATACAAGAGAAATAAAATTGTATTAATGGTAATTCTAAATGAATATAGAAGAAAAGGTCTTTGTACCACTTCATATTAAAGTTTTTTTAATGATCAAGCACCTCCTCACTCCACATGTATATAAAATAATATTGTCAGGTGAGGGATTCGAACCCTCGCTTTCAATTTCTGAAAATTAGATCTTAAGTCTAACGCCTTAGACCGCTCGGCCAACCCAACACACGCAAATCATGCATATTAGCCAGCGTGTTTTGTTGATTCATATCAGTTCACATTTAGCTTCGTGTTGGGAACATCTTTTTTTTTGTGAAGTAAAGCATCATCATGAAGTATTTTAATTGTGTAAAGTATTCCAAGAAACAGTTAATGCAAATGATATTGAGTCAAAAAGGAATGAATTTAAAATCTGAAAGAGATCGGCTAAAAACATTTAAGAACTGGTCTTCAGACAGTTTTACGAACACTGCATGGTTAGCAGCTGCAGGATTTTACTATTATGGATATAAGGATATGGTCAGGTGTGCTTTCTGTAATCTGCAACTTAGTTATTGGGAAGAAGATGATGATCCGTTTGAAGAGCATAAGAAATGGGCTTTTTCTTGCCCTTACGTAAACAACATTTCTCCTAGCATAGAATTAAAATCTGAATATGAAAGACTTAAAACTTTTCAAAATTGGCCTCTTCCCTGTCCAAACGAATTTTGTTTAGCATCAGCAGGATTTTATTATACCGGTCATGGTGATAAGGTGAAATGTATATTCTGTAAGATTGAAATTGAAAATTGGAGAGAAAACGACATTCCTTTAAATTATCATAAAAATGGGCACCATATTGTCCATATTTAAGAGGGTTTTAGGTTGGCAACGTTGATTTAAATCCTGAAAATCATACTATTATTCCATATAATACAAGTTATGATACGTGTGGAAACAATATATGTTGATGTGATGTGATTTTTTGTGCAGTGTGCATTCTCAGACGTAAACGTTGACATGCTGAAGTTTGTTAAGCAGTCAAACACTCTACCAGTAATTTCATTTACTAATGGTGAAAACCAGAGTAAAAGTGAAAAAAGAAAACATAGTGTTTTACTACCGAACACTATTCGATGTATCATTTGCGGTCCATCGAACTGTGGCAAAACAAACGTAATGATAAATTTATTATGTCACAAAAATGGAGTTCGTTTTGAAAACATTTATATTTATTCTAAATCACTTGCTCAAAGTAAGTATGTTGAATTAAAATATTTTTGGACTCTATAAAAGAAATAAAAAGTGTTTTTTTTCTGATAATGATGAGGTTATGCCTCCAGAAATGGCTAGAAAAACTCTATATTTGTTTTTGATGATGTAGCCAGCAATAAACAACAACACATGAAAGATTATTTCAGTAGAGGTCGTCATCACGAAGTTGACGTATTTTATCTTTGTCAAACATATTCTTGTATACCTAAACATCTAATTAGAGATAACGCTAATTTTTTAATTCTTTTTAAACAAGACGGAACAAACTTGCGTCATGTATATAACGATCATGTAAATACAGATATGAGCTATGATCAGTTCTTCGATATTTGTTCTTATTGTTGGCAAAACCCTAAGTTTGGCTTTTTGGTTATCGATAAAGATAGCAATTTACAAAATGGTCGATATCGCAATGGATTTGATATTTATTTTCAGTTATAAATAATAGTTCAAAAGAGCTAAATGCTCATTCGCGTTATACACTTTGTGTGGTTAACAACCTAACTATGGCATCGTTTAACAAAATCAATAACGTGTCTATCAGACCACCAACTTCACGCCATGATATTGCAACTAAATCGTATGTTGATGATAAGCTACTGCAATATGGAAATCAAATAACAACAACGACAAGCGATGGGCATCTAAGTATTAACGGCAAACGGTTAAAAGATGTTGGAACGCCCATACATGTTGAAGATGCTTGCAACAAAGGTTATGTACTGAAGTTACTGAATGAGCTAAATAAAATTGAGTCTAAAGAAGACATACAACGAAACATTAACGACCTTAAATGTTTAATTTTTTCAATTTGTAAAATAGAGAAACAACAACTTGACTTTGAAAACAAACGTCTCGCAGGCTTAGCTTTACCATCATCTGCAAATGATGCAGTAAACCTTATTGCAATGCAGCAACATACATCGAATATAAAAAAATATCTGGAAAACCGAATAACCGAAGTGTTACAACGAGTAGAATTCATTCATGGTTTAGTGAGTGAATTTTCAGAAGATCACTTTCCGTTTGATGATGATAGTCTCGACTCGGGTAACAAAAGAATAAGAAATGTTAAATATCCAATTCAAAATCAAGATGCGATATCGTATTCTTTTCTTAAAACTAATGTAACAAAAGAACTCGATGAAATTAAAAAATCTCTTTTGAATATAAACAAAGATGATGAAACTGTAGATATGTTAAATAGAAGAATAACAAACATATCTCAACCAATCGATTCGTTAGATGCAATAAACAAATATTATGTAGAAAACTTTGCTGCTTCTCGAAAAGATCTAGAAGACTTAATCACTAAATTTAATAAACAAAACTTCTTAAACGTAGACGATGGTGGAACTTTAAATATGATGAGTAGACGAATTACTCACGTAAACAATCCCATATACGATAACGATGTTGCAAATAAGACGTTTGTTGAACAATATGCCGCTTCACGAGATGAATTTGAAAAAATGAAACAGACTGTAAACAATCTACAACATCAAAAACAAACAAATGTTGAGTTTCCTGTTAACGACCAAGATGTGATAAATAAACGGTTTGTAGAATACTATGCTGCTTCACGAACTGAAGTTAATCAACTAAAAGAAATTTTAAGCAATTTAAAAACTCGTATTGAGGGTGTTGCTAACAATCTAAATATTGTTAAAAAAGAAGAACTTGAAAGTTACGCTGCTGCATCCAAAGAGGTATATAACGAGTTAAAAACTGAACTAGAAAATATTGAGCAATTGGTTCACAAAGAACCACTCGAAAGTTTTAGCGCATCCAAAGAAGAATATGGTATATTACAAGATGAAGTAAAGAAAAAGAACTTATCGAAATTTATTCTGAAATTCTCCAACACACCATCAATCCATTCACCGGTATACACGCTTCATAATCATAATATACAATACCAACTTCCCTATAAAGGTATATTAAAACCAATTTTTGTTTCACCAAGATCTCCAATTGTGTATGCAATTTTAAATATACGTCAAGAGATTGAACTGGATGGCAGTGACATTGTAGTTGAAGAACAAGATGAAATACAGTTTCGACTTAGAGACCCCGAGAAACATAAAACCAATGATCTTCCTCTTCAAATTGATTTTGAATATACTATAAATAAGTAAAACAACTACAATTTTAGTTTAGTCATGGAGAAGAGCTTGAAGATTAAAGCTGAAAGTCGAGTAAAGGATAAACTTTCTCGCTTAAATAAAGATGGTAAGGACAAGTATCTTTCACTTCAAAATGATGTTAGACGTCAAGAATTAGATATAGAGACTAAGTTTAAACCAGTAACAAATTCATTAAATCGGCTTGTAGCTATTGCTAATACAACGTCAACTAAGAAAAAAGAAAATCAAAAAAGAAAAAAAAAATGATGATTCTGAATCAACTGCTACTTCAGACGAAGAAGATGGAGATAGCATCAACATAATTACACTACTTAACCGCTACTTTGATCCGTTCATTAAACAAAACGTGCATAGAACATTTGGTATAACGATAAGAAATGATAAACAATACTTGGAACGTGAACGAGTTTTCTTTGATAAAAAGTGGATAAAAGTTGGTGGTGAAAAATTTCCTATAACAGAAGGTCTACTTGAATTGATTCAAAGGAAAGTACCAGATCACTCTCTAATCGATAGGAGTGATTTAAGTTCTTATTTGAAATTATTAAATGTTTCAAACGTGCACAAAAGAAATTATGCAAGCAATGCAGCTCCGAGAGGAACACAATCTCATAAGTATAAAAATATAATCGAACCCCTTCTTACTGAAGACATAGATAGAATTATAAAAACAGCAGATGAGAATGAAGAAGCAAATACTACGATGCATACTGGATATGGCCAAAAGAAACACATCACACCACAAGCCATTTGGAAATTCGAAGGAGGAAACAATATTGAATTTGTCCATTGGAATGAACCAAACAAATTAGTATCAAGACTAAAAAATTAATTGCATCGAAAGCTGCAGGTCACACAGGACTTGACAGCGAAATCTTTGCAATTGATGAAGAACTAAGAAATGCAGGATATATTGAATAAAAATTCAAACATTTGTAAAACAATGCACAGTATGTTATTAATCTTTGTTTAGAAATTAACTATGACCGAAATCAGACGAGAAATTGCAAAAGAACTTCATGCACCTCTTAGAAAAAAGTTTAAAAGACGACATGTTATTAGCAAAGGAATCGATGACCTCCATGAAGCTGATCTTGTGGACATGTCAAAACTTGCAAAATGGAATAATGGATTTAAATATTTATTAACCATTATTGACGTTTACTCAAAATATGCATGGGCAATTCCTCTTTAAACCAAAAAAGGAAGTGAGATTGTAAAGAGTTTAAAATTTGTTTATTCTCAAAGTAAAAGATTGCCCAATTATTTTCACACTGATCGAGGAACGGAATTTTATAACCGTGAATTCAAAACATGGTCTCAGAAACAAAATCTAAAGCATTATTCCACTGGGAGCTCCATAAAAGCGAGTGTAGTAGAGAGATTTAATCGAACTCTTAAGGAATCGATGTGGAAAGAGTTCACAACACGTGGTTCATACCGATGGGTAAATATTTTGCCTGAGTTATAAGTAAAGTATAATCACAAAATACATCGCAGCATTGGCATGAAACCTATTGATGTAAAAAGAAACAATCAAACCCGCTTGCCAACACAATATAATGAAACTTTAAGAAAACCAAAATATAAAATTGGCGACATTGTAAGAATATCAAAAATCAAGAAACATTTCAGCAAAGGGTACGAAGCTAATTGGACTACGGAGTTATTTACAATTTATAAAGTTCAAAATACTAATCCACGAACATATCTTTTAAAAGATAATAAAAATTTGCCGATATTTGGGGCGTTTTTTGAAGCAGAGTTACAACGAACCAAACATCCTAATATTTACTTAGTTGACAAAGTACTACGTAGAAAAGGAACCCAAGCCTTCGTATCTTGGCTAGGATTCGATTCAACTCACAACTCTTGGATTTCGAACAAAAACATATTCTAATTAAAACAATGTAATTTTTTTAATTCATCGTAAAAATATTATTTTTATTATTATTATCATTATTATTATTATTATTAATGTGTCTCTATATATTTTCAGCTCACTAAAACCAACACACTCAAGAAAAAAGAATGATTGTACTTACCTTCCACACAAGATCACCAGCATATTCAACTCTGCAGACAGCATCTTCAATTCTCAGCATCTTGGTGGAAAAAAGAACTACTTACCACTTTAAGAACAAAGATCATACCATTTTGTTTTCACTATTTCGTATTATATAATTAATGTAAACCACAATGATTAAAATAAATATATTTAAAAAAAATATACATTTCAATGTGAAACACCACCGTTCACTGTCCATTTAGTCAAGTATTTGCACTCCTTCTTCTTCCTCTTCTCCTTCATCCACGACGTCTTCACGCCTCACTCCATCTGGAGGAGGAGTCAAAATTTCCTCCATCCTCACTCTGACTTCGTTTACTCGATGAATAATGAGAGTAATTATATTATAACTAACTCCATTTAAAACTAAGTCTGTGCTGTAGCGTCGGTCTGTAACTAATCTCATCATTTCGAAGTCAAAAACTTCTTTTTCTAGTACACTTAGATTGTCCATTATTATTGTTTCCTCCACTTTTGTCGCCGTCACAATATGATTGAAATTTAGCGCCCCCGCTCCCTCCGCTATTAGCTTCAGCTCTCTTAGACGCTCCAACTTCTCAATTACTGATTTAATCACAATCACATTCATGATGCTGAACAAGTGTGGCTTCCTAACCATGTCAGCTTAACTTATATACTAAGAAGTTAATATTAAAGCAGCAAAAAGCTCATTAAACATATCACATGAATGAAACTTTGTGAACTGATATCCAAACTTGTTCTCTCATTAAAATAATATCCGAGGTCAATAATGATGGTTACAAATTTAAAACAAACAAACCAATATTCATTTCATGCAGTCAATGATATATATTTGTCTTATAAAACAGTAACAGTCTATGCGGAAAGAGACCACAGAGCATGCAAGCCCGCAAAAAATGTTAACTAACAGCTGCACGTCCTATATGGAGTAGCAAGCCGGACCTCCCACGTTCAGCATGCTAGCGCTTGCCAAAGAACGATAACAGCCGCGCGCGGGGCAAAGGTTATCCGATTCAAGCGGTCAAGGGTCAATCATTTCTTGCTACTAATACAAGCAGAGCACTAAGCAAACGCGTGTGGATAACCAAATGTGTGTCCATGAACGCCGCACCCGTACAGTCTCATTCAAATGTTAGTACACCTAAAACAATTCCTCTAACAAAGACGTCATTTGAACATTTTTTTCATTTTTGTCCTATACACCTGAGAGTTGGTTTACTGGTAGAGGAGATAGAGAGCTTTCATTTATGTCAAACAAACTTTTTTATAGATTTCCTAATTTTGGAAATATAGCCTATTTTCAAAATTCAATTTATTTTGTCCTAGAGAGTTGAAATTTGGTGTGGGGGTAGAGCAGGTCAAGGCCATTCATTTATTTCAAACAAACTTTTTTGTCGCGAACACTGCAGACATATCACGTGATCGCTCGCATGATAATGCGATATGTCCTCGCGATTACGCAATATTCAAAACATACATTCCCTCTCTACTATCAATTCCAGATGTACAGCCCGATAAACTTCACAAGTGAATATCACAATCCATCCCTTTTCTCCTCCTCGTAGAAACACAGGGCCGGCCAAGTCAGTGTCCGTGATCTGGAAAACACTCGATGCCTTGATTCGATCCTGTGGCAACGGAGGAAAAGGTACCTCAAAACCCTTAGCAGAGTTACGACGACAGATCACGCATTTCCGAACAACTGCTGCCACCGCCCTTCTTCCTCTAATTATCCAAACCCTTTGGCGCAACAAACAAGCAGTGTGTGCGTCCCAGCATGGTTATGGAATCGATGAAATTGTTCAATCATTCTTTCAACCATCACATGTTTTGATGGAAGTACAACTGGATAGGCATACTCAGGAGTGTCGTCAGAATCAATGACTCTTGACTTCATGCGTAGAATTCCTTCATCATCTGTGAACACCTCCAGATTCTTCAATTGTTCTTTTCTCTCTTCTTCATAAAGCGTTTCATTATGGATAAGGAAGTATAGTTTCTTCTTAGCATTGAGAAACTCTTCGCTATCAATTTTCGTAGATACGTGGTCTCTACGATTCCTTTGTTTCAATCTCAAAATCCAAGCAATGGTCCTAACGATTTTGATGTATCCAGAGAATCGTGAACTTAATTGCAGTAAAATCGTTTCCACAACAGTGTTCTTAGCAGCTACAACTGTTTTCCTCCTTTCCCTGTTGACTTCTTCCAACAATGGTTCAGGACGATTAAATACCCATTCTACTTCTTTACATTTAAGCCAAGACGGACCCTCCCACCATCTGGATCTCCAAAGTTGTGCTGGTGAACACCCTCTAGACAGGAGATCTGCTGGATTGAGGCTGCCTGGTATGTGTCTGCATGAACTAGCCTTACTGTACTCATGAATTTCCATTATCCGATTCTCTACGAACACCGACCAAAGGCCTTTATTAGCAATCCAACCCAAGACTACTGTTGAATCGGACCAAAACACTGTGTGTATGTCATTCCGGTGTAGGCATCGAAGGCTCAACCGAGACATTCTAACTCCAAGGAGCACTCCCATCAGTTCAAGGCGGGGTAGTGTCAGTTCTTTGAGAGGCCCCACTCTAGATTTAGCCATCAGAAGACTCAGTTTGATTTTACTTTCTTCTTCCGTTCTCAGAAATATGCAACAACCAAACGCTATTTTGCTAGCGTCGACAAATACATGCAAAGTGCTGTTGTCATTCAGGAAAATCCTTCTGGGTATCCGACAGTCGTGTAGGTATTGCAACTGCTGGATCCATCGACAGAATTCCTCACAAATGTCTCCTGGTAAAACCTTATCCCATCCTATACTTTTCTGCCATGTCTTCTGTAGAATGAGCTTGGGAATCAGAGTTACTGGGGCCGAAAATCCAATCGGATCAAATATTTTCTGCACGCTAGATAGTTCCACTCTTCGGGTTACTAAACCTGTAGTCGGGCTGAAGTTACATCCAAGTTCATCTACGTCGCAATACCAACGAAGTCCTAAGACATTCTCAGTTTTACCAACACCACAATGAAAGGAATTCACCCATCCCCTGAAATTGAAACCTGCGGATAACATCAATTCTTGTGCCTTTAAAATAAAGGGTCCAATTTCTTCCTTTGAAGCGACTCCAGTAAGACAGTTGTCCACATAAAATGTAGGTTTCATTTTTGTAGCTACTTCCTTCAAATGAGTTGGGGGTTCTTCCAGAAGGTTGTTCAGTACGGAAACCAATAGGAAGGGACTGGAACAAACACCAAAAACCACCCAGCAATGTCGAAAAGTGGTGATGTTATCATTATCCCACCAGAGAAAACGGAGCATATCCCTGTCTTCAGGATCAATTATAATCTGCAGGAATGCCTTCTCTATATCAGCTATTAGACCTATAGGATATGTTCGAAAATTGGTCAGCACTGATGGAACAAGGTCTACGAGGTTGGGTCCGGGCTCGAGACAATCATTCAAGGAATGACCATTTCTGTCTTTTTTGGAAGCATCGAACACTGGCCTCATCTTTGTAGTGCCACCATCTTTCAGCACAGCTCAATGAGGCAAATAATGTGTAGGTCCATCCAAAACTTCGTTTTCAACACCTTCGATAATTCCTTTGTTTACCCATTCCTGTAACACCTGATCATAATCCTGAAATTTCTGCATCCCTCGTAACTTTCTTGAAGTGTTCAATAATCGTTTCTGAGAAATTTCACGATTCGTTTCCAGAGAAGTACAACCATCAATCCAGGGTAGTTTGACAATGTAGCGCCCAGATTCATCTTCTCTCTTCACAGTCCTATCGAATAACATCTGAACTTGTTCCCTTTCTTCCTTTTTATCTGTTCTCCAGGATCTTTAATACCCAAAGTCTCAATTTCCCACAAATCTGCCACTCTTGTTGATTGAGTTAAAGTAAGTAGAGTGTAAGACGAGGCAGTAGTTGAGGTGATCTCAGAAGAGCCCATAAGTGTCCACCCTAAACAAGTTCTCACAGCTACTAGACACTTGTTTACATGTACAAAGTCTGGTGTGATTATCTGAGCCCACACGTCAGCTCCTAACAATACCTGTATGTCAGTACCGTTGCCACCATTATCTTGGCCAACATCACTAAGTTCAACTCCCTTGTCCCTCAGTAAATTAAACAAATCAGCATCAACTAGGGGAGCACCTCCACAGATACTATCAGAGCCTAACACTGCAACCTCACATCTGTTTTCCTCGTTCATACCCAGCAAAGTTATTTGATAGGACTTGAAACAAACAGGTGCTGTTTTCCTACCTCCAAATAATTCTTGACTTAGTGTTACCTTTCCAGTTTGTTCCAACTCTAATTTCTTAGCACAAGACTTCTTTATGTAGCTTCTCTGCGATACACTATCACACAGAACTCTTACTCTGTGCGTGGATCCACCAACAACTACTCTAGCAACTAAAGTCTGCAGATAGGTCACATGTCCTTTATTACTACCTGCCATCATGCTAACTGTATTTGGAACCGAATCACCTTTTGGTTCATCTGAGGCTGTTTTCGCACACATCATAGCGTAATGTTTCCCCTTGCAAAATGGGCACTTTACAAACATCTTACACTTAACACTGACATGTCCCGGTCGTAGACACCTAAAACAAGCTCCCTTTTTCTTTAACGTTCCTTGGCGTTCTTCTTGAGAATAATCAATAGCTACAGCACAGTCTTGAGGAAGATGTGAGGTTCTGCTACAGAATATACAAGCCGTATCTTTGTTATTTCTGTTTCCCTTGCTGACTGAAACATCCTCTATTGAAATTAAAGAAGCCGCTGAAGGTACGTCCCTATTCTTAGTCTTGGTCCTATCATCTTGCTTAACTCGATCCATCCTCTCGTTAACTTCAAAGGAACTCTGTCTTAGCTTAAGCCGTTCTTCACCTTCTACCTCAGTCTTTAAGAAGGCTAACAATTCACTCAAGCAACAGTCAGGTTCCTTGGTAGACGTTTCTTTTGATACACGATACCTGTCCCAAGTTCTAAACGTAACCTCTGGCAAGGCACTCTCTACTAGTGGAAATAACATTGCAGCGTATTTCTCCTTTGTTACTCCCAAGGAATCAAGTGCTCTCAACTGTCCCTCCAGACTGTCATACAGTTGGGCTATGGATCTTAAAATATCCTTCTTTAACACCAAGGATAAAAGTTCCCTAACATAGTACTCAATGAGTAACTCATCCTTCCCATACCTAGACTTCAACAATTCGATAGCCTTTTTGTAGTTTTCCTTTGAAGGAGGAAAGTTTTCTACCAACTTCTGAGCACACGAACCAGGTTCCATACATTGAATCAAATAAACAAATTTGTCTTCATCTTTAAGGCTGCTATCTTCATGTATTTTAGTAAACTGCGCCCAAAACCCGATCCAGCACTTCACATTTCCATCATTTTTTTCAGTTCTAGTTTTGGTAGACTTAGTAGTCTCTGATTAGAATTGTGTGAACAGTTGCTCGTATTAGCTTCAGAAACGGCTTGATCTCCGACTTGTAAGGCCTGCACTTTTTCCCTAACCTTAAAATATTTCAAGTCTACTCTCTGCAATTGTTGATCTCTATTTCAAGCACGATGTCTTCAAGGTCTTCCTTTTGCAGCAGCTCGTTGTATACTTCATCATCCAGACGTTTTAACTTCTCGTAGCGTTCCACAAGTGAAGCGTATCTGCTACGAATCTCCACGTGATCACCATCAACAAGCGCCAACAGTTCTTCAAGCTTATTTGCCTCACGTGTAAATACGCTGCGTAATACTCGACGTTCAGTCATCGTTGTTCTGTTTTATTATTTGATGTTGAAATTGCCAGTAGTCCTGTCACGGTCGCTAGTTATTTACCATACCAAATCATTTTAATATACAGTAATCAATATTTTATTAAACCAACTCAACATCGCATCCAAAGACATTTCAAAGACACTACACACAAAGATAACAAAACCAAAACTATGTAAATCAAAACACTGTCTATTTTCTGCAGGAAGTCGATTTCTCGAACGAGCTTTAGTTCACTTTCTCCACACCCCCCGTAAAAGGGGCCTGAGATCGTTTAGAACCATCCGTATAAAAGGAGACGTTGCTAGGGAAGTGATGAAGGAAAGCTTGGAGCTGCTTGTGACAAAGATGGGGAAGGATACGAACAGGAGGTGGTAAGGTTTGAAAAACATTCAGAAAGTCGGTGGGAGCGAAAAATTGATAGTTGCCACTGTGTAACAAATGAGAGCGGGTTTGTAATATATTCGGTTTTAGGGGAAGGAGAAATTGAGAAGCAAGGAGCAACGAAGGGGAGTGCACAGAGTAAAACCGATTATGTTTGCGGTATTCACTCATGAGTTGAAGTTTGGGAAGTAAATGAAGGATACAAATTTTAAAAGATATTTGCTAGAGAGGAAGGATCTACGCACATGAAGTGGGTATTCGCCTGTCTCGACTAATAAGGCGTTGGTGGGGGAAGAAGTAATTATGCGTAGAACTTGGAATTGTAGAATATCAAGTTTTTGCAACGACCGGGTAGGGGCTAAGTCGAAAAAATGGCTCCCCTTGTCTAAGACGGAGCGAATTATATTTTGATAAACACGGAGAAGGACAATGGGGTCAGCGCCCCAATGACGGTGGGTAAGCGAGCGAAGGATGTTGATTCTCGGATGAAGCAGTGTTTGTGCTGAGAAGTGGGCGTTACAGTTTAATTTAGTATCAATGTGAAGCCCTAGATATTTAATGGAAGTGCGAAAACGTATGGCCTGAGGTCCAATATGTACTTGTAGAGGGGGTGGGCGGCGAGTAGAGGTAAGGAGCATTGCCGTATTTTCCCATAGGGAAGTTTGAAAACCATGTTGCAAAAACCAGTTATGCGTGAGTAATAGGCGTCTTGAATAGATGGAATACATTCGTCCACCGTGTTAGCAGTTTTATAGAGAATAATGTCATCAGCAAATTGAATAAGGCGTGCATGAGGAGAAATTAAGGGTTCAAGATCGGCGGTATAAATAAGGTATAAAAGCCCGCTCATGATATCTCCTTGGGGCAATCCGTGAGAAGTATGACGAATCGAAGAGGTCGGATCGTGGTATTTCAATATTATTTGTCGGTTCGTGAGTAATTGGAGCAGAATGGGACTAATACATCTGGGGAAGTTGATATAATGTAGTTTAGAGAATAGTTGTGGAAGATGAACATTATCATAGGCACCTTGGATGTCAACAAACACGGCGATCGTGAATTGTTTTCGACTGCGAGCGAGAACGAGATCAGTTATAAAGAGGTTAAGAGCATCCACCGTACTTTTACCCCGCCGAAAAGCAAACTGATATTTAGGAAGTTGGAAATAGTATTCCATACACCATGTTAAACGATTTAGTAACAGTTTTTGGAATAATTTTCGAAGACAAGAACCTAAAACTATTCCTCTGTAACTTAGCGGATCAGAAGGTATTTTCCCAGGTTTAAGGATTGGGATTAAGTGGAAGATATTCTAGGACGTATGTACGGGAGAGCCACATAAAATAGAATTGAAGAAGGCAAGTAACACCCTTTGAGCAAGGGGAGGCAACAGGCGGAGCATCTGGTACGTAATTGCATCGGGACCAGAGGAGGAGGATTTTTGGGAAGGAGTGCGCGGTCAATCTCAGAAGGTTGGAATGGTGAAATGAGAGTTTGAAAATGAGGGTGGGCAAGGGCGATAGGAATTGGATTATCAGGAGGAACATAATCGGGAGTGAGCGTTGATAAGAACTGAAGGTAAACATCGAGGTAAGTAGGAGCGGGGGGCTTGTCGAGATCGAGAACGGTTGGTAGAATTAATTGACTGCCAACTGAACAAAGAACTACTTTGACGGGTGAGGGTTTCCGTGAATTTTTGTCAGGCCTCACGACGTTTCAAATTGAATCCACGTTGGATCCTTGCCGTGAAGTTTTTATATTTAACGTACGATTCATAAGTATTGTCGCGACGAAGGTCTCTTAAACAGCATTTCCGGCGTTTCGCCCAGGCTGTAGATTCATTATCCCACCATGTAATCTGATAGTGACGTGGTCCACTGTTT
The DNA here is from genome assembly GCA_946902985.2 of Meconema thalassinum. Classification (NCBI taxonomy): domain Eukaryota; kingdom Metazoa; phylum Arthropoda; class Insecta; order Orthoptera; family Tettigoniidae; genus Meconema; species Meconema thalassinum. The sequence goes on from OX336389.2 coordinate 417,203,527, forward strand.
GAATAGCGCTCAGTGACAGGGTGGTATGTATCTAGATATGTGGTAATAAGATGAATCAACCGTTGGTAATCAACGGAGGGAGAAGAATGGGTAACCAGAGAATGGTCAGTAAGCCAGGTTTGAAAAAATGCAGCATCAAAATTACTAAGCCCGCGGGACTGAGAGGGAGGAGAACGAGGGGGTGAGGAAGAATGCCACGAGTAACGTCGATTATAATGGGAAAATTATTGCTCATGTATCAGATAGAGTAAACCAAGTGGAGGATGGACGTAAGTCACCTGTGACTATCGAAAGGTCTACAGCACTTTTATTTTGATTGGGTATGGAAATTCTAGTCGGGGAGCCGTCGTTTAAAATAGAAAAGTGAAACATAGTGGTGACATGAAGAACGTGACGACCCTTGTCATTAATTGTGTCACTACCCCAAGGGAGGTGATGGGGGTTAAAATCACGCCCAAGAAGGAAGCAAGAAAGAGGGGAAAACTGTTGAAGGAAAGTTTGCCATTGGGATCGAGTGCCATGCACGCTAGGAGGGCAGTAGAAATTGAGTATTGTAAGAGCATCGGTACGAATAGCGATAAGAAATGTAGAGGGAATGGAATTGAAAAGGAGAAGACGGGTGTAGGGGATGGAATGGCGGATAAGGATAAGAATGCCACCGAAACCATTGCCATCGGAACATTCGGTATTATATCCCGGAATGCTGAAGTTAAAATGTGGTTTTAACCACGTTTTTTGAAGTAAAAGGATATCGGGTTGGAAATAATTTAATAGAGATAGTACCTCATGTCGTTTGTTATTCACACTCTGACAATCAGTTCCATTGTAATTACCGCATTTAACAAGGAGGGTCAGCGGAAGGAAGATTAACTAAGGGAAGAAACTTGTCACGCAATCGCTGAAGTAAATAAACCCATTGGGTATTGGTACCTAATAACTCTAACAATTGGGCGAAATCGTGGGTAATTTCCGCAGATTGGTTATGAGTACTGGTTAAACAAGGTGTGGGGGCGGAGGAAGTACCACGCACCGAGGTGTCGTGGGAGGAGGACGGTTGAGGCTGAGAAGAAAAGGGAAGGTTTGTAGAAGTAAAAATTGAGGAGGAAGTAAATGGGGTCGGTCGTAGGATATTGAGGTACGCAGCACGGTCGTACCCTAATTGTGGTTTAGGTTTGGGGGCACTAGGGATCACTTGAGTGAATTTTCTTTTACGAGCTGGTTCAATCGGAGGAGATTGAGAGGGGTTAAATTGGGAGTTGTTTGGGTACCAACAATGGATTGAAAACAGGGAGCGCATTTGACGTATTATAAATAAATAAATAAATAAATATAGCCTAGATAATCCCATAAGGGCAAAGGCCTCCTGCGAACAGGGGGGTGCTCTGGTTTAAACTCGTTAGGCGAGCAAGTCCTAAGGAATTGACGTATTAGAAATATCAAAATAGGATTGTTTTGCAAACACATCTGCTTCTTAATTTATTGTTGTTGTTGTTGTTGTTGATGATGTACAGAGCATCGAGGGAAACCGGCAGCGTGGTTTTCACCACAATTAACACACTTACGAATGATCTGTGTACAGTCAACCTTGTTATGGTTTAAGGAACAGGTGCCACAAGGGGGTTCACGAGAACGACAATTCTCGTTTCCATGGCCATATCGCTGACATCGACGACATAGAATAGGGGAGAATATGAAGGCTTGGACCTCCAAATAGACACTGAAAAGGGACACATTAGTAGGGAGAGTTTGAGAATCAAAAGTAATTTTCACTGTGCCGGTAGGGATATATTCCAGAACTCCATCAACATATTTTTCCTATTCATTCGTTGCGCTGCAACCACAGGAACAAAGGACTGAATTAATTTTAGTAGTCGTCCTGAGTGAGTGTGGGGTTGACGCCATGAATGACGCACACACGATGCTCATTTGAGGATTGTATAAATGCACGGAGGGAACGCTCCGTGAGAAGTGGGTGCTTGAGCATGGAATTAGCTGCATTACGTGATCGAAACTGGATTTCAACGCGATTCCGGCCCTTGCGTTTTATAGCGACAATGTCCGGGATGTTATGTTGATAGAACAGACCTCCTAAAACCATTGGGTGTGCATTACCAATTTGCTTCGGGTTGCTTGATTTGACAAAGACGTTATATGTGCCAGAGTGGCGATCACCGTATGTGTGTTGAGGAACCAATTTCGGGGGAGTAAGAGGTGATGTTGGCTGTGAAACCTCCTAAGAGGTTGTCGGACCAGCAATGGTCGGGAGAATATCACTACCATTTAAGATGAATGTAGTCTCCATAGGAATAGTTTCTACCAGGATTGGCTCTATTTGACGGTCAGGATCAGGAGGAGCAAACTCTGGGGTTTTGTCCTTGACCCCATCCCCGTGATGGGACATGGGTCTCAAAAGTTCGTATCAGTTACGAAAACACTTATCCAAACGGATAATGTAACACAAAATAAAAAAGTATGATTAGATCACTCATGAATACCACCCACGTGGGTGAACACTAAAACTTCCAACCACACTGAAAATCGCACTAGACAGCACACACGTCCGCTCGTTACGGGAACCGAGCAGCGAATCTGCCTCAGGCTCTGTTGCATTCAGCGCACTTGCAGCTGCCCGGAGCGAAATCCCTATGGGAATAGAGCACTTTGTTGGTCATTGGAGTAACTACTGTAGAGATTCTGATTTCTTCGCTTAATGCAACGAAGCGGTGCAGCGCTTGGTGAAGCAAACCAGCACGGAAGACGGCTTGGATTATTTATATGAAATGAATTCGTGTACGCTTGGTAAAAAGCGGTGGCGTGCCGTGTACAATATGATGAAAATATATTTTGAGTTTGTGGCTGTAGTTTTATATGTGTACATGTGATTTTATATTGATCGGAAAAATGATTGCCTTTTGCCAGGATATCTAGCAGAGTTATGTGTGAAAATTTGATGAGGTTATGGTATTACATGGGCGGATATTTACACCACAATTTTAACAATCTTCTGTTGCATATAATATGTAACACGCAAACGTTACCTTCATTTGCATAACTAGTTTCCATTTGCTATTGAATATTGAAATACATAGGCTACTTCACAATACAATTGGGTATTTTTAAATGTGCTACCTCGAGCGGCCAACTGCATGCTCTAAATATTTTAATGTAGCCTACAATTCCACAATAGAAAACCTCAAAAACGTAGAAAATCATTGGTCTAACTCTCTTTCCTTTAATACAGTATTAAAATACGTGGTAGTACACAATATCATGGTGTATGCAATAATATAAATTGTTTTCAGAGTTAGAAGTAGCCTACCGGTAATTCTGATCAAAATGTGCTGTAGGTAGAGGATGTGGGTTGAGAGACTAGCATTACTCAAAACGCATGAGCAATACATGTTAGCAAGGGCAGAACGCATACCGTAGGCTATATTAAAACCCAGAACCTTTGTCTGTACCTAAAGGAAAAAGAAAGGAAGCTTTTAGTTTTACGTGACCGTTAATCATGCGCCACGGGACCTTCTTTTTAAGTGGAATCCGAACCACAGGACATGGCATTTCACTTCGAAAATCTCACATGCATTGACCGGGAATCGAACCGGTCTCACCTTGGTGAGAGGCCAACAGCTTGAACCCTGTGCCACCACGCCCCCCATTGCCTATTCCAAACAGAACAACTGTGAACATGTCATCCAGTAGCGTGCGTCATACTGAGCACAGTTGCTGCACCGAGACTGGCGAGAGAAACGAAGAGAAGACACCGATTTATGCTCACAGTATAGCCTAACCATGGCCTTCCCTTTGAACACAAGCCACTTCAAATTTAAGTGCATGTATGAGATGGAGGGCCTAATCCTATGAATATCCATGCTTGCAACGAAGTGCGCACATTTTTTCTATTGCAATATGAGGTAGATATAGTTATAAGATGTCACAAAAGTTATACGTGCACAAGTCCACCTCCAGATGTAGCGACTAGCATTCTTGGCTATCGCCCAAGGGGTGCAGGTTCGATCTCCGGCTCGGTCAAGCAATTTAATTCTGGTCTGAGGGCTGGAACGAGGTATACTCGGTGAACTGCCTGAATGGGATTGACATTTGGCCGGAAGTTCCACGTCAGTCATAACCCCTCTGCCTCTTGACCAATCCATGTTCGCATCGTTGATGACATAATACTCTGCGTTGCAATATTACAGCCCACGTGCGTCAGTGCCTGGTCAGCTGTATCTCTAGCTTGTACCTGCTCGGGTCCAAGTTGCGTGAACTTGAGAGGAATGCGGATCTCGCACTATGAGAAGTGACGAGTGATTAGGTTTCCTGGTCCGTGCTTAGTAACAGAACCAAATACATTGGTCGATGACTCACTCACTCATTCGCAACGCCACACTGGTTTCAGCAAAGACCCTATGTTAGCAGTATTGGAATAGACATGAATATCAGGTAACACGACGGACTGTTGACAGGCTTCTCAATTCCCGCCTGACCCTTCCCTGCCTCTGCTCTTCACCCCGCAAGTTCTCAGAGCTTAGACCCGAGCAGTACAGTGTGATCGCTTGTTATTCTGACTGTTTGGCAACCTTGTTCCCTGACCACATTGCGAGGCGAGAACTGTCAATCCTATTCTGGCAGCGCACAGAGCATACAGTCAGCATCGTGAAGCAAAACTGAAAAAAGGTGGGTTGAATTCTCACCTCAGCCATCCTGGAAGAGTTTCCCATGGTTTCCCATTTCTACTCCAGACAAATATTGGGATGGTTCCTAACTTAAACGCCTCGGCCGCCTCCATCCCATTCCTCACCTGAATTACAAATGCACACACTCTAAAATAGAAACCACAGATTATCAAGCAAATTCTACACACACATCCAAGTACACGGGGCTAAATGACCAAGATGGCCAAGCCCCTCAAATGAAACAACATCATTATTAAACGTGACATAATCTACCGTTCATGCCATTCTTAGTAAAGAGGCAATACAAATACAGAGATAGAATCAGTTTTTGTTTATCGGGGACCACCTTGTGGTGTAGTGGCTAGCATAGCCTACATACAAGAGGAGGATACGATGCATGGGTCACCGATTCGAACCATCTTTAGTACACGCGTAGGGCATGACCAGGCGTATACCAGGTGCAAGTAGTGTACCCGTCTATAGATGGAGAATGCTTGATCATAACCTGGCTAAAACTCACGGCATTCAGAGGTGTTACGTCCTCCCACCGTATGATCATACATTCAGATATGAGACACTAGTAGGTCAGCAAGACTACAAAAATTACTCACATGTTACATTTAATATGAATTTATTATACTTAGGATAGCACCCAAAATATAAGAATACAATCAAAATAAAACAAAATCTACTTGGAATCAATCCCATCAAGTAAAAATCAATAAAAATCAACACAAAAATCACTCAAAAATCACTTAAATAATCTTGCTTAGATTCTCTAACCATCATAAATATTCCTTTCATTAAACAAAGACACAAAGCATGCCTATCACACTTTTTCAAAATTCCGTCTAAGGCTTGCGGACATTTAGGTTACTTCATTCCCTTCAGGGTTTTCTTTCCCTATACCTTCATTTGTTAACATTTTATTTAGTTCCTTTAAACTGAACAACTTTCTTTCATTCAAGCCTTAGGTATTCCTTTTTTAAAAACACAATACATAAATTTCAACATGTCATGAATCGAACCCAACACTCTTCACTTCTTTCTCATGCTATACGGTGGTTTTATTATGTTGTATCATGCACTATTTTTCATTACTTCCTAGTGGATTTATTTCCAACTAGATTCAAAATCAATATATTCATTATCCGTATAGCTTCCACTATCTTTCGAGGTAGAAATCGATGATTTATCAACAATATTCATTATGACTATTTCCGTCAAATATTACATAATTCACTTAAATTTTAGCTGGGGATATTCGCCTCACTTCCAGCATTACAAATATCAACTTTAAATTACTATGGCACCGTCCAATCAAAAATATTACATAGCACTCGTTAATTTCTATTACGCGCTCAGACTCTTGAGAACTCTATTCACAAAGCCTCTATTATGTGGCTCCCTCGCCTTCTTACAAAACCAGGACAAGGTCGGCTGTTAACCTCCCCCTCCTCTTCAAGCTATTAGTTTAAAATTTATGACTCCGTCTAGACCATTTCATCGCACCCTCGCGGTTTTCAATGTTTACTTTTATTCCCCCTTTCCACTATATGGACATCCAAGATTTGTAAAATCATTCAATTACTGCAATTACTGTTTCCTCACTTCACCATATAATTATTCCGTGTTTCCACATAACTATGCATTTGATTCGGAGATGTCATACGACGCATAAGTTTACTTGGCGAGATCCCTGTCTCCCAATAAATACAACAATGCAATTACTTGTCGGATATAAGCAATGCAGGTACTAGGGATCGGTCATACTTAGCTTCGGCTCGGACACGGCAACTCCCGTCTCCCCTGTCGCTAGTATATCGTAGAAACCGCTGTTCTCCCGCCAGTCTTATATGTCAAAACAACTGTGGCAATGCCGCGCTGGAGATCTTAGTCCTTCCCAACCGGTCTTACACTGCAATTACCATAATACACACACATATACCATACCATAAGCTGTCTTGGCTAGACCTCAGTCTACCAATGGGTGCTACCCTTAAACAACAACGATGAATCCGACTTATTTACTTCCAATCTCCCGAATAATGCATGTTATGGATCACGTACATATTCCTAGCTTGATGCTACTTCATTAACTCATTATTTACTTGGCCCATTATGGCAATACAGCATTCATTTGCATTTCCATCACACATTTAGTTAACAAGCAACTTTACTCTCATCGCGGTATAAATTACTGGTCTTCATATCGACTTTTCCCCTTAACTTGGCATAACAGCCTACAAATCTCACAATACCATCTCAAGGTGTTCCAAAATCACCATCTGCGTTAATCACTTCAACATTTAAGGTCTGTAAAAATCATTATCATTTCATCAACATTTAAGGTATCCACAAATGCTCCAATTATATATTTCTTTCCATTTGATATCATTATTATTATTATTCATTTCAATTATTATTATTCATCAACGCATTATTATGGAGTGCAACAATTCATTATTTAACCATTATTTCAGGAGTATATAAAAACTCGACAATTATTATTATTATTAATTCTGGTGCTCATTTACATTATTGCTTTTAAAATTCATTTACTTGGCATGAATAACTGCCAGTGGTACAATTATATTCGATTTCTCCTCTCAGATCTTATTTATTATTGATTATCATTATTACGGGTTTCAATTACTTTACATTGCACAATGCAGTTATATCTTTCCACCATTAACAAAATTATACTCATGGTCAATGTTTGCCATACATTTCAATTCATATTCGCTCACTAGTTTACATTCCTTTAGTTACTTAGCGCATTTCTTCAATTACTCATTTAATTCAGTGCATGATTTCACTTATTCAGTGCATGATACAACATAAGATTAATGAATATTCATAACTCACCCCATGTGTTGGCTTGGCCGATGACCATATCTATGAATGGGCTCACCCATCTTGATATATTTTTACCAACTCATTTTTACATTCTTCTTCATCATCTTCATATTATATTCACTTAGATTACACTGATACATATTAAAACACATTATTTCCGGTTTCTTAAAACCATTATAAAATGATACACTTATTTTATATATTTACACTTCACTGTTTAGCACACGGATCGTATATCAGCGATTTGGCAATTTTTCTCTCCGTCTGACGATTCTTTGATGCTACTCCTACTTCCCTGCATCGAACGTGTGACCTACTCCTGGGTAGATTATTAGCTTGGGAATAACCTAACCCCCAAGGGAAGATGATAAAGAGAAGGAGATGGGTTTCGGACTGGAGAATAAGGATGGAGAAATAGGAAGAGAGTTTGACATCAGTTATGCCTAAGAGTTCTTGTTCAAATGCAACAAGTGGTGAACACCCTATCAATAGATTTATTTGCATTAAGTAGGAAGAGTCAAGGAAGACAGGATCTTGCCTAACTGTTATACTAGAAAAATGAGAAAGCGACAAAGAATTCTTTAATTTATTTAACAATGCAAAAGAGTGTAATGAATTTAACAAATATATAATTTCAATTTTGTTAACAATTTGGGGTCGCAGACCTCCGAAAAACATCTAAAGTTTGCGCCAGGCAATTAACAATTCTTTTGGTTTCAAACCTTTATATGTTTTAAAATCCTCGCCAGATTTTGAAATGGCGAAGATAAAATACAAAAAATTAAAGACAATTAAAGTGATTAAAAATAGACAATAAATCAAGTACAAGTTGTGTACTTTTAAGAAATTCTAGGTAAATATCTTAGAAAGAGTAACAACTTCGAAGGTAACAACAACAAAAAGCAGGTAGAATAAAAGAGAAGTTCCTATAACTTCTTATATTAAAGCTGAATTACTTTTTTAGTAGTTATACAAATAGGGCAGGTCACTTACTGTGAAACCTGAAGAGAAAGTCGAAAGGAAGTTTCTAGACCTGCTATGTTTAAGTAGGAATCACGAGACAAATGGGGCAAGTTAACCTTTCGTGAAACCTAGAAATAACTCACTTATGAGTTGAAAAAATTGTATTCACTGATTAGAAGGGAGAAACAATGTAAGTTAAAGCGTGTACTAGACACGAAGTTTTACAGACTTTAATTAATGATATATAAGCAAAAAGGGAGGGCACGTCTTTAGAGTGACACCTCATTGAGAAAGACCTAAAGTAACAATTTTATTATTATGGTTTGTTAGTAAGAGGTTTAGGAAAGATCAACTGGGATTGAAGATAAATGTTCATGGCCGTATTTATAATAATCGGACGAGCGCGACGCGGAAGAAATACTGAACGAACACTGTTTTCCACTATGGTCTGTTGGAATAGATGAAAAGTTCACTGTAGTAGCACAAAAGTTTATGGCAAAGAAAGTTATTGCAATTATGGAAAATAACTAGTTACACTAGATAGGTGAGAGTCTATTGCTTGAGAAAGTTGTAGATTACAGTTAAATGCGCCAGAGAAAATCCCAACGGAGGAAGAAAAATTAGCTATTGAGCAGTAATTCATAAGGAAGATTCCTTAGTTTGAAATAGTATTCCCACATGTGAGTGGAAAATACATGACGGTACGACTGGTAGATAGAGTGCAGATTCTGGAAGGTTCCAGAGCAATCCTAACTGAAGTATAGGGCCAAAGTTATTCCAGCGGTGGAACGACCTAAGTATTTTATAGACAGTGGGTAATTCAATGGTATCCCACGTTGTGAGAAGATCTCTCATTTAATAAGCATAAGAAATGCTGCTTCCTATTAAGATTGGCTTAGACAGACAAAATCTCAACATGGAAAATCCCGCGAAGGATGATTATTGCCCCAAATATAGTAATCTCACACTGCCTATAAAATGATCGTTAAAAGCGTGTAGTTATTAAAAGGCGATGAGAATGAGGTTAAAACCTGAAGTCGGTACTTATCTTTGCTTCATGGCGATGGTGAAGTTCCCTTTGAAGGTTGAGATTAAAGTTCCAACATGGCGTGGAATTAAAAGAATGCCTCTTTAGTTGAGGAGGCTAGCTCTAGTTGAGCTTCAAGTGACTAAGTCGACTGCCGACGTACAAGTGAGACACGCTCAGCGAAGCACAAAGGGACCAGGGAACGGAAAAGAGTGGGGGTAGGAGACACAAGGAATACATATAAGAATAACCAACATGACAAAAAAAAATTCTTGATGAAATGGTCTTCAAAGAGTTGATAGTAGGCGACACTATCGCAGCCTGGTGGGCGAAAAAGTAGACGAAGTTCTCTTGATCACGGAGGTGATAGCTGGCGATGGCGACGAGATCTGGTGGCCAGATTGATAAGGAAGTCCTCTTGCACAGGGAAGAATTGAGGAACTTCAGAGATTCGCTGCTAGATGACGCTAGGTGGGTCATGGAAGATATATATCTAGAACAGACTCACAAGTAACATGAGAACCCTAATCCGCAAGGAGAAATTAGAAGATCACTGTTGGTGTTTGAGAAAAAGGAAGGAATGAACAAGCAAAGAGCAGTAAAAGTATACTCTATCTTACCGTGTATTCCAGGAATACACCAAGCTGGGAGGTGACAACACCAACAGAGAACGAGATAAACAATTAAAAAATTTAAAGGTACTGGAGCAATTAAAGACAGTGGTCTTATGATGTGACCGTTAGTGGTCAAGATTCTGGCTACCCTGACTCTCCCATCCCTTCCAGGATAACACTCGGTCACTCTACCAGAAATCCAGACCAGGGGAGGAGAAACATCCCTAACCAGGACCAAGTCCCCCACTCTGATGTCGGGACTGGAAAGAAACCACTTCTGTCTCCGTTGCATGGAAGAAAAGTATTCCAAGTTCCACCTCTTCCAGAAATAATTGCGGAGGGCTTCAAGTTTACGCCAAAAAATAGGTAAATTAGAATCCCTGTAAGAATTGGGAAGGGGAGGAGGGGCAGAAAGAGAAATGCCTATAAGGAAGTGACCAGGTGTGAGTGGAAGCAGGTCATCAGGGTCATTGGAAGGCGGAGTTAAAGGGCGAGAATTGACAGCACCTTCAATCACAAAGTAACTAGAAACTGCGGGAAATAAAGCTTTACTAAAGATCGCGACAAGATGCGAAAGGAGAATTAACAAGTTTAAACAAAGCGTATAGAAACAAGTACATCGATTAAGGATAAGAATATACCAAATAAACAAAGGAACTATGCGAGTAGGAGGCAGAAACGCCATAGGTAACAACAATCTAGTAGCCATAAACAATGACCTCAAGTTATAATAAGCATCAAAGGGGTTAATCAGAAAAATACTTAAGTCAGCGGGAAACGTGACGTAACAAGCATAAATGCAAAAACACACCGAATGTAACGACGAGAAAAAACAAGTTTGATCATCAATGAACAATAAGATTGCAAAATATGTAAGCAGGGTGCAATACATGAGCACGTAAAATATATGCAACGATGTTATGAAACAGGAATCGAAGCAGCTATAGGATACGAGCGTGAGCAAGTGGGAGACATAAGCATGAACGACCTTGACCCACATAGTACGGCGAGATAACGAATATAAATATCTGAAAGAGTCCTTGACCGGAACAAGTTTATTTTGGTAATGAGGTGAACAGCTCCAGAAATTACGGGAGCAACTCGCAAGTCAATGGTTGGCAGTCAGCCAAAGTTGAGATAAAGAAAACTTGCTTTGACCTTTGTCAAGCATAGAGGTGGTAAAAAGCAGCTTGGCCTTACCCGAGCTTGTATACAAACAAGATTGACAAACAAGCAGTTCAAAATAAACAAACAAAACAAGTGCAATCAGCTGTGACTTAAAGCGGAACAAGTAACACGTCATGCAGTCATCCGTAGCTTGGACGTGAAAAAACAATTTAAAGACATGAAATAAAGTAAGAAATCAATTTCGCATAACTTTGAGGATCACGGAATCCGACAATTTTCAACAGAAAAAAGCTTAATTCTTCCGAACAAAGAAGAGAAGCTGGGACATTGAGAAGAAGTTTATGCGTAAGAATAGTTATTCTAGATGCTAGAGAATTCAGATTTTCAAGCGGTTTCAAAAGCGGCTTCCGATTGTGAGGAAGGGGGAAGGAGCCGGCCGTGACCATCCTACTAAATAGCGAAAGAAGTGAAACATAGCTTACAGCGAAATGATGGTGACTGATAGCCATGGTTTTACACAAGGGGAAGATAGTTTTCGATAGAAAGTTTAAACAATTACCTGCTATAAAATGACATGAGAAAGTAAACTAAGTGACACAAGGCGAGGCGAACTTGAATTGCAATTTTATGCGGGAAGAAGGCAAAACCATTTAAACAACTTGCAAAGGTGACGTAGTTGTTTACAATGAGTCATCATTTCGGCAATTGTTTTTCAAATATATCGAGATCGAAAACATAAGTGTTCTCTTTTTCAGAAAAGGGATTTATATCAGCTGTAACAAAATGACATTGCGATTTGGTTTGAAGACTGGGTTGTTGGATTTCACCAGTAATAACCCAACCAAAATTGGTGTCTCTGGCGTCCACGTTTGAAGATAACTTGCGGGTTTGTTTGCGAAGGCAATTCCAGAAAATATGGGACCTTGAGCATTAAACTGAGGATCAGCTAACCTTAAGTGCGAAGGAATTTTTAAACCGGAAGTATCAATAGAGCTGCTAGGAGTGTCCTTGCCAATACTGGTAAGAATGAGACAGTTTAAGTTAAGATTGGTGTTTCTTTGACAAATGTCTCTGATTTTCAATTTTGAAGACTGCAAGGCTTGAGTTTTCAAATTGTCAATGCCGGATACATTGATGGAAGTAGGTGGTGAAGAAAGACCTAGTTTTTTAATTAACGATTGCGAAACAAAGTTGTGAGTTGAAGCGGAATCGAGAAGACCGCGGGTTCGAAACCAATTTCCAAATTTATCTTGGATTTCGAATTGTATAGTGGACAAAAGGACTTGCGAACTGTGAGAAGATTCGGCGTTAGAAATGCAGGAAGAAGCATTAGTTTGTTCGGAGCTGCTCTGCATGGAGTTTAAAGAAGCGGGTACTAGTGACCTCGATTGATCATCAAAGTGCAATAAAGAATGATGCGGTCTTTTGCAATGAAAACAGAGGTTGGATGACGTACAATTAGAAGAAGAATGCTTAGGTGACAAGCAGTTATGGCAATATTTACTATTGAAGACAAACTTCCTTCTGTCTTCAACAGGCAATTCTTTAAAGGATTTGCACGAGTACAAAGTGTGAAACTTTACAGAGCGTGCATTTTAAAGATTTGTTGAGCGGCCTGATATGTTCTCTTGGATGGTTGAAAGAGGCAGAACGGGTTTGCTTGTTCTCGACAGAGGGGGGCTGATGACCATTTGAAGAGACAAGTTTTTCCTCAAGAATGTGACACTGATGACTCGTTTCGACATTTTCGCACTGAAATGAGAGTGCAGTAAGGACTTGGAACCGGCTGTTCAGAAACGAGATAAGGTGTTCAAAAGAATATTCCTCCTTGCGAGTGAGTGCGATCTCCCAAGCCTTTAATGTCGAAAAATCGAATCTGGATGTAGCTAGATGAATAAGGACGGTGTCCCAAGTTTGGACTGGCTGCTTGAGTTGATATAACGCTCTAACATTTAATTGCATGGAGTCCAACAGGTCTCTTAAAGAGGTGACATCATTAGGTTTTACGACTGGCAGGTTGAACAGACAGCGAATGTGGCGAGCAACACACAAACGTAAATTCCCATATCTCTCTTTAAGGAGATTAAAGGCGATGTGGTGGTTATCTGCGCTTAAAGGCAGTGACTCAACCAAGGCCAAGGCCTGGCCTTCAGGACGCACGCAGGAAATAGAACTTATGAATGTCGAGAATGTTATTGTTTTCATGAATGAGGGAGCAGTAAAGTTCGTAAAAGGAATACCATTCACCTTCCTGGCCTGAGAAGTGAGGTAGAGTTATCTTAGGAAGTAAAGGTTTCGGTTTATCCTTATGAACTGAAGCGGGTGCGAACTGGGCCGGATTGATGACCCTAGTGTCCGGTTCTGAGATACTGCGGATCAGTTGGTGGGCCTTGGCGATCCCTTCAAAATACAAGGGTTGAACCTCGTCCCGATCCGATTGAAGTTCTGGGCAAGCGGATTCAATGTCGGTTTGAATATGATCATAGTGATCATAGGACCGTTCGTACAACTTAAGGCGTTGTGTCAAGACGTCTAGATCACACTCGGCGGGATTTATTTTGTTAATGAAATTTCTAAATCTGGTGAGTTGCTCTTTCTAGGAAGAATGTCTGGCAATGAGAGTTTCATCCTTTTCAGTAGGAGCCATGACAATGTAGGTAAATTAAAATACAACTTACGAAACTGTGGAACCTTGGAAATGCTGTCAGGCTGGCAGCAGCAAATAAGTTGAAAGAAAGCGACACCCCAAAGGAGACAGGAGCGGCCTCCTTCCACTTCAAAGGCTTTGCACGATGTAGTTATAGCTGAAAGATTGAAAGCAGATATTAATAATTTGCAAAGTATTGTCAAATAACCCATGAAAAAAAAATAGAAAATGACAAATGGACTCTCCCGGGTTTCGGCACCAAATTTTGGGTAGATTATTAGCTTGGGAATAACCTAACCCCCAAGGGAAGATGATAAAGAGAAGGAGATGGGTTTCGGACTGGAGAATAAAGATGGAGAAATAGGAAGAGAGTTTGACATCAGTTATGCCTAAGAGTTCTTGTTCAAATGCAACAGGTGGTGAACACCCTATCAATGGATTTATTTGCGTTAAGTAGGAAGAGTCAAGGAAGACAGGATCTTGCCTTACTGTTATACTAGAAAAATGAGAAAACGACACAGAACTCTTTAATTTATTTAACAATGCAAAAGAGTGTAATGAATTTAACAAATATATAATTTCAATTTTGTTAACAATTTGGGGTCGCAGACCTCCGAAAAACATCTAAAGTTTTCGCCAGGCAATTACCAATTCTTTTGGTTTCAAACCTTTATATGTTTTAAAATCCTCGCAAGATTTTGAAATGGCGAAGATAAAATAAAAAATTTAAAGACAATTATAGTGATTAAAGTTAGATAATAAATCAAGTACAAGTTGTGTACTTTTAAGAAATTCTAGGTAAATATCTTGGAAGGAGTAACAACTTCGAAAGTAACAACAACAAAAAGCAGGTAGAATAAAAGAGAAGTTCCTATAACTTCTTATATTAAAGCTGAATTACTTTTTAGTAGTTATACAAATAGGGCAGGTCACTAACTGCGAAACCTGAAGAGAAATTCGAAAGGAAGTTTCTAGACCTGCTATGTTTAAGTAGGAATCACGAGACAAATGGGGCAAGTTTCCCTTTCGTGAAACCTAGAAATAACTCACTTATGAGTTGAAAAAATTGTATTCCCTGATTAGAAGGGAGAAACAATGTAAGTTAAAGCGTGTACTAGACACGAAGTTTTACAGACTTTAATTAATGATATATAAGCAAAAAGGGAGGGCACGTCTTTAGAGTGACACCTCATTGAAAAAAACCTTAAGTAACAATTTTATTATTATGGTTTGTTAGTAGGAGGTTTAGGGAAGATCAACTGGGATTGAGGATAAATGTTCATGGCCGTATTTATAATAATCGGACGAGTGCGACGCGGAAGAAATACTGAACGAACATTGTTTTTCACTATGGTCTGTTGGAATAGATGAAAAGTTCACTGTAGTAGCACAAATGTTTACGGCAAAGAAAGTTATTGCAATTATGGTAAATAACTAGTTACACTAGATAGGCGAGAGTCTATTGCTTGAGAAAGTTGTAGATTACAGTTAAATGCGCCAGAGAAAATCCCAACGGAGGAAGAAAAATTAGCTATTGAGCAGTAAATCATAAGGAAGATTCCTTAGTTTGAAATAGTATTCCCACATGTGAGTGGAAAATACATGACGGTACGACTGGTAGATAGAGTGCAGATTCTGGAAGGTTCCAGAGCAATCCTAAATGAAGAATAGGGCCAAAGTTATTCCAGCGGTGGAACGACCTAAGTATTTTATAGACAGTGGGTAATTCAATGCTATCCCACGTTGTGAGAAGATCTCTCATTTAATAAGCATAAGAAATGCTGCTTCCTCTTAAGATTGGCTTAGACAGACAAAATCTCAACATGGAAAATCCCGCGAAGGATGATTATTGCCCCAAATATAGTAATCTCACACTGCCTATAAAATGATCGTTAAAAGCGTGTAGTTATTAAAAGACGATGAGAATGAGGTTAAAACCTGAAGTCGGTACTTATCTTTGCTTCATGGCGATGGTGAAGTTCCCTTTGAAGGTTGAGATTAAAGTTCCAACATGGCGTGGAATTAAAAGAATGCCTCTTTAGTTGAGGAGGCTAGCTCTAGTTGAGCTTCAACTGACTAAGTCGACTGCCGACGTACAAGTGAGACACGCTCAGTGAAGCACAGTGAGACCAGGGAAGGGAAAAGAGTGGGGGTAGGAGACAAAAGGAATACATATAAGAATAACCAACATGACAAAAAAAATTCTTGATGAAATGGTCTTCAAAGAGTTGATAGTAGGCGACACTATCGCAGCCTGGTGGGCGAAAAAGTAGACGAAGTTCTCTTGATCACGGAGATGATAGCTGGTGATGGCGACGAGATCTGGTGGCCAGATTGATAAGGAAGTCCTCTTGCACAGGGAAGAATTGAGGAACTTCAGAGATTCGCTGCTAGATGACGCTAGGTGGGTCATGGAAGATATATATCTAGAACAGACTCAAAAGTAACATGAGAACCCTAATCAGCAAGGAGAAATTAGAAGATCACTGTTGGTGTTTGAGAAAAAGGAAGGAATGAACAAGCAAAGAGCAGTAAAAGTATACTCTATCTTACCGTGTATTCCAGGAATACACCAAGCTGGGAGGGGACAACACCAACAGAGAACGAGATAAACAATTAAAACATTTAAAGGTAATGGAGCAATTAAAGACAGTGGTCTTATGATGTGACCGTTAGTGGTCAAGATTCTGGCTACCCTGACTCTCCCATCCCTTCCAGGATAACACTCGGTCACTCTACCAGAAATCCAGACCAGGGGAGGAGAAACATCCCTAACCAGGACCAAGTCCCCCACTCTGATGTCGGGACTGGAAAGAAACCACTTCTGTCTCCGTTGCAAGGAAGTTAAGTATTCCAAGTTCCACCTCTTCCAGAAAAAATTGCGGAGGGCTTCAAGTTTACGCCAAAAAATAGGCAAATTAGAATCCCTGTAAGAATTGGGAAGGGGAGGAGGGGCAGAAAGAGAAATGCCTATTAGGAAGTGACCAGGTGTGAGTGGAAGCAGGTCATCAGGGTCATTGGAAGGCGGAGTTAAAGGGCGAGAATTGACAGCACCTTCAATCACAAAGTAACTAGAAGCTGCGGGAAATAAAGCTTTAGTAAAGATCGCGACAAGATGCGAAAGGAGAATTAACAAGTTTAAACAAAGCGTATAGAAACAAGTACATCAATTAAGGATAAGAATATACCAAATAAACAAAGGAACTATGCGAGTAGGACGCAATAACGCCATAGGTAACAACAATCTAGTAGCCATAAACAATGACCTCAAGTTATAATAAGCATCAAAGGGGTTAATCAGAAAAATACTTAAGTCAACGAGAAACGTGACGTAACAAGCATAAATGAAAGAACACATCGAATGTAACGACGAGGAAAAACAAGTTTGATCATCAATGAACCACAAGATTGCAAAATATGTAAGCAGTGTGCAATACATGAGCGCGTAAAAAATATGCAACGATGTTATGAAACAGGAATCGAAGCAGCTATAGGATACGAGCGTGAGCAAGTGGGAGACATAAGCATGAACGACCTTGACCCACATAGTACGGCGAGATAACGAATATAAATATCTGAAAGAGTCCTTGACCGGAACAAGTTTATTTTGGTAATGAGGTGAACAGCTCCAGAAATTACGGGAGCAACTCGCAAGACAATGGTTGGCAGTCAGCCAAAGTTGAGATAAGGGAAACTTGCTTTGAACTTTGTCAAGCATAGAGGTGGTAAACAGCAGCTTGGCCTTACCCGAGCTTGTATACAAACAAGATTGACAAACAAGCAGTTCAAAATAAACAAACAAAACTAGTGCAATCAGCTGTGACTTAAAGCGGAACAAGTAACACGTCATGCAGTCATCCGTAGCTTGGACGTGAAAAAACAATTTAAAGACATATAAAATAAAGTAAGAAATCAATATCGAATAACTTTGAGGATCACGGAATCCGACAATTTTCAACAGAAAAAAAAGCTTAATTCTTCCGAACAAAGAAGAGAAGCTGGGACATAGAGAAGGAGTTTATGCGTAAGAATAGTTATTCTAGATGCTAGAGAATTCAGATTTTCAAGTGGTTTCAAAAGCGGCTTCCGATTGTGAGGAAGGGGGAAGGAGCCGGCCGTGGCCATCCTACTAAATAGCGAAAGAAGTGAAACATAGTTTACAGCGAAATGATGGTGACTGATAGCCATGGTTTTACACAAGGGGAAGATAGTTTTCGATAGAAAGTTTAAACAATTACCTGCTATAAAAATGACATGAGAAGGTAAACGAAGTAACACAAGGCGAGGCGAACTTGAATTGCCATTTTGTGCAGAAATAAGGCAAAACCATTTAAACAACTTACAAAGGTGGCGTAGTTGTTTACAATAAGTCATCGTTTCGGCAAGTGTTTTTCAAATGTATCGAGATCAGAAACATAAGTGTTCTCTTTTTCACAAAAGGGATTTATATCAGGAGTAACAAAATGACATTGCGTTTTGGTTCGAAGACTGGGATGTTGGATTTCACCAGTAATAACCCAACCAAAATCGGTGTCTCGGGCGACCACGTTTGAAGATAACTTGCGGGTTTGTTTGCGAAGGCAATTCCAGAAAATATGGGACCTTGAGCATTAAACTGAGGATCAGCTAACCTTAAGTGCGAAGGAATTTTTAAACCGGAAGTATCAATAGAGCTGCTAGGAGTGTCCTTGCCAATACTGGTAAGAATGAGACAGTTTAAGTTAAGATTGGTGTTTCTTTGACAAATGTCTCTGATTTTCAATTTTGAAGACTGCAAGGCTTGAGTTTTCAAATTGTCAATGCCGGATACATTGATGGAAGTAGGTGATGAAGAAAGACCTAGTTTTTTAATTAACGATTGCGAAACAAAGTTGTGAGTTGAAGCGGAATCGAGAAGACCGCGGGTTCGAAACCAATTTCCAAATTTATCTTGGATTTCGAATTGTATAGTGGACAAAAGGACTTGCGCACTGTGAGAAGTTTTGGCGTTAGAAATGCAGGAAGAAGCATTAGTTTGTTCGGAGCTGCTCTGCATGGAGTTTAAAGAAGCGGGTACTAGTAACCTCGATTGATCATGAAAGTGCAATAAAGAATGATGCGGTCTTTTGCAATGAGACAGAGGTTTGATGACGTACAATTAGAAGAAGAATGCTTAGGTGACAAGCAGTTATGGCAATATTTACTATTGAAGACAAACTTCCTTCTGTCTTCAACAGACAATTCTTTAAAGGATTTGCACGAGTACAAAGTGTGAAACTTTACAGAGCGTGCATTTTAAAGATTTGTTGAGCGGCCTGATATGTTCTCTTGGATGGTTGAAAGAGGCAGAACGGGTTTGCTTGTTCTCGACAGATGGGGGCTGATGACCATTTGAAGAGACAAGTTTTTTCTCAAGAATGTGACACTGATGACTCGTTTCGACATTTTCGCACTGAAATGAGAGTGCTGTAAGGACTTGGAACCGGCTGTTCAGAAACGAGATAAGGTGTTCAAAAGAATATTCCTCCTTGCGAGTGAGTGCGATCTCCCAAGCCTTTAATGTCGAAAAATCGAATCTGGATGTAGCTAGATGAATAAGGACGGTGTCCCAAGTTTGGACTGGCTGCTTGAGTTGATATAACGCTCTAATATTTAATTGCATGGTGTCCAACAAGTCTCTTAAAGAGGTGACATCATTAGGTTTTACGACTGGCAGGTGGTACAGACAGCGAATGTGGCGAGCAACACACAAACGTAAATTCCCATATCTCTCTTTAAGAAGATTAAAGGCGATGTGGTAGTTATCTACGCTTAAATGCAGTGACTCAACCAAGGCCAAGGCCTGGCCTTCCAAGGACGCACGCAGGGAATAGAACTTATGAATGTCGAGAATGTCATTGTTTTCATGAGGGAGCAGTTAAGTTCGTAAAAGGAATACCATTCACCTTCCTGGCCTGAGAAGTGTGGTAGAGTTATCTTGGGAAGTAAAGGTTTCGGTTTATCCTTATGAACTGAAGCGGGTGCGAACTGGGCCGAATTGATGACCCTAGTGTCCGGTTCTGAGATACTGCGGATCAGTTGGTGGGCCTTGGCGATCCCTTCAAATAAAAGGGTTGAACCTCGTCCCGATCCGATTGAAGTTCTGGGCAAGCGGATTCAATGTCGGTTTGAATTTGATCATAGTGATGATAGGACCGTTCGTACAACTTAAGGCGTTGTGTCAAGACGTCTAGATCACACTCGGCGGGATTTATTTTGTTAATGAAATTTCAAAATCAGGTGAGTTGCCCTTTGTAGGAAGAACGTCTGGCAATGAGAGTTTCATCCTTTTCAGTAGGAGCCATGACAATGTAGGTAAATTAAAATACAACTTACAAAACTGTGGAACCTTGGAAATGCTGTCAGGCTGGCAGCAGCAAATAAGTTGAAAGAAAGGGACACCCCAAAGGAGACAGGAGTGGCCTCCTTCCACCTCACAGGCTTTGCACGATGTAGTTATAGCTGAAAGATTGAAAGCAGATATTAATAATTTGCAAAGTATTGTCAAATAACGCTTGAAAAAAAAATGGAGAATGACAAATGGACTCTCCCGGGTTTCGGCACCAAATTTTGGGTAGAATATTAGCTTGGGAATAACCTAACCCCCAAGGGAAGATGATAAAGAGAAGAAGATGGGTTTCGGACTGAGAATTAAGATGGAGAAATAGGAAGAGAGTTTGACATCAGTTATGCCTAAGAGTTCTTGTTCAAATGCAACAAGTGGTAAACACCCTATCAATATATTTATTTGCATTAAGTAGGAAGAGTCAAGGAAGACAGGATCTTGCCTAACTGTTATACTAGAAAAATGAGAAAGCGACAAAGAACTCTTGAATTTATTTAACAATGCAAAAGAATGTAATGAATTTAACAAATATATAATTTCAATTTTGTTAACAATTTGGGGTCGCAGACCTCCGAAAAACATCTAAAGTTTTCTCCAGGCAATTCACAATTCTTTTGGTTTCAAACCTTTATATGTTTTAAAATCCTCGCAAGATTTTGAAATGGCGAAGATAAAATAAAAAATTTAAGGACAATTAAAGTGATTAAAGTTAGACAATAAATCAAGTAGAAGTTGTGTACTTTTAAGAAATTCTAGGTAAATATCTTGGAAAGAGTAACAACTTCAAAAGTAACAACAACGAAAAGCAGGTAGAATAAAAGAGAAGTTCCTATAACTTCTTATATTAAAGCTGAATTACTTTTTTAGTAGTTATACAAATAGTGCAGGTCACTTACTGTGAAACCTGAAGAGAAAGTCGAAAGGAAGTTTCTAGACCTGCTATGTTTAAGTAGGAATCACGAGACAAATGGGGCAAGTTTCCCTTTCGTGAAACCTAGAAATAACTCACTTATGAGTTGAAAAAATTGTATTCCCTGATTAGAAGGGAGAAACAATGTAAGTTAAAGCGTGTACTAGACACGAAGTTTTACAGACTTTAATTAATGATATATAAGCAAAAAGGGAGGGCACGTCTTTAGAGTGACACCACATTGAAAAAGACCTAAAGTAACAATTTTATTATTATGGTTTGTGAGTAAGAGGTTTAGGAAAGATCAACTGGGATTGAGGATAAATGTTCATGGCCGTATTTATAATAATCGGACGAGTGCGACGCGGAAGAAGTACTGAACGAACATTGTTTTTCACTATGGTCTGTTGGAATAGATGAAAAGTTCACTGTAGTAGCACAAAAGTTTATGGCAAAGAAAGTTATTGCAATAATGGAAAATAACTAGTTACACTAGATAGGCGAGAGTCTGTTGCTTGAGAAAGTTGTAGATTACAGTTAAATGCGCCAGAGAAAATCCCAACGGAGGAAGAAAAATTAGCTATTGAGCAGTAATTCATAAGGAAGATTCCTTAGTTTGAAATAGTATTCCCACATGTGAGTGGAAAATACATGACGGTACGACTGGTAGATAGAGTGCAGATTCTGGAAGGTTCCAGAGCAATCCTAACTGAAGAATAGCGCCAAAGTTATTCCAGCGGTGGAACGAGCTAAGTATTTTATAGACAGTGGGTAATTCAATGGTATCCCACGTTGTGAGATGATCTCTCATTTAATAAGCATAAGAAATGCTGCTTCCTATTAAGATTGGCTTAGACAGACAAAAGCTCAACATGGAAAATCCCGCGAAGGATGATTATTGCCCCAAATATAGTAATCTCACACTGCCTATAAAATGATCGTTAAAAGCGTGTAGTTATTAAAAGACGATGAGAATGAGGTTAAAACCTGAAGTCGGTACTTATCTTTGCTTCATGGTGATGGTGAAGTTCCCTTTGAAGGTTGAGATTAAAGTTCCAACATGGCGTGGAATTAAAAGAATGCCTCTTTAGTTGAGGAGGCTAGCTCTAGTTGAGCTTCAACTGACTAAGTCGACTGCCGACGTACAAGTGAGACACGCTCAGTGAAGCACAGAGGGAACAGGGAAGGGAAGAGAGTGGGGGTAGGAGACAAAAGGAATACATATAAGAATAACCAACATGACAAAAAAATTCTTGATGAAATGGCCTTCAAAGAGTTGATAGTAGGCGACACTATCGCAGCCTGGTGGGTGAAAAAGTAGACGAAGTTCTCTTGATCACGGAGATGATAGCTGGTGATGGCGACGAGATCTGGTGGCCAGATTGATAAGGAAGTCCTCTTGCACAGGGAAGAATTGAGGAACTTCAGAGATTCACTGCTAGATGACGCTAGGTGGGTCATGGAAGATATATATCTAGAACAGACTCACAAGTAACATGAGAACCATAAACAGCAAGGAGAAATTAGAAGATCACTGTTGGTGTTTGAGAAAAAGGAAGGAATGAACAAGCAAAGAGCAGTAAAAGTATACTCTATCTTACCGTGTATTCCAAGAATACACCAACTCCTCCAAAGTTCCTCTCCTACTTCTGGAAAAACTACTGGTTTTCAGTCCTTCGGTAGTGTCTGTACTGTACGTTGCTCCGATTAATCGATCTGTTCAACTAGGCGATAAAAGTCTGTAAAATTCGCCGTCATTTTATTTCATTATATCTGTCTATCGCCACTTGTAGTTTCTATAACTTGGCCTTCATTCGAGGTCCTTGAACTGTCTAGCGTATTTATTCTGACGAATACTCCCTTGAGTACGTCTATCGATTTGCTTCGAACCCACAATCTCCTAGGTTATTTCTGGCAGAAATTCTGTACTACGCGATCGCAATACCTGTTTCTGTTGTTGTCCCTTCTGGGATCTAATGTCCTTAAATGTCTTTGCTGGTCGCAACGCAACTTATTGTTCGAGTCCCTATGACTTCTGTTAACTTGTTTCGAATTAGTGATTTGTTTAGAACTCAAAGTTCCCTGCTGACCGCTATAACTGAACTTAGCCTACTTCTTTCCAAAGTTCGTAATTTAAATGTTCTTTATAAGTTCACATGACTCCTCAGAGTCTCAAACTGTTGACTGTCAGCGTAGCGCAACTTAGTGTAACTTGTAGCGTAACCTGCGTACAACGAGGCGTGCTGAATGAACTTGTGGTGCAGCGTGTAGCGTGACCTCCTCTCAGGGGTCTCAAGTCGAACTGTGGTAAGTTTGGCTTCGCTCGGAGCCCTTTTATCTGATTTCATATACAACATAGTCCCTCAATGACTTTCTGAACTCGTTTTCTGAATCCGTGCTTCAATCTGCTTCAAATTTTATTTACAGGTGTGGAATATCATAAACGTGAGATTCCTTCTTGGCGGAATGAATTCGGATCGTTCATTAATATTTAATTAATAAAATACGATGTTATTCCTATTCGGGGGCCGGTTGGTTTGCTTCGTGCATCCTCGAAACAGTCCGCGGGCTTCCCCAATACCGTCATCTGAATCAGCGGTTTTCTTTTCTGCTTATATTACAGGCTTTAAACCTACAGAAAAATCCTGTTCCTGCGTTCACCTCTGATTCTGACTTTTTAAAGTGGTGTTTTTAGTTTGTCTAGTTGTTCTTCCTCGATTCCTTACTGTGAGGCGGAGATTTCCCTTTCTATGTGCTCAATTTAATGCAGAGATGCATTATTTTGGGGCCTCCTCTGAGAGGTGTATTTATTGTTAATATTAAAAAATTGTTCCCCATTACTGTCACACTTCACTGGCCATCAATTCTCCCAAAACTGCTGTGTTGAGGAATGTTAAAAGCTATTAGCTCCCCCAATCTCTTCAGCTGCAGGCCCTCCTAATTGCTCTCTTTATTGCTTCCAACGTTTATATTATATTATATTAAAAACTGTCACGTTAATGTGAACTTATAGTTCCTGTTGCTTTCTAATATACCAGCTGCTCACTCTCAGCTCGATTCTCAAGTCCGTTTTCTGTAAGAATCCTTTCTTGGCTAGCTGTGATTTCCTTAAATTTGTATCAAATTATTCTGTGTTCGAATTGTACCATTCTCCAATAGTGTACAGTAGTAAGTTGCGCTTCTCAGCCGTTTCCGAGAAAATAATTAATTGCAATTGCAGTGCGGCGTCTATGTGCGTTGTACGCTAGCAAGAAGCGAACGAGCGCGTGGTGCACCGGTAAGAGCCCTGCTTTGTAAGCGCGGGAACACTGGATCGAATCCCACGGGTGAGCTTTGTGAGTGTGTTGCGTTTTTGTTGTTGTAATCATTGGAAATTCGTACAAATTTAGGTGTCGTAAACAATGTCTATTTTGCAATCAATTGTAATAACGTGTTATGTGAGCGGGAAAAGGGATTCTGAAATCATCGTATAGGGTCAACGTGTTTGACGTTACATAATGTTCAGTATCGGCATTGCAAATACGTTGGAATTATACACGGTCGGGTGTATTCGATTATATGTACCGTTATACATTTATACATTGTACCCCAGTCTGTTCCGTTCATTGCATGTCTGTGAACCATCAGACCACCCCGTATCCCGCAAGCAGTGACTCATGCTATGCGTCATCACCTTAATTTCTCCTTTTCCCGCTGACACCGGGTGGGAGTAAATATGGTTCCTCTCCACTTTGTCTTGTCGTTCCACCATTCCTCTTCCGAAACGGTGTTCCAATCCAGGTTCCGTTTTCTAATGCTATTCTTCACCGAGTCCATCCAACGCATTCTTGGGATTCCTTGTCCTCTCTTCCCTGTCATCCGTCGTTCAAATGCTCGTCTTGGTAGCCTTACTTCATTCATCCGTTTGGCACGTCCAAACCATCTCAATCTGCTTTTCTCCAGTTTGTCATTTAGTTTCTGTACTCCCAGTTCTTTCCGAATATCTTCATTTCTCACTCTGTCTCTACTCGTTTTCTGGACCATACTTCTCAGGAATCTCATCTCAGCTGCCTGTACTCTGCTCTCATCCCTCTTAGTCATTGTCCAAGTTTCCACTGTATATGTCATTATAGGAACATACTATGCTTTGTACATAACTTCAGTCGCATCCATGGCGTATCGATCAGCATGGTTAGATGCCGCCCCGGGTTCGATTCCCGGCTCTGCCACGAAATTTGAAAAGTGGTATGAGGACTGGAACGGGGTCTACTCAGCCTTGGGTGGTCCAAATGAGTAGAGGGGGTTCGATTCCCACCTCAGCCATCCTCGAAGTGGTTCTCCGTGGTTTCCCACTTCGTATTAGGGCAAATGCCGGGATGGTACTGTAACTGGAATTACCTACCATTACCTGTTGAAATCCCTCGATGACAGCCGGATCATAAAACCTGAAAATCCCCGCTAGAAAAACCCCCAGATCCTACAAACAAGTAAAGGGTTAATAGGGTAACCAGTAATCCTAACAGGTTGCATTAAGAACGACCATGGCTCATAGAAAAAGTAACTATATAGCTCATAGAACACGAGATTCCTCCAAAGGAAAATCTCGACAGGGTGGTATACCCTAGAAATACCTAGCAATGGCCTTCTTAACGCGACCTGCCATCACGTCGATAAAAAATCACGTAATAAATTTAAAATCAGAAAAGCAGAAAATGTATTCAGAGAATAAACATGATAAAACAAAATTAGCACTGTCGTCAAATTGACCTATATAATCAACAAAAAGACCTTGGATTATATTAAAAGAATGAGACACGTGGTTCACCAAAACTGTGGTGTCCACAATTGGATGTAAATTCCAATTTCCTAAGACAAATTTACCCGCTAGGATTCCACAAAAGGAAATATTGGATCCACTTCGTTAATATTAGTATACCTTACTCTTGATAAATAGCTGTTATTATTATTATTCACACTTTTCATAATTATTATCATTATCCCTTTCCAATGCAGTTCAGTTATTTGGATAATATTTACATATGTTACAATTTATAAACTTATGTGAGAACAATCTTAATTGTTTCTCTCACGGACTTGCCTACGACATTCGCATTCGGTAATATTTAATTCAATTATAAGTGTATTTTATTCCAATCCTGGTTAATTCCAACGAGCGATTAAGCTTAGCAGAATGTTAAGTTAAATTCAATATTTAATAAAAGTATATCACAGCTTATATAATTGTTCTGGCATCGTTATCCACACTCCAATTGTACTATTAAATCTGACAATCCGCTTAACAGAATCAATGCTGTGCTCAATATAAATTACGAATCCCCACGAAGGTCTATTCTGACATTAATGAACAGCTGATCATGTATTCTAGGGCATCTTATTACAACCACACTTGGGTTTAATTCACCAAACATCTGGTGTGAGACTTCACTAAGTCTTTTGATTGGCACTGACTGGATCAATCCTCAACATGAAAAAGCTTCAACCAGCATAATACAGCTCAAACAACCATTGTAACCAGCACTATTCGTAGATATGCCTGATATACAAAATACGTGCACCTTAAATCGGTGACTATCAAACCTTATCCTACTGTTCCAGTAAGCAGATTAATATTATTACACTTATAATCGTGGTTAGAAAAATAATTAAAGCTGTAGTAAGTTACTGAAATTTATTATGGAGGACTTCAAAAATACACCACAAAAGCCTAGAAATCTTGCCTCACAATTATATCATGTGTTATTACTAGATTATTGACTTGTAGTAAGTCCTACCTGGAATTCGCTTTTCAAAAATTTGGATGTTCATCAGACACGCTGCTATATTTCCACAAACTAATGCATTACTACCAATCATTTTATTTACTTCTCAATTTAATTTAATTTGTCAGTTTAACATTATAATTATTAACTCCACTCAGTATACAAGGCTCTAAATAACGTCAAGATTGATCCTCCCAAAAACAAGATCACCCCTGACTCCAACGAACTCGAAAATACCGATAGATAACACCTACACCATGAATCCAGGTTAGCGACTGAGGCTAAACAACTGTTGATCCATTAGGGATATTAACTAATAAGATCTTGCTCACAAAAAGCCAAGTGCAATCTCAAAATAATTGAGAAAAAGATCAAAGCCACTCACAGCAACTGACTTCAAATAACGTCCTAATATCAAAGTGATGTCTGTAAATCAATGTTCCTCATCTATAAAATAGTTAACATGAACGTATATGCAAATCTAAGTGTGCAGAAGACATTTGAAAATGTCTATCAGACTTCCTAACACTGGTTGCAGTAAGCACAACTAAATATATTCTTATATAAAAATCTGAATTTCTTTCCCTAGCGGTTGGTCTTCACGACAATAGAGAATATGCTTATCATTTTAAATAACTACAAAAAATTACTGAAAGTTAAATACCAAAACTAGTATTACACAAAGGATGTATTCATTATTTGAACCAAAATCCTGGTTGAACAGAAGGTCAGTCTCGAAACAGGCATCGAATCTGGGCCTTTGCTCAACCATTTAAACTAAGAAAAGAAAATATGGCAATTGTGATTGCTTTCAAAGGCCCCACTAAGCTATCGTAATAAACGGACGTTGCAGTACCTTGCGTTGATTCTTGTAGAGGAGTAAAAAGGATATAAGTTTGTCCTGGTAGCCCTTAGGCTATACCAAGATACAGGATGCTCCTCCTCAATCGCCTGTGCTCGGACTACGGAATCTCCCATGCTCGTTCTGCATCTGGACGGTTCCTGCGTATCACCATGTCCTCGTGAAAGTTCTCCGAGCTCGGTTAAATGAACACGCCTCACCCGGATTAAGTCCGTCAATTTATCACAATGCCATAGCATTTGCAAGCAACCGCATGTCCAATCCATGTTCGAAATGGCCACTGCATTAATTTGATACATGCTCGTAAAGTTTAACGTTGCATGGAATTCGTTTCCCGAAAGCATGGCGTAAACCGTAGTTGCACGATGCTCTCGCTTGTGCTTCAAATGCAGTGCCCCCATCACATCTTAGCCGGCCTTAATGACGGCTTCAAAAGTCATTTCAAACCTTCCCTCCGACGTCTCGGATAATAATACGTCGTTCATTGAGAGAATATTGTACTTGGCAAAAGTATTTCGGACATCGGCCTGTGTTCATAAAAGATTTAACCACAGCCGTGTGCCTTGAAAAATTACAACTCGCCTTCACGTAATGGTGGGTCAGAGCAAGGACACTGGTCGGACAAATCACTCCGTGTGTCCTGCCATTAAAGAAAATTGTACAAGTCCACTTAATTCGCACAGAATGGGCTGAACGTAGTGTTTAAATCCCATTTCAATGACTTCCCGATGAGTTCATACAATATAAAATCATATTCAGTCTACGCGACTAACACGTAACTTGAATATATGCGTGTGAACGAATTTCACTTCAATCCCGGTCTCAATGTTCCCGACCGGCGTCTCAGTTAGTTGTCCTGTGCCGTCGTACTCCCCCACTCCTGGTGTCAAAGATCGATAATGATATTTACATCGTATCCCTTATATCATGTTCATATTATCAAATATACACATTCAATAGGTTTCTGCTACAGAAATATGCATCCTAACATATACAGTACATCGTATTCAGCATTTAATATTATTTTAACAACATAGATCTTTCTCAAGTGCCGAGATCGATGCGAGATACGTCGTAATCGAATGGGTTATTGATCGGGATCTCTTCGGTTTCCATCGGAGATGCTCGGCGACTGGCCAATACGGACATGAGCAGAGCACGTCCCACAGATAAACATCTGAATGTAGCGATCGGGCATACGAGATTATCTGGTTCATGCCACGTCACAAAACCATACTCGTAAATATCTCAACTTAAAAACCTTAAAATAACGGTACATTTTCCCTCTGATGTCGCAAATAAAAGTCAACTTAGCTTTTATTTTTAACCATTCTAGGTATTCTCGATATATTGAACCCTTAAATATAAGTCCATATTTAAGTCTTCAAATACATGTATTTTATTTCTTCAGCTCTGATTTAGCCCAGTTGAGGAAACTGATGGTCATATTCTGTATTAGTAGTCTGTCTGGTTTAACAAAGTATCCTGTCGATGTCGCCAGCAAGACCAACGGCCAAGCTAAATATAAACGATTCCAAGAAAGGGGAAATGCTGTTGCGAGATGAAAGTCCGTTGCTTATTTCAAACGAGAAATCAGTTGATTTTCCTTGTCTGGAGGATGTTAGAGTGAGTGAGAGCGCAGAGTCCAGGTAGCAACCGAGGTCACGCCCTACGCCATATTGGGGGAGGAGTTCACCACCTAAATGTTTCAAATTATTTGAATGAACAACCAATAACATTAGGACGCTACTTTTTGGAGGCATGGATATTTGCCCGCGAAATTAAGAAATGTGTGTTGCCACGATGCGATTTTCTGCACGCGAGTGTCAATCGAAAGTGCTGATTTTTACGAATTGATTGAGATGTGTCCGAAGTCTGTGTGACAATTATTAAGAATTATTGCGGAGCGAAGTACCCCTTCCACATAGATTTTGTGATAAACATATAAATACTACGGTCTGTGAACAGACAGTACACTTGATTTCCTGAATCTGAGACTTTTATAGGGCGTTACTCTTTCCAAGCACGAGGCAGTTTGATACTTTAACTTTTTGCGAGTGCCATGGAAGCACTTAGGACTTGTATGTTTTATTGTGTTGTGTGTCGCGCAACATGTATTTTGATAAGTATTGCGTGTTACGTGGAGACAGTTCCACAGTCTAGGGAAAGTCTTCGGTACTGCATCGAACAATTTAAGTGAATTTAGTAGCTTATTAAGCAGTCTAGCTAGCCATATTAATAATAATAATAACATTTTCCAACAGCAAGATGTTCGACTACAAGATGGAAGATCTGGACCATGTTATTTCATCTGCCATGATGTGTAGTACGATGGGCTAGGTCATCAGATGGACGATGACGAGGGTGTTGTCAGGCACTGGGCAAAGCTGAAGTGATGAGTATACAATTAAATTTAGTTAATTTTGGACGGAGCGGGATCACGCGCAATGTTTGGGAAATTGTTTTGTAAATAATTTTTGATTTGCTGTGTTAAAGGTAAATTCTTTCACTGACATAATTATTTTTCTTAGAATCACGTGACAATTTGGTGTGAATATTAGATTTTTGTGTGTTTTTCTCGTGGCCTTTACCTTCGGTTTTTATTAGAGTGCTTGCTCTCAGGTCGCTCGCGCGCCTGAAAGCATCACGCTATTGAGATTACTTAGGGCTGAAATAATAGATAGGGGTGACAAATGGATCTGTTTTAACTGTAATGCTAGACATGGGGGGAATTTCCGGTCTTTTTTTGGTTATGATTGATCAGGCAAATGCTAGTTTATTTTGTTTTGCATTGTGCAAACTTTGTTTCTACAGAAGGCCGTCCGCCTTACTGTATTTAGGTCATTAGTCTTGTTTGTAATTTATTCTGAAGTACGAGTGGGGTCATTTTTGCCAAGCCATGATGTGTGTGTGCTATGTGTGAATTTCTTCGATTGTGAGCAGGTTTGGGCAGTGGACCCAGAACCGTTGCTACTATATTTTCAGCTTGCGTAACCTGCGGGTTGCATTTGCTGATGTTGTGAATCTTGATATCCCAAGGGGGATTATTCAAGAATATGATGGTATTGATTTATTATGTCTCGCGATTTCAGGAGCCAGTGAGGCCATCTACGAGAATCCAGGCTAGAGGCTTGGGTATTTTTGTCTACACACACAAAAGCACAGTTGAGAGAGCTTGAATGACCATTGTACTCAGACCTGGAATTCGATAAGCAGTAGCGCGCGCGCTAATGCATTCGTTGAATATATGTTAAATGTCTTGCCTGGTAAAATACAATATATTTTTTGAATTAAATGGGGAGCTATCCATGCCGCTAATCTAACTAATTTCCGACCGTATTGATCGAAGTGTTTTATGTGATTGTTTGTTCGCCTGTTGAGGCATGTTCTTTTTGTTGTTGTTGCTTGGTTCGCTGCCAATTTTTGTAAAATCACTTTGCTTTTTATTGTCTATAGTACCGGATACTATGACGCGCCTTGTGGTACGATTTGTTTTAATGTCATTTTTAAGGTCACATACGGCGAACCATTTGTTCTTGTATGTCACGTGATTGCCTTGTGTTGATTTGCATAACCTAAGACCGCTTAGTTCGGCTGCTACTAATTGTAAATATACTCGTGTATTATTGATTGTTTATAAAGGGTTAGACTATGTCAGTGTGTTTATTATTGTATTAGCCATTTCGTGTGTATTCCCATATTTGTCGTGATCTCCAACCCGCAGAACGGGAATTCATGACTTAATAGAGTGGTCGAACGGGAATTAATTCTCGTCTAGTACCCATTTATTTCAATTGTCCGACAGCGCACACAACACCTAAACATGTTTCTTTGTATTTTGTAATTTCTGTATTATTTTTATTCAGTGTAATATTTTCTCTTGAGGTGACGTTTTGGTACACCTTGTGTTTTCCAGCTGTCTAAGCTGATTTGTTGAGGTAGCTATTTTATGGACTGATGTCTTGAGTCAGTCATTTGTTTTGACGGCTGACACGGTTTGAGGACACTCTGGGAACAAATACGTGCGGGACATTCCGGGTCCTTGACCGGCTTTGTTTACATTTGTGGGATGCCTGGAAGTCGCATGTGGGCTATTGGGTTACTTGAAGGTCACTTGTGGCAGGCAAATGACACATGGCTTCACATAAGGGTGGAATTTAATTTATTGCCAAGTCAGATAATTCCGTATTAAATTGTTATTTGTTTTAACCTGTCATATATTTATTTGCAACTTTAAGTTCCCCTATGAATCCTGGAAATAATAAGAAGCACGTTTATCCTCATACTACTTTTCAAGAACTGATCACGACCCCGAATATAAGTCTTCTGTAGTGCTTCTTTTCCTAAGGGTACAATATGTAACGTTATTTTACCAAAATTTAAACTATTTTCTTCACTTATCTTTTGAGGATTTTAGAGTTAAAGCGTCCGATCGTTTCCCTTCCAATCCACGCTTACAATTTCGTAGCAATTGTTGCCGTACCCCCTAGCGATCCTATAGGTGCCATGAAAGACGTGAGAAAACTATGTGTGTACCTTCCAGCTTTCGTTGGCCCCGTAAGAATAAGTTCATTAACTCTCAACGGAGGACGATATCTTTTATTTTTATTCTCTTTTGCGGCTTCTCGGCTGCGTCGATCAGGCTTTCTCTAGCCGAGTCTATTCTTTCTTGGACTGTTGGCTCGTTGTCCTTGGGCATAAATCTCACAATCTCCACCCACGCTCTTTCTGGCTTTCTGTTCATGTGGAAAACCATAGGTATATCAGACAAGCTTTCGTGGAAGGTTGAATTCATACAGTCTTCCATAAGTTGGACGAACTTCACCCAGCTTGCATGATCCTCAGGACAGTAAATTCTGGCATATTTACTACTTTCAGCCATAATTCGTTCGGAGACGTTAGACTCTGGATACCTGACGCTGGAGAATACGTGCTTGATGCCTAATCTGGTCATGGCGTCCTTAAACTCTTGCGAAGTAAATTGAGTTCAATGATCTGATAGTAAAGTAACAGGAATTCCGACCTTCGGAAATACACTGTTTTCAAGGCGGCTAGGAACTTGGGCTGAAGTTGCTTTCTGCATAGGATCAAGCGTCACGAATTTTGAAAATACATCGACCGTGACTAGGAGAAACTGGTTCCCCCTAGCCCCCTTCGGACATGGGCCGAAGATGTCGCAAGCCATTAGCTCTCTTGGCGCTTGCCACGGTGGGTGAGTGGTTATAGTGTCGGACTACCAACCCCAAGATTGCAGGTTCGCCCCTGGCCATGGTAAGTGATTTTTGAAGGCGACAAAAATCACGATACTCATGTCATACGTTGTTGGCATGTTAAAGAACCCATTTGAATTCAGTAGGCCGTGTTCAATGGCAAAATTAATCTCGGGATTTTCCGCCAACACAAAGTTCCTCCATTCTCTACTTGAAAGCGCTGTAGTGTCAAGGAGTTTAGATATCTAACCTCCTTGACTTTCATAGCCTTCAAAGGAACGATGAAATTCGACATGCAAGCTACCCTCTGGGTGTCAATTAACAAAGCTTGCACCAGGCACCCGAGGCCATACGATATTATTATTATTATTAGCTCTCTCGGCCTAAGTGGGAATATGGTCCGAGGTTCCTCTTTTGTTAAAGCCGACGGGTATTTCCCACGTTGGCACTCCTGGCATGACCTGTTTATGGTTGCTATGGTACCCCGCCTCCAGGTCCATGTAAATGTTTTCAGCAACGTTCGAAACGTTTTGTCTACAACCCCATGGCCAATGGTGCAATGAGCTAACCACACCAAGCCAGTAATCAGTTTAGGAGCGACTACAATTTGGATTTTTGTCCTCTGCTGGTCGATATATTTACAAACCGTGTCGTCACACAACATATATCTCCCAGAGCATTTTCTAACCTGCTCGTAGCTAGGGTCGGTATTATCCATGGTGCCTCTCAAAAACCTGTACATTTGTTTAGTTGGGATGTGTCTCCTCTGTGACATCGCTATCATCTTTAGCTTGTCTGGGGTAAGTTCATGTTCCCTCTCCAGCTGTACAGTGTTAATCTCGATATTTCTTACTGGATTTCTTGAGAGGGCATCCGTGAGCAGATTATCCTTTCCAGGCTGATGTACGATAGTGGCATTGAACTGCTGGAGAAACAATGTCCACCTCGTCAATCTGTCGCTGGACAGGTCAGTTTGCATCATAAACTGAAGCGCTCTGTGAACTGTGATAATGACGACTTGATGTTCTATGAGAAAAGTTTCTTCCACTTCTGAAGTGCCGAAACAAAAGCTAAAGCTTCCATCTCTGTGGTAAAGTAGTTCTTCTCATGATCCTGCAGCTTTCTGCTGTGGAAATCCAGATATTGCTTCTTCCCGTCCTCGTCCTTCTGATAGAGAGGAGCACTACTGCCTACCCTTGACGCGTCTGACTCTATATCCGATCAAAGTCTGGGTATTCCAATTTGATGCAATTTTGTAACATAAGCTTAGCCTCCTCAAACGCCCGATTTGTATCCTCCGTCCATTTCCATCGGTTGATTTTCTTCAAAACTTCATACAATGGAGCCATAGTAGTAGAATATCCCGGGCAGTGGCTACTCAAGAACTGACACATGCCAAGGAACTCACGAAGTTGCTTTATCTTCACAGGTCTAGGGAGTTTAGAAATGGCAACGATTTTCTTCAAATTTGGGTGATACCCATATTGGTCGATTGTATGGCCTAGAAATTTTATGGATTCATGCATGAACTGACATTTCTGCATGTTAATTTTAATATTCGCATCTCTCAAATTCTCAAAAGTTGTCTTAAGTGTACCAGGTGTTCTTTGACGTTTGATGAAGAGATAATCAAATCGTCAATGTAGCAGATGACATTATGTTTCACGCATTCTGTCAACTTGCTATCGAGGGCTCTAATAAGGGCCGGGCCACTGTTCACCATACCAAAAGGTACGCGACAGAAAACAGAAGTATCTGGTCAAACAGGAAACCTGTATATTGTCGGCTGTCCTCCTCAGGCTCGACTTGATAAAAAGAAGCGGCTAGGTCCAAGACACTAAAGCACGCTTTAACCTTAAACTTCTTCAAGTGTTCTCTGATTTTAGGTGGGTGGTCCGTTTCTAGCATGATTCTCGTGTTTATTTTCCTGGCATCTAAACAGAGCCTCAGTTGTCCATTCGCCTTCTTGACAACGGTTACAGGATTTAAATATGAGGAAACCTGTTTCTTATTTATACCATGTTTTTCCATTTTAATTATAAGTTGTTTAACCTCATCATGGTACTTCTCAGGGATAGGGTAGAGATTAGCTTGAGACGGGGATTCGTCCGTAAGCCTAATCTGGTATTTAAAATCTTTGATTAAGCCAGGCTTATCATCGAATATGTCCGAATATTGGCAAATCAAGTCTTTGAATTCTGCTTCCACGTCCTCGAATCCCTCGGCTTTCAAGGCATATTGCTCCCTTTCTTGCTCGGATTCTTCGACGAAGTTATCCAGAATTTCCAATCTGGGATATCTTTATCGATTTCGCTTCTATCCATTTCGTCCATAACTACCTTATCTGTAGTTTCTTCATTGAATCTAATAATTCTTCGGTCAATATCGATGTTCGCCGTAGCCTTCGTGATGAAGTCGATCCCCAAGATGACATCGAAAATAATATTCTTCACCAAAACGAATATGTGTTCATATGGCCTTTGATTTATCCAGAATTTCATAAGGACTTGAACCTTACATTTCATACTCTCATCCCTGAAAATTCCTCTAATTTTCGTCGGCGAAGCTGGTAATATACTGAATAGGTTTCCAATTTTAATCTCTCGAAGCATTCCTCATTAATAATCGAGATCATTGCGCCCGTATCCACCAGAGCTCTACAATCTTGTTGGCCCACTTGTATGTTAATTACAGGTAATTCTACCATTCTTCCTGTAGGTTTAGATTCCTGCTCAAAGAGTAGATCATCATCAGTAGCTTCATAAACCTCGAATATCGTGATTATAGATGGATGCGTGGCAACGTCATTCATTAATTTCGTTTCAAAATTGGCGTTTTTTTTTCGATCAGGGGTTCTTTCTGAACTCCTACCCAGTCTACTGGTGCTCGGTTGTCAATTAGCTATCACTTCTTCCTTTCTTTCTTTTGATTTTCTTCGTCCATCTTCTGTGGACTTTTCACGCCCTCTCTTGAGCTTTTCTTGTTGCCTTTTCCGATCATACTCCTCAGTCCTATAATTTTTATACCTTTAGTACCCTTGATTCTGTCTGTTATATCTGTTGTCTCTGTTATAGGGTGTTTCTCTATGATCGTTTCTATTACGGTTATAATCTCTACGATAGAAATTTCTGTCGTCGTAGCGACGTTGCCATGGCCTGTCACGATATTGCCTACGCTGGTTTTCCCATTTTCTCTCATTTTGATAGTTGTTTCTTATAGGACCTAATCTATTCTCATTCCTTTGATCAGATCGGTCTGTCTGTTGAGTACGATCCATCAGTACCGTGTTGACTGTTTTAGACTCTTGCCTGGCATTTCTAGCAATCGTTGGTTGTGTATTTAAGCTCATATGATCTAACCGACGCAATAAGTCGTCCATTGACGCTAAAGTTGTGACTCCAGAAGAAATAATGGATCTTCTTACTTCGGAAGGAAGTTGACGAGATATCGCTTCTATAAGCTCACCCTGAGTCGAAGGTGGCTGTAAGAAACGCGCTTTGCCAGCTGGCATGCGAAGTATTCAGCATAACGGGTAGGTCCTGTGTTGTAGTATTTCCTTGAATATATCTCTGATCGAATGTTCTGCTGGACCTCGATAGACCAAAACCTCTGGATAAACGGATCCGAGAACTGCTCAAAATCATCGAATGTATTTCTAAAGACACTGTACAACTCTAATGCTGCATCCGATAGGAATCACTCCACTACACGAAGTTCACGATCACGTGGTATATATGATTCGATGAAGCAATCCCGTAATCCTCTAATGAATTCAATAGGTTTCGTGCCGTCTAGGTTATAGAATTTTCTAGGTTTATCTTCAAAATTCCTGATTATAGTTACATTAGACGTCCTATCTGCTGATCTGGTCACATAACTACCAATGCCTGCGTTGGGGTTTGGAGAGCTGACTCCTCCCGGCGCGGTAGAATCACATTCAACTACTCCATTGGACTTGGTCGAATGGTGGTTTCAGGATTGGGAGATTCCTGCTCATTGTGTTCCCTCCTATCCTAAACTGTAGGTTCAGGTTCATTAACGGCAACTCTAAAGTCGGAATTCAAAAGCACTCGCAATTGATCCTTTAATGTATATAAATTGATATGCCCCCGTAAGTTAATTTTATCAAGACCCTTTCTAATATCATTGATATCGGAAGTTTTCTTTTCCCTTATTTCGTTTAACTCGACCTTGCCCTGATCAATCTTAACTTCTACAGCCTGTATACGTTTTTCTAAACCAGACACGTTATCTACCTGTGCAGTCTGAATCGCATCCAATCTTTTGTTCTGGGCCTCCCTAACATCTACTATGTCTTTATTGGCCGTTGCAAGACCAGTGGCAAGTTTCTTTTCAAGTTCAGATTTTATACTCTTAAAGCAATCTTCATTAATTCTCATAATGTCCTTTCTGAAAGTGACAATATTTTCCTTAATGATGTCCTTAAGGTCGATGTCAAAGTGGTCTCTTAGGAGCTTTGTATGGTCCTTAACTTGAGCTTGCAATGTACTCATGTCACCCTTCAATTGCTCCAGACTGTTCTGAGTTTGAGTGGTGTTGTTCGCATTTGCGAATAATTAATTTGTTAATTTTTTCAAGTTTCTGAAAGTGCTAAAGTCAGACCAGAATTTAACTTTTCATAAGCTCATTTTCGTCACCAAGTGCTCGTGACAGTTCATTTTGTATTTTGCTTCCTCGTTTAAACCAAGCATGTTTAAAATGATTTAATTACTTACCTGTTAGGTTATAGCCATAGCTCGCCTCTAAGACATTTTTCTAAGTGTTAAAAGGTTGTTCTACACTCTTTGAAACCTCGTGGCGAACTGGAATTCATAAGCTACGCGCTCATTGGCCGCCGCCATGACGTGGCCTCGTTTCAGCGAATCACCGCGCTTCTTCTTCACAACGTTGTCTGGATTCTCCAATCTCCAGCCATCGGAGCTACGATAACAGCTGTTCAACTATATAAGGGGCTTGCTTTGCCATCCCCTGTGTGCTTTCATCGTCAGCGATCATGCTGGTCACCCGTCTTGCTACCGGACGATAAACTTCAACTATTCAACTTCTCATCTTTAATTTCTGAGCAAAGAAGTGTTCATAAAAACCTTCGCCAAGTCTTCAAGACATTTTTCAAATGATCTAACCTAGATCACATATTGCGTGTTCCTGCAACATGTCAACGAAATGTACATTACGATGTAAACCTTACATCTCTAGTGCCAAGGAAAGCTATTCCATGTGCATCTACTACTACGTAAATAGGTCATTACCTATTTAGGTCTTCAAAGGCTTACTATAAGCTCTACGTTTGTGAACTCAACCACAAATTGACATAACCTTTGTCATCTTCTTCTTACTCAAGGATTCTACGAACATATGGGTGCTACTCACACTTCGCCATTAAGCTAAGTATTTTGTACCATGTATTGTTTAATGTACTTTCTGCTTTATCATGTTAGGTTCATACAAGCCTACCTCAGAAGCCTCCTCAATTTTAATATATCGGCTGGCTCCTCCCATTTGGTATACCATATCGGCTTGCTTTAGCTATTTTTCCTTTGGGAATAATCTCTTTAATTCTTACGCATACATGCGTCGGCCATTGCACTTTTTCTTGTGTACTTTTCTTGTTAGAACATTTCATGTTTCACTTTCAAGTAATAGGCCTACTTGCCTACCTGCTTCTGCCATCTCAATTTCATTGGAAATCATTCATGGTCAACATTCATGCAGTTCACTTTTACCTGTGTCTGCCATTGCAGTTTCTTCGGAAATATTTAGTTGCATCTTGGCAACTCTTCATGTATTTCTTCTTCATAGGGTACTGCAGGATTAAGCCCCTGTCAGCCATTAGCTCCCTTCATAGGCTATGTCTTTCTTGGTAACTTCTATAGTTTCCCCTACTATCTTTCCTAAGGTATGGCAGGATTTGCTCCCTGCCAGCCATCAGCTACATTCATAAGCTGCGTTACTAATTTTTCTCCTTCAAGAAACAATTTAATTTAGTTGTGCTCAAAGGCACTTACCTTGTCTTAATGTTCAAAGACAGATGCAGTTATTATTTTGTTAAGAAAATATTGTTCTTTCAAATTATGTTAACCTGTAAAGATATGAAAATGAATGTGCATATTTCTTGAATATATATGTTAAAGCTACCTGCTCTCTCTATTCTCTTTTCTTGTGTTATATTCTCTAGCCCATGTTCCTTAACCTTCAAACATTTTCTATTTTGAACTCACTCAAAATACGTCTGATATTCGAGACTTTTAATTGGTCTATCCAATGGTTAGTGATAATTCATCACACCATATCTTTTGGTGCCTAAACCCATGGGACTAGTTTTACTTTACTTTAACATCAATTATATCTCGGAGAGCACTTTGCTTCATAATAAAACTTTATCTAATTCTGTGTCCGACGTTTCACAGCTATTACGGATTCCATCAAAGTGGAGAAGGTGCAGGTCCCTGACGCGCTGCCGCAGTCCTCTCCTGTCAAGCCTGACGTTATCTCACTGCTGCCAACTTCACTGGAAGTACGGGTGAGTGCTTCAGTTTCTACCATGGTCAAAGTAGAAAAGCTATTAGGCACTCATGCCTTCTTAGAAAATAAATTATCTAGGTTTCGTTCTTACTTAACAGAGAAAAGCCTTGATGATCACAATTTAAGCATTCTCACTGAGAAATTTTAAACCTATCAATTTAATTTCAATTCTTATGACACTTTACAAATCGAACTTGAGCTTCTCGACTCAAGTCGTGAGCAGGATCGAAGTCAGGTGGAGGATAGCTACTATGAGGGACTTTCTGATCCCGATGACTTGATCAAAACCTTAACTAAAAGGCATAGGGACCAACCTGTCACTCCGTCTAAACCAATCCTACCTAGGATTTCCTTACCAACCTTTTCTGGCAACGAGAAGGAATGGGATTCCTTCGAGGAACTGGACGTTTCTTTAGTGCATGATGATTCTTCAATACCAGATACTCAGAAGTTTAATTATTTGAAATCTGTTTTACAAGGTCCCCCGCTTAAGCTGATAGAGGCACTCCCTCTCACTTCTGACAACTATTCTGTTTCTTTCAATTTGCTGCAACAACGTTACGGTAACCCCAAGCTTCGTATCCACAGGTATATTTCTGCTCTATTTAACCTCCCTTCTTGCCGTCCAGACCCTTCCTTCTATACGTCAGTTAGGTGATACTGTCGAGCTTCATGTACGTGCACTCGAGCACTTGAAGCAACCAATCGAACACTGGGACTTATTTCTGATATATCTTACAACTTCCAGGTTCGACCCTCAAACTTTAAAGGCATGGGAATCAGATTTAATAGATCAGCCTGATCCCACATTTCAAACTTTAGTCACATTTATCAAAAACCGTCGTCAAGTACTTTCCGCTGTTGCACAACAAGCCGAATTCCCTAGTCCGAGTAAAGGTGCAATCAGCAAAACTGTTCCTACCAAGAAATATGCCCGCTCTCAGGTATTTTCAGTTCAGAGTACGGCACAAACCTGCTTTCTTTGCAACAACTTGCATCCGTTATATGCTTGTTCTTTTTTCATATCCATGTCAGTCGATGATCGTAGGAAAGATGTTGCCGAACACAAATGTTGTTATAATTGTCTGTCGGTCAAACATACAGTTTCAAACTGCTCGTCTAAAGGTATTTGCACACATTGCAAATTGCGCCACCATTCCTCATTACACCGGTTTGAAAAACCCACATTTAAACATCCTCAAAATAAGCCTTTGGAATCGTTGTTTCTACGACTTCTCAATCCAACGTGGCATCCAGTAGTAAGTCATACCTTACCTCTGGCACTCATTCTGCCTCCAGCGCTCAGTCCTATAGTCAGACTGCTAATTCTTGGCGAAGTACTCAGTTTTTTTAAATCCATGGTGAGACTTCAGGTCCAAGACTCTAAAGGCAAATGGCATTCTGTTCGAGTTCTTCTCGACAATGTTGCCACCCACGATTTCATAACCTCTTCTTTGGTTAAGAAATTGAACTTAAAGCCTAATACCACTTCGATAGAGATATCTGGCATCAATAACAGTAAGTCTATTTCCTTACATTTCGTAAAGCTCAATATTAAGGATTCGGTGCAATCTGGCACTAACCTTAGTTTAAATTGTCTGTCAATCCCCGTTGTAGGAGCTCCGACTCCCAGTCATTCGTTTTCGATTGATACTTGGCATTTCCCTTCTGATCTGAAATTAGCTGATCCATACTTTCATCAGAGTGCTCCAGTTGACATTTTGCTAGGTGCTAATGTGTTTTGGCAAAATTTACTTCCTTCTAGAATCAATATAACTTCTAGCATCTACGCCCACCACACCAAATTCGGTTGGTTGGTCACGGTTCATATCCCTCTTGCCACTGTGCAGTCTTCATCTTTATGTCACTTAACTCACGTTGAGTTGGACAACAATTTGGAAAAGTTTTGGAAAATTGAGTCTATCGATTCTACACCTTCTTCTTCCACTGAAAATGACTTTTGCGAACAACTTTATCTCTCAACTACCACTCGCAACTCAGCTGGTAGATTCGTTGTCACTATGCCTCGTATTTCTTCCCCTCGAGTTTTAGTAGATTCGCATCCTTGCGCTCTTAAGGCTTTGTTCACTGTAGAAAATCAGTTGAAACAAGATTCTTCAGACAAAGCTATGTACGTGGAATTCATGGAAGACTACGAAGCCTCTGGTCACATGGAAGTTCTTAATAAACAAACTCTTTCAGAAGATAGTGTTTATTTGAATCATCACCCTGTTTGGAAGAACCCTTCCACAAGGGAACACATTCGAGTCGTTTTCAATGGTTCTGCCCCAGATTCTAACGGTATT
This sequence comes from Meconema thalassinum, assembly GCA_946902985.2. Classification (NCBI taxonomy): domain Eukaryota; kingdom Metazoa; phylum Arthropoda; class Insecta; order Orthoptera; family Tettigoniidae; genus Meconema; species Meconema thalassinum. Next base: position 417,245,395 of record OX336389.2, read on the forward strand.
TCATTAAACGATACCTTACTTACCGGTCCCGCAATTCAGTCTGATCTTTCTTCCGTTTTGTTAAACATTCGCTTGTTTCCCGTTGGTGCCATCGCCGATATTAAACAAATGTATAGGCAAGTCTTGATCAATTCTGAACAGCAAAATTTGCAACAAATTCTTTGGCGTGATAGTCCTTCCAAACCCATTAAGGTCTTCAAATTGAAAACTGTCACATATGGTCTAAAGCCATCTGCTTTCTTGGCCATCCGCACTTTAAAGCATCTCGCTGAGCAAGACTCTAACCAATTTTCCGCTGATATTTCAAATCTTCTCAAAAAATCCTTTTATGTGGATGATTTTCTTCATTCCTTTAGCTCCCCTTCTGAAGCACTTGAGCACTCACGTGATCTCCAAACGTTGCTTCGTGGAGGAGGTTTACTACTTCACAAATGGAATTCTAATTCCCAGGAAGTACTAGCTAAGCTCATATCCAATGGCAACACTGATACGCCAGTCGAGCTCTTACACACTGTTGATTCCACTAAAGTTTTGGGACTTCACTGGTATCCCGTTTCGGATTCCTTTTTATATCAAGTCAGCTTGTCTCCTATTCTTCCTCAAACTAAGCGACAAGTTCTTTCCGAAATCATCAAAATCTATGACCCGCTTCAATTCATAGCTCCTATCATCGTCAAAGCCAAAATGTTTATGCAGGAACTATGGTCCCTCAAAACCGATTGGGATGATCCCATCCCCCATTCTCGTTTGGAAAGATGGCTTTCCTTCCACACTCATCTTCTTGATCTGTCCCCTGGGTGCTTATCCCTACTTCTTTCTCTGCTAACCTACAGTTGTACTATCCAGAGTTGGAATCTGACAGTTCGGTGCCAGTGGGCAAAAACAGTTGACGACTAGATCACACGCAAGGCTTGTTGCCATGGAAACCATACAGCGCTGCCAATTTGAAAGACGCTATTTGTCCACGTGCTTGTCACTTGACCAGTCCCTTGTTTGGTTGCCTCCCGAGTGTACACTGACCATGCTGCGTTATAACTGTATTGAATTAATTAGTTAATTACTTTCTCGTGTAGGATTTATACTTATTTATACTTTATACTTATATTTATAATTCATTAGTGTCCGTTATGTATTTATATAGTGTTAGTGTAAGTTTAAGCTTAGGTTCGTGAGAATTAGATAAAGGTTACCCGTAGCTTTCTTTTTGTTTGAGAGTGGTGACGCGATGGGTTGGACAACTTTTTCCATGGTACAGGTCTTGGCAGCATAGGTTGCGATTAGGATGAGGGTGTTGACAGCTGAAAACTGGGCGAAGGTGGTGTCGCATATGGAAATAGTATTAAGCGAAGCGCGGGATCGTGAAGGTGTTATTGACACAGATGTGGACGACCTCATAATTTCCCTCGGCGATTTCCTCACCCACCAGTGCGGGATCCAGTGATGGAGAGGACCGAGATGATGATGATGATGAAGATATGGATGGGATAGAGCCTTTTCCCAGTGATTAGCTTCTGTGAGTTAATAGCCTATACAATGAACGCATATTTTGTAATTCATTTATATGTTTCTTGTGCCTTGAAACTTATTCTACAGGAGATATAAATTGCTAAATAACACGGAAACGATCACGTTCTGTCGTTTCGCTTTGAACATTTTTTCTTTATGATTAGAGGCTACCGGTATTCGTACCGGTAATATTGCTATTCATTACAATATTTTAGGCCTCTCCTCAATTTGACGGGCAATTATTTTATTTTACAGTGTGCACCGAACACTTTTAAGCATTGCTTTGTTTAAGATTTTTGAAATCGATTTGATTAAAAATATAATAAATGTAATAACGATGCTAATGGCATTATGAGCATGAGGAAAAGGACGAGAGGGCGGAAGTACGCACGAGGTGGCTAGTAGCATACGTGGCAACGCTGCCTTTAGTTCAACGGTTCTCCGCCGAGCTGTCAGATTCCAACTCTGGAAAATAAACCTGTGGAGCTGCATCTGTTTGCAGATAGCTCCATGAAAGCATACGGATACTGCGCTTATGTGGTCAGTCGTAACACTCCTTCTTCATTCTCTAATTTAATTTGTACCAAGTCAAAGGTAACTCCTTTGAAAACGGTCTCTTTGCCTCGCTTAGCGTTATGCGCTGCCATGCTCGCAGCCGAATTATCTCAAAAGCTGGTCTCCAATCTCAATTGCCATTTCAGTCATATCTATTACTGGGCAGACTCTGCCATCACTTTAGCTAGGATCACGAAGCCCCCTTCGCATTGGCAATCCTTCGTCAACAGGGTGGAAAAAATCCAAACTCTTTCTAGTTTCTCTCAATGGAAACATGTCTCGGGTAAGGAGAACCCAGCGGACATCATTTCTCGTGGATGCCTTCCATAAGAGCTAGCTAAATCTAGTCTTTTCTGGCATGGTCCAACTTGATTGTTGCAATAACCTTCCTTTTGGCCAGCCTTTCCTTCTTCTGCATTAACGAATGTTCCTGAAACTCGTTAAGTCGCTTCTTCTTTTGCAACCACGGCTACTCTTTCATTGCTTGAAAGATATTCTTCCTTTAAAAAGCTCGTTCGCATTGTAGCTTACTTGCTTTGATGGAAATTCTTGGTGTTAGGAAAACCATTGTTTCCTCAAGCATTTATTTCTGCTGTTGAATTGCAGTCTGCTACTACCACAGTTTTATTGCCCACGCAACAGGATTTTTTTGATGAAATTAATTCTCTATCTGAGGGTCTACCCCTCAAAAAGCGGAATAGACTATTCGATTTATGCCCCTTTCTTGATGATAATGGATTATTAAGAGTAGGTGGTAGGTTGTCTTTTTCTGATTATCCTGAACATAAGAAGCTCCCCATAATTCTTCCTTCATAGCATCACGTCACCAAACTCATAATACGTCAATTTCACTATCAGCATTTGCACGTTTCTATACGCACTCTCTTGTGTTTGATTCGTGAGCATTACTGCCCATTAATGGCATGCACGAAGTCACTTGCTTTAAGGCCAAACCTAAGTTTCCTCAACAACTTATAGCTGACCTTCCTTCGTTCCGTTCTGTTCCCAGCAGACCGTTTCTTCGAACTGGTATTGATTACGCTGCTCCCTTCCTATATGAAACCAATAGTCCAAAAGCTAAACGCAAAATTCTTGCCAAACGCTCATTGCACTCTTTGTTTGTATGATTACTGGCACCATTCATCTTGAATTGGTCACCAATGCTTCCACTTCATATTTTCTCTCTGCTTTTTCTCACTTTGTTGCTCGAAGAGGAATCCCCTCTGAGATTTCCTCCGACAACGCCAGAAACTTTCTTGGTGCATCTCAACGATGGCAAAAGGCACTCTGTTCTCGTTCTGCCAACGAGCAACTGTCTAATTTTGCTCATTTGAAAAAAAAAAATCAATTGGCACTTCATTCCTCCGTACGCTCCACAGCATGGTGGGAGATGGGCAGCTTGGGTCAAATTGATTAAAACTCATCTCAAAAGAACTATAGGAAATTCTGTCCTATCTTTTGAAGAATTCAATTCTTTTGTAATTCTCATCGAAGGCACTGTCAATTCCCGTCCCTTGTCTCCTGTGTCTAACGACCCTTCCGATTTGCTTCCTTTAAACCCTGGTCATTTCTTGATAGGTAGCTCCTTAAATGCTCCGCCACCTCACATCGACCGCAGGCTCGATATTTCTTTGCCCATTCTCTGGAAAAGAATCGAAGCCCTTAGAAATAGCTTTTGGAAACGGTGGAGACTGGAGTATTTAAACTTGCTTCAGAGGAGAGGGAAGCGGCAGCTCGCTCACCCAAACCTTAAGGAGGGAGATTTGATTCTCTTGAGAGACTCCAGTCCTCCACTGGTTTGGCACACCGGAAGAGTAGTGAAGTGTTACAATGGTCGTGATGGTAGGGTAAGAGTGGTGAAATGAATTACTCCTTTTGGACAGTGTGTTCGTCCAATTTCTTCTGTTTCTCCTTTGCCACTCTAGTCCTGTTTCTTAGTGTTTTCTTTCTTTGTTTTCTTGTTGTTGCCCCTCTGGCAGTATGTTCCCATTTGCGAATAATTAATTTGTAAATTTTTTCAAGTTTCTGAAAGAATTTAATTTTTATAAGCTCATTTTCGTCACCATGTGCTCGTGACAGTTCATTTTGTATTTTGCTTCCTCGTTTAAACCAAGCATGTTTAAAATGATTTAATTACTTACTTGTCAGGTTATAGCCATAGCTCGCCTCTAAGACCTTTTTCTAAGTGTTAAAAGGTTGTTCTACACTCTTTGAAACCACGTGGTGAACTGGAATTCATAAGCTACGCGCTCATTGGCCGCCGCCATGACGTGACTTCGTTCCAGCCAATCACCGCGCTTCTTCTTCACAACGTGGTCTGGATTCTCCAATCTCCAGCCATCGAAGCTACGAGAACAACAGCTGTTCAATTATATAAAGGGCTTGCTTTGCCATCCCCTGTGTGCTTTCATCGTCAGCGATCATGCTGGTCACCCGTCTTGCTACCGGACGATAAACTTCAACTATTCAACTTCTCATCTTTAATTTCTTAGCAAAGAAGTGTTCATAAAAACCTTCGCCAAGTCTTCAAGACATTTTCAAATGATCTAACCCAGATCACATATTGCGTGTTCCTGCAACATGTCAACGAAATGTACATTAAGATGTAAATATTCCATCTCTAGTGCCAAGGAAAACTAGTCCGTGTGCATCTACTACTACGTAAATAGGTCATTACCTATTTAGGTCTTCAAAGGCTTACTATAAGCTCTACGTTTTTGAACTCAACCACAACTTGACATAACCTTTGTCATCTTCTTCTTACTCAAGGATTCTACGAACATATGGGTTGCTACTCACACTTCGCCTTTAAGCTAAGTATTTTGTACCATGTACTGTGTAATGTACTTTCTGCTTTATCATGTTAGTTTTATACAAGCCTATCTCAGAAGCCTCCTCAATTTTAATACATCGGCTGGCTCCTCCCATTTGGTATAACATATCGGCTTGCTTTAGCTATTTTTCCTTTGGGAATAATCTCTTTAATTCTTACGCATACATGCGTCGGCCATTGCACTTTTTCTGGTTGACTTTTCTTGTTAGAACATTTCATGTTTCACTTTCAGGTAATAGGCCTACTTGTCTACCTGCTTCTGCCATTTCAATTTCATTGGAAATCTTTTATGGTAAACATTCATGCAGTTCACTTTTACCTGTGTCTGCCAATGCAGTTTCTTCGGAAATATTTAGTTGCATCTTGGCAACTCCTCATGTATTTCTTCTTCAGAGGGTACTGCAGGATTAAGCCCCTGTCAGCCATTAGCTACCTTCATAGGCTATGTCTTTCTTGGTAACTTCTATAGTTTCCCCTACTTTCTTTCCTAAGGTATGGCAGGATTTGCTCCCTGCCAGCCATCAGCTACATTCATAAGCTGCGTTACTAATTTTTCTCCTTCAAGAAACAATTTAATGAAGTTGTGCTCAAAGGCCTTGTCTTAATGTTCAAAGACAGATACAATTATTATTTTGTTAAGAAAATATTGTTCTTTCAAATTATGTTATCCTGTAAAGATATGAAAATGAATATGCATATTTCTTGAATATATATGTTAAAGCTACCTGCTCTCTCTATTCTCTTTTCTTGTGTTATATTCTCTAGCCCATGTTCCTTAACGCTCAAAGTTTTTTCTATTTTGAACTCATTCAAAATACGTGTGATAATGGACACTTTTAATTGGTCTATCCAATCATCATCATCATCTTTCTTCGGCTTTTCCCAATTAATTGGGGTCACCAGAGCCAACCAGGCTCATTTTGGTTTTGGCCGGGGATTTAAGGCCGGATGCCCTTCCTGACGCCACGTGATTTTTCAGGTGAAAATTCCACCCCGCTGTCACCGAGATTCGAACCCCGGCCGTCCGGGTGAAAGACGAGCAGCTAAGCGACTGCGCCATCACGCTCCCCAATTGGTCTATCCAATGGTTAGTGATAATTCATCACACCAGGTGTCATGAGTATATTGTAGCTGTAATGCTTCTAGATTTTCTTTACTTTCTTTCTAACTTCTCTCAAAGTCTAACTTGATTTCTACACGGAAATCCCTATTTGATTTCTCAAACTTAGTTAATTTGACCTCTGTTTGATTTTGACTTGACTCAATCTTACGAACTTCTAATTCCATCTTATTTTGGCTTGACTCAATTTGATTAACTTCATTTTGAATAGTTTTGACTTGAGTTTGAATTTCTTTCTTACTGGATTAAGATTAAATCAGTCCTAAGATAATTTATTTGTGCTTGCGTAAGCCTATCATTAGTTCTGACAACTTTTACAGTTTTTTGAATTTCTTTATGGATAGCCTGCATTAATTGTTGACTAGTTTGAACATTATTAATGTTAGCCTCCTGTAATTTCGACTAGTTTGAACATTATTAATGTTAATCTCCATTGATTTTTGGCTATTCTGAACTAAACCAACGTTTGATTGAACAGTATTGACGTCCAGATGTGTCTTTTCTTTACATCATCCTGGATGTCTTCCATATATGATTCAACATTGTTGACTTTAGCCTCCACTCTCTCAGAACTATCCCTAAGTTCTTTCATAGAAGTAGCATGGCATCAAGTTCACCACGGATGCTTTGAGTTACAACATCCTTTATTAACCATTGGTTCGTGTTGACAGTTTCAGATATATTTTAAAAATTAGATTTAGTGTGTGTTTTATTGTTTTCATGATCTTGTTTGAGATGATCCATTTTACCTTGTATCATCTCAAACATATATTTAATGTCACCCACGGTGACAGTTAGATTGCCTGCCATAATATACACAATACACTCACAAAAGATAAGAACACTACATATCAAAGCATAGGAAGTACATCTACAAGCAACCACCTTTGGCCATTAAATGCATATTCTCATTGTCTAGCATTACTTAAAAAAATAGTCTTAAATCTATACACGTAGTGTCCAATTTTATTCTGGGATCCCTAATATACAAGTACGTGATGGTTTATATGTGTGAGGGTCTATGATTCTATCATTAAAACATCTAAATTTAATAAAAATGCTTCTAAATTAACGATATCAGCCTTTATCATCAGCCGGAAACAAATGGAAAAAATCACTTATATGTAACTCAAACATGAAATACAACAAGGGTCACACACGACTGAGCATGTCAAAAAGATTAATGTGAATTACTATTATTGAGAAAGGCCTAGTCATTTGTCACTAATAAAAACGCGTGGCACCACTTCAACAGAATAAAAATAAAAATTGATAATGGTTGCAATACCACTTGAATAACAAGCAGATCGAGTATCCTCGTAATTGCTTTGTTCAAAAGAATTCCAATAATCTGTGCCAAAAATATTGGTTCACCGTTATCTAATTGCCCTGATTCAAAACCACAAAGGAAAGACAAAGTTCCAATTCGTGCCCTGTGTTGCATGATCATACAACTGGTCTCTACTCTGGTATTCCAGTTTTATCGGCCCCAAACTTGGCCGGCGCCAACTTACTGTACCCGAAATTACCTACCATTACCTGTTGAAATCCCTCGATGACAGCTGGACCGTAGAACCTGAAAATCCCCGGCTAGAAAATCCCCCAGATCCTACAAACAAGTAAAGGGATAATAGGGTAACCAGTAATCCTAACATGTTGCATTAAGAACGACCATGGTTCAAAGAAAAGAATAACTATCTAGCTCATAGAACACGAGATTCCTCCAAAAGGAATATCTCGAGAGCTTGGTATACCCTAGAAATACCTATTAATGACCGGGTGAGTTAGCCGTGGTGGTTACGGCATGACTGATGACAGTCGCTCACATCCGGGAGGCGAGGAGGTTCGAATCCCCCCGCCGGCAACCTTGAAGATGGTCTTCTGTGGTTTCCCATCTTCCTTCCAGGCAAATGCCGGGGTTGGTCCCTAACTATAGGCCACAGCCGCTACCTTCCAACTCCTCGTCCTTACATTCCAACTTCCCTCCTTCCCTCCCCAACGGTACTTGTAGCTCACCCATTGGGTGACCGTCTCGAAGCAGCTACAAAACTGGCGAGCCGAACATGTCCTATGACACTCCCGGCACTAAAAGCCATACGCTAAAAAAAACTATTAATGGCCTTCTTAACGCGACCTTCCATCACCTCTATAAAGCATCACGCAATAAATTTAAAATCAGAAAATGTATTCAGAGAATAAACATGATAAAACAAAATTAGCACTGTCGTCAAATCGAACTATATAGTCCAAAAAAGACCTTCGATTATATTAAAAGAATGAGACACGTGGTTCACCAAAACTGAGGTGTCCACAATTGTATGTAAATTCCAATTTCCTAAGACAATTTTACTTGCAATGATCCCACAAAAGGAAATATTGGATCCACTTTGTTAATATGAGTATACCTTACTGTTGATAAATAGCAGTTATTATTATTATTCGCACTTTTCATAATTATTATCATTATTCCTTTCCAATGCTGTTCAGTTATTTTGATAATATTTACATATGTTACAATTTATATACTTATGTGAGAACAATCATAATTGTTTCACTCACTGACTTGCCTACGACATTCACATTCGGTAATATTTAATGCAATTATTAATGTATTTTATTCCAATCCTGGTTAATTCCAACGAGAGATTAAGCTTAGCAGAATGTTAAGTTAAATTCAATATTTAATAAAAGTATGTCATAACTTATATAATTGTTCTGGCATCGTTATCCACACTCCAATTGTACTATTAAATCTGACAATCCACTTAACTGAATCAATGCTGTGCTCAGTATAAATTACAAATCACCACGAAGGTCTATTCTGACATTTCTGAACCGCTGATCATGTATTCTAGGACATCTTATTACAACCACACTTGGGTTTAATTCACCAAACATCTGGTGTGAGACTTCACTAAGTCTTATCATGATTGGCACTGACTAGCTCAATCCTCAACATGAAAAAGCTTCAACAAGCATAATACAGCTCAAACAACCATTATAACCAGCACTATCCGCAGATATGCCTGATATACAAAATACGTGCACCTTAAATCGGTGACTATCAAACCTTATTCTACTGTTCCATTAATCAGATTAATATTATTACACCTATAATCGTGCTTAGAAAAATAATTAAAGCTGTAGCACGTTACTGAAATTTATTATTGTGGACTTCAAAAATACACCACAAAAGCCTAGAAATCTTGCCTCACAATGCTATGATACATCATGTGCTATAACTAGGTTATTGACTTGTAGTAAGGCCTCCCTGGGATTCCCTTTTCAAAAAGTTGGATGTTCATCAGACACGCTTTTATATTTCCACTAACTATTGCATTACTACCAATCATTTAATTTACTTCTGAATTTATTTTAATTTGTCAGTATTACCTTATAATTATTAACTACACTCAGTATACGAGGCTCAAAATAACGTCAAGATTGATCCTCCCAAAAACAAGATCACCCCTGACTCCAACGAACTCGAAAATACCGATAGATAACACCTACACCATGAAACCAGGTTATCGACTGAGGGTAAACAACTGTTGATCCATTAGGGATATCAACCAATAAAATCTTGCCCTACATAAAGCCAAGTGCAATCTCAAAATAATTGAGGAAAATATCAAAGCCTCTCATAGCGACTGACTTCAAATTACTTCCTAATATCAAAGTGATGTCTGTAAATCATTGTTCCTCATCTATAAAATCGTTAACATGAACGTATGTGCAAATCCAAGTGTGCAGAAGACATTTGAAAATGTATATCAGATTTCTTAACACTGGTTGCAGAAAGCACAACTAAATATATTCTTACATAAAAATCTGAATTTCTTCTCCTAGCGGTTGGTTTCTCGACAATAGAGAATATGCTTATCATTTTAAATAACTACAAAAAATTACTGAAAGATAAATACCAAAACTAGTATTACACAAAGGATGTATTCATTATTTGAACCAAAATCCTGCTTGAACAGAATGTCAGTCTCGAAACAGACATCGAACCTGGGCCTTTGCTCAGCCATTTAAACTACTAAAAGAAAATATGGCAATTGTGATTGCTTTCAAAGCCACACTAAGCTATCGTAATAAACGGGCGTTCCAGTACCTTGCGTAGATTCTTGTAGAGGAGTAAAAAGGATATAAGTTTGTCCTGGTAGCCTTTAGGCTATACCAAGATACAGGATGCTCCTCCTCAAACGCCTGTGCTCAGACTACGGAATCTCCCATGCTCGTTCTGCATCTGGACGGTTCCTGCGTATCACCATGTCCTCGTGAAAGTTCTCCGAGCTCGGTTAAATGAACACGCCTCACCCGGATTAAGTCCGTCAATTTATCACAATGCCATAGCATTTGCAAGCAACCGCATGTCCAATTCATGTTCGAAATGGCCACTGCATTAATTTGATACATCCTCGTAAAGTTTAACGTTGCATGGAATTTGTTTCCCGAAAGCATGGCGTAAACCGTAGTTGCACGATGCTCTTGCTAGTGCTTGGAATGTAGTTCCCCTATCACATCTTAGCCGGCCATAGTGACGGCTTCAAAAGTCATTTCAAACCTTCCCTCCGACGTCTCGGATAATAATACGTCTTTCATAGAGAGAATATTGTACTTGGCAAAAGTATTTCTGACATCGGCCTGTGTTCATAAAAGATTTAACCACAGCCGCGTGCCTTGAAAAATTACAACTCGCCTTCACGTAATGGCGGCTCAAAGCAAGGACACTGGTCGGAAAAATCACTCCGCGTGTCCTGCCATTAAAGAAAATTGTACAAGTCCACTTAATTCGCACAGAATGGGCTGAACGTAGTGTTTAAATCCCATTTCAATGAGTTCATACAATATAAAATCATATTCAGTCCACGAGACTAACACGTAAGTTTAATATATGCGTGCGAACAAATTTCACTTCACTCCCGGTCTCAATGTTCCCAACCGACGTCTCAATTAGTTTTCCTGTGCTGTCGTGCTTGTAGGTCATAGCAAGACATAATTCTCCCCCGCTCCTGGTGTCACAGATCGATAATGATCGCTTCAGGTGGGAGTATTTGCATTTTATCCCGAATATCATGTTCATATTATCAAATATAGCTTGCCACGGTGGGTGAGTGGATAGCGTGTCGGTCTACTAACCCCCAAGATTGCAGGTTCGCTCCTGGCCGTGGTAAGTGATTTTTGAAAGGCGGCAAGAATACTACACGCATGTCATACGATGTTGGCATGTCAAAGAACCCATTTGAATTCAGTAGGCCGTGTTCATAATTGCAAAATTAATCTCGAGAGTTTCCGCCAACACAAAGTTCCTCATTTCTCTACTAGAAAGCGCTATAGTGTTCAAGGAGCTTAGATATCTAACCTCCTTGACTTTCATAGTGATTCATGGAACAACGAAATTCGACATGCAAGCTACCCTCTGGGTGTCAAATTACAAAGCTTGCACCCGACACCCGAGGCCATACGATATTATTATTATTATTATTATTATCAAATCTTTCTCAAGTGCCGAGATCAATGCGAGATATGTCGTAATCGAATGGGTTATTGATCGGGATCTCTTCAGTTTCCTTCGGAGATGCTCGGCTGGCCAATACGCACATGAGCAGAGCGCGTCCCACATATAAACATCTGAATGTAGCGATCGCGCAGACGAGATTATTTGCTTCATGCCACGTCGCAAAACCATATTCGTAAATATCTCAACTTAAAAACCTTAAAATAACGGTACAGTACTGAACCCGATTTTGAATTATTATCGATGACTTTTGGCATATTTTAGTTCCTAATGCTAAGTGAATTGCATTGAAAGTTAGACGCTGGCAAAGTGCACAGAACCTGTTTCTGCTGTGAAGCTGAGGAGTGTCACGGGATTATAGATCATTATGGGACGCGCGAGCAAGGTCAATCTCACATGGATACAAGCCATTCCCGCGATTTGATAGCGCTGAATTGATATAAATTATCTGATTGAATATTGTCAATTGACCAATTAGAGATGGTTTAATATAATGGAAGCTTATTAAAACCTACTTAATATAATTGTGTAATTACACCGAAGACTCATATATGACATTTTAGAACATGGAAAGATTCATAATTGGAAGGCATGAATTTATCAACACTTTAAAAGCCAGTAGAAATACGTAGTACATTGTATAATGCTTTATACAAGTACCCGCGTTTGTAGGAGTAAACAGTAAACATTGAAGTAGGAGTAAACAGTAAACATTGAAGTAGGAGGAAACGTAAACATTGAAGTAAACATTGAAGTTAAAGTGAAGTAAAAATATACATTATATTAATACTGTAAATATTAATAATTTATTTGTTTATTTATTTATTTATTTATCGTATGGCTTTTAGTGCCGGGAGTGTCCGAGGACATGTGGGCTCACCAGAGGCTGTAGCCGCTTCAAGCGGACACCCACTGGGTGAGCTACAAGTACCGTTCAATTTCAAGTAGTTCCAATTTTCGCTACCAGATGTCAATGATACCTAGAGGTGAACGTTGGAACTTTGATAGAGCGTTCCAATGAAATCTAACCTAGAAATTTAGCTCCACACAAGTTAAGTCTGTGGAAGGATCTTTTACATGCCATAAATCAATGACATGGGACCGCCAGCTTTACTTCCCCTCCGAAGGAAGGCATACTGAAGGATTTTAACGCTCTTAAAAATCCAACCACTTCGGCCGGGTTTGAACCCGCTATCTTGGGCACAGAAGTTCAGAATGCTACCAACTACGCCACCGAAGCCACTAATTGAAGTATTATATTATAATTAATAATAATAATTAGTAATAATATATGATGATGATGAAGAGGATCAAACAATTAAATTTGTGTTGGATAGTTCGATATAAATATTTCCTAAATAGTTAATTGGGTTTAATTTATTTCGTGTCGTATAATTGTTTCAACAGTAATAATAAATTATTATTAGGCCTGTAAATATGTAAATATTGTGTATTATGTGTGCGGAGAGATATTTAAGATGTGGAACGGCGAGAGCATATAGTTTTGTCATGTGTTGACAGTATTTAGAGAGAAGTTTTGTAACATGTTTGTAACAGAAAAGAGTGTACTTCTATAAGATGAGTTAACACTTAATTGAAGTTATTATACGTGTCAGAGAAGAGAGATTTCATTTGAATTTTGCTATGAGGAGGCTGGAGGTCTCGAGCGAGCATTTTATAATTAAGAATGGCATAGCTGTTTGTATAGTAATGGCGGCTCTCGAATGAATCAGCTGTTGATGACGAGACAGGGAGTAGTAAAGCAATCACGTATGTAAACAAAGGAGTTCAACGTCTGTATAGAGTAACAACTAGTATTCTTAATTAAGAATCTACGTGTGGATGGCTATTAACTATACTTATTTGAATTCATACTTTTATTATTAATGATGAACTCTGGAAACAGCTGTTCGGTTGTTTATGTACAGCGTGACGTGAAGTGAGGTCTTTTGCGACTTCTATATTTTCCTTGGAAGCCAAGCGAGCCTTATTTTATTATTCTTTGGCGGAGTTTTATTTATTCCTATGGAATTTATTTAATACATCTTTGGTCATTTATTTTTATAAATTGGAGTTGCGTGACTTATTTTAATTATAAAGGAGGATTGTGTTATGGAAAGGATGGTTTATGGCACCCTTAACACATTTCGCCCCGAGAATTGGTAAGTTTCTCACTCTCCGGGCGTAGTTAGTGTCCTTTCCGGAGTAGTTAGTCCATAACACAATCAAGGGACTGTTGTAGGGTCATGGAGTACTTGTCGGTAGGATTTGCAGGTTTTTCTAGCTGGGGACCTTCAAGATTCTACGATCCAGTTTGTCATCGGATTCCGACAAGTGCAGCTTCATGATTTATACGGGTACAGTCAGTAAAATGGAGCCCAACGTGGGGTTCAATTTTAAGCCATGATGATAGTCAAATAAATGGTATGCCCGACGCAAGGCGATCGAAGTGTCGATTATAGACAAGCCCATACCTAGGACGCTCGATAAAGCCATGTTTTGAGTTAAATTAAGAGTGGGCGTAAGAAAGATCAGATCTGATGTATGCTTGAGAAAGGTAAACAGGTTGGAATGCAGAATTAATACCTATGATCTGAATCTATTTTCATTTTGAAACCGGTTAATGATCAATGTTAATCATGCTATATTGATTTTAACTTGTTTGTGATGGTAATTTAATAGAAAGTGGTAGTATAATTAATTTAAGTCACGCAGGGACAAATGTTACTGGTTATTGGAAGCCAGGAGTGACAGGTAAGACTATTTATAAGTTAATTTAGGCCTAGATATACATTAAGATGCCCAAATAAATGGTAGAAATTGGTTGCTCTCAAAGTGTTGTCATCCTACTCTGTTGAATTGTGTTCCTATAGCATCTCAAGGGTATTTAGATACGACGATGATGTCGGCAGACGACGTACTCAAACCTTTCAAGGAGTAATAGGGGGAAATGGATTCCCTAACTTCGGACTTGGAAGGAGTTCGAACATATACTATGCAAATTTACCAAAATCAGAAACAGGAAATTGATTATTAAAAGCCAAATGCATGAAATAGAAAATGTTTCTAAAAGTGTTGATAGTGTTTCTAAGGGTGTAAAGCATGAAATTGACAGTGTTATTGAAAAGGCTAAGAGATAGAGAAAGGAGGAGATGGACAATGTTGTCGTTAAGGTAGTTGAAAATGTAGTAGGTAATATTAATGAAAAAGTAACTGATAGCGTCAAGGACAGTCTGAAAGAGGAAATGAGCAGTGTACAAATTTCTCTTGACGGACTGCAGATCAGTGCAACAGCAGTAAATGATTATGTAGCGCGTTTATAGAAGAACTCCACACAGGTCAAGGACAAGGTAAATGAAATTCAAACATGCAGGCTGATGTCAATAATATGCAAATTGATGTGAGTGGTGTACAATCAGATATCAACAAGATCCAAACCGATGTTAATAATGTACACATTGATATGGGTAATATGCGCACTGACGTTAATAATATACACACTGAAGTAAATAGTATGCAGACGGATGTCAATAAAATTAAAACAGAGGTTATGAATGTACACATTGGTGTTGATGGTATGCGTACTGACATTGGTAAAATGCAAACGGAGGCATCACGTCAAAAGGAAATAGTAATTAAGATCCAAAATAGCTCTATAGACCTTCAAACCAAGCTAGGCACTATTGAGACTAGCAATAATAATTTTAAGATAGAGATTAGGAAGGAACTTGAAAATTCGAAAGATTTAAATAAGGAAAACTTAGAGTCTCTGAAAGTGCAGTATGCCAATGATACGTCGCAAACACACAACACCATGGAAGAATTAAGGAAAAACGTAGATTCACTACGCACACAGGTCAAAGACCATAATGAAATTTTAAAAGTGGATTGAGAGGTAGGATCCCTCGCTTAGACCGTGGGAAAAACCGACCCTGGAGGGTAAAACGAAACGATAGCGTACATAGCTTTCTTTTAGCCTTAATTGGTTATCCTTGTTCCATACTAGTTCCCGTACCTGTTGGTAGAAAGCCTTCCCGAGTTGTATTCGTCTGCTAATTTCCAAATCTAGTCTTCCATATTCAGTAAGTTCACTTCCCAATATTTGAAGTGTTTCGCCACTTCCGATTTCTTATCCCCGTCTTTGATTTTTTCCTTTTCCTTCTTTCTCACCTCTGCTCATTACCACTGGTTAACTCGTCTCCACATTTATCTTCAATCCCCAATAATAAATCTTTTCATTAATTACGTCTAACTGGTCTTGTACCTCCATTTCATCCTCGCCCCAGATCACAACAACGTCTGCAAACAACATTACCTTCAACTTTGCCCTACTATAGTCTTTCATTGCTGTCTTCATGAAGTCATCCATCACCATTAAGAACAATAAGGGTGACAACGCACTTGCTTGCTTTAGTCGAGTGTCAATTTTAAACCATTCCGATTTCCCGACTCTCGTCTTCACACTACTGTAGCAATCCATGCACATTGCATTTATCATGTCTCTCAGTTCCTTGCCTATCCCCCTATTTGTTAGGCTTTCCCAAACATTTGTTCTAGGGATGCTATCATAGGCCTTTTCTAGATCAATAAAAGTCATTACCATATCCTTCCCATATTCCCAACTCTTTTCAATGTTCTGTCTCAGAATGAAAATGGGTTCCACAGTTGAACTTCCCCCTCTAAATCCAAACTGCTCCTCCTCTATTTGTCTTTCTACATTTGCTCTAATTCTCTTTTATAGGATTCTTTCCATTACTTTGGCAACATGCGAGATGATGGTGATTCCTCGGTAGTTACCACACACCTTCCTGTCCCCTTTCTTGAAAATTGGTAATATCCTTCCCTTTTTCCAGTCTTCAGGAACTTTCTTCTCTCTCCACACACTCCTGAGAAGTCTGTATGTCCACTGCAGTCCCACTTGTCCTGCCGCCTTGATCATTTCTATTGCCACTTCGTCGATTCCCACAGCTTTCTCCATCTTCATCTTTCTAACTGCCCATTCCACTTCTGCCATAGTAATGTCTGGTTCTTCTTCTATTTTTCCTCCACCGTTTTGGTGGTTTGCGTAACTTCTCCTTCAACAGTTCGCTGAAATATTCTTACCATCTGTCCGTCATCTCTTCTGGTTTTGCCAATATTTCTCCTTCTTTGTTTTTCACGAACCCAGTGTTGACCTTTTCATTCCTTCTACTTTTTATAATTCCAAATAGCATTTTTCTTCCACAATTTAAATCCTCCATCATATCCTGGGTGAATTATTCCCAGCTTTTCTTCTTTTCCTCTGCAATTACTTTCTTGCCATCTCCGTTTGCTTCTATATATTTTGTTCTACTTTCTACAGTCTTTTTTGTCCATTCCCTCCAAGTTTTCTTCTTCCCATCCATATCTCGTTATCTTCTGACAGTTTTTCTTTCTTTCTGAACCATGTATTCCCTATAATTAATTGGTTCCGCTGACAAAAGTCCATTACAAAATCCCCTTCTGGATTCTTACTGCCATAACCATATGGTCCCAAAATCTCCTCTCTTCTTTGTCTGTCTCTTCCCACTTGTGCATTCAGATCTCCCATTACTACTATTTCCTTATCCTCTATATATTTTTCCACATCTTTTAGGAATTCTTCTAAATTCTCTTCTTTATTCCCCGTTTGTGGAGCATATACTTGAAACAGATATTTTGTCCCTGTCTGGAATTGTATCCTTCGTATGATCATCCTGTCACTTATCATCTTCACCTCCTCCACATACTCTAGGGCATCCTTACTTATAATCATTCCTACTCCATTTCTTGCCTCCTGTCCTCCACTGAAAACAGCCTGTATCCTTCCTTTAGTTTTCTTTCCTCTTTTCCTTTCCATTTCGTTTCACTGAGACCGAGAATGGCTATATATTTCTCCATCATGAAGTTCACTAGCTCCTCAGTCTTGTCCGTCAGGGTTAAGATGTTGACTGTCCCTATTCGGATGTACAGTATTGTGATGCTGGTCGCCAATTTCTCACAGCTGCCCCAGCATCTGAAGAACTGCGCGTCGCCTGCAGGGGACGCCCTAGTATTTTCCGAGGCTGAACCGCATTTGCTATCATTTTAGGCTATTCTTAAGATGGGGTCACCACTCCCAAATGCATTTTATCACCTACTGCTAGGTATGAACTAGGCCGCTTCTGTCATGGAGAACAGACGCCCTGTGTAGCCGCTCCTCTGGAGTACAGACGCTACGAGTGTCCATAATATGGACAAATATCTTTCACCCTATTAACGCCGATTATGCTATGTGTATTGGTTGGAAATTGACAATGTTTACAAAAAAAAGTTTTACAACTACAGCTTGGCTGGCAGGCATATAGACTTGTTGTTGAAATTTAATTATGTTTACAACTAACTATAACCTCTACTGTAAATCTAAGTTGGCAACAATGTGATCAAAATGTATTTTACTTTTATAAATTGGCAATTGTTTTAAACCAGAAGATGATGTACAGCTAATGTCGGAATGTATGTGTAAGATATTGTCTGTGAAATCTTAAGCCATCAGCCATCAAAATTGTATCTATATTGAATGTAGGGAAGTTTTTGATAACTCATAAACATGTGTTACGCTGTAGAGTCAAAAGGCGCCTTTTGATGATACTTGCTGTTTAATTTTTGAAAAATAGAAGGACGTCATACATATTGACAATGACTTGATCATTCATCCCTGCTCGGAGCATAAGAATTATAACACTTCTACTTCTGTGGTGCACGTAGGTTTTGTATTGATTTTAGCTACAATAATCCTTTTACTATATTGCTCATAATATTCCACCCGCTGTCCAAGTTTCCTACTTAATATGAGACCTACCCCCGCATAGCCGTTGTTTGATTTAGTGCTAATGACCCTATAGTCTCCTGACCAAAAGTCCTGTTGTTCTTGCCAGCGCATTTCAATAATCCCAACCTTAATACAACCTCAAGCTATCCATTTCCCTTTCTAAGTTTTCTAACCTTCCACTTCCTAGCAAACTTCTAACATTCCTCGCTCCGATCCGTAGAATGCCAGATTTCCTCTTTGCCACTTCTGATGTTAACCCCTTCTCGAGGAGTCCCCACCCGGAGATCCGAACGAGGGAATAGTTTACCTCCGGATTGGAATTTTTGCAAGGGAGGAGGCCATTATCACATATAACTATGCAGAGAGAGGTGCATATCCTGTTTCTATATTTTTGAATTTTCGTCATGGCACCGCTTCTTTGGGAAGATGTTCGTTCCTGCCTGCAAGCACGACTTTTCAGTGAACGAATATATAATGCCGATAAAATTCTGAATCCAAAATTGATTTTACAGGCTTGCCTGCCAGTATTTTAATTCAATTTGCAAATAGTTTATATGTTTATTGTTTCTTTAGACTGTAATGGGAGAGGGTCCATGTGAATGTGCCTGGTGACAGAATGTTTTAGGCGGTAGTATTTTGTTGTTGGTAGAACTTAATTTTTTTCGTTAGTAGAATTTGATATTTAGTGGCTAGTAGATGGTTAGTATTTTAGTTAGTAGAATTGCTCTATTACTTTATTCTGAAAGGGAGTATCAGCCTTTCAGAATAAATCCATTCTTTACTTGTCTTATAGATGGTTAATATATTGATACCATTAGCCAACTAATGGCTACACTGCGTTCTGCTGCACGGCTGAAAGCAACAGGAAACTAGAGCCGTAATGCTATTCGTTGTAAGGGAAAGGAGATTGAGAATCATGTAATGGAAATGGAAGAGGAAATTGATGAGGATGCGAAAGGAGATTTAATATTGAGATCAGAATTTGACAGAGCATTGGAAGACTTAAGCAGGAACAAAGCACCGGGCATAAATGATATACCGATTGAGTTGCTACCGTACGCTGCATGGGTGATGATGGTCTGGTCAGGTTATTTCACTTGGTGTGTAGGATTTATGAGACAGGTGAGGTACCCTAGGATTTCAAAAAGAATGTGTCATCCCTATACCGAAGAAAGTAGGAGCTGACAGACGTGAAGATTACCGTACAATCAGCTTGATTACTCATGCTTCAAAGATCCTGTCTAGAATAATATACAAGAGGATGGAAATCCAGATAGAAACGGAGTTGGGTGAATACCAGTTTGCTTTCAGGAGAAATGTAGGAACAAGGGAAGTTGTACTAAGTTTTAGGCTGATTTTGGAAGGTAGAATAAGGAAAGATAAGAGAATGTTCATGGCATTTGTAGACTTAGAGAAGGCCTTTGATAACGTTGATTGGACTAAATTGTTTGACATTTTGAAAATGATTGGAATACAGTACAGGTATAGGAGGATGACATTGTATGGGAGTAGTTAAGTAAACACGCGCCATTTCCGAGCTCCACGGTTTTTGGATCTTTACACGGTAAAACGATATCAGTGCAGCTTTAAAGTGAAAAAAAGTACCCGAGGAAGACGTACGCAATGAAAGAAAACCAGGAATCACCCAAATTGGAGGTAAATAAGTAAATAACTGAAATTAATTACATCACACAACAGAAGGAGATTAGTGAGGTTATATAGCACCAAGCTCACCAAAACACTAATCGCATACAGCAACAAAGAACCGTTTGAATGCCTCACCACAAAAATAACATGTGACCAGAAGAAACTCTGTATGGAGAATGAGACATACCGGTTACAAGACGCTGGCCTGTCAACAATGAAAGAGGACATTCGTCGCATAACGAACGTCTTACAGCACAAAGCACAGGTATAGTATCAGCTCACATAAGAAAACCAGCAACCTGCTAATAAGGTGTGAAGACTTTTAACAATATACATAGACATATTTTAGCACTAAAATAGAAGCGAATGAGTGTGAGAGGAACTATATTGTAAAAACGAAGTGAATGAAGCCAAAGCAGATTAATACACTACACGCGCCAAAAATAGGAGTAAAATATATCACAGTACGTAACTAGCAAATATAACAACATGCCACCCAAAACACAGCCCTCAACTAGAAACATAAAGCAAAAAGAGAGAAAAAACAAAATATGAACATCAGAAAGCTCGGGAGAAGAAGAACACACAAACAATGCAAAACCCCAAAGAGACGACATTAAAGGCATGTTTTCTGAAATACTATCAGAACTTAAAGATTTGAAAAAGCAAACTGAAGAGTTTAAACAAGAAACAAGAGAGGAAATTCAGTCCATGAGAAAGGAAATTAAAAAAAGAAATCAATACTGCGAAAGTGCAAATGAGTCATTAGAACAAAAAATCACTAACATAGACAACACAATACAAGAAAAGATAGAAACATTATCCAAAAGAATAAGTGACCTAGAAGAACAAAAAGAACAACAGGCGAAAAGAGAAAGGAGGAACAACATAGTGGTAAAAAGTAAAGAATTCACTAATGATGAAAGTAACAAAGACGAACTAAAGAACAAAATCAAGAAGATATTGGACACGATAGAAAAAGAAGTGACGGCAGAAAAATCAACCTACGTCGGTAAAGACAGAAACAATAGAGGTATAGTGAAAGTCAGTTTCACAAATTTTGCAGACAAACTAAAAATAGTCCGAAACAAACACAAACTGAGAGGACAAGACATATTCATAGATGATGACCTCACAATAAAAGAAAGAGAAATCCAAGCATCACTCCGACAGAAAGCCAGGGAAGAAAGGGAAAAGGGTAATAACAATGTAAGAGTTGGATACCAGAAAATCCTGTTAAATGACCAGTGGGTGCACTGGAAAGACTTAACCTCAAAAAACGGGGAAGAAGAATTCAACACAACACAACGATGAAACAACGTTCACACAAGGAAGAAGAACTCATACTTGGTACACTAAACGTTAGAACCTTAAGAACCCAAGATAAAGAAATAGAACTCGAAAACGCACTCGAAAACGTAAGGTACGATATATTAGGCCTCAGTGAGGTGAGGCAATACGGCGAAGACATAATAGAGAAAACAAATGGGGATGTCTTTAGCTTCATAGGGGACACAAAAGGACAAAAAGGGGTAGGTGTTTTGATAAAAAGACATTTAAAACACAATATAAAAGAAATAAAGGGAATCTCAGAAAGAATCATAGTATTATCCCTAAAATTAAATGACAACACATTCATAATAATTCAAGTCTATGCTCCCACAGAAGCAAGTACGGAAGAAGAAATTGAAGACTTCTATATGCTCCTCGAAGACACACTAGCCGAGTACGAAGCACACACAACATTCATAATTGGAGACTTCAACAGCAAGGTAGGAAGAAAGGAATACGAAGAAGAAGAACCTATGGGCCTTCACGGATACGGAACAAGGAACGAAAGAGGAGAAAGACTAATACAGTTTGCACTGGGAAGACTTAAAATTGTGAACACATTTTACAAGAAAAACCCAGAAAGCAAATGGACATGGAAATCTCCGAATGGGAAAATCAAAAACGAAATAGACTTCATCCTAACCAATAGACTAACAGAGGTGAAAAACATACAAGTGATAAATGGTCTGAAGTTTGACACAGATCACAGAATGGTACGATTGAAAGTGAGAATAAAGAAGAAAAGGAGACACTACTTCAACAACAAAACTACACATCCAGGATGCATAGACAGGGCGGAGTATGTAAAAGCACTACAACAAAACCTACGAGACTTCAACCAACAAACGGAGCAAAAAGTCCAACAACACTATACAGAGCTCGTAAATTGCATATCCCGCGCAGCCAAACAATCGTCAACACCTGGAAACAGTATGAAAAATAGAATAAAACTTAAGGATAGCACCAAATGTTTGATCGAAGAAAGAGAACGCCTAAAATCACAAGCCATAGAAAACGAACACAAAAAGCTGGAATATGCGGAAGTCAATAAACAATCAAAAAGGGAAATCCGAAGAGACATCAGAGAACACAACACTAAAGTGGTCAAGGAAATCATGGAGACCACAAAATCAATAAAGAAATTAGAAAAGAATTAACTCCAGGCAAACACTGGATGCTGGGAGTAAAAGACAACAACGAAAAAAGACAAGCCTCAAGAGAAGAGATAATGACGCAAGCGACAGAGTTCTATAGGACACTATACTCAAGTAACTCTCAAAGATCCAATTTGCATCAGGACCAGAATACATCAGAAGAAAACCTAGAGGAAGAAACACCTCCAATACTACCCAGTGAAGTAAGAGCAGCCATTCGACAAACGAAAACCGAAAAATGCCCAGGTGAAGATGGAATTTACAATGAATGTCTAAAATGGGGTGAAGAAGACCAAATCCCAGTCATCACAACATTATTTAATTCCATACTCACATCAGAAGACATACCAATGCAGTGGAAACAAAGCATTATCATACTTCTACACAAAAAGGGAGCCAAGGACGACATAAACAACTACAGACCGATCAACCTAATTGTAAACCTCTACAAGCTATTTATGAAGATCCTAACCAATAGAATGACAAAGGCACTGGACGAACAGCAACCGATAGAGCAAGCAGGATTCAGAAAGAGTTTCAGTACATCAGACCACTTGCAAACAATAAATCAACTCATGAAGAAAGTTCAGGAATTTAATCTAGAGGTGTATATCGCATTTGTGGATTACAACAAAGCATTTGACTCCGTAGAACAGAGAAGCGTCTTAGAAGCACTGGAAAAACAAGGCATCCCAAACAAATTCGTTAGACTCCTTGGCAAACTCTACGACGGTAACCAAGCCAGAATAAAGACAGAAAGAGAAGGATGTAACATCATGATAGAAAGGGGAGTAAAACAGGGAGACCCCCTCTCACCAAAATTATTCACCTGTTTGCTGGGAAATCAGTTTAGAAAACTAGACTGGGAAGAAAAATATGGCATCAGAATCGATGGGACAAGACTAACCCATTTACGGTTCGCAGACGACATTGTTTTGGTGGCTGAATAAGCGAAAGAGCTGGAACAAATGATAAAAGAATTAGACAAAACAAGTAAAGAAGCGGGCCTTACAATGAACCCGAAGAAAACGAAGCTGATGACCAATGCGTTAGAAGCCCCCAATTAATGTGAACGGAGAAACACTGGAATATGTTGAAGAATATGTATATCTCGGTCAGAACATGTCATTTTCAAGTCGTTCAGAGAAAGAGGTCAAACGAAGAATAGGACAAGCATGGAAGAGCTTTTGGTCCCTAAAGTATATACTGGCTGACAAGACCCAAAAACACACTTTAAAGGCTGAAGTTCTGAAAAAATGCGTTATACCGGTGTTACTATATGGTTGCCAAACTTGGGCATTAACATCGAAACAAAGACAAATGATCCAGAGATGTCAACGGAAAATGGAAAGGAAGATACTTCATGTCTCATTGAGAGATAGAATACGGAACGAAGATTTAAGAAGGAGAACCGGCATGAAAGACGCTATGACATCAGCAGACCAGCTCAAATGGAGATGGGGAGGACATGTAGCGAGATTAGATCCTAACCGATGGACGTACAAAATGACGATGTGGGACCCAAGAACAGGAAGACGAAACGTTGGGAGACAAAGAATCAGATGGGCAGACTGGTTCGTAAAATGGGGAGGAAAACAATGGACAAGAACAGTGAAGATGAGGCAGGAGTGGAAAGACCTAGGGAGACTCGCATGCAGTGACCAATAAAACAATGCATCAACTAGAAAGACACCGTTCAGTGGGCATGCAGCAAAGCGGTACATATCTCTGGTGTGCAATAAAGGCTTCTCACAGAGCGGTGACGTCAAGAAGCACACTGTTGTTCATACTGGAGTGAAGTAATACACTTGTAGCACATGTGAGAAGTCATTTGCATGGCGGACAGAACTAATGGAACATTGTCTCGCGCTCTAATTTGAGGAAACATCATCGTGTTCACTAGGGAAAATAACCTTACTGCATCACAAGGAATTGAAAAGGTTCAATTATCTTGCGAAACACTTGTTAATTCGTTCCGGGACCACATGTGCACAACATAGTGAATGATTTGTGGGATGTTAAAGAACGTGTATAGGTATCTGCATCCAAACTAGATGTTAAAACTCCACCGGTAAGGTTTTGTATTGCATTTTAAAAATACCTATTTGAAACGTATCAATATAGCCTACGTAGATTTTACTGAAGAGTGAAGACTTGGCAGTTTCTGTCATTGTTCAAGTGCTTAGACAGGGTGAGCTTTGTGCTTAGTGGCAATGGGAAGCTCCCAGATATTGGTTGATGGCTATTATGATCTCCGTAATACTAATGGATATTTGAGGCCTTGATATCGCCAGACTCAGAAATGAAGATTGTTGTAGCGAATGTTATGCCATCGTAATATAATTTACTTAATCTTTAATCAGCTGCACATCTATATAGAAGGCCCAATCAGAAAGAATAACCCCGAATGCTCCTCAGGACTTGCTCACCTGATGAGTTAAAACTGAGCAATTCCCTGCAAAGCAGGAGGCCATAGCCCTTATGGGATTTGTAAGGCTATTTATTTATTTATTTAGTTATAGGAGGATGATCTACAATCTATACAGAAACCAGACAGCTGCCACTCGAGCTGAAGGACATGAGAGAGAAGCTGGTATTCATAATGGTGTAAGGCGAGGCTGCAACTTATCACCCATACTTTTCAATCTTTACATTGAACAACCAATAAAGGAAATTAGAGAAAAATTTAAAGTGGGAGTGAAGATTCAAGGAGAAATAATTTCAACTCTGAGTTTTGCTGATGACATCGTCATCTTGCCGAGACGCCTGAGGATTTGAATGAGTTTTTGAATGGTATGGACTGCGTCTTGAGGAAAGAATTCATGATAAAAATTAATAAATGTAAAACAAAAATATTGGAATGCAGCCGAAATAAATCAGAAATCTGTATGGACATCAAATTGGCAGGTGAAAAACTAAAGGAAGTAGGAGACTTCTGTTATTTAGGAAGCAAAATAACCAGTGATGGACGAAGCAAAGAGGGTATAAAATGTAGGTTGGCTCAGGCAAGGAAAGCATTTCTACAAAAAAGGAATCTGTTAACACCGAATATAGATTTAGGTATAAGGAAGTCATTTTTGAAAGTCTTTGTCTGGAGAGTGGCACTCTATAGCAGTGAAATTTGGACTAGTGGTGCAGCTGAGAAAATTGAAGCGTTTGAAATGTGGTGTTACAGGAGAATGATGAAGATCCGATGGGTAGATAGGGTTACAAACGAAGAGGTATTAAGGCGAGTGGGAGAGGAGAGATGTTTCTGGTGACTGCTGATGAGGAGAAGAGATAGGTTGGTAGGACACATACTAAGACACCCAGGAATAGCAAGCTTAGTTATGGAAGGAAGGGTCGAGGACAAGAACTGTTGGGGTAGACCAAGATTAGAATATGTTAAACAGATTGCCTCGGATGTGGGATGTGGTAGCTATGTAGAGAAGAACCGATTAGCTTTGGACAGGGAGGCATGGAAAGCTGCATCAAACCAGTCAAAAGACTGAAGACTGAAACAACAACACAATATTTTCATGATGATAACTGTTTTAAGGGGCTGAGAAATCTTTTTGCACTAATCACTCCCCGTAACTCCAATTTATAAGCAGCGCAAGATGTAACTATTTTCGCAATTCTGCACCAGAATACTGGTAGGGGTGGCGTGATGCAGCCCGCATTGTCAGCCAACAACAGACTTAATAAAATAATCTTGCAGTTACACTACTACGGACATGAATGTTTCTAGGGCCTTAAAACTTGGTTTTCACGTTCCTTTTGTCTGTTATTCTAAATGTAGAGAATGGAGAGGGTTCTCCAAAATATCAAGTAGACAGTGTTACCCGCAGGGTTTCAAAGGGTAAGTATATAAAATTCGGTGCAATTAGGTGAAACGGTGTAGATTTGTGCTAAAGAGCTTAAATGCAGGGAATGGAGTGGTCTGTCCGAATTTTAAAGTGAGCATTGTTACCCGCAGGGGTTCAAAGGGAAAGTATGCAAATTTCTGTACAATTAGGTTAAATGGTGGTGCAGATTTGTGCTAAAAGGCCTAAATGCAGGGAATGGAACGGTCTGTCCGAAATTTAAGGAGGACAGTGTTACCCGCAGTGTTCCAAAAGGTAAGTATACACATTTTGGTTCAGGTCGGTGAAACGGTGTAGATTTGCGCCAAAGGGCCTAAATGCAGGGAATGGAGTGGTCTGTCCGAAATTTCAAGTAAACAGTGTTACTCCTCTGGTTCCAAAGGATAAGTATATAAACTTTGTTTCAGATAGGTGAAACGATGTAGATTTTTGTCAAAGGGCCTAAAGGCAGGGAATGGAATGGTCTGTCCGAAATTTAAAGTGGACAGTGTTTCCCCTAGGGTTCCAAAGGATAAGTATACAAATTTTGGTTCAGATCGATGAAACGGTGTAGATTTGTATAAATAACAGTCAGACAGACAGACAAACAGACCAACATTGAGCTTTATAGATTGCCAGCACAAAACCTATCCTGCAAGCACCTTCTGATTAAGAGGAGAGATAACTCATCAGTATAGATACGGTTGACCATAAATATAACAAAGGGGACGTGGTGGCACAGCGGTCAATCTGTTGGCCTCTCACCACGGCGGACCGGGTTCGATTCCCGGTCAATGCATGTGAGATTTTCAAAGTGAAATGCCATATCCTGTGGGTCGGATTCCACGTAAAAAGGAGGTCTCGTGTCTCAAGATCTCGAGATTAACTGTCAAGTAAAACTACAATCTTCCTTACTTATAAATATCTCAGTTTCACACCATCATGTGGTGTAGTGACTAGTATACTTGGCTGTTACCCCTGAGGTCCCAGATTCAGTTTCCGGCTCGGCCAAGAAAATTAATTCTAGTCCAAGGGTTTGAATGAGATTTACTCTGCCTTGTGAGCCAAAGCTGAGAAGAGGTGGGTTCTGTTTCCACCCTAGTCATCCTAGAAGTGATTTTCAGTGTTTTCCCACTTCTACTCCAGGAAAATGCAGGAGTAGTTCTAAATTTAAGGCCATGCATGCTTCCTTCCCAATCAATTGCAAATAACACTACTAAAGACACCACATACTGTAGGTTATTAGACAAATTCTACTTACACCTAAGTGCAGAGGCCTGATAACACAATGTCCAATCGCTAAATGAAAATTCAGTCTCGGAAGCCAGTCATGCAAACTTCTACACCAGGAAAATGCCGGGATAGTTCCTAACATATGGTCATGCTCACCCCACTTCCTTCCCAATTCTAGAGACAATTACAAATATAACCACTACAAATGATACCACACTAACATCAGACACAGTGGAATGGTCATGAAATCTCACTCTCTCCTAAGCTCCGAGTTCAGTTAACACACCAAGTGATGAATTATATATTTATTTATTTATTAAGAGCGGCAGCACGCCAGTCTCTCACCAATGGGTCCGTGGTTTAAATCCCGGTCACTCCATGTGAGATTTGTGCTGGACAAAGTGGAGGCAGACACGTTTTTTTTCGGGTGCCCCGGTTTCCCCTGTCACAAATTTCATTCCAGCAACACACTCCACTCTCATTTCATTTCATGTATCAATCATTTAATCATTGCCCCAGGGGCGTGCGACAGGCTTCGGCAGCCGGCACAGTTCATATCCTCGTTGCTAGAGGATATTCAATCCACTCCCTGACCCGGTCGGTTGTGGATTTTCATTTCATTTATATATTTATTTAATTTCTTTGACCGAATTTTAGATTTATGTATTCATTGTTGAAGCAAGATAACATTCTTCTATATAGACCTGCACTGCGTGCTATTTCTATGCGACTTCTGATTTCGATTTCGGGTTCTAAACCGTCAGTTATGATACTCCCTATTTAAAGTAGTTGTGGATAACACCATAGTATTTACTTCTTTTGTTTATTTCTTTGTGTTATAGTAGCTCAAAGTGTATCTTAAATAATTTTATTTTGGTTGGCTATACTGTATAATTGCTTAGGATCTTTGAAAGTATGGCGGCTGTGAAATCTTGTGTTGAAGAATGTAGTTCCGCTTGTTTGGAAATAAATACAATATAATGTTCTACTTCGGGATATTCAGTTGGGTAAATTGAATGGTTCCCAATATCGTGGTGACCCCGGCGTGATAATACGCTCCGAAGTGTTCTCAAGATGAAGCAAATGAAAGATTGACAAGCCAAATCTGTAATGGGTTCTTTACAGTCTAGCTCGAAACTGTTCTCAGTGACTGAATGACAGTTTGTAGTTCTTGGTTGTTGCCCCAGAGTTCTGGGTTCGCTTCCTGGCCCTGCCCATAAACGTAATTCTGGTCCGAGGGCTGAAACAGGGTGCGCGAAGCCTCATGTGGCAAACCTGAGATGAGGTGGATTCGATTCCCACCTCGGCCACCTTGGAAGTGGTATTCTGTGGTTTCCCACGCCTACTGCAGCCAAATGCCGAGATGGTTCCTTACTTCCCTCCCATTCCTCACCTAAAGTACAAAGACACACTAATACAGTCACCATATTGCAACAGGTTATCATACAAAATTACACACACACACACACAAGTACATGGGTCTGAATGACCCCTCAAATGATTAAAGCAACAACAAAACAAACAATGATATTCATAGACATAACACAAGACAAAATCAAAACATTCATATTTCACACACACAAGCATATATCAAAAAGGAACTTTTCACACTGGAATTAAATTATACAATAAACTTCCCCAGTATATAAAATTGGCCTAAAAATAAAAACCTTTGAAAGAATATTGAAAGCTTATCTATTGTGCCATTGTTTACTCTGTAGTTGAATATCTTAGCGTATAGGAGCGATGAAATCTATCATTATATTATACTTTTCAATTTTAATTGTAATACCTAGCTGTAAGTTGTTGTATTTATAGAATTCAGTTTTCATATTGTGATAATAAAGTAAGGTGTAAATAGTTGCCCAATAAGATTGTATATCTGAAGATCTATCAATATAATAATGATATAAATAGTTATTGTATTTGTAATATTTATCTGTAAGCTCTTTTATTTTATAGATGTAATTTCTGACGTGTCCTATATCAAAAATGTACTGTATACATGTAATTGATCAAATGGATAAATAAAAGTCTAATGTAATTGAATCTAATCATGTGTTATAAGTGGTCGTGCTACAATGTTTCAAACTTCTGAACTATAAGTGAACACTGGACAAACTTTCCTGTTCACAAATCTATTTCAGCTTCATCACATTCGATATTTGAGAACTTCTCTAGTTTCATGAAGGTATGGGGTAATAAATGAAACGAGAATCAGGCGCCCAGCTTATACTAGGACTGGGTAGAAGAGCAACTCACGTGTGCTGCTCCTGCTCACAGTCCTATTGCAGACAAACATTCCCCCACTCTGCCTCTGCTATATTGAAAGGAGGAATACCGAACATTTGCGTATAGTGTGTTGTTGATTTGCAATAATACTACTACATGCATTGAATGTATCTGTGTAGGCCTACATTGAAATTTAATTTTTGCTCCGACTTGTGCTTTGGACACTTGCAGTTAATCTTCCACCTGAGGCTGGTCCAGCTTTCCAAAGAGGATTTTTCTCAGCTGGAGTTTGCGGTCGGGTGGCTGAAAACAGTGTGCCATCAACCATTCAAGTAGCCTACTGGCCACGTTCAAGGTCTTATGTGTTTGTGTTCTCAACGAGCTTAACCATTGGTGTTAACATCTTTGGAGGTTGTTTTCAGCTGCACAATCAGATGTAAAAGACAACATGTAAAAAAGCAGAAAGTGGGATTCAAATAAATTAAATATGTCTTAAGTATTTATCATTCCTCGAAACCTACTCCTCATCCTGAATCCATATTAATGAATAATACTGTATATTGAGGTTATGATGATCTCATGCGTTAGAGGAGGCAATATAACATTTCATTATAGCTAAATTACTGGTGAATAAAGTAACAATGGCCGAAAACAGGCCCTTGTGCAGCAGGGAATGGGGTGGAAGGGGTTACGAATATTTTGCGGTTATGATGCCACAATGTAGAAAACTCTAATTGCTCTTGATTATATAATTTATAATAGCTTTGAGCCATTATTAAGAACATTTATTTTGTTGCAAAAGGACTGCTAAGCTTTCAAAGAGGCAATTAAATAGAAAAAAGATCGTAGATTTGGAAATCGTACCAACATATCACACCAAAACTCATTATTATTATTATTATTGTTACGTGCAAAGCCCGTACCAACGTTTTTAAAATGCATCTCCCCTATATACTTGTGTTCCCTGCCATTAAAAGCGCCCGCCTTGATGGTTTGGTTTCGCTTATGAACTCGAGGTGGCAGCATCTATCGACCTCAAGCCGGGGTTGTATCTTCGACCCCTAGATTGTGTGAGTGGTGTCTTCTGATCTCATCTAATCGAAACATATTTGAAGGATGTTGTTTAATACGTCATTAAACAAAAGACTATATATACATCATGCCGCCAAAAAAAATATAATATGCACATTGTTACTTGATGTGTCAATCTGTGATTGGACAATTACTTTTAACATTAATGCACTGCGGCTTTTGATTTTGGAGTCTCCGTCATCTTGGCACCTTCACTACTGTCGTCAAGAAAGCAACAAGCCTGCTGGTGGTGAAAGAGTGTCTCCGTGGTGCTGGGGGCTTGGCCCCTTGCCTCTACGAAATATGGGTATATTCAAAAAGAAGGCAATGCCTATGCTCCTAGGCTATTATTTCATAACTTGCCTTGAAGATGACGTGTGATCTGTTTATTTTACTGGCTACTAGAAGAAAAGCCTCGTGGGTAATCGAAGCGGGATGTCTGTGCTACGCAGCCATGTTGATGCAGTTCATATCTTTTACATTATTTAAAATGTGTTAATTTTTTTTTGTTTCCTTGTGTCTCCTTTGTGGAAGGATTTTAAGGTACGTTATTATTTAATATATATATATATATATTGTTATGGGAGCTCCGTTATCGGCCATATATTAATGTTTTTATTCTGTATTTTATTTCGTGTTCCAGACCTAATATTTTTGTTTGTTAATGTTACCTGATATGTAAATATTTTTTTGTGCCTTCCGGAGACACGTACCTAGTTATCGTACCTGGTAATTTTTTATTTTTATTTGGTAATCTTAGGAATTGCTCTATTATTAATTTGGTTTACGATCCGTTGCAGCCTAAATTTGCCTCGTGTCAATAGTGTTAAGGCGTAATTCTTTCCTCCCTTTCTGTTCTCTCGGGTGACTTTCTATTTTAAGATGTAATTGTTTGCCGTGATTCGGCTGGACATGTAAGCATCTTTTTGGTGGCCATGTTTCTTTTTTGTTTTGCCCGAGTGCATTCTGGTTAGTGAGAGTTGTTCTCTTGGCTTCGAGCGGGACACTCAAACGTGTTGTGGCGTGAGACTTAATTATTTTTGTTAACCTCGTTGTTTTTCCTTTGTGGTTTTCGTGAGTGTTCCTGAGTTTTCTTTCGTCATGAAAGTTTTAGTTTTGTGAATTAATTTTATTTTATTAAATTTTGTTTAACTCTTCGTTTTTCCTCGTGGCCTTGATGTCTGCATGTCGGGTCGGTATTGTGTTCCTTAGTAATTTATCAAGCCCTTTCTCATTTGTTAATACCTGTATTCTGGTTTTCTTTCTTTTGGGATTCATTATTTTAATTTTAAATTATATCTTTTCGTTTTTACTTTGCATGCAAGCATGTTAAGCCGTCTCTTGCCTACTTATGTAATTTAATTATTATGGCCTTAAGCCATGTGCATCACCAGAGAGAGAGGTTGTTGTGGCACTAGAATTTCCTTTTTATGATTTTGTTAAATTATATTTTTCTTGCCCCTTTGTTTGCTGAGTAAATATTCTTTAAAATATTAAGCTTCTGTTGTGGCAACATTTCGTCGGTAGCAGTCCTATAGGTTATCGGAATGGGTCTGTAGACGAGCCTGTGCGTTTCCCTCTTCTCCACCTTCCTTCGCCCTTTAGGTATTCTTCTGTTGGGGCATGTCTTCTGGCGGTGATTTTGCAGTTGGCGATGCGGACCTCTGAAATAAGGTAAGTTGGCCCACCCATTCCATTTTCCAGTTGTCGCAGTGGTAGCAGAACGAGCTCGTGTTCGCTTCTGCAACTATCCCCTCCCCCAATACCCGCAGGCTCATTATGGACCCTTCTGATGCTGGTAGGGCGGTTGCTGATGAGATGTGTCATGTCAGTGCACTTGATGTTTTTTTTGCTAATCCTTGTCGTTTGTTTGATTTCATGTTTGCCTCTGAATATCCATGTGGTGATATGTAAGTGACCTGTTCCAAGCGAGGTGTCTGTGCTGAATTATATCCTGTTTGTGATGCAGCATTCCCAGTGAAGAAGAGGCTTGGTGAGTGACTGGCATGTGTTCTTGGCATGGGAAATGTGGGGTTAGTTCATTTTCTGATAGCCTACATGCTGCGAGTGAAGACATCGAGGAGCCCTGTCTGAAGCTGTTCGCCATGTGGTTTGTAGCAATTTATTGTAATTTAGCTTCCTCTTCTGGAGCCAAGCAAGCGATGGCGTCTGCAGTCTTGGGCAGCATTGTGCATGATTTTGTATAGTATTGTGGCAGTGTTCGAGTGTCAACCTAATATATGGTGTTGGTAATTGGTAGTTTATGGTATTGTTGTGAAATTGTAAACTGTTCTCGTAATTCCTAAAATTTGATTCTTTCTGTATTGTCTGCCTGCATTCTGTGTTTTTCAAAATGGCAGACAATAATAGTGCTTTTGATTTAATTGACTTAAGAGATAACCTTGTGAATTTGGAGCGTTCTTCTGGGGTTGAACGTGAGTCACCTCTGTTTACTAGGTCTGAGGTTTTGGGATTGATTACTGGTAGTGGTTTGCCTGCCCCTCTATTGCCTGGTTCTGGCTCGTCCAGACCACTTACCCCTGGATTCGGTCATTCTTCTCATGTTAGGTCACCTAATGATTTCCTGGGTCCTGCCGACCCATTGCATCCCAGTTTTTTCCCTGGCAATGTAAATGTTTTGTCTCCTGTAGAGGGTGTGCGAGCGAGCTACCCTGGTAATAATGTCTCTTTTCCAAATGCTACGTACTCGCCTACCGTTAATTATGGGTCGATTCCTCACCCTATTTCTAGTTTCTTAACTAAGTTGAAGAATTTCAACCTAGATGACGTTACACAGGTGGTCCTATTTTTAAAGCAAGTGGTCGAATTAGGTAACCATGCCTCGATTTTTGGAATGTCGGAAAATCAGATTTTCCAACTGTTGTATCCAGTTGCATCCGGTATGCTGCGCGACAAGCTGATTGAAGCTATCCACCTCCGCATGTCCTTAGCCATGTTCATTAGAGAAGTGTTGTGGTTTTTTGTCCCTGCTAGTGCCCTTAGTACTCTCGAGCAAAGGTTCTTATATCGTGTCCAAAGGTTGGACGAGTCACTTAGCGACTATGTCAGTGACATTAAGGTATATGCCCAGGTATTTGCATCCCCTTTAACTGAACGACAGTTGGTGTCGTCTATTGTAAATGGGTTTTCGCCTCAATATAGGTCATACATGACTATGTGTACCAGGCCTTCGTCATTTGTCGAGCTGAAACAGGTCGTTATAGAGGCTATGGCTGTGAAACATGCAGACTCCCTTCGTGTAGCTAATGTTCCTCCTCCTTCCTTGATGTCTCGTCCCCCTCCTTCCTTGATGTCTCGTCCCCCTCCTAAGGTTATGTTTCATCCTAGACCCAATGTTAAGTGCCACACGTGCGGTGGCGTGGGACATGTTAAGAAGGTGTGTCCGAATAACCAAGTTGTGTATCGCCAATGACGGGATATTTTGGAGACCAATTCGGATGTTACTTCTAAGGATATTTCTGTGCATGAGAATTTGGGAAAACCGTGTAAAGTTTCTGGTCACCCTGCTAATGAAAATCTTGATAACTCTTTGAAAACTAATTCATCACGTGCTAATTCTGCTTATGTCTCTGACCTACCTAACCTGTCGGTGAGCAATGTTGTGGCAAGTCAGCCTAATTCTAAACACAATGTGAAACCTGTGGTGCGAGTGTCATCGTCATCTAATTGTAATCGTTTTAGAGTGAATAATGATTTTGGAATTTCTCCTGTGGCTAAAGGAATATCCCCGTTTATTGAAATTTGTGTTAATGACGAGCCCGTTTCTGCATTGCTTGATTCTGGTAGTGTTGCATCCTTTATAAGCGAGGTCTGGTTTTTATCTATGAAGAGTGTTTGTAATCTACCTGGGTTAGAGCCAAACAATGAATCTTTTATTTCGGGAAATTGTTCAAACTTAAATATTTTGGGTAGTATGACAGTCAAAATCCATATTCTAAATTTTTCTTGGAAGTTTAAATTTTTTGCTGCCAGAAATCTTTCTTGTTCTGCGGTCATTGGAGCTAATTTCATGTCCCACGTTGGTATGCTTCTTGATTTTGGTGCTCGTAACTTATGGTTTAAGTTTAATCCGCAAATTAAATTATCGTTTAACAAGGTTTTATCTTCTCCTGCTGTCAATTCAGTTAGTGAACCTGTGACTATTGAGGATCTCGATCTGGAAAATTTAACGAGTCATCAAAAGGATGCCATTAAGAGGTTATGTCAGGAGTATAGCGATGTATTTACTGACAAGTTGGGTGTAACCCATTTGATGGAATACAAGATTGAGCTAACCGATTCTGTGCCGGTGCGTTCCAGCCCGTATCGCCTTGCCCCGCCCAAGATGGCTGAACTTCGGAAGATTATTGACAAGATGTTGGAAAAAGGTGTAATCCAACCATCTATCTCTGCCTACTCATCCCCCTGTATTCCTTGTGCCAAAACCTAACGGAGGTTTTCGGCCGGTGGTCGACTATAGGGCTCTTAATCAAAAAGTTGTTTTACAATCCATCCCTTTGCCGGATCTTCATACATGCTTTAGTTGGTTTCGCAACGCGAAGGTGTTCACGATCCTCGATTTAAATTCTTCTTACTTCCAAATTCCCCTCTCTCCGGAATCCAGGCATGTTACTGCTTTTTCCACTGACTGGAACCTGTTTGAGTATGCCCGTGTCCCGTTTGGCCTATCCACCAGAGCCGCTGTGTTGACCAGACTTCTGGACAAGGTGTTTTCAGAAATTAAATTCAAATTTGTTTACCACTATCTTGAAGATGTGGTGATCTATTCTGAGTCCTTCGAGGAACACGTTGATCATCTGAAGGTTGTACTTGATCGGTTGCGTGACGCTGGCCTTACCGTCAAATTGTCCAAGGTTTCCTTTGCCAAGCCCAAAATTTCCTTCTTGGGACATATTGTTTCCGAATCTGATATCCCCGTGGACCAGTTTCGTACTCAGGCCATCAGAGATTTTAAACCGCCCAAGAACGCCAAGGGTGTTGCCCGTTATATTGGAATGGTGAACTTCTTTCGTAATTTCATCATTAACTTTTCCGACCGTGCTGCTCCTCTAAATCAATTACGGAAAAAGGCTGTGAAGTTTGAGTGGAGTCCCTCTCAGCAGGCAGCCTTCGAAGATCTAAAGCTTGCGCTCTCTAACGCCCCTGTATTAGCCATTCCGGATTTTGGGAAGCAGTTCATTGTGCAGCCTGATGCGTCTGGTCGTGGTGTTGGTTGTGTCCTACTGCCAGAGTCTGATCTGGGTAGGCAACCCATTGCATACGCTTCTCGTACCTTAACGGACGCAGAGAGGAAGTATTCCATATACGAACTTGAGGGTTTAGCAGTGTTGTTCGCCCTGGAAAAATTCCGCATGTATCTTGAGCACACTAAGTTTCTCCTCGAGACCGATAACCAGGCCTTGAGCTGGGTGTTAGGGAAACCCCGTAAAACTGGTGGGATTGCCAGATGGGCAACTAGGATCCTGTCATTCCAGTTCACCGTCCACCATATTCGTGGGTCTGAAAATGCGGTAGCTGATTCATTAAGCCGCATGTATGAGGAAACAGCCGAAGAGGAAATTCAAGAATGTGAACCCGTAAACTTTGTATCACCTGTAAATTATGTCAAAGTCGTTCTCAGCAATTCCTCTGTGCTTTTTGAAGATGTGAGGAGATTCCAGAAAGAAGATCCCTCCTTATCTAGCCTAATTGACCGAATCAATTCTGGGGAAATGATCAAACCCTACTCTCTAAAGGATGGTGTATTGTGCTGTTCGTCTCGTCATGACCGTCTATCTAAAATTGTGCTCCCGTCGGTCCTCATTCCGGAAATCTTTCGTTACTATCACGAATCTCCTATTGGTGGCCACCTAGGAGTATTCAAGAACCGAGCTAAGGTCAGACAGTTCTTCATTTGGCGAAGTATGGATGGCGACATCAGGAGGCTCATTAGAAATTGTGCTTCATGTAGTATTAGCAAACCTCCGGTTTCTACTAAGGTTGGCCTGTTGTATCTGAACCGGCATCTAGACCCATGGAGGGGCTTTTTATCGTCCATGTTGGCCCGTTCCCTCGTTCTGGTCGTGGAAACCAATTTGCGCTTGTTTGCACTGACGGTTTCACCCGGTTTAGTTGGATATTCCCCACCAGACAGGCTACGACCAGTTCCGTCATAAAGTGTCTTAACTCCATCTTTTCATCTTTTAAGCCATGTCAGTTCCTGGTATCAGATAATGCCAAGTGCTTTGTATCACATCATTTCCGTCAATTCTTATTTGATTATGCTATTTCGCATGTAACCACCACTCCCTATGTTCCTAACCCGTCTCTCGCTGAGCGAGTCAATCGTAATCTCCGTTCTGCTCTGATTGCTTTCCACCACGACGACCATTCCAAGTGGGATTCAAATTTGCATTGGCTCAATTTTGCTTTCAACACCGCCGTGCATGAGAGCACGCATGCTACCCCTTTTTCGTTAATGTTTTCGTTTATGGCTAATTCTCCGTTGTCTAATCTGTGGAACCTGCACGATCTCCTTCCAGACAGTTTCACACCCGAGGATATGAGGGCGAAATTTGACAAGGCTAGAGAGTGTATTAAGGTATCACATGACTAACTTGCCAAGCGAAACAATGCCTGTCGCAAGCCTACTGATTTGGAAATAGGGGATGTTGTGTACGTCCGCAATTTCGAGCCCAAGGGCGTCAGTAATCTAGTTTCAAGCAAGTTGACCCCTCGCTTCAAAGGCCCCTGTTATGTAGAGGCATTCTTGACTCCCGTTACTCTTCTTATTCGAAACCCTTAGGCCAACAAAATATCCAGAGTGCATCTGTCGCACGTAAAACGAGGTGGAGGGAATTGTAATGAGGAAATGCTACCATAAAATTGTAAACCGATATTTGTATAATGTAGAGTATCCCTAACCTTCATTGAAGCCTTCAGGCCTCTGTTCCTTCTGGAATTTTGAAATGGATTTGCAAAATCTACTGGGATACAGCTTGTAACTGTTGGGTAATTCCCATTTAATGGTAAAATGTTAACATCGGGTAATAGCCTAACCTTGTAAAATTGTAACTAATTTTGAGGTTCTCATAGAAGATGCTAGCATGTAAGTTGGACTCGGTGGGAGACCTAACTCATGGTGATCTTGTATACCTGTTTCCTTGGGAATTTGAGTGGTCATTCGTCTACCGTAGTTCCTTCTGAATGTTTAGTCGTTCAACTCCTGTACTGTAAAAAGGTAACCTTTTTAATGAACTATTGTAAGCACGGATCTAGGTCATGGTCAGGATTTTCTTCATTTAAATTCAACCTTGTTTCTCATTTGTAAAATATATTACGAATTAGTAATTTCTGTAAACTTTTATTTTTGAAATAAGATTAACTTCTGTTTTGTAAATGGCTGCCCAATCGTTGCATGATATCTGGCACATTGCATCCATCTACTTCGTCTAAAGCTAACTACTTTGGTCTTTTTGAAAATGTACCTAACGTGTCTGGGACTCTGAAAGCACTGCAGGTGCTTGTGTTCTGCGTTTCTGATGACTTATTGACACAGTGATGCTGTTGACTAAGTGGTTTGCGAGGTGATCAATTATCCCATCACTGATAATCTGACCCTGCACGCTTCCTAACCAAAACGATGAGGTTTTATCCATCAATTGGAGTTAACTGGTGAACATTATCTTCTGGAAACGTGCTTGGTGAATTGACTAGTTATGGAGTACTGCTTATGTCTAGGCATATTCGTGAACGGTGTTCGCGCTTAAGGGAGGGAGACTGTTACGAGCAAAGCCCGTACCAACGTTTTTAAAATGCATCTCCCCTATATACTAGTGTTCCCTGCCATTTAAAGCGCCCGCCTTGATGGTTTGGTTTCGCTTATGAACTCGAGGTGGCAGCATCTATCGACCTCTAGCCGGGGTTGTATCTTCGACCGCTAGATTGTGTGAGTGGTGTCTTCTGATCTCATCTAATCGAAACATATTTGAAGGATGTTGTTTAATACGTCATTAAACAAAAGACTATATATACATCATGCCGCCAAAAAAAATTATATAATATGCACATTGTTACTTGATGTGTCAATCTGTGATTGGACAATTACCGTACTTTTAACATTAATGCACTGCGGCTTTTGACTTTGGAGTCTCCGCCATCTTGGCACCTTCACTACTGTCGTCAAGAAAGCAACAAGCCTGCTGGTGGTGAAAGAGTGTCTCTACGTGGTGCTGGGGGCTCGGGCCCAATCCTCTACGAAATATGGATATATTCAAAAAGAAGGAAATGCCTATGCTCCTAGGCTATTATTTCATAACTTGCCTTGAAGATGACGTGTGATCTGTTTATTTTACTGGCTACTAGAAGAAAAGCCTCGTGGGTAATCGAAGCGGGATGTCTGTGCTACGCAGCCATGTTGATGCAGTTCATATCTTTTACATTATTTAAAATGTGTTAATTTTTTTTGTTTCCTTGTGTCTCCTTTGAGGAAGGATTTTAAGGTACGTTATTATTTAATATATATATATTGTTATGGGAGCTCCGTTATCGGCCATATATTAATGTTTTTATTCTGTATTTTATTTCGTGTTCCAGGCCTAATATTTCTGTTTGTTAATGTTACCTGATATGTAAATATTTGTTTTGTGCCTTCCGGAGACACGTACCTAGTTATCGTACCTGGTAAAATATTTTTTTATTTGGTAATCTTAGGAATATCTCTATTATTAATTTGGTTTACGATCCGTTGCAGCCTAAAATTGCCTCGTGTCAATAGTGTTAAGGCGTAATTCTTTCCTCCCTTTCTGTTCTCTCTGGTGACTTTCTATTTTAAGATGTAATTGTTTGCCGTGATTCGGCTGGACATGTAAGCATTTTTTGGTGGCCATGTTTCTTTTTTGTTTTGCCCGAGTGCATTCTGGTTAGTGAGAGTTGTTCTCTTGGCTTCGAGAGGGACACTCAAACGTGTTGTGGCGTGAGACTTAATTATTTTTGTTAACCTCGTTGTTTTTCCTTTGTGTTTTTTTGTGAGTGTTCCTGAGTTTTCTTTCGTCATGAAAGTTTTAGTTTTGTGAATTAATTTTATTTTATTAAATTTTGTTTAACTTTTCGTTTCACCTCGTGGCCTTGATGTCTGCATGTCGGGTCGGTATTGCGTTCGTTAGTAATTTATCAAGCCCTTTCTCATTTGGTAATACCTGTATTCTGGTTTTCTTTCTTTTGGGATTCATTATTTTAATTTTAAATTATATATTTTCGTTTTTACTTTGCAAGCAAGCATGTTAAGCCGTCTCTTGCCTACTTATGTAATTTAATTATTATGGCCTTAAGCCATGTGCATCACCAGAGAGAGGTTGTTGTGGCAATAGAATTTCCTTTTTATGATTTTGTTAAATTATATTTTTCTTGCCCCTTTGTTTGCTGAGTAAATATTCTTTAAAATATTAAGCTTCTGTTGTGGCATCATTTCGTCGGTAGCAGTCCTATAGGTTATCGGAATGGGTCTGTAGACGAGCCTGTGCGTTTCCCTCTTCTCCACCTTCCTTCGCCCTTTAGGTCTTCTTCTGTTGGGGCATGTCTTCTGGCGGTGATTTTGCAGTTGGCGATGCGGACCTCTGAAATAAGGTAAGTTGGCCCACCCATTCCATTTTACAGGTGTCGCAATTATTATTATTATTATTATTATTTCATTTTTGGAGCGATATTGCCTCCTCATGTGCAATCATGCATGATTTCGATTTAATGTCAGACACTGACAATCAGTTTTCACAGTAATAATGTGAGTTCGTAATGATCACAGTCGATCGTAGTTACTTTATATGCGGGATTGGTAGCCATTGTAGTCCAAACAAGCTCCGTGGACTTAATATGAGCCAATAAACGTATCTTGAAAATTAGCATTGAGTTTCGTCTCACTTATTTTATGCTCCTTGGTTAGTACTGTAATATCATACGCGCGAGAAGTCATATATCAATCAATCTTTATTCTGTCATTAAGCATTGAGAATGCAATAGACATTGTCACATACATGTTGCAAGCAAATAATTACATATTATATATATATATTACAGTTTTAGTACATAATATTTCCAGAAACCTTATCAAATACCGATTACTTCCATTTTAAAGAAATCCTTAGTTGAATAAAAAAGGATGTTGTGAACCCTTGCAAGAAGCTTTTTATGAGACTGTTTTTCGGGGAAGTGTACGGTTCATAATGGAGTTGCTAAAATAGGCTTCTTATCATGTGCAAGGTATCATAGCCTAAATATATGGCGGAAAGAAAGACCGTGAAGCCAAAATAAACAAAAACAAATTTAATTTCAGAACAAAAATATAACAACAAACAACAAAAGAAGTAAAAACACTCCCTCAAACTTGAAACCCATATTTAAAATGAATAAACACAAAATCACTATCTCTCCCAGAGATTTCCAAAGTTCAGAACCGGAGATTTGGCCTGATTATTCTTCAAATCATGTGCGTGCGTGGTGTGACAAAGCATGCAATATAGAATGAGTAAAAGACAACGAGATTTGGTGCCATCATGCCGTAACCGCCAGGCCACAAATCTGTATTGAGATAAAATTAGCGATGGGAACTAACACAACAAGATAAATTTACATTACCGACACTCGCTAAATTTAAATTATTTACAACAATGATTTCCGATGAAATCTGGATCAAATGTGCCCACAGCACAACAAGATTGCCTCAACACAGGACTTGACAAATAGACACAAGAATGATTAACGTAACCACGTCTACAAAAAACAACAACACAATGACCGCATGTCATTTTACAACAAAACACAACAAGGTGTCAACCAGAATCAAGGATTAAGAATAAAATGAACACACAATAAATGCTCAAAACAAATGCACTTATTTACAAAACGAAACATTTTCATTTGAACGTGACAACATGAAATTACCGCACAGGCGTGGAGAACATCATCCTTTAATATTATCAAGGCTTTAAATGAACAAGCAAGCTATATTCAACAGACTGGGTCAATGGCTAGGCCGTTCCCCCTGCTCCAATTAGTGTCCAGAAATACCCAAGATCAGCGCTCAGTGTGGACTCTCAATACACCTGTCAATCACCCTCGTGTCAACAATATCCCAGGCCAGCATTAAGCCCGGCTCCAAGAAACGACGAAATGCAGCTGTCAATTCAGCTAACATGTGTGTGTCATACAATAATATCTCATTAATTCCCTATGGAATTACAAGATCCAATTGGACTGGTCAAGGTCTCCGCGGAGAATCACTTGCCATCCATAATTTGCAGCCGACGAAGACTTGGCAAATCTATGCCAATCTCCCACGCATAAATTCAAATTCACACAGACACACAGACATACAGACACACGCTAGGGTTTGACAATCACCTGAAATAAAAGCACACAAATATTTTCCACACACTTGGCGCGTCTGATCTAAGTATTCCGACCGAAGAATAAAACCATACGGTACTTAAAATAGATAAAAGAACGGACGGTTCTTTCCAAAATCTGTCGCAACAAGGCAACTCAATTAAAATACTTGTTCATTCAAAACATCACTGCAAGGACTTATCCCCCCCCCTGCTATTTTATCGTTACATTAAAACCACTCCACATTCACCCTGGCCGCAATTCATGTGCACGCCAAACCAAAATATACGCACATGTGCACGGAGTACACGGATTACTATTACACAAAAGCAATCAAAACTAGTGGTCACGTGTCCTCACGAATTTTCCATTGAGTGTCGGGACACTACGTTAAAATCTAC
Source organism: Meconema thalassinum (assembly GCA_946902985.2). Lineage (NCBI taxonomy): Eukaryota > Metazoa > Arthropoda > Insecta > Orthoptera > Tettigoniidae > Meconema > Meconema thalassinum. The sequence continues at coordinate 417,288,011 of OX336389.2, forward strand.
TAGAATAAAAACAGGAATAAAATTACAAGAAAAATATATTCAACGTTCCGATGGAAAAATATCTATATAATTGATAAATCAATGTTCAGTACTCATCCATAAACAGCTCATCACGTCAGCGTATGCCACTTTCCATGGCCCACTGGATATTTACACAGCCATAGTAAATATTTCCGTAGATTGATCGGTCATCATCCCAGAAGTTGTCCTCATCTCGATCATCTTGATGCCTTCTTAAAGATGGAAAATCAACGTTCAAATAATTAAATACTATGCTTTCCTACTACAATTGCGATCAGAGCTACTAACTTCACTCTTAGTCCTAAGCAATTATTTACGGTGACAATTTCCCTAAATAAGCAATCATGCTCTAATTACACACGTACTGTTCACACGCATAAACATATTATATCTGAAGTGTGAATGTTATAGTTTTTAGACCAAATATCTACTGAAATTTATTATATTCACTGCAGAACGAAATCTCATCAGAGATTCAAAGTTTAACAGTTATCACTCGTGCAGAATGCACTCCAAAAAAATATCAACTCGCATCGAGCTAAATCAGAAAATGTATAAGTATGACGTCTCGCGTCAACCGAAGAATGAGTACATGACACCTCGTGTCAATCAAAGTCACAAGAAAAATGCATAAGTTCGCTAGCACAGCACCTAATTTATACAGATCTGGCAAATGGCACTAGGGTGGGGACTATTAAATCACAATAAATCTAAGAAATTGGCGCACAGGCTTGCGAGCGGTATCAAAGATCTTCTTTTTCCATGCAGGTTCCAGTCCTGATTTGTGGAATTAAATCCCGTCGTGAATTAACTCAATCCAGCGTTCCCTCGCTTTTTGATAGCACGCTACTTTCCCGCGGAAAGTGGCTTGGTCCATCCTGATTTGCAGATTCATATTTGGATACCTATCAGTAGAAAGGTGTTAGTGCCATTTTTATGAACATTGAGTATTATAGTAAAAAGTGTTTAGTCAGTTTATTTGTGAGTATTTATTCTTCGAATTTGAATAACATACAGATATAGTATTCCTTGCTATCCAGTGGCAGATACAGGTGCATGATATGAAAACTGTGGAATTCTGTTTGAGTGAAATGTTAGAAGTTGTGAAAGGTGCAAAGTCCACTAGTCTTTACGAATGTGCTACGTGCTAATTAAACAAAGATGACGGCTTTCCGTCACGCAAACACGTGACATACAGTTGTCCATGCATGAAACACGGAAACTCCGAGTTAATTCCACAAATTTCCAACGACTGACCTTGTGATTTGTTGATGGTCATTGCGAAAGCCCGAAGCATGGGAATTTGCAACCATTAAAAATCGAATGGCACGTCCGGTGGAATCATTGGGACGTGCGGAATCAAAACTACTTCTCCATCGATGACGTTGTTCATTTGCTTTTCCACAGCCAGTCGTGTTCCATTGCATAGTCGAAGTTGATTGATGTTACGCAACATGATGATGAGCCTACTTTCAATTGCAAATTGTGAGGAGGTAATCCAGGCAATTCCAGCGAATTCAAAAATTCTGTGAGATGGCTGACTTCCTCATCCAGGTTGATAACTGAGTCAAAAGATTTGAAGGAAAACAACTGTCCCGGAATGAAATTTTGAATGGACTTGTTGGGATCTTTATTTTTCTCTGCCAATATGGCTCGTTCGCTCAGCCAATTATGGTTTTTGAAGTTCTGCGCTACGTTTGGAAAAACACGCCGAATGAGCTCCTTCTTTGATTCGGTCAACTGACGTTCCAGGTTCATAGGAGCATCGCGTCGGCGCAATCGGTCATGCCCATTGTGTCGTGCTCGCTGGCGTTGTGTTTGATATTAACGAACTCATTGCATTCTGAATGTATTCGTTGTTCGTTCATTTTCAGTCGCTCTCGAACGTAAGTCAGACATGCCCATACGACTATTTTCATTATCCTTCGCTCTTTGGTCATCAGTGTGGTTTGCACTTCAAGTAGCTCGCCACGCATTTAACTGGCTTCGACGACCTCTGTCAGCTCTTCCTCTCCTTGGCATTGCAATGGACACTGTAAAACGACACGGAATTTGAGTAATGTAATGGACACTGTAAAACGACACGGAATTGCTTTCATAGTAACTCAAATCTATCGAACTTACCTTGAGAACTTGACAATATTGACATCCTTTCCGTTCTCACATTAGATATGTTGGTCGAAACACATTAACATGAAATGCAATATTATTATAACATACTTTAATATGCTGTAATTGGATTATACAGTGTGATTCTGTTACGTTAAGTATTATTTTATTGCACGTATTGATCAAAGGGTATGGTATGGGATGTTATCTTTGCTCACAGAAGATTTTGAAGTGGATGCACTGTGTTACCATCTGTCCGTCAAGTTATTAGATTCAATATTGGCGTGGCTTTTTAATGTAAATTAATTTAAAAATACTGCCAATTCGATTTCGTTCAAACCACTTTCTAAACACTGTCTACCATAATGTGAACCAATTGTAAAATTTTCACTGAAATCGGAGCAGTAGTTTTCGAGATTTTGCGAGACTAATGCACGGCAAAGTCGCGTGTCCAACAGGAAACAAACGGTGCTATCCGTACACAGGTTCCCACCAGTGCGAACTGCTAATAATTGAGTATTCTAAGTTCTTTGAACAATTCTGTCAACGATGCACATATTGGAGGGAAATGAGAACAAATGATTGGCACATTGCACCTTTCTTCTGAAAGAGCTGCAGGACTTACCACTAGTGCCATCTTGTGATGCTCTTGGAAGGTCCTTCGAAACCACTGAGGAGTTAGCCCTTTTGATATGTAATGCTACATCGCACATAGCACCATTCTAGCACAAAAAAAAGGCTTTTTTCAAAAAATTGCACTTAGCACCTTTCTACTGATAGGTATCCATTTAATATCGTTGCAGTAGACACCAAACTCCTCCCATCTTGACGTCATGATTCTATCTTCTTCTCTCTTCCCCACTCAAAGCGCTCCTTGTCTAACGTTGCGAACAAGGGGTCACGAGTCCTTCTGCGTCAATAGGAGACGCTTGGCTCTCCACTCATCGCTTACCAGGAAATTATAAATATAGCTCCCTGTCGTCAACTTGCTCAATTCTTGTGACATCAGGTGCCCACTTCCTTCAGACTTGACCGTTAACTTTAATACAGCATCAAATAAAATATGAACATTTATTCTATGATAATAGCAATAAGAGTTCAGTCAATAGTACACAAACTGGCCACTAGGATCAGCACCAACTTTGTATATGGAACTGAACAGCTGTGTAGTTAAGAATGACACTGGTGTAAGTCACTTGCAAGGCTACGGATGTGTATTACTAGTTACTGTAGCTACTGTAATCGATGTTTAGCAGAGTTGTGTGTGTGTTTCGATTCTTTATAGTGAAGACTTATTGTATTTGATTTAAAAAACAAATTATTTTGCTATGTGGTGTTTTGAGGTTATGTGAACTATTACAATCCTTAAAACAATATTAAAATGGCTAGGCCTAGTAACATGTTTGAGCCTTTGAGCAGTGATGAATATCCCGATTACAATGTAGATCTGTCACATATTGTACCCCGTGCAAAAAGACTTGTCAGCTATTCGTCTACAACAAATTCCGAGGACTCAGAGCCTGACAATTCACAACATATCCCCGAGTCTATTGGGCCTGATAGTAAAATTAAATCTAGAAAGAGGACCAGAGTTCTTGCAACTCATAAACAAAAAGAAGCCAAGCGCCTTAGAAATTCTGGTCAACAATATATCAACAAAACAAGTAGTATTTTATTTATTTACACTGTTTACGCCCACATTGGAGCACCAAAAATCAAACCTTATATACAAAGTCTTCAAATACTACAGTAAGTTCAGTTCTTAATTCTTGATAATTTTTTCCTTTCCCAATACTTCTTCATTCTGGAAAATCTTGCAGCCCATTCTTCGGCAGATATAACATATTGCTTACGCTGTGAAATTTTGAATGTTAGTCGAGTGTATTTGTTATTCAGAAGCCGTTTCTCCTCTCTATGTTCAATTTGATGCTTAGTAATTTTCAATTCGTCTAAATACATTTGTATTTCTTTAAACCATGTGATTTTTGTTTTACTATTCCAAAAGAAGTCAAAAAGTTGTTTCAAGAGTCTAGTATTTGGCAAGCGGGATATGTGTCCAAAAAACGCAATCCTTCGTTTTCGCATAGTGTCAATGATAGATTCATTTTCCTTGTTAAGTATTGTATTGGGCAAAAGTCTCCTCTGGCCCTCAACCTGGTGTTTTATTAATTGAGTATTGTCCGAAGAATCCGTCTATCAACCTTCTGTAGTTAGCCAGTTGTTGATCGGGTGTTTAGTTTAAATAAAGTTTCACTGGCTTAACGACGGAGAAAAAAATGTCGAAGTTTAGCAATAATCGAAAGAGACTGTTTCTTATATGTTGGCCAGGTAATCTGTTGTGCTCGTCGCAGTTTTAGTGTCCTACTATTTATTGATGCTCTCTCATTGGCATTCCAAATGATGATCTCACCGAGATATTTAAATTTTTTCAAAATCCTTATTTTCTGGGCATTATGCAGTACAATATGTGGTGTGTCAACTTGAAAAGATGGCATAATTTCTGTTTTCTCAAAGGAAATTTTCAACCCAACCTTTGCTGCTAATCGTTCCAATTCCTCTACCTGAAATTTAGCTTCTTCGATACTAGTTGCTAATAATGCTAGATCATCTGCAAAGGCGAGACAATTTAGTCGAGCATTTTTTTCAATCTTAACATTCGGTGGACAAACCTTATTCCATTGACGCATAACTTTTTCCAGCACACAATTAAACAACAATGGAGATAATTCATCTCCCTGCTGAAGACCAGTATGGATTTCAAATGACTCGGAGGTTTCACTTCTAAACCTAACTCTAGATTTAGTATTTTTAAGAGTGACCGCAGTAAGGTTAACAAGTTTTCGATGTAAACCAAATTCAGTAAGGATATTCAATAGAGATTCGCGATGGATACTATCATAAGCTTTTTGAAAATCAACGAATGTGATCACTAAATCTTTGCTCCTAATCCTGTGATGTTTTATAATCCATTTATGACTGATAATTTGATCTGGACAGCTTCGTCCTGGACGGAAACCACCCTGATATTCACCAAGTTCATTATCAAGTTGTTCGTGAATTCTGGAATATAAAATCTTTGAAAAAATCTTATACGTGACATCCAGCAACGATATCCCTCGATAATTGCTAGGATCTGATCTATCGCCCTTTTTGTGTATGGGGTGTATAATTGCAATATTCCACTCTTCAGGCAATTTTTCTGTATTCCAAATGTCAATACGATGTTTATGTAGGTTATGAATAGTCTGTACATTAGCATTCTTCCAAAGTTATGCTACTACTTTATTCTCTCCTGCCGCTTTAAAAATCTTAAGTGAATCAATCCCTGTGCGCACTTCATCATAAACTGGCGGTATGATCTTTTCCAGGGGTGTTTTATTTCTAGGATAGGGATCGAATTCAAAAGAATCTTCAGGTTCATCACTATTAAGTAATTTTATGAAGTAATCGGCCAAAATTATTGCATTGTCATAATCATTATAGGCCACCTGCCCGTTCGTATCCTTCATCAAAAGAGTAGGGGGAGTAAATTTTGATTGGTATTGTTTAAATGTCCTATAATAGTAGTATTATACACTAGAAAAAGTATTCTGATGCAAAATGCAACTGCAAACTGAAGTGTAATGACAATTTTTCAAAAGATGAACATAAATCTATTTTTGAGAACTTCTGGCAAATAGGTGATTTTCGGAGGCAAAATGCATACATTTGTGGTCAGATCCAGCAGCATGAAATTAAACAAAGGAGACCAAGGAAAGTGGATGGGTTAATAAGGGGAGGGTCATATAAATATTTTTGAAGTCCGAAAAGGGCGTATCTATGCACGTATGTAAAAAGTATTTTCTAAACACGTTTGGCGTGTCAGGTGGAGAGTTAACAGAGCCCTGAAAAAGGTGGTTCAAGGAAACACTCCCGGGGAAGATCGTAGAGGTAACAAGGGCTGTCCATCAAAAATATATCGGATGATGATACCAACTTGGTAATGGAACATATACGTTCATTTCCGTCCTACGAAAGCCACTACACAAGGAAACACAATCCAAATAGAACATACCTTTGTGATTCTCTGAACATTAGAAAAATGTACGCACTTTATGAAGAAATGTGTATTTCATCTGGCAAAACCCCTGTAAAAGAACATTACTATAGGTATGTGTTTAATACCAAATTCAATGTACACTTTTATGTACCCAAGAAGGACACCTGTAAAAAATGTGACATTTTTAAGGTGCAATATTCTAATCCTGAATTGAGTGTTACTGAAAAGGCCAAGTTGCATACTGATCATGAATTGCACTTACGGAGGGCCAAATTAGCCAGGGACACTATGAAAAATGATGCAACATCTGCTAAAAGTAATCCGGACAGTTATGCTTGTGGTATGGATTTACAGAAAGTTCTTCCTTTCCCCATATTAACAGTAAGTGATGCATATTACAAACGGAATTGCTATTGTTATAATTTTGGTGTACATGCTTTGGGAAAAGACCTTGGTTACTTTTACGTTCGGGACGAAACTATAACATCCCGAGGATCGCAAGATTTAGCCTCCTGTTTAGTGAAACACTTAAAAATGTATGCTTCTAGGAAGAAACACGTAACTATCTACAGTGACACTTGTACGGGGCAGAACCGTAATATAAACATAACCCTTGCTTTAATGAGATTTCTTCAAAGTGACGAGACGGACATTGAAATCATAGATCAAAAATTTCTTGTGTCGGGACATTCGTTTCTCCCTAATGACTCCACCTTCGGGTGCGTGGAAGTAGCTGCTAAAGTAAAACCTGTGTATGTACCTGAACATTGGTATAGTATCATGACATCATGCCGTCGCACCAAAAAGTTTATTGTTTGCTCAATGAACCGTGAAGAGTTTTACTCTACCAAACAGTTAGGACGAAATATTAGTAGGAGAAAAAGAAACGCAAACAAAATGGACGTAAACTGGCTGAAAATACAGTGGATGAGACTCGAAAAAACCTTTCTTACAGTGTTAAGTACAAAGAAACGCTTCAAGAGTTCGCTGACTTTGACACACTAGATCTTACTCCAACAGGTCGAAAAGGGAGACCAGTACGTTTCAACAATCTGCCAGAGGACCTGTTGTACCCAAACATCAGGCCAGTGTCCATAGAAAAGAAGGCAGACATGGCAGATCTCTTACCATTCTTACCACCAATACACCATGAGTTTTTAACAATTTGAAAACTACCAACGTTGAAGACAACATAGGCCCCTTACCCCATTATGAAGACGTGGAGGTACTAACTTGATGAAGCAGATTGGGGAGGAAACTGAACGGACCCGTAATAATTTATTTTTATTATGACAGATATCAAATTGATCTAAAACTCAGCAATTTTTCTAGGTTTATACCGTATCTTGTGCGGGGTTTCGCCTAGGGACACCAAGATAGGCTCATCGGCGGGCTCTTGATGTTCGTGCGCGGACCCCTTTAGGAGCTGCGCGCTACCTCTCTTCTTATGAAGCGCACCCACGCTTCTTTATTGCACAGTTCGCTACTCCCGTGGGAGTACGGGCACGGACACCAAGAGTCCGCTGATGAGCCTATCTTGGTATTCCTAGGCGAAACCCCAAACATGACACGGCACAAACCTAGAAAAATTGCTGAGTTTTAATTCACTGGCTGTGAAAGCCAATATACCATTTTTTTCAAATTGATCCGATTGTAAGTTTAGTTATAGTCATTCAAAGTTGTCTGAAATGGTATCAAACTGTATTATAATAACCAAACTAAAAAACTTCCGAACAATAAATGTGTATGTGACATTTCACTTTAACTTTCTTTCAGTGAACCCACTTACGGTGTAGAATGACAGTGGTGTAAGTCATTGCAATAACATTCAAATAACAATAAAAATTACTTACAGGCTTGTTTAGACCCAAACATTAATGCATATTAATAAATGGACTATGTTCAAACACGAATCCATCGCTCACAGTTAAATATATGCTATCTTGATTTTTTTATAGATACTTTCACAAAATCTTCGATTACTCAAAACAATGTTCGTATGACTTACACCACTATCATTCTAGCCGGCTCAGTTATAAGAGCCATTGCTTTAGTTTTGTCCTAAATATATTATTAGGAAGAACCTGTACACTAGGTGGTAATCTGTCGAAGAGCTTCAACGGATAAATTGAATGACCTGCCTTTGTTTTCTGCAACCTACAATAGGGTACATCCACCTGATTTCTACTCCTAGTGTTGTGATTATGGAAGTCATTTTGGGATTTATCATCTGTGATTTTAACTTTACATATTGAATTAAAAATGTACAAATTAATTACTGTCATAATAGAATTATCAATAAACAAGGGTTTACAGTGTGTACCTGGTGGAGACTTAGATATAAGACGTAGAGCTTTCTTTTGGATTACACGAATCTCTGAGATTCTACTGCAATTTCCCCATAGTAAAATTCCATATTGCACGATGCTTTGAAAAAATGCAAAGTAGCATTTAGCAGGTACTTTCTTGGAACTTTCTGAATGAGGGCTCTTAATAAATACAGTACCTTTGACAATTTCCTTGTAATAAAATCAATATGTGCATCCCAAGACAGTTGAGCAACCAAATAAATTCCTAACAGCTTGACAGGGTCATTTTCTTCATTAATTTGATGGGCACTTAAACTAAATATCAATGTTTGAGTTTTGTTGGAATTAAGTAATAGCTTGTTTGCTGTAAACCATTCCATTGCTGAATGTAGGGTATCCTTTGTTTGCTGTCTGACTTTGTCTACAATATTAGCGTTTGTTATGAAAGTTGTATCATCCGCATATAAGACTGAACTGGCTGTAGAGTTCACATTATAAACTATATCATGGTCCAAGAAATGAGCCCTGTGGGACACCATGTTTAATATAAAGATTAGATGACCTTCCACCTTCCACTTCAACTGCTTGTTTGCGACCACATAGGTATGACCTCAGGATGTCAAGCTGCTTATCTCTAACTCCATAGTAATGTAATTTTTTAATCAGATTTGGATGGGACACACAATCAAAAGATTTGCTAAGATCGCATAACGTAATCTGAATAAGCTTCTTGTTTTCAAAAGCAAGGAATACGTGTTCGAGCAGTGAGTCAAATGTTCCAATAGTTGATTTACCTAATCGAAATCCAAGCTGTTCCTCACATAAGAGATTATTAGTATCAAATATGTCTACCAGTTGCCCAACCATAATATTGTTACGGCTGTGAGTTTGTGTCATCGCTCGCCGCATGAGTCACAACTACCCCAGGGCTGGGCTGTGCCCTGCTTCATGTATTGCGTGCGCCTTATGCAACAGGGCTACTAGGACAAAGGGATGATCCAGAATATTCGTGACTGAACCAGTGAGGAAATGTCGAGAAGCCGTGTGCCCTGGACGATTCTAGAATTCATTGAGTCACCAGCCTGCTATATAAGCGGCTTCAACAGAGAGGGGACCGAGCTTTCTGTGGGTGTGTGTTTCTGAGCTAGTGCGTGTTTTCGTGAGCGACAGAAGTGTGGTGACGAAGTGCCGTGCGAGTTACGAAATCCAGTGACATTGTTTCTCCCAGCTTGTGAACAGCCTGCAGCAAGTGATCGTAAGTAACTGTAGTCGGTGAACAATAAGGGAGAGGAGCAGGTAGTTTCTGTCAAGGCCACCGTACTCATTAGGACGGATTAACTTCTGTGGTCTGTTGACAAGTGAAAGGGGCAAGAGCGCTCAAGGAAGAGACTTGTGGAAACTGGAGTAAGGTTCTAATTGTCTGTAATTGCTGATGAGTAGTGTATATTTCTGGCCACAATAAAGTTAATTATTTCTTTAAAGCAGTAATTGGTCTTGTGCTTCCTACCCACCGTAATCCAGTTAACAAAAGTGCCACTAGGGGGGTGGCACGTAACAACTGGTGTCAGAAGTAGGATTACGAACACAAGCACAAGCACAACACCTGACGGTCCTGGTTTCAAAATCCGAGCAGGTCATTTTCTCTAATTTTCCTGTGAGTGCATGCCCTTTACAAGACAAACAACTAAAATGGAGGCGCAATTGGCAGCATTGCTAGAAAAGTTAAATGGCATGGAAACCAAGATGGAAGACGGCCAGAAGAAGATGGAAGACGGCCAGAAGAAGTTAGCCGAGGACCTAACTGCCAAACTAGAAGACGGCCAGAAGGAGTTAGCCGAGGACCTAACTGCCAAACTAGAAGACGGCCAGAAGAATTTAGCCGAGGACCTAACTTCTAAATTAGAAGACGGTCAGAATAAGTTAGCAGAGGACCTAACAGCCAAATTTCTGGATGGCCAGAAAAATCTGGAAGAGTGTCTGCTGACGAAATTAGAGGAAAGCCAAAGGAAATTAGAACAGGGTCTGCGTGAGGAAGTCACGGCAGTGGAAAAGAAGTCCGACGCCTTACAAGTGGATGTTGCCGAGCTGCGCCAACGCCCGCTGATGGGGGTGGAGGAGAAATTCAACGCCTTACAAAAGGAAGTTGCCGAGCTGCGCCAACGCCCACTGACGGGGGTGGAAGGGAAATTCAACGCTTTACAAAAGGAAATTGCTGAGCTGAGCCAACGACCGCCGACGGGGATGGAAGCGAGGTTCAACGCTCTACAAGAGGAAGTTGCCGAGCTGCGCCAACGCCCGCCCACCGTTACACCGGGAATATCAGGAACGGGACATAGCAGAGTGACGCCCCCAACCCTCGACGGAAAGGTCCCGTGGAGCACCTACTTACGTCAGTTCGAGGCAGCCTGTCCCATAAATAACTGGAACAACACAGAAAAGGCTACAGCTCTTATTGTTGCGCTGAGAGGTGACGCCCTTAACGTCCTTCAGGCCATCCCGACTGGATCCCAGGACTACGCTTCACTGATCGCCCATATGGAGTCCCGATATGGAGGTAGACATCTTCAGCAGGCCTACCAGATGCAGCTCCGGACCCGGGTACAGAAGAACGCGGAAACCCTGCAGGAGTTCGAGATGGACATCGCACGTCTCGTAAGGCTCGCCTACCCAACAGCGCCGGCCGACTTTCTGGAGCAGATAGCGACGCAGACTTTCACCGACGGGCTACGGGACTCGGACACTCAACAGGCGCTGTGACTCGCGCGCAATAAGACCCTGACAGATGCGCTGAGCCACGCACTTGAGTTCGAGACGGCAAAACAGGCATCCAGAATGTACGCGCGGGTGCGTCAAGTGGACGTCGACGAACCAGTAAAAGCCAACGAGACCAAGCCCCTGGCCGACGAATTAATGGAGGCGCTAAGCCGTTTCTTCGATAGTCGCGGCACCACCAGCAACGACACAGCCGGAAGGCAACCGGAGAGGCGGCCCGGAAGAGGACTACCGACCTGCTGGACCTGCGGTAAGAAAGGCCACCTGAGGAAGGACTGCGGTGATCGCCGCCGCCGAGGGTATCCGACGGGAAATCAGTCGTCTGAAAACCGCGCGACCCAGGGAAAACGAGTATTAGCCAGCCTTGGGGGGCAAAGGTTGGCTTGTGACAGTCATCAAGCCCCGGCAGTCCAGGTTCGTGTGACGAAGTTACGGAGGGACAATAGCAGCCTGATGGTCGACGGAGTCGTCAACGGAGAGAGCTGGCCCATGCTAATCGACACGGGAGCATCGAGGACCATCGTCAGTCCCACCGTGATCCCGAAGTGGAGAGTGCAACCCACTCAAAGGAACCTCCAGCTAATAACCGCGACCGGAGAGACCGCACCGGTACATGGCGAAGCATCACTGGAGTTCATCATTGGTCGACGGGCGACAAAGCATCCAGTGCTTGTGGCTGACGTATCAAATGAAGTGATCATCGGACTGGACTTCCTGGACCAGAACAACATCATCTTGGATCTGAGTACCAACACTCTGCGCTTCGGAGGTGAGGAACTTGCTTTGCAACCTGCGCACGAGTCCATCATCGCACGACGAGTAAGGCTGAGAGAAGACGTCATCGTTCCCGCCAGGACGGAGGTCAGCGCTGCCGTAATTGTCGACGGATCTGCTGAGGGAGTGGCGGCTGTCATCGAGCCAAAATATGAGGACATCCAGACAAAAGGATTGCTAGTTGCCAAGACTCTCATCAACACGACGTCTCGGCCGTACGTCCGCCTGACCAACCTGAACGACTATGACATTACGGTTCACCGGGACACCAACCTAGGAGTCTGCGAGCCCGTTACCTGGATTGCCCGCATCACAGATACGACGGACGGACACCTGCAGACGGACAACCGAAGAAGACGCACACTGCCAGAAGAACTACAGAAGCTGTACCAAGGAACCCAGGACCATTTAGACGAGGAACAATCACGCCAACTTCAGGACCTGCTACGCGAATTCCAGGACGTCTTCTCCGTGGGGAGCAAAGACTTCGGCAGGACACGCTTGGTCCAGCACAGAATCGACGTTGGGGACAGCGCACCGATTAGGGCCCCATTCCGACGTGTCCCGCTCGCCAAGCAAGCCGAAGTCGACCGGATGGTAGAAGAGATGAAGGAGCAAGGGGTGATCGAGCCATCACATAGTCCTTGGAGTTCTCCGGTCGTGCTAGTGAAGAAGAAGGACGGTTCCACCAGGTTCTGCGTGGATTACAGGCGGGTGAATGACGTCACGAAGAAGGACAGCTACCCTCTACCCAGGATCGACGACACCCTGGACACCATATCAGGGTCGAGATGGTTCTCCACCTTGGATTTGAAGAGTGGCTACTGGCAGGTGGAGGTCCACCCTAAGGACCGCGAGAAAACTGCGTTCTCTGTGGGCAGCGGGCTCTGGCAGTTCACCGTCATGCCATTCGGCCTGTGCAACGCCCCTGCGACCTTCGAAAGGCTAATGGAGTCCATTCTGAGGGGACTACACTGGAAGACCTGCCTGGTCTACCTAGACGACGTCATCGTTCTGGTGAGAAGCTTCGAGGAGCACTACAGCAACCTGAAGGAGATCTTGTTGAAGCTACGGGCTGCCCAGCTGAAGTTGAGCCCCAAGAAGTGTCAGCTCTTCCAGAAGCGGGTCCAGTACCTGGGGCATATCGTCTCCGAAGAAGGGGTGCGCACCGACCCAGAGAAGACCGCAGCTGTGAGGGAGTGGCCACTTCCGAAGGACAAGTCCCAAATACGAAGCTTCCTGGGACTCTGCACTTATTACCGTCGCTTCGTGAAAGGATTCGCCGACATCGCCAAACCTTTACATCGACTGACTGAGAAGGACCAACTCTTCACGTGGACAGCAGAATGCCACAGTGCCTTCGAACAACTCAAGCAGGCTCTGTGCACCGCGCCTATTCTGGCGTACCCCAGACCTGGAACAAGGTTCATCGTCGATACCGATGCCAGCGACTTTGGCATAGGGGGAATCCTGTCGCAAGTAGTGGACGGCGAGGAGAGAGTAGTGGCCTACTTCAGCAAGGCCTTGTCAAACCAGAAAGGAACTACTGCGTCACCAGGAAGGAGCTGCTTGCCATCGTGAAGACCATTGAACACTTCCACAAGTACCTGTACGGGCAAGAATTTCTCATCAGGACCGACCATGCATCCCTGCGGTGGCTCCTGAACTTCAAACAGCCCGAGGGTCAACTCGCGCGGTGGTTAGAGAGGCTTCAACAGTACAACTTTGAGATTCAGCACAGGAAAGACCAACTGCATTCTAACGCCGACGCCCTGTCACGAAGACCGTGCCCCGAAGACTGCACCTTCTGTGCCCGAAGGGAGGAGAACACCGGGATACAGTGCCGAAGGACTACCGTGGAACTTCGAGGGAGCTGGAGCCTCGAATCTTTCATGCGGGCACAAGCCGAAGATGATGACCTGGGACTGATAGCCGAATGGAAGGGGGCCTGTGTCCCCAGACCCGGGTGGAACATTGTGAGTGACTGCAGCCCAAAGTTTAAGTCCTACTGGGCGCAGTGGGACTCGCTGGTTAAGAGGGATGGCCTCATATGCCGTACCTGGGAGAGCACCGACGGGAAGACATCTCGGGAACAAGTCGTCGTTCCAAAGGCTATGACGGAGGAAGTCCTGAAGGAAGTCCATGGAGGATCATCTGGTGGACACCTAAGGATAAAGAAGACCCTGGAGAAGCTGAGAGAGCGGTTCTACTGGATCGGATGCCGAACTGACTTGGAGAACCACTGCGCGAGGTGCCACGATTGCGCAGCCAGCAAGGGCCCAGGACGAAGACGACGGGGTCCACTGAAGACCTACAACGTGGGCGGTCCCATGGAGAGAGTGGCCATCGAAGTTGCTGGGCCATTCCCGTTAAGCGAGGCAGGGAACCGCTACATATTCGTCGTCAGCGACTACTTTACCAAATGGCCGGAGGCGTATGCGCTCCCTAACCAAGAAGCCGCGACGATTGCAGAGACCCTGGTGAAGGAATTCGTCAGCCGGTACGGAGTACCCCTGGAGCTGCACTCCGACCAAGGGAGGAACTTCGAGTCGCAGGTGTTCCAGAACCTATGCCAGCTGCTGGGAATCCGGAAGACAAGGACAACGCCGCTACACCCTCAGTCCGACGGGATGGTAGAGCGATTCAATCGCACCATCGAGAACCATTTCCGAATAGTCGTCAACGAGCACCAGAGGGATTGGGACAAACATCTTCCACTATTTCTCCTGGCCTACCGCGCCGCCGTGTACGAAGCCACCGGGTGCACACCAGCCCGGGCCATGTTTGGGAGGGCGCCTACCTGTCGATCATGCCTTCGGCCGACCTGGGAATGATCCGATCCCGGTAAGCCAGTATTGTCAAGAACTGGTCGACCAACTGGAGGACGTGCACGCGTTCGCGAGGAGGAAACTGCGGATCGAGACCGACCGAATGAAGACCCGATACGACCAGCAGACGGATGCCGGCGGATTCCACGAGGACGACCTGGTCTGGCTCTTCAACCCATTACGGAAGAAAGGCCTGTCACCCAAACTGCAGAAGTCCTGGGAGGGCCCGTACCGAGTCGTGAAACGGATCAACGATGTCGTCTACAGGATCCAGCGGAGCCCGAGGGCGAAGATGAAGATCGTGCATCGAGATCGCCTGGCAGCCTACGGAGGGACACAGACGGACCAATGATTGATCGGGACGATCAGCCTTTTTTTAGGAAAGGGGTGGTGTTACGGCTGTGAGTTTGTGTCATCGCTCGCCGCATGAGTCACAACTGCCCCAGGGCTGGGCTGTGCCGTGCCTCATGTATTGCGTGCGCCTTATGCAACAGGGCTACTAGGACAAAGGGATGATACAGAATATTCGTGACTGAACCAGTGAGGAAATGTCGAGAAGCCATGTGCCCTGGACGATTCTAGAATTCATTGAGTCACCAGCCTGCTATATAAGCGGCTTCAACAGTGAGGGGACCGAGCTTTCTGTGAGTGTGTGTTTCTGAGCTAGTGCGTGTTTTCGTGAGCGACAGAAGTGTGGTGACGAAGTGCCGTGCGAGTTACGAAATCCAGTGACATTGTTTCTCCCAGCCTGTGAACAGCCTGCAGCAAGTGATCGTAAGTAACTGTAGTCGGTGAACAATAAGGGAGAGGAGCAGGTAGTTTCTGTCAAGGCCACCGTACTCATTAGGACGGATTAACTTCTGTGGTCTGTTGACAAGTGAAAGGGGCAAGAGCGCTCAAGGAAGAGACTTGAGGAAACTGGAGTAAGGTTCTAATTGTCTGTAATTGCTGATGAGTAGTGTATATTTCTGGCCGCAATAAAGTTAATTATTTCTTTAAAGCAGTAATTGGTGTTGTGCTTCCTACCCACCGTAATCCAGTTAACAAAAGTGCCACTAGGGGGGGTGGCACGTAACAATATATTCAAGAATTTTACCAAATACTGGGACAATTGAAACCGGTCAGTAATTGCTCAGTACATTGTGTTCGCCTTTTTAAATACTGGAATTACTCTCGAATACTTTTGAGTTTCTGGGAACACTCCTGTTTCCAAACTGTCATTAATACACATAGCGCACCCCCGCAAGAAGACTGCCACAAGTCAAAAACAACCATTTTTCAGGAGAAGCTCTCAAAGGTTTGAATCAATGGGAAAAATAATAAATAATATTTTAGGATAATGAAACTTGTAAAGAATGGTCCTCTGACATTCAGCTTTATAACGGCACAATTCGTTATGAACATATTATAATAGAAGTGCATTACTTTTAAGTAATACAGTGAAAATGGGACTTACGGCAGTTTTCTATTACATGTTCGTGGGAATACCAACACTTATGGCCAAAGTATTAATCAATCATTTGACTGAATTTGTATTTTAACAAATTTGCACAGCTCTATACCATACATAGAATAATGTTTACAAATATATTTTACTGGATTTGTCACAGCCGCAATGCTAACATTATTTTAATAACGTTGATTCTTTCTTTCTTAATCCGTTCACCCTCCAGGGTTGGTTTTCCCTCTGACTCAGCGAGGGATCCCACCTCTAGCGTCTCAAGGGCAGTGATAGACAAGGGAGAGGGAAGGAATCGGCCGTGGCCTTAAGTTAGGTACCACCCCGGCATTTGCCTGGAGAAGTGGAAAACCTCGGAAAACCACTTCGAGGTTGGCTGAGGTGGGAATTGAATCGCCCTGTACTCAGTTGACCTCCCGAGGCTGAGTGGACCCTGTTCCAGCCCTTTATATCAGGAATATAATAAAACAAGGATGGTTCATTTTCATCTATGAAAAAAATAAATAGGTTAAGCAGTTTAATACAATAAAGAAGTAAGAATACAATTTCAGAACTTACTAATGCGACAGACAATAACATTGGCAGTCATTATAACATACAGTTTATGAATGTGTCATACCTTACTTGATACCTCAGTAATAATACCTACATCCAGCAAAACACAATAGGCGCTTTGTTCCAACTAGGAAGTAATAACATTGAATTATACACAAAGAAAAATCACATAAACAAAATACAGAGATGTACAGGAACCTTAATTTTCAGGTTCGACAGGCTACTTATTATACTTTAGGCATCTCTTTTTAAAAGATCTCTGTAATACTGTTGGTGCACAAATGGAATGAGATTGGCATCGCATAAAGATACTAAGTCTTTATTCTTGGCTTCAGATATGCCAAGAGGTTTGCTATAAGCCTTCTTCAACCTTAACAATATTATCGGAGGACGTCCTCTTTGACGATGCCGTACATCTATCTGCTTGATATCTTCCCCAAAGTTTGTCTTGTACTCCAGAATGAAAGGTGTATCCTTTCTTGCTCGTATCACTTTAATATCATTCCAGATAACTTTTTCACCACTCACATTTGTAGTAAAATTATTTCCAAATTCACCTGCTAGCTGTTTCATATCATAAAAAGTATCTGTTGCCTTTTCTTTCACAACATAAGGGTCGCCAGATTTCTTAGCAGTTTGGATCACTGTGACCCATTGCGCTGGGACATAAACTGGGGCAGATCTCAATGCCCTTTTCTTATTTTTCTCTATAACACTGTGCATGGAATCACCTTCATTCTGTCCATGTTCTACTGTAAAAAACTTATGTGTGATGGAAGGAATACTTAATGTTTCATCCAACACCGCATACATGTACAGTGATGCTATGTACTTGTTTTTATTCTGACCACAGCAGTTATCAGAATAAAATATAACATCTTTTCCCCTGCAATTGACATTCAGAAATTCTAGAACCGAGGATTCTATTTCATTTGATCCTCTTCCACCTATAGTCTCATCCCATACGAAGCAAAAACCCTTAGCAGTGCCAAGGTCAAAGACAGTGAAGTTATATACTGACAGTTTCCTTTTAAAATAAAACAAAGAAACATTTACTTCAGGAGTGTTCAAAACAGCCTGAGTAGTGGTTTTTGGTGAGTTCAAAACCCTCCTACGGCTTTCCTCCTACAAGATGGCGGTGGCGCGATATCTCTCAAACGCATGGTCGGATTTTGACGAATGAGGTGTCATTGAACTCGGCCTGACACCCCCTTTCCAATGGATAACATATTTCCACCCCAAAAATAAAACCTACCCCTACTAGGGGGTGAAATCGTAATTATTTAGAAAATCTCGCTTTTCAAGTGCAACATGTGAGAGTTTGAATGCCAATGTGGAATTAAACGTTGTTCTACACAAGAGACATGTATACGGTGGAAAGCCAATATGAATTAACATGCTTGCTTTTTCGCATGCCCACTCATAGCTTTTGTAAGAGGGCGGGCTTTTTAAAGATGGCGGCTGTAGTGTAACCTAACCTAGTGAAACCCACGAGGGGTGATCAAAAACTATTTCAAGCGGCACTTGTCGGTAGGCAAATCAATAATCAAAGAGGGGCATGTTAGGCCTTGAGGCGATAGCCTCTTTTGATTGATCCCTGTTGATTGGTCCCTTTTAATTGATTTCTGTTGATTTGTCCCTTTGGATTGGTCCCTGTTGACTAGCCCCTTTGGACGGGTTCTTTTTGAAGGGAGTCATTATTGATGGATCCTTTTTGACAGGTCCTTTCTGACAGGTCCCTGTTGACGGGTCATTGTTGACGAGTCTCTGCGGACGGGTCCTTGTTGACGAGTCCCTGTGGACGGATCCAGGTTGACGGGTCCCTGTGGACGGGTCCCTGTGGACGGGTCCCTTTTAACTGATCCCTTCGGACCGGTCCCTTTGGACTGGTTCCTAATGCTATGATGAAATTAAACGTTGTTCCACATGAAACGCATGTGAAGAGCTGATTGCTACTATGAATTAACATGTTTGTTTTCTGTTTTTACGCATGCGCACTTGGGGTTTTCGTAAGAGGGCGGACTTTTTAAATAATGATTTATAGATGAGTTATTTAAAAAATAACCAAACGATCCAAAACTAATAGGTCATTGGCTTTTTAATATCTCATGAACCAATAAGGCTAGGGACTTGTATGAGGGGTCGTTGGACTTGGGATGATGCCCCGTTTTTTTAATGTATTTTTGATTTTTGTCAAAAGGGCCTAAGTACACTTTTGTTAATATATCGCGAACCAATATGGCTAGGGACTTGTATGAGGGGTCGTAGCACTTGGGATGACATTCCCTTTTTAAATGTATTTTTTTGAAATTTTGACAAGGGACCTAACTACACTTTTGATGATATTTCCAGAACCCATGATGGGATTTTGACCTGTGAGGTGTCGTTGGACTTGGGCAGACACTCTCTTTTTGAATGCATTTTTGACATTTTAACAAAGGGCCTAACTACACTTATGTTAATATCTCGCCCACCAATAAGGCTAGGGACATGTATCTGGGGTCCTAGCACTCGGGGTGACGCTCTGTTTTTGAATATATATTTAATGTTTGTCAAAAAGGACTAACTGCACTGTTGTTAATATCTCGATAACTAATAATGGGATAGAGTCAAGTGAGGTGTTTAATACTTAGGATGGCCAACCCTTTCCCATGACCAACGAATTTACCCCAAATATTCAAAACAACAGGGTCATTGACCTGAGATTAAATAAACTAATAATCGGATATCGACATGTGAGGTGTCATAGGACTTATAATGGTCATCCCTTTCCCATGGTCAATGAATTTACCTAAAATATCCAAAACATGAAGGTCATTGACCTGAGATTTTATAAATTAATAATTGGATACGGACATGTGAGATGTTTACCATGAGCGATGAAACATAGCTAGGTAGAGAAAGAATTAATATAGGCTACATGTATGGTGACTTACAAGTCTTTCACTATTGGTACTTGTTTTCAGATCAGACTGTAGGACAGAGAGAGTATAGGTTGCAGGCATGGGTTAATAAATGACAAACGGTGTACACAAAATCTGATTTATTGATTCAAGAATTAAGAGTAGACTATCTTTAATTGATTGGTTAAAGAGGATAGCTAAATAAACAAAATGGTGACTACACTGAACTAAACTGAACCAAGCTGAATCAAATCCAACCAAACCGAACCAAACCTAATCGAAAACAAGCCAAGGGTTTAAGTGTAAAACTTGTGGGTGGATGTGGTCATTGGTAATGTCAAAAAGGAAAGGGATAACGCTCTACCTATAGAGGGTAAGGTGCTAATTGACACACCCTAGTACATGAACCGCACACAAATATCCTATAGAGTTTTAAGTGTTGACTGTTAAAATTGCTCAGTGGATACTGGGACAAGATGGTCGCTACACTCAACAAGCTTTAAATACTTGAGGCTAATAATCTATACACACACACACACACACACACTCGCATGTTCTAAACTAAACTGTCTTGCTGGCAGTCCTCACACAGTAGGCAAATGACAGAAATGCTTGGCTAACAGAAATACAATCATTTTCGGTTGTCTAATGTTACCAGCTAACCATTACGTGCTATAGTGGTGAGCACATGTGCCTCTTGCACTGGAGATCGTAACTCGATTTCTAGCTCTAAGGCCTAGAACGAATCAAACTAGGAAAGAAGGGTATGGTGACGCAGTGGTTAAACTGTTAGCCTTTCACTAAGGTTGACTAGGATTTGATTTTAGGTTCATATGCATGTCATAAACAAACAAACAAACAAACAAAACAAAAAAGCAGAGATAATGTTTAAAACTGATTACACTTGTCTCTTTTCAAATTATTACTTGGATTACAAATACAAAGGTGGACTCGGTTTGATATACAGTTAATGTTGCCTATCGCATACTTGCCTGTAAGAAAGTCAAACAAGCAAAAGGCGTAGGTAGAGTAGTGGTAAAATCGCTATGTGTAGAACACTACCTAACGGTTTTATGACTTGGCAAAGGTATGTCGCATAAACAGTGCAGGATACAATCCAGCAACCATAATTTTTATCTTGTGGAACAGAGAAAATATATATATAGAGGGAGATATAGAAAGCTTGTGTATGTATGGGTAGCATTGATTGTTTGACCAGAGAAAATACGGTGAGGTAGGGTGGGGAGAGGGAGAATTAACACTTATATATGAATGGTAAATAGTATTTTTGTTTTTTCAATAGTTTTGTTTCTCAAATGTAGTGGTAGATAGCCGTTATTTTGTAAAACATTCTTACTTGCAGTAGTAATAAGCCTCTACGGTTCCGCTAACACACATAGACAGACTGTACTATTGCCATGGTCAAGCACTCACATTAACATCATTTACAAAAACATAAAATGAAAAATAAAATTCTTGTTTTGGAAATATCGTTTTTCAAGATACACAAAATAAAAATAAAATGTGTAAATAGCAAAATGGAAAATCCATGTTTCCATATAGACAAAATTTAAAAACCTTAAACGAACATTTTAA
This sequence comes from Meconema thalassinum, assembly GCA_946902985.2. NCBI lineage: Eukaryota > Metazoa > Arthropoda > Insecta > Orthoptera > Tettigoniidae > Meconema > Meconema thalassinum. The sequence continues at coordinate 417,309,376 of OX336389.2, forward strand.
AATATATATATATACAAATGGAAAATTGACAAATGTGTAAATATGAAAATGGAAAATCCATGTTTCCATATCATGAAATTGAAAAAAAACATCAAACTGTCATTTAAAAAAATGCAAATGGAAAATTGACAAATTGCAATGTGTGAAATGTGAAATTGAACAAATGGCTATCATTATTTTAAAAAATTAAAAAAAAAACACGGTGCTGTATGGTTGAGGTGTGAATCAAACCCTCTCTACTTATTTTGGACGACCCGAGACTGAGTATACTTGTTTTAGTCCTCATACCACTTTTAAAATTTTGTGTTAAAGCTAGGAATTGAACCCAAGAGCTTGTAGGGGGAGACCAAGGTTAGAATAAGTTAAACAGATAGTCTTGATTGTAGGGTGTGGTAGCTATATAGAGATGAAACGATTAGCTCGGGACAGAGGGCATTGAGATCTGCAGCAAACCAGTCAACCGACTAAAGACTCAAACAACAACAACATGTAAGCTCACCAAAGTAATGTTGTGTAACGGTAAATGTTAGTCAACGAACAGTTATGACAGTTATGACACGATACCTAAGAGCTTTTCTAAAATGATTTTAAAATGTCTTTAACCCTATATTAAACACCCAGTTCACAATACTCATAACTGCAATGTTATCGTAAAACAAAACAAAATCTATATTTCAAAACAAGCAAGTGGTTTAGTCAATGTATACTGGGAAAAGTTTTGTAAACACTCAAGTCCACAAGACTAATTAAATTAGTAACTGTCAGGTTGGCCGAGTGGTTAAGGTGTTTGACTTATGATCAAATTTCCTGTACAAGGAAGCAAGGGTTCGAATCCCTTACCTGACATAACTATTGCCTTAACATGGCTTGTACACACTGAATTATTATGATACTCGCTACACAAACCATAGACAGAGTGTATTGTTTAAGGCACTCTCTTTATGAACATAGTCAGAGACTGTTGATGGTTAACAATTGCATTAATAGTGGGACATGGGGATAGTAATTAAGAAAAACAGTCAATACCCATACAATATTTTTATCCATTTAGTTTTTTTTACAATAGTTACACACTGCATACAACTTTTTATCTTTTTATCATTGTTTGATATAGATTTTAAACATAACGCTTGTTGTAGATCCTTTTATAACATTCTCCAGGTAATCTTGTTCTTAAAAACTGGGGAAGTCGCAATGGTTTTATAGACATTAAACCCTCATCCTCTTCTTTTTCATCATCATCATCATCATCATTATAAATATTATCATCATAATTATTATAGTCATTGTCACCAACATTATCATCATGATCATCATCATCATCATCCTCAACATCACTAGAACTATCCATTTCCTTTTTTTCCTTTTCAAAAGGACCCTCATGAAGAGTCTGTGTTGCTTTTGATAGTGTTAAGGGGTTTTTGAACGTTGACAACCGTTCTAACATGACTTTTTGAGGAGATGATAATTGCTTTTCAACAAACAATGCACTGTCTTGAGCAGCAATATCATTTTCTTGATCTTGCCTTTTAGCATTTTCATGATATTTTGTTGACAGCAACAGTGTTTTATCTGGTACACTACATTGATCATTACCCACAATTCAGACCTTACCAGTCTTACTTGTTAGATGACCTATACATTTTGTTGTCCTTTGTTTTGAAGGGCCCTTGGCGTGTGCGTCTGCGTCGCGCGCGACGCAGGAAGTGCGGGGAACATACGATTACGTCAGCGAAACATGAACTCACTTGTCTGTTGTATGAGTATCACTTTAGTAGTGGCATCAAGCAGCAAAAGACGTTTACTTATAAAATCCATAATTATGGTAAGCTCTTTTTTCTTATCATTATGGAAAGCTCTTAGAATAAAATGTTATATATAGTGGTTCTGGTCATTTATAGCAAAACTGTATTAGACATGATTTTTTTAAATCTTTATAGGCTACTACAATAAATATTCTCAATGCTATGGGGCAGAACTGCGGATTAGAGAGAAAGAAGCTCACTTGATCATTAGTACTTGATAGTTTCCCACATGAACAAAAAATCCAACATGTCGAACAAGTTTAGACTTGCTTTAAGACTGGCTATGACGTCATAGATGAAAGGATCAAATATATTATATAACAAAATCTGACATCAAAATAAGCCACCAACATAAGGCATTAACAAAAGCCACCAACATAAGCCTCCAACATAAGCCACCAATATAAGCCACCAACATAGCCATCAACCTAAGCCACCAACCTAAGCCACCAACATAAGCCACCAACAAAAGCCACCAACATAAGCCACAAATATAAGCCACCAACATAAGCCATCAACATAAGCCACAAATATAAGCCATCAACATAAGCCACAAATATAAGCCACCAACATAAGCCACCAATATAAGCCACCAGCATAAGCCACCAATATCATCCTATATAAAACGTCAACACAAAATCACACTTTCACCAGAATTGTTCTGACCTTTGTAGTAGGTTCATCAACTTTACAAGTCAGTTACTACTATGGAATATACTATAACCAATAAAGGCAAACCACGTGCACTGTATCATGGCTACTCCTATAACTATAAGCGGCAAAATGTGAATGGAATCATATTTTGGCAGTGTTCAAAACAAAGGACAACAAAATGTATAGGTCATGTAAAAAGTAAGACCGGTAAGGTCTGAAGTGTGGGTAATCATCAATGTAGTGTACCAGATAAAACACTGTTGCTGTCAACAAAATATCATGAGAATGCTAAAAAGCAAGTTCAAGAAAATGATATTGCTGCTCAAGACAGTACATTGTTTGTTGAAAAGCAATTATCATCTCCTCAAAAAGTCATGTTAGGACAGTTGTCAACGTTCAAAAAACCTTTAACACTATCAAAAGCAACACCGACTCTTCAAGAGGGCCCTTTTGAAAAGCAAAAAAGGAAATGGATAGTTCTAGTGATGTTGAGGATGATGATGATGATGATGATAAAGTTGGTGACAATGACTATAATAATTATGATGATAATATTTATAATGATGATGATGATGATGATGATGATGATGAAAAAGAAGAGTATGAGGGCTTAATGTCTATAAAACCATTGCGACTTCCCCAGTTTTTAAGAACAAGATTACCTGGAGAATGTCATAAAAGGATCTACAACAAGCGTTATGTTAAAAATCTATATCAAACAATGGTAAAAAGATAAAAAGTTGTATTCAGTGTGTAACTATTGTAAAAAACTAAATGAATAAAAATATTGTATGGGTATTGACTGTTTTTCTTAATTGCTATCCCCATGTCCCACTATTAATGCAATTGTTAACCATCAACAGTCTCTGACTATGTTCATAAAGAGAGTGCCTTAAACAATACACTCTGTCTATGGTTTGTGTAGCGAGTATCATAATAATTCAGTGTGTACAAGCCATGTTAAGGCAATAGTTATGTCAGGTAAGGGATTCGAACCCTTGCTTCCTTGTACAGGAAATTTGATCATAAGTCAAACACCTTAACCACTCGGCCAACCTGACAGTTACTAATTTAATTAGTCTTGTGGACTTGAGTGTTTACAAAACTTTTCCCAGTATACATTGACTAAACCACTTGCTTGTTTTGAAATATAGATTTTGTTTTGTTTTACGATAACATTGCAGTTATGAGTATTGTGAACTGGGTGTTTAATATAGAGTTAAAGACATTTTAAAATCATTTTAGAAAAGCTATTAGGTATCGTATCATAACTGTCATAACTGTTCGTTGACTGACATTTACCGTTGAAAATGAAAATCCACAGCCTGCTTCCAGTCTCCGACCGGGTCAGGAATGGAATGAATGAAACCCCCATCTAGCGGCGAGGATATGAACTGTGCCGGCTGCCGAGGCCTGACGCACTCCTCTGGGGCAATGATGAAATGAATGACAGATGAAATGAAATGATAGTGGAGAGTGTTGCTGGAATGAAATTTTGACAGGGAAAACCGGAGTACCCGGAGAAAAACCTGTCTGCCTCCGTTTTGTCCAGCACAGATCTCACATGGAGTGACCGGGATTTGAACCACGGACTCAGCGGTGAGAGGCCGGCGTGCTGCCGCCTAAGCCACGGAGGCTTCTGACATTTACCGTTACACAACATTATTTTGGTGTGCTTACATGTTGTTGTTGTTTGAGTCTTTAGTCGTTTGACTGGTTTGCTGCAGATCTCAATGCCCCCTGTCCCGAGCTAATCGTTTCATTTCTATATAGCTACCACACCCTACAATCAAGACTATCTGTTTAACATATTCTAACCTTGGTCTCCCCCTACAAGCTCTTGGGTTCAATTCCTAGCTTTAACACAAAATTTTAAAAGTGGTATGAGGACTAAAACAAGTATACTCAGTCTCGGGTCGTCCAAAATAAGTAGAGAGGGTTTGATTCACACCTCAACCATACAGCACCGTGTTTTTTTTTAATTTTTTAAAATAAAGATAGCCATTTGTTCAATTTCACATTTCACACATTGCAATTTGTCAATTTTCCATTTGCATTTTTTAAAATGACAGTTTGATGTTTTTTCAATTTCATGATATGGAAACATGGATTTTCCATTTTCATATTTACACATTTGTCAATTTCCCATTTGTATATATATATATATATATATATATATATATATATATATATATATATTTTTAAATGTTCGTTTAAGGTTTTTAAATTTTGTCTGTATGGAAACATGGATTTTCCATTTTGCTATTTACACATTTTTTATTTATTTATTTATTTATTTATTTATTTTGTGTATGTTGATAAGCGATATTTCCAAAACAAGATTTTTTATTTTTCATTTTATGTTTTAGTAGGCTAAATGTGTTAATGTGAGTACTTGACCATGGCAATAGTACAGTCTGTCTGTGTGTGTTAGCGGAACCGTAGAAGCTTATTACTACTGCAAGTAAGAATGTTTTACAAAATAACGGCTATCTACCACTACATTTGAGAAACAAAACTATTGAAAAAACAAAAATACTATTTACCATTCACATATAAGTGTTAATTCTCCCTCTCCCCACCCTACCTCACCGTATTTTCTCTGGTCAAACAATCAATGCTACCCATACATACACAAGCTTTCTATATCTCCCTCTATATATATGTTTTCTCTGTTCCACAAGATAAAAATTATGGTTGCTGGATTGTATCCTGCACTGTTTATGCGACATACCTTTGCCAGTTCATAAAACCGTTAGGTAGTTCTCTACACATAGCGATTTTACCACTGCTCTACCTACGCCTTTTGCTTGTTTGACTTTCTTACAGGCTAGTATGCGATAGGCAACATTAACTGTATATCAAACCCCGTCCACTTTTGTATTTGCAATCTAAGTAATAATTTGAAAAGAGACAAGTGTAATCAGTTTTAAACATTATCTCTGCTTTTTTTGTTTTGTTTGTTTGTTTGTTTATGACATGCATATTAACCTAAAATCAAATCTTAGTCTACCTTAGTGAATGGCTAACAGTTTAACCACTGCGTCACCATACCCTTCTTTCCTAGTTTGATTCGTTCTAGGCCTTAGAGCTAGAAATCGAGTTACGATCTCCAGTGCAAGAGGCACATGTGCTCACCACTATAGCACGTAATGGTTAGCTGGTAACATTAGACAACCGAAAATGATTGTATTTCTGTTAGCCAAGCATTTCTGTCATTTGCCTACTGTGTGAGGACTGCCAGCAAGGCAGTTTAGTTTAGAACAAGCGAGTGTGTGTGTGTATAGATTATTAGCCTCAAGTATTTAAAGCTTGTTGTGTGTAGCGACCATCTTGTCCCAGTAACCACTGAGCAAGTTTTAACAGTCAACACTTAAAAACTGTATAGGATAGTTGTGTGTTGTTCAAGTACTTGGGTGTGTGCATTAGCACCATGCACTAGCGTTACCTTACCCTCTATAGGTAGAGCGTTATCCCTTTCCTCTTTGACATTACCAATGACCACATCCACCCACAAGTTTTACACTTAAACCCTTGGCTTGTTTTCGATTAGGTTTGGTTCGGTTTGGTTGGTTTTGATTCAGCTTGGTTCAGTTTAGTTCGATGAAGTCACCATTTTGTTTCTTTAGCTATCCTCTTTAACCAATCAATTAAAGATAGTCTACTCTTAATTCTTGAATCAATAAATCAGATTTTGTGTACACCGTTTGTCATTTATTAACCCATGCCTGAAACCTATACTCTCTCTGTACTACAGTCTGATCTGAAAACAAGTTCCAATAGTGAAAGACTGGTCAGTCACCATACATGTAGCCTACATTAATTCTTTCTCTACCTAGCTATGTTTCATCACTCATGGTAAACATCTCACATGTCCGTATCCAATTATTAATTTATAAAATCTCAGGTCAATGACCTTCATGTTTTGGATATTTTAGGTAAATTCATTGACCATGGGAAAGGGTTGACCATTATAAGTCCTATGACACCTCACATGTCGATATCCGATTATTAGTTTATATAATCTCAGGTCAATGACCCTGTTGTTTTGAATATTTGGGGTAAATTCGTTGGTCATGGGAAAGGGTTGGCCATCCTAAGTAGTATAACACCTCACTTGACTCTCTCCCATTATTAGTTATCGAGATATTAACAACAGTGCAGTTAGACCCTTTTGACAAACATTAAATATATATCCAAAAACAGAGCTTCACCTCGAGTGCTAGGACCCCACATACAAGTCCCTAGCCTTAGTGGTTCGCGAGATTTTAACAAAACTGTAGTTAGGCCCTTTGTTAAAATGTCAAAAATACATTCAAAAAGAGAGTGTCTGCCCAAGTCCAACGACACCTCACAGGTCAAAATCCCATCATGGGTTCAGGAAATATCAACAAGAGTGTAGTTGAGCCCCTTCTCAAAATTTCAAAAAAATACATTTAAAAAGGGAATGTCATCCCAAGTGCTACGACCCCTCATACAAGTCCCTAGCCTTATTGGTTCGCGATATATTAACAAAAGTGTACTTAGGCCCTTTTGACAAAAATCAAAAAAACATTAAAAAAAACGGGGCGTCATCCCAAGTCCAACGACCCCTCATACAAGTCCCTAGCCTTATTGATTCATGAGATATTAAAAAGCCAATGACCTATTAGTTTTGGATCGTTTGGTTATTTTTTAAATAACTCATCTATAAATCATTATTTAAAAAGTCCGCCCTCTTACGAAAACCCCAAGTGCACATGCGTAAAAACAGAAAACAAACATGTTAATTCATTGTAGCAATCAGCTCTTCACATGCGTTTCATGTGGAACAACGTTTAATTTCATCATAGCATTAGGGACCAGTCCAAAGGGACCGGTCCAAAGGGATCAGTTAAAAGGGACCCGTCCACAGGGACCCGTCAACAGGGATCCGTCCACAGGGACTCGTCAACAAGGACCCGTCCGCAGAGACTCGTCAACAATGACCCGTCAACAGGGACCTGTCAGAAAGGACCTGTCAAAAAGGATCCATCAAAAATGACTCCCTTCAAAAAGAACCCGTCCAAAGGGGCTAGTCAACAGGGACCAATCCAAAGGGACAAATCAACAGAAATCAATTAAAAGGGACCAATCAACAGGGATCAATCAAAAGGGGCTATCGCCTCAAGGCCTAACATGCCCCTCTTTGATTATTGGTTTGCCTACCGACAAGCGCCGCTTGAAATACTTTTTGATCACCCCTCGTGGGTTGCACTAGGTTAGGTTACACTACAGCCGCCATCTTTAAAAAGCCCGCCCTCTTACAAAAGCTATGAGTGGGCATGCGAAAAAAACAAAAAACAAGCATGTTAATTCATACTGGCTTTCCACCGTATACATGTCGCTTGTGTAGAACAACGTTTAATTCCACATTGGCATTCAAACTCTCACATGTTGCACTTGAAAAGCGAGATTTTCTAAAAAATTACAATTTCACCCCCTAGCAGGAGTAGGTTTTATTTTTGGGGTGGAAATACGTTATCCATTGGAAAGGGGGTGTCAGCCCGAGTTCAATGACACCTCATTCGTCAAAATCCGACCATGCGTTCGAGAGATATTGCGCCGCCGCCATCTTGTAGGAGGAAAGCCGTAGGAGGGTTTTGAACACACCAAAAACCACTACTAGCCTGCAAATCATAACATGCAGTTACACACTTTCCTTCGACAGCAGCTGATTTGTCTTTCTCTTTCTCCTCCCTGCACTTTATTTTGCTTGCAATATGTTCTTCATGTCTCTCATTAAGTAGTACCTTGGCATCACTAGTAGCAAGTTTAAATGATTCACACTCAGAACACTGGTCCTTTTTTGGCCCGTAGAATCCAACGTTATACTCTTCGTTGAAAATTTTGGAGTACACAGTAATGTTGCCACACGAAATGTCCTTTTCCTTGCATTCTTCACTGTACAGCCTGTGCATAGCTGCGACTGATAATCCCCCATCAATATATTCACGGTTCATTTGGGCCCGTAAGTAGTGGGATTCTATTTGTGGAAATGATTCGATATGACGACGTACGCTCTCCCTAATGTTGGAATCCAATTGCTTGTGATGACCATGCTTACCTCTTCTGTCACCCGTAGTAACCCCATTACTAGCTGTCTTGCTGATAGCTGACCGAACTAAACGATCACCAACGTCCAGGGTGGACATAAACATTACCTTGCAAACTCTTATGCGTGAATTTCTTACAGTAAAATATTATGCCATATTTAGTCCCCTTGAACTGTTGTGAACTTTATATCTGTATGTAGGATTAATAGCATGAGAATGGTTGGCGATATATTGTCTCTGACGTGTGATATCGCCTAATTGCCAGAAGTCTTTTAGTATCACTTCCCTTTCTGCATCATTAACTTACGTTTCACATGTTAGCCGGCATTTATCACTACACGGTGGCTTGAGCGATCTTGCAGACACAAGTTTACCTGAGCCACTTACGAATTCTTCTCCACTATTTCTCTTCTTCTTAGCAGCGTTCTTCTTCCACTTATTTTCTTGCCGCATCCGTTTCCTCGTTTTCCTCTCTGTAAAGATTAATTTAAAGGTTTGATTTAAAATCACTGACATAATAACATCTGCAATAATATCAGTGTGAAGTTCCTCAAATTACTTTTCTACACTTACCTTCATTTGGTAAAGACGTTTCAGTGGAGTCAGAAGAATTTGGTTCACCTTTCGTATTCCACGATTTATCTGTACCAGAAATATTATGATTTTCTTCTTCTGCTACGTCCTTAATATGAATGATATTATCATCATCTATCAAATCTAGCATTAATTTGCTCCTCTTCAGGAAAAGTCCCATTCTGAATTTCTTGATTGATAACCTGCAAGGAAGCCCCTTGGTACATTTAATCACTAGTCGGTATATTTACCAGAGTACCAGTAGGCCTACTAGATACGATTTCACCTTTAACATCCATTAGCATAACAAATACGTCACCATAAATGGGAGATACTGGCATATTTAAAATTCCAATAGTCATATTTCCGGTTTATAGTGCACATTTTTCCTCGAAACTTTGATACATGCCAATTATCAAGCGTATAGACCTACACTAACCTAGTCCTACTCAGGCATGCATTTAAATTCCCTGAAAATGGCAGCCTACTGGTTAAGAAGAATCCTATACAACAATTCACCCTTAAATAAGACAATATTTGAGTATCATAAATCTAATTTACTTCGTTCTTCAACATAAACAACAGTCGACATACAACGATATCCCAGCATAACCTATAACATAATGCTACTTACATGAACAGCAGATTCATTCGGTATTTCATAAGTTTCTACGATTCCCTCACTACTGTCTTCAATATCTACGCGGTTAAGTGCCATTGACATAATTAATGCGGCTCTAGAACTCATATTTCATGTAGTAAATGTTTCCAATTCATCACAACAGTCAATCTTGGCTACTCGGCACTACAGACAACATCAGCATCAACTCAAAATGGCAGTCATTTCCCATCCAACTGCATGGAGGAAAACTGCCGTATTTCGAGTTACGGCAGTCTTTCATATCACGTTCCCAAAAGAAAACTGCCATAACTTACATGTGGCAGTCTTCTAGTATTTGAGTTGCAACTTTCTTGTAGGTAGAAAACTGAAACATAGGTCATAGCAACGATATAAGTACGCTTTGATTTATGGCACTTTTCCAGGTCATAGACTAAACATAAACCATTCTTATGTACGCAATAACTCAAAATCGAACTTTTTTGACTTGTGGCAGTCTTCTTGCGGGGGTGCGATAGTAAGAGGTATAAGAACATGATCAATTACTGATTTCATAAAATTATTTGATATGCCGTAGATGTCTTGGCTGTAAGAAGCTCTAAGTTTGTTCACCACCCTTTTAACTTCACACATAGATACAGCCTTCCACCTAAAATCAAATTTTGGAACTGCATGGGTTTGGGCAATCAAGTCTATAAAATCAATTGAAGAGTCACCTATGTTTTCATAAACATCATCTACTGACTGAATAAAATAGCGATGATGTTTTCATAAACATCATCTACTGACTGAATAAAATAGCGATGATATTCATCAGGGGATATTTCGGTTTTTTGTTTATCCCTATTTCTGTTACTCTCCTTATTAATTACCTGCCATGCTGCTTTTTGTCTATTGACTGCTCCAGTTATAAATATCATTGGCTTCCAACTTTGCTTTAAGTACTGCTTGCTTATATTGTTTCCTTACATTCTTATATAAATCTACATACTCCTTACCACCATTCTTTGATATTATGTAGCATAACATGACTTGTTTCCTCATATTCTCCAGCTCTTCTGTATACCACTTATATCGAGTTATAAGGCCAGAATTTTGACTACAGGTAGGCCTACTATACGTTCATTTAACGAGAGGAAAGCACTCGTCAAACAATGTTAAAAATGTGAAGAAGCGATCAAATTTACTTCCTTTGATGTTTTGAATTCCGCCAATCAAGGCCCCCCCCCCCATCTGCATAATTTAACCGTGTTATACATTCTACAGTTCTATCTACCGACAAAAATTCGCTTGACAATTCGGTGACAATTTTTCTGGGTATAGTGTTTCTTTGCGTCAGCCAAAGAGCTTGACGATCTGAGCCTAGGCCAATCATTGCCATGTCAAGTGTACCAGAGTTAAAAAGATTTACATCAATATTTGTCAAGATATTATCAAGGTCTGCTTTCCCCTTGGTAGGACTGAAGTTAGCACAATAAAATTGAAAGAACGCAGCAAATTTAGAAAATAATGAATTTTTCTCTTATCTTGTGTATTATCAAGATTGATATCTCCACAGATACATACCCTTAAACCCTTTACATGAAACCAACTTTAGCAACAACTTTTCCATCTGTTCAAGAAAAACATCTGCATTTCCATTGGGAGAATGATATATTGAAACAACAACCAAATTGAGATCATAAATAAGCACTGCAACAACTTCAAAATCTAATTCCACAAATAAGAATGAGAGATCTATTATTTTACATTTCAAAGCACTCAATGTAAACACTGCCACGCCCCCACTTTTGTGCCTCTGGGTAGATTATAGGCTAGGGAATAACCCACCCACCAAGGGAAGATGATTAAGAGAAGGAAGTAGATTTGGGATTGGAAAAGAAGGATAGAAAAATAGGAGGAGAGTCCCACAAAAGTTATAAGTTGAGCTTTAAATACCCTTAGAAGCGGTTGCCACCGCAAATTTGTGCTCGGATACCTAAAGTGAGTACGAGCTTGGTCGAAGCTGACGGGAACCGCAGCTAAGACTTGGGCGGTCTGCAAAATAGGGGCTTTAGTATATTTCCTCCCAAGCATGTATAAAAGTACTATGGGGAAGGGTGATGGTCTGGCAAGACTGAGAGGAACAAATTTACTGTATGTCTTCTCAAAGAAATTGGGTTTTCAAAATAATTCGAAGAATGCCAATGATTTAACTCAGGTTTGGTATTTTCAATTTCCAAAATTATGGAGTTCCTGTAAGGGCGACCAAGTGTCTCTAAGAAGGAAAATGATAAAAGATTATGCCTTATGGAGTAATCTTGTTGAAGGAACCTATGGTTGCATTGGAAAATGGCTAAGCTTTTACTCAGCGAGGAGCCGGCTAAAAGTTTAGACACAAAAGAACACTTATCTTTTAGAAAACTGACCATAAGTTTTCGGAGAGGGTCTCCACAAGCAGGTAGTTGGCTTAGCGAACTTTACTTGCCTTACTGTCCAATTAGAATTAGCTATTAACGCTAAGAAGAACTTTAGTAAGGTGAAAATTAAGAGTTCTTGCTCAAATGCAACAAATGGTGAAAGCTCTATTAATGATTTTAATATCATTGAGTGAGGAGAGTCAAGGAAGACAGGATTTTGCCTAAACTTGATATTCGAAAATGAAAAAGCGAAGAGAAAAGATTTGTTTATTTTACAATTAGAAAAAGTTTGAGGAAATTAACAATTATGCAATATAATTTTAATAAACATAGTTCATTTGAACTTTTTAACAAATAGGGTCGCAGACCTCTCAACATTAAACAGTTGCTCCAGGCAATTAACAATTTACAAGGTTTCAAACCTTACACGTTTCTAAAATCTTTATAAGATTTAAACAAATGAGCAATGAAATAATTAAAGCTTGAACGTGAATTGGAGTACAAAAAGTGTACCTTAAGAAATTCTGTAGAGAATGTTCTAGAGAAAATGACAATTTTGAAAATGACGATAATAACAACTTGAAAAATAAGATAGAAGTTCCTACAACTTCTTATATTTATACAGAATTAATATATAAGAATTATACAAAGAGGGCAGGTCACTTACTGTGAAACCTGGAGAAAGTGAAAAGGAAGTTTCTAGACTTCCTATGTTTAATTAGGAATCACGAGCAAAATGGGGCAGTTTCCATTTCGTGAAACCTGAACATGACTCTCTCAAGAGTTTAAGGAATTGTTTTTCCTGATTATAGGAAAAGAACAATGTGATTTAAAACTTGTATCACACAAGCAATTATGCAGAATTTAATTAATGTTAAACTAGCAAAGTTGGAAGGGCACTTAGTGAGTAACACCTTATAGAAAGTTACAATTTTATAAATAATGGTTGTTAGTAGAAGGTTAAGGAAAGATCATTGGGATATAGGATCAATGTTCATGGCCGTATTTAATATAACCGGACGATCGCGACGCGGTAGATACGTGGAGCAAGCACTGTTTATCACTATAGTCTATGAAGATGGATGCAAAGTTCACTATAGAAACACTAAAGTTCAAAAAAAAGAAAGTTATTGCAATTATGGAAAGAACTGATTGCACTATATAGGTGAGAGTCTATTTCTTGAAAAAATTGTGATTTACAATTAAAGGCGACATAGAATGTTCCAGAGGTTCCAGCGGTGGAAGAAAGTTAGCTATTACAAAAAATTGTAAGGAAGATTCCTCATTTTAAATATCATTGTCCCAAGTGAACGAAAAACACTTGACGGCAAGACTCACAGATAGAGTACAAGATCTCGAAGGTTCCAGAACGACCTTAGCAGAAAATGGGGTTGAGAAAATCCAACGGAGGAACTGGCTTTATAATTACAGACAGCGGGTATTAGATAATATCCCACGTAGCGAGAGTATTTCTCTTTGAATAGCTTAAGAAAAGCTCTTTTTTAGTAAGGTTGGCTCATACAAGCAAATGCTCAACATGGCAAATCCCACGAGGAATGATATTTGCCCCAAAGTAAATAATTTCACACTGTCTATAAATTATAATTAAAAGCACGTGGAAGTTAAAACCATGAAGATGAGGTTAAAACTTTTAAAAGGTACTTATCTTGATTTCATGTTGAAGTCGAAGATTTCGATGATGATTAATTAGCCAACATGGCGTAGAAGAGGGTGAGCCTCTTGGTTTGAGGAGGCAAGCTCGAGCGGAGCTTTGACTGATCGAGTCAACTGCAGACTGAGAAGTGAGACCTGCTCACCGGAGCACGGAGAGACCACGGAAGGGGAAAAGAGTGGGGGGTGGGAGACAAAAGGAGAACATATAAGCATTGCCAACTTAAATACAACAAATTGATCTCTTGCTGAGCTGATCTTCTAAGAGTTGATAACAAATGATACTAGCGCAGCATGGTGAGTAAAGAAGTAGACGTAGTCCTCTTGCTCAAGGAGAAAATAGCTGACGATGGTAACAGGATCTGGTGGCCAAATGGATAAGTAAGTCCTCAAGCACGATGAGGAATTGAGTAGCTTCAGAGGTTCGCTACTAGATGACGCTAGGTGGGTCACAGAAGTTATATATCTGAAACATACTTATGAAGACGTAAGAGATTTGCCCAACAAGGAGAAAACAGAAGATCACTGTTGGTGTTTGGCAAAGAGGAAGGAAGAAATGAACATGCAAAGAGCAATAAAAATTATATCTCAGGTACCGTGTATTCAAAGAATACACCATACTGGGGGGACAGACACCAACAGCGAGCAAGAAAAACAAGTACAGTAATAAACAATTGCCAAGAGGTAGTCTTGTGATCTGACCATTATTGGTCAAGACTCTAAATACCCTGACTCTCCTATCTCTTCCAGGGTAACACTTTGTCACTCTTCCAAAAGGCCAGACTAGGGGGGGGGGTGAAACATCCCTAACTAAGACCAAGTCTCCCACCTTAATGTCGGGACTGGAAAGAAACCACTTCTGCCTCCGCTGCAAGGAAGTTAAATATTCCAAGTTCCATCTCTTCCAAAAAGAATTACGGAGGGCTTCAAGTTTACACCAAACAATAGGTAAATCAAAATCCCTGAAAGAATTAGGAAGGGGAGGAGGGGCAGAGAGAGAAGTGCGTGTAAGGAAGCGACCAGGTGTAAGTGGAAGGAGGTTATCAGGGTCATTGGAAAGCGGAGTTAAAAGGCGAGAATTATCAACACTTTCAATCACGAAATAAATAGAAGCTGAGGGAAATAAAGCACTAGTAAAGATTGCGATACGATGAGAAGGAAGAATTGGCAAGTTTAAGCAAAGCGTATAGAAACAAGTACATCTATTCAGGACAAGAATATACCAAATAAAAAAAGGAACTATGCGAGTAGAAAGCAAGAACGCCATAGGTAACAAACGAGTAGCCATAAACAATGACCTCAAGTTATAATGAGTATCAAAGGGTTTACTCAGAAAAATACTTAAGTCAGCGAGAAACGTGACATGACAAGTATGAATACAAAAACACATCGAATGTGACGACGAGAAAAAACCAGTTTGTTCATCAATGAACATTAAGATCGCAAAATATGCAAGCAAAGTGCAATACATAAGCGCGTGAGAAATACGCAACGAAGTTTTGAAACAGGGATCGAAGCAGTTATAGAATACGAGCATGAGTAAGTGAGAGACGTAAACAAGCACGGCCTTGACACACACAGTACAACGAGATAAGACACATAAATAGCTGAAAGAGTCCTTAACTAGAACAAGTTTATTTTTGGGAGTAGGTGAACGGCTTCCGAGATTACGGTAGCGGCTCGCCAGACAATGGTTGGCAATCAGCCAAAGTTGAGAGAAGAGAAACTTGCTTTGAACTGTGTCAAGCGTACAGGAAATAAACAACAACTTGGCCTTCCTCAGACTGGTATACAAACAAGTCTGACAAACAAGCAGTTCAAAGTACACAAATAACATTTGTTGAATCAGCTGTGACTTAAAGCAGATATTCCGGTTGAACGGAATGCAGTCAATCGTAACTTGGACGTGAAAAAGCAATTTAAAGCTATATGAAATAGAGTAGGAAATCAATTTCGCATAATTGAGAGGATCACGAAATCGGACAATTTTCAACAGAAAGAAGCTTAATTCTTCCGAGCAAAGAAGACAAGCTGGGACATTGAGAAGACGGTTATGCATAAGAATAGTTATTCTAGATGCTATAGAATTCAGAGTTTCAAGCGGTTTCAAAAGCGACTTCCAATTGTGAGGAAGGAGGGAGGAGCCGGCCGTGGCCATCCTTCTACATAGCGAAAGAAGTGAAACATAGCGTACAGCAAAGTGATGGTGACTGATAGCCATGGTTTTACACAAGGGGAAGATAGTTTTCGAGGGAGAGTTTAAGCAATTACCTGCTATAAAAAATGACATAAGAAGATAGACGAAATAACACAAAGCAAGGCGACCTTGAATGGCCATCTTGTGCGGGAAAAAGGAAAAACCATTTAAACAACTTACAGAGGTAGCGCAGTTGTTCACGATAAGACATCGTTTCGACAAGTGGTTTTCAAAAATATTGAGATTTGAAACATGAGCGTTCTCTTTTTCAGAAATGGGATTTATGTCAGCTGTAACGAAATGACATTGCGCTTTGGTTTGAAGACTGGGTTGTTTGATTTCACCAGTAATAACCCAACCAAAATCGGTGTCTCTGGCGACCACGGTTGAGGATAACTTGCGTGTTTGTTTGCGAATGCAATTCCAAAAAACATTGGCACTGAAAAGTACATCAATGGGACCTTGAGCATTAAACTGAGGATCAGCTAACCTTAAGTGCAAAGGAATCTTTAATCCGGAGGTATTAATAGAGTGACTTGGAGTGTCCTTGCCAATACTGGTAAGAATGAGACAGTTTAAATTAAGATTGGTGTTTCTTTGGCAAACGTCTCTGATTTTCAATTTTGAAGACTGCAAAACTTGAGTTTTCAAATTGTCAATGCCGGTCACATTGATAGAAGTAGGCGATGACGAAAGACCTAGTTTTTTAATCAACGATTGCGAAACAAAGTTGTGCGTTGAAGCGGAATCGAGAAGACCACGGGTTCGAAACCAATTTCCAAATTTATCTTGGATTTCAAATTGTACAGTGGTCAACAGGGTTTGCGCACTGTGAGAAGGTTCGGCATTAGAAATGCAGGAAGAAGCATTAGTTTTTTCGGAGCTGCTCTGCATGGAGCTTGAAGAGGCAGGTGCTGATGACCTCGATTTATCGTGAACGTGCAATAAAGAATGATGCGGTTTTTTGCAATGAAAACAGAGATTTGATGACGTACAGTTCGAAGAAGAATGCTTAGGTGACAAGCAATTGAAACAATGTTTGCTGTTCAAGACAAAGTTTCTTCGATCTTCGACAGACAATTCTTTAAAGAATTTGCACAAATACAATGTGTGAAGCTTTTTACAGAGCGTGCATTTTAACGATTTGTTAAGCGGCCTGATATCTTCTCTTGGATTATTGAAAGAAGAACGGGTTTGTTTGTTTTCGACAAATGGGGGCTGATGTCCCTTTGAAGAAGCAAGTTTTTTTTCAAAAATTTGACACTGAGGATTCGTTTCGACTTTTTCGCACTGAAATGCGAGTGCTGTAAGGAATTGACATCGACTGTTGAGAAACGAGATAAGGTGTTCGAACGAATGTTCCTTGTTGCAGGCGAGTTCGATCTCCCAGGCCTTCAGTGTCGAAAAATCGAATCTTGATGTAGCTAGGTGAATAAGTATGGTGTCCCATGTTTGGACAGGCTGTTCTAATTGGTATAACGCTCTGACATTTAACTGCATAGAATCTAAGAGGTCTCTTAAAGATGTGACGTCATTAGGTTTGACGGCTGGTAGATTGAACAAACAACGGATGTGTCGAGCGACACTCAAACGTAAATTGCCATATCTCTCTTTAAGGAGATTAAAGGCGATGTGGTAGTTGTCTGCGCTTAAAGGCAGTGACTCCACCAAGGCCAAGGCCTCAGATTCCAAAGACGTACGGAGGAAGTAAAATTTATGTATGTCTGGGATCTCGATATTTTCATGAATTAGGGAGCAGTAAAGTTCGTAAAAAGAATACCATTCACCTTCCTTGCCTGAGAAATGCGGTAGGCTTATCTTGGGAAGTAACGGTTTCGGTTTGTTCTTGTGAACTGAAGCGGGTGCTAACTGGGCCGGATTGATGACCCTAGTGTCCGGTTCTGAGATATTGCGGATCAGTTGGTGGGCCTTTGCAATTCCTTCAAAGTACAAGGGTTCGACCTCGTCCCGATCCGATTGCAGTTCTGGGCAAGCGGATTCAATCTCGGTTTGAATTTGGTCATAATAATCATAAGACCGTTCGTACAACTTAAGACGATGTGTTAAGATATCTAAATCACACTCGGCGGGATCTAATTTGTTGATAAAATTTCGGAATCTAGTGAGTTGCCCTTTATAGGAAGAACGTCTAGCAATGAGAGTTTCATCTTTTTCAGCAGGAGCCATGACAAAAAGAATAAATTGAAATACAACTCACGAAACTGTAGAACCTTGAAGATGCTGTCAAATTGGCAACAGCGAAGGAGTAGAAAGAACAGGACACCCCAAAGGAGACAGGAGCGGCCTCTTTCCCGTTCACAGGCTTTGCATGACGTAGATATAGCTGAAAGATCCAAAGGAGATATTAAAAATTTGCAAAGTATTGTCAAATGACACTTGACAAACAATAGAAATAAAAAATGGACTCTCCCGGGTTTCTGGTACCAATTTTTGGGTAGATTATAGGCTATGGAATAACCCACCCACCAAGGGAAGATGATTAAGAGAAGGAAGTAGATTTGGGATTGGAAAAGAAGGATAGAAAAATAGGAGGAGAGTCCCACAAAAGTTATAAGTTGAGCTTTAAATACCCTTAGAAGCGGTTGCCACCGCAAATTTGTGCTCGGATACCTAAAGTGGGTACGAGCTTGGTCGAAGCTGACGGGAACCGCAGCTAAGACTTGGGCGGTCTGCAAGATAGGGGCTTTAGTATATTTCCTCCCAAGCATGTATAAAAGTACTATGGGGAAGGGTGATGGTCTGGCAAGACTGAGAGGAACAAATTTACTGTATGTCTTCTCAAAGAAATTGGGTTTTCAAAATAATTCGAAGAATGCCAATGATTTAACTCAGGTTTGGTATTTTCAATTTCCAAAATTATGGAGTTCCTGTAAGGGCGACCAAGTGTCTCTAAGAAGGAAAATGATAAAAGATTATGCCTTATGGAGTAATCTTGTTGAAGGAACCTATGGTTGCATTGGAAAATGGCTAAGCTTTTACTCGGCGAGGAGCCGGCTAAAAGTTTAGACACAAAAGAACACTTATCTTTTAGAAAACTGACCATAAGTTTTCGGAGAGGGTCTCCACAAGCAGGTAGTTGGCTTAGCGAACTTTACTTGCCTTACTGGCCAATTAGAATTAGCTATTAACGCTAAGAAGAACTTTAGTAAGGTGAAAATTAAGAGTTCTTGCTCAAATGCAACAAATGGTGAAAGCTCTATTAATGATTTTAATATCATTGAGTGAGGAGAGTCAAGGAAGACAGGATTTTGCCTAAACTTGATATTCGAAAATGAAAAAGCGAAGAGAAAAGATTTGTTTATTTTACAATTAGAAAAAGTTTGAGGAAATTAACAATTATGCAATATAATTTTAATAAACATAGTTCATTTGAACTTTTTAACAAATAGGGTCGCAGACCTCTCAACATTAAACAGTTGCTCCAGGCAATTAACAATTTACAAGGTTTCAAACCTTACACGTTTCTAAAATCTTTATAAGATTTAAACAAATGAGCAATGAAATAATTAAAGCTTGAACGTGAATTGGAGTACAAAAAGTGTACCTTAAGAAATTCTTTAGAGAATGTTCTAGAGAAAATGACAATTTTGAAAATGACGATAATAACAACTTGAAAAATAAGATAGAAGTTCCTACAACTTCTTATATTTATACAGAATTAATATATAAGAATTATACAAAGAGGGCAGGTCACTTACTGTGAAACCTGGAGAAAGTGAAAAGGAAGTTTCTAGACTTCCTATGTTTAATTAGGAATCACGAGCAAAATGGGGCAGTTTCCATTTCGTGAAACCTGAACATGACTCTCTCAAGAGTTTAAGGAATTGTTTTTCCTGATTATAGGAAAAGAACAATGTGATTTAAAACTTGTATCACACAAGCAATTATGCAGAATTTAATTAATGTTAAACTAGCAAAGTTGGAAGGGCACTTCGTGAGTAACACCTTATAGAAAGTTACAATTTTATAAATAATGGTTGTTAGTAGAAGGTTAAGGAAAGATCATTGGGATATAGGATCAATGTTCATGGCCGTATTTAATATAACCGGACGATCGCGACGCGGTAGATACGTGGAGCAAGCACTGTTTATCACTATAGTCTATGAAGATGGATGCAAAGTTCACTATAGAAACACTTAAGTTCAAAAAAAAAAGTTATTGCAATTATGGAAAGAACTGATTGCACTATATAGGTGAGAGTCTATTTCTTGAAAAAATTGTGATTTACAATTAAAGGCGACATAGAATGTTCCAGAGGTTCCAGCGGTGGGAGAAAGTTAGCTATTACAAAAATTTGTAAGGAAGATTCCTCATTTTAAATATCATTGTCCCAAGTGAACGAAAAACACTTGACGGCAAGACTCACAGATAGAGTACAAGATCTCGAAGGTTCCAGAACGACCTTAGCAGAAAATGGGGTTGAGAAAATCCAACGGAGGAACTGGCTTTATAATTACAGACAGCGGGTATTAGATAATATCCCACGTAGCGAGAGTATTTCTCTTTGAATAGCTTAAGAAAAGCTCTTTTTTAGTAAGGTTGGCTCATACAAGCAAATGCTCAACATGGCAAATCCCACGAGGAATGATATTTGCCCCAAAGTAAATAATTTCACACTGTCTATAAATTATAATTAAAAGCACGTGGAAGTTAAAACCATGAAGATGAGGTTAAAACTTTTAAAAGGTACTTATCTTGATTTCATGTTGAAGTCGAAGATTTCGATGATGATTAATTAGCCAACATGGCGTAGAAGAGGGTGAGCCTCTTGGTTTGAGGAGGCAAGCTCGAGCGGAGCTTTGACTGATCGAGTCAACTGCAGACTGAGAAGTGAGACCTGCTCACCGGAGCACGGAGAGACCACGGAAGGGGAAAAGAGTGGGGGGTGGGAGACAAAAGGAGAACATATAAGCATTGCCAACTTAAATACAACAAATTGATCTCTTGCTGAGCTGATCTTCTAAGAGTTGATAACAAATGATACTAGCGCAGCATGGTGAGTAAAGAAGTAGACGTAGTCCTCTTGCTCAAGGAGAAAATAGCTGACGATGGTAACAGGATCTGGTGGCCAAATGGATAAGTAAGTCCTCAAGCACGATGAGGAATTGAGTAGCTTCAGAGGTTCGCTACTAGATGACGCTAGGTGGGTCACAGAAGTTATATATCTGAAACATACTTATGAAGACGTAAGAGATTTGCCCAACAAGGAGAAAACAGAAGATCACTGTTGGTGTTTGGCAAAGAGGAAGGAAGAAATGAACATGCAAAGAGCAATAAAAATTATATCTCAGGTACCGTGTATTCAAAGAATACACCAGCCTCTTTCTACAATATGTCGATTGCAGCATATAACCATCTAAATGAATATAATCTGTTTGGTCATCTACAAGCCAATGCTCAGAAACACACAATATCTCTATAGAATTCTTAGTTAAGAATATGTCCAACAATTCACACTTATTCATCAGACTCTGACAATTCCATACCATAATATCCACCTCTAATTTTGAGCTAGACTTCGCTTCTGTAGGTACAATCCTAGGCACATCTAGTTCACTAAACTGATGTGAACATCCTAATCTAATTGTTTGGCGCCTTTCTTTGGGACCTGTTGGGATAGACTGTTCATCCTGATGCTTGGTATTTACCTTACTATTATACCAGACCCAAAACAACTGTGAACATGAGGGAGGAGGCAGATTACCTCGCTCACTCGTGCCAGCCAATAGCATAGCGTGGCGTTGCCTAGATAACACAGCCTGCAGGGCACGCTGGGCCGTACGAAATCGTTATTTCTCCCCGCGCACGAAAATAAGTAATTCTTCATTTATTATAATGACCCTATGTTACAGAGCTAGGAATTTTGAAGCTGACTGTCCAAACAACGTTACGCTACGACCAGCCATTCGGGAGATAACATCTGTCCTTGAACTGAAGGGATAATTAGAGAGAGAATGATTTAGGTGTTGAAATATTTAGGTTCGCTAGGATCAACTGAGGACATGATATAGTGGCAGAGGATGAATGTGTCCACAATGGGTATAAGTGAGATGAGATGGCCGGGGACAGGAGATTGTAATGTGGAGGATTGCATGGTATATTGCAGTGGTAATAATGATGCCAGGCATTTGCATGGAGTGGGTTTTATAGTGATACCGTGCCAGGTGCAGCTTCCATGGGGGAGGAGCTCTGAACTGAGTAAGGGCTTTTCTGTACTCTGTGGAAGACGGATCTGGGCGGGTAAGTCCTCAACCCCGACACGGCGCGTCCCAATGGCTGATAGGGGCTCTTGTTGAGAGTGGTGCTTGCACCCGCGGATCAACTGAGGACATGATATAGTGGCAGCAGCTATATCATTATTGTTGATACAAGACCGATCTGTCGACCTTTCATCAGCAAACAGCTGCATCATATCATGGCACCCTTGGATGTTGGGATGTGATGTGGTTACTGCGCATTGAGGAAGGCAACGGGAAACCACCTCAATTTTTTCCCCCAGGATAATCTTCATGGCTGAAAACCCAATTACATTGGCCCTTAGTCCCGGGCAGACCTTAAGTGGTCAGAGGGTGCGAAGAATCTCCCGGTCAGCCCTGAAGATAGGAACGTGGAATGTACGGAGTATGTTTGAAGCAGGAAAGATTCACAATACAATTCATGAAATGAAGAGGATGAATGTGTCCATAATGGGTATAAGTGAGATGAAATGGCCGGGGACAGGAGATTGTAATGTGGAGGATTGCATGGTATATTACAGTGGTAATAATGATGCCAGGCATTTGCATGGAGTGGGTTTTATAGTGGACAAAAGTTTGCAGTCTGCTGTTATCAGTTGTATACCATTCTCCAGTGGAATAATGATGTTAAAGTTACGTGGTAAACCTTTCCACATTAATCTCATTCAAGTGTATGCCCCTACTAGTGACAAAAGCGATGAAGATGTTGAGGAATTCTATGCCCAAATTCAGACCGTCCTAAAAGACACCAAAGATCATGATGTAACCCTTGTTATGGGAGATTTTAATGCAAAGGTTGGGAAAGGTTCTGAAGAACACATTGTGGGCCAGTGGGGTCTCGGACAAAGAAACAACAGAGGGGATCGTTTAGTGCAGTTTTGTAGAGAGGAGAACTTTGTCATTGCTAATACTTGGTTTAAGCTTCCTGCCAGGAGGCTTTATACGTGGAAAGCACCTGCTGATAGTCCAGACAACATAATAAGAAATCCAATTGATTTCATTCTAATTAAAAACAGATTTAGAAACAGCGTGATTTTTGCAAGAACCTATCCAGGAGCAGATGTTCCTTCTGACCACAATCCTCTCATTAGCAAAATTTGTGTCCGGCTCAACAAGATTCCGATAAAAACAACACAAAAGAAATATGATACGGATGCCCTTCGGGAAATAAATACAAGGTCACAGGTGGCTGCTGCTATTGCCACTGATCTTAAGACGTTGAATTCAAATTACATGCAGCCCTTGGAACTTTTGGACACTTTTAAAACCTCATTGAAGAGGGTTGGAGATCATTTTCTTAAGAACAAGAGACAACATAAATAAGGAAGGCATGGATGACGGATGAAATATTGAATCTAATGAATAAACGAAGAGAAGTCAAAGGAAGAGATAATGAAGAATATTGGTTTATTCATAGATTGATAAAGAATGAGATCAGACAAGCCAAGGAAGCTTGGATGTCAGATAGGTGCAAAGAAATTGAAGAACTTAATAGTAAATATGATACTTTCCAGGTCCATAAGAAAATCAAAGAAGTTTCAGGTAGACACAGGAAAAGAAACACAGTCAACTTAGTTGATAGTCAAGGTAACACGGTATTTGAAGTTGAAGAAAAATTACAGGTTTGGGAGAACTATATACAAGAGGTTTTTAATGATGATCATCGTCCTTCCCGACCCGAAATTCCTTCAGTTGTTGGACCCATGATCACCATGGATGAAGTGAAATATGCGATTAGGATAGCGAAAAATGGTAAGGCTCCTGGTCAAGATGACATTCCAGTGGAATTATTTAAGATCTTGGATGATGATAGCATTGTGACGCTCACTAATTTATATAACAAGATATACGACACGGGCATATTACCAGAAGACTGGCTCTTGTTTACATTTATTGCTCTTCCGAAGAAACCGATGGCTAAGTCATGTAGTGACTTCAGGACAATCAGTCTTATGAGTCATGTGCTCAAGATATTTCTCAAAGTTATCCATAATCGCATATACAGGAAATGCGAGATGAATATCAGTGACACGCAGTTTGGGTTCCGCAACGGTCTAGGAACTCGTGAGGCATTATTTGCGCTTCAAGTTCTTTTCCAGAGATGCCGTGAGGTAAATCAGGATGTATATGCATGTTTTCTGGACTATGCAAAAGCCTTTGACCGTTGTCAGCATGATAAGTTGTATAATGCACTCAAGAACTCAGGAATAGATGAGAAAGACATTCGTATCATCATTAACTTATACTGGGGTCAAAAGGCTAGTATCAGAATTGATGGACATATATCGAGATCAGTGGAAATAATGCGTGGTGTGAGACAAGGATGCATTCTTTCACCGCTTCTTTATAATATCTATGCAGAACAGATTTTCTCTGAGGCACTTGATGGCATTCAACAAGGTATTAAGGTCAATGGTAATTATATTAATAATATACGGTACGCAGATGATACTGTATTGATTGCAAATAGTTTCGAAGGAATTAAAGAGATTGTTACTATGGTGTATCAAAAGAGTAAACAATATGGCCTTGACCTCAACATTAAGAAAACAAAATATATGGTAATATCGCGAAAACCAGCATTGTCACAAGTCCTTTTAGTCGATGGACATCAGATTGAGCGAGTCAAGAGTTTGGTTTATTTAGGACAGAATAATAATGAGAATTGGGATCCTGCGGTTGAAATAAGATGCCGTATAGAGAAGGCTAGATCCATCTTTATGACAATGAAACAACTACTATGCTGTCGAGATCTCAGTATGACGCTTAAGAAAAGAATTGTGAAGTGTTATGTTGTCTCCACCCTTCTTTATGGTGTTGAAGCTTGGACCTTGTCCGTAGCTACAGAAAAGAAGATTCGAGCTTTCGAAATGTGGATATACCGGCGAATTCTTAAAATTTCGTGGACAGAACATGTGAGTAATGCCGAGGTTCTTCAGCGTGTGAGCAGCCAACCTGAGCGGTTAAACACAATTAAGAAGAGGAAATTGGAATACTTGGGACTCATGATGAGGAGTCCAAAATACCGTCTGCTCCAAGTTATACTTCAGGGTAAAATTGAAGGTCAGCGTGGACCGGGAAGGAGACGAATAACTTGGATGGATAATTTAAGAATGTGGTTTGGGCTGTCTTCCACGGAACTCTTCAGGATTGCACAGGATAAGAAGGTGTTAGCCATGGTGGTAGCCAACGTACGAATCGGATAAGGTAGAAGAAGAAGAAGAAGAAGGAATGATAACGAAGAGTGACGGCATTGCTGTATCAATTCAGTAGTGGAGCTTTAGGAAGAGCCGTGAGCTGAAGTTTTGAACTCATAACAATGTCTCTTAGCAAGCCGAGTGGCAGCCGAACAATTTTACACAGCCAGGCAAGACATATAAATTTTGAAAAGAAGTTTTCGAATACAGAAGTACGTGAAAAAAACAAAATCTGATAACCTATGTTATTGTGGTGTCAGAAATTATGTTTTTTGTTGTTGTAATTGAGTCGAATAAAACTCATCTCTTCACAGTTTTACCTCACGAGGCATAGCGTACCCAGTTCTAACCCTGAGACCAGAACTAAATGTCTTGATTGAGCCGTGAATTGAATCCGGACCTCACGGGTTGTTGTTGTTGTTGTTGTTAATGATGATGATCGTTTTAGGGGCTTTGCGACATCGTGGTCATGTAGCCCCGTGTATTTGGGCATGTGTGGAATTTGTCTGATAACCTGTGTAACTTTGATGTCTATACAAGTGTGAGTATTTGTAATTCAGGTAGGATTTGGGTAGGAAGCGGCCGTGGCACGTTAGGTACTGCACCCGTATCCACGTGGTCTTACCTGTTGAAATCCGATGGAACTGCTGGATCGTAGAATCTGGAAGCGCCCAGCTGAAATGCCCCTAAAATTCTACCAACTAGGATCAACCAGGGATAAGGATACCTCTCTTATAAAGAATGCGATAGGCAGATGCCAGTAGTCGATGAAATAAAAACGAAAAATAACTCAAAGTGAGCTAACGAGACCCTAAAAATGACTAAATTAATTTCGAGCGTGGCACTAGGCATCCTAAAAACTGACCCACTGGTCCTCGTAGCGCATCCTATTTCTAGTATAAATGACCAAGACATCCGAAGTATTTAAAATTGACCAACAGTTTATTAATCTAAAGAATGTTGCATGGTGGACTATCTCTCCACTAAACAAAATAATTCGCCTCTACTGAAGCGTAGAAATCTCATAATGACATTAGCATCGAAACATAATCAAAAATGCTATCAATATACAGCATCCTAATCGCAAGTAAAGACAGTTTCAAAAATATTTAAACATTATTATATACACTCGTTACATATTTGAATGATCCTCAAAGTTTATGATATTATTTACATTTATACATTATTGTACACGTTCAAATTCTTCCTCAGTAATAAATTCGATTCCATCAATAAGCATTCTATAGTATTAGTTAAAGTCAAATCATGGCATGTTCGACGAATGGTTAAGTTTATCGAACGCATTATCATAGCATAAAAATGTTAACAACATTTTAAATCACATAGTTATTCATGTTATTATTATTATCTCTAAAGCTTTTAGTGGTTATTATTACAGGATTATATCAATATTATTACTCGTCTTTCCAATTACCTTTCTCCAAAAACAAATGTTATTAATTTGAACAATCCATTCTAGAACAATTATCACAATGCTGTTTTACTTAAATGTTGTATGTATTAACCTCATACTAGCCTTCTAGTATTAATATTCGTGACTATACTGCACGTTCAAAATATACACATAATTGTATTCAGACATAGCTCAATAGCTAATTTATACTGGACAGAAAAATGACATAGATCATCCATTGATGTCTAATATCTCATTATAACAATCAAATTCGCAAACACACGTTGCTTCATTCATAGATAAGCTCTCCATAGCTTGTAAACAATTGTCCAAACATCATTAAGTTCAAATAAGCTTTTACTTAAAAGTCATGAAATATCGTGCATCAATATCATGGACAATTTTTATCAGAACAAAGGCAAATATAATATACTCAGCTGTTTAAATAACAGTGTTTGAGAATTTTCGATATTATCATTTCGCTTTGTAACGAAAATCTTTTATACAATAATTTTGCAATAGTAATTTATTTCTCAAATATAATCTCATGTTCATAACTATATCTTTCAAGAAATTGTGGATAGATCACGGTAAAAAGAACGATTCAGCTCTACTAGACAAAAACTCGACTGGAGATCCTCACCCAAAGAAACACGAAAGATCCTACACCATAGTAATGAGCCTGTCTTAAGAAGGTACACGAAAACTAATAGAATCCAACGCTTAACCAGGATGGAGTTCAACAAACGAATCATGAGCAAAATAGAAACTGAACGATCTAATAGTTTCTAAGACAACTCGAAAAAGAAAAATTTCAAAAGCTTTAGATTGCCAAAATTAATCCATAAATCGCAAATATCTGCTCTATAAATCATTATGTTTCCATATTTATACTGCACTTGATGAAAAATAGACCCGCACGTCTATTTAAGAAACTCGCATGAAATGCATAAGTGTTCAAATTCAAAATTCGAAATTCGTAGAAATGTCTATTCCAATAATCTTCAAGTATACGTAGCGAATTGGTCATCTGCTTGCTAACTACTATTCTTATATAAAGTAATCGTAGTCTTCTCCCTACTCTTCATATTAATCTTTTCAAAAAGTTATATAATTCCATTAAATGCTCAAATTTAGAAAGAAAAAGAAGTGAATTAATGCACAAAAATAGCATTATAAAATATTAATGTTAACTACAAAAATAAAATACACTACAAGACAGAAGCGATAGAGAATCTGGTCTAGCCTTGGAATGCATTTTCTAACTAGTAAGAAAAATTGGTGAAAAGGAACAATCTAGAGTATGTCTAATTCATACTGTCTACTATGAAAATGGGTGGTCAGCTACCTTGTACGTTGCCATCTGGTTGAAATAGGAGTATGCGAGAAACACACTGTCCTCGTTCTGGAACTGAACCCTCGTTCATCAGGTCGCGTAGTCCGCGATACGACTGGATCTTGTAGAGAACCCAACCCGAGTCCGAACGTTTGAAAAGGAAAAACAGCTGTTTGCCAAACAAGTTCATCGCTCTCACACGTTCCCAAGATATAGCTGGAGCTTATTCGTAGTATGCCATTATATTTCATGCAGTTACAGTTTGAATGTACAATAAACATCCCCAAGACGTCTTCCACCTCTTCTTAAAGAGTTTTCTGCTTTTATAATAATCCATGTTTGGTGCTGGTGATCATCCTAAGTAGTCAACTCCACTATTGCATCGCATTCCTGCTTTCCATTTTAGCCCATAAGGGACACAGTCATGTCTTGGTGAAGTATCCGTTCAATCAACTTCTGTTCTGAAGTCATAATGATAATATGCTTGTATACTGTAAACTGTACTGTTGTAGAATAAAGTCTTGTACTGGCATAGAAAATATCACACAAGTCCTGGTGAATACAAAGTTCAGTGCTCCTGATGATGAAGTTTAACACAGTCTTCAGCTATAATAAGCTGAGACACAAAAATTTACGGTACGAACTGTCTAACTTTAAGTAAATACACGTCCGCATTGCTTGCGCACGATATGAGTGTCGTACTTCCAGCGAAGTATATTGCAATCTGGTGTCTCTGCCTGGACAGTTCTTTGCTTACTGCTCTGCGAAACCTATAGTGCTGTTCGTTGAGGAACGATATTGACTATCGATATCGACACTGGGTCATGTTCGATAATATTCTGATATTTTGTTATCTGCATTTATTTATGTGTCAAATACACTCAAGTTTCCTCTTCTCTAAAGATAATGCATTTGTCAATTACTATTCTGTTTCATGGCTACTATATCAAAGTATATCATGTTGCATCGGATTGACGTTACTGCCGTCTCCATTTTGTAGACCTCTCTTGTACTAAAACAATGCACGTGCTCAAGGATGTAGAGCGGGCTGCCTAGTTGCTCCAAACCTCGCCACAGAGCATCCATGCGCTGTGTGCCATGCAAATAGCGCCGCAGGAATGCACCTGAGTACACACCTGTCCAACATAGATCCAACTCATTACAAAATACGGTCTCATCTCCCTCCCAACTCAAGAAATAAAATTGTGACAATACTTTTATTTTATCATGCTTAATATTCACTTCATGAGCAGTATTTCGTTATCTTTCAATCTTTTCATAATATATTTTGAGATTCTTCGCATTGAATCTCCCTATTTCCTCGCCAGTAACTTCTTAAATATCTTGAATTGCTATATCGAATCGAGACGAATTTTACTCTGATTGAGAAATTTCCTTTATCTTTCTTCTTGGGACGTCTCTCCTGCCTCTCAGCTTGTTGGCTGGTCCCAGGTTCTGGATCACTGTCTGTGTCCCTAGTCTATTATTCCTTTCTTCTCTTTTCTCTCTGTCCTTTCTGGACTGATTTCTTTCTTCCTCAGTTTGATAGTCCTCATCACGGTAATTTTTGTACCTAGAATATCCTCGTTGGTTATTCTCCTGTCTCTGGAAATAACCTTGCCGTTCCCCTTTTTCTAAGTTTCTATTGTCGGTGTTCTGATTTTGATACCGATTATTTCTCGGCTGATTTCTCACTCTATCTTGATATCCGTTATCAAATCTGTCGTTTCTATTCCTATCTTGATACGGTCTGTATCTCCCTTGATCTCTATTGTCAAATCCATCATCCCTATACCTGTCTTGATATGGTCTATATCTCTCTTGATCTCTATTCGATTGATACGACCTGTCCTGTCCTCGATAATACCGAGACTGGTAACTACGGAATGGTGCTTGATTATCCCTATAATCGAGTGGTTGTTCATTATACCTGTTGTTTCGAATGGGACCTACCCATCTTGACTCATTCTGACTGGGTTTTTCAGTTTGTTGGGTCCTATCCACGACTACAGCGTTCACGCTTTTGACTTCCGTTCTTCCGCCTTTTGATATCGTGGGAGGAATGGACGTATGATCAAGTCTTCGGAGTAAATCGTCCATCTGAGCCAAATCTGTCACCCCTGACGAAATTATATTACGCCTAACTTCAACTGGCAACTGTCGTGAAATAGTTTCTAAAATTTCCTCCTGAGTTAATGAGGGTTGAAGAAAACGTAGGTGGGCTAATTGTGAAGTGTAGAATTCGGAGTAACTAGTAGGTCCAGTACTACTGTACTTCCTCGAGTATATTTCTGCCCTTACTGCATGTTGGACTTCAATAGATCAAAATCTCTTAATGAATGCTTCAGAGAATTGCTCAATGTTGTCAAAGGTATAGCGGAAAGCTCGAAGCCAATTTAAAGGACCTTCCAGAAGATATCTCTCTACAATTCAGAGTTCCCTGTGTCTACCAACGTGATATTCTACGAAATAATCTTGAAGATTTCTAATAAATTTAATGGGAGTTGAACTCTCGGTGTTGGAAAATTTCTTTATCTTTTCTTCATAATTTCTCACAATCGTTACATTTGACCTGTCATTGATAGTAGATGTCCTGAAATCCCTAGGAACATATTCAAGATTAGTGGTACTTGGGACTTCTGACCGTTGTCTGGGCTGTTCGCCTCCTACTGCCCCATTAGAACGTTCAATACAATTCCTAGCTGGGGATGTTATATCTAAGCTTCGCCTAACATGAGGGACTGTGCCTTCCCTGTTGGAACTCACATTGATTTTTAGAGCTTCAATTTGCTTATTAAATTCGTTTCTTAAAGCATCTACATTAGCGTGATCATCTAAGTTAAATTTGTTCAACTCCTCCCTAATCGCGTTTAATTCAGATGTTTTCTTTTCACTTGTGAATTGACGTCTAAACTCACTTGCTCTAATTTTGATGTTACAGTGTTAACTCGCGATTCCAAATCTTCCCTAAGATTATTGATATTATCTATTTGACTACTCTGGACTGAATCTATTCTTTTGTCAGTGTCTAATTTAACATCTGATATATCTTTGTTCAACTTGATTTCGGTTTGAGAAATTTTTAATTCCAAATTAGAGGTAACATTTTTAATTATATCCTCGTTAACGTTGGTTATTTCACCCCGAATAATGGTTATATGATCTTTAACAATGGATTTAAGATCAATTTCTATATCTTTTCTCAGAACCTTATTGTGGTCCTCTACTTTCTCTTTTAAGAGAACCATGTCATTTTCTAATTTTGACAAAGTCTCTTGTGTATTACTAGCTTCAATGGAGAATTGTACTCGAAGCACATCTAAACTATTTTTATTTTCCCTTTGACTATGTTCCAGTTCCAATCTAACACTTTTGACATCCTCCTTAATGCCCGAAATATTAGATTGAATCCTGGTTACAAGTTTTCTGTCTGTACAATCTTTTGTTCTGTGCTAATTATTTTTTCCTGTGTAGCCGTAATGTCAGTTTGAGCTGCATTTAATTTAACCTCAACTGTGGCTACACTGGAGCGAACGTGACTCACTTCAACATTCACATTACTTATATCCAATTGAACAAGACTTACATCTTATAACACACTATCAACACTTAGTTCAACATCATTAACTTTCTCCTTAATTTCCTTGGACCTATCGGAAATTTTTCGATTGCTGTCCTGCAAACGTTTCATAGACAAATTAAGTTGGGACATATCTGCTTGCATTACTTCTGTGTTTCTAGTTATTAATTCAGTATTCTTATTATTTGATTCAGTTATTCGCTCAAGATTAGTTTGAGCATTTGACTTGATTTCAGCCAAGTCCTGCTCTTGCTTGGCCGACTTTTCCTGCATAGCTTGTAGTAAAGCTACTACGTCATCTAGTGTTGCTGCACCTGACATGATTATACAATATAAAATGGAGAAAGATAGGAATGCAATACATATATAGTAGAATTGACACACTCAGAATGACCCTTTTCACCAATATGAATAATATAACTTGTTTGGCTTCTAAACTTAATAGTAAAGTATATCTATAAAAATAGGAGGTGTATGTGCTTGGTAATTTATACTAAAAATAATTAAATTCTACTCGCAAATATAGCTTATTAATTTATTATTAAAAAGAAATGAAGTTAATGTGACTGATGACCTACTAAATATCATCGCCGGTGACAAGTATAAAATGGCCGACAAGCATGGAGTGAAAAATGGCCCTATATCATGCCTCCATATGACCGCGCTGATCCATAAAAGTTTCCAGGAAATATCTCTTATGATCATGCAGTAATCATTAACAGTTACTTTTAAAGCAAAAATAAAATATCTAGTCCCATAAAAGGATTTGCCAATTAAAATCGGCTAACCACTAGGTTATTCGAAAATACCAATTCGAATGCCCCAAGTTATGGGTTCGCAAATTAATATGGACCCGTATCCACGAGGTCTTACCTGTTGAAATCCGATGGAACTGCTGGATCGTAGAATCTGGAAGCGCCCGGCTGAAATGCTCTTAAAATTCTACCAACTAGGATCAACCAGGGATAAGGATACCTCTCTTATAAAGAATGCGATAGCCAGATGCCAGTGGTCGATGAAATAAAAACGAAAAATAACTCAAAGTGAGCTAACGAGACTCTAAAAATGACTAAATTAATCTCGAGCGTGGCGCTAGGCATCCTAAAAACTGACCCACTGGACCTCGAAGCGCATCCTATTTCTAGTATAAATGACCAAGACATCCGAAGTATTTAAAATTGACCAACAGTTTATTAATCTAAAGAATGTTGCATGGTGGACTATCTCTCCACTAAACAAAATAATTCGCCTCTACTGAAGCGTAGAAATCTCATCATGACATTAGCATCGAAACATAATCAAAAATGCTATCAAAATACAGCATCCTAATCGCATGTAAAGACAGTTTCAAAAATAGTTAAACATTATTATATACACTCGTTACATATTTGAATGATCCTCAAAGTTTATGATATTATTTACATTTATACATTATTGTACACGTAAATTCTTCCTCAGTAATAAATTCGATTCCATCAATAAGCATTCTATAGTATTAGTTAAAATCAAATCATGGCATGTTCGACGAATGGTTAAGTTTATCGAACGCATTATCATAGCATAAAAATGTTAACAACATTTTAAATCACGTAGTTATTCATGTTATTATTATTATCTCTAAAGCTTTTAGTGGTTATTATTACAGGATTATATCAATATTATTACTCGTCTTTCCAATTAATCTTTCTCCAAAAACAAATGTTATTAATTTGAACAATACATTCTAGAACAATTATCACAATGCTGGTTTACTTAAATGTTGGATCTATTAACCTCATACTAGCCTTCAAGTATTAATATTCGTACCGGGTGAGTTAGCCGTGGTGGTTACGGCATGACTGATGGCAGTCGCTCACATCCGGGAGGCGAGGAGGTTCGAATCCCCCCGCCGGCAACCTTGAAGATGGTCTTCTGTGGTTTCCAATCTTCCTTCCAGGCAAATGCCGGGGTTGGTCCCTAACTATAAGCCTCAGCCGCCACCTTCCAACTCCTCGTCCTTACATTCCAACTTCCCTCCTTCCCACCCCAACGGTACTTGTAGCTCACCCATTGGGTGTCCGGCTCGAAGCAGCTACAAAACTGGCGAACCGAACATGTCCTCGGACACTCCCGGCACTAAAAGCCACACGCTAAAAAAATAATATTCGTGACTATACTGCACGTTTAAATATACACATAATTTTATTCAGACATAGCTCAATAGCTATTTTATATTGGACAGAAAAATGACATAGATCATCCATTGATGTCTAATATCTCATTATAACAATCAAATTCGCAAACACACGTTGCTTCATTCATAGATAAGCCCTCCATAGCTTGTAAACATTTTTCGAAACATCATTAAATTCAAATAAGCTTTTACATAAAAGTCATGAAATATCGTGCATCAATATCACCGACAATTTTTATCAGAACAAAGGCAAATATAATATACTCAGCTGTTTAAATAACAGTGCTTGAGAATTTTCGACATGATCATTTCGCTTTGTAACGAAAATATTTTATACAATCATTTTGCAATAGTAATTTATTTCTCATTATAATCTCATGTTCATAACTATATCTTTCAAGAAATTGTGGATAGATCACTGTAAAAAGAACGATTCAGCTCTACTAGACAAAAACTCGACTGGATATCCTCACCCAAAAAAAAACACGAAAGATCCTACACCATAGTAATGAGCCTGTCTTAAGAAGGTACACGAAAACTATTAGAATCCAACGCTTAACCAGGATGGAGTTCAACAAACGAATCATGAACAAAATAGAAACTGAACGATCTAATAGTTTGTAAGACAACGCCAAATAGGAAAATCTCAAAAGCTTTAGATTGCCAAAATTAATCCATAAATCGCAAATACCTGCTCTATGAATCATTATGTTTCCATATTTATACCGCACTTGTTGAAAAATAGACCCGCACGTCTATTAAAGAAACTCGCATGAAATGCATAAGTGTTCAAATTCGAAATTCGAAATTCGTAGAAATGTCCATTCCAATAATCTTCAACTATACGTAGCGTATTGGTCATCTGCTTGCTAACTATTATTCTTATATAAAGTTATCGTAGTCTTCTCCCTACTCTTCATATTTATCTTCTCAACAAGTTATATAATTCCATTAATTGCTCAAATTTAGAAAGAAAAAGAAGTGAATTAATGCACAAAAATAGCATTATAAAATATTAATGTTAACTACAAAAATAAAATACACTACAAGACAGAAGCGATAGAGAATCTGGTCCAGCCTTGGAATGCATTTTCTAACTAGTAAGAAAAATTGGTGAAAAGGAACACTCTAGAGTATGTCTAATTCATACTGTCTACTATGAAAATGGGTGGTCAGCTACCTTGTACGTTGCCATCTGGTTGAAATAGGAGTA
This sequence comes from Meconema thalassinum, assembly GCA_946902985.2. Taxonomy (NCBI): domain Eukaryota; kingdom Metazoa; phylum Arthropoda; class Insecta; order Orthoptera; family Tettigoniidae; genus Meconema; species Meconema thalassinum. The sequence goes on from OX336389.2 coordinate 417,344,539, forward strand.
TGCGAGAAACACACTGTCCTCGTTCTGGAACTGAACCCTCGTTCATCAGGTCACGTAGTCCTCGATACGACTGGATCTTGTAGAGAACCGAACCCGAGTCCGAACGTTTTAAAAGGAAAAACAGCTGTTCGCGAAACAAGTTCATCGCTCTCATACGTTCCCAAGATATAGCTGGAGCTTATTCGTAGTATGCCATTATATTTCATGCAGTTACAGTATGAATGTACAATAAACATCTCCAAGACGTCTTACACCTCTTCTTAAAGAGTTTTCTGCTTTTATAATAATCCATGTTTGGTGCTGGTGATCATCCTAAGTAGTCAACTCCACTATTGCATCGCGTTCCTGCTTTCCATTTTAGCCCATAAGGGACACAGTCATGTCTTGGTGAAGTATCCGTTCAATCAACTTCTGTTCTGAAGTCATAATGATAATATGCTTGTATACTCTAAACTGTACTGTTGTAGAATAAAGTCTTGTACCGGCATAGAAAATATCACACAAGTCCTGGTGAATACAAAGTTCAGTGCTCCTGATGATGAAGTTTAACACAGTCTTCAGCTATAATAAGCTGAGACACAAAAATTTGCGGTACGAACTGTCAAACTTTACGTAAATACACGTTCGCGTTGCTTGCGCACGATATGAGTGTCGTACTTCCAGCGAAGTATATTGCAATCTGGTGTCTCTGCCTGGACAGATCTTTGCTTACTGCTCTGCGAAACCCATAGTGCTGTTCGTTGAGGAACGATATTGACTATCGATATCGACACTGGGTCATGTTCGATAATATTCTGATATTTTGTTATCTGCATTTATTTATGTGTCAAATACACTCAAGTTTCCTCTTCTCTAAAGATATTGCATTTGTCAATTACTATTCTGTTTCATGGCTACTATATCAAAGTATATCATGTTGCATCAGATTGACGTTACTGCCGTCTCCATTTTGTAGACCTCTCTTGTACTAAAACAAAGCACGTGCTCAAGGATGTAGAGCGAGCTGCCTAGTTGCTCCAAACCTCGCCACAGAGGATCCATGCGCTGTGTGCCGGGCAAATAGCGCCGCAGGAATGCACCTGAGTACACACCTGTCTAACATAGATCCAACTCATTACAAAATACGGTCTTATCTCCCTCCCAACTCAAGAAATAGAAGTGTGACCATACTTTTATTTTATCATTCTTGATATTCACTTCTTGAGCAGTATTTTGTTATCTTTCAATCTTTTCATAATATATTTTGAGGTTCTTCGCATTGAATCTCCCTATTTCCTCGCCAGTAACTTCTTAAATGTCTTGAATTGCTATATCGAATCGAGACGAATTTGACTCTGATTGAGAAATTTCCTTTATCTTTCTTCTTGGGACGTCTCTCCTGCCTCTCAGCTTGTTGGCTGGTCCCAGGTTCTGGATCACTGTCTGTGTTCCTAGTCTATTATTCCTTTCTTCTCTTTTCTCTCTGTCCTTTCTGGACTGATTTCTTTCTTCCTCAGTTTGATAGTCCTTATCACGGTAATTTTTGTACCTAGAATATCCTCGTTGGTTATTCTCCTGTCTCTGGAAATAACCTTGCCGTTCCCCTTTTTCTAAGTTTCTATTGTCGGTGTTCTGATTTTGATACCGATTATTTCTCGGCTGATTTCTCTCTCTCTATCTTGATATCCGTTCTCAAATCTGTCGTTTCTATCCCTATCTTGATACGGTCTGTATCTCCCTTGATCTCTATTGTCAAATCCATCATTCCTATACCTGTCTTGATATGGTCTATATCTCTCTTGATCTCTATTCGATTGATACGACCTGTCCTGTCCTCGATAATACCGAGACTGGTAACTAAGGAATGGTGCTTGATTATCCCTATAATCGAGTGGTTGTTCATTATACCTGTTGTTTCGAATGGGACCTACCCATCTTGACTCATTCTGACTGGGTTTTTCAGTTTGTTGGGTCCTATCCACGACTACAGCGTTCACGCTTTTGACTTCCGTTCTTCCGCCTTTTGATATCGTGGGAGGAATGGACGTATGATCAAGTCTTCGGAGTAAATCGTCCATCTGAGCCAAATCTGTCACCCCTGACGAAATTATATTACGCCTAACTTCAACAGGCAACGGTCCTGAAATAGTTTCTAATATTTCCTCCTGCGTTAATGGGGGATGAAGAAAACGTAGGCGGGCTAATTGTGAAGTGTAGAATTCGGAGTACCTAGCAGGTCCAGTACTACTGTACTTCCTAGAGTATATTTCTGCCCTTACTGCATGTTGGGCTTCAATAGACCAAAATCTCTTAATGAATGCTTCAGAGAATTGCTCAATGTTGTCATAGGTATAGCGGAAAGCTCGAAGCCAATTTAAAGGACCTTACAGAAGATATCTCTCTACAATTCAGAGTTCCCTGTGTCTACTAACGTGATATTCTACGAAATAATCTTGAAGATTTCTAATAAATTTAATGGGAGTTGAACACTCGGTGTTGGAAAATTTCTTTATCTTTTCTTCATAATTTCTCACAATCGTTACATTTGACCTGTCATTGGGAGTAGATGTCCTGAAATCCCTAGGAACATATTCAAGATTAGTGGTACTTGGGACTTCTGACCGTTGTCTGGGCTGTTCGCCTCCTACTGCCCCATTAGAACGTTCAATAAAATTCCTAGCTGGGGATGTTACATCTAAGCTTTGCCTAACATGAGGAACTGTGCCTTCCCTGTTGGAACTCACATTGATTTTTAGAGCTTCAATTTGCTTATTAAATTCGTTTCTTAAAGCATCTACATTAACGTGACCATCTAAGTTAAATTTGTTCAACTCCTCCCTAATCGCGTTTAATTCAGATGTTTTCTTTTCACTTGTGAATTGACGTCTAAACTCACTTGCTCTAATTTTGATGTTACAGTGTTAACTCGTGATTCCAAATCTTCCCTAAGATTATTGATATTATCTATTTGACTAGTCTGGATTGAATCTATTCTTTTGTCAATGTCTAATTTAACATCTGATATATCTTTGTTCAACTTGATTTCGGTTTGAGAAATTTTTAATTCCAAATTAGAGGTAACATTTTTAATTATCTCCTCGTTAACTTTGGTTATTTCACCCCGAATAATGGTTATATGATCTTTAACAATGTATTTAAGATCAATTTCTATATCTTTTCTCAGAACCTTATTGTGGTCCTCTACTTTCTCTTTTAAGAGAACCATGTCATTTTCTAATTTTGACAAAGTCTCTTGTGTATTACTAGCTTCATTGGAGAATTGTACTCGAAGCGCATCTAAACTATTTTTATTTTCCCTTTGACTATGTTCCAGTTCCAATCTAACACTTTTGACATCCTCCATAATGCCCGAAATATTAGATTGTGTGCTGGTTACAAGTTTTTCTGTCTGTACAATCTTTTGTTCTGTGCTAATTATTTTTTCCTGTGTAGCCGTAATGTCAGTTTGAGCTGCATTTAATTTAACCTCAACTGTGGCTACACTGGAGCGAACGTGACTCACTTCAACATTCACATTACTTATATCCAATTGAACAAGACTTACATCTTATAACACACTATCAACACTTAGTTCAACATCATTAACTTTCTCCTTAATTTCCTTGGACCTATCGGAAATTTTTCGATTGCTGTCCTGCAAACGTTTCATAGACAAATTAAGTTGGGACATATCTGCTTGCATTACTTCTGTGTTTCTAGTTATTAATTCAGTATTCTTATTATTTGATTCAGTTATTCGCTCAAGATTAGTTTGAGCATTTGACTTGATTTCAGCCAAGTCCTGCTCTTGCTTGGCCGACTTTTCCTGCATAGCTTGTAGTAAAGCTACTACGTCATCTAGTGTTGCTGCACCTGACATGATTATACAACATAAAATGGAGAAATATAGGAATGCAATACATATATAGTAGAATTGACACACTCAGAATAACCCTTTTCACCAATATGAATAATATAACTTGTTTGGCTTCTAAACTTAATAGTAAAGTATATCTATAAACATAGGAGGTGTATGTGCTTGGTAATTTATACTAAAAATAATTAAATTCTACTCGCAAATATAGCTTATTAATTTATTATTAAAAAGAAATGAAGTTAATGTGACTGATGATCTACTAAATATCATCGCCGGTGACAAGTATAAAATGGCCGACAAGCATGGAGTGAAAAATGGCCCCATATCATGCCTCCATATGACCACGCTGATCCATAAAAGTTTCCGGGAAATTTCTCTTATGATCATGCCGTAATCATTAACAGTTACTTTTAAAGCAAAAATAAAATATCTAGTCCCATAAATGGATTTGCCAATTAAAATCGGCTAACCACTAGGTTATTCGAGAATACCAATTCGAATTCCCCACGTTATGGGTTCGCAAATTAAGATGGACCCGTATCCACGTGGTCTTACCTGTTGAAATCCGATGGAACTGCTGGATCGTAGAATCTGGAAGCGCCCGGCTGAAATGCCCCTAAAATTCTACCAACTAGGATCAACCAGGGATAAGGATACCTCTCTTATAAAGAATGCGATAGCCAGATGCCAGTGGTCGATGAAATAAAAACGAAAAATAACTCAAAGTGAGCTAACGAGACTCTAAAAATGACTAAATTAATCTCGAACGTGGCGCTAGGCATCCTAAAATCTGACCCACTGGTCCTCGAAGCGCATCCTATTTCTAGTATAAATGACCAAGACATCCGAAGTATTTAAAATTGATCAAAACTTTATTAATCTAAAGAATGATGCATGGTGGACTATCTCTCCACTAAACAAAATAATTCGCCTCTACTGAAGCGTAGAAATCTCATCATGACATTAGCATCGAAACATAATCAAAAATGCTATCAAAATACAGCATCCTAATCGCATGTAAAGACAGTTTCAAAAATATTTAAACATTATTATATACACTCGTTACATATTTGAATGATCCTCAAAGTTTATGATATTATTTAAATTTATACATTATTGTACACGTAAATTCTTCCTCAGTAATAAATTCGATTCCATCAATAAGCATTCTATAGTATTAGTTAAAGTCAAATCATGGCATGTTCGACGAATGGTTAAGTTTATCGAACGCATTATCATAGCATAAAAATGTTAACAACAATTAAAATCACGTAGTTATTCATGTTATTATTATTATCTCTAAAGCTTTTAGTGGTATTTATTACAGGATTATATCAATATTATTACTTGTCTTTCCAATTAACCTTTCTCCAAAAACAAATGTTATTAATTAGAACAATACATTCTAGAACTATTATCACAATGCTGTTTTACTTAAATGTTGTATGTATTAACCTCATACTAGCCTTCTAGTATTAATATTCCTGACTATACTGCACGTTCAAAATATACACATAATTGTATTCAGACATAGCTCAATAGCTAATTTATACTGGATAGAAAAATGACATAGATCATCCATTGATGTCTAATATCTCATTATAACAATCAAATTCGCAAACACACGTTGCTTCATTCATAGATAAGCTCTCCATAGCTTGTAAACATTTTCCCAAACATCATTAAGTTCAAATAAGCTTTTACATAAAAGTCATGAAATATCGTGCATCAATATCATGGACAATTTTTATCAGAACAAAGGCAAATATAATATACTCAGCTGTTTAATTAACAGTGCTTGAGAGTTTTCGACATTATCATTTCGCTTTGTAACGAAATTATTTTATACAATCATTTTACAATAGTAATTTATTTCTCATTATAATCTCATGTTCATAACTATATCTTTCAAGAAATTGTGGATAGACCACTGTAAAAAGAACGATTCAGCTCTACTAGACAAAAACTCGTCTGGAGATCCTCATCCAAAGAAACACGAAAGATCCTACACCATAGTAATGAGCCTGTCTTAAGAAGGTACACGAAAACTATTAGAATCCAACGCTTAACCAGGATGGAGTTCAACAAATGAATCATGAACAAAATAGAAACTGAACGATCTAATAGTGTCTAAGATAACTCCAGAAAGAAAAATCTCCAAAGCTTTAGATTGCCAAAATTAATCCATAAATCGCAAATATCTGCTCTATAAATCATTATGTTTCCATATTTATACTGCACTTGATGAAAAATAGACCCGCACGTCTATTAAAGAAACTCACATGAACTGCATAAGTGTTCAAATTCAAAATTCGAAATTCGTAGAAATGTCTATTCCAATAATCTTCAAGTATACGTAGCGTATTAGTTATCTGCTTGCTAACTACTATTCTTATATAAAATTATCGTAGTCTTCTCCCTACTCTTCATATTAATCTTCTCAACAAGTTATATAATTCCATTTAATGGTCAAATTTAGAAAGAAAAGAAGTGAATTAATGCATAAAAATAGCATTATAAAATATTAATGTTAACTACAAAAATAAAATACACTACAAGACAGAAGCGATAGAGAATCGGGTCTAGCCTTGGAATGCATTTTCTAACTACTAAGAAAAATTGGTGAAAAGGAACACTCTAGAGTATGTCTAACTCATACTGTCTACTATGAAAATGGGTGGTCAGCTACCTTGTACGTTGCCATCTGGTTGAAATAGGATTATGCGAGAAACACACTGTCCTCGTTCTGGAACTGAACCCTCGTTCATCAGGTCACGTAGTCCTCGATACGACTGGATCTTGTAGAGAACCGAACCCGAGTCCGAACTTTTGAACAGGAAAAACAGCTGTTCGCGAAACAAGTTCATCGCTCTCACACGTTCCCAAGATATAACTGGAGCTTATTCGAAGTATGCCATTATATTTCATGCAGTTACAGTATGAATGTACAATAAACATCTCCAAGACGTCTTCCTCCTCTTCTTAAAGAGTTTTCTGCTTTTATAATAATCCATGTTTGGTTCTGGTGATCATCCTAATTAGTCAACTCCATTATTGCATCGCATTCCTGCTTTCCATTTTAGCCCATAAGTGACACAGTCATGTCTTGGTGAAGTATCCGTTCAATCAACTTCTGTTCTGAAGTCATAATGATAATATGCTTGTATACTGTAAACTGTACTGTTGTAGAATAAAGTCTTGTACTGGCATAGAAAATATCACACAAGTCCTGGTGAATACAAAGTTCACTGCTCCTGATGATGAAGTTTAACACAGTCTTCAGCTATAATAAGCTGAGACACAAAAATTTGCTGTACGAACTGTCTAACTTTAAGTAAATACACGTCCGCGTTGCTTGCGCACGATATGAGTGTCGTACTTCCAGTGAAGTACAGTATATTGCAATCTGGTGTCTCTGCCTGGACAGATCTTTGCTTACTGCTCTGCGAAACCCATAGTGCTGTTCGTTGAGGATCGATATTGATGATATCGACACTGGATCATGTTCGATAATATTCTGATATTTTGTTATCTGCATTTATTTATGTGTCAAATACACTCAAGTTTCCTCTTCTCTAAAGATAACGTATTTGTCAATTACTATTCTGTTTCATGGCTACTATATCAAAGTATATCATGTTGCATCGGATTGACGTTACTGCTGTCTCCATTTTGTAGACCTCTCTTGTACTAAAACAAAGCACGTGCTCAAGGATGTAGAGCGGGCTGCCTAGTTGCTCCTAACCTCGCCACAGAGTATCCATGCGCTGTGTGCCGTGCAAATAGCGCCGCAGGACTGCACCTTTGTACACACCTGTCCAACATAGATCCAACTCATTACAAAATATGGTCTCAGTACCATCCCGGCTTTTGCCTGGAGTAGAGGTGCGAATCCACAGAAATACCACTTCCAGGATGGTTGAAGTAGGAATCCAACCCCCAGTTTTGCATCACGAGGCTGAGTGTACCCTGTTATAGCCGTCAGACCAGAATCACATTTCTTGGGAATCGAACCCTGGCTTCCGCGGTGACAGCCAAGAATGGACAGGAAGTGTGCTAGTCAGTACACCACAAGGTGGTCTCCAATAAACAAAAACTGATCCCAATAAATTGTTTTCTGTATTTCTATTACATTATAAAGAGCCCACAAGCAATCTTAATCAGAATGACTTGGGGTGTAGGTTGCGACATGTGAAATAATAACGTTCTTGTTGTTGTTGTTTCATTTGAGGGGCAAGGACATCTTCGTACTTTAGCCCCGTATACTTGTCTGAAAATCTGGTTTATTGTGATGTCTGTATTAGAGTGTGTGTATTTGTATGCTTGTGTGGATTGGGAAGAAGGTGACCGTGGCCTTATGTTAGGAACCATCCCGGTAGTTGGATGTAGTATAAATGAGAAACCACTTCCAGGATGGCTGAGGTAGGAATCTAACCCACATCTTGCCAGTTTTGCCTCACGAGGCTGAGTGTACCCCATTCTAGCCCTCAGACCAGAATAAATTGCTTGGCAGAGCCGTGAATCGAACCCGGACCTCCTGGGCCACAGCCAAGAATGCTGGTCGCTACATCAGGATTGCACGAATAACGTTTGTGTGTTATTATATATCTGCCTCATAACACAATTATAAAAATGTGCGCACTCCGTTGTGAGCATATATATTCGTAGGATTAGGCCCCCCCAGCTCGTACATGTTCTTACATTCGGAGCGCTTTGTGCTCACGGAGAAGGTAGTGCGTATACTGCGAGTGTAGAGCTGTGTCATCTCCTCCAATCTCACTGTGGCAACAGCGCTCAGTGGACGCACGCTACTGGGCGAGCCCATGTTCACAGTTGTTTTGGGTCTGGTGTAGTGGATTCTGAATTTAAAAAATCGGTAGAATGAGAAACTTGGATCTCAGGAGTAAACTGTATAATTTAGCATATTAGGGCGCCAGCATCTAACTAGTAGTACTTTCTTGGGTCGATCATTAAATGAGAAGTCGGTCAGTTATTTTAAAAGTTGACAAGCGGACTAACCAGTGCTTGTTGTGATTTATTCAATAACAACAAAGTGTCCCTTGCATCACAATAAAAATAATAAAATAAAGTAATATATAACACAGACCTCTGTCTATTAAATTATAATGGTCTGTGAGTAATCTATTACTCTACTGACCTCTCTTCTCCACATAAAAACTGTACATCGAAATTGTACAACACATTTACATTTCTAAGATTTAAGTTGCAATAACTTTTTATACATCGTGTGGTTCTAGTTAACTCACTTGAGATAATTAAAATCTTGAACGTAACTCTCTACAAAACTTTCCATATTTACTACATAACGTTCCTGTGCCTTGAACTTCAGTTCCAAATCTAAATTTAATTAATTTAAATAAATATGAAAATTATTAAATTATGTGCATTAATTACAAATCGCGTCCAGCACGATATATTTCTATAATCTGCTTTCGTTTTTACTGATCCTCTCCTCATCTACGCTTTCTATATCCTTCCTACAATCACAAAATACCTACTGGGTTTGTGAGCATAAAATACGCTGTCATATCAATGTGAAATATCGTAACGAACGATTAAGTTAATTACAGTTCCAAAAATGTTACATCCTTTAATAAATTCGATAAATATGAAAACTATGCAAAACTGACTCAGTTACAATAATAATAATCGTTCTAGGTGCGTGGCATTGGACCTACACTTCCTCACCTAAATATCTACACATTTAAAACTAATAATAACTTCTCTGACATACTGTACATCACTTTGCCTTGTAGCAATAACTTTATACTTCCAATTAATTGTGAACAAGCCTAACTATGCGACTCAAATACGGTTACTTTTCCTGTAATACATTTCTTTCACATCAGGTCGTTGCACGGAATATCAAAATCCTAATTACCATCTCAAATACACTCTCCCAGTGTAAGAGAATCAGTGACTTTATTCAATACACACCGCTATGTGCAGTATCTAATAAAACTGAATTATAAATTCATATGAAACATTTCTAGCTTCTTTAAGACTATAGGTTCATGTACAACCTCTCCTTGTGTTTATTTCAATAACTTGACTATCACAATGTCTAATTCATGTACCTCCATTGAATTTCTATCTCAAATATATCTTGACAATATTATCATGAGCTTAATAATGCTCTAATTCTCATAAAATGGTTTTACAATGTTTGTGTAATGTTTTTAAAACATTCTTGACATTTACGTGGTTTCATAGTATATTTAACAATAATATGAATTATATCATTCTTAATTATAATGGCGAACTTGCCTAAAACATAGTTGTCAATGACGAACTTGGAAAATTGTTCTAAACAATATTATCGTAGCATATAAGACAATACATATAGATTAACGCTTATTAAACAAAGGATAATGACAAAGCGTTTGAACGAACCGTTAGTGTACGAAGTATTTACGAAACTTTCTAAACGAAACATTTTGAACGAAGCATTCCTAACGAAACAATTTGAACGAAGCATTCCTAACGAAACATTTTAAACGAAGCATTCCACTCTATATAAATCGGATTTATCCAAAATCGTAAGTTTCTGACATGAAAATCTAATTTATAAACAAGAAATTATAAAATGAAGCATCTATAGCGTCAAAAACGAAACTCGTTGACGTATTAGAAATTAACTGTGAATTTGCATGAAAATAGCAACATAACAACATTGGTTATGAATAAACATCTACATAAAAATATGTTGGTCAGCACTTAATTCCCTCAAAACATGGCTAACTACTAAATATATAACAAAGCACTTGCTCTGCGTTGAATTTGACATAACCTGCGCTGTTGTAGCGATGAAATGCGGTTGCATTCCTCCTGGCTCGTGCCTGCATTCCAATTAAGCGTGGCGACATTCCGTCCATGTGCGCGCTCGTGCCTGCATAACGGTGTCGTGCGTGCACATCTGATCGACTGCCTCCTCGTCTCACGGTGGCTCGTACGGGTTGGACTGCACAGCATAGCGCCTAACTTCCTTCTTCTCAGCCTGACACGGCTTGGATTCGCGTACGGTTCGTGGTCAGATGACCTAGTCGAATGACTCTTCAGTCGTCCGCTCTCTGGTAGTATATGATGGAAATAATTGGTTGGAGAATGCTTGTTATGAGAATTCCATGTTGGTAAAGGAATCTTATGTTTCGGTAGCATTGTTAGTGAATTCTGTGTGCTGCGGATGGTATTGCAGTTTAGATCCATGGTTGCTATGTTTCACTCTGTATCTCACACATATCTGTGTAGACTAACTCTCCATCATGGTGTTTAGTGCATCTTTACGATCTCAAAAGAATGATTGCAGTGACTATGTCCCATCTGACTGCCTTGAAAAATCATGTTGACTATTTCTGAAGTAAATAGCTGAAGTATATTTCTCGTCGAATGCTTTCTTCGTATTTCCGTAATATCGTAGTTGTATATCAATGATATCTGAATTGTATATCAAAGTCTTAGTTGAGTAGGGGGGTAAGGCCGATTCTACTTCACTCCAGAACCCTCCTTGCCCCACTAAACCTCAGCCACGTAATATTTGTCAATACCTGGTGAACCCATGGTCGGATGTTGATAAATGAGGTGTCGTTGGACTTGGGATGACGGGGGCTTTGCTATGGACCACTCGTAATATTTTTGATTTTTTTGAAAATTTTTTGTTTTCCAAAGTAGGTGATAGTCTGAAAACCAAACATGATAGATCGTTGTGCCTTGGCTCAAACGAATGGTCATTATGACCTTTATTTTCTATAATGAAACTTTTTTACTTTTTATGTTTCTTTGAAAACACTCGAATTTTGAAAATCCTATATTTTGGAAACTAGGAATTCTACAAAAAAATGTTTGACGTAAATGAAAGGTCCCTCTGCCCTCTACCTCCAAAATAAATTTCAAGTCTCTAGGATACAAACCTGACAGTAGTGGGATGATGGGAAAGCTGCCCACTAACTTATTCAACCCTCCTCGTATTTGCCCCGAACCTGATATCTCGCTAACCAATCATGGGATTTGAACATACAGGATGTCCTAGCATTCGTAGTGATGCCCCCTACTTTCCTATAGGCTCTTTATTTAAATAAAAGACCAAAACTAATAGGTCATTCGCTTTTAATATTTCCTAAACCCATGGTTGGATTGGAGCATATGGGGTGTCCTAGGAATCGTGGTGAACCCCCCTTTCGTATGGACGTTTTATTTAAACTCTAAAATAGCGCTAGGTTGTAGGTTCTGCTCTACTTAGGAAGTTGTGAGCCCCTGCGACCTTGGAATGGAAGGAGTCATGCTAGGAGGGCGTGCTTGGATTCGTTTTTTCGGCTCGTTGAGCTCTTTACGGGAATGTAGGTGTCTAAAAGGTGAAATGCTGGAAACATGTTTTTTTGGGGCAAAAACGTGAATTTAGGAGTGAGATAGAGCTAGCTAACCTAAGTTAACCTCAGCTCAGTAAACCTAACTTTGTCTCATGACATGTTCTACAAGTATAGACTTGCTTTAAGACTGGTTATGACGTCACAGATGAATGGCGGTGGGAGGCTGGCAAAAAGGAAAATGTTTTTGTGTAATAAAAAGTCATGTCCAGCCTCCCACCGCCATTCATCTGTGACGTCATAGCCAGTCTCAAAGCAAGTCTATACTTGTAGAACATGTCATGCGACAAGGTTAGGTTTACTGAGCTGAGGTTAACTTAGGTTAGCTAGCTCTATCTCACTCCTAGCCAATCATTAACCTTAAAAGCACTCTAGAGTTCTTGGAATCTGTTCATGTAAGTATTATTCTTGACATTACTTTGGAAATTACACCCTGAAAAATATCAATCCCCTTGAATTTTTTTAAACTGTTATTATTATTATTATTATTATTATTATTATTATTATTATTATTATTATTATTATTATTATTATTATTATTATTATTATTTGCCAAGTCACTTTACTAAAATTTAATTTATGTGTATTAGTTGATATGAAAGTCTCTACAACCAGCCATGCTTGCACCCACTTTTTGCTTTCACTTTTGCTCACATATTAAAGCCAACTCTTATAACTATAAGCAACAGCAAAATGTAAATGGAATAATATTTCTGATAATGTTAGAAACAAAAGTCCTGAGGTCTTGGGTTTGAATTCTCAAATATGGTTGCCAGCCGATGAGACACTACAGGAAACTTTTTATTTTTGTTTTGTGTTGCATGATAATTTGCCCATTTCGCGGTGTAGTGGATAGTATACTTGGGTGTTATCCCAGAGGTTTTGGGTTCCAACTCGACTATGGCCAGAATTTAATTTTTGATCTGAGAGTTGGAAGGTTTGGTTAGGTGAAGTTAGGTTAGGTGAAGTTAGGTTGGGTGAAGTTACGTTAGGTTAGGTTAGGGGAGATTGTTTTAGTAAAACACCACATTTGCCCCCACTTTTTACTCACACATTTTGCTCCCACTTTGTGCACTCACTTTTACTCGCTCTTTTTGCTCCCACTTTTGCTTTCACATTTGCTCCCACTTTCTGCTCCCATATATGCTCACACTTGTTTGCTCCCACTTCTGCTTACACGTTTTGCTCCCACTTTTTGCTCCCACATTTTTGCTCCCACTTTTTTTGGCTCTCATATTTGCTCCCACTTTAGCTTACACTTAGTGGTCCCACTTTTTTATCTCACTTTTTGCTCCCACTTTTGCTTTCACATTTGCTCCCATACTTGCTCCTACTTTTTTGCTCTCATATTTGCTCTCATATTTGCTCCCACTTTTTGCTCTCACTTTTTTCTCTCACTTTTTTCTCTCACTTTTTGCTCCCACTTTTGCTTTAACATTTGCTCCCATACTTGCTCCCACTTTTGCTTTCACATTTACTCTCATACTTGCTCCTACTTTCTTTTGATCCCACTTTTTGCTCCCAATTTTTGCTCCCACTATTTGCTCCCACTTTTTGCTCCCACTTTTGCTTACACTTTTAGCTCTCACTTTTTGCTCCCACGTTTTGCTCACACTTTTTTTTGCTCTCATATTTGCTCCCACTTTTGCTTACACTTTTTGCTCCCACTTTTTTTCTCTCACTTTTTGCTCACACTTTTTTTTGTCTCATATTTGCTCCCACTTTTGCTTACACTTTTTGCTCACACTTTTTTTCTCTCACTTTTTGCTCCCACTTTTTGCTCCCACTTTTTTCTCTCACTTTTTGCTCCCACTTTTGATTTTACATATGCTCCCATACTTGCTCCCACTTTTGCTTTCACATATGCTCCCATACTTGCTCCCACTTTTGCTCTCACATTTGCTCCCATACTTGCTCCTACTTTTTTTTGCTCCCACTTTTTGCTCTCAATTTTTGCTCCCACGTTTTGCTCTCAATTTTTGCTCCCACTTTTTGCTCCCACTTTTTGCTCCCAATTTTTTCTCCCACTTTTTGCTCCCACTTTCTTGCTCCCACATTTGCATCCATATATGCTCGCACATTAAACTATTGTTCTTATTGCCAAGTTGTCTTTACTAGAGCTTAGTCTATGCTTGACAGTTGATATGGAAGTATCTGTGACTAGGTATGGTAAGCCTCATGCATTCTATAAAGGATATTCATATATTGTGAAACGAACCAATAAAAATGGAACTGCTATTTGGCGTTGTTCAAAACAACGTTCAAAACAATGTCGCAGTGAGCTAAAAAGTAAAAATAGTGAGATTTTAAGTGTCAGTGATCATCAATGTAGTGTACTGCATGAAACACTGTTGCTGTCAACAGAAAATCATGAAAATGTTAAAAAGCGAGTACAAGAAAATAATATTGCTGCTCAAAATAGTTCAATGTTCATAAAACCCTTAACATTATCAAAAGCCACTCAGACTCTATACGGGGACACTGTAGAGGAAGAGGAACAGAAAGAGGAACAGGAAAATTGGACTGGTTTTAGTTATGTTGAGGATAATAATGGTCATTATAATGATAGTCATAATGCTGCTTATCATTATGATAGTGATAATGACGTTTTTATACCTATTGTTCGCCGTAGAAAAAAGATCTACAACAAGTTTTGTTTTTAAAACTATATCACACTATCGTAAAGGCAAAGACTTGTATTAAGTATGCATTTGTTGCCATAATCATGTATACTCTGCAATGTTAAATATTCTGACTTCTATAGAAAATAAAACAATATTGTACCATTATTTTCATTTATTTACAAACTTTATATATATTTTTTTGGTTTCATGATAATATTTTTAAAGGCAATACTAAACACTAAAACATTATTATTCTATGCACATATTTTTCTTTCTGTCCATTGTCATGACTTATATCTTCCATTATTATTTGACATTTTTTATTTAATTAAAACTAACCATGCACCTATTGTTTTTAAAACATTCATAAATTAAGTGTACAGGTTGTACAGCATTATTGACTTCATCAAAAACACTCTCCGACATATCATTAAACCGTGTAGGCAGAAATGTCTCAAAGTTTTCACATACACAAAGCACACGATCACCATATGCTGTTTTCAATTTCTGAATCTTGATAATGCGGAATGGAATATACGTTGGCAATTCGCTGAGCTTCGTTGTCTCTAAGCCACATGCTTGCCCAACAGCTTTCAAAACATTCATTGTAGTAGTCTGTAAACAAAAGAAAAGCATATCTATTACACTCTAAAACAGCTTTAATAATATTGTGAAATTAGGGATTTTGCACTATGCATGGCTAATAAATTATACTAATTATGCAAGAAATGCCTTAACTGTAGCAGATACTGCTTTTCTGCATACAGCACAAGTGTTGAGTTCTAATGCACACTTGACACAGGCTATGATGTGTCCACAAGGCAAAAATACAACACCTAGTTTATCTTGATAACAAATTTTACATAATTGTGGTCACACTTTTGTATCTGGTCCTGAGACAAGTTTTTCTTTTGAGCCTCATGTATTTGCTCCACATGTTCTAACTCTAAAGGCACTTTTATGTCTTGTGTTGCAATCACGTTTTCTTTACGAATAGTGTTCACGAATTCCTGACATTTAAGCAACACCATGTGCTTACAGTTAGGTAACCAACGAGCGTGTTGCACAAAAGGGCCATCAGTCATTTGCCAATCCTTTAAAGCAAATCCACAATAAAAACATATTGTTTTATCCCCTTCACCAGTATAAAACAATCCAGCTTCACTTAGCTGTTTGGTATGGTGTTTTAATATTAATGGCCAAACATTTTTATAAGATTCTAAACCTTTTTCAACAGAGCTGTACTCTGGGTGTGCTAGTGCTTTAGTCTTGCAAATTCCCAATTTTTCAAAAGCACATGCCAATTCAACACTGTCTATGGCATATGGACCACATATATCCACACTACCGTTGTTGGCTGGTAATACATCATTATTATTATTATTTATTTGTGATTCAGCAACGTAAGTAGCGGCCAATGGTCTTATGGTTTGGTAAAATGGATACACGGGTATGTTACCCACTTGTTTTCCAAGCAAGTAAGGACAACAAGGAGACCATCGCAAATGGTCTCTAAAGGGATCATCCCCTTCTTCCCAGTGTGAAAGTTCAATACGACAAAACACACAGCGCACCACATCTTCTCGGTTCAAGTAAAAGAAACCGGCTTTTGCAAGTTCATGTGTCGACAAAAAGCCTACAGGCCAGGATTCAAATGTTAACCATGGATCATGTTCTGATTTTAAATTTAACCCACGTGGTAAACCAACTTGCTCACTTGTTGTATTTGGTACTAACGCCATGTGTTATAATAAAACTTATTAACGTTACACAAGAGCACAGAGTACCTTAAAGCATAATGTATGCTTGTTCACTGTCTATTCACTACGTTAATGGCGCATGACCACGCCTAAAAACAAACAAAATAACCCATCACTCAATCAATCAATCAATCAATCAATCAATACTTGTAATTAAACATTAACGTTAATTGGCATTAATATATCAAAACACCATTAAAATAAACTGTATGTTGGCACTAACAGTAACCCATGCACTTATTTTCTTTTTATAAAGCTTTAGTCATTTACATCCCCCTTTAACCAATATATAAACAAAAATGAATGGCATGTCAGTTTGTTCACATTATCATGTTCAAACCTGTGGATATTCGTTGAGTCCATAGGGAACCACCCATAAATTTTTTTTTTTTTTTTTGTTTTTAGAAAATCCAACATGGCCTTGTACTTTTCCCAGTCAACAACAACATAGCCATTAATCAAGAAAGCAATCATTGTCCCAGTCATGTACAGGTAATGAATTTTTTTTGTCTACGAGTTTTCAGTAGTGGTAAAATGGAATAGCATTTTTATGTTTGACTTACCTGAGTTTTAAACAGTTCACTCTTTGGCAATGGTTTCGCTTTAGTGCGTTTCGGTTTTTTTTCAGCAACTGCTACGGCGGTAAGGCTTTTCTTTCCAAGTTTCTAAAAATAAATAAAATAAACCGCTATAAATACCTAAATTCAGGTTAATACATGCATTTCTTAAAATAAAATATAAAACAAAAAAAATGGAACAAGTTAGTTTAAAAGAATCATCTCACCTTCACTTGCAGTGGCTTGTTGCTGTTTCCTTCTAGTGGGCTCAAAAGGGCAATGGTTTCTTTTCTCTCAGACATGTAAGGTATACCAGTTATCTGCAAACAAATAAATAAATAAAATCATTAATTACCTAAGCAATAAATAATTGCTTGTAAATATATATAAATCAATAAATATATAAATGAATAAATATATACCTACCTCACAACAAGGCTAAGTATTTTCCACCAACACCAAAACTGTTAAACAAGACAAGGGGTTTCACCAACGCAATATATTCAAAGGTAGTCATCTGAGTGAGAGTGGAAATGATAACGACATGTCTTTATATAAGTTACGTTGCATGTATAATCATTTTTTCCCACGCTTTGAACATTCTATTATCGGTCACCTGGACAGCTAACATCCAAGGTGAACACCTGTGCCAGGTCGAATTTCACCTGAACTTGCATTTTGTCACGTACGAAGCAAACAGAATGTGGTTTCACATGTCATCTCACACGTGTATGCATACATTTCGCTCTTCCCTGCCACCACGATGGTCAGATTATTTCACCTTCAAGCGTCTTTGTCATTTTCCATTGCACCTGTTGACAAGTCAGATCAGAGTATTCCAATAAGCTCAAATGAGATTCACTTCCTACTCGTCTGCTCCTCGGCAAGTTTGTTTTCTGTACTCGCTTCGAGCAACATAGAACCAAGTTCTCATTCCCGTTTACACGTTAAAGGCTCTGTTCGGGGGTTAGATATCAGATAAAACGCACCCTAGCTCGGTCATAAACCAACCCGCCGAGATAGCGATTGTTCTATTGAGCACAGCTACCGTGGTCAGCGACAGGTTCGTTGAAACACACACCCAGGAGTATCGTCTCTCTCTACCACCACGCATCATGAACATTTTAAACAGGTAAAGAAAAATTAATATTTTTTTCAACAAAAGTGTCGTTAGACCCTTTGTCAAAAATTCAAACATAGTTTCAAACAGGGGACGTTAGCCCGAGTTCTAGGACACCTCGTACACGTCTCTAGCATTGTGGGATTGCGAGATAAAGCAAAAAGTTTAAAATCATGGTTTTACCTCAACATGGTTTTCATTCCTGCTCAACACGAACATCCTCGGCAAGAGGGCAACGCGATGAAAAAAAAATGACACCTCGCACTCGTCTCTAGGCTTATTGCTTCGTGAGTTATCAGCAAAAATCACAAAAAACATTGTTTACCCCAAAATCGAGTTTCCAATTTTTTTTTTAATATAACGAGTGGCCCATAGCAAAGAGGACGTCAGCCTGAGTCCTTGGACCCCTCGTACATGCCTCTAGCATGATTGGTTCGCGAGATATAGCAAAAAGTCTAAATTCAGGTTTTTGCCCCAAAAAACCATGTTTCCAGCATTTCACCTTTTCGACACCTACATTCCCGTAAAGAGCGTAACGAGACAAAAGAAACAAATCCAAGCACGCCCTCCTAGCATGACTCCTTCCATTCTAAGGTCGCAGGGGCTCACAACTTCCTAAGTAGAGCAGAACCTAACACCTAGCACTATTTTAGAGTGGAAATAAAACGTCCATACGAAAGGGGGGTTCACCACGATTCCTAGGACACCCCATATGCTCAAATCCAACCATGGGTTTAGGAAATATTAAAAGCGAATGACCTATTAGTTTTGGTCTTTTATTTAAATAAAGAGCCTATAGGAAAGTAGGGGGCATCACTACGAGTGCTAGGACACCCTGTATGATCAAATCCCATGATTGGTTAGCGAGATATCAGGTTCGGGGCAAATACGAGGAGGGTTGAATAATTTAGTGTGCAGCTTTCCCATCATCCCACTACTGTCAGGTTTTTATCCTAGAGACTTGAAATTTATTTTGGAGATAGAGGGCAGAGGGACCTTTCATTTATGTCAAACATTTTTTTTGTAGAATTCCTAGTTTCCAAAATATAGGATTTTCAAAATTCGAGTGTTTTCAAAAAACATAAAAAGTAAAAAAGTTTCATTATAGAAAATAAATGTCATAAAGACCATTCGTTTGAGCCATGGCACAGCGTTCTATCATGTTTGGTTTTCAAACTATCACCTACTTTGGAAAACAAAAATTTTCAATTTTTTTTTTTTTTCAAAAACTTTACGAGTGGTCCATAGCAAAGCCCCCGTCATCCCAAGTCCAACGACACCTCATTTATCAACATCCGACCATGGGTTCACCAGATATTGACAAATATTACATGGCTGAGGCTTAGTAGTGGGGCAAGGAGGGTTCTGGAGTGAAGTAGAATCGGCCTTACCCTACTTCGTTGTACATCAATACTGTCGTAATTGTATATATGACGTTGTGTTTCAGTAGCTTGTAGTAATGTTCTTTATATATTGCTGTATTATTTGCGTTTAAATGAGCTTCTTATTAGAGTTGCAGTTATTCGAAGTCTTTTCTGTTATATTCTGCAGTATAATGTTTCACGGGGTTCAACCTCAAGTTGGCTGCTAACGATGGATCTCCTCCGGTCAAACTCTCTACCCCCTTCGCTGACAAATCTAGTCAATCTTCTGTAGAAGTATATCTCTGGAGACGTCTTACCTCGCCCAAACAATAATGAAGAGTGCTCCTGCTTCCTCTCTCGCTGTGGCCTTCTGGTCTGAACTCGTGCTAAAATGGCGTCGCTAGACTCTCTCCTGTTCGTTATATCAGTATTATGCTAATATCTTCTCTATCGGCGATTAATCTTAAATTTCGTTTCGACAGTAACATTTAATTTCTTATTCTCTGTCTTCTGATGTATGATAATTGTTTATAACAATCATTTCAAATTATAATGATAATTTATTATTTCAGACGTATAAACAATTTCATTGTTATCTGCGGTCAAAAGGTGACTTGTGCCGTCTATATCCCTCTCTCTCACACGGTCACGTGTCGAGCTCACGTCTCTCGCGGTGGCGAGTTCGCTGTATAAAACAGGTTTCTGACCCTCTTAAACTGAGAAATGGACATAATCCAGTATCATTCTCAAATCCTCTTCCCTTGGTTAAAATAATTTCGACATGAAATTTTCCATTCTGGCTTCAAATAATGGCTTTTATATTCTCTTACAACTCATCAAATGCTTTCTTACACACAACAGAATGCTAGTGTCTGAGAAAAGTAACTCATGTAGTGACTTCAAATGCATGCGTAAAATTGTCACGCGTCACAGTTCGGCTCTTGTCTGGTGCAATTCTATTGGCTCTCATAAATTCGAGCTCAGTACGGTACCGCACAATATTACTTCGCTTTTTGTAATGTTTCATTTTTTATCGTATTTTGTCTTATTCAATTAGGCGCGCGGGTTTGTGGAACGCCGTTTGTCGCAATGGGTCTGGTGGCCCCACGCCACTGCTTATCGATAACCGTTTATTATTTCTACTTAATATTCACTGCCTATATGGTAGTTCGCATTTTCAACAATTAATTCCAGTATTTCATCACTAGCAAAAAGATTCCAACATTCAAATTAAGTTCTTGTATTCTTACTACCAAGTCCTTACAACACCAGTATTTTTTGTCGGAATATTGTGGGGCCGTGCCTGAGTAACCTTCCATAGTTCGTTATTCTACACTACTACAGTACCTTGCCTGAAACGAAAAACTATATAATCCGACCCAAGAATGATAGACCTAAAATAATAATAGATGTTGTTATTTTTTTAGGGGCTTTGCGACATCGTGGCCATGTAACCCCGTAACATTGGTTGTGTGTAGAATTTGCCTGATAACCTGTGTCATTGTGAGGTGTATAGTAGTGTGTGTATTTGCAATTGAGGTAGGATTTGGGTAGGAAGTGTCCGTGGCCTTCAGTTGGGTACTGTACCCGATCATCACTTACCAATACCTGTTGAATCCCACGAAGACAGCTGGATTGTAGAATCTGAAAATGCCCGGCTAAAAAAAACAGATCCTACCAACAGGTTAAGGAAGCATAAAGGGTACATTTCCTACTAAGATTGCGTGAAGAGAAACCAAAGTGCAAAACGCAAAAAGAAACTAGCTCAAATCAAAAGGCGCACGAGACTCAAATGAGTTAAGAAATATCTCAGAGCTGCGAGAAAAATCTAGAAATCACCCACATTGGTCTTCTCAACACAACCTTTCATGACTGTTACGAATTATCACTCACGAAGTAAATTACCGTACTATAAAACTAATTTTGTTCAAAAATAGGTACACCAAAGAAGGCATAAACTAACCCTCAAATTATCAGAATGACGAAAATGTAGACATTGAAATGTATAACGTAGCGCCATGTCTCATTGGACTCAACACACACTAGTGTTCAAATATTCAGCAGTTCATTATAATAATTGCGTAGAAACAACGATATCATAATTGTTCCATAGTTGCGAATTCATTTAACCAAAATACATATCAAGATTGCCCTTAATTATTTACACCAAATTATTTACACGATCTTTCAAAAATGTTTCATCCTTAAACACGATGTTCATCATCCATTCGACTCAATAAATTGTCATATAATTTCATAATTCCATATCAGATATAATTCAACCAAATTATTAAGTTCAGTTAAGGGGTTAGGTACAGCTTATTACCTTCAAAGGATAGGAACATTTTGGTGAAATAAATATGTCTTAATGCGCCATACTTTTTGAGTTATGATTTAAAAGGCAAAGCCCTTAATGGTATGTAAGATTTATGCAAAAATGTTTATCGCTCATTTTATCAGAATTGTGTTTTTGACACCCGTTTTAATGATAACTCAAAAACTAATTGACGTACACTAATGAAACTGTTTGTGTGTATTTCTCCTTACTTTATCTACAAAATGATGTAAATTCATGTGTCTCTGTTAAATAAATTCTTTTAAAAATAATAAAATGTAGCAAATAAATTTGACATTTCCTTTCAATACAAATGTAAAAATATTTGTTGTTAAGATATGTTGCTGAAAGTACTTGCATGTCTAGAGGAGTATCTTTGCAATAAAATAAAATTAACAGAACCTAAGAATGTTGAACATTACAGGAGTTATCACTAGAACGCTGCAGCCTTGTATGATGAAAACCATAATTTTGAATTTTGAAAAATACCCAAATTACTTTTTGACATGAATGCAATGTTGTTTTTCATATAGAATAATGCCAGTGTTCCGTGTGCACAAAATTTCATTGCTGTAACTGTTGTGGTTTTGAAGGAAAGAAATAATATATTTGTTGAAATGTTACCATGGTAAACTGTACCTAAACGTAGTACTCAAAACCATTACTTGCTATAATGAAGATGATTTAGCATAACTTGATTGGGTTTGATATTTCGAAATTCTCATTAATAAACCATGATCACCTTAAACTTCATTAATACTGAGCTTGAAATAAACTCTTTCACCATTACAGATATATCTTGCATCAAAATGCCCGACAATTCACTTAACTCATGACGATGATGTCTCACCAGACATTAACATTGTACTCCAAGTACTCCAATATACCTTACTCAAGTGTTTAATACACCAGAAACATTCTTATAAACTTCAGCTATACTAAGCTCATATAAACTTGTACATCACACTGTACTTCACTTCAAATACACCCTAAATCCGCTGAATATGTATCACTCACGTAGTGATCAAAAATGCTTACTGAAACTCCAAGTAATATTTCGTGGATGAATATTTTAAACATTCGTAACTTCACTTCCAGCTATACTTCATTATGGTTCAACAGCTTGCATAGTCATTATAAGAAATCATAATTACAATATCAGCCAAGAAAATACTGCATCATGAATTAATAGAAATAATTTAGAACCTTGATTTTGGAAATATTGATAGTTCCAGAATAATGTCAATCTGAATTAAATTCCAATTCGCAGTAATTCCAACGTCTAGAAACAATCAAATCTCCATCGAGAAATTAGCTAATACGAATCTAAACTAAAGCAAGTCGAAATGTAGAATTACAATTGATGAAGAATAAGGAAAATTCACATCTCCAGAGAAACTGAACAAACTATGAAATCCCTTACACCATGAATCATTCCCGGTTAACTGAGTTAATCACCTGTGAAACAATAGGGTCTTTCAAAGAATGAACCACCTGAATCGAGTAATAAGATCCTCCAAAATGGAATGCTCAACACCTCATTCCTCAAAAATAACAAAATCTACTAAATAAAGTTCATATCAACGTTCACCAATCCTAAATCTGCAATGAAAAAGCTTGCCTGAGATCGTAAATAAAAATTACGATATTTCAAAATTACCAAAAATATTCCGAAGATTATTAAAATGGAAAATACTCAAAAAGATCAAAATGTTCAGAAAGTTCAAAAATGTAGTAATAAATGCTTGGACTAACTGTATATACACGTACTACTTCCCTTAGTGATGATCTTCTCAACAATAAAAATATTCGAATTGCTGTATTAATTTCAAAATAAATGCAAAGATGAAAAAGGTTATAAAAATTCAAAAATAGAAACAAAAACATATACGCTCGTTATACGAACCAAAATCTAATTATTGAAGCTGAGGTCAAGAATTAAATAACATCAGACTTAAACCTCATCATCAATTATACTAATAAAAGTGGCAACTGGAAACACGAAATATTATTGCTCTACTTCTACTAAAAGTTTGTCGATTTCTACCTTGTGGAGATTCTCGATGCTGGCATATGTTGGATTAAATGCCCATGTCTCGTCCCAATATTATACTGGAACACAGTATACAAGTTCTTCCAGCATGGTCTCGAACCCGGAAAGTCCCTGAGAACTATTCCTCTCGGCCTGGGAATTGTACAACAAATCCAGTACATCTTGGAGCTCGCACAATACGATCGTGGACTGTATCTCTCTTGATAGACGATCTCATTCTTGTAGAAGTATAATGATTCTAAAGTGTTGTAGTTGTTTGCCCATGTCTCCTTCATGATTTTGAATAAATCAGATCTCATATTGAGAACATTCAAGGATCGTTCTGGAAACATCTCTGGTAGAAGCAGTAGTAATAGGTATCACTATCAAATCACGAAATCATTGCGCTACTTTGCGTATCATGTTCTTGTGTTCATATCTAAGCCTCCATGTCTACAGATTCAGTAGAATACAAAAATGTTCCTCTCGACATCGATTTATATAACATCTTGATGTACCGTAGTAGGTAAACAGGACAGCCCCCTAATCGTAGCAGGGGACTTAAACTGTAGACTGGATGTACACAATTACAAAACAAAAGTAGTAATGGAAAAACTACAAGAAGATGGCCTTCTCCTATTAAATAACAGCAACATACCAACCTATATATCTCACAATGGAAAAAGCGTCATAGATGTGGCACTCATAAAAGGACAAATAAAAGGAGAAATAACCCCTATCTGGTCAGCAAATCACACACCAATAAGAAAACATATCCCCATGAAAATAAATATTCATGGCGATTGGCGAGCACCCAAAAAACAAACAAAATGCCTATTATCAAGAAAAATTGACGTCGGAAAAATAGAAGGACGAGCCGACCAGATAAGAAAAATAGAAACGCTTACTGAAGAATCAAGACTAGAAGAAGCGGCACAAACACTTGAAGAACTGCTAATACAAGCCGCAACCCCAAGAAAGGAACGAAAGGCGAAACAATGGTTCGATCAGGAATGCTACGTGCTAAGAAAAGAAGTATTGAAGGCCCTGCATGAACTAAAAACAAACGAGAAGAACCTTACACTCTATCAGGTATACAACAGAAAAAGAAGTCTCTATAAAACGCTCACGCGGGAGAAGAAAAGGGTATACTGGGAGGAAGAAGGTAAAAGAATCGTAGAAGAGGCAAAGAAAGACCCATATATCGCTCTACGTCCTAGGAAGCAAGCGCAGACACATTATATAAACATGGAAAAATGGATGACACACTTTAACAATATACTCAACAAGGAAGGAATAACCAACACCCCAGAAAATAATCAAAGTACCTATACACTAGCGTCAACATAATGGACTCCGCTGACAGCTAATGAAGTCCAAAACATCATCTCAAGCACAAAGAAAAACAAAGCCGCAGGACCAGACAACATTTACAGTGAGTACCTAAAAGACACTGCTCACCTCCTACTACCTACATGGACAAAATTATACAATAAATGCATTGAGACGGCCTCTATACCGGAGAGATGGAGACATTCAACTATAAAAGTACTTTATAAAGGCAATGGCGATCCATATGATACAAACACATACAGAGGCATCGCTCTGGAGAATATTCCGTTCAAGATATTCACAAAAACAATCGTGGGGAGAGTCAGAGAAGAAATAGACGAGTATCTACCAGAAAATCAATTCGGATTCCGGAAAGGAAGATCAGCTGTAACCGCTATACACTTACTACTCAATGACATCAGGGAAGCCCTTGAAAGAAGAGAAAAGTTCTACGTAGTGTTTATAGACTTCACAAAAGCATTCGACCTCATAAACCGGGAACTTGTGGCACAGAAGCTGGAAGAAACCCTAAACAGGAACCATGTGTGGACTGAAACCATAAAAACGATACTACAATGGAACAAAATAAGAATCTCTGACAACATATCACTTTCAGAACCGATACTTCAAACGAACGGAGTATTACAGGGTGACCCAATGAGCCCATTACTTTTCATCCTGGCAGCAGAAGAAATAATGCGAATAACCAATAAGGATGACGTAGTATCGTACGCCTACGCTGATGATATAGTCATCGGATCAAAGGACATCAGAAAACTACAACACGTGATAAAGGAAATGGAGGAATGGTGCTACAAACACACATTCGAAATGAATACATCAAAAAACAAAAATGATGGTATTTAGGCAAGGAGGAAAGATCCCAGCAATGACAGAAATCTTCATAAAGCGGCAGAAAGTAGCCATAGTAAACGATTTCAAGTACCTTGGCATTACTCTGCAAACAAGTGCCAAATGCTTTACAAAGCATGTAATAGAAAAAACAACACAGGCAATACGGGCGATGCACGAAATCAACTACATTAGATCACTTAGCCTAGAGACGGCGATGGCACTATTTAGAGCAAAAATCATGCCTATTCTAACATATGGGATGGAAATCATTTGGCCGTACCTCACAGAGAAGAACCTATCCTCTCTAGAAAGAATAAAAGCTCTATACATAAAGAGAGCGATCGGAGTATCCAAGACAACAAGATCAAGACTCGTCTACCTTCTAGCACGAGAATCCTTCCTCATTGAAGACTTCAGAACACACCTGAACCTGCCCAACACCAGAGCATCAGAAAATCTCCTAGCAACACTCAACAAAAAGAGAGAAGACACCCCACCTGAATTCTTTGGAACTGGAGCTATGATAGACCGGACGTGGACAACATCCAGCTTCGAGATGAGGCACGTGTTCACAAGACTGGCAGTACATGGTTTCCACCATCTAATTTGTAACAACACCTCATACCATGAACCGACAGAGATATGTAAGTGCGAACTATGTGGATACATGTGTGAACGTTACCACCTAGAACTCTGCACCAAAAGAACAAAAACAATTACAGAATATGCAAACCAAGGCCCAAGCCCGCGAGTACAGTGTATATAAATGTATTATTTCTTTTCTTTGTGTATGGCTATTTAGCTGCAATAAATATATTATTAAGTATTCAAATGTAATTAAGTACTTCCACGAAGCACTAATATTTTAATTGTTCAATTCAAAAGTACAGCATCAATTATGCACAATATACATGCAATATTCACGTAGAAGTCCGTTGCACCTCGTAGAAATGATTACATAATTCGAAGTAGGCGTATTATGTTAGACTTTACTAACATTTGAAATTTTATGAAGTGTTATGTTCACACCATTGTAGTATAATTCACTTCGCTGAAATATTACAAGATCAAAACTGTAGACACGGCTCTGAAGAAATTTTCTAAGTGTCCACTCGACATACCATACGTTTGTTCAAACACACTGAAAGTATTTTACGACACAATTACGTTCGTTGTTATGTACCGCGCTCGGCGCACAACGTTGATAGGCTTGTGGCAAGGTTACAATCAGATCTGCCTTCCACAATGCTGTTAGCCGACTGTCATTTGTCAAGATGACGTAATTTGGCCGTCACCGAGGTTCCAATCGCTGCTCGCCATCACGTGATATTTCTATCGTCATTTGTCAGCCTTACCACCTGCTTGAAACAAAACACTATGTCCTAAGGTCACGACCTCAGCGGCTCTGCGTGCTGTCGCTATAAATACGTAAATTTCAACTACAAAATACTGTCACAGTACCATCCCGGCATTTGCCTGGAGTAGAAGTGGGAAACCACGGAAAACCACTTCCAGGATGGCTGAGGTAGGAATCGATCGCGCCTCAATTCAGTTTTGAGTAGAGAGGTAAGGCCGATCCTGCGCCAACTACCATGTCGCCGGCCACGGTGGTCGTGCCCGACTTAAGCCGATATCTCGCGAACCAATTTTAGGAGAGGGTCACGTGACGACTCGTTATAAGGGTACTTTCTCTCATCATTACCGTGAGCCACTTATTTTTGTCGATTTTTAAAGAAAACATAATTTTTAGGTAATCACCGTTATATTCTGATATCTCCCGAACCAATAATCACATATGGACATGACGGGTGTCAAATGACGCGGGATAAAGCCCCCATTTCTATGGACGACTCGTTATATTTAAAAAAGAATAATTAGAAAGTAGGCTATATTTTTAAAACTAGGAATCCCCGAACGTTGTGCAATGGCTTAAACGAAAGGTCTCTATGTTCTTTATCGTTAGAACAAAGCATGATATATTCAGATGTTAAAAAGTACCATTTTGAAAACTAAGAATTCTAGAAAGTTGGCTCAAACCAAAGGTCTTAACCTACTCTAGCTCTTAAAACAAGTCCTATGTCCTTGGGACAAAAATGTGTAGTAGATGAGAGGTAAGAATCCTGCTTAGTGTCATGGGCACCTCGCGCAACTGCACTCTTGAGTGGTGGGCTTTTCAAATGATTATTTAATGGTTATTGACTTAACCTAGCCTAACCTAGCAATATGGTGGCTTTAGTTTAACCTAACCTAACATAACCTCACCCACGAGGCGTGATCAAAAACTACCCACGCGGCGAATGGCGATACTTTCCGAAACAATAATCTGATTTGGACATATGAGGTGTCCTAGGACTCGGGGTGATGCCCCCTCTTTTCCTATAGCCCCCTAATTTAACCAAAGAACCCAAATATAAAAGGTCAAATACTTTTGTTTTCCCTGATATTTCGCGAACTCGTAATGTTATAAAGGCGAGTTATTGTTCATTTTGAACGACGAATTATCCTCTTTACCGCGGACGACTATCGGATTATAATTAGGTAATGATTGATTCATTAGTGACGATATCTATTGCGGCAGAGAAAATTTCCCTAGGCGGAAGGAATATTTGCAATGGAACAGATTTAGGATGAAACACAGCTTTGAATGGTTAAATGAATGTAAGTTTTTTAAAATATATTTCGCTTGGTAGCCGGCGATAGACCTGCTCTGTGTAAAGCAGTCTCTTGGACTAACTTTGCTGGCAAGATTCTGCCGTTCAAGGTGATAACGCTTATCAAAAGGAATTCGCTGAGGCGTGTGAGAACATACGTGATATCATCGCCGACCCTAGCGAAACATGAACCGACCTGCATAGAGTAGTGGGAAATGCGAAGGTGTACAATGCCAGACGGAACTTGCACAGTCGTGGGAAACTGCTGATCACACATGCAGAGTGACTTATAAAGACTTGTGTATTAAATAGTATTACACTTACTGGTCAAGCGAATAGACGTATTTTACCCTTGAAAGAAGCCTTTTAGCAAGATTCTGTCTTCGGGGTCGCGTTCAGTCCATGCTTCATCAGTGTTAGAGAATAATCAAATATCTCGCTTCCATAATAACAAGGGTAATTAGGTTAACTTAAAATTAGAAAAGAAGTGAACAACACAGGGTAAAATAAACAATATTTAATGGCTGAATCGTCGTAAACGTGAAACAAAGACAAAAAAAGAAATAAATCCACACTGAGCTTACCCCAGAATAACAAGATTTAAAAGACATAAAAAATGTGGAGATACCATTCCACTATCTGATTAGATTGTATGTGAGTGCGTTACTTAGTTATTGAAGAAAATGAGCATTGTTTGACGGCATTTCGCTTCCAAACGATTCAATCGGATAGGTCGTGAATCACCGTTCTGCAAACTACAATTATGGCCCATGGGAACACACTAATAAAATGGCTGTACACTTAATAACTAACCTGACACACGCTAACCATACAAAACATTAATTTACAAGACTTCCTTGGAAATCACACAAATATGAGAGAAGGCATATGATAAAATCAAATGAGCCGCACCAATAAGCAAAAAAACACGACAAACCTAAAAAAAAAATGTAAAGCTGAAATTTGGCATAGATGTTCCCTAGTACCCTAGAAACAAGTCCCCATCTCTGCGGTGTCCGCGTCATAGTTTTTGGAGGGTTCAAAAGGGCTTAAATGGAGCCTAAGTCCCAAAAACATCCCTTTTGCTTCCTGCGTTCAAAATATTGTTCCAAATTTAGTTCTCGCGAGCTTTAGCAATTAATAAAAATGAACCAGTGGGATAACGAACTTATCAGGCCTAATTATTGCTATTGATGAAGGAAAAAACGACTAATTTAACATTTTAGCACAATTTTTACACGAAAATTTGGTTAATTTGTCATTAGCAGGTCATTATTTTTTAAACAACTATGATATTGACGAAAGACCCAGAATGAAAGTTATGAAGCATACTTTTAGCTTTACATTGGTATATTACCCATGTCTATGCGAGAAACGTTTACCGAGTTACGGTCCCAAAGCATAACCGCTGTTGAAAAGGCACCCGATCGCGTTTCTAGATGACAGCGTTCGGCCTGTCGGAGCAGGCCAACAATACTCGAAACAATTAATTCAGCTTCTAAACAGTCTTGGATTTTCAGTAAATGTGGCGGAAGTCCACAGGCACAAAGTTTCAGCGCTTCGTGAAGAACGTCCAATCCCGAATTCTGGAGCGTTCACGCAGTTTTGCTTTGACAACGCTGACTATAACATAAGGACATTGGACGGGCGAAACACATTTCACTGCATGGGAGGCATCAAGTGCACAGGTCCAGCGCCTGCCAGTGAAATATCTCCACTCCCAAGTACACGAGAAGTTCCTAATGCTGGTGTGATTGCGGCGATGGGAACGTTCAACATTTAGTGGTATCGGAAACCCTCCTCTCCTAGTTCAAAGGACGTCAAGATTAAGGAGTTAACTGTGGAAGCCCCAAACTCTGTGGCTATTGCGTCGATGATGGACTCCTTGTGGTTATCTGGACGGTGGTTCCGCTTCGTGGAACGGCTTTATGAAGACGTCACTGTCTGCTCATGGTCAACCAGCTTCCCAGACAACGTCAGTTGATGCCCTGCCGTTCATTAACTTGGAACCGAGCTATCCATCAACTATATATTCCGCGTTGAAGTTTGCCGCAAGAGAGTGCGCGGAACTGAAAGAAAGCACTTGTTTCGTAACCTTTGACCAGCCCCTATACGCGAAAGTTGCAGAGATAGTCGCATCGGACACTTCAGAGGAACTCAAAAGCGTGGTTGTTCGTCTAGGCGGATTTCACATTCTGATGTCGTTTCTTGGGGCAATCGGCTACATGATGAATGGAAGCGGTTTGGAGGAGCTCTGGGCGGAAATATACGCTAAATTGTCAGTGACTCACATGATGTCTGGACACACATATTCTAGGTAGGCTTGCAATTAGCTCGCTGTTAATGATTACGTTATGCCTTCAATTTCAAATGTATCAATAACGCGAAACTGTGCATGTTCTAGGGCCCACAGAGCGCATTTTTTGACAAAACAGGCTGTCGGGACAATGTTACTCAACATGAACAGGCGCTTTATACCGCATTCCAAGAAGGCACCGCCAACGACATGCTATCATATCCTTGTCTTCAACGTCTCAAAGAGACGCTTCATGACACATTTTCTTCAATGAGCCAGAAATCTCGCACATGAAAGCTGTGGGTAGAGTACATCAAACAGCAAGCCTGGAAAATATTGAAGGATTCCGCATCTTTAAGCGAGGAAATGAAGGTATTCGTTTCTACGGCTCCAGATCAAAAGGCCATAATATCAGCTGGAGAGAAGTTCGCTATTTGTCTCTACTATAGTGCCAAATTGGAGTGCAAAATTGGAGTGAAAAAGCCTCGACGAACTTCGGGTAGTGAAATACAGCCAAAAAATTGCCAAACAACCGGTCACAGCATCATTTCAGCTGGCTTCACTTCCGCCGACTTCGGCGGCATGCAAACAACATTCACTGCGGGTATATTTGCAAGTTCAGGAATGGTTAGGATTTTCTTTGGACCCGACCCAATGGGAATGGAAAATCCAACACTCAGCTTTAGTACCAGTGACAACTCATCTTCCAGCTGCTCCAGATCATCTCCTCAATTTGGTGAACTGCAACTGCAAGATGTCTTGTGGCAGCTGGTGTGAATGTGTACGTTCCGGTTTAGAATGCTCCTTAATGTGTCGACACTGCAGTGGAAAAGCGTGTGGCAACATCACATTTTATGGCTCAGACGATGAGGAGGACGATTGAGTCCGATGTATGCTTTGTTTTGTAAGTGTTCTTTGTCTAGAGAAAGCTTTTTAAGCTTTGTTTTGTTATTATTTGCATTATGCATATTATGAATGTACGTTTAACTGCTAACTGCATTAAACTCGTTTTGTTCTATGCAAACTGTTTCTGCTAGTTTACCTGGATTCAAAGGAATACCATCCTAAAAGCTCTTGTTCAAAGATACAAAATGGTGTCAGCAAAGGTGAATAGATGGAGCACACCAGCGTAAATGGGCGTTCGTTCGGAAAGCGACTGCCACACTTGTACTTTTATATTTGTCTGTATCTCTGCTGCTGTTTGTCGGATGAACATGGGCAATGTATCGTTTTAAAGCTACAAGTGTGCTTTACAACTTTTACTTGGGATCTTTAGTCGCTATCAGCAGCTGTTTACACGATAAGTCCCGGCTAATGACAAATTAGCTAAATTTTCGTGAGAAAAGTTGAGCTAAAAATGTTTGATTACTCATCTGTTTAAATGTATGGCAATAATTACGACCAATAAGAGCGTTATATTAAACGCAGTCCTCATATTACTATCAAAGCTCATTAGAACTCATTTTGGACAATATTTTGGACGCAGGAAGCAAAAATGCTGTTTTTGGCACTTAGGCCCCATTTAAGCCCTTTTGAACTCTCCAAAAACTATGACGCGGACAACGCAGAGATGGGGACTTTTCAGGATTTGTTACTAGGGTACTAGGGAACATCTATGCCAAATTTCAGCTTTACATTTTTCTTTTAGGTTAAAACTTAATATGCCTGGGCTACAATGGCTCCCAAGGCTAATGGCCACATGTGACATATCAAAACAAGAAACATGGCCGACACGGGGTCGCCGTACTCAAACATAAACAAACTAACTTACATGCCCAAGCAGGCTGATATACAACATGAATACAATGCACGATGTGATCAATATAACGCTCGGAAAGTTAACGATTAAGACGTGAATAGCTCCCATTTACTGTTTCAATTAATTTATAACATTCAGGCCTTTAACAGACAAGATAAACATTCTAATAATGACGGGCCAAGGTCCCAACCTTAATGAGCCTCACAGCTGTCTCTGACCTGCGCACGACCGTGAAACTCCCTCTCTCTCACACAATATCTATTTCAACCTCAGCCCAAAGCAAGTTTCATAATAAGTACAGCTAACCCCAGCTACTCAGGTCCTGTTATTTCTGCCAACCTGGAAACGCGTACAATTTATCGCAGACACAATATGCCACCAATTCTCCTGGAATTGCAAGATTCATTATAAATTTCACACAATAGTCCCGTGGGATTATGATTGTTGAAACCTGGGTCGCGGCATGTCGAGGGATGTAATTAAACACTCTCCTCCGCGAGCAGACCCATAACACATAAAGACACTTCAACGCTTTGACTCACTGAACACACAATATCCACCATGCCGACGCTAGATCAGAGATTCCCTAACTTCGTGTTCAAGACACGTTCTCTTTAATAAAGCGGGTAAACAATTATTATGAGTATTCAGACGGCTTCTCTTGTACAAATATTCGCAAAGTGGCGAATTATAAATCAACAGTCTGAGTGATTATAAATCATCTATCATATCAAGATTCCCCCCTCAATACTGCATTTATGCTAATTTAATTCAGATTCACTTTTTGTCCTAACGTTAATATTCAGACTATATTGATCAACAACGAAAATCACAAAGAAAATATCTACAAAATATGTCACAATGCGCCATGCACTAAAATCGTGTGTCAGTAACAAACAAACAAACAAGACTCTACGTTACCAAAACACAAATCAAATATTTACACAAAAAATATTCCCATTAAAACCATAATCCGTTTGTCAAAAATTAAATAAATAATTTTTAATATCCATTCCTCCGCCAACCAGCTTGTCAGATAACATCCCCTGCCATCGTCCCCTCTGCATGCTTAGCACATGGTCATAGTCATCTGGATTATGATCCTGGATTCCAATCTTCCGTCAAAGGCCGAGGTGTTCATCTTGCTGTATGAAATGAAAATGTTTATTATCACACGTATCATTTCCTAGCTAATTTGCTTCCTTCGGTTACTGTATTTGCCGAAATTGTCCTAAAGCAAATATTACGACGAATACTGCCCTTATCTGTAGTGTAGTAACTACCTATAATTCACTGATTCTATCATTAAACAAACTGAGTTGTACGCACACAACATAATACATATTCAAACTGTTTCTCAAAGTTACAGTACTTAAATGTGCCATCTTGACACTCAAAATAGTAAAGTACACAGTGTCGCCTGGACACGCAAAATAGAATAACGTCTATGTCCCTCGGACATCAAAAGTAGAATTAGTCAGACTCTCATAGAGACGCCTTTCGTTTCCAAAAGTAGAATATGAAGTAACGTCAGTGTCGCCTGACACTTCGAAATAGAATAATATCATCAGCACTCAGAACAGTATTTATACACTATGGACAAATGTCGAAGGAGTGGGAGTGGATTCAAAGCTAGATTCCGTAATAATAGATCCACTGACATGCAATTACACTCATTGAGGTCGTATCATTCTGAAGGTTACAATGATGTTGATCCGCTCGAAAATCGATCGTAGATTTGATAGCAACTAGATTACCGCGTAATCGCCAGGGTACGCTTGGTGAAGCCGCGTCCCCACGGAAAAGTGCATCATATTTTACATAGGTTCTTCTGAACACAGAAATCGTGGTTCCTGGAGGTTAGACCCGCCCCATAGGAGTGGACAAATCATACCTCCTTCCTTTATATTTCATCTTCCTTCCTCGTCTTTCACTCAATAGACAAAGACATAGCTCTACCATGACTCAGAGAGACAGAGACGCGGACTAGCCCTTTCAACCATTCTTCTAACGGTGCTGCATCCTTTGCATGCCAAGTCATAAATACTTGCTGCCTCTGTTTTATAGAAATATAACATTCCTTTGCCGACCCAAGTGTCCCCATGCTTAACTGAAGTTTCGAAATATTGTCTGGTCTTCGTACTCGACTGTCAGTAGCATTTGATTTAGAATAGAATAAAACTAAGGAATCATTAATATGACCTAATAATAGGGGTTCAGTATACTGTCGAGCTCTGTACTGTGTTATGAAGTGAACTTTGAAATAAAATCTCATTGTTTACGGTAAGTACGTATTAATGAATATTTTAATGATGTAATGATAATTAACCTTAAAGTTTTTATTTGCTGGTATTTATTGATGGATTTAATTAATTTGTTTGCAGATATTGTTGGCGATTGGGACATTGATGTACCTGGCACAGTCAGTGGCATGATACTTTGTTATCTTTTTGAGAGGTAAGTTTATTATTAATGGTTTTTGATGTTTTAATGCTAATTGATGTTTAAATTATAGATTGATTGTATATAATTTTGTTTTAGATAATTTTTGTCTACGTTACCCTGTTGTGTGCGAGAAAGAGGGAGAGAGACCATTTCACCCTAGAGTTTACTAGAAGGGAAAAAATCAGACTTTGTGAGCTAAGGTACGCATTCTATTTATAATAACCTGTTTGATTTTTCTCTGACACCATCTTTTTTATGGAATGGAGGTATTAATTTTCATGTATGTATTTATGGTATTTTTTATATAATTGGAAAAGCTCAACCTCTATTGCCGCTAAAAACACACTGGTCAACAAAATTTAAACTTGTGGTTGTTAAAAGGAAAACAATGGGTGATTCTAAGTGACTTTTTATGCTGATTTCAAATCTTTTACAGAACTCTTCCATCACCCGGGGTTTTAGAGTAATCACATGAAAAACATGTTTCGTGTCTATACATTATAGTATTATGATATCATAGCTGAAATTACATTTACCGACCTAATATGTATGTGAAGAAGATTTTCGGCTGTACTTCGCTTGAGGAACATCTCTCTTCAATGTGCAACAGTAGTCTGCCAACATATTTGGACACCATTTACCCTGATAGCGCCTTTCCATTTTCGCTATGTCTTGATGGAAACGCTCCCCGTGTTCGTTGCTCACAGCCCCTAGGCTTTCAGGGAAGAAATCGAGATGGGAGTGCAGCAAGTGTATTTATAAAGACATATTACATCCCATGATCTTGCAGTTCTCAATCATCTCACTGACATGTTCTCTGTAGTTCTCAGACCTGAAGTTTCCTTGAAAGTTCGTGACAACTTTTTTGAAAGCCAACCATGCAGCTGCTTCTGGCATATTTAACTGGTTTTCAAATTGCGTATCTTTCATCAGTTCCCTTATTTGAGGGCCAACAAATATTCCTTTTTTTAGTTTAGCTTCATTGATTCGTGGGAACTTATTTTTCAGGAAGGTAAATGCACTGCCATCACGATCCATTGCTTTCACAAAATTCTTAATTAAGCCAAGTTTGATATGCAGCGGAGGCGCTAAGATTTTTTCAGAACTTACAAGTGGTTAGTGAAGAACATTTTCTTGTCCCTGGATTAAGTGACTCCCTATTTGGCCAGTTCTTTTTTATACAATGATTACTTCTATCCCTGCTATTCCACTTGCACAAGAAGCAGCAAAATTTAGTATAGCCAAGCTGTAACCCAAGTAAGATAGCTATTACATTCAAATCCCTACATATCTGCCAAGAAAAATTGACATACTTGATAGTAAGAGCTTCATAGTATCATAGTTTTCTTTCATACCAACTGCATGGGCTAAAGGAATGGATGGATATTTGTTTCCATTATGTAGTAACACTCCTTTCAAACTTGTTTTCGAGGAGTCTATGAACAAACGCCAATCCCAGGTTTATGCTCAACACCCAGTGACTCGAACATCTTCTCAACATAATTGCAGAAAACTAGGTCGTCCTCTTTAAAAAATAAATGCTGAAATTCCTTTTGACGACAGTTTACCAGAAGACACTTGACACTTTGTACCCAAGACTAGCAACCATCTTGCTCTGTTTACTGTCCCCTTCACTGGTTTGGGATGAATCATCTCTTAAATACTTGCTGTTTTTTTTATAATCTTTTCATGACCCTTCCATAGAGTTGTCCCAGGTTGGCCGAACCTCACCTATTTAATTGGAGACCATCCCACTCCAAATCATAGTCTTCTATCCACAGTCCAGAGTTAATATAAAGAACTTCCTCTTCACCACAAATTCAGTCCAGTACACCATTTACTGCATCCACATACCTGCAATCCACGTCCCTGCCGATATAAAATCCCACTCCTGCATGCTCTTATCAGGTTTTTAATGTAATTTCCTATATTGTCTGGAGTAGGAGAGCTCCTTAGGCCATTTTTTAAACGTGTATTATGACTGACTAAACTTCTTTATCCCCTCCCATTAACATCACTTTTCTTCCTAATTGTTCAATCCTTATACCAGGAAAACATCACTTCAGTATTTGTTTCCTGTAGCCCTGTTCCCAAGCGCCTAGTTATTGAGTCGCCAATGACCAAGGACCGGCATACTTCCTCCTCTCTTCTTCCGTTGACCGATACTTCCCTTAATCCATCATATTTGATCTGCTCCACTCGATCGCCCTCGACGGCGTCCAACCTCAGTCTTTCCTCCGCCAACCGTCCGTCAGTTACATCTGTGCACTTGGATCTCCTTGACTTCCGGTCACTGTTGATCCCGCCATCTTCTGCCATCTGCCCGGCAAACACCGAAGTTAAATAACTAACCTCCAAGTTTGTCAAATTTTCTTCCATGGTCTTGTTTACCTCCGTGGTGCTCTCCAAATCTTCCATTACAGTGTCTAGCTCTACCCGGAGCAATCTAATTATCTCGTCTTTGCTGCTCACGTCCTCAACCAATACCGCACATTTCTGGCACTTCATAACCTCTACACAGTTGCACTCCACGAGGCCCGCATTAATGGCCATTGGAGATAATCGTATCGTCATCCTTCCCGTGTTCCTCACCTTCAACCCACAACCACCACAAATCTCACCTTTAGGGTAGCTAAATTTACTTTCCGACACAGTTAACTCCTAATACTTTAGTATTTCTCCTCGCACCGCTTACTTGCACTGCCAACTGACGCCATTACACATCTGCGATGAATATTATAATCGTGGCCAGTTAAACCAACCTTTATTTCTATCGCTTAAGGACACGAGAAATATGTACGTGATTTTAAGAATTTAGCACAGCCGCCATCTTTAAGTTCTCATAGAAATTGATTTAAATTAAAATCCCATATATTAAACCTTGTGTGAAAATTTATCGTGCTAAAGTACTGTAGGTGTCTAGGGGGATGTTAAACCAACACCGTCAGCAGTTTTTAAATTTGTGTATATCTCCCTCACTATTGAATGGATTTGGACGCATGAGGTTTTCTATTACTCGGGGTGACGCCTCATTTCCCATGGCACACTCATTTATCCAAAATACCCAAAACTGCAAGGTCATCGACCTGAGATTTTATAAACTTATATTCGGATTTGAACTTGTGAGGTGTCATAGGACTCGGAGAGATGCCCCCCTTGCCCATGGCCCACTCATTTACTCAAAATAACCAAAACTGCAAGGTCTTCGGCATGAGATTTTATAAACTTATAATCGGATTTGAACTTGTGAGGTGTCATAAGACTCGGGGAGATGCCCCCCTTGCCCATGGCCCACTCATTTACCCAAAATAACCAAAACTGCAAGGTCATCGACCTGAGATTTTATAAACTCATAATCAGATTGGACATATGAGGTGTCAAAGGATTCTTGGCGACGTCCCCTTTCGTATGGCCCATGAATGTATCGAAAATACCCAAAACTGAAAGGTCATCAACCTGAGATTTTATAAACTTATATTCGGATTTGAACTTGTGAGGTGTCATAGGACTCGGGGAGATGCCCCCCTTGCCCATGGCCCACTCATTTACCCATAATCACCAAAATTGCAAGGTCTTCGGCATGAGATTTTATAAACTAATAATCGGATTTGGACGTGTGAGGTGTCAAAGGACTCAACATGACCCCCTTTTCCCTATGGTACACTCATTTACTCAAAATACCTAAAACTAAGAGATCATTGATTTTCCCCACCTTAATAACATTGGAAGCTGTAATTTTAGAAAGACATGTTAGAACTTCAATTACTCTCTATGAAGCCCTCTTTTTTACTACGAGCATGGCTTTTCTACGATTTGCCCAAAGGGCTTAACGGCATGCGAACAGCCAATTTTGTTTTTGTATGCGACGGTACCTTGTTGAGCCACGTGACTACTACAGTAGTAGGGGCAACCCTGTTGGCCTTTTTAT
Source organism: Meconema thalassinum (assembly GCA_946902985.2). Classification (NCBI taxonomy): domain Eukaryota; kingdom Metazoa; phylum Arthropoda; class Insecta; order Orthoptera; family Tettigoniidae; genus Meconema; species Meconema thalassinum. The sequence continues at coordinate 417,383,834 of OX336389.2, forward strand.
TGTCACGTGACTAGGGGAAACCCTGAGGCGGTTTTCTTAAATAATTATTTTATTAGTTAATGATCGATTAATTATTATTATTATTAGGTGATGATGGATGGATTGGTGGCGATTGCTAGTATATAGCGGAAAGAATAGTTGTGATAGATGGATAACCAACTGCTAAGTATGGAATATTTATTTTAACACGCACGTATATGGTGGTAGCCACCCGCGATAATGGCACAATGTGATGCAACTGATTAAACAAGAATAATAATTTTGTTTTGAGGCCGCTAGACAGATAACGTTGACAACCACTAAGTATTGAATAATTATTTAACACGCGCGGCTATAGAGGTTGGTTAAAAGCTAATTATTTAATATTTATTACGTTAACACTAATTGTTTAGTCCTTAAATGACCTTGCGATAAGAATTCTATGACCAGACACGAGTTAGCTGTGAGCTAACACTTTGGCAACTATGCTTGTTTTGACCAATGGATAGGGTTCTAGAGAGCAGCCCGCCATTTTGGTTCATATACAACAGATGCTTAGGTCTATATAGAAACTGAGTGACCATGTTGGTGTTTTACAACCAAAAAAAAACGAGATATTATACCAGAGACGATCAGGATAGCCATGTAGAGCTTACCAAAAACGCCGTTGTGTAACGGTAAATGCTAGTCAACAGACGCTGACTATTTACTATACACATAAACACGGTTACCAGAAATTAGCGAATATTCAATTACATTTCCTAAAATTATTTTAAGATGCCCTCAACCCTCTATTAAACACAAAGTTCACGGGACTGCCGCGATACGTAACACACCCGAGTACACAGGGCTAATAGCCTTGATATTGAAATACTCTAACTAGACGGTTATAACAACTTTGATATTGCAAACCCCATATTATTATTATTATTTATGTGCACCCAAGAACACGGGGCTAATGATTTATACATTATTATGTAACGAAATTTATTTCGTTACAATTGTTTTTTTACGAGCTAGCCATTGGGAAGCTTTTATCGCACCTTATTTGCAAACTTAATAATAAACAATGAATGTGGTTTAGTAACATGCAAGTCTGTTGCCGGTGGGGACAGTATGGACAAACTGATCTGGCAGAAAGCCATATCTAGTTACCACGATGCAAGAATATGCTTGCAGTACGTCACAGTAGGAGTTCTTAAATTCTTGCTTTTATCTTAACGAGGCGCATTCAACCGTGATAGGTAAAACTAAAAAGTGACCGTGTTTATGTGTATAGTAATTAGTCAGCGCCTGTTGATTGGCATTTACCGTTACACAACGGCGTTTTGGTAAGCTCTACACGGTTATCCTAATCGTCTCTGGTATAATGTCTCATTTGTTTTTGTAACATACCAACATGGTCACTCAGGGTTGAATTCAGAGACATTTCTTGAGGACACCTTGAGGAGACCTTGGGCTTGAGGAAGCATTAAGGAAGCCATTTGCACTCAGAGAGCTTCCTTGAGGCTTCCTTGAGGAAGCCATTTGAAGGCTCCCTTGAGGCTTCCTTAAGGAGACCTCAAGGCTTCCTTGAGCAGAAATACTATTCAGAAACATTTCTTGAGGAAGCCTTGGTCTCAAGGACTCCTTCGCGACTGCGCACGACTTGTCGTGTGCTAAAGTGGGGGACAAGCTACCTTAAGGAATCCTTATCACAGGAAAAATGGACGTAGGCTTGGCGGATGACGAATTTCTTTATTATATTGAAGCGGTATTTGAAGAAGATGACGTGCCAAGACGATATGTAAGAGATTTTGAAAACCCATTGGAAAGATTTTCGGAGACAATACCGTTTTTCAAAGGATGTTGTGACAAACGTCATTTTGCCGTTGGTTCTGAAAGACGGCGAAACGGACGAGGACTTCCAATCTCTCCAATGCTTCAAACATTAATAAGTCTACGATTTTATGCCACCGGAAATTTTCAGGTACCGGTAGGCCTAAGTGGAGCATTCAGAATAAAATCAAATAGCGATACGGAAAGTAGACTACCGTACCGAATTAAGGTACGGTTCTTTTTTTGGTTAGGTTCGGTACGGTAATTTACTGCAGTGTAGGCTATAATTTGCAAATGTATTACCGGTATTTGTTTATTTATTAAAGATATTTTGACGGTAGTAGTATAGACGTAGATATGGGACAGACAATTAAGTGTGGTCAAAAGTGACCATTAAAATTCTATTAAAAATAGTGGATAAAGTAACCATTAAAATTCTATTAAAATAATGGATAAAGTGACCATTAAAATTCTATTAAAAATAATGGATAAGGTGACCATTAAAATTCTATTAAAAATTAATGGATAAAATGACCATTAAAATTCTATTAAAAATTAATGGATAAAGTGACCATTAAAATTCTATTAAAAATAATGGATAAAGTGACCATTAAAATTCTATTAAAAATTAATGGATAAAGTGACCATTAAAATTCTATTAAAAATTTATGGATAAAGTGACCATTAAAATTCTATTAAAAATAATGGATAAAGTGACCATTAAAATTCTATTAAAAATAATGGACAAAGTGACCTTAAACATCATTTAAAAATTATTGATCGAACATATGGTTATCTTAACCATTATAAATCTTCCAAACAATTATGGTTACTTGTGACCATAATATTTCGTATTACTTTATGGCAGAAAGTAACCATTAAAAATTATGGTTAAAAATAACCTTTAAATAGCCAGAATTTTTTCTAAATTCTGGTTAAAAGTAACCATTAAACTTAACAAAAAATTAACCAAGATAACTATGGTTAAAGGTAACCATGAAACACAATCAAAAGTTATGGTTAATCTATCTATAAAAATTAACTATGAAAAGTTATGGTTAACGTATCCACTCCCGTCATTATAACTTAAATTTTCATACCTTTTACCAATGAAAAAGGTGGGTGCAGCAGCTGCACCCACCTTTTTCATTTCTTGTAACTATGTTTTATCCTCATCGTCTACATGACGCTGTAATGCAAATTTAGGAGATTCATAAAATAGGGTTAAAAGTAACCATAAAAATGACTCTAAAATGTAAATGACAAAATTATGCTCACCTTTACCTATAAAACGTAATACAAATTGATCCTACAGACACCTAAAATAATGGCTAAAATTAACCATTGAAAATTCTAACGATGTTTTTCAAAATAATGGTTAAAACAAGGTTAAAATTACCAGTAACTTTTCAAAAGATTATAGATAAAACAAGGGCTAAAGTTAAGGCTAAAATTTCTAATAACTTTTTTTAGAAACAATGGACAGAATAATGGCTATATTTAAGGCAAAAATTATTAGTAACTTTTTAACGAATTAAGGATAAAATAATGGTTAAAACAAGGGTGTAAATAGCTATAAAACAATATGTACACTATTATATTTAGTACCCCCAAGGAAGTGTATCAATTATGTTGTCTTCTTCTTTCTGGATGAAACGCTTGTCGTAGTCGACTTTAAATTCCTTGGCAATATTTTTATTTACAAGGCTTTTTGTTTTCGTATCTCTTGTTATCATGTTATTGCTTATAACAACCTTATTATTAAAACCTTGTATTAGGTCGGTCATTGTCTTCATGTTAAGTTTTTTGGCATTTTCGTGGTTGAGTGTAAATCCTTTAATTTTGGTAACCTGTTTGCCTTTTTATGTTACGTACGCATAGCTTTTGGGACCTGTGCTTATCCATTCAATACCGTGATCACCTTTTCCGAATTCGTCAGTCCATTCGCCGAGCATACATCCGCTCTCTACAGTATTTGTTCCATCATCTATGTAAACAACACTATCAGTGTCGTAATAAACTACTTTATCCCCTAATCTAAAAAAAAGGGAAGCTTGTAGTTTTACGTGACCGTGAATCTCGCGATCATAAGCCACGGGAATATCCCCTAATCTATCAAGCATGTTGTACAACCTTATTCTCGCATTGGAAATGGTGAAGGTTGCTACAAATATGTTGGTACATGTGTCATCTTCTACATAGAAATCATTGTAGTGGTATGTTACCTCAATTACTTCCTCATTGATGTACATAACATTAGTTATTTCTATCTTATCATCTAATAACAAGTCGTACCACCTCTCAGGGTCATCAATGAACTCTGTTTGTGACATGTTTTGCCTCTGACCGAACTTTCCCCAAAGAGAATTTAAGCATATTTTAGCCACTGCCCTCTTCCCAGCATTGGGTTCAATTTTGTCAATATCAAGCTTTATGCCTTGCTTTTTTATAACCCTTGCATATTTTTCTTTTGATTTTTAATCACCATCCCAAGGACTAGTTTCTAGCTTAATTTTCATAAAGGTTTTAATGTAGTCCCTGAAAAGCTCATTACTTTTCTCTTCAAAATTCCATACTTCATAAATTTTCTGGATTTTGTAGCCTTTCTTTAGAGCTCTATTAAGTTCGATTGTAGTCCAAGTTCCAAAAAGCGCCCTCTCTTCATCACTATGGTTACAGCGGCCGACCTTTTCTTCTGCACACTTCGCGCACAGGGTAAACATTAACTTATCTAGCTTCACAGGAAGGACTGGATGATAAAGACCTCTTGGAGGAAGAACTTTACATTTAACTAAACCAAACCAGTCTTTATTGTATATTTCTGGCTTAAATATTTTAGTGGGATGTCCCACAGGTTACCGGTCATAAAACATAACTGTTGGATATAAACTGCATATATCTATATATCTCAGCTTTTTTCCAGAAACTTTCAACTTTGAGGCATTTGTCCTACCACCGAAGAATGCGTCCCTGGGGTTTAGAGGTTCTACAACATTTTTTGTTTTGTTTCGGCTTTCCTTATAAGCTTCAGAATTTTTCCATTTACAGTTCCACATCTCTACAACCTTGTACCCGGCATTTTTAACAGCTTGTGTTCGCTCTATAGTTTTTGTAAGCAACTCATCCATAGTTTCATTGTTTACATTGTTGATAGTATCGCCTGAGTAGCAGTCGGGACAACCATGCCAAAAACAACCATGATACTGGTACACAGTTTTAGTCTTATAGTCGTACCCATCGAATTTGGCTCTACAAATTGTGACCTCGCCACCGTTTAATGCGTGTAGAACATTAGGGAACGAACTTAACCATGCTATAGACTCCTTACTGAACATTTCCTTTTTTAGCCCTTTGACTACAGCAATCGTGTTTTCTTCAAGGAATTTTGACCTGTAAATAGCCATACAAACACTGGCAATAGTTATGTATTGGAAGGGGTCTATATTTGCTATATCTAAAAATGACTGCCTAAAGGCAAGACAACCACGTCGCAAAATATCAACATCTGAATTACAATACTCGGCTAATTCCTTCTTAAAGTCAAACACGTAATTTTCCTTTACTTTCTCAGCGTGCCATTCCAGGAATGCTTTTCTGCTATCAGGCTTCATAGTGTTAACGCCATAGTATTTAGTAGCTGGGATGGTCCCTACGTAATTTTGATTTTGTTTCTTATTGAAGTAGTGTGGAAAATACCCCTTTTTTAGTTCTTTTAGTCCAAATGTTTTGGGAAAGGATGCAAGGCCTCCTTGGATAAAGTTTATGCTGTCAATTATTCTAAGCCTTAGGGTGGGTATTTTGAGCTCCATAATCTTAGACCCTTGGTAAATGGTTTTAATTTTAATGCCATTATTGACGCAATATTGTAAAATAAAATACGCATCATAACCTTTTGCATTGTGTGATATACACGTAAAACCTTTGTGGTTTTCTGATATTAGCCACTGACAAAATTCGTCATTTTTTAGGAAAGCCCGCCTAACACCATTAAAGTCATAAACGGATACAAAGTTTGGCGTGTGTACGCCGGTGTCTTGTTCAGCTTCGTAATCGAAAAAGTAGTATTTTTCTGTGTAAGTGCATTTTTATGTTGCTTTTCTGCCGTTCCATTACAAATACAATCTTCCATACAGTATCCCCCACGGTTTTTCCTTTCTTGCATATAACATTGGTGCTGAGCTGGCTTATCGTACTGTTGGCAATTCCAACACATAAAGTACCCACACCTGGGTTGTTTATTTTTTTACATTTACCATTACATGTTAGACACTTGAGTTTTATTGAACAGGCAACTTCCTTTGCAAATTTCTCACATTCAGTAAGTACAGTTTCGTGTAGGTTGTTGTAGTAAAACTTGTTTTCATTTTCTTTTTTGCACTCGCTTTTACATTCTGTGCACTTCAATTCGACTTCGTATTCTACAAATGTTTCACATCTCCTACATTGGGCAAAGGAGCCACCTAAATGTTTGATATTTATCCTCGGACATATTTTGTTGCAGAAATTGCACTTGTAGACAACCTCGCACACTTTCTCATGGTTATCAACGCAATCTTTACCAAAACAGTATCTATTGCTCTTTCTACAGTATACTCGGGGTCGTACACCTGAGAAATCATGTTTTCGACCTAAGCACAAATTGCACACATTACTCTTATCTTTTTTACGCGAGTGCTTGTCTTGATGTTCGTAAGGTATATCACATTTTTTGCAGTAATATGAACTTCCTTAAAAGCCTCGTATATTATTAATGGAATCATAATGGTCGTTATGCAAGTACAAATAAATTGTTATCGCGTCATTTACACCTGAGGAATGGATTACTTTGTTAAAATGGGCAGCCGAAACAACCTTAATCCGAACACCCATGAGATGTGCAACATCTCTAATATCGTTTAAACTAAACCCATTTCACAGTTCTTTCCGAATGTTGTGCATAACTCTTTTGCTAATTCTTCCTGCAGGGCACGTCCTTTCCTAATATAGGTAATTTCATTATCAGTTAATTTTCTGTCTAGTATCTTTCTAGTTTCATACGTGAGGGCTGTGATTATTGCTCTTGCCCCGCACAGGTTATCGGTGTTGGTTATTTTGTTTATGCTTCTTTTAGCCATAACATCTTTAGCAATATTGACTATTTTCTTACCCTTTGTTCCTTTGCCTCTGGGTATTTTGTAGACCTCGAAGTAAAAGGTGGTATTATTTATATCTACATTTTCATTAGATGTTATTATTCTTTCAATTTGGTCAAGTAGATGTGAAGCATTGACTTTTATTTTCTTTTTTGACGAAATCATATGGTTAAAATCATTATTTTCTGCAACTACTTTCATCTGGTCAACTGGCTTAAAATCAGTTAGTTTTCTTACTTCTTTTATGGCTGCATGCATGCCTTTTCTGACCGCTTTCATTTGTTCTATTGGTTTTCCTTGCAAATCTTTTATGTTTATAGTATAAGCTGTCTGCCATACGTTAAACTTTTTGTGCTGTACAGTACGAACACCTTGATGAATTTCGAAAGGTGACTTTTTAGCTACTGTTTCATTAAATATATTTTTCTTAAAAGGAAAAATTTGGCCCAATTGTTGCTTCACAACATTTAAGTCCTTAGATTGAACAGGTTTTCGTTCCTTCTTAATTTCAAAGAGGTCTTGATCAAATCCAAAATGCCTGATTTTGTCCAAACGTTCCTTTTCTTCCGCTATCAAATTTAGCAACCCTTTCTTTGAATGAATTACTGAGTAGCCCTTAATTTTGTTTTCTCTGGCGACTTGTTTTAGTTCACGAACGCTCTCCTTAGGCAGCTCTGATTCTTGATACGTAAACAAAGCACTATCTCCGGCATTACTCCAAGCACTGCTTACAGCTTCAAGAAGAGCAGCCTTCTTCATCTTGTATACTCCTTTTAGTTTGAGTTCCGTTGCCAGAACCCTTAGTTCCTTTACAGTTGCACCTGTTTGGCGCTTAATATTTTGTTTTAAATCCATTTATTATATAACTTTTCTTAATTAAAAATTTCACTTTTTTAAATAAAAATAATTATAAGACATTACTCTTTTGGGCTCGAGAGAAATGATAGTAAAATATTTATATAAATAAATGAACAGAATAATTACATTTTGCATTATAATTGTTACCCTAACAAAGGTTCAATTAGAAATATTATCTCATGAATATCAGAATCAATTTGCTATCAACTATCTGCGTAATTTTGGATACTTGACTATAGACGAACAAGAAATTTCAGAAGTAAATGTAAGAACTTTCCAATCTGCTTTAAAATTGTTCCAAGAGTACTACAATCTAGATATCACTGGTGATTTTGATGAATGTACTTTACATTTTTTTATAGGTAATAAATGGAAGTAAATCAATTTCTCAAGACGCTCAACAGCATCAACGAACAAAAGACGTTTAAAAAGCTCAGTGAGTTAGAAATAGGGAACGAATACCTTATAACGAATGTAGAAGGTATAAACACAAAATATGGAAATAAAACTTTTCTAGAACTTGATAGTGAATTTAAGGTTATATTGCCTGACAAATACAACAAGGTGCTAAGTTGTGGAAAGGAAAAAAGAAAATGATAGGCCTGAAAATGATATATAAAGGCACAAAAGAAGTCTATGGTGGTTGCAAAACGCACAATCTTGAATTCTTTAAAAAAAAATTCTTAAATTTTCGTAACACCCCGACAAATTTTTAGTAGAAAATTTATGGTTTTAATGGTTACTAACCATTAAAATCAAATACCAAAATTAACGTAAAATTAAGAATTCCTTCGTAGCTTTATGAAAATTGTAACAGCTATCTATGTTATCACCATTAAGTTCAAAAAGATAATCTATACTATCCTCAGACAACTGATTTATAAATACTTCTACATCTTCAGTAGGATGTAGTAAACACAGGAAGAAAGAAAGAGTTATTCGCTTTACTCGGGCGTCCATTTATATATACAGAAATATTATAATATAACATTTTCTTTATAAACCCAGCTACTGTGAGAATTATCAAAACCCAACCATTTGACATATACCCGATTTCCTTTCTTTCTTAAAACTTTTTCAACAATATATGCCTCTGGATACTTTGTTTTCTGTAATTCTTGCTCATAAAAGTTACCCTTTATTTCTTCCGCATTCACATCTTTCAATTTGTACGTAATAGGGTCGGAATAAACGATATCCTTTATTTCAAATATTTCAGACGACCATTTTCCTGTGTATCCTTTTTCGAATATACCTTTTAGTTTACTAATTCTGACTTGATCGCCAACTTTAAATTTCGCTTTTTCTTCCGCTCCTACGCTTACAGTGTAAACAGTTTTCAACAAATGTTCTTCATTAGCTTTGTTTACGTTTTTTGGCTTCATATTTATAGTTGTGTGCGTCGTATTATTGTAGCCATTAATTAACTTTGGTAAAATGCCAACCCAGCAGTAGTTTCCTTGAATATCAAACTGCTTCCACATTTTCTCTTTTAAGGTCCTATTAAATCGTTCTACAACTGAAGCTTTTACTTCAGTAAAAGTCGAATAATGATTGATATTAAATTTTTTCATCAATTTTGAAAATTCTGTATTGTAAAATTCTTTACCGTTGTCTGTTTGAAGATTTTTGGTTTTCTGTTAAAAAAAAACCTCAAACGCTTCAGCAACACTTTTACCCGTTTTATCTTTGACTGGTACACCCCAGGCATACTTTGAAAATACATCAATGACTGTTAACAAATACTTGTAGCCTTTATTAAGCTTCGATATCCCCTTTATTTTTCCAGAGCCCATTTCTACCAAATCCGCTTGCCAAATGTCATCAATGCCGTGAGTTGTAACCCTCCTTCTCGGAAAATTCTTCCTCATGGGTTTATGAATTTCGTTTATAATTTCCTCCCGAATGCTAACGGGTGGTTCTCTAATTTGGGTAGAACCCCCTATTTCTACACTCTCATTAACTTTTTTTTTCAAACCTGCTTTTCTTACTCCCACACTCGGAATATAAACCTTCGATTCTAGTTCGACCATTTTTTGTCGAAAGGGTGTGAGGATGCAGTGATTGAGTAAACGTTTTGCACTTTAAACACCAAATGTGATTATTCATTAATTAATTAATTAATTAATTAATTAATTATAAAATAAGCATTGGTTTACTCAGACACCCAACATTGAAGAACGCTAACTAACTTACAAGAAACAAGGGTCTACTCTTTGTTGAGGAAATTAATTTTTTATATTTATATTTATATTTTATATATAATAAATGGAATCAATTACCGATATTCTGAACAGCAAACTTGTCTATAATAGCAAACAAGTGGTTATTGCTATTGATGAAAATAACGATTCATGGTTTAAAGCTAAAGATATTGCTTTAATATTGGAGTATAGAGATACAGATAAAGCAATTCGAAAACACGTTGCTATTGAAGACAAAGGTACATTCGATACCTTAAATAACCCCGACGTTTTGGCGGGGTTAAAAAATACACATCCTCAAACCATATTTATTAATGAATCTGGGTTGTATTCGCTTATTTTATCATCTAAAAAAGAGGAAGCTAAAATATTTAAGAAATGGGTAACGAAAGAAGTCCTTCCATCAATTCGAAAGTACGGAGAATACAAACTTAAAGAAGAATATAAGAACCAACTAGTTGGGTTAATGCAGAAACTTCAAATAAAGGAAGCCGAAAACGAATCTCTTACCCCATTAGCCACACCTCTTGCACTTAAAACTAGTAAGAATAATTGTCTGCTTATTATAGATAAGCATGAACCAAACGAAAAGTACAGGTACTATGCAATAAGGGCGCAGAGACAACAGGTGAATCAAGCAATCAAAAAAATATGCAGGCGGCACCCCGATTGTGAGATAGTTTATGAAAAATATAATGATCCTCATAGCGTAAGGTTGTATGTGCTTATGAAAGAACAAATAACAATTAGCTATTCGGGAAACCATTTCAATATTCCATTTACTCCTGATCTTCTTAAAGGAACAATAGAGATGTTGTATAAAAACCTGTTACATTAGACTGTTTTTAATGGATATTTTCTCCATTAAAAACTAAAACATTTTAACATTAGTGTTATTCGACCGATTCATCAGGATGAGGTTCATATTCATCAAGTATTACTTCACCAAACATCGTCACACTAACATTTATTGGAAGTTTTAAAATTACGCTGTCCATTTTATTTTTGAAGCATAAAGTATCACCAGATTTAACGTTGAAGGGCTTACTAGTATCTACCATAACTTTTTCTTCTTTGGAACGTGCAATATAAACGTCTAATACTGTTTTAATAGCGTCATCTGTATATGAAGTAAATTCTTTATCTGGGTCTACGATACGAACAAATATTTTCCTAATCGTTGCGTTGTATGTAAAAATATGCTTAATTTTATCTTTCTCTGCAAAAACGTCCTTCTGTAATCCTATCCTATCAAACACCTTTCTTTCTAAATTGTCAACCTTTTCTGTTAATGTTGCTACTGGTGCAAGACTAGTAGTGGCATATACCGAAAATAATTTTTCTATTTCTTCTTTCGTGAAGTAGTCCCCTTCAGTAGTAAGTGGTTTGAGCTTTTCTAAGAGATATTGCTTATTAACGACATCTTTATTGTTGATTGGATCTTCAATATTCGCTATCCTCTTTCCCTGAAAATCAATCCATGTCTTTGAAACAAAAATGCTGACTAAGGCGTTTATTTAGAGCCGTAACTACCCTTGAAAATAGTTTTTCTAAATCATTCTTTGTGATAGCTTTAATATTTAATGAACTACTCTCTCCGTTTATAATTTTATTTCCAAATATGTCCATTTATTAAATCTATAATTTCGTTAAAATGAGCGGGATTAGGGGAACCCAAATTCGAAAACAACTTTAAAACAAGGACACATAAATGACCACATATATATTCATCAAACATTTGAATTCTTTTGGCGTTATAAAATAGGTTGCTAGCTCCCAAATAATTTACTAGTTTTTCAGGAACATCTCCACCAAATGAGTCAAAGACGAATTTTTGATAACCCTTTTTAAAGTAACAAATCCAATGAGTACCTGCATGATCCGACGTATCCAAGTTTACAATTCCTGATTCACAATCATTAGGTTTTGTATGCAGTTCATCAATCATAAAAACATTTCGAAAATGCTTTATGTTCATTTCGTGTATTATTTTAAGTATATCGAAATTACTTAAAGGGTGCTTATAGTTGGAAAGTATATCACTCAATATCGATGAAATTTCTCTTTATTTTTTAATTTTAGTTATTCCCAAACAACCTTGTCCAGTCTTTTTTTCGATCATCAGATTATGTCTAATTTGTTCAGCCAATTCCGCATCTTCTTTTTGCTTTTTATGAACAGCGCTTGTAATGGCTGCAGCGCCACCTGCCAGCGAACCAATGGCACCCAATGCAGCTAATATTAATGGCAAAAATCCTCCTTGGTGATCATTAATTCCAGAACCTTCTTTCTTCCTACTGAGATATTCGAATATTTTCTTTACAATTGGAATGGACAAACTTATAAGTAAGCTACCACCTTTTTGAATTTTTCTTGCTTTCTGCTTTTTTTGTGTATCTGTCAAATACTCATCTAGATAGTCATGCTTTTTCAGATCTTCGTTGGAGAGTTTTATTTCAATAGCTTTGGGTTTTAGTTTCCCTTTTTGGGAAGCGTTGTAATCAATACTAAATCCTTTCATTTATTTAATGAAAAAAATTATAAACAAAAATTTTACAAATTTATACTCAGACGCCCCAACCATTTTCATCTAACCCCATTCCCATTTTTCTTTTTCCATACATTATTCCAGTAACGGCAGTAGCTGCTAGTCTCTCACTCAAGTTAGCATCGTTACTGAATATTCTCTCTTTTGCAGCCTTTTTTAATTCTTTATCTGCTTGATGTCTGTGCTCTAATTTTGTATGGTGTAATTTACATGCTTCGTCTAATGGGTTAGAACCCTGAACACCTTCGGCTAGTTGCTTGTCTAATGGATTACCAGGACCACAAAATTTGTATCCCGGGAGTGCTAAGTCAATATTATTTTCACCTATTTTATTAATCATCCAATTAACTAATCCTTTTCCATGTTTTTCAGATTCCCTGAATGTATGGGGAATGTTATTTAAAAACCTAATTAGATATGGAATACCTTTAGGATTATTAACAATGAAGTCATTAAACTTACTCGTAAGCATTTTCGTTATTCCAACCTTTTCATTGTGATAGACGTTGTTTCCAGCATTTTTTTCGCCATGAAGTACCATTAATCTGTCTATTAATTCCCTTACATCATCCATCCACACATATTCAATCAGTGCTTTTGATTTTTTTTTACAAAACCAAATCCTGATTTAGGAGGAGTGGTTAGAGATGCAGCTCTTTCTTTTCTACTAACTTTTTCTGAAAGCCATATATCCTTTATCAACGTATTGTATTTTTTGCCAACACTACTTTTAGGTTTTGTGCTATTTGGGTCATTGTTTTGATACATAGCATTTGTAATTTTTAAAATAGTCTTATATGTGCTGCAGTCTTCGTCTGTATACTCATCATCGTTAGGTATATCATTTAAGGTTAAACATAGCATTAAACCCTTTGTAGCTTTAAAATTCTTACCCTTAATTATAATATCGTCATTACTGAATTCAACTTTTGAGTCACCTATAATAACCCTGATAGTTCTTATCATACCTTATTCCAAATTTAGGGTCACTAATTCTAGGTAAATATTTTGAAATTATTACCCTAAGTGGACCGTAGAATAATCAGTTATGCCTTTCCTCTTAACATTTTCTTCACTTTTATCATACTCTTCATCGGCCTCTTGAAATAAACTCCTCCCCTTTTCTTTCTGAAGTTGCGACTCTAAATTCTTTCTAACCTTTCTTGCCGATTTTAAAGCTTCTTTTTGCTCATCAGTGACATCATATTCATCCAAGAAATAGGAACCTTCGTAATCTGAAGGAAAGTCTTCTTTATAGTCAATTCTGTAAGGAGTTAATTGCTTCTCCACTTCTCTACTTTCTTCTATAGCTTTAATAACATTTTCACCGATGTCATTTAACTTGTTGCCTAAAACATTAACAGCATCGATAACAGGTTGATCTTCTTTTTTATACTTCTCGTATTCCGTTATAGGCTGCTTCTTCCATATTCGAAATTCGTCTTTTAATTCTTCAAATTTCTTCCTATTCCTTCTTGCTTGTTGAACTACCTTTTGATCGTATTTCGCAAACATCTTTATTATAGGTGAAATTTTAAAAAATGACGTTTGATGCTAACATTAACGTTTGATATTTGACGCTGACATTGATGCTGTACGTTGTACGCTGTACGTTGACGCTGACATTGACGCTGTACGTTGTACGCTGACGTTAACGCTGAACGTTAACGCTGACGTTGTACGTTAACGCTGTACGTTAACGTTGTACGTTGACGCTGACGTTGTACGCTAACGATGTTGGTGTTAGAATACTCAACCCAAAACCTGCCAATACCCCTGGAGTAGTTACCCAACATTTAGAAACGTTTTAATTTTATTCCTATATTTACCATCGTTAGCTTTGCGATTCATATCAATAGTAATAAAACCAAACTCCTCATTCCAACATTTGCTGCAAATATTCTTAAAGTCTTCAAATTTCATATCGCCACCAACAAATTCTTGATAAATATGATTTAAATTGGTATTATCTTGCCTAAATATGTTTAAGAAATTTAAGTTATCACGAACTAATTGTTTTGGTATTTTTGAATACGTTTGAGCTAAGTAAAAACAGTCAATCCCTTTATGTCTTCCTCGTGTAAAATATTCTCGAACTATGTCTTGGTTTTCCAGTATGAAATCGTCGAAAATTACAACTGACCTATCTTCACATTTATCCAGGGGCATTATGCTTTCATCGTCATGAATAAATTGTGCAATGGACTTTCCTAACTTCTCTTCGATTTTATTACATTTTTCCATAAACTGTTGATACTTAGATTGATCTAAACTTTTAGAGAAGATGTAAAGGTTGTTTATTTTTTCCCAGTTTAACCATCCAGGTGCCAAAATATAATTGTCAATCATTAAGGATGTTTTACCACAATTACTGGGGCCTATTATAGCACAACGAATGGAATTCGGTAATAATTTGACATGTTTGTTCTTTACTTGCTTTTCTACAAGTCTTACTTGTGGGTCTCAATCTACAACATTTCGTTTACTCATTTTCGTTTATTTTATTAATTAATGAATGAATTAATAACTGAAGAGAATTCTTCAACTAAGTGGTAAAACTTCGGTTTTAGAGAAAAGGATAAATGTTCCATTGCGAGATGAATTTAGAAAAGTTGGATTAATAGGGTTTTACTCAACCTTCCTAACACCAAATATTACAACAAAAAACAATAAAGTACACTATGAAAAAGTATCAGGTACGATAACTGAAATGTTTATTCCACCAGGTCAATATAATGTAGAAAATTTACAAAAAGCTATTCAAAGTCAAGAACCTAAGATTAGTATTGAACAAAATAAAATTCTAAACAGATTGGAAATAATTAGTGATTATAAAATATATTTTGACCAAGAAGAAAGTATTGGTTCAGTTTTAGGTTTTAATAATCAAATTGTAGAACCAAAAACCAAAACACTTGCTCGGAACTTACCTAAAATAATTCCGTTCGAAAATATCCGCGTTCATTTCAATTTAGCGGATGGAATGTTTGTAAAAGACTCTGAGAATTTTCACCGTGAAACGAATATTATTGCATCATTTAAACCAGCCCTAGAATTTAGTGCTCCAATAATTTATGACCCGAATTATCCTGTATTTTGCCCAGTTTTCGATAAAATTCAGAATTTAAAAATTACTGTGACCAATGAGAATGACGAAGTAATAGATTTCAACGGCGCAACAGTTACTGTAATTTTAGAGATGAGTTAATTATTTCCTCTTCATTTAATTTTCTATTATTTTTCTTATAATAAATGAACAAAGTAGAAAGTTACCAGTGGCAGTCTTTTCCTGTAAATGAAAAGACTAAAAACAATTTAAATTTGCCAAACAAGGACGTGGAAATAGATATTAAAGTTGGTGATGGTTGGATTGATAATAATGCGCACCTGTATATTACTTTCGATGTAACTCATGCTGATGGAACTGATTACACTAACTATGAAGGAAAGTCAAATGTAAAGCTAATTGACAATTACCCCACTCAATTTTGGAGCACTGTAACCGTGAAAAAAACGAGGACACACTATCTATCGAATTGACCATCCAAATATATCTTCAACGGTTCTGTTTAATTTAACAGCCTCTTATAGTGATAAAATGATATATTCAGGTAATTTTCTTAATAATGGTAAATTGCAGAAAAAATCAAATGAGTTAAGGTACCCTTTAAGTCTTCTTGGTGGCTTTTCTAAGGATTTTAAAGAGATTATGTGGGAAGGAGATTTAACTGTTACATTTACATGGAGTCAAAATGCAAACGATGCTTTGTATAGATGGTGGACTAAGAATCCAGATGGGGGCAATATGGCTGGAACTCTCCCGCAGGAAGGAAAAGTTATCGTAAAATCAATGGAGATAAAAATTCCTGTTGTTAAATACGAACCGAATTATGAGCTTGAACAGAGAGAAAAAATACTAAAAGAACCACGAATACCTATATCATTCTTTGATCTTCAAACTCAAGAAATTTCAGGCCTAAGTGGTAAAAAGAATTTTGAAATAGATATTACTAATTACTACAATTCAATGGAGTTTGATCTGCCATATTTTATATTTGTTGTGTTTCAAACCAATAGAAAAGGTAGCCAAGATATGAATAGTTCCAAATTTGATCATGTTCAGCTTCAAAATATTTACATGAAAAACGGAAGAAACGAAATGTTTCCAGAAGAAATGTGGAATATCAATCCTCCTAATACTTATCTAAATGCCTATTATGCTTTTAGGGGCTTAAAGCGTATAACTGAGCTGAAATATGATGTTGTTATTACCCCCACTGAGTTCATTACATCTTATCCTATTTATGTTATCAATATAAGTCGGCGTAGACATGTGGTGACACCTCAGAAAACCAGTATGAAATTGGCCGCAACATTTAATACCAATATATCTGAAAATACGCTTGCTTATATAATTATGTATGGTAAAAAGAATTTAACCTATGACGCTAAACATGGCATAGTTACTGAAAACTTTTAAATAACTTTAAATAAGAGTAATTAATTTGAGTAATTAATTAACTTGTGTAATTAATTAGTAAGAGTTTAGTTTTTAAGTTCCATTGAACTTAAAAACTAAGAATAAAAATAGTTAGTTTAGGTAAAAGAGCAATTTAAGTTTGCAGAATTTTCTTATTTAAAGAATAAATATGGAACCTGAATATAATATAATACCTTGCAGCCTGACAAATATTTTAAAAGGGGGTTGTGTTTCAAATACACCCACCAAAGTAAATAAGGAGCCTGAGTGTATTATCCATTACTACCGCAAGCTGCAAAATTTGCAACTGACAATCTTAAAACGCGTTAGTGATGACAGTAATTTCATGGAAATTGGTAATGACTTAGAGGAATTAGAAGAACAAGTGGAGAAACTAATAGTTTCGGCTGAGCACAGTGCGGAAGAAGAAGGAAGAAGTTAAAAATAAGTTATCAGTGAACTTGACCAGGAAACTCCGTTAGCCTTGATGCACTCTTAGTCGATAAGATAACCTTGCTATCACTCTCTCTCAGTACCGTCCGCTCGCTCGCATGCAAGTGATGTGCTAAATTAAATATTACTTAGAACCCAGCTGTTAGTCTTGTCACACCGGAAGTACTAGTAGCAAAGCAAGAAACTACGTAGTATGTATGTGTAGCGCAATCTATTAGCAAACAATAAAAGCTCTTCCCACTGTACTTGTCGTAAGCAATTGCACCACATCAGTGCAGATTGTAGCTCATAAGGCCGCAAACGCGCTTATTATTCGCTTTCCTCGTAGCTCAGGAGGTTAAAGTGTCTGGTTTGTTGAGACTTGTTCACTTAGAAGCGGAGGCGCCCTGCGGAGGCACATAAGGGAGCCTGAGAGATGCAAAGTAAAAAAGAGTGGCCACTCAAGGAGCGAGAGAAGGAGAACAAAGAACAAAGAAAAATTCACCAGGGGTAACAACGAGGAGAAATTAAAAACCAGCGCTGGCTTCGAAACACCCCTGGGGGTTTCTCCGAAATGTCGGAGTTTTGCAAAAATTTTGTTAACTGTAATTTTATCCACAATTCTTTAAAAAGTCACGGGTTCCTTTCAGAATTGGAAAAGTTGGTCTGGTCTGACCGGACCAACTTTTCCATTGGAAAGTTCTCATTTTTGGTGTCTGTAGGATAAATTTGTGTTACGTTTTATAGGTGGAGGTAAGCATAACTTTGTCATTTATATATTAGAGTCATTTTTATGGTTACTTTTAACCATATTTTATTAAAAATAACATTGGTAATTTTATGGATACGTTAACCATAGCTTTTTGCGGCTGATTTTTATAGATAGAATAACCATAACTTATGATTTTGTTTTATGGTTACCTTTAACCATAATTATCTTGGTTAATTTTTTGTTAAGTTTAATGGTTACTTTTAACCAGAATTTAGAAAAAATTCTGGCAATTCTTTTAATTTTGTTTTGTGGTTACCTTTAACCATAATTATCATGGTTAATTTTTTGTTAAGTTTAATGGTTACTTTTAACCAGAATTTAGAAAAAATTCTGGCAATTTAGAGGTTATTTTAACCATAATTTTAATTGTTTTTTTATGGTTACGTTCTGCCATAAAGTAATAC
The DNA here is from genome assembly GCA_946902985.2 of Meconema thalassinum. Classification (NCBI taxonomy): domain Eukaryota; kingdom Metazoa; phylum Arthropoda; class Insecta; order Orthoptera; family Tettigoniidae; genus Meconema; species Meconema thalassinum. The sequence goes on from OX336389.2 coordinate 417,402,461, forward strand.
GAAATATTGTTTACCTTTTATGGTTAATTTCTACCATAATATTAATTGAATTTTATGGTTACTTGTAACCATAATTGTTTGGAAGATTTATAATGGTTAAGATAACCATATGTTCGATCAATATTTTTTAAATGATGTTTATGGTCACTTTATCCATTAATTTTTAATAGAATTTTAATGGTCACTTTATCCATTATTTTTAATAGAATTTTAATGGTCACTTTATCCATTAATTTTTAATAGAATTTTAATGGTCACTTTATCCATTAATTTTTAATAGAATTTTAATGGTCACTTTATCCATTATTTTTAATAGAATTTTAATGGTCACTTTATCCATTAATTTTTAATAGAATTTTAATGGTCACTTTATCCATTAATTTTTAATAGAATTTTAATGGTCACTTTATCCATTATTTTTAATAGAATTTTAATGGTCACTTTATCCATTATTTTAATAGAATTTTAATGGTTACTTTATTCATTATTTTTAATAGAATTTTAATGGTCACTTTTGACCACACTTAATTGTCTGTCCCATATCTACGTCTATACTACTGACGGTATTGTAGGCAGATTGTTGACGGACTGATAAACTGTATTTTCCACAGGATAAGAGCCGTACGGTAATGTTGCATGGTATGAATAAAGTACTTTGTCGAGTGCAATTATTACAATTCATTCAGGAATATAAAATAATGTATGTTGTAAGCCTACCGGTAGGTGGACTGCTTACATACTATACCGGTACCGTATCAGGTTCATGTGTGCGTCTTTATAGCCTACCGTACGTAAGTTACACGATTAGCCTGTTAGCCTATTTTGATGCATGACTTTCACACCGCACTTCCGGTACCGATACACGGCACCAAATAACCTACAATACTGGTACGGTAATGTAAAGTAATAGCCCATATAGGCCTTACGAACACGCAGTCGATGATTTCTCATAATAATCCTGTTTACTGGCCTCATTATTGGGTTAAAAATGGTTAGATGCAAACATGCACACTACCAATAGGTCTATAATACGCAATCTACTACAGTACGCATAGAAATACAAGTCACCTGATATTCAACTCACACCCAACTACGCGGGTCTGATTACCAAGATGTCCCAAGACCCTAAAATGAACGAACACCACGCAAAAATAGTGAATTTCTGTAGGGTAAACCATTTTGCTCCTGACTGCACTAATCGGATACAAATCCCAGATATTAATGGAAATTAATGTGTGCCCTTACTGTAACTTACAAATTAAAATGAGATATGCTAGTCAGTTAGGCCTATTTTTTTTCGAGCACAAATTTTTATTCACTGACAGAAAAGATGTACATATACAGATGTTGTATCAAAAATACAGGGTGAATCCCACATAAGATAAACTTGTGCATGGGCTTCATGAACACAATTTCTTAATTTATTTGCAACATGGTATTTGACTGATAATAATAAGAAAAGTTTATAGTAAAAGCATTAATTATAAGGATACTAAAAATAAAAGAAGATGATACATTACTTATTTGTGACTGAGTTGGTTAAATATGTTGTTGAAAATTTATAAGTTCATTTACTCTATCAAAGTTATTAAGGAGCCATATAAAAAGTCTATTCTTCAATATATTCAGGGTGTTATTTGTCACATTTACTGGCAATATATTGTATATCCTAGTGCTAAGACAACTTAAATTCCTTTGGCCAAGTAGTGTGTTTCGACGAGGGATATTTATTCCAGTTCTGTCTTGAAGTCTAGTGAACATTTCAAGTTTTTGTCCATTAGAGAAGAGCTTCATATTTTCATGTATAAATATGATTGATGCAGTGGTGGCTGGTGAAGAAATATTGTGGCTGTGCACTCTTAAAAAAACATCTAAATTTGATATAAATGTTACTCTATTTTCTCCAAGTTCACTAGTGACACTTGGATTCGGTTTTTCGACACCTCGATATTTTGGCTGTTCTATGTTCCCTCCTGAATACAAAATGAAGCTGTTGTCTGATTTGTTACTTTCCTAGTACTTGTAATTCCAATTCTGCATTCATGTACGCTTCTGATTGTTCACATTTGTCGATTTTAGATGGATTGCATTAGAAAGTTACCTATTGCAAAGGGTACCATTGCGACTTCCGGAAAAAATGACATATCTTCGCGTTTCACATCCCCCAGATCCCAAAACCACCGTCAGTTCAAAAGTTAATATATAATTTATATGTATAGGCCTACATAAAATATAACCATTCAAAATCTCGGTCGAGTTCGTTAATGGGCAAAATCGGATCAAGGGGTTGGAAATGAGGGGAAAGTGAAATATCGCTATAACTTTCTTAGTATGTTAAAAATTGAATCCATTCAAAGTTCGTACTACTTTTCGGATAAGGGCCAAGGGCTTATCTTCGTAACATTGACCAAAGTGGTGGGAAAAATTGAGGTTTTAGACAAAAGAAATCATACCTCCCTTTATAGGCCCAATATCAAAACAGTTTAAAGTGGCCAATACCCCTCTAAAATATAACAATATTTTTTGTCTAAAAGAATTTTGGTATCACCCACCCTTAAACCAAGGGATGAGCAAAATGTTTCAGGTATTATAAGAAGATGCTGTATGCTAAACAAGTGGAACTTTCGTAGGTATACTGTACAACAATTGGCAAATTTATTGATTTCGAAGCATTTTCCTTTACCCGGTGAAATCTACCTCCACTTCCGGCGTGCAGAGAGGAATTTTCTTCTTTTGTGCCCGTAGCACGACTTTAAGCACGGAAAACAATACATCCTGTTGGTTAGTTCACAGCCACAAGCCAACTCATACTAACTTGCTATAAATTCATCAAGGAATAAGCGATTCCTAGCCTTCGCTTTGCTCAGGGATGTTTAAATTCAGGTTTGGAATAGGTATTTCCATTTCTTATTATATGGCCACCTTTTCTTGCAGAGTAAGTAAGTTGGGACGATGTAATAGTTTTTAAATCCTGAACAGTAGCCATAATAATCCCGAATCCCACCTCGGCCGTCCTAAAAATGATTTTCGTGGTTTCCCATTTTTATCACTAGGCAAATACCGGGACGGTTCCTTTCAGGCCAACGGTCAAAATCCCTTCTTTGACCCTGAATTAGACCCAAGTTTGCGGTCACCTGTCACCATCCCCAGTTGCATCTGCTGACAAAGTGTGTTTGGCTCCCAGACACCGTCCTTGCGACGGTACAGGAATTATCCTCGCTATGTCTGTGGGTGAAGCCAAGCTGGGAGGATAAGCGATTAAATACTTAATAATGCACACGCACTCAAATATTCCACACTATAGAAACACACTTGTGACAAATACTTGCCACGGCCAAGATCAACAAGATATATATTATAGGCTGCGTTAACCCTCCAAATACAATCATACTGGACCTTAAAAATCTGTAAATTATAAAGAAATGTTATGAAACTGAATTCACTGTTACAACTAAAGACTGTATAATATCATACAGTTAGCTGTATGGATGTGGTTTTTAAATGCACATTGAAAATCAAATGGCAGTGGCGCTATTATGCAAGCTGCGCATTGACACAATCTTTCAAACTGCGCATGAAACTCTACTTGGTACAACAATTCACCAACAGATAGTGCGGTAACTCCTGCACACTAGCGGTCATCGCTTCTTCTTCAGTCAATCAGATGCCACAGAAGGAGATGGAAAATAAAACGAAGCATGCGCAGTTCTTTTCGCCAGGCAAGGATTTGGCTCCGATTCTGTTATTATAAACACACATCCCCTCTTGCCCCCCACTTCTGCCGTCAAGCCTAAACGCTGGCTACAAAGCTGCAAGTGGTGAACGGCGATCTTTGATGATACCCGAGCCAGCACACAAGCAACTTACAGTGAGGCGTAACGAACGCGGTACATTTAAATGTAAAAAAATCGGTATCCTGGACATATTTTGTTGATGCTTTATAATACCATAAAATCTTATATTAATTTTTATATTCATAAAATTGAAATGTGAACGGCAATATTGCAAGAATAGGTGTGCACTGGCTCCAGGGCGAATACCCTGAAACCGCCACTGGATTGAAGACTGAACAAATAACTGTCGTATGTTAAGCAACATGCTTTGTTGATACAGTTCACATGTTGGAAAAGTTGGTGGCCTTTTGTACATAACTTTTAGAATGAAACTCTGGCAGGTATTTACCTGAGCCAAATGTGAATCAAGTATTCCACCCCAACCATTTATTCCATATTGTAGTTGTGACTGGACTAAGGCAAAATATACAGTTCTCAAGACTTTTGCTGAAAGGATATTTCTGATTCTGTAAAATATATAAATTAACTTTTGGAGTTTATTGGCCAACTTTGATGCCTGCATATTCCATTTTAAATGACTATCTATAATAATCCCTAAATATGTAGCATTCATTGACTTCTGCAGGGTATAGCAGTTGCATCTTTCGCCATTTTTACAAATTGGTGTGCTGATCTTTAGTGTTAAATTGTCTGTGGGTTGTAATGTTTTGTTGTGTGAGAAGCATAGGTATTGTGTTTTGGTTTCATTTAAGGTAAGGAAGTGGTTTCTTAGCCATTTTTGGACTGTAGCAAGGGTTTCTTGAGTTCTATTAAAAGTGTCCTCCCAAGTTGTTCCTGTGACTGTGATGACAGTGTCATCAGCATATGAGGTAATCATCGCATTACAGTTCAGCTCACACAAATCGTTAATATATAACAGAAAAAGAATATGACCTAAAACTGTTCCTTGGGGAATTCCAATTTTTACTTCAGCACTTCTACTTAGAATATCTTTGTTTCGTACCTTTTGTATTCTGTTAAAAAGAAAGCTTTTTATTAGTTCTTGAGGAGTACCACGAATACCTTCCTTTTCAAGTTTTCTAATGAGTATATTGTGGTCTACGGTGTCAAAAGCCTTTCTTAAATCCAGGAACACAGAAATTGTTCTTTAGAACTATCAATGGCTTTATACAAATAATCAGTAAGGGAGAATATTGCATCTTGAGTACTAGTGTTTGGTCTAAAACCAAACTGATTTGGTGACAATATGTTGAACTTACTCAGATAGTTAAATAATCTGGTTTTGATGCATTTCTCTAGTAGCTTAGAGAGGTGGGTTGTGAGGGAAATTGGTCTATAATTATTTAACTCTGTTTTATCATCTGATTTATGGACTGGGATTATGCTGGCAATTTTGAATGAGTCTGGAAATTGTTCTTTCGTTAGTGATAAATTAAAAATATGGTGCAGTGGTTGTAGAATTTCTGAACTAATTATCTTAATTGTTTTACTAGAGATATTTTCATAGCCATTTGCTGAGTTATCTTCTAGAGCAGCTATGTGGTTTGTTATTTCTGGTTTTGTTATGGGTATAAAAAAAGATAGACTGAGGTTGAGATTTTGCAGTGCTATCACGTGCATTTGTGTTGTCAGGTTCCTTTCTTGTATTACTTATTTTTTCAGAAAGTTCTAAACCTGCGTTACTAAAATAGTCGACAAATTTGTTTGCAATGGCAGCTGGTTGGGATGTTTCTTGTGAGTCTCTGATAAATATGCTGTTAACAGCTGAAGATTTATTTCCCTTCCTACATGTTAAATCATTAATATTTTTCCAAAGGACTTTAGAATTTTTGGAGTTTGACATAATTTGTTTGGAATAGTACCTATCTTTTGCTATTTTAACAAGCCTGTTTATCCAGTTTCTGTACAATTTATGTTTATTAACAGTTTCTGGGACCTCATCACTGTTTGAAGACCTCTCCCTTTGTTTAACAATTTTCTGGTGTAATTTATCTCTTATTCTAATAGAAGTTAAAATTCCAGTTGTGATCCATGGAGTGATTTTTTTTAAATTTTGATCTTACGTTATTTATTGTAGTAGAGTGTTCAGAGATGTATTGAGTCAGTAACTTAATGAAACTATCAGCTGCTTTGTTAGCATCATGTTCAGTTATGATAGATTCCCAAGTTTCCTTAGTTAAGGATTTTTTTAGAATTTCATAATTTATTCTTACATTGTTCAAAACATTTTCTCCAGTTTGTGGAGTGTATTTTTGAGATTTATTTTGTATGAGAAATGTAGGAATGTGATCTGTGATACTGGTATGCAGAACAAAAGGGTCAAAGTTGCTGTTTCTGTGGGTCTTAACATATATGTGATCGATACATGTTCTGGATTTTGGGGTTATTCTAGTTGGTGAGTTTATTTACGAAATGAATCCATTTGCATGTAATACATTTAAATACTCATTTTTAATATTTTGGGCATATTGCCTTGTAGGATTTAAAATATCAATATTTATATCTCCTATTAATATACTGTGTGTAGCTGTAGGCAAGTGCTGGAGAGTATTTCCTAGTTCTACTATGAATTTCTTTGGACTTGTGGAGGGTGATCTGTATATAGCAAGTACCAAGTATCTTTCTTTATTATATCTGAACGTGAGTAGGATAGCATTTGCAACTTTGAGTGTTTTTACAGTAGATATTGTAATATTTTGTATGAGGTTTTCATGCACATATATCTTTATGCTGTCATGGGTAGAATTTTGAGGTGGTATGAAGTATTCATTATATACTAAAATAGCAAATGGTATATCCTCAATGAGCTGAGTTTCAGACAGTATAATGACATCTGGTTTATGATCAAGTTGATCGAGCATAACTAGCATACTTTCAAAATTTGATGTCATGCCACATACATTTAGGTGCATGATTTTAACTCCTGCAATAAAGCTAATTAATTTGTTCAAGTCTTGAGTACTGTTTACAATCTTTGAAGTAATATCTTGAAAATTAAGGTCTACTTCGTTATCTGATTTCATACCGTGGTTGTTTTATTTCAGGGTACTTCCATAATTACTTTTCACTCACTTAGAAACAAAATTTCATAAAATATTGATTGATCACTTGGCTCAGGCAAACATACCTTCAGTTTCCTTGATTCCCATGAACCGTTGGTAGGTCAGCTGCAGTCTTGATTTGTAGAATCGGGCTGTTTCATTTTTCCTCATGAAGATCTTCCAGTTCCTGGTCCATGCGAATTTATAATTCATTGTCCGTTTAGAATTCCTGGCAAGCCAATATAAGTTTTGGTTGTCTTTGGTTAAATGTTCATTTACATACACTGTCGAGTCTCCCTCGATCTTGACATCTGTGCAAAGAAGTTTCCCATGTTTTCGTTTCTTGCTCATGTGCATGTCTTTAGTTTGGCGGGAATAAAATTTTGCTACTATGAGGGGCGTTTTCTTCTTGCCACCCTTATCTGTAAAGGCTGGAAGTCGGTGGCAATATTCAATGTCCCTATCAGTTTCGATTTCAACACCAACTTCACCTGCCACTTGAGCCACATTATTATACACATTCTCCTGTTCGGAGACTGGTATCCCGGCGATTTCAAGGTTGTAATTCTTAGAGTATTGCTCCAAGTCATTAACTTTGTTAATTTTGTTATTTACGCAAGCCATTCTCAACTTAAGTGTTGTTTACCTCTAGAGTGAGTTGGTCAATGCAAGTTTTTAGTGTGATATTTTGCTCCAAGAGTTCATCAAATTTTTTTGATTGATACTCCAGAGAGCTACAAACATCTTTTAGTACTTGTTGCATATTGTTAACCGCTTCACATAAGCTTGCGGTGTCCGGTTCGACCTTAGTCGGCTGAAAACTAGATGTAGCTGTTTTGATTGAATTAGGGTTATGTTTGCATTGTTTACAATGCCACAGAATTTCGCCCGGATTTGCAAGCATCGCTTTAAAAGCGGCGTTCGTCACACGAGCACAGTTTAGATGAAACATTTCACCACACTTTCCGTCACATTGTACGAAATTTTCATTCTCCTTCAGCGAAACTTTACAGGAGGTACATATAACATTACTATTCTTGGGCGCCATGTTGCTTACAAACTATAATGAATTCTAATAAATTGTATTTCCAGGATAGGCCTATATTTTGGCTTCGGGATAGTGCCTCAAGGCAGTAGAGATAGTGCCTCAAGGCATCTTTGAATTTCCTATAAAAATTAGTACCGGTACCAACTTATTTATAATCTATCTGAAAGACATGAAACAGCCCCTTGCTGTTTCATTCTGGACTTAGGGCATCATGGTCATCAACCCCATGTAGGCCTACTTGAGTACCGGTATGTCTAGGCTATAGTCTGTCTGATCTCATGGGTTATTTTATGTCTGTAATACATTGATGCTAAGGTTAAGAAGGTTGCTTATAAGAGCCATCACGGTATTTCCGTGGAATTGAATTGGAGAATCGTGGAAAACCACTTCCATGATGGCTTACATGAGGATCGAACCCACCTCCTTTCTGTTTTTCCTTACAAGGCGAGAGTACCTTGTTCCAACCTCCAGGCGAGAATTAGCCTTAGGAACTGGATTCTGATCATGTACATACCCCAAGAGCAGAAGGTGGCCAAGAAACTGGCTGTTCCAATTGATCTTCACATAAAAAGCATAACAGATGTAGTAGGCTAATCCAATGGCCATATAACGTAGGTCAATGCATCTATAACGTATATTAAATCATGTACTGTAGTTAGTATTCCTCCTACATCAATGGGATATCCTTCTGGGGCAGATGACTTCAGTGTTCCACAAGAAAAAGTATCCTATGTTACAGACTAGTTACATAAAACTTCCAGTTGATAATACATATTATCTGAGAAAATGAATGAGGATTTACCTTCCTCATCACAAAAATATAACAGCTTTCTGATTGACAACACAATGAAATTTTATTGACCATGTGTAGGGTATGCCTCACCAAAATGAAATAGTGTCGTTAATTTTGAATCATACAAAAACAACTTTAACATTCTGTAACTAGGCTGTCTCATCTATTTTCTTTTTAGGGACAGATGACCTTGTTGTTCCACCCCTTAAAACAACAGTAACTAACGAACTCTTTTTCAGACTGTATGTGGTGAACTTCGGGGAGTAAGCTAGTCCACTGCATGCAGGACTGGCTAACATACATCCGAGCATTTGGCACAAAAACTTCCAACATACATAAGATTCCCGAACTCACAGGAAGAATTTGCTAGGAGGCGAAGGAAATTTTTCCAAATGGCTAATTTCCCTAATGTCAGTGGGTGCATCGACTGTACCCACATACCCATCAAAAACCCTGGTGGACCAACGGCAGAGGTGTATGGGAATCGCAAAGGATATTTCTCTCTCAATGTTCAGTGTGTTGCAGGTCCAGATCTTGAAATCTGTGACATCGTTATTCGATAGCCTTGATCCGCTCACGATGCAAGGTTATGCACAATCAAATTACCTCCTCACTCCAATACCGGATCCTCGAAATACAGCTGAGGAACGTTATAACCGTGCACACAAGGCAACATGGAGAACAGTGGAAAGAATGTTCGGCATTTGGAAGAGGAAATTTCCTTGCTTGAGTAGAAAACTAAGCAATAAAGTAAGGACCACTACCCGAATAATGTGCTATGTTGCACAATATTGGCATACTGAATGACCGAGATTTTGTCGATGAAGAGGTGATTGAAATTAGACAAGTTCCTGTGCAAAACGCTGGGAACAACTTGCACCTTATGGCAGTGAGGCAAGCTTTTATAGAGAGGCATTTCGCTGGCCACTCACATGCCATAGTTATTTACATAAAAGCTAGAGCTTTATAGTTATTCTTGGCAATTTGAGACTGCATAATTCGTTGGGAACACCGAACAACATGTGCCATATGGAAGTGAGGCCACCATTTATAGAGAGGCATTTCATTGGCTAGGAATAGAATATTGAACTAGCCACTCACATGTGAAAGTTATTTACATAATATCTAAAGCTTTATAGTTCATCGTCATCATCATCTGTGTCCAACCTCAGACACCAGGGTGTTGTAAACTAGCCTCTACCACTCCTGTCTATTATTCCACTTCTCCTGCTCTATTACATCTGCCACATCCAGTTCAATGTCACATGTCTAGTGGGATTTGGTCCATCCATCTCTTCTTTGGTCTTCCAAACAATCTAATAGTTATTTTTAGCAATTTGAGACTGCATAATTCACTGTGAACAACATGTGCCATATGGAAGTGAGGCAAACATTTATAGAGAGGCATTTCGTTGGCTAAGATTAGAATATTGAACTAGCTACTCACATGCCATAGTCATTTATATAAAGGTAGTGGGAAACCCGTCATCCTGGGCCCAATATCTGGCAAGCCAGGCTCTGCGTGTCACAAGCCAGGAAAAAGGGCGAGTGTTAGAGGAGTAACACCTCTTTAAAAAACCTTGGTTCAGCTGACCCGGCTGGTAGTACCTTGTAAGGATCCCTTGCCTGGGTTACAGGTGAAGATGGTCAACGGTTTTGAAAGCGGGAGAGGACTCCATGTCCCAACGGTGGATAACTGGACAAACTGTCTTCAAGCTCTGGGGCTTACAACCTCAGTTCTATTACCGGGAAGAAGCGAACCACACCATTCTAAACAATCAAGCATTTTTGCATGTCGTCATAAAGAAGTCACTACGCCAGGTGGTAACTGTTCGCGGGAATCAAGCATTTATGCTTGAACATGAAGAAAGCCGAAGGGGAATCAACATGCACGTAGGCATTTGGATTCTGGGGAGCCTACTCCTATTAGATGCTTAGGAGAATTGAAACCTACTAGGAATGTTATGATTAAACATACAAAACTCTTGATGAAGCAAACTTTGTTCAAGCATTTCCATAAAATCTTCTGAAACATGTACTGTTGAAAATGAAATAAACATGAGTATTGACTAGGCAGATGAATTTCCTTTGAATGTATCTAGTGGAAACTTGTCCACAAGAGTGCCTCATCAGGTACTCACTAGTAATATGGTTATAAATGGCATACGTACCTGAATTCCTTATTATTACAGCAGAAAGGGGTAACTGTAGTGTGTAACTTGGACCACATTTATAAAGCGATACCATATGAAACGGAGTCCTATACTCAAACTCCAACAAATATTTGTTTTTCGTCTTGTCTATTGTGGAGATTGATATTGCAACTTTTGAGTTGGTCAACACAATGTTATCCCAATTAATGGGATATGTGGAGGCTTTTCAACATATGGAATGATTGCGGTCACATAGTGCTAACCAACTGAAGAGTTGTAATATCAATAAGGCAACACTGAAGAAATGGCTTCAAAGCTCTGTCGTGAGGTTTCACTTAGGTGTAGCAAGTTAGACTTTTGGCACACCTTACACTACATACCGCCTCAAAATTTTTGTTTTAACTTGCCACGAGCAGTTCTGCCCCCTTAAAGCGCGGGGATGCATACACGCACTAAAAGACTCTGATATGACAATAAAATTCAACTTTTAAAAAAGACTAGTGAGATCTGCCTTGACCGATCACAGTGCAGGAAACTGCAACAATAGCAATTTTTTCATCTTTGGAAAAAATTAACTTTTGAAGTAATCTATCTTCCTATTATACCGGATAAGCTACATCAACAATAGGCCACACGTTCAGCAGCTGTTTGCAATGTTCTATAGTTTACTTTTTATTATAAATACATAATGCCAGTGATCATTTCAAAGGTATTTATTTACATACTATATACTGTACAATTAATATATACATTTCATTTGGGACAGGAAGTCTGCTATTTCAGAATTAATTCCTGCTCCTTTAACTTGATATTAATTTCCCTGACTTGCTTAACATTTTTTTGTCTTGCGCCAACAGGGTTTGTATTCGAAGACACCTTTCTTGTATGATAGTTTTTTCTTCAGAGCCACTGCATGAGGCTCTCAACTTTTCTTCATTGGAAATGGCTCTGAAACACATAAAACCTACATGTAACTTATATTATGAACAAGGTCTGGAATTCCTTTGATAGTTCATGTAAACAAGAGTTTAGTGCTTTTCAGTCGGTCAACACGAATGTACCCAAAAGAGATGGGTTATGCCCTAATCCTGAAATAAATTACATGAGATTAATAAAACACTAGGATGACCAGTTTCGATCGTCAAGCGATCATCATCAGATCCATTACACTTAGGCTATAAAATCTATGTTTGAAATACAGGTGAAAATATTTACAATATGTACAATTATTTAGTTGCAGTATTGGTACTGCAACTGTCAGTGTATGCTAAATGCAGTATATATGTTAGGTGAAATGCTAAATGGTGATGGCTATCCGGAGATTGTACTTTAGAGAGATTATATGGCTGTAAACTATGGTTAAACTATAAAAATAAAAAAAAATTATAGTTTAACCATAGTTTACAGCCATATAATCTCTCTAAAGTACAATCTCCGGATAGCCATCACCATTTAGCATTTCACCTAACATATATACTGCATTTAGCATACACTGACAGTTGCAGTACCAATACTGCAACTAAATAATTGTACATATTGTAAATATTTTCACCTGTATTTCAAACATAGATTTTATAGCCTAAGTGTATTGGATCTGATGATGATCGCTTGACGATCGAAACTGGTCATCCTAGTGTTTTATTAATCTCATGTAATTTATTTCAGGATTAGGGCATAACCCATCTCTTTTGGGTACATTCGTGTTGACCGACTGAAAAGCACTAAACTCTTGTTTACTAAGGCAACACTGAAAATATGGCTTCAAACACCACAATAGTTCATGTAAACTATAGGTTATATTAAATGGGCATTGTTATAAAGAAAACATTTTACTGTGATAAAATTAAAATTAATTTCATGGATATGTGGTGAAATCTTCATAGGAATGTGGTGTGATGAGAGTCCTTACCGTTGAAAATGTTTGACCTCTCCAGCACCCTTTACAAAAGTAATTTAAAGGTTGCACTCTATTTAAGTTTCTGGCAAGTACAATTTATAAGAATACTTTCAACATGTTCATTTAATAGAGTTTTTGAAATTTCTCAGTGCTCTAAAATACAAATCAGATAATATAATGCATAACTTCCACAACACAGACTGCTTTGTATGGAATTAAGCCATGAAAGGTAAAATTATAATTACTTAATTTACAGGTAGAACTCATCGATTTCACTGGACAGGGAGTGGCCGTGGCCTATCAGGAAGAATGGAAGCTTGTTGTTTTACGAGTCCACTAATTTTGTGATCTTAAGCCACGCGACGTCCTTGTTATGTGGAATACAAGCCGACACATTTCACCTCATCAGCCCCCTAATGTTGAGGATGGTAACTTCCCTTACCACTACCAACTACATTGCATAGGGATACACCGAAATGTTTCATTTACCTATCCACGGAACTGACAACCTTCAACGGCACAGTCATCTGCCAGATATTCGGACATTTAAGGGGCTAAAGCACGTTACTAGCAACCTTCATGCCAAAATAAACATGATCCCTCAGTATGCCTTCCGTCGGAGGGGAAGTAAAGCCTGCGGTCCCATGTCAAGGATTTATGGCATGAAGAAGAACCTTCTGGATTGGGTGGCTGGAGTAGCACCCCGATTGGGAATTAGCAGAGGATTAGGTTTCGGGCACACAGTGGAATGTAAATAGAGCGACAAGGAAGAGACCAAACGTAAATGACTAGCTTTAATACATTTATTCGATTCTTTGGATCAATAACAACAAAGATTTTCATTAGAATGATAATTGGAAGGAGGCAATACAAAATGCCTGTTTCTCCAGGAAACTCAGAATCAACATTGACTAGAAAATATGAATTACTAAAACAAGTGCATAAAAAGCCTAATAACAGGCGACTAAAGAAGTATGTTCAAGAAAAGATCTAAAAAAAAGCTAGAAGCAAAAAAAAAAAAAGGCTTGGCCTTCTAATATATTAAACAAGCTTGATTAAAGTTAGCGTTACCAATGGTTGTTTACTTTATACAGAGTATCTTCCCATAAAATCATCCTGCAGGAAACTCGCGCCGACAGTAGCAGGACGTGATATTGGTTGCCCGGACAGGGCAGAATCGAAGTGTTGGTTCAGTACGGTTCAAAGTTCCAAGTGCAGTGCTGAAACTTGGCCATGAGTTAGCAGAACCGCAGGGAGGGGGTCATAAAATCCAAAAAAAGGCTTCCTCCAGGAAGTATCGGCATGGCTTCCAAAAAAAATGGATAGCAGTTCCTTCGACGAAGTGTAACCAGCAGTAACAGGTCTCTTGGTAGTGACCTGGCTGGTAGGTTACAAGCAGTTACGACTTCATATTGCAACGTTGTAGTGAGCTGACGAGTCGAAGCCGTCGCTTAGATGAAGGTCGTTGACTCAGGACTTGCCCAGCATGGCAAAGTCCATACAATGAAGCATGCCGCGTAGAGTGGTTCCAGCCGCACGATGTTTACAAACAGTGCTGACCCAGTAGGGGCCGTGTAGTGGTCAGGCATAGACAGATGTAGACAGACACAGTAGAACGGAGATGAAGGCAATATATAGTTGAAATGACGTCATAGAGAGCCGAACATTCAAGATGGCAGGGGGGGGAGTTGACAACAACCAATCAGTGCATAGCTCCAGACACATTGCTAGGGTTACCGCTAAGGCAAGCACAATACTTGCGAGAAAGTGTGACAGTGCGGTGCGTCTAGAAGAACACACTTCAGAAAAAGGTGAGTTAAGACAAGAAATAATAAAGAACAAAATTCAATTGTAACATAAGTTAACTAAACAATAAATAAACAGAACACCGCGTTCATACTGCAATTATGGCGAAGTAAAATAATGGGGCAGAAAGATTGAACAAATATTTCAAACCGTACGGGAAACAAAAACTACGAAACTATTCACAAAAGCGAACATGCTGGGAGGGGCGAGAGAAAAAAAATTGCAGTAACAAAGCGCGGTAGTTAGGCCTCGCGTGGTAAAGGAGCAAGCATAGTGATTGGCCTAAGAAAATGGCCAGTAGAAGTTTTTAGTTTTACCACGCGAACCCTACCATCTCTGCCAGGAAAACACACAACAATCGTACCAATATTCCACACAAGGGGAGGACTGGGATCTTTTAAAAGAACCAAGTCCCCCACTTGGAGGTTAGAACAAGTAACACGCCATTTGTTTCGTTTCTGAAGCAAACCGAGGTATTCCAACCTCCAGCGACGCCAAAATTTATTGCGCAAACTTTCAATTTTGCGCCAAGAAATGGCTAAAGAAGATTCAGAATTAGAATATAACAAAGAGGGAGAGGCAGTCAATGGACCACCAATAAGAAAATGACCCGGAGTTAATGGCAGAAGATCTGAAGGGTCATTAGATAAGGGAGATAAAGGGCGAGAATTAATTATGCCCTCAATAAAAATAATTAAGGATTTAAATTCTTCATGAGAAAGGGGGGTGCTTCTTGGTGAGTTTAACACAAGTCTCCCAACGCCCTCCATGATGAGGTGCATAAGGAGGAATAAAGTGCCACTTGAAATTTATCTGGTGAGCATTATCAGTAATCTCTTCTAACGCTGAATTATGAGTAAGAGCTCTCTTAATTTGTTCAGAGTCTCCGACAAAATTTTTAGCATTATCCGAAAACACTTCTGAAGGAAGACCTCGGCGGGCAGAAAATCTGGCAAAGGCTGCCAAAAAGTAAGCAGTAGAGTCATTGGTAACCAGTTCTAAATGAACTGCTCCGGTGACCATGCATACAAAAAGAGAAATATATAGTTTTCCAGAAATATATTTTTTAGCTTCAGGGGATTTTTTATAAACAAAGGGACCGGAATAATCCACCCCCGTAAAGGTAAAGGGTCTGGCAGGCGCAGATCGAAACGTGGGAAGATCGCCCATGAGCTGAGTGGTAACTTTAGGGCTGGATTTCAAACATGGAATTCACTTCCGGATAACAGTGGTGACTTCATGCACTCCATTTATGGGCCAATACCTTTCACGAATGACAGAAAGTAATGTGCGAGTGCCAGCATGAAGATGCTGGTAATGATACTGGTGAATAATTAAGTAGGTGACATGATGTTTTGAGGGAAGAATAATTGGATGTTTCTTATCCTCAGAAAGTTCAGACAAAGATAAACGTCCTCCTACTCTTACCAAGCCATCAGCATCAAAAAAGGGGCGAGTGAGGAAAGCCTACTCGATTTCTTAAGGGATTGACCTTGGGATAAGGTCTGACATTCATCAAATAATATTTCCCTTTGAGTAAGCCATAACAATTTTGTAGTGGCTAAACCTAATTCAGAAAGGGTTAAATATGGTTTAGAAAAAAGAGGTTGATCCATTACATAATATTTTCATCGAAGGAGATAAGCCATAACCCTTACCAATTTATGGAAAGAGGAATATCGATGCACGAGAAGGGGGGAGTCGGAAACGAGAAGAGAGGATCCAGTGATCTTCCAAGCATCCGCCAAATAAGATAATTTCGGAAGATGAAAATTTGGCCAAGTGGAAGGTTCATGCAGAAGCCAACGGGAGCCGTGCCAGTATAATGTCAAGTTAACCGACATGCGAGGGGAACATCCCCGAGAAATGACATCTGCAGGATTCTCCTTGCCAGATACATGATGCCATTGTTCAAGATTCGATAACTGTTGAATTTTGGATACTCTATTACCTACAAACACCTGCCAGTGAGATGGAGGTTTGGCAATCCATGCCAACGTGATGGCTGAGTCACTCCAAAAGTCAGTTTTGATAAATCGAACCTTTAAAGATTAACGGATTTTGACCGAAAATTCAACCGCCAGAAGGGCAGCACAAGGTTCCAAGCGTGGCAAAGATAAAGTTTTAAGAGGGGCCACTTTAGACTTGGCGCAAATTAAATTGAAAAAAAAAAATGATTGAACAAAATTACGGCCAACGATATACGCACAACATCCAAATGCTTTCGATGAACTATCAGCAAAAACATGAAGTTCATATCCTCCTCAGGAGGGTAAGGGGATAATCACTCGCGCGATAATAGCATTGGAAAGATCTACCAAACTATTTCTGTAAGAAGTCCAATTTTTCCAATAACGAAGGAACTGGTTCATCCCAGTCAGTTTTCAAGGACCAAAGATCTTGCATGAAAAGCTTTGCTGTGACGATGACTGGCGCCAAGAATTGAAGAGGATCATATATCTTCGCAAACTCAGACAAAATTTGCCGCTTAGTTTGCGGTTGGATGTCACTAAGATTAATTTTGAAAAAGAAAAAATCCTTTTGAGGACTCCAATAGATGCCTAGAGTTTTGATAGAATTACTTTCTTGAAGGTGTTCTACTGAGTCATTATAGACTGAAGTTAACGGAAATTTAGAAAGGAATTCCTCCGAACTAGAGTTCCATTTACACAGGGAAAATCCGCCTCCCGAAAGCATGGCTTTCAAATCTTTAGTGACTTGAAGTGCTTCGGATACTGACTCAAATGAATGGAGAAAATCGTCAACGTAAAATGATGATTTGAACACTTCAGAAGCTTTAGGAGAATACAGCGGCCCATCCTGGTCAGGAAGTAATTTCAACGTACGTATGGCTAAAAAGCGGAAGGCTTTAGTCCATATGTTATTGTTTTTAATCGAAAAATCTTGACAGGTTAAGTAGGCTCGTCGCGCCAAAGAATTCTCTGCAGATCGCGCTGTTGTTGATCAATCAGAATTTGTCTGTACATCTGTTTGATGTCAGATATCACTGCGATAGGGAACAAGCGAAAATTTATTAAAATTGAAGAGATGTCAGATTGAATTGGGGGGCCAGGTAATAAAGTATCATTCAAAGAAGTTCCGTTGGCATCCAAAGCAGAACCATTGAATACCACTCTTATGTTTTCCTTTAATATTGCATTCTTCCAAACAGGATAGTAATTAAGATAAATGACTTCAGGTGGGGTATATGAAGCATCATCTCTCCCGGTAACAACCTCCCTATGATCGAGCGCCTGATATTTTTCCATAAATGTTGAATATTGAGTTTTGACAACAGGGTCACGTTTAAATTTATTTTCAACAGCATAGAGTGCTCTAAGAGCTCTAGGGTATGTTTCAAGTAGAAGAGGTGGATTATCCACGCGGGGCATGGTTACAACTAATCTACCCTCTGAAGTGCGTGTAGTTGTTTCGCAAAACAGTTTTTCACAGCGCTTCGTGGCGCAGTCGGTAGAGGCGCTGAGCTTCTAAATGAAAGGGAGTGGGTTCGATCAGCGCTCAGTTGCATAACCTTGTGGCTGTAGTAGATTTTAGAAACAAAACTACCACTTTCGGAAACGCAAATAGCTCTGAGTTTCACTCAGCCTACACCAGAAACGAGTACTAGGGTAAATCCTGGGAGCATAGACGGCCGGGCATGGAGCTGACAACTCCATCCCATCTAGTGCCGATGTCACAAAGAGTGGAAGCCTTTACCTTCCACTACTTCCAGGGCTTCCACTCTATACTCCATGTGGACGTAATAACGTTTGAAATACCGGGGCGCGAATATTGCTTCATAGCTTGTCTGGAAACAAAAGCTACACTGACCGCTGTGGTGTATTCTTGGAATACACGGTACGAGAGAATATAATTTTTAATGCTTTTGCATGTTCATTCCTTCCTCTTTATCAAACACCAACAGTGATCTTCTATTTTCTCTTTGATGGTCATGTCGCTTATATCTTTTGTGAGTCTGTTCTAGATATATATCTTCCATGACCCTCCTAGCGTCATCTAGCAGCGAATCTCTGAAGCTCCTCAATTCTTCCTGGTGCAAGAGGACTTCCTTTTCCATCTGGCCACCAGATCTCGTTGCCATCGCCAGCTATTATCTCCATGAGCATGAGAACTTCGTCTACTTTTTCACTCACCATGCTGTGCTAGTATCGCCTGCTATCAACTCTTTGAAGACCATCTCCTCAAGAGAATCTAATTTCTTATGTTGGTTATTCTGGTATGTATTCCTTTTGTCTCCTACCCCCACTCCTTTCCCTTCTTTGGACTCTCTGTGCTTCGCTGAGTGGGTCTCACTTGTGCGCCGGCCGTCGACTCAGTTAAGGCTCAACTAGAGCTAGCCTCCTGACCTAACGAGGCATTTTTTAGATTCCACGCCATGTGGTAACTTTAAACATCAAGGAGAACCTCACCTTCGCCATGCAGCAAAGTTAAGTACAAACTTCAAGTTTTAACCACATCTTCATGGTTTTAACTTCTACATGATTTTAACGATCTTTTATAGGCAGTGTGAAATTACTTATTTTTTGAAATAATCATCCTTCGCGGGATTTTCCATGTTGGGCTTTTGTCTAATTAAGCCAATCTTGGTGAAAATCAGCATTTCTTATGCTTGTTAAATGAGAGATCTTCTCACCACGTGGGATATCATCTATTACCCGCTGTCTATAAAGATTAAGCTCGTTCCACCGCTGGAATAACTTTGGCCCCATTCTGCTATTAGGATCGTTCTGGAACCTTCCAGATCCTGTACTTTATCTACAAGTCACGCCGTCATGTATGTTCCACTCACTTGTGGTAATGCCATTCTAAACTAGGAAATCTTCCTTATAAATAAATGCTCCATAGCTAATTTTCTTTCCTCCGTTGGATTTGTTCAAGTGCATTTAATTGTAATTCACAACCTTCTCAAGAAATAGACTCTCGCCTACCAAGTGCAACCAGTTATTTTCATCATTGCAATAACTTTCTTTCCCATAAACTTTCGTGTTACTACAGTGAACTTTTCATCTATTTAACAGACTATAGTGAAAACTAGTGCTTGTCCAACTTTTCTACCGCGTCGCGATCGTCCGTTTACATTAAATAAGGCCATGAACATTTATCCTCAATCCCAATCGATCTTTCCTAAACCTTCTACTAACAAACCATATTAATAAAATTGTAACTCTGAATAATTTCCAATATGGTGTCACTCTAACGAAGTGCCCTTCCATCTTGCTTGTTTATCATTAATTAATTTCTGTATAACTACGTGTTTTTTACACGGTTCAAGCTCACATTGTTTCTACCTTATAATCAGGGAAAACAATTCTTTCAACTCTTGAGTGAGTTATTTCTAGGTCTCACGAAATGGAAACTGCCCCATTTGGCTCGTGATTCCTACTTAAACATAGGAGGTCGAGAGCCTTCCTTTTGATTTTCTCTTCAGGTTTCACAGTAAGTGACCTGCCCTTATTTGTATAATAACCAACAGTAATTCAGCTTAAATATAAGAAGTTGTAGGAACTTCTATCTTATTCTTCATGTTTTTCTTATTGTTATTTTCGAAGTTGTCACTATTTCTAGAATATTCTCTCAGGAGTTTCTTAAAGTACACACCTTGTACTCTATTTATTGTTAAATTTTAATTACTTCATTTGTTTTTTTTTTCTTACAAAGACTTTAGAAAATATATAAGGTTCGAGACCTCATAAATTGTTAATTGCCTGGCGCAAACGTTTAATGCTTTCTGAGGTCTGTGACCCCAAAATTGTTAACCAAATTGAAAATATATTTGTTAAAGTTATCAACTTCTTTTGCCTTGTTAAATAAATTAAATATTTGTTTTTGGATTTATCATTTCGCAAATACAACGGTTAGGCAAGATCCTGTCTTCCTTGGCTCTCTCTACTCAATGCCGTTAAATCTATTGATAGGGCTTTCACCACTCGTTGCATTTGAGCAAGAACTCTTAGTGGTAATCTCGTCAAAGTTTCTCTTAGCTTTAAAAGCTAATTCTAACTGCCAGTAAGGCAAGTAAAGCTCGCTACGCCAGCTACCTGCTTGTGGAGATCCTCTCCGAAAACTTATGGTTAGTTTTCCAAAAGATAAGTGTTTCCTTTTGTCTAAACATTTAGCCGGCTCCTTGCTGAGTAAAAGCTTAGCCATTTCCAAATGCAACCATTGGTCCACTTACCAAAATTACTCCCCAAGGTATAATCTTTTACCATTATCTTTCTTGGAAGCACTTGGTCGCTTTTCCAGGAACTCTATAACTTCGAAAACTGGAAATACCAAACCTGATTCAAATTATCGGCATTCTTCGAATTACTTTGCAAAAACGAATTTCTTTGAACAGACATACAATAAATCTGTTACTCTTAGTCTTGCCAGACCATCACCCTTCCCCATAGTAGTCTTATGCATGCTTGAGAGGGAATATACTAAAGCCACTCTCTTGCAAACCGCCCAAGTCCTAGCTGTGTTTCCCGTCAGCTTAGACCAAGCCCTTACCCATTTTAGGTATCAGAGAACGGATTTTCAGTGGCAACCGCCTCTAAGTGCATTTAAAGTTAAATTTATAACTTTTGTGTGACTCTCCTCCTATTTTCTATCCTTTTTCTCCAGTCCGAAACCTATCTCCTTTTCTTAATCATCTTCCCTTGGTGGTTAGGTTATTCCTCAGCCAATAATCTACCCAAAATTTGGTCCCAGAAACCCGGGAGAGTCCATTTGTTGTTCCTTTGCAGAGGTTATTTGACCATACCTTGCAAATAATTAATATCTGCTTTGAATCTTTCAGCTATAACCACATCGTGCAAAGCTTGTGAAGGGGAAAGAGGCCGCTCCTGTCTCCTTTGGTGTGTCCCGTTCTTTCTACTTATTTGCTGCTGCCAGCTTGACAGCATTTCCAAGGTTCCACAGTTTCGTGAGTTACATTTCAATCTATTTTCTTTAACATGGCTCCTACTGAAAAGGATAAGGATGAAAAACTTACTTCTAAACGAGCATCCTATAAAGGGCAAATTACCCGATTTAGAAAGTACATAAAAGAGTTAGATCCCTCAGAAGCTCAATTAGACTTGTTGAAACATCGTGTAAGGGATTTTGAACGTTCTTATGAAAATTATTGTAACATTCAAACTGAAATAGAAACTTGTATGCTCAATCAAACCGAAGATCGAGTCGAAGTAGAAAACCAATATTACGAAGGCATAGGTTCTGCTTTCAAAATAATACGCCAACTCGAAGAGGAGCAGGAAAAGGATGCTTCTGTTCTTGGTTCCCTTCACGAACCACAAACTTCTTTCCGTGATGGTACTCACAAGCCCAAACCAATTTTACCTAAAATTGATTTACCCCATTTCTCTGGAGATGAATCTACTTGGGATTCTTTCTATGAATTATTTTGCTCCCTTGTTCATGACAATGAAGACATTCAAGTCATTTACAAGTTTCATTAGTTGAGATCTATCCTCCGAGGTCAAGCTTTGCAGTTAGTCGAAGCACTTCCTCTACGTTCCGAAAATTACCCCATTGCCTTTAACTTATTAAAAGAAAGATATGGAAGTTTACGGTTACGTATTCAACGCCATATGAAGGCTCTATTCAACCTACCTGCGTCACAGCACAATGACGTCACTAGTTTGCGTACTCTAGTTGACACTACACAACTTCACGTTAAGGCTCTGTCCCAATTAGATCAACCTACTGAACACTGGGATACTTTACTAATACATTTAGTGGTATCTAAAGTTGATGCTGCTACCCTCAAAGCTTGGGAAATTGAACTTTCTAAAGAAGACGACTACTCTTACGAGCATTTAGTCACTTTCATAAACGCTAGATGCCAACTCTTAACCGCTCTAGCTAATCAAAGTGAACCCTCTTCCCCGAGTTCCAAATTTGAATTAATGTCCATTAAACCTAAAAGCGAACGCTTAGCGTCCAATACCCAAAAACCCGGGTCCAGCTCATCTAAATTTAAATCAAACTCTACTGGTTACCCAACTAGGTCTAGTGAACGTCGTGTTGCTAGCTCTATGGTTTTAAACACTCAAAGCGAACCCCGTAAGAGTTTAAACGAACCTTTAAAGTGCATACTTTGTAAAGATCCCCATGCCCTATACCTCTGTAAATACTTTAAAGAAATGTCAGTCGACGACAGAAGAAAATTAGTTTCCCAGAACAAACATTGCTTCAATTGCCTAGCGCCTACTCATTCTGCTTCTAATTGCAAGTCCACAAGACTTTGCTACCATTGTGAAAAGGCTCATCACACTTTGCTATATCGTCATGATCAGGCAAGGTCATCGACAGCATCTACTTCTCAGAAAAATGATAGTGCTAACAGTTCTAATGCTTCATCGTATATTCAAAATGCCAAGTCCATTCGCAGTGCTCAAGTATTGTTGTCTACTGTCCAAATCGAAGTTCAGGATAACTTTGGCAACTGGGTCCGTGCACGCGGTCTTCTAGATTCAGCGGCAACTCATGATTTTGTGTCTAATTCCTTGATTAGAAAACTAGGCCTACCTGTAAACCCCACTTCTATCAACGTGTCGGGCATCAACAGCTCAAAATCGCAAGCTTTACAATTCTCGAAGCTAACCATAAGAGATATTTGTCATAGAAACAACTTTTTTAAACTTAATTGTCTAATTCTCAATAGCATTGGAGAAGACACTCCAAGTCACTCTGTGGATATTTCAGGGTTAAACATTCCCTCGCATTTAAGGCTAGCCGATCCTTTGTTCAACATGCAAAATCCTATTGACATACTCTTTAGTGCCAATGTTTTCTGGAATTGCCTTCGTAAACAGGTTCGCAAGTTATCCTCAAACGTGGTCGCCAGAGATACTAATTTTGGATGGATCGTCACAGGTCAACTTCCCCATTATTCTCCCCAACCCGCATCGCAATGTTACTTCTCCAATACTGACCTGGAACAGTTTTGGAGGCTTGAAAGCGTTGATCCTCCTAATGTAACCTCTTCAGAAAATGAATTCTGTGAGCAACTTTTTTTGAACACCACCACTCGTTCTTCTGATGGCCGGTTCGCTGTTCAAATGCCAAGATTACATAATCCTCCAAAACTTATTAACTCTCAGCCCAAAGCTCGAAAAGCTCTCTTTGCTATCGAGAGCAAATTCAAGAAAGAACCTCTTGTTAAACAGCAGTACACTGATTTCATGGATGAGTATGAAAGCTTAGATCATATGGAAGTTGTTAACAAATCTGATGATGAATTGCCCCCCCCAATTGAAACGGTTTATTTAAATCATCATCCCGTGTGGAAAAACCCTCTTGTAAAAGATAAAATCCGAGTTGTTTTCAATGGTTCATCACCCGACGTTAATGGCAACAGCCTTAACGACACTTTTTACTCTGGTCCTGCTATTCAGTCAGATCTATCTGCTATACTCTTAAACTTTCGATTATTTCCCATAGCTGTCATAGCTGATATAAAACAGATGTACCGTCAAGTTTTAATTCAACCGGAACAACGAGATCTCCAAAGAATCTTGTGGCGTGATGAAATCAGTAAGCCCATTAAGGTATTTCGCTTAAAACGGTTACTTATGGCTTAAAACCCTCTGCTTTCCTGGCTATCCGATCCCTGCACTTGCTAGCCTCACAAGATGGTCATTTATTTAATTCCAAAGCCTCTGAAGCACTAACTACGTCATTCTATGTTGACGATTATTTGCAGTCCTTCCCCACATTGGAGGAAGCTTCTTTTTTGTCTTTAGAACTTCAGGCATTGCTAAGGAATGGAGGTTTCCCACTTCATAAGTGGAATTCCAACTCTCCTGAGTTTCTCGCCCAGTTTCCCATCGAAGACGTAGATCCTTCTTCTGTCGAAATTTGTGGAAACTCCGAATCCATAAAAACTCTAGGAGTTCATTGGTGCACTAGCACTGACACTCTCATCTATAAAGTTTCGCTCGCAGAAGAGCTTCCTAACACAAAAAGACAAATTCTCTCTGAAATTGCAAAAATTTTTGATCCGCTTCAATTCCTTGCCCCAGTTATCGTTATAGCCAAACTCTTCATGCAAGAGCTGTGGTCGCTCAAATGTGAATGGGATGACACTGTCCCTCTTTCTTTTCTTAATAGTTGGCTCTCGTTTCGCAGCAATTTGCTGGATCTTTCCCTTATTGAAATTCCCAGGAATTTAATTAACGCTCATTCTAATGCATCCTTTTTCCTTCATGTGTTCGCGGACAATTCCGAAAAAGCTTACGGTTGCTGCGCATATTTAGTTTATCGCGGTTCATTCTATGGATCTTCAGTTTCCAACCTTGTTTGTGCCAAATCGAAGGTCGCTCCTCTTAAAACTATCACTTTGCCTAGGCTTGAATTGTGTGCTGCACTCATGGCTGCAGAACTTGTTAAGAAATTACGGGAAGTATTAAAAGTCGAATTCTCGCAAATCCATCTCTGGAGCGATTCCATGATCACCCTTTCTTGGATCGCCAAGAACCCCTCTCACTGGCAAACTTTTGTTGCAAACAGGGTTTCCAAAATTCAAACTCTTTCTTCTGGATGTCAATGGAGGCATGTGCCCAGTGCTGATAACCCAGCCGATATTATCTCTCGTGGTTGTTTACCTTCTCAATTGGCAGCTTCACAGTTGTACTGGCATGGGCCCTCGTGGTTACTCGAAGACTCTTCTTCATGGCCTTCTAAACCTCCAGCTACAAACTCCAACTTGCCTGACGCTAAAGTACCTCTATCCATTGCTTCGTGTCTAGTTTCCAACGCTTCTCATCCCTTGTTGTCCCGCTATTCTTCTTTTCATAAATTAATACGAATTGTCGCCTATCTCCTTAGATGGAAATATTTTGTGGTTGACCAACCTCTTCTCCCCAAACCACACCTTACCAATCATGAATTGAATCTCGCTACCATTAAGGTTTTACAACTGACACAGCAAGAAGCCTTTTCTTCTGAATTGTCTTTACTTTCTTCTAAAAGAGATCTTCCCAAATCCAGTCGTCTTCGAGCTTTAGCCCCGTTCCTTGATGACCATGGGTTACCCAGGGTAGGTGGAAGTCTCTCGCAATCTTTGCTCTCTGAGGACAAAAAGCATCCCGTTATTTTGCCTTCCAAACATCACGTAACTTCCTTAATTATACGTGACTTTCATTATCGTAATCTGCATGTTGGTACACGCACTCTGCTTTGCCTCTTAAGGGAAAAGTACTGGATTATAAATGGAGTTCATGAAGTTTCTTCTGTAATTCACAAGTGCATTCCTTGCTTCAAAGCGAAACCTAAAATCAATACTCAATTAATGAGCGATCTGCCCTCTTTTCGCTCTTCTCCTATACGCCCATTTGCTTTAACTGGTGTGGACTATATGGGTCCGTTCCAATATCAACGAAATTCTCCTGAAGCTAAACGCAAATTGTTTTGTAAGCTTTATGTTTCTCTCTTTGTTTGCATGGTTACTGGCGCAATCCACTTGGAACTAGTAACGAATGCTTCTACTCCTTACTTTTTATCAGCTGTCTCTCGCTTCACTGCTAGGCGTGGTGTTCCTTCAGAGATGTTCTCTGATAACGCTTCCACTTTTCAGGGCGCAGCTTCCCTGTGGAAGAAAGCTCTCACTTCCTCTCCTGCCATGGAACAAATTTCTAATTTTTCCTACTCAAAGGGTTTCAAATGGCGCTTTATACCTCCCTACGCTCCTCATCACGGTGGTAGGTGGGAATCTTGCGTAAAGCTCACTAAACGTCATTTAAGAAAAGTCTTGGGTAATCGCATTTTGACTTACGAGGAATTCAATTCACTATCCGTTCTGATTGAAGGTGTTGTTAATACTCGCCCTTTAACTCCGCTTTCCAATGACCCTGATGACCTGCTTCCACTTACACCTGGTCATTTCCTTATCGGCACTTCTCTTTCTGCCCCTCCTCCTCTTCCCAATTCTTACAGGGATTCTAATCTACCTATCGTTTGGCGTAAACTTGAAGCCCTCCGTAATTCTTTTTGGAAGAGGTGGAATTTGGAATATTTAACTTCCTTGCAACGGAGACAGAAGTGGTTTCTTTCCAGTCCCGACATTAAAGTGGGGGACTTGGTCTTGGTTAGGGATGTTTCACCCCCCCCCCCTAGTTTGGACTTCTGGTAGAGTGACCGAGTGTTATCCTGGAAGAGATGGGAGAGTCAGGGTGGTCAGAGTCTTGACCACTAATGGTCCGATCACAAGACCACTGTCTTTGATCGCTCCATTACCTTTAAATGTTTAACTGTTTATTTTCTTCTCTGTTGGTGTTTGTCCCTCCCAGTATGGTGTATTCTTGGAATACACGGTACAAGAGAATATAATTTTTAATGCTTTTGCATGTTCATTCCTTCCTCTTTATCAAACACCAACAGTGATCTTCTATTTTCTCTTTGATGGTCATGTCGCTTATATCTTTTGTGAGTCTGTTCTAGATATATATCTTCCATGACCCTCCTAGCGTCATCTAGCAGCGAATCTCTGAAGCTCCTCAATTCTTCCTGGTGCAAGAGGACTTCCTTTTCCATCTGGCCACCAGATCTCGTTGCCATCGCCAGCTATTATCTCCATGAGCAAGAGAAATTCGTCTACTCTTTCACTCACCATGCTGTGCTAGTATCGCCTGCTATCAACTCTTTGAAGACCATCTCCTCAAGAGAATTTAATTTCTTATGTTGGTTATTCTGATATGTATTCCTTTTGTCTCCTACCCCCACTCCTTTCCCTTCCTTGGACTCTCTGTGCTTCGCTGAGTGGGTCTCACTTGTGCGCCGGCCGTCGACTCAGTTAAGGCTCAACTAGAGCTAGCCTCCTGACCTAACGAGGCATTTTTTAGATTCCACGCCATGTGGTAACTTTAAACATCAAGGAGAACCTCACCTTCGCCATGCAGCAAAGTTAAGTACAAACTTCAAGTTTTAACCACATCTTCATGGTTTTAACTTCTACATGCTTTTAACGATCTTTTATAGGCAGTGTGAAATTACTTATTTTTTGAAATAATCATCCTTCGCGGGATTTTCCATGTTGGGCTTTTGTCTAATTAAGCCAATCTTGGTGAAAATCAGCATTTCTTATGCTTGTTAAATGAGAGATCTTCTCACCACGTGGGATATCATCTATTACCCGCTGTCTATAAAGATTAAGCTCGTTCCACCGCTGGAATAACTTTGGCCCCATTCTGCTATTAGGATCGTTCTGGAACCTTCCAGATCCTGTACTTTATCTACAAGTCACGCCGTCATGTATGTTCCACTCACTTGTGGTAATGCCATTCTAAACTAGGAAATCTTCCTTATAAATAAATGCTCCATAGCTAATTTTCTTTCCTCCGTTGGATTTGTTCAAGTGCATTTAATTGTAATTCACAACCTTCTCAAGAAATAGACTCTCGCCTACCTAGTGCAACCAGTTATTTTCATCATTGCAATAACTTTCTTTCCCATAAACTTTCGTGTTACTACAGTGAACTTTTCATCTATTTAACAGACTATAGTGAAAACTAGTGCTTGTCCAACTCTTCTACCGCGTCGCGATCGTCCGTTTACATTAAATAAGGCCATGAACATTTATCCTCAATCCCAATCGATCTTTCCTAAACCTTCTACTAACAAACCATATTAATAAAATTGTAACTCTGAATAATTTCCAATATGGTGTCACTCTAACGAAGTGCCCTTCCATCTTGCTTGTTTATCATTAATTAATTTCTGTATAACTACGTGTTTTTTACACGGTTCAAGCTCACATTGTTTCTACCTTATAATCAGGGAAAACAATTCTTTCAACTCTTGAGTGAGTTATTTCTAGGTCTCACGAAATGGAAACTGCCCCATTTGGCTCGTGATTCCTACTTAAACATAGGAGGTCGAGAGCCTTCCTTTTGATTTTCTCTTCAGGTTTCACAGTAAGTGACCTGCCCTTATTTGTATAATAACCAACAGTAATTCAGCTTAAATATAAGAAGTTGTAGGAACTTCTATCTTATTCTTCATGTTTTTCCTATTGTTATTTTCGAAGTTGTCACTATTTCTAGAATATTCTCTCAGGAGTTTCTTAAAGTACACACCTTGTACTCTATTTATTGTTAAATTTTAATTACTTCATTTGTTTTTTTTTCTTACAAAGACTTTAGAAAATATATAAGGTTCGAGACCTCATAAATTGTTAATTGCCTGGCGCAAACGTTTAATGCTTTCTGAGGTCTGTGACCCCAAAATTGTTAACCAAATTGAAAATATATTTGTTAAAGTTATCAACTTCTTTTGCCTTGTTAAATAAATTAAATATTTGTTTTTGGATTTATCATTTCGCAAATACAACGGTTAGGCAAGATCCTGTCTTCCTTGGCTCTCTCTACTCAATGCCATTAAATCTATTGATAGGGCTTTCACCACTCGTTGCATTTGAGCAAGAACTCTTAGTGGTAATCTCGTCAAAGTTTCTCTTAGCTTTAAAAGCTAATTCTAACTGGCCAGTAAGGAAAGTAAAGCTCGCTACGCCAGCTACCTGCTTGTGGAGATCCTCTCCGAAAACTTATGGTTAGTTTTCCAAAAGATAAGTGTTTCCTTTTGTCTAAACTTTTAGCCGGCTCCTTGCTGAGTAAAAGCTTAGCCATTTCCAAATGCAACCATTGGTCCACTTACCAAAATTACTCCCCAAGGTATAATCTTTTAACATTATCCTTCTTGGAAGCACTTGGTCGCTTTTCCAGGAACTCTATAACTTCGAATACTGGAAATACCAAACCTGATTCAAATTATTGGCAATCTTCGAATTACTTTGCAAAAACGAATTTCTTTGAACAGACATACAATAAATCTGTTACTCTTAGTCTTGCCAGACCATCACTCTTCCCCATAGTAGTCTTATGCATGCTTGAGAGGGAATATACTAAAGCCACTCTCTTGCAAACCGCCCAAGTCCTAGCTGTGTTTCCCGTCAGCTTAGACCAAGCCCTTACCCATTGTAGGTATCAGAGAACGGATTTTCAGTGGCAACCGCCTCTAAGTGCATTTAAAGTTAAATTTATAACTTTTGTGTGACTCTCCTCCTATTTTTCTAGCCTTTTTCTCCAGTCCGAAACCTATCTCCTTTTCTTAATCATCTTCCCTTGGTGGTTAGGTTATTCCTCAGCCAATAATCTACCCACGTTGCCAAAAGTCTCAAAAAGTAATATTTAAATAGTACAGCGCTAATCACACATGTATCATACGTGACTAGCTGACAATAAAATATAATGTTTAACATATCAACGTTAAGATCATGCAACATCAGATTACATTGTAAGACACGTCAGCTTTAATTCTTATTCGAACCACACTAGTGAAACTTTTCCTATGTGATTGGTACCAGTGAATCTTAATTTCGAGGAAGCCTTGAGGATCCCCTGAGTAAGGTGACCTTAAGGAAATGACTCTGACGGTAAAATCAATTTCAAGGAGACCTTCAGATTGGAGGAAGCCTCAAGGCCTCCTTAGTCAATGCCTCCTCAAGGTGTCCTCAAGAAATGTCTCTGAATTCCACCCTCAGTTTCCATATAGGCCTAAGCATCTGTTGTATATGAACCAAAATGGCGGGCTGCTCTCTAGAACCCTATCCACTGGTCAAACCAAGCATAGTCGCCAAAGTGTTAGCTCACAGCTAACTCGTGTCTGGTCATAACATTCTTATCGCAAGGTCATTTAAGGCCTAAACAATTAGTGTTAACGTAATAAAATATTATATAACTAGCTTTTAACCAACCTCTATAGCCGCGCGTGTTAAATAATTATTCAATACTTACCGGTTGTCAACGTTATCTGTCTAGCGGCCTCAGGACAAAATTATTATTGTTGTTAAATAAGTTGCATCACCTTGTGCCATTATCGCGTGTGGCTTCCACCATAACCGTGCGTGTTAAAATAAATATTCCTTACTTAGCAGTTGGTTATCCATCCATCACAACTGGATATTTATCAGTAGAGAGGCGCTAAGTACCATTTTTGTGAACATTGAGTATTATATTAAAAAGTGTTTAGTCAGTTTATTTGTGAGTATTTTTTTCTTCTAATTTGATTAACATACAGATGTAGTATTCCTTGCTATCCAGTGGCATATATAGGTTCATAATATGTAA
The DNA here is from genome assembly GCA_946902985.2 of Meconema thalassinum. NCBI lineage: Eukaryota > Metazoa > Arthropoda > Insecta > Orthoptera > Tettigoniidae > Meconema > Meconema thalassinum. Next base: position 417,433,123 of record OX336389.2, read on the forward strand.
ACTGAGGAATTCTGTTTGAGTGAAATGTTAGAAGTTGTGATAGGTGCAAAGTCCACCAGTCTTTACGAATGTGCTACGTGCTAGTTAAACAAAGATGACAGCTTTCCGACACCCAAACACGTGGCATACAGTTGTCCATGCACGAAACACTGAAACTCCAAGTTAATTCCACGAACTTCCAACGACTGACCTTGTGATTTGTTGAAGGGCATTGCGAAGGCCAGAAGCATGGGAAATTGCAACCGTTTAAAATCGAATGGCACGTCCGGTGGAATCATTGGGATGCGCGGAATCAAAACAACTTCTCCATCGATGACGTTTTTCATTTTCTTTTCCACAGCCAGTCGTGTTCCATTGCATAGTCGAAGTTGATTGATGTTACGCAACATGATGATGACCGAGCCTACTTTCAATTGCAAATTGTGAGGTGGTAATCCAGGCAATTCCAGCGAATTCTAAAATACTGTGAAATGTCTGACTACCTCATCCTGATTGATAACTGAGTCAACCGATTTGAAGGAAAACAACTGTCCCGGAATGAAATTTTGAATTATTTTTCGCTGCCAATATGGCTCGTTCGCTCAGCCAATTATGGTTTTTGAAGTTCTGCTCTACGTTCGGAAAAACACGCCGAATGAGCTCCTTCTTTGATTCGGTCAACTGACGTTCCAGGTTCATAGGAGCATCGCGACGGCGCAATCGGTCATCTCCATTGTGTCGTGCTCGCTGGCGTTGTGTTTGATATTCACGAACTCATTGCATTCTGAATCTATTCGCTGTTCGTTCATTTTCAGTCGCTCTCGAACGTAAGTCAGACATGCCCATACGACTATTTTCATTATCCGTCGCTCTTTGGTCATCAGTGCGGTTTGCACGTGAAGTAGTTCGCCGCGCATTTAACTGGATTCGACGACCTCTGTCAGCTCTTTCTCTCCTTGGCATTGTAATGGACACTATAAAACGACACAGAATTGTTTTCATAGTAAATCAAATATATCGAACTTACCGTGAGAACTTGACAACATTGACATCCTTTCCGTTAGTAGTACGTTCTCACATTAGATATGTTGGTCGAAACACATTAACGTGAAATGTAATATCATTATAACATACTTTAATATGCTGTAATTGGATTATACAATATGATTCTGTTACGTTAAGTATTAATTTATTGCACGTATTGATCAAAGAAGGTGCTCATAGAAGATTTTGAAGTGGATGCACTGTGTCACCATCTGTCCGTCAAGTTATTAGATTCAATATTGGCGTGGCTTTTTTATGTAAATTAATTTAAAAATACTGCCAATTCGATTTCGTTCAAGCCACTTTCTAAACACTGTCTACCATAATGAGAACAAATTGTAAAATTTTCATTGAAATCGGAGCAGTAGTTTTCGAGATTTTGCGAGACTAATGACCGGCAAAGTCGCGTGTCCAACAGGAAACAAACTGTGGTATCCGTACCCGGGTCCCCACCAGTACGAACTGCTAATAATTGAGTATTGTAAGTTCCTTGAACAATTCTGTCAACGATGCACATATTGGAGGGAAATGAGAACAAATGATTGGCACATTGCATCTTTCGTCTGAAAGAGCTGCAGGACTTACCACTAATGCCATCTTGTGATGCTCTTGGAAGGTCCTTCGAAACCACTGAGGAGTTAGCCCTTTTAATATGTAATGCTATATCGCACATAGCACCATTCTAGGAAAAAATCCGGCTTTTTCAAAAAATTGCACTTAGCACCTTTCTACTGATATGTACTATTCTTTCCGCCTAAATACTGGCTATCGCCACCAATCCATCCATCATCACCTAATAATAATAATAATAATAATAATAATAATAATAATAATAATAATAATAATAATAATAATAATAATAATTAATCGATCATTAACTAATAAAATAGTTATTTAAGAAAACCTCATCAGGGTTGCCCCTAGTCACGTGACAATAAAAAGGCCACAGGGTTTCCCCTAGTCATGTGGCTCAACAAGGTACCGTCGCATATAAAAACAAAATTGGCCTTTCGCATGCCGTTAAGCCCTTTCGACAAATTGTAAAAAATCCATGGTCCATAGAAAAGGAAGAGGGCGTCATCGAGAGTAATTCAAGTTCTAACACGTGTTTCTAAAATTACAGCTTCCAAAGTTATTAATGACCTTTTAGTTTTGGGTATTTTGAGTAAAATAGTGTACCATTGGGGAAAGGGGGGGGGGTCATGTTGAGTCCTTTGACATCTCACACGTTCAATTCCGATTATTAGTTTATAAACTCCCAGGTCGATACCTTTTAGTTTCGGTTATTTTCGATAAATCCATGGGCCATACGAAAGGGGTCGTCGACCGGAGTCCTTTGACACCCCATATGTCCAAATCCGGTTATTAGTTCATAAAATCTCAGGTCGATGACCTTGCAGTTTCTGATATTTTAGATAGATGAGTGAGCCAAGGGAAATGGGGCGTCACCCCTAGTAATAGGACACCTCATGTGCCGAAATCCTATCAATAGCGCAGGAAATATACACAAATCTAAAAACTGCTGACGGTGTTGGTTTACCTCTCCCCTAGACACCTACTTGATAAGTTTCACTGCGCTTGGATAATTATGTCACGGGAAAAATCCAGATAGATAAATTTCGCATCGCAGCCATGTTGGATTTTTTTTCATAAGGTTATTGAAAGTGAATGTGAATGTTAATAGATTTTTATCAACGTACACAATTTCAGTTTGATCCATGTAATAAATTCGCATTTATTGAGAACCGTCTAAATGTTTCGGATAATCGCCATTATTCAACCGTTCACTTCGATCGCATGATTAGGACACAAAAAATAAAAACGTATTAAAATTTCGCACACCCACCATCTTGCTTTTATGAGAGCAATTGCATTGAATTAGATGCCAGTAAATTAAATCTTTTATAGACATATAGATTAAATCCCGAGAAAACACCATTTAGTTATTAAAAGCTTGCTTGGCCGCCATGTTGGTTTTGTACTTGACATGTTTTTAAGAATTACATAGCTGAATTTATCTTGTTATTCTCTATCACCATAAAAATTGTCAGGGTGATATCGGTAATAGTTTCGGAGATATAGAATGCCAGTGAATTATTTCGCACGGCCACCATGTTGGATTGGTGAAACGTATATATTTTAAGGGCACGGTCGGGGTCGGACAAAATAGTACTATGTCCTTACCGTGTTTCTTTTAAATCGCTCCATCCGTTTAGATACTATAAGTGGGAGAGGGGGAGGGGCGATGACACACACATACATAGCCTATGCGTACGCACACACACACGGACAAAATGGATCTCATGAGCATATTTTTTTCATATAAAATTGGCTAAAAATGCAATTAATGGGGAAGATTGCTATTGTTCAGACCCGGTGTTAGGGGATGGGACGAACAAGGGTGTGTTGATGTCCAATTTAGGGGTGGTTTCCGAAAGGGTGCAAGTTTCCACGTAATTGGGGGAACTGCAAGTGTATGTGTTTGTAAAACGATGTAATGAAATGGGGGCGCAATTCTATGGGGGTGCAATTACTTACCAAGGGATGTGTGATCAGAATGATAGTGCTTGCGGTTATGAGCAAACAGCTGCAAGTGTGTGTGGAGCCTAACTGCTGACCTAGCGCCTGCCTGGCTACTCGAGTACGCTAGTACGAACACAATGGAAGGCCTTACCTAGCACTTCTCTGGTTTGACGGTCACGGGCAATTAAGACTGTCAGAGAGGGAGTAAGGACATGAAGGCAAATGTAATGATGGACAAAGTGTAGCTTACTGATCAAAGGTTTATTTGATCAGTATGAGTGTTATATGCGGTCCCCTTTCAAGGTGGGCCAATGTGAATCAATATGTTTTACAAGTACAATTTTAGTATACTATCCCCGCGCCAGCTCTGAGGACGCGGGGTATGAGGTAAGGGGAGCGGGAACGATGAGTGATCGAGGGAATTCCTGCCCAAGCTTATGCTTATACTACCTCAGTGGAGACATAGACTTCAACTGTATGGTTCTCATAGTGTTATGTCGGTGCGAAAGAAAAATAAAGTTGTGCATTCTGAGGGTCGTTGTATCATAAGTAACATTATTGTATAATGTGATGAAGAGGCTGAAAACAAACGTTTTGCTTTCACAGTAAACCAGGCAACACGAAGAGCTGCTCATTATGCTGGAGTGTCCGAATCTTTTATTAAAACGATACGGAAGGAAACGAGGGAATTGGCTGAAAGTGGCGAGGGTAGTGTGCTGTCCACTCCGGGTAAGAAACGAAATACTAGGCCATCCCACACTGTAGTGAACATTGATGATTTTGATAAATGTGTAATTCATCGTGCTATTCAAGCGTTTTATGTGGAAGAAAGACGTGTTCCTACCATTCCAAAACTACTGTGTGTGATACAAGGCAAAATAACTTTCCCTTGGTCACACACTTCATTACGAAAAGTAGTAAAACAAATCGGTTTCCGGTGGAAAAAATCTCAAAATCGGAGGAAGATTTTAATTGAAAGGCCTCACATCGTATCGTTGCGTCACGACTATCTAGTGAGAATAAAACAACTCAGGCAAAGTGGGCAACAGATAATTTATCTTGACGAAACTTGGATAGATAGTAATTTAACTTTCGGAAAGTGTTGGCAAAGTGAGGAAATATTTGGAGTACAAGCTAACGTGAATTCAGGTAATAGTTTAATAGTAGTTCACGCTGGGGGTATAAACGGCTTCATAGAAAATGCTCAGCCGGTACGGCAAGTGGGGATTATCACGGGCAGATGAACAGTGTGAATTTCATCAAGTGGGCCACCGAGAAGCTTGCACCCAATCTACCACCTTCATCTGTAGTTGTGTTAGATAACGCACCCTATCACTGCACACAGATAGAAAAACCACCCACAAAGTACTCTGTGAAATCAGATATGATATCGTGGTTACGCAACAAAGGAGTTACTTGCGACGAGTCTATGAGAAAAGAGGCACTATATAAATTAGTAGAAGTGTTTAAACCAAAAGAGAAATTGTTTAAAATTGACTCTCATTTGCAATCCTTGGGACTTACTGTGGTCCGCCTTCCCCCATACATGTGTGATCTGAATGCCTTCGAACTAGCTTGGAATAAGGTGAAACGTGAGGTGCGCGAAGGAAATTTTACCGGGGATTTATCCCTTCAGAAACTAAGAGATATTACTCTTAAAGCGATAACATCTGTAACCAATACTGTCTGGGAAGGGTAATGTAGGAGTGTTCAGAAAGTAAAGGATGAATATTGAGAGAAGGACGGCATTGTCGCTGTTGTCATTGATAGCATAGTGATACACCTGGATGATGACAGTGATGATAGTGATTCCTCCAGTGGATGTGATGAGTGGAGTTCCGAAAGTGAGGCAGAAGAAGAAGACCAGGATTCTCCATTAGCAACACCGCTACTCTAAGGTGAGTACATGTTTTTGTATAGTATAGTATAGTGCTACGTCATCACTGGCTTACTCACTCCACTCCACATGCCTACGAGGTCCTCAGAGCTGGCGAGGGGACAGTAGGTGTGAAGGGAATGGATTGCAATAAAATATGAGGATTGCTGAGCACACTCTTACCTCAGGTGATGACTGGATGACCGGGACGTCCTGCAGAACCTAGGGCGACGACAGATGTCTAGCTCTCTCGGGTCTTCCTTTTTAAGGGTTCTCGAGTTGCTGAGTCGGCGTGCCGTCATTGTTGATGCTCCGGATACCAGCGGTAGTGTCTTTGTTTATGTGTGATGTAAGATGTTGACTCACCACCTTGTGTCTAGTGGCCGTCTCCTTACAGTGTGAAGAAAATGTATAGGCTTATTATATTCCCAGCTTGGGGGCGGATTTTGGGTAGAAGAAGGTGTTTAGGTGTTTTTGGAGAAGTCTGGTGGTCGTAGGTTTGGATATCGATGTCCAGCGTGTGGGGTCAGTGGCGTAGGTCCCCTCTCCCTTTTAGGGTCGTAGGGTCCTGAGCCCTAAGGACTCGGCCCTTAACACCAGATTACCTCCAATAAATACAGTGGTAAATTGACTCTCAAGACATAGGAAATTAATAAGCAAGATCTATGACAAAAAGATTGTCGGGAGGAAAACATTTATTAGAAACAGTTGTTAGCAAGTACAATAAAATTGGATTTAGATTATTTCTCAAATGTCAATTCTCTTTATTCTTTTAATCTAACCAAATATTGCAGATTTAAAGAGGATGGATAAGAGTTAATCCTTCGCCGTTAATCAAGTCCTTGACGAACTGAGCTATACATAGTTCCTTTTTCATTTTCCATTGCTTTGGAGAAACAGCCAGTCTCGTAACTAGGTGAATAGCAAGGAGAAAACTGTGCATTGTGCTGGATACATTTTCTTCTTTTTTTTAATAATGTCCAAGATACCTGGAGGCTCCATATATAAAGAGATTAACGCCATTGCCCCTTGCATCACGTTAACAGAAAACTGAAGAGCCAATGGGGTACAGATAGAAAATATTTCCTTTTCGCCCCAATTATAAGGGTCATTCAAATGAAAACGAGCCAACGGAAGTAGTAAAATGATGACTATTAATAAGGGCACCATCGTCACAAAACATAGCAAGGACCCTTACACTCAATTATTACGACACAACAGGAGTTGACTGTGTGATTGCGTACGGGATGGTACAGTAAACTAACTGATATTTAGGTGTACATTTAAGGAAGGAAGTAAATTTGTAGTTTTACGTGACCGTTAGTATCGCGATCATGAACCACAGGATTGTTCTCTCTTTTATCACATTTAGTTATTTATTTATTTATTTATTTATTTTTCTTTTTCTTTTTTAATTTTCATTTTTATATATATCATTTTTAATGTTTTTTTTATTTCTTTATTTTTAGTGTTTTGCCAAAAGGACATAACGGACATATTTTCAAATTTTAGTTTTATAGTTTTTTATATTTTATTTTAATATTTAATTTATTATTTTTTAGCTTAGGGCTACTACGCGAGATGGCTGCCGAGCGCAACCACTTACATATATGGCATGCTAACCTTATCTAACCTAACCTAACTTTACCTAACCTAACTTAACCTAACCATTAAAAGTGAGCTAGTGGGTAATACGCACTCCCAAAGTACATGATACACACGTAACTATCCCCATGCTAGTCTTATAGAGAGTAGGGCCGTGGCTACTGTACAAAATGGCTGCTACGCACAACGAGCTAAAGATTACAAACTCTGTTAGGTTTTAAAAAGGAAAGCTTTTGTACCTGTCTTTTTTTCCCCCATGCTCGATACTGACACTAGGCATAACCCTAGAATTTGAGTTAACACAAACACAGGCTTACAGACAATTATTCTTACGCCAGAGTTTTTTTCAGTTATAAGTACAGGGCCTGAGTTTACATGCGGTAGGGGGACACTTTACTTTTAGCTACTTATTCTACCACAGCATCCGACATGTTACCATTAAATATAACAGGGCTAAATACCCCTTTCTAGAGCATATAGGTGATAAATAAGTTATACTGTACATCCCGCTACCTAGTTTCGGCTACCTAGGGCAATATCTCAAAATTTTTGGAGGTTAACAATTAAATTAAGCAAGAGTTTAGTGCTTTTCAGTCGGTCAACACGAATGTACCCAAAAGAGCTGGGTTATGCCCTAAACCTGAAATAAATTACATGAGATTAATAAATACAGGTGCTGACCGACTGAAAAGCACTAAATTCTTGTTTGCTAAGGCAACACTGAAAAAATAGCTTCAAACCCCACAACAAAATTAAATTAAAAGAAAAATGCGGGTAGTAATTAAAAAGTATAAGCAATGCCTATACAATATTAAAAAAAAAGTTTTCCACATACTACATTTCTCTTACATATTTTTCTTGTTGTAAATTTGGTAACAATTAACTATGTATTATCTTGTCTAAGTTGTACATGCTGTTAATGCATTTGATATATATTTTTAAATTTGTGCAGTTGTTTCTTGCTCCCTCTTTCTTTTTCTGTTTTTTTATTCTTTTCCATCCTTGAGTATTAATAACATCTTTCCTTTCTCCGTTGCTTGGTCGGTGTTGATTTTCTGCAGTGCTACAGTTTTGTAACTTGGTTTACTTGATGTTCTCGTTGTATGTGTTAGTGCATTTGCTACATTTTTAATTTGTGCAGTTGTTTCTCCGTTTTCCCTTTTTAGTTTTCTATTTTATCCTTCCTTCAGTATTGATACCCTCTTTCCTCCTTGCTTGTCGGTGTTGATTTTCTGTAGTGGTTACGTTTTATAACTTGCTTTGCTTGGTGTTTTCTTTGTCATATGTGTTAGTGCAGATTACTAAAATTCTCTGTCATCTGTTTTTCTCTTTTTGTGGTTGTGATGGCATTGTTAATCTATTATTGTTAATTCTCTCTTTTTATCTTTTATGAGAAATTTAATTCTATATATTTTTGCATTTATTTTGCAGGTCCTCGTTCTTTTTTCTTGTATCGGTCTATAACTGGAATTTCCCTCTTTTCCCTCTTTCTGGATAAAGTAACCTTTCTTTCTTTATTGTTTCATTGGTTTTGAATTTTCTTGGTTGTTTAAAGATAGGTTTAAACTCTTAATAGTTCTGGTCTATGCATTTGTTTGATACAGGTAGAGTAATATTTTTCATGTTTAATTTTGGGATTTTGTTATCCATAACTTAACCATTTATGTACGGTCAACGGTTGAGTAATGACCATAAAATAAGATTACTATTTTATCATCACGAGGGCGCAAGGCAATTTTGCTTAGATTTATAGATGATATGTTATGTTGTTTAGAAGCAATAATGTTCATAGGTATTCTTTTTACCTCGCTTTACATGATACAATAGTTATATTATTGAAAACTTATACAATTCAACTTGTCTTCATAAACATCTTGGGTGTTAATCAAATAAAAAAACGAATCCGTATCCATATACATCAGTTTAAGATTTTTGACCCCATAATAGGGTAGCAGGACATCATAGTGGTGGGAATACATGAGATTTTTTGAAACATCTAGTATACACATTCCAATATATATATATATATAGGCTTATTGAATACAATGCTACGTTTAGCCATGTGGAAAGCAGCTAGGTTAGGACCATAAATTGTTTAGCTATTAGCTTTTCAGCCTTTTTGCCGTCAGTTACAAGACGTATAATATCTATTATTTTACGAATGTTTTCCATTGGCTTTTTTCTTTCAAAAATTGCATTATTAAGTAATTAGTACAGATTTATCTCAAAACATTTTTGGCCTGTTTTCGAAGGTTGTTATTAAAATCAACGTATGGCTTTAGCCACGGTCTCTGTTGAAACTTTAACACACGATGAATTTTTATCAATTTTAAGCCATGATCTAGAGCCTGTTTAAGTGCAATGTAATGAACAACGTATCGCCTTAGATATCCAAGACGTGGGATTAGTTTTTAAGAGGCGAATCCTTATGTTGTGTACACGATGGTAGAAAGGTAAATCGTTGTGTTCATCATGAAGGTCAGATGGCTAATCGACATCAACGTCTAGAATGTATCCGACCGGGTCGTCTTTCTTTAGCGTTTCTAAATCAACGGTATCTGGAGAGACCCACTGAAATCCTCTGTAAGGAAGGGAGTGGCACATAGTCCACCCGTATTGGTTATTGGCATCATCATAGGTAATAAAATGCGACGGTTTCTCGGAATCATATGTTTGCATATATTTATTGTTTGGTTCAGCATACCGATGAGAAACCTGGCATATTCATCCACGTATTCCAGACTCTATTAAAAGAATTTGATCTTAATCCAGTAGCAATTCCAGTTCAATTCCAGTGTAAAAATACATTTCCTCGAAACTTAAACCAGGTGAAGTAAAGAAGTGTGCTACTACAACCTCTCACGGTGATCACATCGTGAAGGACCGTCTAACCAACCATTCTATAGCCTTGTAGTACGCAGTAAGCAGCTGTTGGCAGAAAACAACATTTATAGTGGAGGAAACTATTCCAAGCTATATATGTGAAGAGTGTGGAAAGACTTTCCTTCGGGACTATCATAGGAAGCGTCACGAAGTATCGTGTGGCCAATTCTATGAGTGTAAAACCTGTGGATGTAAATTCAACAATGCCTACAACGGACGTCACCATGAAGAATGTTGTTATGTTATAATAATAATAATAATAATAATAATAATAATAAATACAGCCCTTTAATCCCCTAAGGGCAATGGCCTCCTGTCTAGACAGGGATTTTGCTCCATTACACTCATTAGGTGAGCAGTCCTAAAGAGTAGTGAGGCACCTAGTGGTGCACTTTTCTGGCATGTTAGTCTCTGTTCTTGAATGTTCTTATAGCTATTGATATACCTATTCCTAACCTAGTTACAGTATTGTCTGTGTTCTGTATTCTTGATCTTATATCTAATATTTGCAAAATTGTTCAAGTTTCTAGCACGTTCACTTTATTTTAGTACAGTTTTAAATGTCCTCAATACATTATCGCTATTGTATTTAAGGGTTCACTATGTTGCATTAAGTTGCTCCTTTCCTTTCCTCGCATATACTATGTTTTGAAAAGGATCATCTCTAGGGTCTTCCACTAGATGTTATATCATCAGTTAAAAGACAAACACATAAACCTACAAAACATTACCTACTTTCAATGGTTCCTAATAATAATGGATTTACTGAATATAAAACGACTTTTCAAGGTCGTCTTAAATCCTATTTTATACGTTGTGATACGAGTAAGGATTTAAATTCAATCCTTAAAGAGTCCAAACATCAAATAAGTCATGCTATACAGAAAGAGCAAGCAAAACACAAGTCGTTAAAAGTTAATCTTGGGGGTGAATGTAGATTTATTCATACGCCTACCAATGAAATTACAGAACGTGCTTTTAAAACTCGTAAACAAAGCGTATTTTTGGAAACATTCTTGAGTGTTTTTTTGGAAAAGCAGTTTACAAATTTAACTACGGAACTGGAGGAATCCGAGCTAAAAGGTAGAAATTGGGCTTTGCTAGCAGCTGAAGGTGTGCGATTTAAAATAAAAAAGTATAATCCTTTGCGTGGTAGCACATATATTCCATTACCAGCAGCTCTGAAAGCAAAAAAAAGCCTGCGTAAAAACTAAGAACTTTAAGGACGAGAAGTGTTTTATGTATGCCATTTTAGCAAAACTTGTTAAATAATGCTGAACGCGTTAGCAAATACAAGAACCTGGGAAACAAGAATGATTCTTCAGTGTTATCGTTTCCTACATCGCTAGCTGACATTACCAAATTTGAAAAAGCTAACGACATATCCGTCAATGTATGTGGACTGGAAGAAGACAACAAACTGTTTCCTCTAAAGGTAGTGGATCAAGAGCTAAAAGACCACCGCGACCTTCTTTGCTAAGTTCCTCATCTGGTCAGAACCACTGCGCCTTTATCAAAGATTTTGATAAACTAGTAGGAGATTAAATCACCCAATATGGACATAAGATATACACGTGTAAACGGTGATTTTCTTACTTTGATAATCGATATGGCCAACGAGGGATACCGTAGAAAAATTAAAAGAACATAGTGCTTTGTGTGTCCAACATGACATTGCTATGGTTGAAATGACTATTAAAACCCAATTCTATAGATCTTATATGTGGAAAAAATGTTTAGAATACCTTACGTTATCTATGCAGATTTTGAAAATATACTCTTACCATATCAAACATGTCTACCTAATCCTGAGGCAAGTTATACAGTCCAATACCAGAGTCATGTTCCTATGAGCTTTGGTGTATATGTTAAACCCTCACCAGCTGTGGAACACAGATACAAACCTTCCTAGCAAACCGTTTATTTATCGTGGACCTGACGCTACAGAAAAGTTTATGGACTGTTTAATATTGATTGCTAATGAAATTGATCGCCTTTACAGCTTAAATGATCCAAAGGCTTTAACTGATGATGAAGAAGCAGGGTTCCAATCTTCTGAAAACTGTCATTTGTGTCATAAAACATTTACTAAAGAGGACTGGAAAGTTAGAGATCATTGTCATATTACAGGCGAATACCGTGAAAGCGCTCATAATAACTGTAATTTGAGGTGTAATACACGTAACCCCGTTCCTGTATTTCTACATAATATGTGTCGATATGATGCAAATTTCATTCCAATGCAGTTGGGGTGTACTACTGAGAGAGTGGATTTTATCCCTAACTCTGAAGAAAATAACATTTCTTTTACTAAATATGTAGGAGATGTTACGCTTTGGTAAGTGGATCCGTTTCGGTTAATGCCGAGTAGTTTGGAAAACTTAGTTACAAACTTAACATCATACCCTGAAACAGTCTAGTACTTTGGACAATAGAATGCAACGCTTATGACTCGTAAAGGTGTATTTCCTTATGATTACATTGATTCTTGGTAAAAGTTAGTGAAAAGTGTTTACCTCCAAAAGAGGCATTTTTTAACAAATTAAGTCAGGAAGATGTTACTAAAGAAGACTATGAACATGCCAAAAATGTATGAAATCAGTTCAAAAATAAAACTCTAGGGAAATATAGTGACCTTTACCTAACTTCAGATGTACTCCATCTCCCTGACAGCTTTGAAACTTTTAGAAACAAAACACTAGAAACACACAGAATGGATGGTGGACACTTATTTACTTCACCTGGTCTAAGTATCGAGGCAATGCTTCTTTAAACTGAAATTGAACTGGAATTTCTGCAGGATTACGATCAAACTATTTTAATAGAGTCTGGAATACGTGGAGGAATATGCCAGGTTTCTCATAGGTATGCTGAAGCTAACAATACATACATGGAAACATATGATTCCGAGAAACCGTCACAGTTTATTACCTACGATGATACCAACAACCAATACGGGTGGGCTATGTGTCACTCCCTTCCCTACGGAGGATTTCAGTGTGTCTCTACATATATCGTTGATTTAGAAACGATAAAGAAAGACAACCCTACCAGAGTGTATACAACCTAAGGATTCGCCTCTTAAAAACTAATCCCTCATCTTGGAAATCGTAGGCAATACGTTGTTCATTACATGGCACTTAAATAGGCCCTAGATCATGGACTAAAATTGATAAAAAATCATTGTGTGTAAAAGTTTCAACAAAGACCTGGCTAAAGGAATACAACCTTCGAAAACAGGTCAAAAAAGATTTTGGAAAAAATCTGTACTAATTATTTGAAAATGCAATTTTTGGGAAAACAATGGAAAATATTCGTAAAATAATAGATATACGTCTAGTAACTGACGGCAAAAAGGCTGATAAGCTAATCGCTAAACCAACATTTAACGACAGAACAACTTGAGGTCCTAACCTAGCTGCTTTCCGCATGGCTAAGCGTAGCATTGTATTCAATAAGCCTGTATACAGTATATTGTAATGTGTATACTAGATATTTCAAAAACTCTCATTTATTCCCGCCACTATGATATCCTGCTACCCTATTATGGGGTCGAAAATCTGAAAGTAATGTATATGGACACGGATTCGTTTATTTATTTGGTTAACATCCAAGATGTTTATGAAGACAAGTTGAATTTTCTAGAACACCTGGGCACATCTGATTACCCTACTAATCACATATGCTACTCTACATCAAACAAGAAAACTTTGGGAAAATTTATAGAAGAGCCTTGTGGACGTATTATTAAAGTTGTTAGACCTAGAGCTAAAATGTATGCTTTAAACATAGATGGAATATAAATCAAACAGATTAAAGGTATTAGTAGAGGCGATGTTAAATTTTTTATAAGTTATCAAGATTATAAGGGTTGTATCATGAAAAACGAGGTAAAAAGAATACCTATGAACATTATTGCTTCTAAGCAACATAACATATCATATATAGAACTATAAAATTTCTTTGTGCCCTCGTTATGATAAAAGAGTAATTGATTCTAATGGTATAGCTACACATGTTTATGGTCATTTCTCAACCGTTGACCGTATATAAATGGTTAAGTTGTGGATAACAAAATCCCAAAATTAAACAGGAAAAATATTACTCACACTATATCAAACAAATGCATAGACCAGAACTATTAAAAGATAAAACCTATCTTTAAACAATCAAGAAAAATCAAAACCGAAGAAACAATAAAGAAAGAAAGGTTATGTTTTCCAGAAAGAGGGAAAAGCGGGAAATTCCAGTTATAGACCAATGAAAGCGCTACCTACAAGAAAAAAAAGAACGAGGGCCTTCAAAATGAATGTAAAGAAATATTGAATTAAATAAATCATAAAAAAGAAAAAGAGGGAATTAACAGTCATAGATTAACAATTCCGTCACAACCAAAAGAAAAACAGATGCCAGAGAATTTTAGTAATCTGCACTAACACACATAACAAAAAAAAACACCAAGCAAACCAAGTTATAAAACGTAACCACTACAGAAAAACAACATCGACAAGCAACGAGGAAAGGAAAGAGGGTATTAATACTGAAGGAAGGATAAAATACAAAACAAAAAAGGGAAACCGAAGAATCGACTGCACAAATTAAAAGTGTAACAAAAGCACTAACACATACAACGAGAACATCAAGTAAACCAAGTTACAAAACGGTAGCACTACAGAAAATCAACACCGACCAAGCAACGAAGAAAGGAAAGAGGTTATTAATACTCAAGGATGGAAAAGAATAAAGGAAACAGAAAAAGAAAGAGAAAACAAGAAACAACTGCACAAATAAAAAATGCAACAAATGCATTAACAGCATGGACAAATTAAACAAAATAATACATAGTTAATCGTTATTAAATGTACAACAAGAAAACAAATTTAAGAGAAATGTAGTAAGTGGAATACTTACTTTAAAAATATTGTATAGGCATTGCTTGTATTTTTTCATTACAACCCGCAGTTCACTCTTAATTTAATTGTTAACCTCTAAGAATTTGGATATATCGACCTAGGTAGCCGAAACTATAGTGGTACCAGCTAGGAAAGAATGTTCGAGGCGGGAGTCACTGTACGTTGCTGGTGAAGAGCTTCCCCCTCCATACACAACTTCACAAGGTCCAACAACAAGGAAGCCAGTAGCAGCGAGAAAGAGAGAGGTACTTCCCCTACCTGACGCACATGCGAAGAAGAAACACTAGCATTTGACAGACAAGAGTAATGGAAACACTTTTCCCTACTTTGATACGCAAGCGCATTGAAAAATTCATTTCTATGTGGTAATCCTACAGGTAGCGGGATGCATAGTATAACTTATTTATTACCTATATGCTCTGGAAAGGGGTATTTAGCCCTGTTTTATTTAATGGTAACCTGTCGGATGCTGTGGTAGAAATAAGGAGCTAAAAGTAAATTGGCCACCTACCGCATGTAAACTCAGGCCTTGTACTTATAGTTGAGGGAAAAAAAACCTCTGGCGTAAGAATAATTGTCTGTAAGCCTGTGTTTGTGTTAACTCAACCTCTAGGGTTATGCCTAGTGCCGGTTTCGAGCATAGGGGAGGGAAAGATAGGTACAAAAGCTTTACTTTTTAAAACCCAACAGAGTTTAAAATCTTTTGCTCGCTGTGCGTAGCGGCCATTTTGTACAGTAGCCACGGCCCTACTCTCTATAAGACTAGCATGGGGACAGTTGCGTGTGTATCATGTACTTTGGGTGTGCGCATTACCCCCTGGCTCACCTTTAAAGGTTAGATTAGGTTAGGTAAAGCTAGGTCCATATATGCAAGGGGTTGCGCTCGGTAGCCATCATGCATAGTAGCCCTATGCTAAAAATAATAAATTAAATATTAAAAAGAACTGTAAAACTATAATTTGAAAATATGTCCGTTATGTCCTTTTGCAAAACTCTAAAAAAAGTTAAAAAAATAAAAAAATAAAATAAAAAAAGAATGAAAAATAAAATAAAATTAAAAATAAAGAAAATAAAAATTAAAAATAAATCAGATAAAAGGGATAACAAAAATAACTATAAGAGTTAAACAGAAATTTCCTTGTTACAAGTAAGTGCAAGCAATAGGGAATTTTAGGGGTATTAAGGGACGTGGTGGGGGTAGTGGGGTGTAGGAAACTTAAATTTAGGTTTTGCACTTAGGTTCTAAACTAAAAATAAAATAAAAACTTGTACTGGGGTTGCGCACAGTGAATCAATAATAACTTATATGTGAGGAATTCCTTCCGGCTGATTGTACGCCTATTCTAAAGCATTTTGTGACTGCCTGATACTTCACACGTATGTTCAAGACCCACTGAGTGCCAAGATGGCGGACTTGCCCTCTACTATTATTATCCCGTCAGGTGATAAGATAGCTGAAAACAACGGGAAACTACAGCCGTAAAGTATTCCCGAGGATATGCACATCCCTATGCATAATTATATGTGATGAGGGCCTCCTCCCTTTTAAATTCCAATCCGGAGGTAAACTAGTCCCCCGTTCAGATCTCCGAGTGGGGACTACTCGAGAGGGGGTTAACATCACAGAAGTGACAAAGAGGAAATCTGACATTCTACGGATCGGAGCGTGGAATGTTAGAAGTCTGCTAGGAAGTGGAAGGTTATAAAACTTAGAAAGTGAAATGGATAGGTTGAGGTTGGATTTTGGTGGGATTAGTGAAATACGCTGGCAAGAAGAACAGGACTTTTGGTCAGGAGACTATAGGATCATTAGCACTAAATCAAACAACGGCTATGCGGGGGTAGATCTCATATTAAGTAGGAAACTTGGACAGCGGGTGGAATATTATGTGCAATATAGTGAACGGATTATTGTAGCTAAAATCAATACAAAACCTACGTGCACCACAGTGGTAGAGTACCCGCAAGAGGAGCTTCCCGAAACTTAACGACGCGCAGAGATAAATATCAATAGGCGTAGTTTAATGCTCAATGCGGGTCTCCTGTGTGTCCCTCGAATGCTGATTACCGGGCTCACTGCTTACTGCCTTCTTCAACCCTGCAGGCTCGCTGCGAGACGCGGTCTAGAGCTGTAATTCAAGCGTAGAGTGCAACGAAACAGCACACAATATAGGCTAATAGGATATAGGTTACTGTGTCCTGGCTCAGGTAATAACTATTGTCTAAGGCATTACATACACGTGCTGAGATCTCTCTTGAACCCCAGTCAAGATTTAGCATGCCAAGCCTCCGGTTGGGCAGACGGTCCGTTCAGAACTGCTGACAGCGAGCTACTGAAGCGAAATGGGAGGGGCGTTTTCTGCCACTACCGGGCCCACCAGAACATTGCCGAAGATTTGCGCAGATTCTGAGCCAAGCTCTTCTTGAGAGTAATCTACAAGTCTATATGCCTACTAGTCAAGCTGATGATGAAGATATTGGAAAGGTGTACGAAGAAATAGATGAAATTCTGAGGTATGTCAAGGGTGATGAAAATCTTATATTAATGGGAGATTGGAATGCTGAGGTAGGAAACGGAAGAGAAGGGAAGATAGTAGGAGATTTCGGATTAGGTGAAAGGAATGATCGAGAAAGCAGGCTGATGGAATTCTGCACCAAGCATGAGTTAGTCATAGCTAACACGTTATTCAATAACCACAATAGAAGAATATACACATGGATGAGAGCAGGAGATACAGGACGTTACCAATTCGACTTCATTATGGTCAAGCAGAGATTTCGAAACCATATTTTGGATTGTAAAACATATCCCGGTGCAGACATAAACTCAGACCACAATCTGGTTGTTATGAAATGCAGATTAAAGCGAAAGATTCAAGAAGAGTATAAAGAAAGGACTAATAAAAAATCCTAAGCAAACTTTGATTGCAGACGAATGGGCTCTTTTGAAGAATGAAATAACAAAATCCGCAAAAGAAAACATTGGTAGGAAAGAAAGAAAGAAAGAAAGAAAGAAAGAAAGAAAGAATAGGTAGAAAACCGTGGATCACTCAGAATATACAAGAATTACTGGATGAAAGGCGGAAACACAAGAATGTAAGAGATGAAAAGGGGAAAGCAGAATACAGACGTCTGAGAAATGAGGTTAACAAGAAATGCAAGAAAGCGAATGAAGAATGGTTCAAAGAGAAATGTCCAGGTATAGAAAATTGTCTGAAATTAGGAAAACTAGACACAGCTTATCGAAGGATTAAGAGTAATTTTGGGGAAAAGAAGACTAAGTGCTGTAATATTAAGGACACAGATGGAAAGCCTCTAACAGATAGGGAAGGAAAGGTGGAGAGATGGAAAGCTTGCATAGAGTGTTTGTATAAGGGAAAGGAGATTGCGAATCATGTAATGGAAAGGGAAGAGGAAATTGATGAGGAAGTGAAAGGATATTTAATATTGAGATCAGAATTTGACAGAGCGTTGGAAGACTTAAGCAGGAACAAAGCACCAGGCATAGATGATATACCGATTGAGTTGCTACGCTGCATAGGTGATGATGGTCCGATCAGGTTATTTCACTTATGAGACAGGTGTGGTAACCTCTGAGTTCAAGATGAATGTTATCATCCCTATACCGGAGAAAGTAGGAGCTGACAGATGTGAAGATCACCATACAACCAGCTGGATTACTCATGCTTCAATGATCCTGTCTAGAATAATTTACAAGAGGATGGAAGGCTAGATAGAAGAGGAGTTGGGTGATGACCAGTTTGGTTTCTGGAGAAATGTAGGAACAAGGGAAGCTGTACTAAGTCTTAGGCTGATCTTGGAAGGTAGAATAAGGAAAGATAGGAGAACGTTCATGGCATTTGTAGACTTAGAAAAGGCTTTTGATAACGTTGATTGGGCTAAATTGTTTGAAATTTTGAAAATGATTGGAATAAAGTACAGGGATAGGAGGGTGATCTACAATCTATACAGAAACCAGACAGCAGTCATTCGAGCTGAAGGACATGAGATAGAAGCTGGTAGTCAGAAAGGTGTAATGCAAGGCTGCAACTTATCACACATACTTTTCAATCTTTACATTGAAAAAGCAATGAAGGAAATTATAGAAAAGGTTAAAGTGAGAGTGAAGTTTCAAGGAGAAATAATTTCAACTCTGAGATTTGCTGATGACATCGTCATCTTGGCCGACACGGCTCAGGAATTGAACGACTTTTTGAATGGTATAGACTCCGCCTTGAGGAAAGAATTCATGATGAAAATTAATAAATGCAAAAAAAATATTGGAATGCAATCGAAATAAATCAGAAACCTCTATGGACATCAAATTGGCAGATGAAAAACTAAAGGAAGTAAGAGACTTCTGTTACTTAGGAAGCAAAATAACCAGTGATGGACGAAGCAAAGAGGATATAAAAAGTAGGTTGGCTCAGGCAAGGGGAGCATTTCTACAGAAAAGGTATCAGTTGACATCGAATCTAGATTTAGGTATTAGGAAGACATTTTTGAAAGCCTTTGTCTGGAGCGTGGCACTCTATGGAAGTGAAACTTGGACTATTTGTGCAGCAGAAAAGATGAGATTTGAAGCGTTTGAAAAGAGAATGATGGAGAATGATGAAGATCAAATGGGTAGGTAGGGTTACAAACGAAGAGGTATTAAGACGAGTGGGAGAGGAGAGATGTTTCTGGCGACTGCTAATGAAGGGAAGAGGTAGGTTGGTACGACACATACTAAGACACCCAGGAATAGCAAGCTTAGTTATGGAAGGATGGGTCAAGGACAAGAACTGTAGGGGTAGACCAAGGTTAGAATATGTTAAAGAGATTGCCTCGGATGTAGGGTTTGGTAGCTATGTGGATATGAAACGATTATCTCAGGACAGGGAGGCATGGAAAGCTGCATCAAACCAGTCAAAAGACTGAAGACTCATACAACAACAACAACAGCAGGTGATATATCCTTAATAGTCCCTTGAATCCTTCCGCCAATCGCCTTGCGAAACGCAAGTTTTCTGGTACGCCTTCATCTCGAGCATTCCAATATCCTATATAATACCAGGTTGCCAGCAGCCTGGTGTCTAATTCCATCGGCACCTGCACCAGTGGAACGCCTGTAGGCGTCCATCATCATGGACTAGAAGGGGTAGCCTACGCTGCCTCTAGGCGCCTTCTCTAGACGCTAGTGAGAGTTGCTCTTATTATTCATCTTGACTCCGCCATGTGGATGCTGGATACGCTACTCAGCAGACGCCACTGTGCGTCACTTGGCCTTCCTTCTTTACGACTCCACCGAGGGTTGGCTCAACTCCTGTAAAAGCAGCTTATCCATTACCATGCTGCTCTTCTGCACCTCACCGTCTCCAGCATGGCCTCGGACGCCTCACTGACATCACCGATCAGCCTAGGATGGTTCAGCTGTTAAGCCCCTTATAGTCTGTGACTCTTATTACTCCGCTGGATATTCGAGCAGTGCCCATTTCTGCTGCTTGCAACTAGACCTTCAAGAGTTAATATTGTCAACCGATAAAATATTGGATCAACTGTTTTAAAGTCTTGCCATTTAAGGGTGTTGCACTTCAGGAACAAATGAAACTTTTATCTGAACTTTTTTTTAAGTATCACTATTCAGTGTAACTTCATACTTTGTTTATTGAATGCTTTATTCATTTTCTGCGAGGGTTTCTGCGTTAGTCATACCAGCCTACTTGAATGTGTCTAACTAATTCACTCTGTATATATGCTTCGGCAACTTCTTAATCAGTGTAACTTTACGCACTAAATTAGTGCTCGCACCTTGCATTTACGTCATAGCCACTTGACTCTTTTAAATTACCAAATGTTAACAATCTTTGTACCTCTCACAACTTAATCAATTGTTTCTAGTCAAACTAAATCTTTTATTTTAGTTACTTCATTCATCGTTAATTTATTGATTCATAGTATGGTTGACCTGATTGTAAGATAACCTCCTTTTAGTCTTTAATAAATTGATTCTGTAACTTCTTTGTTCTCTTTGAACCTGAAGTAAATCCTTGTGTTCGTTTCCTACTTTACTACTTTCCATCCTTCCGCTCGAGTTGGGGCTTGTCCCTTACTCCGTCTGCCTCTGGACTACCCACTGCGGTACAAAGTATTAAAATATAAATTGAGTCGAAACCCTGTATATTGAGGTACATATACCATTAATCGCAAAATATTTTAAGGAAAATTGCTAGTGAGTAGACCTGTGAATTGCAAGACTAGTGAATTCCAAGCTCACAGTTACATTGAATCAAATGATATACTGTAGATATATTTTTCGTTACAAATAAAAACCGTTACGCAACGAAAGCATTTAAGCTTGGACTTCAAACATGCTAAATTTATTTTCTTTTTCTCCTGAAGCATGATTATAAAAAAATATCAGAGCAAAACTAACGCAAGTACATTGCCTAGGACGAGATAAAACTGATTACTTTCTGTGGCCTCTAATATGTGTACGATGATCACAAAACAACTTAAATAAAGGAGCTACATATCAAAACGGGTTTTGGGCATACATGCCTCTTTACTCTTGAGGATCAAGTTTGACTGCAATGCTCCCTACAGTACTGGCACCGAAACCCACTGGGAATTAAACTGCAACAGTAAAGGGGCGTTAAAACCATATTGTAATTATTATTATTATTGCACTTAAACTCCATTCAATGCCATACTGAGCCAGGTTCAAGCCTGCAGTCGTAGGTTTTGAAAACCAGACTTTAAACAGCTGTGTCTAGGATTGCATTTCCAAATTTCTGCATTTACATAAAACCCAACATTTGTCCTCAGTGTCTTTCGGGGGAGCTGGTTTCACTGTAGGTCTGATGTGTGTGTGAAAGCCATGGGAATTATTAATTTATTCATCCAGCTCGTTTCCAAATGAAAGACACTTAGAGAAGAATATCAGTACACATTCCTAACGTCCGTACAAGAAACTCCTTATATGAAGGCTAAATCAGCAGGACATCATCCTTCCTGTCACCCACGTCCGGAGCTCGATGGAGCTTCACCCGAATGTTGTACCAGAAGAAACCAAGAGCCTCTGTACACGGTATGACAACAGCACTAGTGCAGACCTGCATGTAGCTTCTAGTAGCAGCGCATGATATCTTGAAAACTCGTAAGCAGGGTCCAATGCACCAGATATGCTGAAATGAGAAACGAAAATAAGATTGAACGATTACGTGCATTTTTTAAAACTATGCTCAGGTATATGCACTGCAAAGTATGAGGTGCCCAATTAAGAAATTGTTAATTTTATATTTCAGCTATACAGGGTGTGGGGTATAAACCGGCAGCCGGTGACATACGACTCCCCAGGCCAGGAAGCACCGAAACACACGAACAAAGTATAATAAAAGTGCGAGGTTTACCGGAAAAATGGTGTAGTTACATTATTTAAGCATGTCTAGGAAACTAATCGTTCACTCTATTGTTTTGTGCTTGCTCTACTTTGTGCAGCATATCGCAATTTAAAATAATATGTCTGAGGTACATCCACGTGGTGAGTGGTTCTCTCAAATATCCATGTTTCATCAATCACTTTGTGGGAGGCTGACTGTTCTATGTTAACAGTCTGGCAGGAACGTTTCAAGGGTTTCATGGGAACGGACGGAAACCAGTAGGATAGGTTCCCTCCCTCTCCGCGTGACCTTCACCTGGATACCAGCTGGCTACATGTCTGTTACTTGTCATATTTGTTCACGTATCTCAGATTTGTTATGTTTGGACACAGAACAAGCTTCTAAAGACATGTTATCTGGTCCTCGGGTGTATATACAATAGCACGCTTGCAAGCGGTGTTGTCAAATGCGATGTGCTTTTCCTCCGATTTTCTCTTTTACTTCACCTGGGGAATCGTATGTTCCCGGCTACCTGATTACTCCACCCACCCTGAATACTGTAACGACATAAAAATATAACGGACTCGACGTTTTCCTTGATTATGAACCGAAAATCAAATATAATTCTTTGTGGCCATCCTTTAAAATGTTGTAGATAGCAAATGTGTTCATATACCTGTTAGAATGTCTTATTATCATGAAGATAATCAATTGTTCTGTACAACTTTATTTTTTAATTTTAGTTCATAAGTATGTTGGTAATGCTTGTTTTGCACTGTGTTTCTATTTACAGTGACTTTATGAAGAGAAGGCTGTGATTTCCTGTATGTATTCTTTGGTCAACATGTATGTACTCGCTCATGTCGAAATGTGCCAAAATACATCTATTACTCAAGTATCAATCCGTGGGCCTTTTAATTAACTAACAGGTTATGGGCCCAGACCGGACAAATAGTGCGTGTTTGAAACTAATACTCAACGTCGCTCAGTGAATACTTAGAAACGGTGTAGCCTATTTACACATTATGGCAACAGCGAGTGAGTCAAATGCCTCAACTACTTTTTCCGCATCGACTTCTGTTATCTCTGGGATTACTGTTTCATCATCAGTGGCTAATATAGAGAACTAGAAGGACAGCCCAATTATGGAAGCTGGAAGTTCGCAATGAGAATGTGTCTTATGTTGGAGTGATTGTTTGGTTATGTCGATGGAACAATTCCCGTTACTTCACATGTGGACACAATTCGTGACCAGAGTGCGCTGGCAAAAATATGCCTGGCTGTTAAACCTTCTTGCTATATTCACGTTCATAACGCTACCAACTCGAAGGATGCCTGGAATAACCTCAAAAAGGCCTTCGAGGGATGTAGTATGGCCACAAAGTTCGAGCTGAGCCGGAAATTATTCAACATGAGTCAAGAAAGCAGCACAATGGAAGAGTTCGTCAACAACATCATGATGACCGTGCAGAAACTCGCCGATATAGGTGAAACTATTGAAGATAAATGGGTCTCATTCGTTATGAGGAATGGTGTTTCAAACGAATATGAAAATTTCGTGGCGGCGCTGAACCAGCAGCTGAAGGAAGATTTCACTTCAGAAGATGTAAAGGTTGCTCTTCTAGGTGAAAGCGAGAGGCTTTGTTCTCAAATCAATGCAAGAAGAAAAATTATAACAAGAGAAAGCCAGGCGATCCAGTTGTTTCGAGTGCGACAGCCCTGAACATGGTCGACCCAATTGTCCGAAGTTGAAGCAAAGCAAGAAATTTCAAGCGAACCGTGCATCAACTGCTGACCGAACATCAGGCGGGTAGAATACTCTCCTCACCTAGGCGTTGACTACCAAGGTGGCTTCCTCAGCATGGGTCATCGACTCAGGTGCAACGTCCCATATGACCAAGGAAAGGGCATCACCGCAAGATGTTGACTCAAGTGTTCGTACGTCAATCAGCGTTGCAGACGATTCTGAGATATTGTCTGAAGGTGTCGGTAAGGTTGTGCTAAATCTTGGTAATGATAATATTAAAACAGTGACTGATGTACTTTATGTTCCAAATTTATCTACAAATTTGCTCTCAGTATATAAAATGACAGAAAAAGGGTACAATCTTGTCTTTGACAATGAGTCCTGTAAAGTCTTTAATGGATCAAATTTTTCTGTTGATGGAAATTTAGAGTTTAAGTGTGTAAAACAAGATGGTTTATACTCAATAGCTGAGTGCTCACAGGAACCAGTGAGGGCATTGCCCGCTGAAGGTATCTCTGATGGGGAACTGTGGCACAAAAGGCTGGATCATTTAAATCGTAAAGGTATGAAAGAACTACTACATATGGTCACTGGCATGAAGTTTAATCAAATCAATCAATATGCTTGTGTTACCTGCCTCGAAGGTAAGCAAACAGTAAAGTCATTTCCTAAAAAGGGGAGCAAAGCTAAATCTGTTCTAGATGTTATTCATAGTGATGTGCAATGTCCCATGGAGGTGCAATCGTGGGGCGGAGCCAAATACTGTTTGATTTTTGTCGATGACTTTACTAGGAATGTCTTTGGATATATGACTACTTCTAAATCTGAAGTTTTTTTTCTAAATTCAGCCTCTTCAAGGAGATGGTAGAGAACCAGCTCAATAAACGCATTAAGTGTCTAAGAACCGACAATGGTGGAGAATATACTAGTAAGGAATTTGAGTTGTATTTACAGGAGAACGGAATTATTCATCAAACCAGTATTCCATATAGTCCTCAGCAAAATGGTATTGCTGAAAGGACTAACGGGACTTTGGCAGAGAAAGCTCTCTGCATGCTGTTTGAGTCAGGTCTAGAAAAGAGATTCTGGGCAGAGGCTATGAACACTGCCATCTATCTCAAGACCCGATCACCCACAACTGCAGTGCGGGATCTCGTACCAGAGGAGGCATGGTCTGGAGTAAAAGTTGATATTTCCCACCTTATTTTTTTTGGCTGTAAAGCACAGGTTCATGTCCCTGATGTTAAAAGGCAGAAGTTGGACAAGAAATCTGATGAGATGATTTGTAGGTTATTGTGAAACACAAAAAGGATACCGCCTTGTAAGAAAAAGTGACCCAAAGCTTATTGTTGTAGCTAGGAGTGTTGTTTTTCTTGAAGGTCCATCATTCCAAGTGAATGCAAATAATCCAGTAATTAATGCTGTAAATGACATGTCAATATTGTCGGTGCCTGTAATTAATACTTTTGTTGATCACCACAATGTTGATGTTGTAGATGTTGATGTTATGAGTGATGAAACTGAAAGGGTTGTGACTGTGTCCAATGACACTACACCAGCTGAATCATCTGATAGTGATAGCAGTTTTGACATTTCTAACCTCTATACTGGTAGTGATGATAGCTCAATTGAGGATATTGTTATTCTTGAGCTTGGTCCCCAGCATGACCGTCCTGATACAATGGGGGGCAGATATCCCAAGCGTACCAGAACTGCCAAGAGGGATGAGGATTATGAATACTCTTCTCTGGCTGTTGGGCCACAAGATCCTAAAAATTATTCAGAAGTATGTTCGAGGTCAGATCAGAAGCTGTGGAGAAATGCGATGCGAGAGGAAATGTTGTCGTTGACTAACAATCAAACTTGGAGATTGGTCCATAGACCATCAAATCATAATGTTATTCAGTGTAAGTGGGTCTACAAATTTAAGAAAGGACTGGATGGGTCCAAACGCTACAAAGCAAGACTTGTGGCGAAAGGATTCACTCAGGTTCCAGGTAGAGACTATGATCAGACTTTTGCACCTGTTCTCAGGCTCTCATAGCTTAGAGTCCTATTTGCCCTTGCTGCCGAGTCAGACTGGGAAATATACCATGTGGACGTAACAACTGCTTTTTAAATGGTGATTTGTCTGAAACAATTTACATGGAGCAGCCGGAAGGTTTTCTGGAAAAGGGCAATGAAGGTAAAGTGTGCAGATTGCAGATGGTCTCAAGCAAGCTGCCAAATCCTGGAATGATAAAATTCATGTTTTTCTTATTCAACATAAGTTCCACAATTCAGAGAATGATGCATGTGTCTACACTAAGAACGAAGGTAAAACATTTGTAGCGATTGGCTTGCATGTTGATGACTTCTATATTTTCAAAAACTGTAAGCAGGAAACTAAGAAACTTAAGGAAACTATGTCTAAATGTTTTAAAATAAGGGACTTGGGTCTAGGTATGAGAGTGAAAAGAGACGGGAAATCTCATTCAGTTAAGTTGGATCAAGAGAGCAATGCTCTCGACATTGTCAAAAACTATGGTATGGAGGAGTGTAAACCAGTGAACACGCCCCTAGCACTTGGTGTAAAACTTGTCAGGCCAATGAATTCTACAAATCATCCACTGTATCAAAAATTAATAAGCGCCCTTATGTATCTGGCGGTAGGCACCAGATCTGACATATGTTTTGCTGTTAATTATTTATGCCAGTTCAACAGTTGCAATGATGATGAACATTTCAATGCTGCCCTGAGAGTGGTTAGATACCTGAAGGGTACAATGGGCTTAGGGCTAAAATATTGTAGAGGAGGTTGTAGTTTAACTGGTTATGCAGATGCTGATTTTGCTGCTTGTGCTGTTGATAGAAAATCTGTTACTGGCTATGTTTTCAAGCTAGCAAGTGGAGCCATTAGTTGGCAGGCAAAACACAAAGATCTGTAACTATTGCAGATAGCACAAATTTTGCAGAGTATGTTTCTACTAGTGAATGTGGTAAGGATGATGTGTATTTAAGAGGTCTTCTTGGGGAATTATCAGTCCCAATCAAATGTATTAAAATATTTAATGATAACCAAGGAGCTATTAATATGTGTCTGAACCAGTCATCTGGCAGCAAAAGTAAACACATTGATGTCAGGTTACATCAAATAAAGCATTGGGTGAAATGTGGTGTTGTCAGTGTAAACTACTTGTCAACTGAACAGATTATTGCTGATGTGCTAACCAAAGCACTTTCAAGAGCAAAACATGATTTTTGCATTGCATCTATGGGGATGGCATATTAATTCATGTGTTATGTGTACAAACAATCGATTAAGTACCTTTTAATCAACTAACAATACCACTGGTCAATGAAACTAAATGATACTACACTGTAGATGCCCTCAAGATATTTTCAGGATATTACACAAGAGGTCAATTCAGTGTTGTTATATTATAAAACACTCCAATATTATACGGGAGTCAAATCACTATACCTATACTGTACAATACCTAAACACATTATACAGTAAGTCAAATCAATATTACTGTACAATGGCTGGATGCGTAACGGTATCGTTCCCGCCAGCTATGACCAAATTTGAGGCATTAAATGCCGGCACAATCAGCTTGCATTTGAGGGTTTTTATGTGAGGAACATGTGTCAGTAGATTTAAAGATCTCTTTCTGGGCAAAATTCCACAGTAGTTAAGAATGATTAAGTATGCAACCTTGTCACATCGCAGGCAATTGGCGTTAACGGAAACATTACTTGCGTGGGATTCGAACCTCCGTATCCTCAAGCCCTGCCCAGTAACTCCAACCGCACCCATGCAAAGTGCGCTATTGCGGGACTTGGCATTCATCGGGCCGTTCCTAGCCTACACAATACCTTATCCTCGCCTGTGAGTTATAACATAAGTTACATGATGTTCAAATCTGTGGTCGTTTTATGGGTTAATTCAGGGTACCCATAATTAATAATGACGCATACGATTCCCGCTATCCTCTAGACCAGTGTGGTCCAACCAGCGGCCCTCGGGCCGCATGCGGCCCGCCTGTTCATTTTTGTTGGCCCTTGCCCTTCTTACTGCCCTTTACTCTTCGACAGTTATAATCCGTGGCGTGCCTACTTTAATTATCAATTTCATTCATTAATGTTACGAAGGAGCAGGAGGGAAAGGAAAGATCCCGAAAAATACGCGAGTAATCAGAATTGTCTTTCCACGAATATGTACGGCGCGAGAAGCCTCCAGGCGACAACTGGTTGGCCGCCAGTGATTGGCTGCCGATATGTTCTCGATCGTTCGAGTGTTGCGGCGGACTTCCCTATAAAGGAAGCGCAGGGCTGTTCGAAGAGGTTGTTTTTGACGAGAGAGGTTGTTCGAGACATATAATACGACGAGAGTTTGTAGTCATCGTTGTAGCGAGAGCGGTACCTAATATGGCGGGTCTTAATAAACGGCGTGTTGAAGATGAGAAACGACAATTTCAGTCGACGTGGCAGGAAAGTTACTTTTTGTTGTTGTTGAACATAATGGAAAACCACAGTGTGTTATCTGTTCTCAAGTCGTATGTGTTTCGAAGGAGTATAACGTGAATAGACACTATACCAGCTTGCATAAATCAAAATACGATCAATACTTGGGAAGTGCCATAAGTTGTGTTTTTAAATGATTTGAAGCTGAAACTAGCAAGACAGAAGAATATATTTCAGCAACCATCAAACACTGCCGGTTTAAAGGCATCCTATGAGGTATGTTTATAGCTAGCTGAAAGTAAAAAGTCTTTTAAGGATGCTGAGTTCATTAAGAGATGTGCCGTAAAAATGGCATCTTCATTTGGAGATAATTGGATGGCTAAACATTTTGAAACATTTTCCGTGTCTCATGAGAAGAATTAATGATATGGCTGGTGAAGTTTCAGGTTCTCTCAAGAGCATTGAGAAAAATGTGAATTTTGCTCTCTAGCTCTAAATGAGAGCACAGATATAGCTGACATCGGCCAGCTCCTTATCTTTGTCAGAACAATAAACGAAGAATTTGAAATTCATGAATTGGAATTAAGATCATTAGAAACCAGCAAAAGGTATTGACACATTCAACGCACTGGATGATATCGTTTCTAAATATGGAGGTTTTGTGAAGTGTTCTGGCATTGCAACAGGTGGAGCTAAAGCAACGGTTTGTCCTAACATTGGTTTAGTAGGACTGTGTAAAGGAAAAGGATTGATTTTTTGTTTTTCCACTGCATTATCCACCAGGAGGCTCTGTGGAAAAATTATAAGGCTCAGTGAGTCAATGAAAACTGTTGTAAATACTGTAAATTTAATAAGGGGAGGTAAGAAAGCCTGTAGACACTGAGCATTTATTGCATTCCTGGACAATTTGGATGCTGAGTATGGTGACCCATTTCATTGTACTGTGAAGTGCGTTGGCTAAGTGCTGGAAATTGCTTGCAACAGTTTTTTTTTTGGGGGGGGGGGGGGGGGGGTTGAGGAATGAAATTCTTGCTTTTCTCTAAAATGAAAGCATTGGGCATGAGTATCAAGAAAAACTGGAAGAACTCCAGTTTTTAAATAATCTTGCTTTCCTGACAGATTTAACATCCCATCTAAATGCTTTATACCTGAAACTACAAGGCAGAAAACAAAATATCTCCCAGCTTTATGGACATATTGAGGGCTTCCGCAAAAAAAAACTTGATATAATGCAAATTGCATTGAAGGTAAATAATATGGCACACTTCCCATATTGTCAGCAGCTGATAGAAGAAAAAAGTGACTTCAATTTTACTATGTTTCATGAAATAATAGATATCAGGAGAGAGTTCCAGAACAGATTCCAGGATTTTGACTCCGTAAAACCAAAACTTGCAATTTTCAACAACCCCATGGATATTGATGTAAGTGAGGTGCCCTACGACCTTCAAATGTAAATTTGTGATCTTCAGGATGACCCATTATACCAGACTAAAAAGTTTAATGTCCCTGAAAATTTCTGGACACTGATTTCTAAAGAACGTTTTCCTAAAGTGCTTAAATTCTCTCTGAAAGTTTTATCGCTGTCTGTCAGTACGTATGAGTGCGAAAGTGCTTTTTCCGATTTCAAACAAATTAAATCAAAAAAGAGAAATCGAATTGAAAGTGCTTCACTGGAATCGAGCCGGAGACTTTGTCTTACTGAACTTGCAGTGGACATTGATACACTTGTATCAGGAAAGCAGTGCCAATCATCATATTGATTTCTCGACTGTAAAATGAAGTGGTATATTAAACTAGTAATATTAAACTTCTTTTAATATAAATGTTCATAAATGTTTTTGAGTAAAATATGTGATATGTCTCTGGCCCCTACATTCCTATACTAAAGTTTGATTGGCCCTCGGGTAACTAAAGGTTGGACCACCCTGCTCTAGACCGTAACCAAAAATCTCGTTATATTATCCCGGATTAGGGATGGGGACCGATGTGTTTCAGACTCGTAATAATGGCGGTGGGTTGCATAAAACTAGATCGTCAAGGGCGAGTGGGCTTTAATCAAATCGCAGCCCGGTAATTTCATTTGAAAAATTCAGCAATCGGTGTCTATAAAAGTATTCACATTTTAGTTCTGGATCATTTTGTATAGTTCTTAAACAAATGTATGCGGTTGGGTGGTCAAATATAATGTATGGAAAGATAAAGTGCTGCAGAAAAAAGATATTAGTTAAAAATCAACAAACATTACCGCTGTTTTAAAACACCCATATTTTCACAGTATGTTGAGGGTATATCAGGAGGCTGCAACCCCATCGGCCTCCCCCACCCGACTTACGCGCCTGGATGTGGTGATTTTAAAGTTGCAGTATAGGAGCCTGGAACTTGTTGTTTTTTGTTTCATTTTGAGCGCAAGGAATTCAATAGAGTTTATTTGTATTCACTAATCAATTGTCGGATCAGTCGTGACGGTTTCATGGCTTCACTGCCGAGAAAAGTTGAACAGATTACAAATTGAGGCTTTGGTAATTATTCAGTCGGGGCATTATATAATGTCAAGTTATAAATGGACGTCACACTGCTTACGAATAAACATTAATTTCTTCTTCGGTGTATCTTTACATTTCTCCCTAGCCTGTACATCCTTGAGATTACTATTCTTTAGCCTGGCCTGAAGAGGATAAAACACACAATGTCGCATCACTATCGTATTCAGTACGAGATTTCTTAACACAATGGTAAGAAATGAACGTTACATGGTAACACACTGCACCATGCCCGGATATTTAGATACACATACATACAAGCACAAATTGCTAACGATTTTTAGGCCTTCATAGAAAATACATAGGGACAGATGACCTCGCTGTTCCGCTCCATAAAACATAAGTTATCATCATTATCATCACTTACGAAACGAAAAGCTTTCTGATGTGTATATTCTTCATCAGTACTAATAATGAAATATTTGTCCTAAATGTCAGGCAAGTTCAACCTACAGACAAGAACACGGGACTAACGACCACGATGTCACAATCTACTCAGTGAAACAACAATTTTAGCAGTTTTTAAGACAGAGGTTCCAAAAAGCTGGAACATGCATCATATTTCCTGAAAACTACACCTTCGGAATGAATAAAATACAAATTCAAAGAGAGCATGCCGAGGACCAATGATTGGGATTTTTTTAAAATCACTTATCCTCTAAGCTCGGCTCCATCCACAGAGTCTGCGATGGATCATTCCTTCCACCGCCTCAAGGACAGTGTCTTGGAGCTGGACACACTTTGTCAGCAGATACAACTAGGGGTGGTGACAGGCCAGGATAAGTCAGTAAGGAAGTCGACCGTGGACCTGTTGAAAGGAACCGTGCCGGCATTTGCCTCTGGGTGAAAATGGGAAACCACGGAAAACCATGTTCAGAACAGCTGATATGATATGATGTGTATTTATAATCCCAAAATTGTTCTCAAGTCGTTTCTACTTGTAATACAATGCAATTCCCAGTTGTCGATCCCCTCTGTGATCTCAGTAGTGCTTTATAATAGCGAATAACCGACAGCAGTGGCTACGCTGGCTAAAGCGCAGTGTTAGGTCATGGGGCCAAGCTCTCTGCTGACTCGGTAGACGCGTGGGTTCGAGCCCCACCGTCGGCCGTCCTTTAAATGGTTTTCCGTGGTTTCCCCATTTTCAACACCAGGCAAATGCTGGGACGGTACCTTCTGACAGGCCACGGCCGCTTCCTTCCACATCCTAGCCCAGTTTCATTCGCCTTCATCCACTCCATGTCTCATCCCGACGCGCAGGTCGCCCACGGGCGTCGACTAGAAAGACCTGCACTCGGCCTCTCGTGAGGTCACACGAAAAAAAAATAGCGAATATCGGTGTCGTGTTTCCACGGCATCCATCTTGTCGATATAACTGTAACTTGGTTGGCCACATGGTCAAGATGTAGGTTGCAGGTTGCTAGTACAACCCCTAAGCGCGCGTCAACGAGTCATCGCTCTCGACTGCAGTTGAAATATTGCCATAAAAATACCAGCTGTGTTTTTCTAACATGTCCAGGTTCCAATCCAATGCAAAATACTGGCTCATCTCTCTCCCAACTCAGCAAATAAAAGTACGTGAATACTTATATTTTATAATTCTAGATATTAACTAAATGAACAGTATTTTGTCTTTATTCAACTTTCTTATAATATTTTCTGAGGTTCTTCGCGTTGAATCTACCCACTTCCTCGTTAGTAAGGATGTCTAGAATTTGGTAACTGTTGTTCCCGTAGACTCTGCCTACCTTGTAGGGACCAATATACAGGTTACTGAACTTTGTGTATATTTTCCGCGCTACATCGGTTTTAGTGGATTTGCGTACGAGAACTAAGTCATTCCTTTCTAGAGGGGGGTTATAGCAATTTCCTACATTTCTTTTCTGCCTTTTCTCCGCAGCATCCATCAGGCTTTCTCGGGCATTATCCACCCTTTCCTGCTCTGACGGTTCAGATTCCTAAGTGAGGAATTGTGTTATATCGTCCTACGCTCTCTCTGGCTTTCTATTGTGGTGGAATAACACTGGAGTGTCCCCCAAACTCTCGTGATATGTCGTATTAAGACATGTCTCCATCAGAGGTACATACTTCACCCAGCTGGGGTGATCATTTGGGCAGTACAGACGTGCAAATTTGGACACCTCGGACATCAGGCGTTCCGAGCTGTTGGACTCGGGATACCTGACACTGGAAAACACATGGCGTATTCCAAACCTCTGCATCGCAACCTTAAATTCCTGGCAAGTAAACTGGGATCCGTGATCAGAAAGAATCGTTTCAGGTCTTCCAGCATTCACAAATACACTCTTCACCAAACGACTGATTACATATGCTGATATCGCATTCTGCATGGGATCTAGGGTCACAAATTTCGAGAATACATCCACTGTAACAAGCAAGAATTGGTTACCCCTGGCACCTTTCGGGCACGGGCCAAATAGGTCGCAGGCCATCAGTTCATGGGGTTTATAGGGAATAATAGCCCTTGGTTCCTCCTTGGATATAGCGGATGGATACTTGCTTCTCTGGCAGCTGTCACAAGACCTAATAACTCTCGCAACAGATTGACTTAGCTTGGGCCAGTAGAACGTTTCCTGAAGTGTTTTCATGGTCTTATCTAAACCACCATGGCCTATACTTCTGTGCGTTAACCATATCAAAGGCACAATTAATTTGGGAGGCACTACTATTCTAAGTTTATTCTTGTGCTTATCCACATATTTATTTACATACTACTTCTCCACAAAGAGCATGTCGATCAGAGCTTCGTCTAGTCGCGAGATAATTCTCATCCGAGTTATCCATGTAGCCTTTTAAATTTCTGTACGTATGTCTGATTGGAGTGCGTCTTTTCTGTGACACAGCTAACTTGCGTAGCTTTTCCAGAGTCATTTCATCTTCCCTCTCCAATTGTACAAGGTTTACTGCTAATTTATCTAATGGATTCCTCGAAAGAGCATCCGCAAGAAGGTTATCCTTGCCTGGCTGATGTCTGATGGTGGCGTTAAATTGCTGGATAAATAACGTCCATCTCGTCAGACGATCACTGGACAGATCTGATTGAAGCATGAACTGTAAAGCTCTGTGGTATGTCAGTATCACGATTTGGTGTCCCAGAAGTATTTTTTTGTATTTCTGCAGAGCTGAGACAAAGGCTAAAGCCTCAAGCTCTGTCGTGAAATAATTTTCCTCGTTAGGCCTCAATTTTCTGCTACAAAAATCGATGTAGTGTTTGTTTCCCTGTTCATCCTTCTGGTACAGGACCGCGCTCAACCCTACTCTGCAGGCATCTGATTCAATATAGAACGTGCGGCTAAATTCCGGATATTCTAACTTGATACATTCCTTCAGCATGGTCTTCGTATTCTCGAAGGCCTGTTCAGTTAGATCCGTCCACTTCCATCGATTGTTTTTCTTAAGCAGATCGTATAAAGGTACCATGGTCACTGAGCATCCTGGGCAATGACTACTCAAATTCTGACACATACCTAGGAATTGGCGTAGATGTTTTATTCTTTTAGGCCAAGGGAATTTCGCAATCTCGTCAATCTTCTTGAGATAGGGATGGTAACCGAATTGATCAATCGTATGACCTAGGACATTTATTCTTTCTTTCATGAAATTACATTTGTCGTAATTGATTTCGATATTGGCCTCACGGAGATCTAGGAACAGTTTCCTAAGTTCTACTAAATGCTCCTCAACATTAGCAGAAGCAATAATGAGGTCGTCAATGTAACATGTGACACTGCGTTTCACCTCGTCAGACAGCTTACTATCAAGTGTTCTGATGAGAGCTGGGCCACTGTTGATCATTCCGAACGGAACGCGACAGAACACGAAGGTTGTTTGATCAAACAAGAATCCTGTGTATTGCCTGCTGTCCTCAGTGAACTCTACCTGATTAAAAAGACGCTGTCAGATCTAATACACTGAAGCATGCCTTGTCTATAAACTTTCTCAGTAAATCTCTGATCTTGGGAGGTCGGTCCATTTCTAAAAATAGGCGGGAATTAATTTTCCTCGCGTCTAAACATAGACGTAACTGGCCATTGCTCTTCTTAACCACGGTTATCGGGTTTAAATAAGATGAAGATTGCTTCTTAATAATACCCTCAGCTTCCATCTTCTTGATAATTTCTCTGACCTCTCCGTAATACTTGTCAGGAATCGGGTATAATTTTGTCTGATATGGAGTATCGTCATTCAACCAAATTTGATACTTGAAATCATTAATTAAGGCTGGCTTGTCGTCAAACACATCGGCAAATTCCTTGATCAAGTCATTAAATCTTTGCTCTACCTCTGTAAATCCCTCGACGTTAAGGGCATAATGCTCTCTCTCTCTTGCTCTACCTGATTTATCATGGTCTCTAGGATTTCCTCCCTGACTAAATTTTCTACGTCTTCGTCGGGATCAAGCTCCTCGGATGCTATCTTCCTTATATCTCTCTCATGGAATTTTATTATCCTCCTGTCCATATCATTAATAATCCTGGCTCGAGTGATAAAATCAATCCCCAGAATTATTTCAAAATTTATATTCTTGATGACCACAAAAACATGTTCAAATGTTCTTTCATTAATTCTGAACTTCAGCAGAACTTGCAGCTTACATTTAATAGACTTGTCTTGGAATAAGCCTCCGATTTTCACTGACGAAGCCGATAATGTCGTAAATTGCTGTTCTTTTTCTAATTTCAAGAAACAGTCTTCAGATATTATAGAAATGACCCCTCCCGTATCAAAAAGAGATCTACAGTTTTGGTTTCCCACGGAGATTTCAATAATCGGTAGTTCAGCTCGATTATTTACAAGCCCTTCCTTTTCCTCCAATAACAGATCCTCATCTGTTACTTCGTAGACGTCCTGTATCACTATGTCAAATGGAGATGGATAGCATTTTAATTCTGGTGAGAATTCAAAATCAGAGTTTTTCTTTGGAAACCCTTTCCTGGTTACCAGCTTGCTGGCTAGTCCCTGGTTCAGGTTCACTTTCTGTGTCACGTCTCCTATTATTTCTTTCTTCTCTCCTCCCTCTGTCTTTCGTAGACTGTTCCCTTTCTTCTTGACTCTGGTAATTCTTGTCTCGATAGTTTTTGCATCTCGAGAATCCCTGCTGGT
This sequence comes from Meconema thalassinum, assembly GCA_946902985.2. Taxonomy (NCBI): domain Eukaryota; kingdom Metazoa; phylum Arthropoda; class Insecta; order Orthoptera; family Tettigoniidae; genus Meconema; species Meconema thalassinum. The sequence goes on from OX336389.2 coordinate 417,469,167, forward strand.
TTCTTTCTTGTCTCTGAAAGTAAAACTTGCCTATCTCTGTTGCCATAGGATCTATTATCAGCGTTGTAGTTCTGATAATGGTTATTCCTTGGCTGGTACTGTTCCCTATCCTGATTCCTGTTTCCAAACCTATCGTTCCTATCCCTATCCTGATATGGTCTATATCTCTCCTGATCTCTATTGGACTGATACGACCTATCTTGCCCTTTGTTGTATCGGGATTGATAATTCCGGTAAGGTTCTCTGTTGTTCCTTGAGTCGTACCTCTGGTCGTTGTACCTATTGTTTCTCATAGGACCTACCCATTTCGACTCAGTTTGGTTGGATCTTTCTGTCTGCTGGGTTCTATCCTGAACCACAGCGTTCACTGTTTTAGCTTCCGTTCTTCCGCTTTTTAAGATCGTAGGAGGAATAGATGTATGATTTAACCTACGGAGTAGATCATCCATAGTGGCTAGATCCGATACCCCAGACGAAATTATATTGCGTCTAACCTCAACTGGTAATTGACGGGATATAGTTTCGAGTATTTCTCCCTGAGTTAACGGGGGTTGAAGGAAACGAAGACGAGCTAACTGTGATGTGAAGAACTCTGAATAGCTAGTCGGACCAGTACTGCTATACTTTCTGGAGTATATTTCGGCTCTCACAGCGTGTTGGATCTCGATAGACCAAAATCGTTTTATAAATGCTTTGGAGAACTGTTCGAAATTTTCAAAGGTATAACGGAATGTCCTGAAACAATTCAGAGGTCCGTCTGCTAGGTGTCTCTCCATAACTCGTAGTTCTCTATCCCTAGCTACGTGATGTTCTGAAAAATAGTCTTGGAGATTTCTAATGAATTCTATCGGAGTTAATCCCTCGGTGTTGTTTTTATTTATTTTCTCTTCATAATTCCTAACGATCATCAAGTTAGATCTGTCGGTAGGTGTTGATGTTCTAAAATCCCTAGAACTAGATTCTGGAATATTCATGTTCGGAATTTCTGACCTATGTCGTAACTGTTCAGTCTCATCTGCCCCATTAGACCGTGCTAGATAATTTATGGCTGGAGACGTCGTGTCTATCCCCTCCCTAATCTGGGGAACTGTCTCTTCGCTATCGGAATTTATAGAACTCTTTAGTGTTTTGAATTGCGTTCTAAATTCGTTTCTTAATTCGTCTACGTCTACATGATCTTTTAAATTGAATTTATTCAACTCCTGCCTGATCTCGTTTAATTCTGATGTCTTTTTCTCACGCTCAGAATTAACATCTAACTTAACTTGATCTATTTTCAATGTTACGCTTTTAATCTGAGACTCTAAGTCTTCCCTAAGATTATTAACATTATCTATTTGCATAGTCTGAACTGAATTGATTCTTTTTTCAGTGTCCTCTCTTGCCTGGGAAATATCTTTGTTAAGCCTTATTTCCGCTTTGGAAATGTTTAACTCTAAATCGGATCTTAGATTATTGACAATATCAGGATTTATTTTAGTGATCTCCCCTCTTAGGATCGTCACCTGATCATTTACAATTGCTTTAAGGTAGATTTCAATATCATTCCTTAAGACTTTATTATGATCGTCTACTTTTTCCTTGAGTAGAGCCATGTCTCCTTCTAATCGAGACAAAGTCCCTTGCGTCGCACTCGCTTCGTTTGAAAATTGCAATTGGAGTGCATCTAAACTGTTTTTATTTTCTTTCTGGCTATTATCCAGTTCCAATTTAATATTTCTGACATCCTCCTTAATGCCAGAAATATTAGATTATATACTGGTTACAAGATTCTCAGTGCTAGTAATTTTCTCCTGAGTTGTTGTAATGTCTATCTGGACTGCATCTAATTTAGCCTCAGTGCTAGTAATTTTCTCCAGAGTTGCATCTAATTTAGCCTCAGTGCTAATAATTTTCTCTTGAGTTGCATCTATTTTAATCTGAGTAGCTGTAATGTTAGTCTGAGCCGTGTCCACTTTAATTTCCAAAGATGCCACATTAGAACGCACGTGGCTTACTTCTACGTTCACGTTACTAATGTCCAGTTGGACTAGCCTGACATCTCCCTGAACACTATCTATGCTTGTCTCCCAATCTTCGATTTTTTCCTTTATGTCCTTAGACCTTTCAGAGATTCTACGGTTACTGTCATGGAGACGTTTGAGAGATATATGAAGTTGAGCCAAATCTCCCTTTAGATTCTCCGCTACAGACTCCTGGACTAATTCCGTGCTTTTGTTAACTAATTCCGTATTTTTGCTAAATAATTCATTAATATTTTCAAAACTAGTTTGGCTATTTGACCTTATTTCAGCCAAATCCTCTTCATGCTTGCTCATCTTTTCCTGCATGGCATTGAGCAAAGCCACAACGTCGACCATCGTAGCTGTACTAGACATAATATACAATGTATAGAGAAACACAGGAATGCAACACATTTATAGCAGAATTGACACATTTAGAATGACCTTCATCACCAATATGAGCATAATAATCAGTTTGGCTTCTAAACTTATTAACTAATTTAAATCTACCAGAAAATAGGAGGTATATGAGTATGGTGATGCATATTAAAATGGTTTAAATTACAATCGCAAGTCTTAATCATTAAATTTCTTGTTAAAAAGAATGAGTCTAGTATTACAGATGATCTTCCAAACATCATCGCCGGTGACAAGCATAAAATGGCCGACAAGCATGGAGTGAAAAATGGCCCCATGTCATGCCCCATATGACCACGCTGATCTATAAAATTTCCAAGAAATCTCTCTTATGATCATGTCGTAATCATGTACAATTACATTTTAAAGGCACAAATAAAATATCAAATGAATTTAAATTAAATGGCGATAATTCTATCTGTATGCCAGGTAGATTGAGTAAACTCATATCCACGTTTCCAAGAAACGTGAATTCCCAACGAATTCAAATTCTAAGAACGTAGCAGTGCCAAAGAATAATTGCTAACGACTAGATTATCCCAAAGTTCCAACTCGACAACCACATGAAAATGGGTCTTCATACAAAGATGGCCTTCCACTAGAGTATTCGAGAATGCTAATTCGAATGCCCCACTTGCTAGGTCGCTATATAAAAGTGGCTAACAATCAGAGTACTCGAAAACGCCCAGTTCGAATGCCCCATGTATTGGGTCGCCATATAAAGGTGTACCGTATCCACGTGGTCTTACCTGTTGAAATCCGATGGAAGAACTGGATCGTAGAATCTGGAATTACCCGGCTGAAATAACCCCCAAAATTCTACCAAATAGGATCAACCAGGGATAAGGATACCTCAATATAAAATAATATGATAAGAAGATGCCAGTGGTTTAAGAAACAAAAATGAAAATCAGCCCAAAATGAACTCATAAGACCCTTAAAATTAAATTAATCTCGGGCATAAGGCTAAGTATTCACTATGACAACCCACTGGTCCTCCTAGCACATCCTGGTTTAAATATAAATCACCAAGTCATCCGAAGAAAATTTAAAATTAAATCACCAGTTTATTGACTGAAAAACTGTAGCTTTGTAGAACTCCATCCACCAAACAAAAATAGATTTGCTTCACTGCAGCACATGGTAATTAAATATGTCAGTAGCCTCATATTTGGCTAAGTTATGCTGTTCTTAATTTCAGCATTAAATGTAGTTCAAATCGTGAACGTTATTAACACTAACAATATTGTTACAAGTTATTTTACACACAAAAACCCTAAGAAATTTATATCAACATAATTACAAATGTACAATTAATTCGTGGATTGAATTACTCCGTTGCTATTCATGATTCCATTGACAAGTATATTATTTAAATTTTCTCATTGACTTAATCGGTCATATTCGACAAACAATGAAGGTAATCAAATGTATTATCGCTCCACTAAATTATTTCAATCAGTTTAAATCATCTCTCATAAATGCTTAAATTATCTTCAAACATTACAATTTTATACAATTATTTCAAGTCTTTCAAATCGTAGCTTTCCACTGAAACATATGTCACTATTAGCAATCCATTTTAGATAAATTGTTACAATGCAAGAATAATGTTTTAAATGTTGGATTCATAAATCTACTAGCTTTCTAGTAACTGTATTCGTGAATGTAATTCACGTTCAATAATACCTTATTAACTCAATGAGCAATAGCTCATCAGCTTACTTAATACTGAAAATTCGTAACAAATAAGATAATACTTCACAAGTGAAATTCCTATAATTCACCTTAATTCAATACTGATCATCCATTGATGTCAAATATCTGCTTCAAAATACCTCAATTCATGCAATTATTAATTACTCTAAACGTGCATTAGATCTCAATAGCTATCAATAATTTCCAAACATTTAAAAAATCCATAAGCTTTTATTCAATTATCGTAAAATACCATGTCTCATAACAGACCAAAAGTTGAAGTGTTATAGACTACTTCTATCAAACTGTGTTAATAATTTTGTATTTACATGCTTGAATAATAGTATTCGAAATTCTTCAAAACTGTCATTTTGTTTTATGACGAAAATATTGTATACATACGTTTGCTTTTCCTTTCAACAATACTTCATTTCATTATACTCTCATGTTTCACAAATTTATCTTTCAAAGAATTAAAGATTTATCACTATAAAAGAAACAATTCAGTCTTCGCCTAAACAAAATTCGAAATTGGGTCCTCCTCCAAAGAAGTTCGCATGAAACTACACCATGGAAAAGGGCCTATCTTCAGAAGGTACAAATAATCCATTAGAATCATACGTTGATCCAAATAGGAGTATTCCAAAATGAATAAAGAAAGTTGAAAACTGAACGAACTAGAAAAGTGTCTATAATCAAAAAGAAATTCAAAAATGTAGACTGCAAAAGCCTAATCCAAAAACCGCAATAGTTCACACCAAAATCATTATAGATCCCAGTCTATAATAAGGCAGACGTAAAATAGACTGCCATATCAATCAAATAATTTTTCATGGAATGTCTAAAATATTATGTTTCGTTGCTCATATTATCACAGAATTTTATTCGGAAAAAGTGTTCAATTGTACGTGGAATATCATCTTATTCCTAGCTAATATTCTTATACAATGTTACCGTAGTCTTGGCCCTATTTCTTCTTGTATTATGTATCTTCAAAACTAATTATAATGCTCAATTTATCGCCAAATATAATTTAGAAAAAGGAAAGTAATGCTCTAAAAATAACATCACATTAAAATTAACTACAGAGTAAAATACATGCTTGGACAGAAATGACGAAAGTATCAGAACTAGCCCTAGAATGTATATTCTATCTACTGAATAAAAATTGGTGAAAGAAGGACATTCTAAAATATGACTAATTCATACTGTCTACTGATATGAAAGGTTTCCAGCTACCTTGTCCGAAGTCATCTCGATGAGTATGTAGAGAATGTTGGAACACACATTCCTTTTAGGGACTGAACCCTTATCCATTGCGCTGGGTGGTTCACGTACCGCCTGGAACTGCATGAAGTCGAACCCCGCTTCCATCCGGCTTGAAAACAGCCGTTCGCATCGCAATGTTCTTCACACGGACACGTCCTAGGTATGCTCGATAGCGTAGATATAAATGCCCCTTCTCTTCTCCCTTGGAAGGTCATATTTGTAGAAGTATTAACCACAGTGTCAGTAATACAAGAGTGCCTTCAATCTTTTCTTGTATAGCTTTCTGCTAGCGAAATCCATAATTCAGCTTTGATCATTCTAAATGTTCAGTCCTGCTAGTCTGTTGCATTCCCGTTCTGCATTTAGCAATTCATTGCCATTTCTGTAGTATATTGGTATGTAATTCCCCTCATAGTATTCTCAATGTTCATGTTGCAATATGTATTGACCACTGTATATTTTCAAAGTCTCTTGTGATGGCAGTAAAATTATAACAAGTCTATGCGAAAAGCTAAGTTTACTTTCTTCACACTCATTGTACACAATGTTAACCCACTGGGTTATCCGGCCGTCCCATGTGTATATCTCGCCCGTGTCTTGCTATAACAAGCTAAGACGTACCGTCTCGTACCGGACTTTTCCACACTTCGCACTAGTTAAAGTTACGCTTGTAAAACCTTACTTTGGACATGCCAACGAGCACGTTCCACAACGGATTCTGTAGAAGAAGTAAGAAAGTGATGTCTCACTCCCGTGCGAGTTACAACCAACCGAATTGCCGGTCTACCCATATTACCTTGGGTTCAAAGGATATGATAATCGAAGTCGACACAGTATGATTTCGATAACCATTTGATATCATATAATGTGTATTTATAATCACAAAATTGTCCTCAAGTCGTTTCTACTTGTAATACAATGCAATTCCCAGTTGTTGATCCCCTCTGTGATCTCAGTAGTGCGTTATAATAGCGAATATCGGTGTCATGTGTCCACGGCATCCATCTTGTCGATATAACTGTAGCTTGGCTGGCCACATGGTCAAGATGTAATGCAGGGTGCTAGTACAACCCCTAAGCGCGCGTCAACGAGTCATCGTTCTCGACTGTAGTTGAAATATTGCTATAAAAATACCAGCTGTGTTTTTCTAACATGTCCAGGTTCCAATCCAATGCAAAATACTGGCTCAGTACTGACCCCGAAAAATGTATTATTTGGGATGAAAATGAGAATATTTTTGAAGCTCATGATAAAATTTAACATGGCAATATGAATGCTGGAACGTGACACAAACCAATCATGTTACTGTGTTGAGGGAGGAGGGAGATCCCGTCACGTGATATGTTGCGCAATAGAATATTCTAGAAGATTGAAAATGACATAGCAACAGTGGAATTGCTACGAAAGACAACAGAATATTGTTATAAAATATATCAATGTATATAGGCCCACAGCCACTGAGAAGAGGTCTTATTGAAGGCGGAATTACCTTCAACTACATTATATGGAGAATTATTACATTTAGGCACGAAGAAAGTTATTTTATTCATTGGTAATAAGAAGAAAATTATGTGAAAATATTACAGATACATTGAAAGGCGACGAAAGGATGAAATACGCCGTAATAAGCATTTTACATGTGCGCGCTAAATTTCTGGGTGAATCAGGAATGGCGGCTAAAATGGTCGACTTGGAGGGGAGACGCCAAGCAACGGGGTTCTTATTCCTGCAAAGTTCGAAGCGTGCAGACATTTATTCCGAGAGAGTGTATTCCCGAAGGTTTCAGCCGAGTGCGGTGTTTCAACTACTCGTGGAGATATCGACGAAAGAGGGTCGATAGTGGAGATCGCCCGTGCTTTCATTTTATGTGAAGTTGCGAAGAGTCTTAGGAACGCAATAACTATCTATTAGTTGAAGATAGAATAAAGTAAATTAGTACACATTATAGTCCAGAACGCATTGCAGTATATTACGAAAGTTCAGTGTCAACGAAGGAAGATTTTCGCAGTTAGAGCCATTTTAGAAGTGAAGAAGAAAAGTGACGGACTCAATAGCTGTAAAGCATTTTTGTTTCGACAAGACTACAGCGAACGCTGATTTACTTTATGAAGTCAAGTGAGTTACAGTGATAGACTTTAACTTTGAAACAGTATATTGTTGCTACAGAATTATGACTATTTATATTCAGCAAGTGGAAACATTATTCATTATACATAATATGTTTGAGATGATGCACTAAGGACTTGTATGCGTCAGGGATATATTTGAAACAGGGTAATAGATACAACATGGAGCTTCGATAATGAGATTACTCTTGAATGATTACGAATCAAGTATACATGAAACGTTATGTACAACTACATCTCGTACATTAACATTATTCATAAACTTGAACGTAAAATCTTCGAGCTACATAAATGTTTCATAGAACATCTGTATGAATATTTTATCAACGAGTGAGGCCCAATACTTCCATTAAGAATTTATTTGTAACTATGAACCTGAACCTACACTATTACTCGACAAACATGGAACTCTATCAAGACGGAGAAAGAAGATTATTAAGAAGAAAAGTCAAGATGCCAGGGGTGGACCTGGCAACAATGAAGATCTTTGAATGGGAGGTTGCAGTTCGATCCCAGATAGAGCTTGATGTTTGCCGGAGAGGAATTCCTTCCTTTTCCGAGGTCGTTGGTTCGAGGGAGCAGACTGGGGTCCAACTTAGTTTCTTGAAGGAGGAACCATCTAAGTATGTTTATAATACTTACCCAGAACATCGAGAATTCTTCTGTCAAGGTAGCAGTGTAAATATTTTGTAGTTAGAGCATTATAGTGATATTCAGAGCAAAACCTTTATCCATATTTCGATATAAATTTGCATTTCATGTGTGTTGCAACATTTTTCTACAAGATCATGTGAGGTGATCGGTTATTCGTCATTTTCACATTGAGATTCTACGATTCAGTTTCTGAACTGAGATATTTAAATTTGTTTAAGGAATTAGTATTCCAAGTTACTTTATTGAAGATCAGTAACTTCAATTTTCAACGTTTTTCAATTCATTTTGAATTAAGGATTCAGACATTTTGTCTAGGATGCCAATTACATTCTTTTAGTAATTTGATTTGGGCATCTTAATTGCTGAGAAGAAACCTCAAGAGAAGAAGAAAACAACGTGTGATATATTGTTGTAATATCACAACTATTATGATCTTCACGTCGATCTGACATGAAAACATTCATCATGATTTCGATAGGAAGTCATATACTTATAGACATTCTTTGTCTAGAATGGAGACACATTCCGAAATTGACAATCCTTACTTTTATAGAGAAAGCTAAGATCTCTCGTCAATTTAAGCATTCTTAGAGACATATCTTCATGGAAGATTCTTTCATCCGACGTTAGGGTAGTCAAAGCTAGTCTATCCCGGTCGAGATTGATATTAATCGGACATTTAAATATCATTTGTGGTTATTTATACAAAATATGTAATGGCACGTCATATTGTGGACGTAATATTGCAACATGTGTAACTGTTGGACCAGATGAGTACGGTGGAACATTATTGTATTTTTAATAAATGTATATTTAACAGTTTAGTCAATTATCCGAGTAACATTTTTAAAGTAAACTCATGGAGGTCATTCACGTTGGATCTAAGGTCGTTTTTATAATCCAAGGATTTCTGACAGGTCCCTTCTCGAATATACGGGCACAGTAGAAGAAATGGCGCCCTAACTAAGGGAAGATCGATTCCCTGGTTGTCAGAGGTCGTTGGTTCAACCATTTCTAGTGAAGGAAATGGCTGTCCAACGTTTAGGCTTTGAAAACAAAACGTTAAGGGGTAACAAGTAGTTTCGTAAGGCCATTTAGGAGGCATCAGAATGGTAACTCGATTTTATGAGTTTATGGGATTAAATAACCATACCATTTGTGGTGGTTGTGAGTGCGCTAATATAGGTGTTTTGAATTGTTTTAATAATGCTGCACTCAAACAAAGATCAGATATAATGGATAGCCTGAGAAAGGAATAATAGGTGGAATGTTTAGAAAATGACCTATGATCTAGATCTCATTTCATTTTGGCCGGTTCATGACCGATGTTAGTCACGTTAATATAAAGCTTATTGTTTTAACGAGAGTAAATGTAAATGTTCTCTATGGTAGTATACTTAAAATAAGTCACAAGTGAACGAACTATATGAATACATTTATTAACGATAGGATTTCTGGTAAGTTAATATTAAGTTGTTGGTAGACATTAAGATGCCCAAATACATGGATAAAAAGGTTGCTCGTGAATGTTGTTATCTTGCTCTGTTTTGAATGTATCGCAACAGCATTTGTGATTTTTTATTGTTGTTATGGCAACGACGGCGACCGAGGATGTCAGGAGGATGATGGAGAAAATGAAGGGAAGTTTGAAGGAAAGTTTGGAGGGTGTCCCGACTAAAATGCAGGAACGTTTGGATAGTGTCCAAGATGAGATTAAGGAGAATTTGAAAGTCAATATGCATGATATGCAACGTAAATTTCAGGAGGCGAAACGAGACCTGGAGCAACTAAAGAGGGACCGCAAGGATGATCTTGACACTGTTTTAGTCAAGGTTGTTGGTGTTAATGAAAGTTTTAAGGAGGATATAGAGGGAGTTCAGACTTCTTTAAAGGGTTTACAAACTAGTGCCACTGATGTAAATGAAAATGTATCGTGTTTACAGGCCAGTTCCAGAGAAATACAGGATGATGTAAGTGATGTCCGTAATGAAGTGTCAAATATTAGTACTGAAGTGTCAAATGTTCGTACTGAGGTGTCTAATGTCCGTACTGATGTGTCCAATGTCTAAACCAAGGTCGATAGTGTTCAGACTGATGTGCCAAATGTTAAATCCCATTTTGCCAAGGTTCAGGAAGATATTAGTAATATGCAGGTCGATGTCATCAATGTACAAACTGATATTACTAGTGTACAGACCGATATTAATAAGATGCAAACGGAGGTCAATACTATGTTTGTAGATGTCACTAAGGTCCAAGGGGACATAAATAAGATTAGGGGAGAGGTAGAGGAATCTAAACCCAATGTAAGGAAAACATAGGTGCATTAAGAACACAATTTGTTGATGATGCTTAAAAGACAACTTGTTTCATTAGCTGAGTTAAAGACAAATGTAGATACTTTACGCAATCAGGTAATAGATCATAATACAATCCTTAAAGAGGATATAGAGATAGACATTGCCGAAATGTTAAAGGCAAATGTAGTTGTGTTGAAGAACGAATGGAATAAGTCCAGTAGTGAACATGTAAAGCAAATACAGGATAATTTTGAGCAGAAGTTAGCTAGGACACAGCTACAGATAAACCGTGATGTTACTAGTGTAAGTTCAGACCTAGGAAACCGTATTGATCAGCTTTTAGAAAAACAGGTAGATGATAAAAATCAATCGAGTAAGGATAGTGAAGCTTTAAAGGAATCTTTAGAGGAGCGCATTGATAGGGTTGTCACTGACGTGAATGCGATCAATGAGGGAAAATCTACAGAAATAGAACGATATATGCGCAGGAAATTGCAAAGTCTAAACTTAGGAGATGTCGCTAGTCTTGACGTTTATAAAGAAGATTTGAAGAAAGAAGTAGGACAGCAATTGAAGGATATTATCACGGAAATAGAAGAAAAGGGAAAGATAAATCTAGATGATTATGGAAGTCATACTAGAAGACAAAGTATAGAAGTAGAGGAAAGAGAAGTCAGACCAGAAGAAAGAGTATTCAGATGTACTGAGTGACAGGAAGAAAGAAGTAAAAAGCCCGAAAGAGGCGTTAGAGATTATCGCTTTAACTTTCAAGATTCTCAACCCAGAAATGTGACGGTGATTCGAAACTTTGAGGACAAACCTCGTAAAATTAGCAATCTCGATAGTTTCACACCAATTGAGTATATCCGTAACCTCCGGGACTACTTTATTGAAGCTCATATTCCTCGAGGGAGAGAGATGAAGATAGTAGAGCGTTATTTATCGGAAGGACGTCTTGAATGGTTCCTCGCTTTTAGGTACACATTCGTGGATTTTGAAGAGTACGCAGAAGCCCTAATAAAAGGTTTTTGGTCAATCGAGGCGCAGAACAGTTTACGCGCAGAAGCCTACACAAGGAAATATTCGGGTACTTTACCGACACGCAATGCTGATTTCTTTACGACACAACTCGCCCGACTACGTTTTCTTCTGCCACCATATTCAACGGCACAGCTAATAGATGCTATAGCCAGGATGTTGCCAGTAGAGGTCAGACGTCTAATAATCTCGTCAGGCATATGCGATATAGCTGGAATGGATGAATTGCTCCGTAAACTGGATTACATAAGTCCGATGTCAAACGTAGTATCCAGAAATCACAGACAGGATTACAAATATATCAATACTGTGAATATAGACCAAATACAGCAGAGAGAAAGCCCAAAGTGCAAGAAAATGTAAATATAGGTCCTGAGCGTAACACATATTTCAGAGATAGGAGACCGGAACTCAGATATAGGAGATTCCGTGGAGGTAGTCCTTATCAACAACAACAAGGCCGGTACAATAATAATGATAACCGTAGAAGTGGTTATTACCACAACAACAACAATTACCGGTCGGTTGACTGGAAGCAGGCTGTGAATTTTCATTCATTATAACAGAAATAATCGGAATAAGCAAGGATACAACCGATACAAAAATCAACAAAACGACGTGTTGACAAAGGAAAGATATGAGGAACGTTACCAGGAAGGAAAATAATATCCGAAGGAAATGAGAGGAAAAGAAAATGGGAATAGAGGTGAAAATAACTTGAGTGTGGATCCCAAGCCGAGTACTAGTCGGTAGGGAAACCATAAAGATGACGCTCAAGAACAACAAAAAAACTCATTTGTAAAACGGAAGTTAGAGAGATAGAAAATACTACTACACTGTACCAAGTATCGATAAACGAATCTATGAAGTAACGGACGAGGATTTACTGTTCGAAAAGGAGATTATAGATCTAAAGGACAACGACCTGGCTATGAACATGGACTACGAATTGGAACCTTGAATATAAGGACACTCACAGGGAAGGAAGAGGAAATTGTCGACTTGATGCTGAGAAGAAACCTGGATACCTTGGGATTAGGTGAGACTGGATGGAGAGGACAGGGTAAAAGAGAATTGAGAAGAGGATTCCGATTGTACTTGAATGGGAACGATGAGGGGAAGAGAAATGGAGTAGGAGTAGTTGTGAGAGATGGATTAAAAGAAGAAGTAGTAGGAATTAATGATCGATTGATCAAGATTTAAGTATATATCAAAGGAACAAGAATGGAGAGTCTGCAAGTGTACGCCCCACAGGTAGGCTGTCCTTCACAGGAGAAAGAAGAATTTGAGGACGAAGTGCAAAGACAACTGAATGGGCTAGAGGTTATAATTATGGGAGACCTAAATGCCCACGTAGGTACAGAAAGACAGGATTATGAAAGTGTGCTGGGTGCAGAAGGATGGGGAAGCAGAAATGAGGAGGGAGAACGGCTGCTGGAATTTTGCAAAAGGAACGGGTTCCTAATTGGGAATTCATGGTACAAAAACGGGAGAGCCATAAGATAACCTGGTACAGCAGTGACTGGAGTAGGAAATCGGTAGTCGACTATGTAATTTTTGATGCGCAAATGAAGAGAAATGTTATGGACATTAAAGTTATCCCATCAGAGGCCTTGGATAGTGATCACCGGCTGGTGGTTATGAGCTACAGAATGAAGTCAGAATGGAGAGTGATAAAAAGGCAGGAGAGGGAAATAAAAGTATGGAAACTCAAGGAGGAAGATGCCAAAATGGAATATCAGGAAATAGTAAAGCGCAGGCTTCCCAGAGAGGAAACAGGAACTGTGGAAGAGGAATGGAAAAAGCTGAAAACAACACTTTGGAAGCAGCAGAAATGGTATGCGGGAGGACCAGTGATAAGAAACGATGGAAGAAGACACCATGGTGGAACAACAGAGTGAAGGAAGTAGTGGGAAATAAAAACAAAGCTTTCCGGATGTGGTTCCACCTTAGAACAGCAGATGCAAGGGAGGAATATATAGCCAGAAAGATGGAAGCCAAAACGGTGATAACAGGGGAAAGGAGGAAGTGGATGGAGATATGGACAAGGATGATGGAAGAGGACAGTAAAGGTAATAGAAAACTGTTGTATGCGATGGTTAAGAATAAAAGGAAAAGGAGAAGATTACCACAGAGAGAATGGAAGACAAAAATGGCAATATTATTGAGAGAAAAGAAGATTTTAAATCACTTTGGAAAGGGTACTTTGAGGACCTCTTGAATGTGACAGCACCAAGTAAGGAGGAAGAGTATATTGGAAGGGTTGATGTCAGTAACCAAGTGCAAGTGGAAGACCTAACCTGGGCAGAAATGGAAGAAGCAATAAAGAGGATGAAAATGGGAAAAGCACCAGGTATAGATGAGGTAAGCGGGGAGATGATAAAAGCTGCAGGGGAAGTGGGAACACAGTGGTTGTATAGGGTGATATGAGCTATATGGAAGGAGAAGAATGTACCAGGATATTGGAAAAAGGGGGTGACAGTGCCCATCTTCAAGAAGGAAGACAGGAAGAAATGCCAAAATTACCGGGGAATTACACTGATGTGCCACTGTGCTAGGATTTATGAGAAGGTATTGGAGAATCGGATACGTAAGGTAACGCAACAGCAACTGAGGGAGGAGCAACATGCATTTAGGCAGGGGAGGTCCACTACTGACCTCTTATTTGCAGTGAGACAGTTACAGGAACGTCACTACGAGTATGGGGAAGATTTGGTATTGGCTTTTATGGACATTGAGAAGGCATACGACAGTGTCGTAAGAAACAGAGTATGGGAAGCGATGAGAGCCAAAGCAATAACGGAAGAAATAGTGATGAGAGTGAAAGATATGTATAAAGGAAGCAAAAGCTGTGTGAAAGTCGGTTTGGAAAGAACAGAATGGTTTGAGTTGACAAATAGTCGAAAGCAGGGAAGTGCCCTCTCTCCCTTGCTCTTTGTAATGGTGATGGATGAAGTGATGCAAAAGGTAGCACAGCATATTGGGGAGGAAGAAATGAAGGCAATGGTGTTTGCAGATGACTTGATGATCTGGGGAAATAAGGAGAGGGATGTACAGGAGCAACTTAATGCATGGGAGGAAGTAGTGTCATCCTATGGAATGAAGTTTTCGACACAAAAGAGTGAAGTGGTGATAACAACACGTGAGAAGGGCAGAGTATACTCTGGGATAAAGTTAGGCGGAGAGCAGTTGAAGAGAGTGCAGAGCTTCAAGTATCTGGGAAGTGTCATTGAAGAAAATGGGGGGAAATGCCTTGGAATTAGATGAAAGAGGAAGGTGTGCTGATGGATTCTTCAAGAGTGTTAGAGGCCTGATATGGAGCAATGATGTGCCACAGAAATGTAAAGGGATCATGTACAATACTTACTTTGTGCCGATCCTAACGTATAGATCCGAAACTTGGGTGATGAGGGAGAGAGATAAAAGCAGAATACAAGCAGTGGAAATGAAGTATCATAGGAGTCGTATAGGTGTAACAACAATGGACAGAGTCAGAAATGATAGAGTCAGAGAAATATTAAAGGAAGAACCCCTACAGGATAGGATTGAAAACTCAAGGCTACAGAGGTATGGACACGTGAAAAGAATGGGAGAAGAGATAATACCACGGAAAATATTGGACATGGAGTGGACGAAAAACAGACCTAGAGGAAGACCAAGGGATTGGTGGATAAAGGGGGTGAAGAAAAGTGTCGAGAGAAAAGGAGTTAATTAGACAACAGTGACAGAAGAGAAGTGGTGGATGGACAGAAAGCGATGGAGAGGCTTGTGCTCCAAGCAGACCCAAACTGTGGTTGGAAACTGCTCTAGTTGTTGATGATGATGTATTAATGTTGATGATCAGACATGCAAGTCTCTGATGGACACTGGAGCCATCATGTCCATTATGTCAGATGAGTGTTACCAGAGATTGTTAAAGGGTGACAAAATGACTGCTTTGCCAGCATCTGCAGTGAAAGTGCATTTTTCAAGACAAGGCTGTTAAATGCAAGATTCAAGTTTTGCTAAACTTTGAAATTAATGAACGCAATTATGAGCATATTTTCATAGTGGTTAGCAAGATTAATTTCGATATTGTGCTAGGCATTGACTTCATTACCTAGGTTGGAGCAGTAATTGATATGAAAAACCGCATTATAAAATTTAGTGAAGGGTTAATAAACACAGAAGAGTTAGAAAAGCAGGATTTGAATAGCAATCTAGATATAGATTATAGGGTAAAAATTATAACTAATGTCATTGAAGAGGCAGAGAATGGAAGAGAAAAGCCTACCCCCAGAGCTGAAGGATTTGAAGAAATTAAAGGTGAATTCGAGGAGTTGATACTAGGATTTGATGATATTTTTGATGATAAGCCTGGGTTATTAGATTAGATTAGATTAACTGATGAAACCCCATATCAGAAGAGGATATATCTCATTCCGGAAAATACTACGAGGAAGTACGAGGGATAATCAAGAAGATGGAAGCCGATGGCACTTCTTACATCAACCCCATTACTGTGGTAAAGAAGAACAATTGTCAATCACGCTTATGTCTAAATGCACGCACAATTAACAAGAAAATTCTTCCCGAGGCAGACCGACCACCGAAACTCCGTGACCTTTTAAGGAAATTCAAAGGAAATGCATGTTTCTCAGTCCTTGATCTTACAGCGTCATCTTACCAAATAGAACTTGAAGAGGAGAGTAAACAATACACTGGTTTTCATTTTGACCAGACCTCATGGGTTTTTGAAAGGGTACAATTTGGTAGCGTAAATAGTGGACCAGCACTAATTCGAGCCCTTGATAGCAAGCTCACTGATGAGGTGAAGAAGAATGTGCTTTGCTACATCGATGATTTGATCATATCTTCTCAGAATATACAGAAACATTTGATGCTCTTGCGTAAGCTTTTTTAAAACTTAAGATACGCAAATATAAAAGCAAACTTTGATAAGTGCCACCTCATGCACGAGAAAATTAATTTTCTCGGACACACTATTGATCAACATGGTTATCACCCGAACTTAGAGAAAGTGGAGGCTATTATGAGATTCCCAAAGCCCACTAAGGTCAGGCATGTCAGAGAGTTCGTGAGAGCTTGTCAATTCATAAGTAGTCACTGTCCAAAATATTCGGAAATCATGGCACCACTGTATGATTTATTTAAGAAAAATAATCGTTTGATATGGAACAGTACCGCTGACGTCGCATTTGAAAAGGCGAAATAAATGTTGAGGAACAATGTGAAGTTAGAATATCCGGATTTTGACCGTATATTCTACATTGAATCCGATGCTTCACGTGTAGGTGTAAGTGCTGTCTTGTATCAAAAGGACGAAGACGGATGTAAGCACTATATCGCTTTCACTGTTAGAAAGTTGAAAAGACACGAAGAGAACTACTTCACGACAGAACTAGAAGCGTTAGCTTTCGTGACAGCTCTTCAGGCTTGGAAGAAATTCTAATTGGTCATCAGATTATAATCGTAACTGATCACAAGGCATTACAGTTTATGCTTCAGACCGATATGTCGAGTGATAGGTTAACTCGATGGGCCCTATTCACTCAGCAATTCAATGCTACTATAGTCCACCAGCCAGGTAAGGATAATTTGTTGGCTGATGTGTTATCAAGAAACCCAATTAGAAGTTTGCAGATAAACCATGTGCAATTGGAGCAAGATTATCTGGAAACCGTTAGGAGATTAGCCCGAATCGGTGTAGCACAGAAGAGACAAGCTCCAATTAGGAAAATGTATGGGTTTTTAAAGGGTTATATGGACATAGCAGATACAGATTTTGCTGCAACTCGAAGATAGTCGCATCACTACGTGCTGAGCGGTGATCTAGTATGCAAATACGTAGACGACGAGCGTACGAAATTCCGCATAGTTTTGTCCCCTAATTTTGTCTCGAAATTAGTGTGGTTAGCACACCATTCCACAGGACATGGCGGCCTGGAAAAAACTCTTAGTACACTCAAAGAGAGATTTATCTGGACCAACATGAGACCTGCCATAGCGAGAATTTTAAGATCGTGCGATGAATGTCAGAGAGGGAAATTTACATCTGAGTTGCTGAAAGGAAGACCTAGAGCCATGATACCTTCCAAACTACATGAGTTGATGGCGGCAGATATTTTTGGCCCCTGCCCGAAAGGATACCAAGGGAACCAATTCTTATTAGTGACCGTGATGTTTTTTTCTAAATTCGTCACTATGGACCCAATGCAAAAAGCTAATACGAGAAATGTGGTAAGCAGATTGGATAATGCTGTTTTTCATAAGGCAGGAAGACCAGAGTATCTCTTATCAGACCACGGAGCTCAGTTCACCTCAGCCGAATTTGAAGCAGATATGGAAAGACTAGGTATTAAGCACATACTTTCCAGCGTGCGTTATCCTGAGTCAAATTCGAGTGAAATATATATGGCAGAATTTAGTAAATTCCGTAGACTTTTCTGCCCAAACGATCACCCTAGTTGGGTTAAGTATGTGCCAATCATTGAGGATTGTTTGAACTCCACAGTTCAAGTGAGCACGGCAGAAGTTCCAATGGTTCTACATTTAGGACAGACTCCAGAAAGACCATGGGACAACGTATATAATTTCAGTCCCAGAGATCCTGATGTAGGAAGACAGGAAAGGATTGATAGAGCGAAGGAGAAACTTCAGAAAGCTGCTGAAAAACGCATGAAAAGAGTCAAAGGGAAACGATTCAGCAAACCTTTAGATAATGGAGACATTGTTTTGTTGCGTAGACCAGTCAAAGCAGACGTGAGTAAAAAGGTATACCCGAAGTTGGGAGTTATCTTTGTTGGACCGTTACGCATAGAAATCGCATATGGGAATACCTGTTATGAGCTGTAGGATGAAGAAAATAACGTTATTCTAGGAAAATTCAATGCAAAGAATTTAATTTTTTATAAGAAAGTAGGCTGAAAAATAATTCATTATTCGAGTTCAGTGACGTATCTAAGGTCTTGATTCGGAATGATTAAAAACAATTTTGGAACTGTTTTTAATCTGAGATGAAGGGGGTATGCCTCCGAAATATGAATTATTTGGGATGAAAATGAGAATATTTTTGAAGTCCATGATAAAATTTAACATGGCAATATGAATGCTGAAACTTGACACAAACCAGTCGTGTTACTGTGTTGAGCGAGAGGGGAGATCCCATCACGTGATATGTTGCGCAATAGAATATTCTAGAAGCATGAAAATTACCTAGCAACTGCGGAATTGCTACGGAAGACAACAAAATATTATTATAAAATATATAATTGGATATAGGCCCACAGCCAATGAGAAGAGGTCTTATTGAAGATCGGATTACCTTCAACTAAATTATATGGAGAATTATTACATTTAGGCCCGAAGAAAGTTATTTTATTCATTGATAACAAGAAGAAAATTCTGTGAAAATGTTACAGATACTTTGAAAGACGACGAAAGGATGAAATACGCCGTAATAAGCATTTACATGTGCGCGCTAAATTGCTGGGGGGAATCAGAAATGGCGGCTAATATGGTCGACTTGTAGGAGAGACGCCAAGAAACGGGGTTCTTATTCCTGCAAAGTTCGAAGCTTGCAGACGTTTATTTCGAGAGAGTGTATTCTCAATGGTTTCAGCCGAGTGCGGTGTTTCAACCACTCGTGGAGATAGTGACGAAAGAGGGTCGATAGTGGAGATAGCCCGTGCTTTCGTTTTATGTGAAGTTGCGAAGAGTCTTAGGAACGCAATAACTATCTATTAGTTGAAGATAGAATAAAGCAATTTAGTACACATTATAGTCCAGAATGCATTGCAGTATATTACGAAAGTTCAGCGTCAACGAAGGAAGATTTTCGCAGTTATAGCCATTTTAGAAGTGAAGAAGAAAAGTGACGGACACAATAGCTGTAAAGCATTTTTGTTTCGACAAGACTACAGCGAACGCTGATTCACTTTATGAAGTCACGTGAGTTTTAGTGATAGACTTTAACAGTAGGGGAGCAGTGAGAGTTCTAAATAGTGACACCAGCCGCTCGGCTACGCTGACCTTTTATGTATATTTCGCGAAATCATGGGCATGCGACATATCGTTGGACTCGGGCTGACGCCCTCTTTTTAATGGACCACTCGTTATATTTTTCAAAAAAAATTTGAAAAATTTTGTTTTTGAAAGTAGGCGATAGTTTGAAAACCAAACAGGATAGAATGTTATGCCATAGTTGAAACGAATGGTCTTTATGTCCTTTATATTTTATAATAAAACTTTTTTATTTTTGATGTTTTTTGAAAAAAAGTTCAATTTTGAAATTTTTATATTTTGGAAACTAAAGAGTTTACAAAACATTTGTTTGACATAAATGAGTGGCCCTGACCCCTCTACACCCAAAATATATTTCAAGTCTCTAGGACGAAAACTGTGCAGTAGTGTGGTACGGGGTTCTGCTTAGTCGCCTACTTACATATAAACTTTGGCCGATATCTCTCGAACGCGTAGTCGGATTTTAACGAACGAGGTATTGTTGGCGTTGAGAAGACGTTCTCTTGGCTAAGCATGTGTGTCAGTATTTTTGAAAATTCTTGTGTTTTGGATTGGCGCTATTTTGGAAACGGTGAATTTTAGAGAAAGTTTGTTTGACGTTAATGAAAGGTGGGTATGCCCTCTAGGCGGTCAGCAAATTTGAAGGGTGTAGGAGGAAAAACAAAATGATAGCCTACTTTCTCGCGAACATTGGTGATCATTGGTGAACGGATGGTCGGATGTTAACAAATGAAGTGTCGTTGGAATCGAGCTGACGTTCTCTTTCCTATAGACCACTGGTTTTTTTATTTTTTTTTGTAAATTTTTGTTTTTAAAAGTAGGCGATAGTTTGAAAACCAAACATTATAGAACGTTGTTCAATAGTTCAAACCAATGGTCTCTAAAATCTTTATTTTTTATAATAAAACATTTTTATTTTTTGAGATTTTTTTTGAAAAGACTTAATTTTTATTTTATTTTGGAAACTAATACGTTGACAAATAAGTTTGCTTGACATAAGTGAAAGGTCCCTACCCCTTCTACCATGAAAATAAATGTCACCTCTCTAGGACAAAAAGCTAGGCTTTTTTTTTTTTAATAAAAGAGAGTTTGTAGACAGAGAGCCGGTAGCGCTTGACGTATGTTATAACGAGGCTATGACTGAGCATGGTGAATACTGGAAATGGCTATTTCGACGGGGGCGATGTATGGTAAAACGAGGGGTTGATTTTCGATATTTTTTCCTATGACGAATGAATGAAGGCGAATATTTTGACTTGTGACAAGCATGCTAAGATTTTTTACCCCTTAAGGGGATCTTTAACGTTTTAGTTAACGGTGATGAGCGAGATCGCCCTCTGACACAACAGACGGTTGTAGGATATGTCCAAGTGATTCTTAGACGTTGGCGATCTCGGTGACCGTGCCCGGAAGAAATAAATGGCTATTTGGTGGGATGGCGGGGGCAGCTTATGACGGTTGGTTTTGTGGCATTTCCTATGACGGATAGAGGCGAATATTTGAAAATGTGTTAAGTGTGCTAGGATTTTTTTTTACCCCTGAAGGGGATCTTTGACATGCTAGAAAACGGTGATAAGCGAGACTGCTGTCTGGCACAGTAAATGGTTTTAGAATATGGAAACCTATAACATTTGCTCGACCAAGTCATGTGCATGTACGCAAAGAGCCAAAACGGTAAGGTCATTGGCCTGAAATGTTATAAACTAAATATTGAACTGGGTAAAGTCATGTGTTTTAGGATGAAAGTATGTGGTTATCATGATCATATATTGAGGATGGCCGCTTGCTAGTAATTATTATTACAGTAAAATGTTTAATTATAATAATAATCATAATAAT
This sequence comes from Meconema thalassinum, assembly GCA_946902985.2. Lineage (NCBI taxonomy): Eukaryota > Metazoa > Arthropoda > Insecta > Orthoptera > Tettigoniidae > Meconema > Meconema thalassinum. The sequence goes on from OX336389.2 coordinate 417,490,533, forward strand.
AAGACACACACATGTTTTGAATGCTAACACCCAAACAGTCCAGCACACTGGTGACTGAATATTGTATCTAGCCAGAGGACTCGTGAGAGCTGTTGCTGGTGCTGACGAGGCAGGAATGTCTACGTCAGCAGGAAGTGTGATATCAGCTTACTTGCCTCGTGGTGGCTAGCAGGTGTACTGTTTAAGCAGAGACCGCCATTTTGGTTCTGAGACAGTAGGACTAGCGATGTATAAGAGGTAGCCATTTTGGTTCCTTATTAAAAGCATTAAACTAGTATAAGGTACACGAATCTTATTCCGATTGAGGAATGTGAAGAGGCGTGGGAACACGTGCGAGAGAGAGACAGAGAACAATTCAAGGTCAAAACGCTGAGAAAATACAACTTTTTCTGTTGCTAAGCCAACTGATAACGATTGCGTTAGTCATGCACTTGCCATTTTAGCACACGGACGTATACGGTAGAGCTGTGGAAGAAATATCCTTTTATTTTTTGGTAAGTACATAAGAATGATTATTTTAATAATGTCATGCTAATGAACCTTAAATTTGTAGTTATTGATTAGGTAATTATTGATTTTTTAAATGTATTTGTTGGCAGATAATCGGTATATGTTACATGTCTGAGATACAAGAAACCAGTTTACTTTTGAACCCTCTAGAAGGAAACAGCAACAAGCCACTGCAAGTGAAGGTGGGATTATTTTTTAAAACTAAATTGTTTCATTTTTTGTTTCATATTTTATTTTATGAAATGCATGTACTAACCTGAATTTAGGTATTTATAACGGTTTATTTTATTTATTTTTAGAAACTTGGAAAGAAAAGCCTTACCGCCGTAGCAGTCGCTGAAAACACGAGACGCAGTAATGTGCAACCATTGTTTCCAGGCAGTGAACTATTTAAAACTCAGGTAAGCCTAACATAAAATGCTATTCCATTTTACCACTACTGAAAACTCGTAGACAAAAAATTAATTACCTGTACATGACTAGGACGATGATTGCTTTCATGATTAATGACTATGTATTGGCACGGTACAAGACCATATTGGTTGTTTACCGGGAAAGTACAAGGCCGTATTGAATTTTGTAAAAAGAAAAAAAAAATTTAACTGACATGTCGTTCCCTATATTGATAATAATAATAATTGTTACGTGCAAGAGCCCGTCCCAACGTTTCAAACATGTATCTACCCCTGGATGGAATACATGACATTTGAATCGACCGCCTGGTGACTTGATTCCGTTTGTGAACACGAGATAGCAGCTGCTGTCGGACTTCGGGGTGTCTTCACGTGGTTCCTTCTTCTCCAATAGAGTGTGTTGGTTGTGCCTTATTAAACTCAGTCTGTTCCAGTCATGTTTGAGGGCATTTATTATATTCTACGTCATGAAACAAAGGACTGTGTATTCATGATACCGCCAAATTATTTACTTAATAATGACATTGTTGATTGATGTGTCAAGCCTTGATTGGACGATAAATATTTACATGAATGCAGTTCGGAATCTGACGCGCGATTCTCCGCCATCTTGTGGAGTTAATGGTCCGTCGTCGAAGAAGCAACTTGCCAGCTGGTGTGACAGAGTATCTCTTCGTGGGCTAGGGGCATTGGCCCCCAGCTTTTACCAAAAATGAATACAAATTCAAGAAAAGGAAACGCCTGTACTACATAAGAATTTGATTTCTTCCTTTCGCCTGGAAGATGAAAGTGATATAAAATCGCATCTCGATGCAGATCAGTGCTTGTGATGCCAAAACGAAGCATGTGCTGGGTGGGCCATTTTCAAGGCAATTTTATGCCGTATTATATTTTATTTATATTGTGTGTTAATTATTTTATTTTCATTGTGTCTCCACTGAGAAGGATGTAAGGTACGTTGCATTATACATTTATATTTATTATTGTTATGGAGCTCCGATATCGTCTTATAGTAATGTTTTAATTCTGTACCTTATTTTGTTTTATAGGCCTAATATTTCTGTTTGTCAAAGTTACCTGATATAAAAGAAAATTATTGTTTTCTTCGTACCTTCTGGAGACACATTTCTAAGTTTTTTTTACGTTTTAAATTATTATTTATTTTCCTTTGGCAATCTTGGGATTGGCATATTATTTATCTGATTTACGATCCGTGGCTCCGCTCTCATGTTAATAGTGTTTAGACGTAATTGTTTTCCTCCGTTCTTTTCTTTCTGCTGATTTTAAAATTTAGTTTTGCTATATTGTTTGCCGTAATTCGATCGGACGTGCGGTCTCCTGTTTTTAGTGGCCATGTTTGTTGTTTGTTTTGCCGAAATGCATTCTGGTATCGAGGTCAGTCTCTTGGCGCCGACCGCGAAACTCAAACGTGTTGTGGTGTTAGCTTAATATTTTTTAATTTAATCTTGTTGGTTTAACTTTGTGTTTTTGGTAAATGTTCCTGCGTTTTTCTCCGTCGTGCAAATTATGAAATTATTTTCTGATCCTATTTTATTTGGTTAATTTAATTTTTAATTTCTCGTTTCATCGTGGCCTGGATCTCCGCATGTCGGATCGGTATTGCTTTCCCTTGTAGATTATCAAGCCCTTTCTCATTTAATCATGCCTGTAATTTTATTTTAATCTTTGGGCTTTATAACATTTTAATTTTTAATTTAATTCTTGTCTTTTTTGTTTTGCAAGCAAGCATGTTCTGTTTGTGGTGGAGGTGCTCCTTTAAATTTTAACATTAAATTTTTATTTGCTTTTTTAAGCAGCTGTTGTGGCATTATTTCGTCGGCAGAGTTCTGTCGCTTATTGGGGGGTGTCTGTAGAATAGCCTGTGCGTTCCCCTTCTCCATTTTCCTTCCACCCCTTTTGGTGTGCTTCTGTTGGGACATGTCTTCTGGAGGCGATTTTGTTGCTGAAGCGAGGCGGACCTCTAATACAGGAAAGTAGGCCCATTCACGCTGGCCGTCCTCGGTGGAAATAATAATAATAATAATAATAATATAATATTAATAATAATAATATTAATATCGTATGGCCTCGGGTGCCGGGTGCAAGCTTTGTTATTTGCCACACAGAGGGTAGCTTGCATGTCGAATTTAGTTGTTCCTTGACAATGAAAGTCAAGTAGGTTAAATGTTAGATATCTAGTCTCCTTAAACTCTATAGCGCTTTCTAGTAGAAAAATTAGGAACTTTTTACCCTATGAACTCAAACGAATATTCACAGGTTTCAACATGATAATCTGAACAAAATGACATGACATTATTATTTTTTGTTTATGTATTGGTTAAAGGGGAATGTAAATGACTGCAGCTTTATAAAAAGAAAATAAGTACATGGGTTACTGTTAGTGCCGACATACAGTTTATTATAATTTTATGGTGTTTTGATATATTAATGCCAATTAACGTTAAAGTTTTATTTACAAGTATTGATTGATTGATTGATTGAGTGAGTGATTGGTTATTTTGTTTGCTTTTAGGTGTCGTCATGCGCCATTAACGTAATGAACAGACAGTGAACAAGCATACATTGTGCTTTAAAGTACTCTGTGCAACGTTAATAACTTACAATAAGAAAAAGTTTTATTATAAAACATGGCGTTAGTACCAAATACAAAAAGTGAGCAAGTTGGTTTACCACGTGGGTAAATTTAAAATCAGAACATGATCATTGGTTAACATTTGAATCCTGGCCTGTTGGCTTTTTGTCGACACATAAACTTGCAAAAGCCGTTTTTTTTACTTGAACCGAGAAGATAAGGTGCGCTGTGTGTTTTGTCGTATTGAACTTTCACACTGGGAAGAAGGGGATGATCCCTTTCGAGACCATTTGCGATGGTCTCCTTGTTGTCCTTACATGCTTGGAAAACAAGTGGGTAACATACCCGTGTATTCATTTTACCGAACCACAAGACCATTGGCCGCTACTTAAGTTGCTGAATCACAAATAAATAATAATAATAATAATGATATATTACCAGCCAATAACGGTAGTGTCGATATATGTGGTCCATATGCCATAGACAGTGTTGAATTGGCATGTGCTTTTGAAAAATTGGGAGTTTGCAAGAGTAAAGCACTAGCACACCCAGAGTACAGCTCTTTTGAAAAACGTTTAGAATCTTATAAAAATGTTTGGCCATTAATATTAAAACACATTACAAACAGCTAAGTGAAGCTGGATTTTTTATACTAGTGAAGGGGATAAAACAATATGTTTTTATTGTTGATTTGCTTTAAAGGATTGGCAAATGACTGATGACCCTTTTGTGGAACACGCTCGTTGATTACCTAACTATAGATACATGGTGTTGCTTATAGGCAGGAATTTGTGAGCACTATTCGTAAAGAAAACGTGATTGCAGCACGAGACATAAAAGTGCCTTTAGAGTTAGAACCCGCGGAGCAAATACATGAGGCTGAAAAAAAGACTTGTCTCACGAACAGATACAAAAGTGTGACCAACAATTATGTAAAATTTGTTATCAAGATGAACTAGGTGTTGTATTTTTGCCTTGTGGACACATGATATTCTGTGTCAAGTTTTCATTAGAACTTAACACTTGTGCTATACGCAGAAAAGTAGTATCTGCTACAGTAAGGGCATTTCTTGCATAACTAGTATAATTTATTAGCCATGCATAGTGCAAAATCCCTAATTGCACAATATTATTAAAGCTGTTTTAGAGTGTAATAGATATGCTTTTTTTTGTTTATAGACTACTACAATGAATGTTTTGAATGCTGTGGGACAATCGTGTGGCTTAGAGACAAAGAAGCTCAGCGAATTGCCAACGCATATTCCATTCCGCATTATCAAGATTCGGAAATTGAAAACAGCATGTGGTAATCGTGTACTTTGTGTATGTGAAAACTTTGAGTCATTTCTGCCTATACGGTATAATGATATGTCGGAGAGTGTTTTTGTTGAAGTCAATAATGCTGTGCAACCTGTACACTTAATTTATGAAGGTTTTAAAAACAATAGGTGCATGGTTCGGTTTAATTATATAAAAAGACAAATGTGAATGAATAATGGAAAAATATAAGTGATGACAATAGACTGAAAGAAAAAAATATGTGTATAGAACAATAATGTTTTAGTTTTTAGTATTGCCTTTAAAAATATGATGATGAAACAAAAAAATGTATATAAAGTTTGTAAATAAATGTAAATAATGGTACAATGCTGTTTTATTTTTTACAAAGTTAGAATATTTAACATTGCAGAGTATACAAGATTATGACAATACATGCATACTTATTACAGGTCTTTGCCTTTACGATAGTGTGATATAGTTTTAAAGACAAAACTTGTTGTAGATCTTTTTTCCACGGCGAACAATAGGTATAAAAACGTCATTATCACTATCATAATGATAAGCAGCATTATGACTATCATTGCAATGACAATTATTATCCTCAACATAACTAAAACCAGTCCAATTTTCCTGTTCCTCGTCCTGTTCCTCTTCCTCTACAGTGTCCCCGTATAGAGTCTGAGTGGCTTTTCATAATGTTAAGGGTTTTTTGAACATTGAACTATTTTGAGCAGCAATATTATTTTCTTGTACTCGCTTTTTAACATTTTCATGATTTTCTGTTGCCAGCAACAGTGTTTCATGCAGTACACTACATTGATGATCACTGACACTTAAAACCTCACTATTTTTACTTTTTTTAGCTCACTGCGACATTGTTTTGAACGTTGTTTTGAACAACGCCAAATAACAGTTCCATTTTTATTGGTTCGTTTCACAATATATGAATATCCTTTATAGAATGCATGAGGCTTATCAAACCTAGTCACAGATACTTCCATATCAACTGTCATGCATAGACTAAGCTCTAGTAAAGACAACTTGGTAATAAGAACAATAGTTTAATGTGCGAGCATATATGGGTGCAAATGTGGGAGCAAAAAAGTGGGAGCAAAAATTGGGAGCAAAAAGCGGGAGCAAAAAGTGGGAACAAAAAAAGTAGGAGCAAGTATGGGAGCAAATGTGAAAGCAAAAGTGGGAGCGAGTATGGGGGCATATGTGAAAGAAAAAGTGGGAGCAAAAAGTGTGAGAAAAAAAAGTGGGAGCAAAAAGTGTAAGCAAAAGTGGAGGCAAATATGAGAGCAAAAAAGTACGATCAAGTATGGGAGCAAATGAGAAAGCAAAAGTGGGAGCAAAAAGTGAGAGAAAAAAAGTGAGAGCAGAAAGTGTAAGCAAAAGTGGGAGCAAATATGAGAGCAAAATAGTAGGAGCAAATATGGGAGCAAATGTGAAAGCAAAAGTGGGAGCAAAAAGTGAGAGAAAAAAGTGGGAGCAAAAAGTGTAAGCAAAGGTGGGAGCAAATATGAGAGCAAAAAAAGTGAGAGCAAATATGGGAGAAATAAGTGGGAGCAAGAAGTGTTAGCAAAAGTGGGAGCAAACAAGTGTGGGAAAATATGGGAGCAGATGTGAAAGCAATAGTGGGAGCACAAAGTGAGAGCAAAAAGAGCGAGCAAGAGTGAGTGCACAAAGTGGGAGCAAAATGTGTGAGTAAAAGTGGGGCAAATGTGGTGTTTTACAAAAACAATCTCCCCTAACCTAACCTAACTTCACCTAACCTAACTTCACCTAACCTAACCTTCCAACTCTCAGATCAAAAATTCAATTCTGGCCATAGTCGAGTTGGAACCCATATCCTCTGGGATAACACCCAAGTATACTAGCCACTACACCACGAGATGGGCAAATTATCATGCAACACAACACAAAAATAAAAGTTTCCTGTAGTGTAACTCATTGGCTGACAACCATAGTTGAGAATTCACACCCAAGACCTCAGGACTTTTGTTTTGAACATTATCAGAAATATTATTCCATTTACATTTTGCTGTTGCTTATAGTTATAAGAGTTGGCATTTATATGGGAGCAAAAGTGAAAGAAAAAAGTGGGTGCAAGCATGGCTGGTTGTTGAGACTTTCATATCAACTAATGCACATAAATTAAATTTTAGTAAAGTGACTTGGCTAATAATAATAATAATTGCGACCACCCGAGATGGTACTGGAGGCCTACTTACCTGTTTTCAAGAGGTCCGCGGCGCTTTCTGCAAAATCACCGCCAGATGACATGCCCCAACAGAAGAACACCTAAAGGGAGGAAGGAAGGTGGAGAAGAGGGAAACGCACAGCCTCGTCTACAGACACATCCGATAACTAATAGAATTGTCACCGACGAAATAATGCCACAACAGTTGCTTAATATTTAAAGAAAATTTAATTACCAAAAGGGGTCAAAAAATAATTTAACAAAATCATAAAAAAGAAGAAACTCTATGGCCACAACAACCTCTCTCTGGTGATGCATATGGCTTAAGGCCAACATAAGTTATTTACATAAGTAGACAAGAGACGGTTTAACATGCTTGCTGAGCGAAATGAAAACATTTAATTTAAAATTAAAATAAAAACGCCCAAAAGATAAAAAAAAACAGAATACACGTATTACCAAATGAGAAAGGGCTCGATAATTTACTAAGGTACGCAATACCGACCCGACATGCAGACATCAAGGCCACGATGGAACGAAAAATTTAAAATTAAATTAATAAAATAAAAATTGGATCAATTAACAAATCCACAATTTTCATGACGGAGAAAAACTCGGGAGCACTCACATAAGCACAAAGTTAAACCAACAAGATTAACAAAAACATACTAACCTAACACCACAACACGTTTGAGTCTCCCGCTCGACGCCTAGAGAATGTACTCACAAGACCAGAATGCACTCGGGCAAAACAAAAAACAAACATGGCCACCAAATAGATGACCGCATGTCCAATCGAATCACGGCAAACAATTAGCTTACAATTAAATTTAAAATCACCAGAGACAACAGAAAGGGAGGAAAGAATTACGCCTTAACACTATTGACACGAGGCATATTAGGCTGCAACGGATCGTAAAACAAATTAATAATTGGGCAATCCCATAGACTACCAAAAACTAAATAAATAAAAATTTACAACGTAAAATAAACTAGAAGCGTGTCTCCAGAAGGTACGAAGAAAAACAAAAAAAATTACATATTTGGTAACATTAGCAAAACAGAAAATTTAGGCCTACAAGGCGAAACCAAATACAGTATTAAAACATTAATATAACGCCAATATCGGAGCTCCATAACAATATATATAAATATTAAATGACCACGTACCTTAAATCTTCTCTGTGGAGACACAATAATAATAATAAAATAATTAACACACAAATTAAAAAATATTATAATGCACTATATTGCCTCAAAATCGCTAACACGCACATGCGCCGTTTGGTTAACAAGCACTCCTGTTTGCATCGAGTTGCGATTACTATTCCATGCTTCTTCTTCACGTCGAAATGGCGAAAATACAGCCTTAAGAACACAGGCAAATCCTTTTTAGCATATATCCATATTTCGTAGGGGCTAGGGGCCAAAGCCCCCAGCACACAGAGAGACACTCTTTCACCAAACAGCCAGCTTGTTGCTTCCTTGACGACAGACTATAAGGATGGCAAGATGGCGGAGAATCCAAAGTCAAAAGCCGCACTGCATTTATGTTAATAGGATTTGTCCAATCACAGATTGACACATCAAGTAACAATGTGCATATTGTATAATTATTTTGCGGCATGATGTATATATAGTCTTTTGTTCAATGACGTAGAATACAATACCCTTCAAATATGTCTCGAATAGGATGAGATCAGAAGACACCACAAACACACTCTAGCGGTCGAAGATAAAACTCGGCTAGAGGCTAAGATAGATGCTGCCACCTCGAGTTCATAGGCGCAACCAAACCATCAAGACGGGCGTTTTAAATGGCAGGGAACACAAGTATATAGGGGAGAAGCATTTTAAAAACGTTGGTACGGGCTTTTGCACGTAACAGTAATAATAATAATAATAATAATAATAATAATAATAATAATAATAATAATAATAATAATAATAACAGTTTAAAGAAATTCAATGGGATTGATATTTTTCAGGGTGTAATTTCCAAAGTACTGTCAAGAATAATAATTACATGAACAGATTCCAAGAGCTCTAGAGTGCTTTTAAGGTTAATGATTGGCTAGGAGTGAGATAGAGCTAGCTAACCTAAGTTAACCTCAGCTCACTAAACCTAAACTTGTCACATGACATGTTCTACAAGTATAGACTCGCTTTGAGATTGGCTATGACGTCACAGATAAATGGCGGTGGGAGGCTGGACATGACTTTTTATTTCACAAGAACATTTTCCTTTTTGCCAGCCTCCCACCGCCATTCATCTGTGACGTCATAGCCAGTCTCAAAGCAAGTCTATACTTGTAGAACATGTCATGTGACAAGGTTTGGTTTAGAGAGCTGAGGTTAACTTAGGTTAGCTAGCTCTATCTCACTCCTAGCCAATCATTAATCTTAAAAGCACTCTAGAGTTCTTGGAATCTGTTCATGTAAGTATTATTCTTGACAGTACTTTGGAAATTACACCCTGAAAAATATCAATCCCCTTGAATTTTTTTATACTGTTATATTTATTATTATTATTATTATTAGTCAAGTCACGTTACTAAACTTTAATGTATGTGTATTAGTTGATATGAAAGTCTCAACAACCAGCCATGCTTGCACAAACTTTTTGCTTTCACTTTTGCTCCCATATTAATGCCAACTCTTATAACTATAAGCAAAAGCAAAATGTAAATGGAATAATATTTCAGATAATGTTCAAAACAAAAGTCCTTAGGTCTTGGGTTTGAATTATCAACTATGGTTGTCAGCCAATGAGTTACACTACAGGAAACTTTTATTTTTGTGTTGTGTTGCATGATAATTTACCCATCTCGCGGTGTAGTGGCTAGTTTACTTGGATGTTATCCCAGAGGTTTTGGGTTCCAACTCGACTATGGGCAGAATTTAATTTTTGATCTGAGAGTTTGAAGGTTAGGTTAGGTGAAGTTAGGTTAGGTTAGGTTAGGGGAGAGTGTTTTAGTAAAATACCAAATTTGCCCCCACTTTATACTCACACATTTTGCTCCCACTTTGAGCACTCACTTTTGCTCGCTCTTTATGCTCTCATTTTTGCTCCCACCTTTGCTTTCACATTTGCTCCCACTTTCTGCTCCCATATTTGCCCACACTTGTTTGCTCCCACTTTTGCTTACACTTTTAGCTCCCACTTTTTGCTCCCATACTTGCTCTCACCTTTTTTGCTCTCATATTTGCTCCCACTTTTGTTTACACTTTTTGCTCCCACTTTCTTGCTCCCACTTTTGCTTTCACATTTGCACCCATACTTGCTCGTACTTTTTGGCTCTCATATTTGCTCCCACTTTTGCTTACTCTTTTTGCTCCCACTTTTTTTTCTCTCACTTTTTGCTCCCGCTTTTGCTTTCACATATGCTCCCATTCTTGCTCCCACTTTTGCTTTCACATTTGCTCCCATACGTGCTCCTACTTTTTTTTGCTCCCACTTTTTGCTCTCAATTTTTGCTCCCACTTTTTGCTCCCACTTTTTGCTCCCACATTCTGCTCCCACTGTTTTGCTCCCACATTTGCACCCATATATGCTCGCACATTAAACTATTGTTCTTATTACCAAGTTTTCTTTACTAGAGCTTAGTCTATGCTTGACAGTTGATATGGAAATATCTGTGACTAGGTATGGTAAACCTCATGCATTCTATAAAGGATATTCATATATTGTGAAACGAACCAATTAAAATGGAACTGTTATTTGGCGTTGTTCAAAACAACGTTCAAAACAATGTCGCAGTGAGCTAAAAAGTAAAATTAGTGAGGTTTTAAGTGTCAGTGATCATCAATGTAGTGTACTGCATGAAACACTGTTGCTGTCAACAGAAAATCATGAAAATGTTAAAAAGCGAGTACAAGAAAATAATATTGCTGCTCAAAATAGTTCAATGTTCAAAAAACCCTTAACATTATGAAAAGCCACTCAGACTCTATACGGGGACACTGTAGAGGAAGAGGAACAGGAAGAGGAACAGGAAAATTGGACTGGTTTTAGTTATGTTGAGGATAATAATTGTCATTGCAATGATAGGCATAATGCTGCTTATCATTACGATAGTGATAATGACGTTTTTATACCTATTGTTCGCCGTGGAAAAACGATCTACAACAAGTTTTGTTTTTAAAACTATATCACACTATCGTAAAGGCAAAGACTTGTAATAAGTATGCATATATTGTCATAATCATGTATACTCTGCAATGTTAAATATTCTAACTTTGTAAAAAATAAAACAGCATTGTACCATTATTTACATTTATTTACAAACTTTATATACATTTTTTTTGTTTCATCATAATATTTTGAAGGCAATACTAAAAACTAAAACATTATTGTTCCATACACATATTTTTTTTCTTTCAGTCTATTCATCACTTATATTTTTCCATTATTCATTCACATTTGTTTTTTTAATATAATTAAACCGAACCATGCACCTATTGTTTTTAAAACCTTCATAAATTAAGTGTACAGGTTGCACAGCATTATTGACTTCAACAAAAACACTCTCCGACATATCATTAAACCGTATAGGCAGAAATGACTCAAAGTTTTCACATACACAAAGTACACGATCACCACATGCTGTTTTCAATTTCCGAATCTTGATAATGCGGAATGGAATATGCGTTGGCAATTCGCTGAGCTTCTTTGTCTCTAAGCCACACGATTGTCCCACAGCATTCAAAACATTCATTGTAGTAGTCTATAAACAAAACAAAAGCATATCTATTACACCCTAAAACAGCTTTAATAATATTGTGAAATTAGGGATTTTGCACTATGCTTGGCTATTAAATTATACTAGTTATGCAAGAAAAGCCCTAACTGTAGCAGATACTACTTTTCTGCATATAGCACAAGTGTTAAGTTCTAATGCACACTTGACACAGGCTATCATGTGTCCACAAGGCAAAAATACAACACCTAGTTCATCTTGATAACAAATTTTACATAATTTTTGGTCACACTTTTGTATCTGTTCGTGAGACAAGTCTTTTTTTTCAGCCTCATGTATTTGCTCCGCGTGTTTTAACTCTAAAGGCACTTTTATGTCTGTGCTGCAATCACGTTTTCTTTACGAATATTGTTCACAAATTCCTGACCTTTAAGCAACACCATGTATCTACAGTTAGGTAACCAACGAACCTGTTCCAAAAAAGGGTCATCAGTCATTTGCCAATCCTTTAAAGCAAATCCACAATAAAATCATATTGTTTTATCCCCTTCACCAGTATAAAAAATCCAGCTTCACTTAGCTGTTTGGTAATGTGTTTTAATGTTAATGGCCAAACATTTTTATAAGATTCTAAACGTTTTTCAACAGAGCTGTACTCTGGGTGTGCTAGTGCTTTAGTCTTGCAAACTCCCAATTTTTAAAAGCACATGCCAATTCAACAATGTCTATGGCATATGGACCACATATATCGACACTACCGTTATTGGCTGGTAATATATCATTATTATTATTATTTATTTGTGATTCAGCAACGTAAGTAGCGGCCAATGGCCTTGTGGTTCGGTAAAATGAATACACGGGTATGTTACCCACTTGTTTTCCAAGCAAGTAAGGACAACAAGGAGACCATCGCAAATGGTCTCTAAAGGGATCATCCCCTTCTTCCCAGTGTGAAAGTTGAATACGACAAAACACGCAGCGCACCACATCTTCTCGGTTCAAGTAAAAAAAAACCGGCTTTTGCAAGTTTATGTGTCGACAAAAAGCCTACAGGCCAGGATTCAAAAGTTAACCAACGATCATGTTCTGATTTTAAATTTAACCCACGTGGTAAACCAACTTGCTCACTTGTTGTATTTGGTACTGTACCCGATACCTAGTTTAGGCTATCGGCTACGCCAGCAGACATTAAGCCATAGTTGAGGTTTTGAGAAGAGTTAGGAAATGATAGCGCACCGATCGAGTCAAGAAGTATGTCAAGATGACGTAGGAGGTCTAGGATCAAGGAGGCACTGACATCTGTAAGAAGATGGAATTATGGATAGAGATGTGAAGATTTATTGAGATATGTATGGAATATGGTAATTAAACATCTTATAAGAGGAAATATAACATGCATTATATGTGGAAATAATTGTAAGGAAGTTAGATAACCCTTAAGTTATTTTATAACGGAATAGCCGAGATGATGTGGGTTCGAGACTATGATCGTGACGCGAGAGCACAGTGGTGGGGGACTACACCACGTGTCTGCGCCAGGCAGATAAGAGTGAAGACAGTGCCGGCACATTCAGTGGAGCTCTGTCAGTCGAGCAAGTAGGGTCGAGCTCTGTAGCGCAAGCGAGACGCACGGTGAAGGTCGCGTAGCATACCGAAACTGTCACGGCAGAGTGTAGGCGACAGTTTCAGCATCGCCGAGCAGCGAACGCCAAGCAGGTCATTGATCCAGGCGGACTTGCCGAGGAAGCAATCACAGACGGCCGGGATATGTTAGAACAGCACTGCAAGTAGTTGGAGACTTTATTACAAGCTACATTTCAACGCAGTTTGAACACAGCTTTTATGAATAACTTTATGACTATGCTTTTCCATAACGCATTCAAAGTTACTTTAACAATTTCAAGCAAACGGAATGTCGTAAGCATAGGCACTGATGAACATTAGATCGTGCATTAATGAAATTTACTTCTTATGCAGTTTCATGAATTACCAAATACAGACAACTACAGGGTGTTTCGTAAACTTGAACACTCTCAAGTAAAATTGTATTTTACGAAAGTGAGACTTAGCAGTTTTTGGAAATTGATCTTTCAATACTCAAACTGAACATTTAATGGAACAGTGGCGTAACTTAGAAGAGGAGTAGGGGGTCCGCTGTTTCCATGAACTTTTTCGAGAGGAGTTGGACAATATCCGCTATGGGTAATCCGAAGTTCAACATGTCAGAGTAGACGCAGATAGAGACAAGATGGCACCGCAGAGCGATGGATTCGATTCCTGACGAGAGGAGTCCACCAGCTGATTCACTTGGGATTTCGAAGGCAATCGTCATTTCATGGATGGAATGATATTCACGCCGATCTTTCGAGAAATTCATTATGTAGGGAAAATCGACGATCTTGGAAATTAAATAACAGCTGATTATGAAAGGTACTGTAAGAGTCATAACTACCTGATACGATTATTTTCATGAATACTGGGCACACATGTATATTTTTCTAATAGGAGTGATACGATTATTAAGACATGGTTTGACTTTATATACTTCGAATTTGCTAGAATATGGAGTGACCATATGATATGGCAGGCATCATTATACGAAATTCTCACCATTGGTTGGCTTTATTAAGCAGATGTTTGCTCCTTTAGACATTTTTCCAGCTAGGATATTTTTCATAAATAGTTTTTTTTGTGTAACGAGTATTTCGAACTCGTGATCTGCAATTGATTATCTAAAATTACTTCGTCAGTTCATTGCATACTAGCGAGTGTGTATTATTCATCAGTAGGGATTTTTTCCATTGGATTGTTTGTAGATATTAAGAAGTTATTCACTTTAGTGAATGAACATCGCTTTTATATGACAACTAGAGACTTGTTGATTCCTATCTGGTACATTCACTCATATAGTCTACGAGATGGGGTCTTTCGTATTTATACGATTGTATGGTGGTACTCATCTTACCCATCGTTCAGGGCACTATCATCCAAGTCGACGGGGCGAGGTCTTTCGTATTTATACGACTGTACGGTGGTTACACATCTTACTCGCCATTGAGGGACTCATTTTTATCATCCGAGTGTACACGAGATTGTAAGTGAATCAAACAAGGAACTACTAGTCACATATCAGTCGAAATTTTGTTAAATAAAGTAACGATAAATGTCAGCAGGATTGCGTTTAGTAATTCTTGTTTGCCAATCCAATATTTTGTTGCTATACTCTTTTGAGAGTAATTTCAGTTTAACAGTTGTTACAGCTGATGTTTTGATGAGTTTTATAATTGTGTTTGATACCTTTGAGAAGGATTTAAAGTAATTGAATCTTGTAAGATTAATCATTAATGGTCAGAATTATTTTAAGGCAGATCAGTATTGCAGATTTTGATATTAGAGATTATAGCACATTGGTGTTTTTCTGTGATGTGAATTATGAAAATTGTAAGAGAATTTATGCTATTTGAAAGCAGATCTTAAATTACTGAGGTAATATATTTTTTCCAATTGTTTAAGAAGTTGTCTAGATGTGATCAGATTAATTACAGTTATTGGAGATTGTGTGCGTTGATAATTTGAAGCCAGTTATATATTTTTTGTAGATCATGCAACATGGTTAAGTGGAGTTTGTGGTAGGCATTTTGTGGAAGTTGCCATGTGATAGTTGCAACGTTGATAATGTATTTTGAAGCAGACATGAGGTCGTCGTACCCAGTCTAGCGTAATTGTTGAGATTCATGCTGTATGTGCTGAATATTTATGGAGTTTTGTGTAATAATTGTTGTATTCAAATGTGATATTTGAAGTATTGAGGAAATGTAATGTCGTTGTGGATAGTTAGATCCAACGTGATGTCGTGGAGGCAATAATATTTTTTGGCATGATAAATTAAATACGAGATATAACTTGGAAGTAATAAAACTGTAAGACAACGTTCTATAAACCTTATTAAACAATTTGTTAGGAAATTAAACAAATAAATAAAGTTGATAATACAAGATTTTCTGAAAATAATAATTAATGAAATAATAATCTGAGATTTAAGCATATTAACGATCTGACCTAATGAAATAAAAATCAGAATGACTAGATGAAATAATGAAAATCTAAATAACCAGAAGATTGAAATTTAAATAAGTTGATAAATTAAATTTTGAAATAAATCGATGAATTAAATAATTGGATGAATTAAAGATTTGATAATTAAACTGATTTAAATAAATTAATAGACGATTGTAATGATGATGAATAACTGAATTAGAAGGTGATAATTAACTAAAGAAGCTGATGAGTAATGAATTTATATGGAATTAAATAAATTTAATTGAGATATAATTTGAAGGAATTGCAACTTGAGTTGAGAATTTAAATGATGTAATGGTGATGAATTAATGATTCTGACAGGAATATGTAGAATTTTGAAGTGAGAATTAATGTGAGAAATATTTAATTTTGATGATGACGATAACGATGACCAATGAGCCATGAATTTTCTGTAATTCACAGATAAGTGATTATGAATGACAATGTAAATAGTGTAAATTAATTATTCGATGTTTAGGAGCATTTGACTAACATGTTCAACATTCAAGTTATGCCATGCAAACCATAAATTACGTGATGTTTAATATATGTGATTATAATATGTGTATGTTTAGACAGATTAATAACTTTTTACAAATCCACATTTATGATGTTAAATTAAAGAGAAATTAGGTCTCAGGTTTCACAAATGTCAGTGACGAAAGACATAGTGCTACAGTGATCCTGAGAACCCAAGAGAACTTTAGAGATTTTTCTTGTTATGTGGATGAAATAATTTTTGGATTAGAAAAGAGATGGTTCGATTTTTGGACAATGACAATTTAACGTTGGCATTCGACCATACTCTCAGGTAGGAGTTATATTTAAAATGTCTGTCTGACTATCAAAGTAAAATAAATTTGTTTTTATCTTAGTTGTGATCTGATGATGGTGTGATGTTCCTTTTTCTTTCCTTGTTTTGAGTAAGGCTTATCCGGAAAGGAAGTGGTTTGCTAGGAATTCAGTTGATGGCGCCCATTTATATTTGCATTATTTCTATTAAACTTAAGCCCGTAACGACCCTAGAGATACTTTGTCTCGTGATACCCACTGCTTTTTCGATAACTCAGCTGAATTTCCGACACATTCCTTATTTGACTAGAGGTTCATATAACTCCGCTCTGTCCCGGAACTCCAGGAATGCGATGTTATAGCAGATGGGTCATCGCATCCCCAGGACGAACGGGTACAGTACTAACGCCATGTGTCATAATAAAACTTTTTCTTATTGTAAGTTATTAACGTTGCACAGAGGACTTTAAAGCACAATGTATGCTTGTTCACTGTCTGTTCATTATGTTAATGGCGCATGACGACACCTAAAAGCAAACAAAATAACCAATCACTCAATCAATCAATCAATCAATCAATCAATCAATTCTTGTAAATAAAACTTTAACGTTAATTGGCATTAATATATCAAAACACCATAAAAATTATAATAAACAGTATTTCGGGATTAACAGTAACCCATGTACTTATTTTCTTTTTATAAAGCTGCAGTCATTTACATTCCCCTTTAACCAATACATAAACAAGAAATTATAATGTCATGTCATTTTGTTCAGATTATCATGTTCAAACCTGTGAATATTCGTTGAGTTCATAGGGTACAAAGTTTCTCATTTTTCTACTAGAAAGCGCTATAGAGTTTAAGGAGATTAGATATCTAACCTTTAACCTACTTGACTTTCATTGTCAAGGAACAACTAAATTCGACATGCAAGCTACCCTCTGTGTGGCAAATAACAAAGCTTACACCCGGCATCCGAGGCCATACGATATTAATATTATTATTAATATTATATTATTATTATTATCATTATTATTATTATTATTATTATTATTATTATTATTATTATTATTATTATAGGGAACGACATGTCAGTTAAATTAAAATTTTTGTGTTTTTACAAAATCCAATATGGCCTTGTGCTTTCCCGGTAAACAACCAATATGGTCTTGTACCGGTTGCCAATACATAGTCATTAATCAAGAAAGCAATCATCGTCCTAGTCAAGTACAGGTAATGAATTTTTTGTCTACGGGTTTTCAGTAGTGGTAAAATGGAATAGCATTTTATGTTAGGCCTACCTGAGTTTTAAATAGTACACTGCCTGGAAACAATGGTTGCACTTTACTGCATCTCGGGTTTTCAGCGACTGCTACGGCGGTAAGGCTTTTCTTTCCAAGTTTCTAAAAATAAATAAAATAAACCGTTATAAATACCTAAATTCAGGTTAGTACATGCATTTCATAAAATAAAATATGAAACAAAAGAATGAAACAAGTTAGTTTAAAAAAAATAATCCCACCTTCACTTGCAGTGGCTTGTTGCTGTTTCCTTCTAGTGGGCTCGAAAGTAAACTGGCTTCTTGTATCTCAGACATGCAATGTATAACAGTTATCTGCAAACAAATAAATTAAAAAATCAATAATTACCTAATCAATAACTACAAATTTAAGGTTCATTAGCATGACATTATTAAAATATTAATTCATAGGTACTTACCAAAAAATAAAAGGATTTTTCTTCCAAAGCTCTACTGTATACGTCCGTGTGCTAAAATGGCAAGTGCATGACCAACGCAATCGTTATCAGTTAGCTTAGCAACAGAAAAAGTTGTATTTTCTCAGCCTTTTGACCTTGAATGGTTCTCTGTCTCTCTCTCGCACGTGTTCCCACGCCTCTTCTCATTCCTCAATCGGAATAAGATTCGTGTACCTTATACTAGTTTCATGTTTTTAATAAGGAACCAAAATGGCAACCTCTTATACATCGCTAGTCCTCTGTCTCAGAACCAAAATGGCGGTCTCTTCTTAAACAGCACACCTGCTAGCCACCACGAGGCATGTAAGCTGATATCACACTTCCTGCTGACGAAGACATTCCTGCCTCGTCAGCACCAGCAATAGCTCTCACGAGTCCTCTGGCTAGATACCATATTCAGTCACCATTGAGCGGGACTGTGTGGGTGTTAGCATTCAAAACATGTGTGTGTCTTATTTTTATTATTATTATTATTATTAAACATTTTAATGTAATAACAATTACTAGCAAGCGGCCATCCTCAATATATGATCATGATAACCACATACTTTCATCCTAAAACACATGACTTTACCCAGTTCAATATTTAGTTTATAACATTTCAGGCCAATGACCTTACCGTTTTGGCTCTTTGCGTACATGCACATGACTTGGTCGAGCAAATGTTATAGGTTTCCATATTCTAAAACCATTTACTGTGCCAGACAGCAGTCTCGCTTATCACCGTTTACTAGCATGTTAAAGATCCCCTTCAGGGGTAAAAAATTCCTGGCACACTTAACACATTTTCAAATATTCGCCTCTATCCGTCATAGGAAATGTCACAAAACCAACCGTCATAAGCTGCCCCCGCCATCCCACCAAAATAGCTATTCATTTCTTCCGGGCACGGTCACCGAGATCGCCAACGTCTAAGAATCACATGGTCATATCCTACAACCGTCTGTTGGGTCAGAGAGCGATCTCGCTCATCACCGTTAACTAAAACGTTAAAGATCCCCTTCAGGGGTAAAAAATCTTAGCATGCTTGTCACATTTCAAAATATTCGCCTTCATTCATTCGTCATAGGAAAAATATCGAAAAGCAACCCCTCGTTTTGCCATACATCGCCCCCGTCGAAATAGCCATTTCCAGTATTCACCATGCTCAGTCATAGCCTCGTTGTAACATACGTCAAGCGCTACCGTCTCTCTGTCTACAAACACTCTTTTATTTAAAAAAATAATTTAAAAAAATTAAAATGCCTAGCTTTTTTGTCCTAGAGAGTTGACATTTATTTTCCTGGTAGAGGGGGTAGGGACCTTTCATTTATGTCAAGCAAACTTATTTGTCAACGCATTAGTTTCCAAAATAAAAAATAAAAATTCAAGATTTTTCAACAATCTCAAAAAATAAAAAAGTTTTATTATTAATAATAAAGATCTTAGAGACCATTGGTTTGAACTATTGAACAACGTTTTATCATGTTTGGTTTTCAAACTATCGCCTACTTTAAAAAAAAAGTTTAATTTTTTTTAATAACGAGTGGTCTATAGGAAAGAGGACGTCAGCTTGAGTCCAACGATATCTCATTTGTTAACATCCGACCATCCGTTCGCCAATCATCGCCAATGTTCGCGAGAAAGTAGGCTATCATTTTGTTTTTCCTCCTACACCCTTGAAACTTGCTTCCCGCCTAGAGGGCATACCAACCTTTCAATTACGTCAAACAGACTTTTCGCAAAATTCACAGTTTCCAAAATAGCGCCAATCCAAAACACAAGAATTTTTTTTTCAAAAAATACCAACACTCATGCTTAGCCAAGAGAACGTCATCCCAACGCGAACAATACCTCGTTCGTTAAAATCCGACCACGCGTTCGAGAGATATCGGCCAATGTTTATATGAAAGTTGGCGACTAAGCAGAACCCCCCTACCACACTACTGCACAGTTTTAGTCCTAGAGACTTGAAATTTATCTTGGGGGTAGAGGGGGTCAGGACCATTCATTTATGTCAAACAAAATTTTTTGTAAACTCTTTAGTTTCCAAAATATAGAAGTTTCAAAATTGAACTTTTTTCAAAAAACATCAAAAATAAAAAAGTTGTATTATAAAATATAAAGGACATAAAGACCATTCGTTTCAACTGTGGCATAACATTCTATCATGCTTGGTTTTCAATCTATCGCCTACTTTCAAAAACAAAAATTTTTGGAAAATTATAACGAGTGGTCCATTAAAAAGACGGCATCAGCCCGAGTCCAACGATATGGCGCATGCCCATGGTTTATCGAAATATACATAAAAGGTCAGCGTAGCCGAGCGGCTCGTGTCACTATTTAGAACTCTCACTGCTCCCCTACTTTTAACATTGAAACAGCATATTGTTGCTACTCTTGAATGATTACGAATCAAGTACACATGAAACGTTATGAACAACTACATCTCGTACATTAACATGATTCATGAACTTGAACGTAACATCTTCGAGCGACATACATGTTTCA
This sequence comes from Meconema thalassinum, assembly GCA_946902985.2. Classification (NCBI taxonomy): domain Eukaryota; kingdom Metazoa; phylum Arthropoda; class Insecta; order Orthoptera; family Tettigoniidae; genus Meconema; species Meconema thalassinum. The sequence goes on from OX336389.2 coordinate 417,511,354, forward strand.
TAGAACAACTGTATGAATATTTTATCAACGAGTGAGGTCCAATACTTCTATTACGAATTTATTTGTAACTATGAAGCTGAACCTACACTGTTACTCGACAAATATGGAAATCTATCAAGACGGAGAAAGAAGATTATTAAGAAGAAAAGTCAAGATGCCAAGGGGTGGACCCGGCGACAATGAAGATCTTTGAACGAGAGGTTGCAGTTCGATCCCAGATGGAGCTTGACGTTTACCGGAGAGGAATTCCTTCCTTTTCCGAGGTCGTTGGTTCGAGGGAGAAGACTGGGGTCCAACTTAGTTTCTTGAAGGAGGAACCATTTAAGTATTTTTATAATTCTTACCCAGAACATCGAGAGTTCTTCAGTCAAGGTAGCAGTGTAAAATATTTTGTAATTGGAGCATTATAGTGATATTCAGAGCAAAACCTTTATCCATATTTCGATATATATATATTTGTATTTCATATGTGTAACAACATTTTTCTGCAAGATCATGTGAGGTGATCGGTTTTTCGTCATATTCGCATTGAGATTCTACGATTCAGTTTCTGAACTGAGATATTTAAATTTATTTAAGGAATTAGTATTCCAAGTTATTTTTATTGACGATCAGTAATTTCAATTTTCAACGTTTTACAATTCATTTTGAATTAAGGATTCAGACAATTTGTCTAGGATGCCAATTAAATTCTTTTAGTAATTTAATTTGGGCATCTTAATTGTTGAGAAGAAACATCAAGAGAAGAAGAAAACAACGTGTGATATGTTGTTGTAATATCACAACTATTATGAACTTTACGTCGATCTGACAAGAAAACATTCGTCATGATTTCGATAGGAAGTCATGTACTTATAGACATTCTTTGCATAGAATGGAGACACATTCCGAAATTGACAATCCTTACTTTTATAGAAAAAGCTAAGATCTTCCATCAATTTAAGCATTCTTAGAGACATATCTTCATGGAAGATATTTTCATCCGACGTTAGGGTAGTCAAAGCTAGCCTATCCCTGTCGAGATTGATTTTAATCGGACACTTAAATAACATTTGTGGTTATGTATACACAATGTGTAATGTCACGTCATATTGTGGACGTAATATTGCAACATGTGTAACTGTGAGACCAGATGAGTACGGTGGAACATTATTGTATTCTTATTAAATATATATTGTTCAGTCCCTTTTCGTGGGGTGGCTGAACTAGGGGCTGAGGGTGTGAAGAGGGTGGTGTTCAGCTAGGGAGGGTTTAGTGGAGGTGTGGAAACTCCGGACGTGTGCTGGAAAGTGATGTAGAAGAGCGAATGGAGCTCTACGCGACGAGGGTTGTAAATCGATGGGGTGTGCTTCAAGGCGAAAGCTAGCAGCTTATGGAGTGAGTGCCGCGACGAGCAATCTAAGTAGTTCTTGACGGTGCACCAATGCGGTCTGTGTGCGTGCGAGCTAAGAAAACAATGCCGCTGGTAATGAATAAGGCACTAGCGCTTGCACAGCGGTTTTGGAATAATGTGATGACAGGTCAAGGTGTAAGTAGGGAAGAGGACAGTAAAGACGGTGGTGGTAAACAATAATAATAACTGGGCGTGTATAAAGTGTACTAGTTACTAGTATAATGTAATGTGGTAAAGCGCTTTCCTCAACTGTAGGGATAGCTCAAACAAAAAAGTGTACAAGTGTGAAAGGTGTGGTAGTTGGCATGGATGTACAAGTATGGGTGGGAATTCTGAGAGACACACTTACCGGAGGTACGATGTCAGCGTGAGGTCGAGCAGAGTCTCCGACGGTAACAGATAACCTCCCTCAGATTGGGGGCCTTTTTATGTATTTGCATACTGCTGCGTTTGCACATAGCTGTTAGGATGAGCAGTCCTTGTGTATTTGTTCGGGTGTGAGGCAAGCGGTTGTGTAACAGCTGTGGTTAACTGTTCCGGCTTGGTGTGGAAAGAAATATATGGTTGTAGCTGTTGCTTCCAGATTGGGGGTTTCTAAAGGGTGACATCAGTGTAAGGCGTTGGGCAGATGGTTGTAATCGGTGTAGATGGTAGGGGTGTAATTGTAGATAACTGAAGATGTATATTTTAGCTGTAGATTAGATGTATGACCCTAGGTGTATGCAAATATGTCTCTTAATGGCGTTAAGACCTTAGGGCCTTAACAATATGTAACAGTTTAGTCAATTATCCGAGTAACATTTTTAAAGTAAACTCATTAAGGTTATTCACGTTGTGTCTAAGGTCGTTTTTGTAAACCAAGGATTTCTGACAGGTCCCTTCTCGTATATACGGGCACAGTACTGAGTCCGAATTCTGATTATTATTGGGAAATTTTGTGGTCATTTTTATCTCAATGATAAGTGAATTGCATTGAAACATAGACACTGGATATGTGTTAGAAAACCTGTTTTCTTCACAGTAGCGAGGGTTGACTCGTGATATGGTGCATTATGGGTTCATCTATCGAGGTCGATTCACCTAGCAACGATCTGCGACCGCGCCTATATTAGGAGGAATATGATATTCATCAACCTATAAGATGTAGTGGATTAACCAATGAGAAGAGGTTCGCATGATTGGAAGACTCTGAAAGTATAATTACACTAATTAACAATTCATTCCCAGGACATATAAAGAAGTTTTTATTTTTTGGATATATGTCTTAATTAATAAGAGAGAATTATTCAGAATTATTATGGCAAGAGAATTACGCAGTACAATGTGTTATTGAAAAGATCAGGTACGCGCCAATTCTTCCCTCCCTTGGAAAATGGCGCCGCGAAAAACTGTTGGTGGGAGATTGCAGCGAGGAATCGTAGTTCCTATTCCGGGAGTGTTTGAAGAGTGTGGTCTTGCTGCTGGATGTCATAATTCCCAGCCCACTCAAGGTTAAACGATGTGCGGGAGGCTTGACCTGTCGATACGGCCGTAGTTCGGGCCAAGTTCCAAGTGAAGGCTGGGCTCCGAACAATAGCGTTATTGCACAACAGTATTGAGAAGATAAACTTGCGTGTTTCGCTGTTAAGTCGAACAGCGAATATTTAATTTGCAACGAAGCTTGAATGTTATTGAATTGCGAACTATTGTTAGTGCATTATACTGACATTTGCAACAGTGTTCTATACGAGTGTATTAAGAAGAGAAACTACGCCTGATACGAGGATTGCTCAGTCTGTAACATTACATTTCGCAGCGAGGCAAGTAACAAAGTTTTATAGAGTGAGGCGAACATTATTAGCATCGTACTGAAGCCATTGACATTTATTAAGCTGCGTGTATAAATGAACATTGAGGTAACTCATATCATCTCTGAGATAATAATCCTACAGATCTACATTATGAACGTTACAATGAAATTGAACGGAATGCAGTATTATCACTCTACGGAGGTTGCAGAGATGGAGTAAGCTTTAGTATGCGATTGCAATGCATTAGTCAGATGTGAGATGACTTCATGGAGCAACTTTAACATGAACATTGAGCTTTATGAAAATTATTTCGAGCTACTTCGAACATATTTCGACCTATTGTATTTTCACCAACTATGAAATATGTAATGGCCAGAAACAATGATTGTCTACCAACGATATTCCTGTAACATGATTGCCAACTATAAGAAGCGTCGTAGAAGAAAGAAACCATCACTTGAAGGAAAGAAGCAGGTAGGGAGATCCCACCTAGAGCCCGAAGCTTGGTATTCGTGGAAGCCAGGAGAGGAGGTGCTCGCATCCCGATGGAGCTGAAGCGGTCCAGGCAACGTGAGTTCGTTTCCCGAGATAGCTGTACGTCCGGAGTGGAGGACAACAGTTCGAGACTTCTCTTGTGCAGAAATACTAGACCACCAGGGTATGTCTCATACCTATTGCTGCTACTAGATTCTTCTAAAGGTAGAACGACGAGTTATATTACTTAGTAGTGTAGAGTAGTTTGACAATTCTTTGAGCGCCAATCTTCCATATTTTGTATTTGTTATGTGACTTCGAATTACTTTAATTTTATTTATACTAGGATGTAATGTTGGACGATTTTGGTTTTCATTCCAACATTGATTTAAATTCTTCAGTTCTGGAACATCAAGATATTTTAATGGAATTTTATTTTCCTCATTTTAGGATTTTCTTGAATATATTTCATTCAATATTTTCTGGATTTCTATTCAGGATTTCGTCTTCGACGGATTGTTTTTCTATTCGTTTGGATTAATGAAGTTGGGGATTTTTCTGTAAGAAGATTTTAATTAGGAGAAGAATTCATCGATCGTTATCGACACACATATCAAAGTGTAATTTGGTATGATTAACGCTCAGACGTTTGGCGAGAATAAGTTTCGACAATTGCTACGTAAATCCAAGCTGAAATATGCAATGAAGACTTTGGAATTGAAATTATATTCGTTATATCAGATGACTATTTGATATGTTTATTGATAACATTGTTCTGTCATTAATAAACTTTAGCTCAGATATAAATCTTCGTGAAAGTTTGTATTGACTTTGAGATGCACGGAACATCTTGATCCAGACATAAACTCAGATAAATCGAATTCCCAATAACAGTGGTGTTATTTAAAAAAAATCAACGTTATAGACAAATGTTGTCGTGATTTTGCAACAATGTAGAATTCTGAAGTAAGATCAGTATGGAGGGATATAAATGTGTTATTATTAAATATTGGAAACAATTGTCTATACCCTAGTAACTTTGTGAAGTAAACTTTCGGGAGGTCAATCATTATACAAATTTCAATGATCACTATTTTACTGAAGTACAGTGTGAACAACAAGTAATGTTGTGGCACAGAAAAATAATGCAACTATTATAGCAACAATTTAAGAAAGCAGTAATGATGAAGCTATGTGAATTTATTGTAAGATAAACGAGGGAATGTTATACCGTATACCGTATATATATACTGAGGAGAAGGTCTGCGAGGAAATATTATATTTAAATACGAAGGTTTATTCCGTATTGTGGAAGTATTGCATTGATATATGGTTGTGAAATGAGAACATGCTGTTTGAAGCATTGCATTGAAATGAAGATGAGTTGGAAGTGACTCACATATGTTGTAGTAAATATTATTGAATGATTGGCAGAGTGGTATGCTTGCGGAAAAGTGAGGTGAGGAGGTTGATAACCTTTGTTTTCTAATTTTTATTAACTCATTATCAAGGATTTTGGATTAATAATCATATGAACTGTACTTAATTGAATGGTCATATTAGCCTGGAATTAACATATAAACCTAACTAAACCTAAACAGTAGAGTGAATTTTTAGAGTGAATAATTGAAGTAAACTTCTAATATAAATATTTAATATAAATATTTAAAGTGAGCGTGTTTAACAATACACAAATAAACATTGTTTAATATTTTTTTAAACTATCATAATTAATAATAATGGAATTATTATTGAAGAAATATATAGATGAACAGTTTTAAATTTAAACTTGTGGATATAGTCCATTGTAAATAATAAATAAATAAATAAATAAATAACCTTACAAATCCCATAAGGGCTATGGCCTCCTGCTTTGCAGGGAATTACTCAGTTTTAACTCATCAGGTGAGCAAGTCCTGAGGAGCATTCGGGGTTATGCTTTCTGATTGGGCCTTCTATATAGATGTGCAGCTGATTAAAGATTAAGTAAATTATATTACGCTGGTATAACATTCGCTACAACAATCTTCATTTTGGAGTCTGGAGATATCAAGGCCTCAAATATCCATTAGTATTACGAAAATCATAATAGCCATCAACCAATATCTGGGTGCTTCCCATTGCCACTATGCACAAAGCTTACCCTGTCTAAGCACTTGAACAATGACAGAAACTGTCAAGTCTTCACTCTTCAGTAAAATCTACGTTTCAAATAGAAGGTCTTTTTAAAATGCAATACAAAACCTTACCGGTGGAGTTTTAACATCTAGTTTGGATGCAGATACCTATACACGTTCTTTAACATCCTTCAAATCATTCACTATGTTGTGCACATGTGGTCCCGGAACGAATTAACAAGTGTTTTGCAAGATAGTCGAACCTTTTGAATTCCTTGTAACAGGTGATGCGGTAAGGTTATTTCTTCCCTAATGAACACGATGATGTTTCCTCAAATTAAGAGCGCGAGATGAATCGCTTTGGGCGCAACAAACAGACAATGCGGTCTCTTCTTTGAGTGAACAAAATAATGTTCCATTAGCTCTGTCCGCCGTGCAAATGACTTCTCACATGTGCTACAAGTGTATTCCTTCACTCCAGTATGAACAACGCTGTGCTTTTTAAGGTCACCGCTCTGTGAGAAGCCTTTATTTTACACCAGAGATATGTACCGCTTTGCTGCATGTCCACTGAACGGTGTCTTTCTAGTTGATGCATTGTTTTATTGGTCACTGCATGCGAGTCTCCCTAGGTCTTTCCACTCCTGCCTCATCTTCGCTGTTCTTGTCCATTGTTTTCCTCCCCATTTTACGAACCAGTCTGCCCATCTGATTTTTTGTCTCCCAACGTTTCGTCTTCCTGTTCTTGGGTCCCACATCGTCATTTTGTACGTCCATCGGTTAGGATCTAATCTCGCTACATGTCCACCCCATCTCCATTTGAGCTGGTCTGCTGATGACATAGCGTCTTTCATGCCGGTTCTCCTTCTTAATCTTCGTTCCGTATTCTATCTCTCAATGAGACATGAAGTATCTTCCTTTCCATTTTCCGTTGACATCTCTGGATCATTTGTCTTTGTTTCGATGTTAATGCCCAAGTTTGGCAACCATATAGTAACACCCGTATCACGCATTTTACCAGAACTTCAGCCTTTAAAGTGAGTTTTTGGGGCTTGTCCGCCAGTATAAACTTTAGGGACCAAAAGCTCTTCCATGCTTTTCCTATTCTTCGCTTGACCTCTTTCTCTGAACGACTTGAAAATGACATGTTCTGACCGAGATATACATATTCTTCAACATATTCCAGTGTTTCTCCGTTCACATTAATTGGGGCTTCTAACGCATTGGTCATCAGCTTCGTTTTCTTCGGGTTCATTGTAAGGCCCACTTCTTTACTTGTTTTGTCTAATTCTTTTATCATTTGCTCCAGCTCTTTCGCTGATTCTGCCACCAAAACAATGTCGTCTGCGAACCGTAAATGTGTTAGTCTTGTCCCATCGATTCTGATGCCATATTTTTCTTCCCAGTCTAGTTTTCTAAACTGATTTTCCAGCAAACAGGTGAATAATTTTGGTGAGAGGGGGTCTCCCTGTTTTACTCCCCTTCCTATCATGATGATACATCCTTCTCTTTCTGACTTTATTCTGGTTTGGTTACCGTCGTAGAGTTTGCCTAGGAGTCCAACGAATTTGTTTGGAATGCCTTGTTTTTCCAGTGCTTCTAAGACGCTTTCCTGTTCTACGGAGTCAAATGCTTTGTTGTTATCCACAAATGCTATATACACCTCTAGATTAAATTCCTGAACTTTCTCCATGAGTTGATTTATTGTTTGCAAGTGGTCTGATGTACTGAAGCTCTTTCTGAATCCTGCTTGCTCTATCGGTTGCTGTTCGTCCAGTGCCTTTGTCATTCTATTGGTTAGGATCTTCATAAATAGCTTGTAGAGGTTTACAATTAGGTTGATTGGTCTGTAGTTGTTTATGTCGTCCTTGGATCCCTTTTTGTGTAGAAGTATGATAATGCTTTGTTTCCACTCCATTGGTATGTCTTCTGATGTGAGTATTGTAATAAATAATGTTGTGATGACTGGGATTAGGTCTTCTTCACCCCATTTTAGATATTCATTGTAAATTCCATCTTCACCTGGGCATTTTTCGGTTTTCGTTTGTCGAATGGCTGCTCTTACTTCACTGGGTAGTATTGGAGGTGTTTCTTCCTCTAGGTTTTCTTCTGATGTATTCTGGTCCTGATGCAAGTTGGATCTTTGAGAGTTACTTGAGTATAGTGTTCTATAGAACTCTGTCGCTTGCGTCATTATCTCTTCTCTTGAGGCTTGTCTTTTTTCGTTGTTGCCTTTTACTTCCAGCATACATTGTTTGCCTGGAGTTACTTCTTTTCTAATCTTCTTTATTGATTTTGTGGTATCCATGATTTCTTTGACCACTTTAGTGTTGTGTTCTCTGATGTCTCTTCGGATTTCCCTTTTGGATTGTTTATTGACTTCCGCATATTCCAGCTTTTTGTGTTCGTTTTCTATGGCTTGTGATTTTAGACGTTCTCTTTCTTCGATCAAACATTTGGTGCTATCCTTTAGTTTTATTCTATTTTTCATACTGTTTCCAGGTGTTGACGATTGTTTGGCTGCGCGGGATATGCAATTTACGAGCTCTGTATAGTGTTGTTGGACTTTTTGCTCCGTTTGTTGGTTGAAGTCTCGTAGGTTTTGTTGTAGTGCTTTTACATACTCCGCCCTGTCTATGCATCCTGGATGTGTAGTTTTGTTGTTGAAGTAGTGTCTCCTTTTCTTCTTTATTCTCACTTTCAATCGTACCATTCTGTGGTCTGTGTCAAACTTCAGACCATTTATCACTTGTATGTTTTTCTCCTCTGTTAGTCCATTGATTAGGATGAAGTTTATTTCGTTTTTGATTTTCCCATTCGGAGATTTCCATGTCCATTTGCTTTCTGGGTTTTTCTTGTAAAATGTGTTCACAATTTTAAGTCTTTGTCCCAGTGCAAACTGTATTAGTCTTTCGCCTCTTTCGTTCCTTGTTCCGTATCCGTTAGGGCCCATAGGTTCTTCTTCTTCGTATTCCTTTCTTCCTACCTTGCTGTTGAAGTCTCCAATTATGAATGTTGTGTGTGCATCGTACTCGGCTAATGTGTCTTCGAGGAGCATATAGAAGTCTTCAATTTCTTCTTCCGTACTTGCTTCTGTGGGAGCATAGACTTGAATTATTATGAATGTGTTGTCATTTAATTTTAGGGATAATACTATGATTCTTTCTGAGATTCCCTTTATTTCTTTTATATTGTGTTTTAGATGTCTTTTTTATCAAAAAACCTACCCCTTTTTGTCCTTTTGTTTCCCCTATGAAGCTAAAGACATCCCCATTTGTTTTCTCTATTATGTCTTCACCGTATTGCCTCGCCTCACTGAGGCCTAATATATCGTACCTTACGTTTTCGAGTGCATTTTCGAGTTCTATTTCTTTATCTTGGGTTCTTAAGGTTCTAACGTTTAGTGTACCTAGTATGAGTTCTTCTTCCTTGTGTGAAGGTTGATTCATCGTTGTGTTTGGTTGATTTCTTCTTCCCCGTTTTTTGAGATTAAGTCTTTCCAGTGCACCCACTGGTCATTTAACAGGATTTTCTGGTATCCAACTGTTACATTGTAATTACCCTTTTCTCTTTCTTCCCTGGCTTTCTGTCTGAGTGATGCTTGGATTGCTCTTTCTTTTATTGTGAGGTCATCATCTATGAATATGTCGTGTCCTCTCAGTTTGTGTTTGTTTCGGACTATTTTTGTTTGTCTGAAAAATTTGCGAAACTGACTTTCACTATACCTCTATTGTTTCTGTCTTTACCGACGTAGGTTGATTTTTCCGCCGTCACTTCTTTTTCTATCGTGTCCAATATCTTCTTGATTTTGTTCTTTAGTTCGTCTTTGTTACTTTCATCATTAGTGAATTCTTTACTTTTTACCACTATGTTGTTCCTCCTTTCTCTTTTCGCCTGTTGTTCTTTTTGTTCTTCTAGGTCACTTATTCTTTTGGATAATGTTTCTATCTTTTCTTGTATTGTGTTGTCTATGTTAGTGATTTTTTGTTCTAATAAATCATTTGCTCTTTCGCAGTATTCATTTCTTTTTTAATTTCCTTTCTCATGGACTGAATTTCCTCTCTTGTTTCTTGTTTAAACTCTTCACTTCGCTTTTTCAAATCTTTAAGTTCTGATAGTATTTCAGAAAACATACCTTTAATGCCGTCTCTTTGGGGTTTTGCATTGTCTGTGTGTTCTTCTTCTCCCGAGCTTTCTGAGGTTGATATTTTGTTTTTTCTCTGATTTTGCTTTATGTTCTTAGTTAAGGACTGTGTTTTGGGTGGCATGTTGTTATATTTGCTAGTTACGTACTGTGATATATTTTACTCCTCTTTTTCGTGCGTGTAGTGTATTAATCTGCTTTTGCTTCATTCACTTCGTTTTTGCAATATAGTTCCTCAAACACTCATTCGCTTCTATTTTAGTGCTAAAATATGTCTATGTATATTGTTAAAAGTCTTCACACCTTAGTAGCAGACTGCTGGTTTTCTTGAGTGAGCTGATACTATGCCTGTGCTTTGCGCTCTAAAACGTTCGTTATGCGACGAATGTCCTCTTTCATTGTTGACAGGCCATCATCTTGTAACCGGTATGTCCCATTGTCCATACAGAGTTTCTTCTGGTCACATGTTATTTTTGTGGTAAGGCATTCAGACGGTTCTTTGTCGCTGTATGCGATTAGTGTTTTGGAGAGCTTTGTGCTATATAACCTCACTAATCTCCTTCTGTTCTGCGATGTAATTAATTTAAGATATTTACTTATTTACCTCCAATTTGGGTGATTCCTTGTTTTCTTTCCTTGTGTACGTCTTCCTCGGGTACTTTTTTCACTTTAAAGCTGCGCTGCTATCGTTTTACCATGTAACGGATCTAAAAACCGTGGAGCTCGGAAATGGCGCGTATTTACTTGACAACCTCTATCTAATTATAATGTTTATAATTAATTACATTCTATTTAATTTATTATTCGACTTTTAATACGTCTGTGATAATAATAAATTACTACCGGGTTGATAAACAAGCGTTTAATATCTTAATAAACGTATTTTTGAATTGTGAAGAGAAGTACTGATATGGAACGGAAGGTGAAAGATTATCTTGTATAGACAACACATTGTGAAATTTAAGAAAATGAGCATGGAATGGAGATGTGTATAATTCTCCGATGATGTCCAATGTTAATTTAAGGGTGTTTTAAACATAACAAAGTGTGAGAATACTAGTGTATCGTATAAATGGATGACTTAGGGTTCAATCATGTGTACGCGGAACCCGTGAATGAAACCAAATGATCGCTAGTAGTAATGGCGGCGTGCTTGGAACAGCTGTTAGGCTATGACAGTAGTCCAGCTGATTTGAGTATGTCTATTTTAGTAGGGAGTTCTACGTTTTATAAATTAATAACTAGTAATGTAAATAATAATTTTTATTTGCGTTTGGAATTTCAATAGTGTTTTCCAATTAAGACTTTAATTATTTTATTTTATTCATTGAACTCCAGTTGAAGGAGGTGTTTACGTTTAGAGGGACATGTGCGATCTTGTCACATTTGTTTTGAAGGCGTGCGAGCCTTACTTAATTGTTTATTGGAGGTTGTTTTTATTTATTATTGTTATTTTGGCAATACATTTAATTTCGTTCTTTTTATACGATGGAGTTCCATGATTTATTTTAATTATTATGGAGATTGTGTTACGGAGTTGGATCATGGGATATGGCGCCTTTAACCCATTCCGACCCAAGATTGTGGCAAGGATCTCACTCTCCGAAAGTAGTTAGCATCCTTGTCCACTGTAGTTAGTCCATAGCACAATCGTAAGACTGTTGTATTTATCATAGAAGTGCTTGTCGGAGGGATTTTCAGGTTTTCTAGCCGGGGCCTACAAGATTCTTCAATCCATTCTTGATCTTTGGATTTCGACAAGTCAGCTTCATGATAAATACGGGTACAGTACTGAATCCGTATTTGAATTATTATAGGTAAATTTTTTAGCTCTTTTCAAGTGATAAGTGATTAGCATTGAAACTTGGATCCAGCCAAAGCGCACGAAAACCAGTTTTCTTCACCGATGCGAGAGGTTGGCACGTGATATATTGCATTTTGGGAGCTCCAAGTACGGTCAACTCGCTTAGCAACAGGCTATCACCGCGCAATGTTAGCAGTAATCTGATATAAATTATTTAATTGGATACAATAGATTGACCAATGAGAAGTGGGTTTCATGATTGGAAGACTCTGCGGGGCTTAATTAATATAATTAGTAAATCACTCCCAGAAGTTATAATTGAGATTTTATGATTTGGAAAAACGCCTAAATTTAATGAAGACATTTATCAAGCGTTTTTATGGCAGGAGAAGTACGTAGTACACTCTATTAATGCTAAGTACAGGTACCTGCGTCTTCTTCCCGCGATTTGGCAAAATGGCGGTAAAGAGAGGCTTGGTGGAAGAATGACGCCAAGAGGAGAGGTTCTTATTCCGGCTGAGGTTCACGAGGGACAGAAGTGTCACTGGATGACTGATTTCCCAGCTCGAATTGATCAAGCGAAGTGCGGGTGAGCTTGACTCCACGCCGCGACCGCAGTTCGGGTCATTTTTAATGTACAGCCGGACTCGAGATCAGCGCTAATATTATACCGCAGTTTTGTGCAGATTGTGCGTGTTTCGTTAACTAAGAAGGATATTATTTAAGTATTTCGCAGTGAAGCTATAACATCATACGAACGATGAACATTTATTAGTTTATTTTACTGACATTTGCATGGCTTCAAACACCACAATGTTACTGACATTTTGAAGCAGTATTTTATGCAACTTTGTGAAGGAGTGAAGGCAACGATAGAAGCCAGGCGTGTTCTGTTTGAGACATTGTGCTACGCAGTACGGCAAATTACGAAGCTATAAGCAGTGAACCAATTTTATTCGCAACGACTTAAAGCTAGTAACATTGTTCAAGCTACGTGTATACATAAACATTGTGGTAGCATATATTAATAGTGAAACCATTCTGCAACCGATTTACACTATGAACGTTATTGAGAATTGCGACGGAATGCTGAAATGTAATATTATGAAGAGTGGAGACATGGAGTAAGTTTTAATATGCGCCAGGAACACATTTGACAGAAGTGAGATGACCTCACAGAGCGACTGCAACATCGACATGGAGCTTCATCAATATTATTTCGAGCTACTTCAAACATATTTCGACTTAAAACATTTTCGCCATCTTTGAAAATTTTTATTGTCAGAAATTATGAATGCCTACAAACGACATTGCTCTAAAATGATTGGCGACTACAAGAATAAACGCCGAAAGAAGATTCATCTCTTGAAGAAATAAGAAGACAGGTTTATCCCGTCTAATGCTTGAAGCTTGGTATCTGTGGAGCCGGGAGGAGAGCCGTTCGCAGCCCGATGGAGCGGCAGCAGGTCCAGGGAGCGACCGTTCGCATCCCGAGAGAGCAGGACGCCCGGAGAGGAAGCCTGGAGTTCGAGACTCTTCTTTGTGAAGATATTGGAACATCATGGTATTTCTTATACCTATTGAAGCTTCTAGAGTCGTCAAAGGTAGTCGTCCGTGGTATGCGATGACCCAACTGACATAGCATCGCATACCAGGCGTCCCAGGACAGAGTGGATTGAAACAATAAAAAAACAAGGAATGTGTCTGAGATCCAGTTGAAATTTTAAACAAATAGCAGTGGGTAACACGAGACAAAGTATCTCTGGGTCGTTTACGGGTTTAATTTAATGATAACAAAGCAAAGGGCTCCACCAACTGGATTCCTAACAATCCACATCCTTCCTGTTGAAGCCTTAATCATGACACAAGAAAGGATTGGGAAAATACATCGTCACGAGATCACACAAAATAACATTAAAGAAGGTTTATTTGAACTTGAACGACAAGACAAAATACTAGTAAACCCTGCCTAGGAGAATGGTAGATTGCGATAGTTAGGATGCAATTGTTCTTTTCAAGTATAACCATCTCCGCTCTAGTTCAAAAGAAATTCGTTCACGTGTTAAAAAATAAAAATAACTTAAAGTTTCTTGGGTTCTCAGGGTCACCGTAGCACTGAATAACACGACACTGTTTTAGTTGTGAACCCTGAGACTTATCATTGTTAATGATAACAGCAAGCACGTGAACTATTTAAATTTTAAATTATTCTAGCACACAATAATTATATCTACAACATATTCAATCATTCGTAATAGCACTGATGTTCTGTATTCCAAATTTATTGGAATTATGATTACCAAACAATAGAATCAACAACTAAATTTACACAAATCATTTGCAATCATCCTGTCGAAATCTCAATCGTTTATCGATATCATTACAATTATCTGGTATTATTAAGCATGGAAAATCGTTAAATCACTCACCACATCAGCTACTACTCAATCAGCTGTTTATTTAAATTATCATATTTATCATCAGGTCAGATCAGCTGTACCATTTAAATTTCAGAGTAATATTCAATAAATTATTATTAAAGAAACTTGGATTAATTATATTATAATTATATCTACAACATATTCAATCATTCGTAATAGCACTGATGTTCTGTATTCCAAATTTATTGGAATTATGATTACCAAACAATAGAATCAACAACTAAATTTACACAAATCATTTGCAATCATCCTGTCGAAATCTCAATCGTTTATCGATATCATTACAATTATCTGGTATTATTAAGCATGGAAAATCGTTAAATCACTCACCACATCAGCTACTACTCAATCAGCTGTTTATTTAAATTATCATATTTATCATCAGGTCAGATCAGCTGTACCATTTAAATTTCAGAGTAATATTCAATAAATTATTATTAAAGAAACTTGGATTAATTAAACTTCCAGGAAATATCTAGGATTGGTTATAGAGGTGTCGTCAAAATATATCACATTAGTGAAAATATATTGCCAGACGTAATTATTCTCTTACATGTTAGAATCGATGCTCATATTACACTCAATTGCCATGCCAAAATTTATTGCCCCAACTACTCCACATTGGACGTTATCATCCACGAACAACCACTCGAATTTATTCAACATGAACCACTTCATTAAATATCACAATTGAAAAAATATCAATTTATCACAATTTCATCACACATATTCAGCGTACAGCATGAATCAAAAAATAAGACTGGGTTCACTAACCTTCAGTCTAAACCATTAATATATCAAAGTGGTAACCTCACAAATATTGGCAATCTTCACATAACGCTTGGCAATATATCTAAAATCAACGTATTTAATAATCCACATTTATTATAAGACTGGCTTCAGGCATTAATAAATTTGACCCAACAGAACTGTGGTCACTAGAATTGTGTTTTACAACCTCTTAAATAGCATGAAAATTAGTGAAATGATTGTTATCCAATCCAAGCTTTAATTAAATTCGAAGTGTAATATGTCTACAAAAATCATTGAAATTTGTTTCTAGAGAACACCATCTGTGTTAGATTTAATAATATTCATCATAGCTGTTTACATTCTGCCTGTGTTAAATTCAAGAAAAGATCGTACTCATTTTAAAAGAATCAATCGCTTAAAATCCTTGTTTAAAGTGTAAATCAACTCATCAGAAAGCTAATAGATATTAAATTTACTGTACTAAGCCTCCGTGGCTTAGGCGGCAGCACGCCGGCCTCTCACCGCTGGGTCCGTGGTTCAAATCCCGGTCACTCCATGTGAGATCTGTGCTGGACAAAACGGAGGCAGACAGGTTTTTCTCCGGGTACTCCGGTTTTCCCTGTCAAAATATCATTCCAGCAACACTCTCCACTATCATTTCATTTCATTTCATCTGTCATTCATTTAATCATTGCCCCAGAGGAGTGCGTCAGGCCTCGGCAGCCGGCACAGTTCATATCCTCGCCGCTAGATGGGGGCTTCATTCATTCCATTCCTGACCCGGTCGGAGACTGGAAGCAGGCTGTGGATTTTCATTTCAAATTTACTGTACTCTGAAGTAGAACATCGCTATAGAAACGATTGGATCTACCATACAAGAATCACAAAGTGTAATCCTGTTTACATTTATTTTACTGTATTTGATAAAGATCAACTAATATATGACCTGTTAATTATTGTTAGATTCGCTTAGAGTCAACATTGCATTCGGATGATAAAATGATAGTTTCCTAGTGATGGGTAAAGCGTTTAGACACCACACAATTGCGTAAAGCAACACGCCCCATCCCGATGGCTCAGATGATTAATCTCTGGTGAAAGGTATAGCGTTTAGACACCACGCAATTGCGTAAAGCAACAGGCCCTGTCCCGATGGCTATTATGAATGAATGCACATGACTGGAATCATCAATTATTATACTGTCAGATAGTAGTGACACTGCTTCGCTAAAGCGAATTGAATTCAATAGCTTAAAAAGATCCAATCAAAAAAGAAGGAAAATCTCTGATCACTAACTCCACACAATCGCTCGAAAGCAAAAACTGTCAAAACCCCGACTGCAGGTCTCGAGTCTCTCAAATGCTCGATTTAAAAAAACCAGTGCTCAAAATGCACTATTACTCACTATAAGAGATGATCAAATACCCTGTTTATAACGTCGGTAAATAGCAAAGATCAGTGAAATGCCCCTGCCATTTCACATGGAATCCACCATATCTTAGCGAATTCATCAGGATGAAATGCAAAAATATATCAGACGATGCTTCAAAATAACACTCCTAAGGATATACAAGTGTGTCCATGGTCATGTCAAGTCATATTAGTGTATTCATAAAAGCGTTCACATTACCTTCAAAAATATTCCAGGTGGTAAAATATTTATTCAAAGATCGACGATAATCCAGATATTTGTGATTAATTTCTCGCAAGAACGGCGAAATCTTCGTCCTGTACCATTGGAACAGCATTCTCCTCATCCTAATGCGTATCACGGCACGGTCACTCGCCTGGGTAGGAATCGCATCCGTCACTCCGCTCTACCATCCTGTCTCTCCTTACGCCTAGCCCATCATGTTAAAGTGTAAGATATCCATCCCGGATACCGTCCAAAAATCCACTGAATGTTGCGATTTAAATGGGTACCCCATTATGTCCATGGCTACAACACGCCACTGTTTTATGAGAAAATGCGTTTGGCATCCAATAGTAACGTTCTTGCCAACAAATGTCGAATCGCATTGATGAATGAAAATATTTAATGTGTGTTCAAGTTTATCACACACCCTGTATCTGAATGTAATACGGCAAGCATATCCACAAATGTTCGTTAATCAAAGACATTTAGCACCCTCTTCACCAATGCAGAAAATAAGTGAAGTCACTTCCATTGTCCTGATCGAATATTCCAATGTTCATTGAGCTACCCCGTGGTCGCCTAGGCTGTGCTGTATAAAAATACATCAGCTGTGCTCTCAACCATATTGTCGAAAATGTGACAAAGTTCATTCGCTGGTTGGCATACACGTTGAAAATGCAAAACTAGAAATTGGAGCAAGTATTCGGACCATTGTAATGCCTATGTCCAATACGCAGTAATGTTAATGTCGGTTGCAGTATCCCATAACACGACCTCCAACCTTTCACAAGATGTCTGCTATAACAGTAATATTCCTGCCTGGCCACATGCCGGTAACACGACGTTATAAAATGGCTTCATTTAACAACTGATGCGCGTGAATATGCATCACTAAGTCCACTGTTATACTATTCGCTTTCTCGGTGTGAAATGTCCCGTTTGCCTCGACTTCCAAGTTACAATTTGTGACTGTAATACAGATTGAAAGAAACTTGGTGATCTTCACTGCAAACTAGTACGTTTTCTCATCAACGGTCGCGTTTGACAAGTCCACTGCCATGCCGAGCTCGTCTCCCGCACCCAGCTCGCGCTTGCCGTGCTAGCAATTGTACAATGTTAACTGTGCTGGATCTGACTATGCTTGTAAGACGATGCGTACCGCATAGAGCAGCGTACAGAAATACTTCTCTTTTCAGGCAGCTATCTTGCTGTCCACCTGGCCAGTCAGGTGACTCCATTCCCCTCACTTGTAGTAGGATAGCTTGCTTGTTGTACTCTGACGTCATATGCCCAACCATGGCTAATATTCACTTGCTGTAAAGCTATAATTTTCCTTTAAGGGGTTATCAACCATCTCAAATATTATTACAATAAATATCCAGCATTATTCCTCAACTTTCTGACATTGCACAGGGCCGTAATTTTTAATTACTTGAATAAATCTCTTGCATTCTTCCCGTGATTCCTTGCGTTGGAGGGGTAGTCCTTCCTTCTCCCTCTCTCTAATACGTCACTTCCCATACAGTCCCCGGTGCGATACCAGCGCATTCTTTAATTCCAAATAACAAATTTCCAACTTCTGCCAGCGTAGCCGATTACGTCACGTACATATCGGATACAGTAGATCCACAAGATTCATTATCAGTAGTTTAGAGAAGTTTGGCATCCCTTTGAGCACCATTCTTCCATATCTTGTGATAGTAATTTGACTTCTAATTTCATCGACTTTTATAAATTTTGGATTTCTTTTTGGATGAATTTATTCTTCATTCCAACATTGATTTTGATTCTACAGTTTTGAAACCTCAAGATATATTTTTGGAATTTCGATTTCCAATATTTAAGAATTTTCTTAAATTTATTTACTTCGTATTGGAATTTAATTTTCTGGATTTTTATTCAGATTTCTACTTCGATGCTTTATAACATTCATTTAGATTAATGAATTTGGGTACTTTTCTGCAAGAAGATTTTAATTAGGAAGAAGAAACCATCGATAGATACAGACTTGAATATCAATATGTGATTTGGTATTATTAATACTTCGGCGATCTAGCAAGAACATTTTCGACATTGTTACGCTACGTCAAGTTTATTGCAAAGAAGACATTTGATTGAAATGATATTTGTGATATCAGTTGACTATTTTATAACTTTAATGAAAGCTTTGACCTTTCATTAATTGTATTTACATCAGAATTACTGTATATGTTCTTGGAAAATTATTATACTGACATTTAAGGTGTAGGGAACATCTAAATCCATATATAATTCAGATAAGTCGTACTCTTAATAACAAAGATGTTATTTTAAACATTTTTGCAACATCATGGACTGTTGTTCACTTGATTTTGCAACTATGCATAATTCTGAGATTAGATCAATACGGAGGGAAGAATAAATGTATTATTATTAAATATTAGCAATAATTGTTAAGATCATAGTGACTTTGAGAAGTAAACCTTCGTTAGGTAAATCATTTTTAAACTTCAATGATTGTTATTTTATTGAAATACAGTGTGGACAACAAGTATTATTGTAGTAACGAGCAATAATGCAAATAATACGTATGTGTTTTAAGGAAACTATACTAAGGAAGTTGTGAAGATTTTTAATGTGGAATATACGAGGTGATGTCATACCGTATACAGGTATTTTTGAGAAGGAAGTCTGCGAGGATATACAGAACTCAAATACGAGGGTTATTCCGTATTTTAGAGTATTGCATTAATGTATTGTTGAGAAATAGGATCATGCTGATTGTTATGAAGGTGAGTTTGTTGTAACTCAGATATTTAGTAGTGAACGATATTGAAGGATTGACAGAGTAGAGAGCTGGCGGAAAAACGAAGTGAGGTGATTGATAACCTTTGATTGCTAATTCTTATTAAATCATTATCAAGGATTTGAATATTAAAAATCATATGCACTGTGCTCAATTGAATGGTCATATTAAACAGGAATTGACGAGTAGCCCTTAAATAAGACAGAATTGGTCAAGTGAGCCTATTAAGTGGACTTATTATAGTACACGCATAATGCTTAAACATTAACATGACCATAAATATTAATAATAATGATATTATTAATGAAGGATAGTGTAGTTAGACATTTTTAAACTTAAACTTGTGTGAATAATTCGTTGTAAATATTTTCCATAAATATTTGACTTTATTTAAATGTATTCTTTGATATTTAAACTATTTATGATAATAATAAAATATTATTGGGACTGTAAATAAGCGTATAATATTTTAACCGACGTGTTTTTGATGTGTGAAGAAGGTTTTTGATGTGGAACAGAGGAGTGAGTGAAAGATTGTCTTGTGATGACAATTTATTGTGTAGTTGACGTGAGTAAGAAGGAAACGGAGACGAGTATAATTCTCCAATGTTGTTTTGATGTTAAGTTGAAGTTGTCTTAGACGTAACAGAGTGAGAGAGGTATTAGTGGATTGTATAAATGGAAGGCTGAGGGTTCAGTTTTGTATGCATGGAACCCGTGAATGAAACCAGCTGACTGATAGAAATGGCTGCGTGTATGGAACAGCTGTGAGGCTAGGACAGTGTAGTCCGGCGTGTTGGTGTATATTTATTAGTAGGGAGTTCTACGCTGTATCAAGTAACAACTAGTATTGTTAATTATTTTAAATTTGCGTGTGGAGTGTTAATATTTTATTTTCAATTAACTTAAATATTTTTATTGTTATTTGCTGAACTCCAATATTGTGAAATGAGTTGTTTACATTCATGATGGCCATGTGTGATCATTGCATACTTATATTTGAAGGCAAGCGAGCCTTATTCTATTGTTATTAGGAGGAGTCCATTTATATTTTGATTTTATATTAATAAATTTAGTTGCGTTCTTTTCTATATGACGGACTTGCTTGACTTATTTTAATTATTAAGGAGATTGTGTTATGGAAATGGATCATGGTATTTGGCACCCTTAACCCATTCCGACCCGAGATTTTGGTAGGATCTCACTCACCGTATGTAATTAGTATCCCCACCGGAGTAGTTGGTCCATAACTCAATCGTAACATTGTTGTGTTAATCATAGAAGTGCTTGTCGGTAGGATTTTCAGGTTTTTCTAGCCGGGAGCCTTCAAGATTCTACGATCCAGATCATCTTCGGATTCCGACAAGTCAGCTTCATGATTAATAGGGTACAGTTAGTTAAATGGTGCCCAACGTGGGGGTCGATATAGCCATGATGGAGCTTTCGAAAAAGCATATGGAAGTGCATTCGAAAAGTCAGCTCATTTAACTGAGATAGTTAAATGGCTTGCCCAAATCGTGAGGCCATGAAAGGCTACGAAAAGTCATGGAAGACCATGAAGGGGCGATGAAAGGCACTTTTAAAGCCATGATAATCAGTTAATAAATGGTGAGTCTAATTTGAGAGGCGATTGAAATGTCGTTCACAGACAAGTTCATTATGCAGGAACGTGTCTTTGCCATTATTTTGTTGAAATTTAAGAGTGGGCGCACTCAAGGAAGATCAGATCCAATGTAAGCCTGATATAGGAGAATGTAAGTCGTAATACAGAATGATAGCCTATGATGTGAATCTATTTGATTTGATAAACCGGTTCGTTGGCCTATGTTAGCCATGTCATATTAAATTTAACTTGTTAGATGATGGTAATGTATATTATAAAGTGATAGACTAATTAATTTAAGTCACGTGGACACGAACGATTCTGGTTATTGAAATCCAGGGGTAACTGGTAAGGTTATATTTAAGGTTTAGATGGACAGAAAGGTGCCCAAATAAATGGTAGAAATTGGTTGCTCAAAGTGTTGTCATATAGCTCTGTCATATGTGTTCCTATAGCATTTCCAGTGTATATTAGGTATGGCTTTGATGTCGTCTGACGACGTTCATAAACTGTTCGAGAAGCTGCAGGGGAAAATGGAGTCCCTAACTTCGGACTTGGTGGGAGTCCGAATTTGTACTGAAAAAAGTTTCCAAAATCAGAAATTGGAAATTGATAATGTTTCCACATGTGTGAAGCAAGAGCATTACAATGCCAGGAAGGAGAGGAAGGAGGAGCTGGATAATGCCAGGAAGGAGAGAAAGGAGGAGCTGGATAATGCCAGTAAAACTGGAAAAGAGGAGATGCATAATGTAGTTGCTAACATAACTGAAAAGGTTACTGACAGTGTCAAAGATAGTTTGAAGGAGGAAATAGGCAATGTTCGGATGCCACTTGACGGTTTGCAGACCAGTGCAACGTCAATGAATTATAATGTGTCGCGTTTACAGAAGAGTTCTAAGCAGGTCAAGGAAAAAGTAAGTGAAATATGTACTGACTTGAATAATATACACACGAACGTTAGTAAAATACAATCCGATGTTAAAAATGTATTTACTGAAGTAAGGAGTATACAGACGGAGGTCAATAAAGTTAAAACGGAAGTTAAAAATGTACACACTGATGTTAACGTTATGCGAACTGACATGGGTAATACGCAGACAGAAGCATCACATTTAAAGGAACGTGTAATTAAGATTCAAAATAGTTCAATAGACCTTCAAACTAAGCATAACAGTATCGAGTCTAGTAATAATAATTTTCAGATTGAAATTAGAAAAGAACTAGAAAATTCAAAAGGGTTAAACAGAGAAAACTTAGATGCTCTGAAAGCGCAGTTTGCCAATGACACTTCGCAAACCCATAATACATTAGAACAACTTAAGAGTAATGTAGACTTACTCCGTACACAGGTCACAGACCATAACAAAATCTTAAAAGAAGATCTAGAAATATATATGGATGAGATTTTGAAAGCTAATGCTGTAGCTTGGAAGGACGAGTGGAATAAAGTAAATAGTGATTATATTAAAGAAATTAAAACTGATCTAGAAAAGAAATTAGCAGGTACTGAAATTAAAATAAATAGAGATGTTAGTAATGTACGAGAGGATCTTTGTAAAGGTATCGATTCATTTCAGAAAATTCAGGTAGACGACGTATCTCTCTTTAGGCTGGATTTAGAGAAGGAATCCCAAGTTTTAAAAGAGGAATTAGATAAAATAGTTGATGACATGAAAGCGATGGGAGAAGGAAAGTCTACAGAAGTAGAAGAACTTAGAACACGATTGCAAAGCTTGATCGTAGGAGATATGGCGTAAAGGAGGATTTTAAGAAAGAAGTGGGGACACATATCAAGGAAGTATTCGAAGATCTTGATGACAGGGAGAAAGAAGAAAAAGAGACTGGACAAGCGACAAGAAATAGCACAGAAGAGGAAGGCAGAGAAGGTGGACTGGATTTCTTGCATATAAGGCAACTAGGGAGACAGGAATATCGAACTCAGGACTCCGATAGAGAAGTACGTGAATATAGGACGGATACACCGATGAACAAGTATAGGAATATCACGGTTATACTCAGTGGCGGATACAGGCCTTGCGGGGCCCTGGGCGACATGATAAGTTGGGCCCCACAACAATCGGAAATAAAAAATCAAATCAAATGGAGAGTAGTTTTGTAATAATAATAAAATAATAGTACATTAAGCAGCGAGCCTATAATGGCAATAATTAAGACACGAGTATGTTTATAAAAAGAGCGTATGCGAGTTTTATAATTTCCATACGAGTGTCTTAATTACCATTATAGGCGAGTTGCATACGACTGTTTATGTTCGACGATAATTATTATAACTATCTTATATTCGAACATAAATATTCATAAATATCTGTCGAGATTTCGCCAAATTTATGTATTGAACAGAACACTGGGACGCGGGGAATGCCTTGTATTAGACCAAGGCCTACTCGATTTTCCAACAATGACAGTAGGCAACGCAGTGAAATTTAAAATAAAAGGCCTTGGAACTCAGTGCAGGTACGATGTTAACCTTATATAATTGGTCAAACAACTGTATCTTGAGCTGTGATTGGTGGGAGAAACTTTTTCATAATGAAAAATAGTGTTATAACGACCATCATTATGATACAGTTTTATGACATAATAGTCAGGGTCGAACATAGTTACAATATTTTGAATACACTACAGTACATTTTTAATAATATGAAAGAAACCTTTAATAAGTCCCCTTGAGGACGACAGTTACTGGTTGAGGTACGACGGTACATCATATCGTCGGGGGTCCAGGATTTAGCTAACATTGTGAAATAATAAAATATTACTTTGCGACATTTCTCCGGCTGAAGTCTTCTATAATTTCACTGAAATCGAAACTTGCTAAACGATAAAGGGAGGTCATAGCTACACTGAAAAAATATGAATTATAAATTAGTTTGAAATGTATAATTAATTAATTAAATTTAAAAATCCATGGCGCGGGCCCCCCCCCCGGACCGCGGGGACCTGGGCGGTCGCCCCCCTCGCCCTCCCCTAGATCCGCCCCTGGTTATACTCAATTTTGAAGATTAACCCAGAAATTTTAATAACCAGGATGGTTTCACCCCAATCGAATTTGTAAGAAATCTGAGCGATTATTTTGTCGAAGCGCAGATACCTAGAGATAGAGAAATGAAGATAGTGGAGCGCTACTTGGAATTAGGACCGCTTGAGTGGTGCCGTTCGTTCCGCTACACCTTCTCAGACTTCGATGAGTTTGCTGAATCCCTAATTAAACGATTTTGGTATATCGAAACCCAAAATAATCTACGAGCCTAAATCTACTCGAGAAAGTACTCTAGCGCACTCCCAACTCGTTTCGCTGATTATTTTGCATGTCAACTAGCCAGGTTAAGATTTTTCCAACCACCATTAAGCCAAGGAGGACTGATCGAGGCTATATCACGACAGTTACTGGTTGAGGTACGACGATACATCATATCGTCGGGGGTCCAGGATTTAGCTAAGATGGACGAGATCCATAGGAAACTTGACTGTACAAGCCTTACAACGAATATCATATCCGGGAACCCAAGGCAGGAACATCGTGAAATTATCACCGTATTTGTAGATCAGGTACAACAAACAGATAACAGAAACGAGTAGGAAAGAAGAAGAGGGAGTCCCGAGAGGAACAATTATTTCAGGGACAGAAGATATGAGCCTAGGTTTAGAAGGTTCCAGGAAGGACTGCCATATCAGCAGCAAAACGCTCGTTACAATGACAATACCAGAAGAACGGGATTTTTTCACAACAATAACAATTGCCGGTATAATAACAATAATTACAACCGGGAGAACAGGAACAGGAACCGTTATAAAAAACTACCTTGACGATGTCCTTACGAAACAGCAGTACGATGAAAGGCATAAAGAAAGCCAATAATACCTCAAGAAAATAAGGAAAGGAGAGGTATCCAAAAATGGCAAGAGTGAAGACAACAATGCCAATTCTAAACCCAGTACTAGTAAGCAAGGTAAACATGAGAATGACAGTCGTGTACAAAAAAATTCAGATTGCTAAACGAAATTAGGAGTAAGGATCACGTTACCAAAATATTCACTAACTAGGAAGGAAGATTACCAGAGAATAGAGACAGGTTGAGTTACCTATTGAAAGTCGTCGTGGGATAAACGGTTCGTCGAAAATTGAATTTTTTGGACCGTTCCGAATTGAGAATGCTAACGGTAACAACTGTTTCGAGTTCTATGGTGAAAAAAAATGATGTATCACTGGGAAAGTTCAACGCCAAGAACCTAAAGCGGTATTATAAGAAAATAGGCTAAATAAATAATTCAAATCCGATTTCAGAAACATATCTATGGTCCTGATTTGGAATGGTTAATAACATTTTGGAGAACGTTTTTATCCTGAGTTGGAGGGGGAATGAACCCGTATTTGAATTATTATTGGTAAATTTTGTAGCTATTTTCAACCCCATGATAAGTGATTAGCATTGAAACTTGGATCCTGCAAGAGCGCACGGAAACCAGTTTTCTTCACCGAAGCGAGAGGTTGGCACGTGATATATTACATTCTGGGAGCTCCGAGCAAGGTCAACTCGCTTAGCGATAGGCTATCACCGTGCAATGTTAGCAGTAATCTGATATAAATTATTTGATTGGATACAATGGATTGACCAATGAGAAGTGGTTTTCATGATTGGAAGACTCTGCGGGGCTTAATTAATATAATTAGTAAATCACTCCCAGGACTTATAAATGATACTTTATGATTTGGAAATACGCCTAAATTAAAAGAAAACATTTATCAAGCGTTTTTATGGCAGGAGAAGTACGTAGTACATTGCATTAATGCTAAGTACAGGTACCCGCGTCTTCTTCCCGCGATTTGGCAAAATGACGGTAAAGAGAGGTTTGGTGGGAGAATGACGCCAAGAAGAGAGGTTCTTATTCCGTCTGAGGTTTACGAGGGACAGAAGTATCGCTGGATGGCTGATTTCCCAGCTCGAACTGATCAAGCGAAGTGCGGGTTAGCTTGACTCCGCGACGCGACCGCAGTTCGGGTCATTTTTAATGAACAGCCGGACTCGAGATCAGCGCTAATATTATACCGCAGTATGCCGTGATGAATTATTTTTAGATCCATTTCAATGTTAGTGAAACTGTGTTCGCATACGGCTCAATGTGTTCCGAATTTTATCGCATTCCTATGTTCATTGTAACGTGTATCTACTCGTCTTCCACTCTGTCCGATGTAATTAACTTAACAACCAGTACCTTGGCACGTAATAGAATATACCCCTGACTCTGAAAACGGGTCTTGTTTATTTAGAGTACTATTTTGCAGGTGCCTACCGGTTGTGTCGTTCGTTGTGAATGCTATTTTTATGCCTTGATTTTTGAATAGATTAGTGATTTTACACGTGTTCGCATTCACATAGTTAAAGTGCGTGAATATTTTCTAATTAATGTCCGGTTTTGGAATCGTTTTATCTTTATTTTTATGTTTGGCTGCAATTTGGTCTATTTTGCTGGGCGGGAAATTGTTTTCCTTTGCTATTTGCTTGATGGTTCTTATTTCCATATTATAATTGTCTTTAGACATGGGTATGTTTAAAGCCCAGTGCACCATTGAATTGAAGCCCGCTAATGTATGCGTACTGGGGTGATTAGACTGATTATCGATTGCATGCGAGATTTGTGTGGCTTTCCGGAATATGGAATATGAAAGCTCGTTGTCTTTACGATCAATAGTTATGTCGAAATAATTTATTTTTCAATCTGTTTCGGATTCCTTAGTGAATTTGATTGAGTGGTGTAAGCTATTAATGGATTGGAGAATTGTTTCTTCGCTTATTAATTCAGTATCGTAGATGCAAATTGCATAATCTACGTATCTTTTCCATATTACTATTCCCTTAGTTGAAGTCTTTTCTAAGAACGCAGTTTCTAGCATTAATGAAGATGCCGGCGATTAGCCCGCTTAGTGGTGACCCCATCGCTAGGCCTTCTGTTTGTGTGTACATTTTATTGTCGAATTGAAACACGTTTTAGTTGAGAACGACCCTCAGTAATCTCACAATCTCTTCAGTTTCTTTTGCCGAATTGTGGGATTTTAAATTGTTTTCGATAGTACTGATAGCTTCTTTAATTTGAATATTGGTGTACATGTTAGTTATGACAACGGCCTAGCCGTGTTGAAACACCGGATGCCATGAGAACTCCGCAGTTAAGCAACATTGGGCGTAGTCGGAACTTGGATGGTGTGCCGGTTCTAGGCACTGCGAGCTGTTGGCCAACATAAGGAGGAGCGGAGAGGCCCTGGCCAGCCTACCGCACGGAAACTCCGGCTGGGGGAAGTCTCTTCGGAGGATCGGACCTGCCTTCGGGCAGAATACCGATTTTTAAAAATGTTAGTTATATCTAAACTCAGGGGCGGATCTAGGGGAGGGCGAGGAGGGCGACCGCCCAGGGCCCCGCTGTCCGGGGGGCCCGCGCCATGGATTTTAGCTTATTTTCATTTTTGAAATACTAATAGGCTTATGAGATCACCTTTTGTCCTTGTGTCTGTGTGTGCGCCCCCCCCCCTAATAACGTCTAAACGGCTGGAGCGATTTCAATGAAACTCGGTAAGTTCAAAGCACCATTCTTGGTGACCTCGACCGTGCCCTTAAAATTTTATTGTGTCTCACCAATCCAACATGGCGGCTGTGCGATATTTCTCACCAGCATTAAGTATCTCCGAAACTATTACCGATATCACCCTGAAATTGTGTACGGTGATAAAGGGCACTACTAGTAGTTCGCCTATGGGACTTTCAAAAAGCTGGTAACTACAAAACCAACATGGCGGCCAAGCGAAGTTGAGACTTTTAAATAGACTTTCTCGTGATTGAACCATCCAATTGTAATGAAACTTGGTACAGCAAATGTTTATACACATTGTAATGCACTGGCGTCTAATTTAGTTCAATTGTTTACATAACCTCAAAATGGCGGCTGTGCGAAATATTTCACTGGCATTCCATATCTCCGAAACTATTACAGATATTTTCCTGAAATTTGTACGCTAATAAAGGGCACTGGTACAAGTTTATCTATGTAACGTTCATAAACCTGCAAAGTAAAAAACGAACATGGTGGGCATGCGAATTTAAAACATTTTAATAGACTTTTCTTGTGATATATCTCTCTGAGCGCTGTGAAATATGGTACAGTAAATACTTATACATATTGTAATTCACTGGCATCTAATTTAGTCCAATTGTTTACATAACCTCAAGATGGCGGCTGTGCGAAATTTTAAAATTAAGTTTTTATTTCTTGAGTCGTAATCATGCGATCGAAGTGAAAGTTTGAGTAATGGCCCTACGCAATAATTTTCCTTTAATTGTACATAACTCTATGGCCTATACATTTAACAATCCAAAATGGCGGGCATCGGAAATATTTAGACGGTTCTCAATATCTACGAATCTTTTACAGCAATCAAGCTGAAATATTTTTATGTTCATAGAAGCTATGAACATAAGTTCACCAATAGGACTTTCAGTAACCTGGTGAGCACAAATCAAACATGGCGGCGACGCGATGTATAAATATTTAAATGGACGTTTCTCGCGATTTAACCGAGTGCAGTGAAACATTGCACGTTATATGCTTATACAAATGTTAATCCACTGGCATCTTTTTTATTTCAATTGTTTCCATAACCACAAGATGGCAGCTGTGTGAAATGTTTAAATCTCGTTTTTACTTCTTGTGTTCTAACCATGCGATTGAAGTTTGAATACCACATGCGCACAATAATCTTCATGTAACAGTACATAAAATCCAACCTGGCGACCATCTGAAATATTTAGACGGTTCACAATATCTACGAATCTATCACAACCTTCAAACGTAAATTTTGTATGTTGATAGAGGCAATTAATATGAGTAGGATATATGAAAATAGGCTGTATAGTTCTTCACGGAACTACTTGTTTAAAATTTCATTAATTAATTAATTAATTAATTAATTATACTTTTCAAACTTATTTATAATTCATATTATTTTTAAAGAGCAGCTATGACCTCCCGCGACTGTTTAACAAGTTTAGGTTTCAGTGAAATAATAGAATACTTCAGCCGGGAAAAAGTCGCAAAATAATATTTTAATATTTCTTAGTTTAAATAATCTTCTTCAAGAGGACTTAAATGTTTCTTTCATATTATTTAAAAAAATATACTGTAGTGTATTCAAAATATTGTAACTATTCTTTATTTTATTATTATTACAAGACTATTTTCCATTTGATTTGTTTTCCTATTGTTGTGTGCCCCACTTTATCATATTGGCCAGGGCCCCGCAAGGCTTGGATCCGCCACTGTCGAAACTAGCCGCAAGCTAGGTTTCATTTGTAGCATGTTCAAGGCTGTTACTAATTCCGCTGTGTTCTTTACAGAATTGTTTTTGTCGTTGGAAAGACGGTGTTTTAAGATTTTTAGTAACTCTTTGCTGATTTTGTAACTAGGGGCATTCCTACAATTGACCATTGGACTCATTGGGCATTCCTTTTTGTGTATTATAGGTTGTCCCCTCAATGACGTTATTTTCGGGTTCATGTTTATTGATTTTGGTTTTCAGCTTTGGTCAATATGTATTCTGTTCCTTTTAACGCACTTTTCATTTTCTTGATATAAAGGAAGCAATCGATATACACCTAGCCAAAAGAATCAACCCCAACAATCTAAATGAACACACTTTCATGGAGAGCTCACCCCTCTTCACTCTACTAAAAACACACTCTGTCGGAAAGAAGACACACCTTGGCGATACAGCCAAGCTAGGTAAAAAGGGGAAAAATAGGGGGATTTTAATAGGTAAATGTTATCTGGATCAGGAGTACGATGTACTTTTTTCTTCAATAAACCTAGGCCGGCATTCGCAGCAGTATTAAAGGTGCCGGGACGTCCTCAAAGACCGGCAGCGCTTGTGTAGGGCTTCTAGCTTAGGCGTATCGAGGACTGATCCACGGTCTTTCATAGTTGAAGACCTTCCTGAATTCAATAACATGCATCTGACCTAGACTTGACAACACGCCACAAGTTCTTATGCACTGACTACAGACAGCACATAGGAATACGGGGCGGGGGTAGGGAAGACGAGTTCAGAGAGATAACATTCCAATTCAGTCGACAGTCACTGGTGCAAGAGTGATGTTGACACTGCTCGCAGCTACAGCGCGGAAGACACCCAACCAGATAAGTAGTAGCCTGTACTATACAATACAACCATAGTTGACTTTTTACAACCATATAGTCACTCCAAACAGACAAATTCCGGTTTTCTATCACCATTTTAGCATTTCACCTAACATCATATATACTACAACTAGCATACACCGACATATTGCATTACCAATACTGCAACTAAATAATTCTACATTTATTGTAAATATTTTCACCTGTATTTTCAAACATAGATTTTATAGCCGAAGTGTAATGAATCTGATGATGATAGCTTGACGATCGAAACTGGTCATCCTAGTGTATTTATTAATCTCATGTATTTTTTCAGGCTTAGAGTATAACCCAATGCTTTTGGGTACATTCGTGTTGACCGACTGAAACGCACCAAACTTTTGTTTACGAAGTCAACACTGAAAAATGACTTCAAACCCCATAATTGTCAAATTCAGGAATGAAAGGTTTCAAACCCACAGAAAAGATCCGAAGTACCTACAATTGAACCTTAAGTTCTTTTTATACATTTCGTTTCACAAATTACACTGGTATTGTTATTAATTAACTATAATGTTACTCAATTTTACGGAATAACTAGCTTTTGATATGGTTAAGAATTTGATATATTATACCCATACTAGCAACCCGCCCCGGATTGGCGAACGGACGGCAGGTCTTAGACGCAATTCAGAAAAGCCGAGGTGAGCTGCGAATCTCCAAACTCACACTGTATATGTAACGATACGCCGCCCTACGAGGGTTTATGCCTTGCAAGTGAACGCCGGCTCTCAACTGGTGTCTGGCCAGGTACGTCGCTGTTTACTACACATGAATTATTAGTCAATTAAGTACCCGGCGAAACACTTAAACCAAGAGCCGAATTTCACCTGTTTTCACGACCAAATAATCGTGAAAAATAAGGATTTCTCAGAGCTGAGACAGCTGTTACTTGTAATTTACAATATATTCAGGGAGAATGGGAGGATGGTGATTATTGTTTAGGAAATACCATGCAATACACCGGTTTCTTTCTATTATTTCTATTATTTCACTCTGACAAATACATAAAAGTAGCGTGGATGCTACATATTTTAACTACACTGGTTGGTACATTAATAATATTTTTTTTAATACGAGTAATTACATGTCAGAATGGTCTTTTGTCAGCAATCTTAGCAGCGAAGCCTGAATGTTGAGTTGGACAATTAAAGGGTGTTTTGTAAGCTTCTTACCTTAAACTGCTAAGTTAAGCAACGCATGAGCGTTGGTCCTGCAACCACCCTACGGAGAGTGGACACCACAAGTTGTCACCGTCAGACGTTCACTGGTACACAGGCCACGCATAAACTTATGCATGGCATTATAAAACATTACATGCATCTCCCACTACTTCAAGCTTCCTCCACTGGTCATCATAATCTTTCGTTCCCGATTGGTAGAAACTGAAAAATACAGTATTCCAAAAAGGGGGGAAGGTGTTGCTGAGTATACAAGATTCGCGTATACCAAGAACAGCTTCGAAAGCATATCGATACGTTACTAACATCATAAAAACTAATGTGGTAATAACGAGGGCTTAAGGGTTGACAAGCTAAGATTTAGTTACACGATACAACAAATTAGATGTGGTAGCTGACTGCGTGAAATACAATATCTAACGGGGGTATTAAAGTAATGAGCTTCCTGCTACATGGGCCGTCTGAGTGTTCCTTCGCTTGCAGTAATTTGATGCTGAAAGAAACTCTCCACCAGATGAGCTAAGCAAGCCTCACGTACTTCCTTCACTAGGAAGGATTAATGAAATTGATAAATAGAAAATTATCCCATGCTTGTAATGAAACAGGGTTTCAAACCCTGGAATTCGAACAAAATGCGTGACGTACGACCCGCTGCGTCACATATAGTATATTCTTCTCTGAAGTCTTAAATAGACACGACTCGACAGTTGATGCTGGCCGATGCTGGAGTGATAGGCTCGTAAACTCACTCCGAAGCTAGTAATTTAAATGTCCATTGAATGGAGATTATTGGAAGAAATAAAAACGTAAAATCACTTATAGTGGGCCATGTATTTAAGATAGCGATATGCTGTCAGGTTTTTTTTTTAGAACTTTTCATGTTGACCAATTCTTACACTCGTAGTATATAGATATTTTTAATGGTTTACCCAGCATAAGCTTCAAAGGCGCACGGACGGCAGGTTTTTCTTCGACTCGATTCTCTGAAATCGTTACTGCTCGGCTTCCTTTGGTCATAAATGAATGCTTTCCTACAGAAATCTTCCTCGAGAAATCCTTCACTGAATGGTGAAACCAGAATCAAATTCCATTCAGTGGATTTCGAGATTACCTGTTACATACAAGAATCGGGGACTTTGTTTTATACTCTGTAGAGATGCCCGCGACGATCATTGAAACAAATACATGCATTTATAACTAGTATGGGCTATTAGTTGTACTTAAGACTCATTAAATACGTCATACAACTGTACCTAGGGATACTTGTAGAGGACTGAACTAATAAAAAAGAGCATTATTTTATTTTCATATGAATTACAAGTGTACAGTATATCAACATTGTGGCTTTTCTATTCTGTAGTAGTTTGTGATTTAACATGACTTATGTTTAGAAAGGAAATAATCCCTCAGGTGAGTTGAAATTCATAAAACCCCTGCAAAAGTGAACACATTTGTTCCGCGAATGACGAGCTCAGGGCAGTTACCAGCTTGCTGGCCGCTGCTAGCGCTAGTGTCGTTTCACCTACCAAGAGGATGCAATTTCGTAATGCAGCGAGCTTCGCGACTGAGGTAATATAACTCCGTCCTCCCAGGGTTGCCAATCTCATTTTCCCCACGCAAAATATAGCTTATTTCAAACTGAGGCTAGCGCCAAATAATATTTGAATCCCACATAGCGGGACAATATTAGCATGTTTTTCTTTTCTTGGCGGAAGAGAAGTTATATGTAAATTAATCTAGTTTTTATTAAAAATAACGCGTTTTAATAAGGACTTAGAAAATTCTATGGGTACATTAACACTAATTTTGGGATCTTTGTTAACTTCTTGTGCATGAGATAACCGTCAGCCGAGTTGCATCATATTACGTACATATCGCACCCCTAGAATAATAAGGCCATCACTCAAAAAATACCTTTTAAATTTTCATAGAATTCTGTAGAAAAGTTGGTATTTCTTTCACCTTGAACGAAGTAGGTAAAAAGGCAGTATGGATGGACAAAAAGGTAATTTAAATTAGCAAAAGTGAACCATTTATTATTTACTATAGGACATACTACATAGAAAAACAATTTAACGTGATAAACACACGGAAATTTCGTCAGTGTAGACGCGCAAAATTTGAGCAAATGTCTGGTACAAGCTTACTTAATTCCCCAGGCTGTTCTGGGATCTTTTAGACTCGTGTAAATCCAACATCATTCCTAGAATTAATCAACCATTTTTCTATGCTTTGAAACTGCAGAACGTGGATGAAGCACATTCATCAGCTATTTGTGACAGTGAATGTGACATTGATTAGGTGAAAGATGACTGTTTGTGACATTCTACCAGGTCGTTATAAGGCTATAATGGTACAGCCTCAATATAGAATTTGTTTAGAGCATATAAAGTGGAACATGTCGAAAATTAAAATCTTGAGTTTTAAACCTGATTTTATATTGCAGTTTGAGCTTTAAAATTGCTCTGCTGAAATATTACTGTTTTTTAGTTATGGCCTTATTACCCTAAGTGTGCGATGTATGTCTAGCAATTCCCCGAATTACGCTTATCTCCCAGTTACTAATGAGTGAAATTTGTCGCGTGTGTAGTGTAAGCAACTAAACCTTTTTCTGGCTGCATGTAGCATTTGTAAGGTAAGAAGGACCTTGGTAGGTGACAAAAATCTTCGAAAATGATATTTTAGGCATTCAGGCTAATTGCAATATAAAGCACCGGATCTTGTTGAAAAAACTGAATAATCATAAAAATGTGTATTGAATAACTCATAAATCAACATGATACATCGTGAGAGGACATGACCACTTTTGCTGAGACCTCCGTAAATGGTTTCTCTCTTTGAGAGATATGCAGTCTTCATGTTGGTAACACAGATAGATTAGAGTTTATTTTGTTCCTGTCAGGGAACAGGATTGTTCTAGATTTACCATTGAAGTGAGACATTTGAGTCAAAAATTAACTCAATTTTTTAAAGAACTGATTTTTCTGTTTGTCGTTTGTGAATATTGTATTACTCGAAAACTTCGAGATCAAAATACATGAAACTTTTCTTGTGTAATAATATCTCATTGAGAAATAGAAATACTTGTAGAGTTCATTTGAGGGGCTTGAGACATCTTGATCATCAGCCCCGTGTAGTTGGGAGTGTGTTGAAGAAGTCTGGCAAACCTGCATTGCTGTGATGATTGTAGTTGTAGTTGTAGTTGTAGTTGTGTGTGTAAATGTATCTGGAATAGGGATGGGGTAGACGCTCCGGGACTTGAAGTAAGGCACTATCCCGGCAATTTCCTGTAGGGAGTGTGGGAAAACCAGGGGAAAAACACTCAGGATAACCACTGTCAGCACCGGGATGCGAACCTACGATATCCGTACTTACCGCAGCTGCCCTCGCGACCATGGTGCATGTTTGACGAGCTTGTAGAATTTGGCTTGAGTAACTATAACTCCCCCATTGGTCGATCCTGGCTACACTACTGTTCATCAGCCTTGCAATGCCAGTCAGTTATGGGGTTTATTTGAAGTCTGTAGACGAAAATGCAGCTTATCAACTGTCTCTCAGTGATATTAATACAACTCTGCAACTGTATGTTTTTCTCTTCTAACATTTAACTTGCCTGTTATTACTGGCATACACTTAAACGAGCAAACTAGTAATGTGCCAGTTTTCACTATTGATTTGGCCGACACGATGCCCTTTGCAAACCAGGAACAACTTTCAATTATTAAGGAAATCACTGACGTGCTTAAAAACGCAACTGGAACGAATGCATTTTTATTGACGGTCCCGGGGGCACAGGTAAAACATTTATTTGCTGATGCTTAATACAAAAGTTCTGAAGTTTAGGGCTTCGTATTTATATCAGTAGCATGGACCAGAATAGCCGCTGTTTTGTTGTCCAACGGACGAACACTACACAGCACATTCAAAATTCCTCTAAATTTGAATCAGAGTTCAGTGTCTGGATTAAAATTAAATTCAAATGCAATTATCATGGCTCATAATATGAAATGAAGCCCCAATAGCAAATATGCATACATTAATGTGTATGAATCGTCTTCTGAACGATATTATGGGTAACGATATTCCTCTTTTGGGGGGGGGGGGGGGTGGAGAAATTGTGTTCTTGAAAGAGACTTCGGGCAGGTTTTGCCTGTTGTGCCGCACGCTTCTTGCCAAACAATTACTCACAATTGGCCCTCCTTCAAAATACGCCGCTAACATAAAATCATGTGGTCAGAACCAGAAGAAATGGGATTTTCTGTTTTTTTTTGTGCTGACGACGTCTACTTCTCTATGGATGGTGAGGAATCAAATGTTGATTTACTGGCCATAACATTAGCGCATGATAATATTTTGACTGAGATTTACAGCGAAACATTCACTTTTACGTAAGATATAATCAATCTTTCGAAAGTTTGCATTCTTGCACCAAAGAATTAACACTGTAATGAAATTAATTTCAAAGTCTTTGAAGTTAAATCCGGTAGTTCAAAAACATACTCTAGCGTTAACAGATTATACTGAAGATAAAAGCCAGCTACTTCAATTTCCAACAGGATTCTTGAATTCTTTGTAATTAAGTGGTTTGCCTGCATATATTCTTACTATAAACGTTGGAACTATAGTATTGTTCCTTATAAATCTGAACGTTTCCCAATTACTCCTAAACAGAACCTGATTAATTGTAAGAAATATGTTTGAAAATTGCTTGGATTTGGAAATAATAAGTGGAGATAATATTGGGCAGAGAGCTCTAATCCCTCGAGTTGATTTAACACCATCCGACAAATCTACTTCAATTTCCCTTTAAGAGGCACCAATTTCCAATTCTGTTGGCATTCTGTATCACAATCAGTAAAGATCAAGTCATGGCCAGTTAATTGTTGCAATGTCGAGAGTGCTAAAAGGTAATCGTACAAAGAATGTAGTAAGTTATATAACCAAGTCCTTCTGTAAATATTTTCCCATTGACCGTCATGTGTGAATGTGTGTCGTCCTTTTCTTACCCCCCCCCCCCACTATCAATTCCAAAACAACGAAACCTAATTCAATCAAATTTGGTACAGAAGTAGCACTAGTGAAGGGCACCTCAGTGTCACGTGTCATATCGCCTACATCTTAACGAAAACTAAATTACGGCCACCCGGTCACCAAACCTGACATTGAATTACGACTAAACGAGTTCTTGGATCTCTACCAAATTTTGGTAAAACAAACCTTCATATGCGAAGCGTCTGTATCCCAAACTGCAAGCTGAATAATTACAACATGGCGACCATACGAATCATGCAAATATTATAATCCATAATTCATGATCCAATGAATCAATATTTACAGTAGTTGGTATTCAGGTATATTTATATAAAGACTGCCTGTTACCAACGTGGTGACTATATGAGGTTTAATATTGCACACAGCCGCCATCATGAGATTGTAAAATATAAAAATAAGAAACACTCAAAACTGACGAGGTACATTAACGAAAATTAGTGATAAGATAGGACCATTTATGTGGATCTTGTGTGGCCAACGAAAATGGTGGGAACTCCATACATTACAGATGGCGGCTGCACGAACTATTAGGGCACGAAACTTGACAGCTCAGAATGTCATCGCGTAATTATAATGAATCCTGGCAAGATGAGAGTAACATATAAGAGTTCTTACGTTAACCAAAAAATTAACACACTGAATATAGCGCAAAGCGGCCTTCCTGAAATTTCAAAATACATTAATTACACTCAGTCCCATTTAATTGTGATAATTAACTCATACATGTCGTTTTTTCCAGGAGTGTATTTACATAATTATATATTTTACCCCGCCCATTCATTGGACACAATCGTGTTGACCGACTGAAAAGCAACAAGGGACTCAGTAACTTAGAGCTATAATAAAACAAATAGTAGAACCTTATAAGAAACTTTGCATGCCCATAGCCAAGGAACAGCGATTCCATACATTCAAGATGGCGGCTAGACGTACTATTAAAATATACGAATAAGTAACTCGGGATGTAATAGCACAATTAAGACGAAACTTGGTAGAAGAGGAGTATTGTATAAGAGGCCTCACAATCAATAATTTTATCACAATTAATGTAGCTCGCAGAGAACATCCTGAAATGTCAGAAATTAAAAATTAATTACTTTATGTTTTAGAGCTACAATAACGAAAATTAATTGTGAATGGTAGATCCTTATATATGGTTTCATGTGCCCAAAGCACAATATGAGCGATTACAAACACTCAATATGGTGGATGGGCATACAATTACAACTTAATAATGAATCATTCAGAATGTTTTTGTTGTTGCTTTATTTAGGGTCTTTGCAACATCGTGGTAATGTAGCACCATGTAGACTACTTCGGTGTGTGTGGAATTTGTCTCATAATCTGTTTTATTGTGATTGTGAAACCACGGAATATCACTTCCAAGATGGCTGGGGTGGGAACCGAACCCACCTATTCTCAGTTTTGCTCCACGGGGCTGAGTATACCCCGTTCTAGCTCTCGGATCAGAATTAAATTTCTTGGCAGAGCCGGGAATCAAACCCGGACCCGCAGGGTGACAGCCAAACATAACGACGTAGACCATTCAGAATGTAATTGTTCAATAGAAAGAAACTTAAACTAGAAGTACCATATAAGAGATCGTGCTGAAATAAGCCATAAGAATAACACATTGAATACAACGCGCAGCACCGTTCTTGAAAACGTGGGAATAATTCAAAGTATTTTTAAGCTACGATAATGAAAATTAGTAGTATACGACTTCCTATGACCAAGTCAAAAGAACAGCGACTCCATACATTCACTACGGTCGCTAGGAGTATTCCAAAAACTTTAATATCTTTAACTCATGATATCAAAGCATAATAAACGCCAAATTTTGTGAGAGAGGAGTACCGTATAATTGATCTCTCTGACATAAGAATATCACACTGAATATAGCCTACAGAGGCCATCTTGAAATCATGGAATATAAAAATATAACTCTATTTATTGAGAACTACAGGAACTAAAATGTGTATTGGAGTAGAACCGCACATATGACTTCGTAAGCTCAAAGCAAAAGAATTGTGTTGCCATATATTCAAGATGGTGGCTAAACACACTATAGTACAGGAAAAACAGCAATGGACCCCAACATTCAAAAGATCAAAGCGCGCATGCGTTTAAATATTAGTTCGTACCCCACACAACACGTCGTAGAGAATTGGGGGGGGGGGGGGGGAGGAGCTCTTAAAAGCGGTTAAATGCCTATTACTTGCCACATGCATAACTTCCACAATTTTTATCAGATTTTGATGGAATCTACAGGGATAACGCTGATTGGGCCCTGAATGGTCTACTATGAAATTCATTGCTCGCGGATCAATGGCAGCCTCCGCGCATTCGCAAACAGAAAAATCGACTAATTTCAATTTATCATGACCTAGCAGCCCAATTCCGCTAAAAGTTTTATATTAGTTAAGGATCAAATGTTAGATGGTCCCACATGAATTTAATTATGATCGGATCAGTGATTGAACCCCCCCCCCCCCAAGCCATTATGTGGGGTTCCAACAACCCCCACCCCTCCTCTCTCCTTCATCCCATTGTTAGCCTGCCCACTCGCAGTCAGTCTGTTTCTACCCTCCGGATGGTGCGGTCATTGTTTCGTTTGTGTTCTGTTTTACATTGTTTAGTATTTCAAAGTGATCGGATCAATAATAAATTAGTACATAATATACCTAATGGCTACACAATACTACCGGTCAAAATATCGCAAGCCAGTATGTGGGGTTCCAACAACAACACGGTTTGCTTACGTAGAGGTTTTACAAGACGAGTACATCTATCCCCATATTAGCTGATATCCTCCCTTCCTCAACAGGAAGGTCAATGCTCCGATTACGCAACAACTTCTCGCCCCTCCCTCGCCACGCCTCACGCTACTTTCCCCTGCCCCAAGTCCCCCAGACTTGGATTGCACCTTCTGCTTTTACAGTTTCTGAAAAACCTACAAATATTGACTTTTTAATGTTAAATGAGCAAGTGCTCATGAGATCTATGAAAAGTTCAGGCGGATTGACAAGAGTTAGAGGTATAACGCCCTCAACTATTGCCACTTGGGTAATATCTATGCCTGCTTGTACCAAAGTCATTGAAGCGGTAGAGATA
Source organism: Meconema thalassinum (assembly GCA_946902985.2). Lineage (NCBI taxonomy): Eukaryota > Metazoa > Arthropoda > Insecta > Orthoptera > Tettigoniidae > Meconema > Meconema thalassinum. Next base: position 417,550,885 of record OX336389.2, read on the forward strand.
TTTGTAGGTATACAAGGCGTCTCTTCAGAGCAGCACATAGAGTTGTGTGAGTCTCACACAACTCGAAACAATAATGATTTAAAAACTCTTATAAATTGGCTACGAGATCATAGCCCGTTCAAGAAACAACAGCTGTTCTCAATTGCCACAGGTTTGATGGCAGATGAACACGTGAACTGTGATCAGGCACTGGAATGTGGCACAGCAGCAATAAAAGAGATAGTGGGAAAACATGGGTTGAACTTCATATAAAACGCAAATTTACTGTTAAATCGTTGCTTTCAGTCACCAGATCCGTTATGATTCGGAGTGAGACATTTTATGTAAACCCAAACCAAATTCTTCATCGTATAATTTGTTCTACGAGAGGTATTCGCACATGAGCTGTCCACTTACCCTCCTTCTCTGCTCGACGAAAAAGGGCTAATGCGGAAAGGAAAATTGTTCACCTTGTTAAGTATGTTAACCTGCCCAGCTGGTGATGTGTCTGCCATCCAGGGAGGATCAGAGTACGTAATTGATGGTGGGCATCTCCTCCATAAAATTGTGTGGTAACGACCTGGTACGTTCAAGGCCATCTGTCAACGGTACTGTCATTATGTCACATCTCATTATGGACAAGCTCCAGTAGTATTTGTTGGATACACAACACAATGCACCAAAGATGAAGAACATCTTTGATGGTCCTCTTCAATTCATCATTCAGATGTGGCAGTTCAAGACAACATAACCGTGACTTACAATCAAGCAGAATTCATCGCAATCAAAAACAACAAAATGAACCTGATTGCCTTGTTGTCGTCGTCACATTTACAGGATGCAGGATGTCAGGTACTCCAAGCAGAAGCAGATGCACACATTGTTGCAGTCAATACTGCTGTAGCCAAGGCGCAAACCGGAAAACATACTGTAGTGATTGGGGGCAGTGGCGGCTGGCATAGTAAACCAGTTGGGTGCTGTAACCACTAAACAATAAACATACAGGGACATTCACTCAGAAACACACAAGAGTAAGTTGGGAGTGTTAAAAGACCTTCTGGTGGGGACAGGTGATAGCTTCCTCTAATTTTTTCCCCGTTTGATTTGAGCGATTCCCTCTAAAATGCTATCGCAGAGACTAGAAGGTGCCACTGGCCACGTTCCCATTTCGTGTCCTGTGGTCGAACGAAGAATGCCTTGGTTCTGGTCTTGGCTGTTGTCCCAACAGCACAACGGAAAGGTTGGGCACGCATGCGCCAAAGGCAGAGTTCGTTTTTGCTGGCAATAAACTTAGAAATTCTCGCTGAGCTGCGATCTGCACAGCCAATGCCTGGCGCGGAGTGGAATGCAGGATTAGATACATAATTGTGAGTGGAGTTGAAATATTTCCTGTTCTTTGGCTGACGCTTAATGAATGCGCTATATTTGATTGTAGATAATATTATTAAAATAATTCATTTTCAAATAAGAAGATGAGCTGCAGCACTTCAGCACATAAGGTGCAGCCGCCCCTGGATTGGGGACGACATTGATCTACTGGTCCTCTTGGTTGCCCTTGCACAGGATGGACACAATCTGATAAAGGTTATGCCGGGAAAAGGTAAAACCCCACACAAGTTTCACGATATAAGTGGCTTTCAATCCCAAATAGGAGATATGAAGAGCGTTCTTCTGCCACTGCATACTTTCACCGGCTGTGAAACTGTGTCATTCATATATGGAAAAGGAAAAAATACAGTACATATTGAAGAAAAAAAAGTTGCAGCAAATATGAAGCTAAAGAAAACATTTCTGGTCTTCAGTAACCTCTGTGCATCGCTGGACACCATTGCAAATGCTGGTGAAGCTTTATTTCTAGCAATATTTAATTATTATTATTATTATTATCATTATTATTTATTCAATCGTTACAAATACACACATTTTACAAAATTCAGAATATCGGTACAAATTTTATGAATTTCCTTACGCTTCCTACTCATTGTTTAACCTGTAAATTTACAATTATTAAATTATATTGTTACAATATGATCAAGACAGGTCGAAATAGGATATCAAATTCATAAAGAGCAGGAAGAGATATCACATATGCCACTAAAAGGTGCAACCTTGTGTGTGGCTTAGCCGAATAACACGTTCTATGTAAATGATGTATACACAAAAAATAATGAATAAGAAGGAAAATTGAATTTGTGTTTGTATAAACTTGTAGGCTCAACTAATTGCATTTTCATTCTTAATTTAGTTTTCTCTGAGAAAATGTTGTATATGCATCTTCAGGTTTGCATGATTTCCTTTAGATTCTTTTAATTTAATTGGGAGAATGTTATATAATGTTGGTGAGAAATACAGAAAGTTACGTTTTTCTATACTTAACTTAGGTTGATATAAAATAGAGTGATTCTCTGTAATACTTCTTGTTTCATACCCGTGACTAACAACTTGAATTCTATTTCTATCTTTAAAAATGTATTTATATATTTCAAAAGCATACTATTGTTTAATGTTGAAGAACCTTGTCTCAGCATACAGTCTCATAGTCGGATATAACCTATCTTTTTTCAACATTATTCGCAGTATGAGATTCTGCACTATCTGAAATCTTTATAGTACATTTTCATAGGCGCCTCCCCAGGCAAGAATACCATATGTAAGAATTGACTGGTCTAGAGCATGGTAGATGTCTCTTATTAATTTGTAATTGACAATATGTTTTAAATTGTGAAATATATAGATTGTTCTTCTTATTTTACTTGTATGGTGTTTGCATTGGCTTTTCCATTTCATGTCACTATCTATAAATAATCCCAGTTATTTAACTGTATCCACTTTAGCTATTTTAGGACAGTCACAGTTTTGATTACAGTTCAAAGTGTGTATTTTTGTTCATTAAAATCATCTTCAACCCATTTTAAACTGAATCTTACGAACTTCGATTTACTTACATTTAAAAATAGTTCGTTACCATCTAGCCATATCTTTAACATTTTCAATGCAGCAGTTGCAATTTGTTTCACATTTCCCCATGTTCTACCTTCAACACAAATTACCGTATCATCTGCGTATGATATGACATGAATATGTTCAATTCCATTTATAGATGATTCAATATTGTTGATAAAATCAAAAACAATAATGACCCAGCACTGTGCCCTGTAGTATTCCCCTTTTCACTCTTAGAGGTTTAGTTCCATTTATTCTTACGTATTGAATCCTTTCAGTCAAATAACTTTCTATCAATTTCAGTGCTACGCCTCTGATGCCATATCTCTCCATCTTCTGAAGGAGAATATGGTGAGGTATGGTGTCAAAAGCCATCTCTAAGTCGAGAAATATGCCCAAGGTCGATTTGATACTGTTCATATTTTCATAAATTCGACTAGTTAATTCCCCAATAGCATCAGTGTTGCGGATATTTTTTATAAAGCCAAATTGTCTAGTTGATAGTAGATTGTGTTTCTTCAAAAACTGATAAATATGATTTTTTATACATTTTTCAAATAATTTTGATATGATTGTCGTTAACGATATCGGTCGATAGTTCTTTAGTTCAGAAAGACTGCCTGCTTTATGTAGCGGTTTTACAATTGTAATTACTAATTGCTTTGGGAAGTATCCAACTGAAAGTGACTCGTTTATTATTGTTAGCAAAGGACTCTTTAAAGAATTAAAATTCTGCTTAATCATTTGAGCTGAGATGTTATCTATATCCATTGCTTTAGTGTCGCTTATTTCGTGTAGGTACTTATGTACATCCGCTTAGGTAATCGGAATTTTAAAAAAACAGGAATATGTGTTTCTGTTGATTTTCAGGAAAAATCTGGATTGCTCTTAATATTTTTAGACATTGTGCCATTTCGTACAAGAAATATGCAAATCACTGTCCAACTGCTCAGTCTATATCTTTCCGAGGCATGGAAAGTCCTCCCACTGAGTGATTCTCACATTATAGGATCAAGCTTAGGATAACACTTCAATGAAATGAAATTCAAAATCCTACTATAAAACTATTTAATTATCAAAATTAGGCGCTACAAATATACACAAATAAACTGAATCAGCTTCACACTTGTTCTAATGAACAAGGAACAAATACAACAATAATCTAAGGAAAAATCAATATTTGAGGTTCCACTGAACCCTAAACAAAATTATCAAAACTGCTCTCACTTCCATTTAGCAACACTACAAAATTCTCACAAAACGAGCTCTAAAAGTCTCGGTAAAAATTATTACAGATAATTTTCTATTTAGAAACACACTAAATATTCTTAACTTGAAAATTTCATAAATTTGAGTTAATGTTAATAAAATAAAAAAATGGTGTCAACAATTACCATTTATATGGGTACCACAAGATATTCACACTATATCATCCCTCTTTCTAACATTAACAAATTGTATTTGTCTTCGGGAACCTCATGCACCACAAGCTTTGGAAACTACTGATTTACTCAATTCAAAGTAGACTCCCAGTCACCTGATATTTCCAACAATAACTTGGGAACAATAACATTTATAATGCAACGGTACAAAGGGATTTTCATTTTTGTCTCAATGACAATCTAATTATTCATGATGTGCGGATCTATAATGCAACGGCAAGGATAAATAATCATAGCAAAACTCGGTACAGATTACCGGTCAATAAGAGGTGTATTACAGCAGAACGCAGACGGTGTCTGGCTCTGTTACTGGCCTACCCCAACAGTGGCCTTCATTAAGAAAACGTCAAGATACTTCAGGCTTTAAATTTATGACGGGCGAGGACAAGTATATGCTTCCTCCCTCCTGGACGGTACTTTACAACAGCTTTCAAACAGGCGTGACTTCTGAGACTTGGAAAGGCGACACATCACTTTCATTTAACAACAACACTCTGAGGTTCTAATGACCTATTTCTGTGGCTGAGGTATAATTATAATTGCGGAGCTTTATCACTGGCAAGTAAGAACTCAATAAAACCAATAATAATTAAGGGGCTTTCGACGTGAGATAACTCCGGTTCGATTCTCTGGCCAGCCTCTAGGATCTTTCCATTTTTTGAGGACTTAGGGCTAACACCTGGAGCGAGGGTATCTGACCACTCGTCCGAATAATAATAGCGACTTTTGGAAAGGTATTCGCACGCAATTCCGCACTTGACAGTAAACTTAGCACCCTTTCAAGTTTGTCAATACAAACACACACATAATCATTTACTCTATCCAGCTGATCCCCGCAATTATAATCTCTTGGCATTATTTTCACCGCATTTATAGCGTGGCCATTAATAATATAGCGCTCATTGGCGACAATCAATACATTCATGATTTATTTCAAAGCCCAATATTTATTCCAACATGATTAATTTCTTCGTCCAAAAACAATAGTTTTGCCTTTAACGTATTCTTGACTTTCCATTTACAAGAACACAACTGGTTCAATAATTATCATTATCATTATTTTTATCATTATTTCAGCACACAACGGCTCATACTTGAATACTACTTCAATAATTGGTTCATTCATTATATTAATCTTATCATTTTCAGCACATAACGGCTCATACTTGAATATTATTTCAATCACTTATTCATTCAATACATTACTATTATTATTATTATTATTATTATTATTATTATTATTATCCTGCTTACCTTTAAATAACATTTTCCTTTTTCATTTACTGGTATTCCACTGAATACGATTTTTTTGATTACACATTTACATTTTAGTAATTTTTACTTCAATTATTAGATCCCGCACTTCTCATTATCACACAGTTTTACATCCCTGATTTTCAATATTGGAGAATACTTTCTCCATGTTTACTATTTTTACACGAGATTCCCGAATCCAAAACACATAATAAAATTTGGTGTTACTTACATGAATTATCCGGCCAAACTGTCCGGATTCCAGCGGAGCGACATTTGGCCCACACTAAATTACCCACTCCATGGTGACACACATATTATCACTAATTAAATTGCCCTCTAGTTTACACACATTTAAATTAATATGAGGGATTACACTCATTTTTTCACAACACTAAACAAAAAGAATCACTAAAAATATAAATTTCACTAATAATTATATTTACACACAGAATTTCACTTTGTGGCATCAGACACTGCCTGACACACGTGAATTCTTTTCGATCCAAATCCTAGGGGTGCAAGTTTCGACTGCTGCCGTCTACTTCCTATTTGGATAATGACAGTCTCGTACGAATTTCCCCTCCTCGGCTACGAATATTCTCCTGATTCTGGTGTTGAATTTATCGGTACTTACAGTACTGCACAATAATATTGTCTCTTCCGGTATGCAATTGTCTATGTGGTAAACGGTCTATGGTTTACATTAACCCTGGAGTCACTGTACTGCGCTCGACAATTGTCTTTAGTACTTTGCGTCTGAACTGAATTCTGACGACTATTGTCTTTTCTTGATGGTATAATTCCCTGTAATTCCACGTGGCTACTGATGTCTATTTGTAGACTCCTAACTCTATCGCCACTTGTCACGCTAATCTCCTCAATTCAGGAAAATTAGCTGTTTGCTATGTTTGACCCTACTGTGGTTATTTAACGCTCTGGGAAAAACGTTTAGAGTTTCAACGCTCTGCTGATGTCTCGTATACTTTCGAGATACTACAATGTAACATCAAATACTAGTGTCTGGGCTTCGATTACCATCGCCGGCTATCGCATGTTGCTCATAGTTTAAAACTTGGGCTAAGTCTGTAGACTATTAATATTGTTCGAAGTTTTGACGATACTTTCCTTTTGAAAAGAACTTCAATGTTTTTAAGGCGCGGTGACACTGATGAACGCTGGATAGTACTTCTCTTAAGAGTACTTCCGCGTCGTGATACAGATTCGAGTCCCAACGGACTGAATAAAACTGCCGGTGCTGATGAACAGCACGACCGTACGTGGTCTGATGATTACTGCATGATTTCCCTTGGGCTCCTGGCCCTTATATTCGATTCTGGTAAAATAAATAAATTTCTCACCTTCTCCACCACCAATTTCTAAAATAATCGTCGTACAATGTTAAAAAATATCTCTGAAAATCTGAGGTTTTAAACATCTCAACAATATCTAAGTTTCCAAGAATCGATCGTACAAATCTTTAATATTAATTCAAATGATCTGTTCAATTATGTGGGCGGTGTCTTCGTTTTGTCCCCCACCACAACATCCTGGTTCGGGAAATCACCAACTTCGCAATGCTGATTGTGCATTTCTTTCTTGTACAATTACTATTGACTTTATCCACTCTAAAAATCTCTTTCCCTAGATAATTAACATTGATGTAGTCCTTTCTTTAGTTTAATGCCCGCAAATGGCTTAATTTTAATTATTTCTCTGATTTTATGACTCCTTCCTTGAAGCGGCGATGCCATTTAACTGTCGAGTAAGGACTATTTCCAAAACTCCATCTCTCTCAACTCAATGGAATATTTTCAAGTCTATATTTATCGAGTGCGTAACCTGGTCTCCGGTGACTGTTCATGACATCACCCTGCATCTGTGGCCTGGCAATCTGTGGTTACACAACTTATCCACGCGTCACGCAATATGATGCAGTATTACCCATCTCAACTAACTTCAGAACTCCGTTCTAAAGCCTGCAATAATTCTTTCTTTTCTGAGATACAAGGATGTGGGTTTGATACTGTACCTCTCCCATGGGTTCAAAATGTCAGTAGTTTTGTTAATAAAATAATCGTTGAATGTATTAGCTATAGTGAAATCATCATCATAAACATGATTTTGAGATCTTATTTTTGTTATTTTTTATGACTTATTCTTTGTGTTATTTCATCGACAATGCCCCATACTTTTCTTGGATTATTAGAATTGGAATTTATTAATTGTTTATAGCGGTCAGTTTTAGCTTCATTAAGCAATTCGTTTAATTTATTTCTATACCGCTTATATTTCTCCTTCATGGCATTGTTCTCTTTATTTGCTATATATTCCTGATACAACCTATCTCTGGTGTGAATGGACTTAATTAGCGCGTGCGTTATCCACTCCTTTCTCTTTCGTTGCTTTGAATTTAATTGTATTGAAGAATTTTGTATGCAATTTTGGATAGTTTGTATAAATTTATCTACTTTAGAATCCAAGTGGTTGTTCCCTAATACTGTGTCCCAATTAATATTGCTCAATTTATTTTTAAGCATCTCACTATCTAACTTAAATCTATGTTCACGTATGTTACGCTGAGCTACTTCTAAGTCACGGCCCTTTTCAAGATTTATACTAACTAATATAGGATAGTGATCTGTAATTCTCCTCTGTGATATAATGGGTAAGATGTTATCATTAGAAATACCGCTAGGAATAAGTGCATGATCAATACAGGTTTTGCTCGTTGAAGTTTCTCCAGTGGTGCCATATATCAACGATCTAAAATTATGCTCATGCAGTAAGTTTAAATACTCATTAGAGTCATACTCATCAAATAGGTCTATGTTAGTGTGGCCTAGAATCAACTCGGTTTCTAGTGTACATTTTTGCTGGACATAATCATGGACATAATGCAAGTGGCTCAGGCGTATTGAACACTGCTCGCCATCAACTGTACCAAAACATTATAGCCAAACAACCAATCCACGCTCAATTCAGGTTGAGCGTATTGCCGCCAATGTCTGCAGCGACAAAACAACATTTGTTACGAGCTTACCACCAGATGCTGCAGTGGCTCAACGTTAAAAAGGACCCGCTCCAGTTTGATTGGAAGAGAACATCAACGTCCAAGAACATGAATCTTGCCTCCAGCATCACCAGATTCACTCCACATAATTTCCTGTTCTTGTAATGATAACTGCAACAAGAATTGTGAGTGCCAGAAAGGTGGACTGAAATGGTCAATAATGTGCAGTTACTGCACTGACCACGGTTGTATGAACAAAGATGTAGAAGATGAGATAGACGACGAAGAGGAGGTCCTTGGGGCGGATCAGTTAGCTGATGATGAGGAATGTTAATGTTAAAGCACTATTGCTGATTAACTAGCTTCTTTAGGAATTATACTGTGCACATATGTAGCCTATGTCTTTTCTGTGTTAGAATTAGTTGTTAGGTATACAGGGCGTATCTTAATTATACCAACAAAGAAAATCACGGACGCTCTGCGTGTTATGTAAAAGACGAAGCGGCAATCGGATTGGCGGAGAAAAATTTTCCCTTCGAGAAAATGAGGTTACTTTGTTACTTCCGGGCGCGCGATACAAATTGATGGGCTCGCCGTATTTGCTAAGCCAGACTGCAAGCCTAGGCGAACGAGGAAACTTTCGCATTCCCGCCAGCATATCTCTGTCTCCTTCTATCACATTTCCTGCCCTTGCTTGAAGCACAGCAGGGACCTGCGGCTTGCTCTCTGGCTCAGCAAATACGGCGAGTTCGTAGGTTTGAATCACGCGCCCGGAAGTAACAAAGTAACATCATTTTCTCGAAGGGAAAAATTTTCTCCGCCAATCCAATTGCGGCATCGTTTTTTACATAACACGCAGAGCGTCCCTGATTTTTTTGCCGATATAATTAACATACACCCTGTATAGTAAATACTCATTTACACAGTGTTTATGAGGTTCAATCAACCCCATTCCCCCTTTCATCTCATCACTCCTTCCCACCCCTCCTCCATATGCTGCGTTTCTAGAATGCCTAATTTGTGTTAAGTACAGGTATATTTAACAATTATTACTATTATAGACTTTTACCTATAAAGACGGTGATATTAATCGTACTTGGTAGATATGTTCATCATGCTGAGCTGAGCTGCTATCATAAGTTTTCACCAAATCATTTTCTTAACATCCGCCATATCTCTGAACCTATTGCATTTATCAAAACCATGTATAAAACCATCTTTGCAGACAATGTAGCGCTCTTCATTTTTGTGATATGGAAATTTTCGCTAAACCACCGAGTTTACGAGATACATGCAAAAAAACTAAGAAACCATAGTATTTACCACTTTCCACCCCCTATCCCCCCTAACCCCCCGGACAAACTCATGGAATTTTCTAGGACGTTTTATGTAGGATATGAACTACCTTTAAAAAGTATCCGCGCTTTGATTTTTTGAATGTTGGGGTATGGCCACTTTTTGGTCTTTCATTACTGTACTACTATTAAAACAATGAAATCCACAACTCAGGATCCAATTGTGCAATTAGCACAAAACTTTGTGAGAGAGGAGTATCATATAAGAGACCTCGCTAGAATTAGTCATAAGACTATCACACTGCATATAGCACGCAGCCACCTTGAAAGTACTCGTATAAAGCATTAATATCGATAATCCACTATATATTACAGTTACAATGACAAAACGCAGCTTGTAGGTAGTCCCACGTGAAAGGCTTTCTTTGCAGCAGGCCCAAGATCAATGACTTCATACAATCAAGGTGGAGGAAGGACGTACTTTTTAATATTAGAATCAATTCCTCTGGATGAAATAGTGGAATTACAACGAGGAGTCGTGTGCACTGTAGGGTGCAACTCTTAACGTACAACACAACCTCACAAGTACATTCAGTTATTCTGCTTGTTAAGGACAAAGAGTTAAAACAATACATATACATTTTAAGATAAAGTAGGTAACATGTTCTTTACTGAACATCTTGTTTTCTCTGTTTTCACTGCGCTCGAGTGAAGCCGTTTGCGAGACGCAGACATGTGTGATATTACCTCAAATGCGATACAAGCGAAGGTGCAGCCCAGGCAGAGAGCAAGTACAGGTGAGAAGATCACGGAGAGAAAGATGTAGCAGAAGTTGCGCGAGTTCTGGAAGCAGCACGTACTTAACCTCCAGGCGCACTCAGGGCTTCGCACTCCTTCAGGCTCCCCGATCACATCATCCCACTGCACCTGTAACATATAAATTCATAAATGTACTAGCTGTGCATATAAATCTTTTAACTGTGTCAATATACAATATCTGACCTCAAATCATCTACCAGTGAGACTGGAGCATCTTTAAACTTTGCATAACATGGTTAAGGTTCAAAAAAGCTAGAAGTTGGGTATGTAGGAGTCACCCCATTATATGACTTTGAGAAGAGTTAGGTCACCCAATTCCATGTCTCTGTTAAAAGTTAAATACTGATAGATATATCTCTTTACATTATCATGTAAAGATTAAATACTAATAGAGGCTGTGGGTGAATTACCTGTTTAACCAAGTGATTTGATAAGAATTAAGTACCGTAATGATTGAGAACATAATGGACGTTAGGTTTGGTATGTTTCGCTAAACAATGCGTAGGGGGTTTACCTGATTGATGGCCAAATTATATGGGTATTACTCAGTCAGACGTTGTCCTCCGGTTACAGCCAGCTACAGAGGCGTGTTTAGGGGTTACAACACGGTGACATTTCACTTCCCAAGTTGCTTGAAAGTAAACTTACAATTGTTATGTGTTCTTAAAGTATGTATAACAATGATTAAAAAGGAAAATATTGGATTAAACCCCATTTACAACCTCTCAAACGCAACTCCTGGGTCCCGCGTCACAGTCATAGAGATGTGGATAAAACGGTATAGGCCAGTCATCTAGAACAATCTAGGTCGCAAAAAGGTGCAAGGTTCTGATATTTTGGGATGTTGTTTGGATAGATACCAATAGTGTAAAACCAAGTTTGCAACTTCGAAAGACCTGTGCTAACTTTGTGGTGCTCGAAAATCCACGACATTTTCGGATTTGTTTCAGCTTTTGGCTTCTAACTTCTAAAAAATGCATTCTACCGAAAAGTCATCTATGACACTTTTAAAGAAGACAAAATTAGCAACAATTTGAGCGAAACTCCAGCTCTGTATGTGTAGATCTCGATGTATAACACTTAAAAAATGGGCCATGTTTCCAAAAGGTAAGAAATTTGTAGTTAGCTAGTCTTTCGAAAAAATATCGTCTAAAGTACTCATTCTACGAGGGAAGTCATGAGAAGTTAAGTTGTAGAACAGTTATTTAGTTTTAATTTAATCATAAGCAAAGCGCCACAAGACCAATAGTTCTCTTGTTATCAGGTAAAAAAAAAATTGGAAATCGGATTGTTCAAAAAATGTAGCCTGACGAATTTTAGTTTTTTTTAAGGATAAGAAAGTCATCAATCATTGGAAAATTGTTTATCATGCAAAATGAAATTGAATATAATTAAAAATAATGTGAAATTTCTTATCAATATTGAAGTCACAGTGGCGATGTGATGGAGGGACCTCAGCTAACACCTGCGACAGAAACACGCAACACGTCAATTACCTACTATTTATTAATAAATTACAACAAAAGGGTGGATATGTAATGCTAGGCTTACCTGCATTTAGCGAGACAATAATATCCTTTTGGAAGGTCCAGGTTCATCATACGGCTGTTCTTGGGGCTCCGGAGACTCCTGTGTAGTTGGATCTGGATGTAAAAGGGGGTCGGCGAAGTCGTCTTCTTCAGCTGTCTCAGTCATGTCTAGTGTAGGAGAATTAAGGCAAGTCTTCCCACGACAAATTTTACAGACAGTAGAGCATTTCAGCCCTGCTCCCCGGCAGGAGCATTGCCCTGCTCCGCACTCTTTTAGGCACCTGTATGACAAGAATTTCAGCAGTTATAGTCAATACAGGTTACAACAGATTCAAATGTTTTAGTTTCAGTCACAAAAAATACCTATATCCAGCAGTGGACATTGACTAGGACCTACCTAATACAAATGGATTACCTTACCTGCATGACAGGAGTTTGAGCAGATTTCGCGGCGCTGGTTCCTTGTTTGAGGTCACCGGTGTCAGCCCCTGCTGACTCCTTGTCCATCCGCACTTGGTGGGTTCTTTCTCAACCCCCAACCACTGCTGCACCTGGTGGTAGGTTCTGTAGGAATGTTGGGCAGCAGCCTCTTCGATTGGGGGCAGACAAGCGAGGTTGACTTTTGCGCAGGTAGCAGATCGGACAAATATCCCGTAACGCAAGGCGTGGAGAGAATGTCTTTTCCAACGCCACGAGACATTTGTTGTCAGCAGAGGCTATCTCCTCATGGGTGGCGTTATTGTTGAGAAAAGTGGCAGCCACGTCAAGAAGGTCTGGCTGTTTTGAAAGAACGCCCAACATCTTGCCCAAGAAGGGCAGAGGTGGTGTCGCAACCACTGAAGGCGTGGACGAGCAACTCTATTCCAAGGGGGAGTGAGAGATCTCCTCGAAAGAATGATGTTGACAAAAACTGCTTGCAACCTGTTCCACCGCTGGCAAATTTCTGGAAGGAAACATTTTGTTTGTTGGCGCCCAATCCATTTAGGAGCACCAAGAGGTCGACATTTTCTCCATCGATTATGACGTGCTGGTATTCCTCGTTCTTCTCCAATGCTGTCCTCACAAAGAGGCAGCCGGCGTCCTCTGGAGCTTGCTTTGTTTCGATCCCTTGTATATCCAGTCCAGTTCAGATAAAGTTGATCAGGCGCCGCTTGTTTCTTGGATTGGACAACATTTTCCTTGGAGCACTTCGATCAGTGTCGATTCTTCAAAAAAAGATATCGCTGCACGCTGAGGCTGCATAACGTCTTAACCTTTCTGCTGTTTTTGTGCTCTCAACAGACCCCTCTTCTGGGTAGCCATCGAATACAACTGATACACTTTTTCAAAAATGGTTGGTCGTGTAGGTAATATAATCAGCTACAATTTCCCTTACTGAGCTGTTCCGTTGCCATATAACCTTACTAGCAGCAGTGCCCAGTTTCGCCCGGTGGATTTATTTGTTTTATGGATGATAATGAATACTACTACAGAACTGGAGCGCTCAAGGAAAAGGATCGGAAAGCACCAACGCTTATTGCAGCTGATAACCTCAGTACACTGCACCAACACCATCGCCCTTATACAGAGGCATACTATTGTCATGATAACTGTTTTAAGGGGCCTAAGAAATCAACACTGAAGAAAATGGAAATTGCAACACCATGAAGGCATTGGTCGTTTGTGTTGATTTTCAAGATATGGAACGATGCCATGTAGGTATGTACACGATCAAAGTTTCAGACCCATTGGATTGTTGCTACAGGTCTCCCCACGTGATTGGTCGTGGAGGAATCAACTCCAGTATACGGACTCTGGTGTAGCGTAGTTAACTTGCAGTCTGTGCAATGAAGTGTTCCCCGTCAAACATGCCTAGTCGACAGAGAAGAGCACGCTATCAACAACTGTCGCCGTTTGAGAGGGCTCGGATAATTGGGCTGTGTGAGGCTGGTTTATCGCTAAGGACTGCCGCTGCACGTGTTGGCTGACGGGCATCTACGGTACAACGTGTATGGCGGCAGTGGCAAATGAAGGTCCCCACACTCGTAGACCTGGCACAGGCCCAGCGCGACAGACAGCTGTGAGAGAGGATCGCCGCATCATTCGGATGGCCCGGATGGAACTCCATGCAACAGCAGCGCAAATTCGACCAGCTGTGGCACCCCACATTACACAACAAACGGTAATTGCCTGAGTGCAGCTGGCTTACGATCCCGTGACAATGCAGATGATGTTCCATTGACCCCACAACAGCGACGTGTAAGGCTGGCCTGGTGTCGAGAATAATCGACGTGGGTCGACGAATGGCGTAGGGTCGTCTTTAGTAATGAATCGCGCTTCTGTCTTGCCCGCAGTGATCGCCGGAATCGTGTGCGCCGACGTACCGGGAAGAGGAGCTGCCCAGACCTTATTGTCGAGAGGCACACAGGGCCAACACCAAGCATTATGGTCTGGGGTGCTCTTGGCTTTAATGTGAAATCACAATTAGTGCTTGTTGAGGGCACTATGACTGCTCGACAGTACGTTGATAGGGTACTCAATCCAGTGGATGTCCCTATGATGGCAAACATTGCTAATGGGATGTTTCAGCAGGACAATGCCCGGGTTCACACTGCACGCATCTCGAGAGAAGCTCTCCACGACATCACAATCTTAGAATGGCCCGCCAAATCCCCGGACCTCAGTCCTACTCAGCATGTGTGGGACTTGTTGGGTCGACAACTGGCCAACCGTCCTCAGCCACCCACAACTCTGGTTCAACTGACCCATGCAGTGCAGCAAGCATGGGCCACAATTCCTCAGGAAGCGATCCAGGGCCTTATTGACTCCATGCCTCGCCGAATTCATCAATGTATTGCCTCTCGTGGTGGGCACATCCTGTATTGATTGTTGTCCAAACTTGTGGTCAGATGGACCTGGAAGTGTAATCATCAAATCACAACCGAACACTCGTCCTGCATGTTCAATTGCAGCAATGTAGCACCACTCCTTCTGGGTGTTGCAATTTCCATTTTTTTCAGTGTATTTGCACTATTTACTCCCCGTGACTGCAATCTATAAGAAGCTCGCAATTCTGCACCAGAACACTGGTAGGGGGGCCGCATTGCCTGGCAACAATAGACTTAGGTATTATTGAAGCTGTTCAGGAGCGCTTGTTCTTCCGACTTACTGAACAAAAATCAATCTTTAAGGTTACCTGAGTAGTGTAGCATAAACGCTACATAGCCTAAACTATTCCTCTTGAATCTGGCTATCATATACAAAAAGAATTTTTCGAATCAGACTGGTAGTTCCAGAGATTAGCGTGTTTAAACACACAAACAAACAAACAAACAAACAAACAAACTCTTCAGCTTTATTATATTAGTATAGATGGAGCAAGTATCCTCCGTCCACTACAACAAACGTTCTTTCTCCAACGGGTACGTTCTCTGGGAGGGGCGTAAAGGCAGAGTAGAACGATGATTTTGTTCCTTTTTGCATTCTTTCTTCGGAGAATAGAGCCATGGGATATGGGATCAACTCGTATGTAAAGTGGATTTTAGGTCGGTCTCAGACTGTTTTGTTATACGCAGCCGTTTGAATATTGTGAGAGGGTCTATAGCAACCTGCTTGTTGTGCACTTTGACTGTGGCTGCTGCCAGGTTCTTACTTTGTCTTTCCTTTTAAGTTTAACATTTCCAAATTCCTTTCCAGTTGTTTCTTTGACTCCATTACATCCAATTTCTCGTGTCATGTGGCAATTCACTGCAGCGCTTCCAACCACGCCACTGCAGATCGATAGTACCTTTTCATTGGAACTATTGCTCCTAAAGCGTTTTTCATCTTCTTAAATTGAAGCTATTTAACTGCTCTACAACTTTATTTCTTATGACTTTCCTCGTATAAGGAGTATTTTAGACGGTATTTCGTTCGAAAGCCTAGCTTACTAAAAATTTCTAACTTTTTGGAAGAAATGGCCCATTTTTGAAGTGTTGTATCTCGAGATCTATAAGACATACAGAGCTAGGGTTGCGCTCCAATTGTCGCTAATTTTATCTTCTTTAACAATGGTACGGATGACTTTGCCGTAGAATGCATATTGTAGAAGTTGTAAGCCAAACACTGAAAAACGTCTGAACATTTCGAGTTTTTTCGAGCACCACGAAGTCAGGCTTTTCGAAGTTGAAAACTTGGTTTCACACTATTAGTATCTATCCTAACAACATCCCAAAAATTCAGAACCGTGCAATTTTTTGCGACCTAACGCTATTTTTGTGTCTACGGTGACTGGCCTAGTAGCATTGGTTCTAATGCGGTGTGCGAGCGCACTCATATGGGAGGGGAGGACGCGATTACACAGGGTTTCCGTGTGACAGGCCAGACTTGCCACCCATAGCTGCTTTGCAGGGGAAGGATGGCACAGCCTGCATTGCAATACACTCATTCAAATATTCTTACGTTTACACTCTGAATTCCCAGCATTTTTGGACCTCCACTAAGGTAGAAGTACCAGTAGTGAGCCACTTAAGGACATTCAGTGAGTTATCTCTAAACATTATATGAATTCAAAGAAGACACTTTTTTCTCCCATAATTCAACTCATATTTAATCTAATGATCACACTTTTTTGCAAAACAGCATACTAAAAATAGTTTAAAAAATTTAAAACTTGTACCCGAACCCTGTACCATTACTGGGCACCCAAAATTTTATACGTACCTATAATGGGCCCCCCTATACTGGGCCATAGAAATGTAGGGTACAATCAAGAAAAATGTATACAAAATGATATTAAAATATAATAGACCCTATAAGTTAACACAATCTTGCTATCTGAAAAGTAGATCATAGCCTTCACATAATTATAGTTTCTCTTTCACAGGTAATTTCTTAGGAAATGTATACACTAACTGACGGTCCTGCATTCTGAGTTCTGGTTGTGGTACCAGTATAATAATGTCACACAGAGAAATATCAGACACATCATTTTCTACTACAAAGTTCTTTTTGTTCCCTGCTGACCTCAAACCTTGGACACGTATCTTTCTTCCTATGACTTCCTGCACTACACAAAGATATACATATCTCATGGCATTTCTCTTTCCACCCATGAATGACACAAGGGCAAATGTTCCTTCCTTAATACTAGAATCTTTTCTGACAGGTTCTCCTGCCTCTTCTTCACTACATGCATCCTCACTTTCTTCCCAAGGCGAATCTCCCGATTTATCCATTTCTGGAACAGAATCTTCAGATGATGACGAAGAAATGGCTGTTGGTCTTGAGAGATTCTGTTTTTCTTTCTTCTTTTGTTCTGCTGCTCTTTTCTTCTCCTCTCTTTCCATTTTTCTTCTTTCAATTTCTGCAGTTTTACTCCTTTTCAGTTCCTCCTTTTTATTATAATATTTCATCATCTGAGGAGATGTGACGACTGCAGGAAGCTTCTCTCGTCTTCTCTTTGCTTTATCTTTGTCTTCCTCTTCTGGCCAGAAAAGAGCTCTCTTAAATGGAGACGGTACATTTGATGAATCAGCAATAGGAATGGGATTGTACTGTGGTACAGGAGATGTTGCATTTCCTGCAGGCTCGACTGTTGGCTGTTCGAGGCCTACTTCAATGGGAATGTTTGGGACACCCTGTAATAAATAAAATGTATGTCAAATACAATAAAATATAAAATTAACAAATTTAAGTTATTTTAGCTCGAAATATGTGTAAGTTACCTGGAAAACTGAGTCTGGATTGTGTGTATCCTTAGACCCCAGCCATAAATAGTAGAGATCTGTTTGTTCCACACGACCTTTCCATTCACCTTCATTCTCCTTGAATTTCTTTAATTTCTCTTCTCCAATTCTTTCTTCTAAAATGTTGAAGAAGGAAGCAGTTTCTCTATTCTGTGATGGTATTGCTGGCTCTCTCACAGACTTTGGTCTTTTGGATACAATTACTTTCTTTGGGTCCCATGGAACTAGCCCACATGCTTTGAAACCATTGGTAATTGTCTCAGATGTTAAGTGGGACAACGCTGATTGAAGTACCCGTGGAAAGTCATGCTTCTGTACTTGCTGGCCTCCATGGCTCATTCTGAAGTTCACCACTTCCCGTTTCCAAGAGGACTTGAGCGTATGGAAGACGGCAACATCCATTGGCTGGATCAGATGTGTTGCATTCGGGAGTAAAGCCACCAGCTCAATTCCGTGGGCCTTGCAGAAGGAGCTTAGGGCAAACGATAGATGGGAAGTATGTCCATCCATGAAGAACACTACAGGCTTCTCTATATTCTGCTGTCTTAAATAGGGCTCGAAGATGTTAGTTATGTATTCATAAAATGTTTCCTGAGTCATCCATCCACTTTCAGATCTCCCAATAGCCCAGTCAGCGGGCATGGCCTCTGCCACTTGTTGTGGGATTCTTGTATATCTGTAACACGAAAAGACAGCAGATTTAGGACTATGCTGTAACTTGTATTCAAATCTTTTCAACTATACATAGCCATCAACTTTTGCTGTAAGCTTATTTACTTACCTATAAACAATCATTGGTGGTGCAATTTCACCGGCTGCATTAGCTGTAACCAGAACAGTCATGTTCATTTTTTCATCTGCTCCAGCTGCTGTATAAACCTTCTTCGATCCTTTCTCAGCAAGGACTTTTCCAGGTTTTGGATTTAAAAAGAACGAACTCTCATCTGAATTGAAAACCCTACGTGGGTTGAGAAGGACTTCGTCCAGTTTATTTTCTTTCAAATAAGTCTCCACCTCCTGGAACCAACTGTGTAACTTTTCTTGAGACACATCTTGTCTTCTTATGGTGAGATTTTGGCTTGTCCTCAGTGAAATATCAGGGTGACGTCTTAAGAAACCTTCATACCATTTCCGCCCAGGCAGAGTGCCTCCACCAGGGAAAGTTACTTTAAATTCTTTAGCTAAATTTGCTATGCTGTACATAAGTGCTTCCCTTGTAATGGGAAAGCCAGCATTTGCCATTATTTTTATCCACACAATAATACCCGTTTCCTGATCTTTTGAGAACACGGTACTAGGGCCTTTCTGTGTTGCTAATTTGGCACCTTCTTTCATTTTCCTTTGCAGAGTTGCTCTCGGAATGCAATGCATTTTGGCAACTGCACGAACACTCATTCCTCTCTCAATGTCAGCTATTGCTTTTATTATTTGATCTTCGGTGTAGCTTTGCTCTTTTCTTTCCTCCATTGTCCTAGAATTTAATTAAATGAGCATGTTATCACATGGATCTATGTTGCCTAGTACTGGGCCACTAATGCACCAATAGTGAGCCACGGTGGCCCACTACTGGTTCTGATCAGAATATTGCATAATGAGTCATACAGAAAGTATTGCCAAAACTTAAGCTGGAAACTTAACATTCTATCATAGAACACAATTGTGTTTTAGTAGTGGGCCATCTAGGCCCAGTACTGGAACAATTGAAAAGATGAAGACCCTAAAGTGGACCACCCCATAAAATTGCTGTTCTGCTTATTTTATGTGTTTCTTCATAATGTAGGGACTATCAAATGCATAATAAACACGAATACAGCATTTCAGTATGTAATCAAATGTATGCTTGGGGAAAAGAAAAATCAAAATAAATACTTACTTCTTAAGAATTCTGCAAGAACCAGTGAAGAATAAGCAAGAATAACGCCACTTAACAAAAACACCCTTACAGTTCGAACACTAGCAATTAACTGATGCCTGCTCTGTGACAGGTAGTAGAGAAGGGTCCCAGCTCGCACTGTATTGCACACTGTTGTGCAATCTTGACCTTGAACCTTGTTTTCAGCCTTTCAAAACTGGTGGCCCACTACTAGTACATGGCTCACTACTGGTACTTCTACTACAACACACTCATTGCCCCACACCCTCAATTACTGAACTAATTTCATACACACAATACACTAACTCGTTGTCAACCTCGTGGTGTAGCGGCTAACGTTCTTGGCTGTCGCCCCGGAGGTCCTGGTTCGATTCCCGGCTCTGTAAATATATTTTAATTGTGGTGTGAGTTCTTCTAACAAAATATCTAACGGTCAAGAATAAATAAAATAGTCATGTCTTAAGTATGAAACCACAAACCGATCGCCGATATGTAAGTACAAACTCTTACCTAAATAGGTTTGGTAGCCTTTGCACGAGGGGTGATCAGAAACTAAGGTTACAAAGCCTGCAGTGAAAAGTGTACACTTTGTTTCTCGAATTGAGATCATTTAACGATAACAATAATCGCCAACCTATTACGAATAATATTCGTAGAGACTACCGGTACAGTGGAGCCTATGTCAGATATAGGGACCCGCGTTACTAGGATAATAATAGAGACAATCGAAGAGATATTCCTATCGATAGATATTGGAAAGGCAGGGCAGAAGAAAACCGCAAATATCTTCGAAAACTACAAGGAAGAAGAGAGCCGGAGGAAGAACCTCGAACGTCGAGGGAACAACCTCGAAAGGGTAACCAAGCTACAACAGTTGCTGATGTTCGTCAAATTGAGATAGAGGATGGAATGACTGATGAAAAATTCCATGAAATTACGGATTAAATGGACAGAGCCAGAGAACAACGTATGGAACAACGAAACCGAAAAGGATGGTATTAATTGCTAAGACTTGATAGACGAACAACGAACCACTGACCGCGCGCAATTAACACAGCTACCTGTTATTACCGCGTATGTAAATAATGTACCTGTAAATATATTAATGGATTATATGATCAGTGTATTTGGAAACGGAAGTTACGCTGTTAGTGACCTGCAAACTAACGAGCGAATTGGAATCTACAATGCTGCCAATTTTAGAAAATATTATACAGATTGAATGTGTCTTTTGGAAAAAAATGATTGTCACAATTTATTTGATCAACGAAGAGGTGTATGAGCCCGATAACGCATCTTCGATTCGAGAATCGATAGCTCATTTATATCTATGGATGATGGAATGCACGAAGACAGCGCTGAACTCCCGGGATGTTGTGTTATCTATTTGGAAATATTTCTAACTTGACTTGGCTGGCAATTTATATTTTGAATAATCTTGAATGAAGGATGTATAAGAATTGTGACTGTCTAATCGCCCCTCATATACCACACATTTGAGATGGTAGACTCGTCGAGTGTTGGGCACACCATTGGTCAACCTAACTGGTATCATTTGGGCGTTCAACTATGAGGTGTAACTCCCTATAAAGAAAACTAATGATAACCTTTTATATATATGTATTCATATCAAATTCAAACATTTGGCGGGGACTCTTGTCGAACAAACTACAGTATCCTATCTCTATTTCTCCTCGTCAATGACGAAAACCTGTGACACAGAGATGAATGGTGTAATATAAGTATTGTATATAAAGATGTTTGTTACTCACTCACCGACGGTGTTGCAGATCATCTACGAGACATGCTTGATAGATCACTTCTACCCACCTTTCCAAGATTTGCACACGTGGTTGTTATTGTAACCTCCTACTATTGTTAATTCGCCTACCGATACATTCCAGATAATGATATTTTGTAATCTCTGCACTTGCAGACCTTTATACAGTTCAAAATTTACACAGAGGCTAAAAGCCTACTTCACAGTTCGCTACGATATTTTATATAGCTCATACTGTACTGCGTAATGAATACACACGTGGTTTTAGGTTACAAATATTTACAAAAACCACATCTCTGCGAGAGAAATGAATGTACTTACGTACCAAAATTGAAATGTGCTAACAGATATAACATTGTTCTGATTTGTAGCCGTTTCGAGCACATTCAAAAGCCATGCATTCAACAACAAAAACAGTTTCTCTAATTAGGCCTACGCCAAATACAGTAACTAGAACGCGACCTTTCTAACCAGACGCAAGAATTGAAGTGAACAACACACGACACGAAAAGCCAACCTGCCATCTTTCAATCACATGTTTCCGTCATACTCCGCCAGGATACAAATACCCTCCAACCCATTCAAAATACACCAATAATCTCGAACTCATGTATATAACTTACAACTCATGGCGGGAAACTCTTCTCTGACTTCAGAATCTTACACAATTTATACAAAGCTTCCTTCGAGAAAAGGGAAGTTATTCTCGGCCCAATCTAAATTTGGCCTAGAGTTTCCTGCTTGCAACATCCTGTAAGTTACCTTACACAATCCTCTGTCTTGTATGCTGAAATCTTACATACAAATTAAATGAAATATTCCTGACTTAGTCCCCGATATACACAAGTTATACACACTAAATAAAATGAAATCCTATAACCTAAATGATGATGATGAACAAGAAATAGGAATGGTATGAACAAATTGCCCTAACCTGACTTCTCTTCAAGTCAACCAAATAAGGGTTTGGGAACATTATTGTGTCCGGAACGGTCACAATACGCCCCCATGTGATTCACAAGGGTGAAACGAGTGTGGATCACTAACACTCAAACTAACAACACACTGAAAACACAAAGAAACACACTATTACTTAAACAAACCCTGGAATACATATATACACTTGTCAAATTTCCACACATTCTCACCCTCAAGAATGTCTTATTGTGTCCATTTCTTAGCCTCACTGATATTTCTCAAGTGACTTAGGTGTATTACTTTATTCTTCTTCGTCTTATTTTGAGAACCTATCGCTTCACAAGCCATGGGATTTGCCTGCACATGCCTTATCATACCATCTATCCATCTAACACGCAACGATGTCACATTGCTGGTTAGCATTTTTCGTCACATCTCTTGAGTTTTGTCATGCCATCACGTTGCGTCGACTAGGTCTCTAAGAGTCCATACCAGGTTGTTTTACAGAATAATATTTACGGAGATTCCTAATATTATGTGTACTGACAGACTTACCATCCTGGGCCGTTAAACTATAGGCACACTCACCAATACGTTTAACCACCTTAAAAGGCCCCTGAAATAGATGAATTACTTCCCCATCTCCTTATCTACAGCAGGAGACGGATATGGAACCTGATCGCCCACTTCAAAAGAATCAAACTTTACCCGCTTCTGCTGGCACCTATGCGTATTCCCTGCCTTGATTAAGTTGTCCCTAGACAGCAGTATACAAACATCCTTCCCAATCTCCTCTCCCGTGGCCAAACCTAGCATTCTAGCAAGCTCATTGGTAGGCTTCCTACCATACTGAATTTCATAGGGAGTGCATTTCACACTCTCATGGAACGTACTATTGAACCATCGTTCAATATCTCCCAACTTGGAGAACCAGGCATTGTGGCGATTGCTCACATAGGTGCGAAATACTCGCCCTAATTCTTTCATAACTCGTTCGGACAAATTCCCTCGAGGATATCGAATAAATGAGAATATGTGTTTGATAGCCAATTCACTCAACTTGGTTTTCCAGATCTTAGAGGTGAATTGGCTACCATGGTCTGATAGAATCCTGAGAGGCCCCCCAAACTCAGGTACATACTTATCAGTTATCTGTAGGACACAACCCTTCCCGGTCGCTTTTCTAAGGGGATACAGTTTGACGATTTTACTAAATGTGTCAACAACCACAAAGATATACTGATATCCAACTGAGCCTGAACCAATGGACCATACAAATCGACTCAGAGTTAATCCCTTAGTTTTTCTGTGATCACCATTTGCCGAGGTACCTCAAGAAACCTCGTTGGGCATTTACACCGTTGCCACGAGTCACAAGTTGCTAGAACTTTCCTAATCTGCCTTCCCATGTTCTTCCAAATGAAATGCTGCTGAACAGCGAAAAGAACCTTGTTTGATCCAAAATGCCCCAAAGCCTTGTGATGATACCAAATCATCGTTACCTGCAATGAGCTTGGCACACACACTCTCCAAGCATCTTCATGACACAGACTAGCCAAGAAACCACACTCCAACTTATACCAATACTTTCCAACCTTAATTCTACAGTCCACATCCATACCTCTCAACTTAGTCAAGATCTCACCCAAGACCTCATCCTTCTCCTGCTCTACAAGCAGATTCCTTAAGCAGCGTTTCTCATCATCACACTCGCTTACCTTGGTTACGCAGATTACACCTTCTGTTACCTCCAGTACCTGATGACCCTCATCACCCTCAATGTTTCTACTCATGAAGTCAGCCACAATGTTCTCAGTTCCCTTAACATGCCTTACCTCAAAGTCATATTCGCTTATAGCCAATATCCACCTTGACATCCTGTTCGAAGAGAGCTTGCAGGATCCAATAAACAGTAATGCATGAAAGTCAGTCAGTATCTGCAACTTACTGCCCAACACATAACTCCTAAATTTCCCTAGAGAGTATACGATTGCTAGCATCTTTATTTCAGTAAATGTATACCTCTTCTCCGCCATGCTTAGCCCTCTGCTTGCTAATGAGACAATGCCTAGTTTGCCCTCACTATCCTCCTAACACAAAATGCCTGAGATGCCTTGCATGCTCGCATCAGTCATCAAAATCCAGACGAGGATACCTAAGCATGTCAGTCTCTACAAATCCCCTCTTCAACTCCTTGAAAGCCTCATCGTGCACCTGGGTACATACGCACTTAGTACCCTGTTTCAGCATTATTCCCTAATCAGTTCTACAAGACAGGAATATCTAACTATGAATCTACGAAAATAATTTAAAACCCCTAATATTGATCTCAATTGTTTGGCGTTACGTGGTGTAGCAGTGTTGTGAATCTTATCTAATCGTGACTGTTCGGGAGACACCCCTTGTGTTGTGATGGTATGCCCTAAAAATGTAATAGATGTTGTGCAAAACAGAGACTTTTTAAGTTTAATTGTAAATCCCCCGTCCCTTAATTTCCCCAAAACAATGTCTAAGTGATACAGATGTTCCTTTAATGTATAAGATGCAACAATTAAATCATCTATGTACATTGTCACAAAATCGTGTGTGTCCCTTCCTAACACTAGATTTAAGGCCCTAATCAACGCTGAACTGCTAGTCTTTGTTCCGAAAGGAACGACCCTAAATTGGTACAGACCACTCTTGAAACTAAACGCAGTCTAATTCCTGTCCTGCTCTCTCAACGGTACCTGCCAAATTGATGCACTCAGATCCATAGTGGAAAACCATTGCTTAACATTGAATTTCTGAACCTGTTCCTCAGTGCATTCTGGCCTCTGTTGGTCCCCAGATATCCTAAATTGGGGTGCCTGGCATCAATACACAACCTGATTGAGCCATCACTCTTCCCAACTACAACGAAAGGATTCAGATATGCACTAGTTGAAGGTTCAATAGTACCCTGATTCAGCATAATGCCTATTTCTTTTTCCACAGCATTAGCAAATTTGTGAGGTATCACGTACTTGGGTCCAGAAAACGGAGAATGATCTACAATTTCGAACTGATGCGTATAGACATGTGTCAGCCCTGGCTTGTCACTAAAAACTTCTTGGTTTACCTCTGAAACCTCTAACAAACTATCCCTCTCCTCAACACTTAAAACACTCTTATTCACCGCCTGCTGGAGTTGATCACACTTATCACCCTCCACAGCAATGTGACATAAATCCACAACTTCCTCCTCATCGTCAGGCTTACCTTCTGACATCTCCCCTACAGTGACCTCAGTAACACATGCCTTTACTGTCTTATCTACACTCTTACATTTCATTCTCATCTCCTGGCTTATGTCCCCCCTTACTAAGTTAATAACACCCTGGTCAAAATCAACAACAGCACTATGCTCGTTAAGCCAGTCTACCCCTATAATCACTTCATAAATTAGGTTAGGAATTACCAAGAAAGTCTTGTGGTCAACTTCATTACCAAACCTCATGGGCAAAAATACCTGCTTTCCTACTCTTTGGGATTACCAACAGCAGTTACCATATATGTCGACTTAATTGGAATTTCTTCCAACTTACCACCGTCCTTGTTTAAAGTATCATAAAATCCCTTACTGATGATACTTCTCTCACTCCCCGTATCCACTAATACCTGCACACTCTTACCTAGTATGCTCAACTCAACAGTTGACGTAAAAGCCTCCTTCTCACCGATACACGAGAACTCCTGCTGGACAGCTAGCAGATCCTCCCGACTCATAGCCATAAAATCCTCCTCACCCACAATAACACATTCTTAAGGACTGCCTGACTGACCTCCCTACACAGCCCGTTCGGAGTTTAAAGTTCCTTGACCACCTTGTTCTTGTCTCCTCTGGTTAACCTGTACTCTCTCGTTACCTCCTTCCTGACGCCCCCCACCTCTCTGATAGTTACTTTCTTGTCGCTGTGAATTATCCTGACGCCACCGGGTGAGTTAGCCGTGGTCGTTACAGCATGACTGCTGGCAGTCGCTCACATCCGGGAGACGAGGAGGTTCGAATCCCCCCGCCGGCAACATTGAAGATGGTCTTCGGTGGTTTCCCATCTTCCTTCCAGGCAAATGCAGGGGTCGGTCCCTAACTATAGGCCACAGCCGCTACCTTCCAACTAATCGTCCTTACATTCAAACTTTCCTCCCCAACGGTACTTGTAGCTCACCCATTAGGTGTCCGTCTCGACGCAGCTACAAAACTGGCTAGCAGAACTTGTACTCGGACACTCCCGGCACTAAAAGCCATACGCTAAAAATCCTGATGCCCTCACCACTCTGATAGTTTTCCTGTCTCTGCTGATAATCTCTTTGCCCCTGATTAAATCTACCCCTATTAGACTCCTGATTATTCCCCCTATTGCCCCTAAATTCCTGTTTGACCTCTGGTCTCTCCATATGCTGCTTGCCAAAAGCGCCAAAGCTAGTAAGAAGCGCTTCCAACTCTTCTACCGTCCTAACCTTCTGCATACAAGCTGCCTCCTGAATACTAGGTGGGAAGTGCTTCAACATGACCCTAACCACATCGCTGTCAGAGGTCAGACCATCCAAATTCTTCCAAATAAGTACATAGGCCAAAAAATATTGTCAGGGATACCCTTCTCTCTCCTTAAATTTCCCAAAAGTTAATTTTTCCCTTTCCCTACACTGTACCCCCTCCCCCAAAACACAGCTTTGAATGTATCCCTGAATTCCCTTAAACTACTCATGTTAGGCCTGTATATTTGGAACCATGCATTTACATCTCCTTGAAATGAATTAGACAAGATCTCCAACACTGTTTCCAGTTCGACTACTCCTTCGTCTAGATCCATGCTGAATTTCTTCTCAATGGTTTTTAAAAACTCCATGGGATCGAACTGCCTTGAATTAAATTGTGGCAGACCAGGGTCTCTGAGTAGCAAACTAGATGGCATCACAACACTTTGACTCATCGGTCTTTCTTTCAACTCTCTCCTGACCTTTATCAGCTCTTCCTGCAGCTTTTCGTTTTCCTCGGTCAATGCCACCTGCCTCCCTCTCAGATCCTTATTCTCCCCCAACTAATTTTCAACGGCGCCTACTCTATCTAAATATTCCCTCTTATTCCCACTTACAGTGTTGCATATCACATCACCCTTTCCCGTTACATTTTGTACCTGTGCCCTTGAATTAGCTATCTCTGACTTAATTTTCTTTATTTCCACATCTTGCTGATCCTGATGGCATTCCATCCCTTCTAACTTACTTGTAATCCTAGCCTGATTCCCCTGCATTTTTGCCCTGATTTCCTCTCCCTGTTTGCTAATTTTCCCACTTAATTCCAGGTTCATACCCTCCATTCTACTATTAAGTACAGACTTATGGTCCTGTATTTCTTTGCTAAGACTCCCTATCCTTGTGTTCGTGTGCCTATTACTCTCCTGAATTTCCTTGCTTACAGATTCCTTCACTTCTACTATCTGTTTGGTCACTGACTCTACCTTCACATTCACAGAATCTACGTGGTCACTCATCTTGTCCATGCTGGACTCCATCTTCTCATTCCTGGATGCTTTCACTGATCCTATCCCCTTACTCATAGACTCTCCCTGCTTCTTAACCTCTCCTATTTCCTTACTCACAGATTATCCTTGCTTCTTAATCTCTCCTTTTATTTCACTCAGTAGCATTTGGATCAAACTAGCGTTCATACCCCCCCCCCATTTACATTTAAGTTACTACCTTCAGCGATCAGTTGCGACTCAGTGGTAACAATGGAAACATATGTTCCCATTGTCTTTTCCACATCTTCCTCACTGCTACTTCCTCCCGTTTCCTGATTACCTGGCATTTTACTGTTTGAATTACTCACAACCCGGGATCTTAATTCTAAATTGTCTGATTTTGACATACCCCTTACAAAAGAACAAATTACTTTTGACACTATTACTCTTAAGGTGTCTATCGGCTCTGTGCATATGTACCCTAATGATACCTGCTAGGTTTCCCTACACTTCCCCACGTTGGGCGCCATTTTGTGACTGTCTAATCGTCCCTCATATACCACACATTCGAGATGGCAGGGTCGCGGAGTGTTGGGCACATTTTTGGTCAACCTAACTGGTATCATTTGGGCGTTCAACTACGAGGTGTAACTCCCTATAAAGAAAACTAATGATAACCTTTAATATATATTGTACCCGTTCGGCCGAGGGATGCGATGACCCATCTGCTATTACATCGCATTCCTGGATTCCCAGGACAGAGTGAAGTTAAATGAACATGAAGTCAAATAAGGAATGTGTCGGAAATTCAGTTGAAATATCACAAAAGCAGAGGGTAACACGAGATAAAGTATCTCCAGGGTCGTTACGGGCTTAAATTTAATTTAAAAAAAAAAATACAAATAGAAATGGGCGCCACCAACTGAATCCCTAGCAAACCACATCCTTTCTGGTTAAGCCTTAATTAAGACAAGGAAAGGATTGGGAAAACCACATCATCTTCAGATCACAACTAAGATAAAACCAAATTTATTTAAACTTTGATAGTCAGACAGAGAAATTAAACACACATCCTACCTAAGAGTATGGTCGAATGCAAACGTTAGGTTGTCATTGTCCTTAAAATCGAACCGTCTCTATGCTATTCAAAAGTTTATTTCATCCACATAAAATATGAAAATTTACTAAAGTTCGCTTGGGTTCTCAGGGCCACCGTAGCACTATGTCTTTGCATCACTGACATTCGTAATCCCTGAGACCTAACTTTTCTTTAATTTAACATCAGGAATGTGGATGTCAATAAATATGAATCTGTCTAACAAAAATCCTAATAACACATATTTAAATATTAACTTATTTTCATGACTTGAATGGCACTATTCACATGCTGAAAATCTCAATAAATGCTCCTAAAAATCTATCAATTAATTTATACACTATATTTACACTGTCACTGATTATTGCTTGGTTGTGAATCAAAGAAACTTCACTATTCATTGGTTATCATCATCATCATCATATGAAAATTAAATATTTCTCACATTATTTCTCATCCCAATATTAATTATATTCAAGTCAGAATAATTAATTTATTACCATCATATCATTTAAATGAATATTATATTCATCAATTCATTATATTCTTCAATTATCCACACACTCTCATTTCATTATCTCATTCAGATTAAATCATCTCAATTCATCCATTTAAATTGTTTAATTCATTAATTCAAGATGCAATTCATCAAATTATTTAAATCATATTTCTTATTTAAATTTATTTAAATCCATTTAAATTTAGTAATCATCAGCTTCTTTAATTAATTATCACCTTTTAATTCAGTTATTCATCAGCTGTTTAATCACCTATTAATTTATTTAATTCAGTTAATTCATCCATTTATTTAATTCACCGATTTATTCAAATTTTTAATTTATCAATTTATTCAAATTTTAATTCATCTGGTTATTTAGATTTTTATTTCATCGGGTCATTTAGATTTTTATTTCATTGGGTCAGATCATTAATATGCTTAAACTTCAGATTATTATTTTATAAATTATTATTATCAGAAAATCTTGGATTATCAAAATTAATTATTTATTTAATTTCCTAGAAAATTGTTTAATATAGGTTATAAACGTTGTCTTACAGTTTTATCACTTCCAAGTTATATCTCGTATTTAATTATCATGCCAAAATAATATTATTGCCTTCAAAAAATCACGTTGGATCTCACTATCCAAAACTTCACCATATAATCTCACTTTTTCCAAATACCATATTTGAATACCATAATTATTCCTATTAACACCATAAATATTCCACACAACACCATAACTATTCAGCGCACAGCATGAATCTTCAAAAATATGCTAGACTGGGTTCAACAACCTCATGTCTGCCTAAAATACTCATTGGAAATATTGCAAACTTCCACTTGGCAACTTCCAAAAATACCTATCAAAATGCTTCACATAATCACGTTGCATGATCTACAAAAATATATAACTGGCTTCAAATTATTAACGCACACAATCTCCAAGAACTGTAATTAATCTGATCATATCTAGACAACATCTTAAACAACAAGGAAAAATTACCTTAGTAATCGTAATCCAATTCAAGATCTGCTTTCAATTAGAGTATAAATTCTCTTAAGATTCTCAAGATTCACTTCAAAGAAAAACACCAATGTGTTTTAATATCTCACATCAAAAATATGTAATACTGATCTGCCTCAAAATAAATTCTAACCATAAATGATTCATCTTACAAGATTCAATTACTTGAAATCCTTCTCAATAGTATCAAATCACTCGCAAAGAGTATCAAAAGTATCAGCTGTTAAATGAATGTACTCTCAAAAGAGTATTGCAACAAAATATTGGATTGGCAAAACAAGAATTACAAAATGTAACCCTGCTGACATTTATTTTTAATTTATTTAACAAAATTCGACTAATGTGTGACTAGTAGTTTCTTGTTTAATCCTCTTACGATCTTAAGTACACTCGGATGATAAAAATGAGGCCCTCGACTGGCAGGTTGGGTGTGTGCCACCACGCAATCACCTAAAGCGAAAGGCCCTGCCCCGTAGACTACCATGATAATGCCCTGAACGATGGGTTAGGTGAGTGCCAACACGCAATTGCTAAATGCAACAGGCCCCATCTCGTAGACTGATGAGTGAGTGTACAAGATTGGAATCAACAAGACTCTAGTTGTCACATAAAAGCGATATGCATTCACTTGAGTGAATAAAATTTTAATATCACCAAACAATCCAACAAAAAAATCCCAACTGATGAATTATACATACTCGCTAGTATGCAATGAACTGACGAAATAATTTAAATTATCCAATTGCAGATCACGAGTTCGAAACACTCGCCAAAAAAAATATATCTATCCAAGAAATACTATCCTCACTGAAAAATATCAAAAGACAGAATTCTGTCTAATAAAGCCAACCAATGGTGAGAACGTTGTATAACTGTGCCTGCCATATCATATGGTAACACCATATTCTAGCAAATGGAGCAAAAATTATCTAAGCCATGTCGAAAGAATAATAGTAGAATTCCTACTAGAAATATATACATGTATGTCCAGTGTTCATGAAAAATCATATCAGGAAAGTCATAACTCTTACAATACCTTCATATTCCAGCTGTTAATATAATTCAAAGATCGCCGATAATCCACGTGTGTGTCACAAATTTCTCGATAGATCGACGAAAACGTTGTATCACCCACTGAACTAACGCTTGACTTCATATTCCAAGTGAATCTGATGTTGGATATCCTCTTCCTCAGGAACCGAATCCATCGCTCTGTGGTGCCATCACGTCTCCGTATCCGCCTAGCCCGACATGATGAACTGACGATTATCCATCACGGATATTGTCCAAACTCTTCCATAAAAGTTCAAAAATGTAGAGTACTCCATACTCTTCGAATATGTCACGCCACTGTCCCATACACTGTTCGGTTTGCATATAACAAAAATGTTAATCTCCACAGCGGCTGAATTTCACTAGTAGAAAATAAATTAATTAAAAATGTGTATTGATTTGTTAAACACCCTGTATCTGTGTTCGTAACTGAGATATTTCATAATTATTCATGATATGCAACTATAATGTTGCACGTGCCACTGTTCACAAAGTGCATACTCTTGTAACTGTTCACTTGCCAAAAGCAGTAATGTTGGACTGACCCCATGGTCGCCTTAAATATTTCGGTCTAAAATGCATTATAAAATATGCCGTAATACCGCTGAAATATGTCCAAGTTCATTTAAAAGTCCACAATAGAAGTGTATAATTGCAATTGAACTGCACAATTGGACTGTCGAAACACAAGTCCAAACATATTAAGCTTGACAAAATGTCGAAGAAATGTTCAGCTGCTTGCTTATCGCCTGCTTGTAAAATGTCGGCCACAGCACGACCTGTTCCGCCTCACTGTTCTCGTATAATGCGACGTTGAAAACTGGCCTCATTATACCACTTCGCTGTGCTGTTCAGCATTGAGAATGTAGCTCGAATAATGTTCTCAATCCTATCACAATGCTGCGTATTACTTTAATAAACTGCAAGTTTGGAAAAGCATTGCTGTTTCACATAACTATAACTGCGATGTTGAAAAGACATCTGCCTGAACACCGGCTTTCTCCCTCACTTCCACGGCTTGTGTAACCTGCCTTTCTAACTGATTCTCGCACTGCACAATGTGCTCCGCAAAGCTTGACTGACTGGCCTACTTTCGTTCTCTTAGCGCACGTTGCTATTCGCTTCGCTTGACTTGCTGGACTAATACTGTCGTTCTCAGACTGTGCGATGAGCTCCGCTCGGCTCTATTACGTGACTTTCCCCTTCCTTCTGCGGTCATACGTCACAGCTATAATCTCGACCACAATTATATCGGCAATTAAGTTATAACATAATTTAAGGAGTTGTCTGCCTTTCTTCAAGTTATCACCATTAAGATTTCTTGATATTTCCTTCTCTTCTGATGTTATATAAAGTTTTATTCCATATTGATCTTTATAATAATCCATTATTTCTCCCATAATTCCATCTGCTTGTAGGGTAGTGCCTCCTTCTTCATCGGCCTCCTACGTCATTTCCTACCATTTTTCTCGACTCGATCTGAGCGCTATCTTTTCTTCTTTGCCCATAAATCTCAACTATGGCTCGATCACAACTGGCGTAGCCGATAGCCTCAACTAGGTATCGGCTACATCTCTCCCGTACATCTCCTTTTTTTTAATCAGTCTTGAAAAAAAAATGTTCTCAGGCATTCTCCATACACAACATATAATGTACACGATAGCTCTGCATAATGATACTTCCTAATGCTAGCTGCGTTGAAAGTTTCAACAACTTCATTCGTGTCTATTCTAGCTATCTTATAGCTGTTATTTCTGTATGTTTCATCAATTCGGAATGGACCAGCGTACAATGGCGCAAATTTGTGGTATATCTTCAGTTGAAGATTCGATGTGACTGGCTTCCTGATCAGCACCTCGTCATTTTCCTGAAATGGTTCATGAAACCTTCTTCCTGCATGCCTCCTGGCACACTTCTCTGCCTGTCTTCTGAGTCTTTCTCCTGCCATCTCGACTCTTCTTTCTTGGGTAGGTTCTGGATTACTGGTGCCTTCACTATTCGGTCCCATGGTCTATCAGGTTTCATCCCATGATGAAGCATGGACGGAATCTATCCTGTACTTTCATGTATGGTAGAATCCAAACATTGACTAATGATGGGTATCACTTCCATCCATCGGTGGTGTTGTCTCGAAACGTATAAATGACACATTTTACTGATCTCTGGCATAATTTTTTTGATGGATTTCCCTCTGGATAACGTACAGAATTAAATACATGCCTTATTCCCAAACGTTCCATAGCAGTTGAAAATTCCATACTGGTGAACTGTGATCCATGGTCACTCAACAAAATTTCAGGTTTCCCCATACTTGGAATTACTGTCTTCTCCAATCTGTTGATCACATACTTGGATGTAGCTTTCTGAATTGGACATAGAGATACGTATTTAGAAAATACGTCTACAGTAACCAAAACAAACTGGTTTCCTTTCGTCGAACGAGGAATCGGACCAAAAATGTCCGTAGCGAAAAGTTCTCTCGGCTTGCTAGGTAGTATCGATCTAGGAACTACCTTCATTAGTTTAGATGCATATTTGCTTCGCTGACAACTCTCACAAGTCTTTATGACGTCGCGGATCGTTTGTCGCATTTGTCTCCAAACAAAAGTTTCTTGTGCAAGAGCTAGAGTCTTGTCTACACCTACATGAGCTGCGGTTCGATGTATCATCCAAATAACCGGTTTGACAAGCTTGGGTGGGATCACAACTCTAAGCTTAGTGTGATTCTGATCGATATATTGGCATATAATACCTCCCATCATGTGATACTTTCCAGCTTCTATCTCCGTTCTTCTAAAATCTGGATCGGCGTTGTCCATCCTGCGTGTTAAGAAACGGTAAATTCTTCGCAAAGGTGTGTATCTCTTCTGAGTTTGCGCTAACATTTTCAACTTCTCCAGAGTTCCTTGGTCCTCTTGAACTAGATCTATGTGGTTGACAATTACCTCTTCACAAGGGTTTCTACTCAACACATCTGCTAACAGATTTAATTTCCCAGGTCTATGCACAACGGTTGGGTTAAATTGTTGTAAGAAAAGAGCCCATCTGTTGATGCGATCACTTGCTAAGTCTGTCTTCATAATAAATTGGAGGTATTTATGATCTGCGATCACCGTTATGTCATGCCCAAACAACACCTCCTTCCACGTCTTAAGAGCATGAACCACTGCTAATGCCTCTAACTCGGTTGCATAATAATTCCTTTCACAATTCCTGAGTTTGCGACTGGTGAAAGCCAAATATCTGTGTCTGTTTGCATCGTCCAACTGATATAGGATACCACTGATGCCTATTTTGGATGCGCCTGTCTCCACAAAAAATCTTCTAGCAAATTCTGGGTATTCAAGTTTAACATTCTGGATTAACATATTCTTGGCTGCCAAAATGCTTGATTACATTTGTCGTCCCATTTCCATTGATTTCCTTTCCTTAGCAAATCCTGCAGAGGTGCCATCGTTTCAGTATATTCAGGACAATGTGTTGAAAAGAACTGACACATTCCTAGAAACTGCCGTACTTCTTTAAGCTTTCTTGGGGTCGTAAATTCCGAAATAGCCATTATCTTCTTTGGATTGGGCCTGTATCCATCTCCATCGATTTTATGTCCAAGAAATTCGATTTCCTCATAAAAGAACTGACATTTGTCGAAATTCACCTTAAAATTCGTCCTCCGGAGATCTTCAAAAAGCATCCTAAGGTGCCTGATATGCTCTTCAGCTGTCTCAGATGCTATAATCAGGTCATCTATATAGCTCACCACATGTTCTTTAACTGCATCTGATAAATTCTCATCTAGTGCTCGGATCATCACTGGACCACTATTCTTTACTCCAAAAGGTAAACGATTAAAAACATAGGTTTTATGATCAAATAGGAATCCCGTATATTGTTTGCAGTCTTCTGCTAGTTCTATATGATAATAGGAACTAGTCAGATCAATAGTAGAAAAAAAACTCTTTCCTCTGAATCTGCGCAACAATTCACGAATAACAGGTGGTCTGTCGTGTTCAGGAAGAACTCTCTCATTAAGGGCTCTAGCATCTAGGCATATCCTCAGCTTACCATTAGGTTTCTTGACAACAGCTAAAGGATTCAAATAAGCAGTCGGCATCTTCTTAATAATTCCATCTCTCTCCATGTCGCTTATCATCGTACTGACTTCTTCCTTCCATTTATCTGGTGTGGGATATAAATTCTTGTGGTATGGCTTGTCATCCATCCACTTGATGCTATAAGTAAAATTCTCTATGTGTCCTGGTTTATCGTTGAATATGTCCTCGTATTCCAAAATTGCTTGATCAAATTGCTCCTTTATTTCCGGATTCATCTTACTCTTCGTATCAGTTTTACTCTCGATAGACCATTCAATGTTACATACAATCTCATCCAATATATTCTCTCTGAAGAATGTCATCTCGGATTCCTGATTTTCAATGTCCACTTCCTGAAAGTACATGCGCCTACTCTGCATATCTATGATCAGGCCACTCTCACTTAAGAAATCCACTCCTAGGATCATATCGAAATATAGTTGACCCACAACTAGGAACATCTATTCAAAATATCTGGTTCCAATTCCAATATCTGAAAGTACCTGACTTTTACATTTCATGCTCTTGTCTGGTATCACCCCTTGAATCTTGCTAACAACAGTTGGCAACATTGTAACATCTCCTGACAATCTCAATTCATCCAGGCAGCCTATGGATATCAAGCTCACCATAGCCCCCGTGTCCACTAATGTCTTTATTTCCTTTCCCATGACTTCCACACTAATAACTGGCAATTCATGTCGATTCCCTCGATGGACTACATCTTCTTCTTCAATTAAATCTTCATCTTTGACCTCGTATGTCTCAACTATGATGATGGGTTCCCAATGACTAGTATCCTGATTCGGCGTTAATTTGTCGTTTTTTTCTGCACCACTCGTGCTTGCCCTATTGACATCTCGAATTACCTCTTCGGATGGTGCACTAGGCTGTCTATTCTCTTGCCCTGTTCTCCCGTACTATTGATTATCTTCTCGTCTTTCATTTAGATCATTCCTGTTATTATCTTGGCTATTGTTTTGTTTGGACTACTGATTCTGGTTCCAATTGTATCTGCCTCGATAACGGTTATTATATCCGTTCCTGTTCTGGTATCTGGAATTCTGATTGTAGTTCCTGTATCTACTATCTCTTGTATCTTGATCATATGGCCTCTCATACGGTCCTTGATATCTGTCATTCCCACGGACGTTGTGAATATTTCCTCTATTTCCTTCGTTTCTTCTGTTTCCCCAGGAATCTCTTCTATCTGTCTGTGCTGCATTATCGACAACTACCGCATTCACTTCTTGCGTGTTTCGATTTTCATTCCTTGAAGTTCTGGGTGTCATCTGAACGCTCGTGTAATCCAATCTGCGTAGGATATCATCATAATGCTCAAGTGAATTCGCTCCCGATGCTATGAGTGATCTTTGTACCTCTACTGGCAACTGCCTTGCTATTGCTTGTAAAAGTTCTTCTTCTGGCAATGGAGGAATCAAAAATTGCAATTTAGCCAATTTCGATGTAAAGTAATTTGCATAATGCGTCGGATGCGACGTAGAGTAACGTTTCGAGTACATTTCTGCTCTTACGTTTAACTGATCTTCTGCACTCCAGAATCTTCGTAAAAATGCTATGGCAAATTGTTCCAGGTTCGCAAAGTTACTCCTAAATGCGCGAAACCAAGTCAACGCTGGCCCATCTAAGGCGCGTTCGACTACCATTAGTTCTCTCTCCTTAGCTATTCTATGTTCCGCCATGTAATCGCGAATATCTCTCAGAAATTCGACTGGTGTGACTCCTGTGTTCCCCGAAAACTTCCTTGGTTTATCATCCAGATTTCTGATTATGGTCACCGGACCTGAGTATCGTTCACTCGTACTAGACGTGCTTCTATTCTGATTCGAATTACCTTGAGGGGTTGAACTAGTCCTTTCAAAAGTAACATTCTGTTGCGTTTGACTATCTTCTCCTACGCTAACCTCTTGACTGTTCATACTGCGATCTATCGGTGCCTGATTCATCGATACATCCCCCGTTGTAACACCTTGACTTGTAAAATTATTTATTATAGATTCATGTTTAGTCATCCTATCTTCCGTTCGCTTTTCCACTATCTTGACTTTGGTCTCCAAATTATCTAATGACACAACAGTCTGCGTTCTGTTACTCTCTTCCAAGTCGTTCTTCAATTTGTCTATCTTATCTTCGCATGTTGTCTTGACTGACGCGACTTGTTCTTTTAATTGATCTACATCTGTCCTGAGCTGAGCTGAATCTATCTTCATCGCTTCCTTATTCTCAGTAAATCTCGATTCCAAATTCGCCATACCTGCGATTAATTTCTCATCCAGCCCTGCACGTTTTTCTTTTGCTTCGGCATCGACCTCACTATACCGTTCTTCCACTATTGCACCGACTCTATTTTTGAACAATGCTAAGTTTTCATTAACTTTCTGATCAATATCATCATCAATTTTCCTAATGTCTGCCTGCAATTGGGTTTCTAAGGATTTCAAGTTAGAATTAACCTCTCCTAAGACTTCCTCTTTAACTGTCCCAATTACTGATTTCAAACTTTTAATTTCATTGCCTAAATTCATTTCTAAACCTTTGATCTTGGATTCGAAAGATACTTCGGTACACCATTCTTGTATTTTGCCTACATCTGCCACTAAACCATCTATGTCGAATCGTAATTTCGATACATCTGATTTAATATCTTTCTGAATAGACATAACATCTGTTCTCAAATTAAGAATATTTTCTTCTTCTCTATTTTCTAACTGTATGATGTTTCTTCTTAACATTTGCAATTTTTTCTCTCCTTTCATCTCTACTGCCTTTATATCTGATTGTAAAGCCTTGAATATTTCATCATTCTTTAACGTTAATCTATTTTCCAATCTCGTTAAATTATTTTTCAACTCTGTGTTATTTTCTTCACTACGAGCTTGTAATCTAGTTTCTAACAATTTAAAATTATCCTTTAAATTACCTTCACTAGCTTTCAAATTTCCTTCAGTAATACTCTGTAATCTTTCTTCCAATGATTTTAAATTAATTTCGTTACAAGTCTGTAATGACTTCAACTCATCTCTACTACTGGACTGTAATCTTTCTTCCAATGACTTTAGATTATTTTCAGTGCTAGTCTGCAATGACTTCAAGTTAGTTTCGTTACTAGTCTGCAATGACTTCAATTCATCTCTACTACTGGACTGTAATCTTTCTTCTAATGCTTTTAAACTATCTTTCAAATTACTTTCATTACTGGTCTGCAATAATCTCAAATTTTTCTCGTTACTAGTCTGTAAAACTTTCACATTTTCTCTACATCTAGCTTGTAACCTAGCTTCTGAATCACTTACCTGTTCTTTGACTTCTGATTCCATTCTAGAAATAGTTACTGCAATACCAGACATGCCACTCTGTAACTCTCCTAACACCTTAGCTAAATCTTCCGCTGACATAATTATACCTTTCAACTAAACGTTTTACTTCAGAGACGTTGGATAGCAAAACATCACAATGTATCAATTCCTGACTTCACTTGGGTATAAGAAAAATGACATATAATTAAACATGATATAACACTAATATGACTAACATGATCACTGGAATGGGCATACAAGTATATTTTCTGACCAAGTTCAATAAATTTTATAACACCATTAAATGAAATAGAGATCAATCTCTTCGTAATCTAAATCTGATGTGTTCCCATAGAATAAACAAAATCGAATCCCCACGTTGGGCGCCAATTCTCCTCTTCCTCTGTACCCGTTCGGCCGAGGGATGCGATGACCCATCTGCTATTACATCGCATTCCTGGATTCCCAGGACAGAGTGGAGTTAAATGAACATGAAGTCAAATATGGAATGTGTCGGAAATTCAGTTGAAATATCACAAAAGCAGAGGGTAACATGAGATAAAGTATCTCCAGGGTCGTTGCGGGCTTAAATTTAATTTAAAAAAATACAAATAGAAATGGGCGCCACCAACTGAATCCCTAGCAAACCACATCCTTTCTGGTTAAGCCTTAATTAAGACAAGGAAACGATTTAGAAAACCACATCATCATCAGATCACAACTAAGATAAAACCAAATTTATTTAAACTTTGATAGTCAGACAGAGAAATTAAACACACATCCTACCTAAGAGTATGGTCGAATGCAAACGTTAGGTTGTCATTGTCCTTAAAATCGAACCGTCTCTATGCTATTCAAAAGTTTATTTCATCCACATAAAATATGAAAATTTACTAAAGTTCGCTTGGGTTCTCAGGGCCACCGTAGCACTATGTCTTTGCGTCACTGACATTTGTGATCCCTGAGACCTAACTTTTCTTTAATTTAACATCAGGAATGTGGATGTCAATAAATATGAATCTGTCTAACAAAAATCCTAATAACACATATTTAAATATTAACTTATTTTCATGGCTTGAATGGCACTATTCACATGCTGAAAATCTCAATAAATGCACCTAAAAATCTAACAATTAATTTATACACTATATTTACACTGTCACTGATTATTGCTTGGTTGTGAATCAAAGAAACTTCACTATTCATTGGTTATCATCATCATCATCATATGAAAATTTAATATTTCTCACATTATTTCTCATCCCAATATTAATTATATTCAAGTCAGAATAATTAATTTATTACCATCAAATCATTTAAATGAATATTATATTCATCAATTCATTATATTCTTCAATTATCCACACACTCTCATTTCATTATCTCATTCAGATTAAATCATCTCAATTCATCCATTTAAATTGTTTAATTCATTAATTCAAGTTGCAATTCATCAAATTATTTAAATCATATTTCTTATTTAAATTTATTTAAATCCATTTAAATTTAGTAATCATCAGCTTCTTTAATTAATTATCACCTTTTAATTCAGTTATTCATCAGCTGTTTAATCACATATTAATTAATTTAATTCAGTTAATTCATCCATTTATTTAATTCATCGATTTATTCAAATTTTTAATTTATCAATTTATTCAAATTTTAATTCATCTGGTTATTTAGATTTTTATTTCATCGGATCATTTAGATTTTTATTTCATTGGGTCAGATCATTAATATGCTTAAACTTCAGATTATTATTTTATAAATTATTATTATCAGAAAATCTTGGATTATCAAAATTAATTATTTATTTAATTTCCTAGAAAATTGTTTAATATAGGTTATAGAACGTTGTCTTACAGTTTTATCACTTCCAAGTTATATCTCGTATTTAATTATCATGCCAAAATAATATTATTGCCTTCAAAAAATCACGTTGTATCTCACTATCCAAAACTTCACCATATAATCTCACTTTTTTCAAATACCATATTTGAATACCATAATTATTCCACATAACACCATAACTATTCCACATAACACCATGACTATTCAGCGCACAGCATGAATCTTCAAAAATATGCTAGACTGGGTTCAACAACCTCATGTCTGCCTAAAATACTCATTGGCAATATTGCAAACTTCCACTTGGCAACTTCCAAAAATACCTATCAAAATGCTTCTCATAATCACGTTGCATGATCTACAAAAATATATAGCTGGCTTCAAATTAACACGCACACAATCTCCAAGAACTGTAATTAATCTGATCATATCTAGACAACTTCTTAAACAACAAGGAAAAATTACCTTAGTAATCGTAATCCAATTCAAGATCTGCTTTCAATTAGAGTATAAATTCTCTTAAGATTCTCAAGATTCACTTCAAAGAAAAACACCAATGTGTTATAATATCTCACATCAAAAATATGTAATACTGATCTGCCTCAAAATAAATTCTAACCATAAATGATTCATCTTACAAGATTCAATTACTTGAAATCCTTCTCAAAGGTATGAAATCACTCACAAAGGGTATCAAAAGTATCAGCTGTTAAATGAATGTACTCTCAAAAGAGTATTGCAACAAAATATTGGATTGGCAAAACAAGAATTACAAAATGTAACCCTGCTGACATTTATTTTTAATTTATTTAACAAAATTCGACTAATGTGTGACTAGTAGTTTCTTGTTTAATCCTCTTACGATCTTAAGTACACTCGGATGATAAAAATGAGGCCCTCGACTGGCAGGTTAGGTGTGTGCCACCACGCAATCTCCTAAAACGAAAGGCCCTGCCCCGTAGACTACCATGATAATGCCCTGAACGATGGGTTAGGTGAGTGCCAACACGCAATTGCTAAATGCAACAGGCCCCATCTCGTAGACTGATGAGTGAGTGTACAAGATTGGAATCAACAAGACTCTAGTTGTCACATAAAAGCGATATGCATTCACTTGAGTGAATAAAATTTTAATATCACCAAACAATCCAACAAAAAATCCCTACTGATGAATTATACATACTCGCTAGTTTGCAATGAACTGACGAAATAATTTAAATTATCCAATTGCAGATCACGAGATCGAAACACTCGCCAAAAAATATATCTATCCAAGAAATACTATCCTCACTGAAAAATATCAAACGACCAAAATTCTGTCTAATAAAGCCAACCAATGGTGAGAACGTTGTATAACTGTGCGTGCCATATCATATGGTAACACCATATTCTAGCAAATGGAGCAAAAATTATCTAAGCCATGTCGAAAAAATAATAGTAGTACTCCTACTAGAAATATATACATGTATGCCCAGTGTTCATGAAAAATCGTATCAGGAAAGTCATAACTCTTACAATACCTTCATATTCCAGCTGTTAATATAATTCAAAGATCGCCGATAATCCACGTGTGTGTCACAAATTTCTCGATAGATCGACGAAAACGTTGAATCACCCAGTGAACTAACGCTTGAATTCATATTCCAAGTGAATCTGATGTTGGATATCCTCTTCCTCAGGAACCGAATCCATCGCTCTGTGGTACCATCACGTCTCCGTATCCGCCTAGCCCGACATGATGAACTGACGATTATCCATCACGGATATTGTCCAAACTCTTCCATAAAAGTTCAAAAATGTAGAGTACCCCATACTCTTCGAATATGTCACGCCACTGTCCCATACACTGTTCGGTTTGCATATGACAAAAATGTTAATCTCCACAGCGGCAGAATGTCACTAGTAGAAAATAAATTATTTAGAAAAGTGTATTGATTTGTTAAACACCCTGTATCTATGTTCGTAACTGAGATATTTCATAATTATTCATGATATGCAACTATAATGTTGCACGTGCCACTGTTCACAAAGTGCATACTCTTGTAACTGTTCACTTGCCATAAGCAGTAATGTTGGACTGACCCCATGGTCGCCTTAAATATTTCGGTCTAAAATGCATCATAAAATATGCCGTAATACCGCTGAAATATGTCCATGTTCATTTAAAAGTCCACAATAGAAGTGTATAATTGGAATTGAACTGCACAATTGGACTGTCGAAACACAAGTCCAAACATATTAAGCTTGACAAAATGTCGAAGTAATGTTCAGCTGCTTGCCTATCGCCTGCTTGTAAAATGTTGGCCACAGCACGACTTGTTCCGCCTCACTGTTCTCGTATAATGCGACGTTGAAAACTGGCCTCATTATACCACTTCGCTGTGCTGTTCAGCATTGAGAATGTAGCTCGAATAACGTTCTCAATCCTATCACAAGGCTGCGTATTACTTTAATAAACTGCAAGTTTGGAAAAGCATTGCTGTTTCACATAACTATAACTGCGATGTTGAAAAGACATCTGCCTGAACACCGGCTTTCTCCCTCACTTCCACGGCTTGTGTAACCTGCCTTGCTAACTGATTCTCGCACTGCACAATGTGCTCCGCTCAGCTTGACTGACTGGCCTACTTTCGTTCTCTTAGCGCACGTTGCTATTCGCTTCGCTTGACTTGCTGGACTAATACTGTCGTTCTCAGACTGTGCGATGAGCTCCGCTCGGCTCTATCACGTGACTTTCCCCTTCCTTCTGCGGTCATACGTCACAGCTATAATCTCGACCACAATTATATCGACAATTAAGTTATAACATAACTTAAGGAGTTGTCTGCCATTCTTCAACTTATCACCATTAAGATTTCTTGATATTTCCTTCTCTTCTGATGTTATATAAAGTTTTATTCCATATTGATCTTTATAATAATCCATTATTTCTCCCATAATTCCATCTGCTTGAAGGGTAGTGCCTCCTTCTTCATCGGCCTCCTACGTCATTTCCTACCATTTTCTCGACTCGATCTGAGCGCTAACTTTTCTTCTTTGCCCATAAATCTCAACTATGGCTCGATCACAACTGGCGTAGCCGATAGCCTCAACTAGGTATCGGGTACAATATGTATTCTAATCAAATTCAAATATACGGCGGGGACTCTTGTCGAACAAACTACAGTATCCTATCTCTATTTCTCCACGGCAATGACGAAAACGTGTGACACAGAAATGAAGGGTGTAATATATAAAGATGATTGTTACTCACTCCCCGAAGGTCTTGCAGATCATCTACGAGACAAGCTCGATAGATCACTTCTACCCACCTCTCCAAGATTTTCCACACGTGGTTGTTATTGTAACTTCCTACTGTTGTTAATTCGCCTACCGATACATTCCAGATTATCATATTCTGTATTCTTTGCACTTGCAGACCTTT
Source organism: Meconema thalassinum (assembly GCA_946902985.2). Lineage (NCBI taxonomy): Eukaryota > Metazoa > Arthropoda > Insecta > Orthoptera > Tettigoniidae > Meconema > Meconema thalassinum. The sequence goes on from OX336389.2 coordinate 417,595,276, forward strand.
ATACAGTTCAAAATATACACAGAGGCTATAAGCCTTCTTCACAGTTCGCAACGATATTTTATATACAACATACTGTACTGCGTAATGAATACACACGTGGTTTTAGGTTACAAATATTTACAAAAATCACATCTCTGCGAGAGGAATGAATGTTCTTACGTACCAAAATTGAAATGTGCTAACAGATATAACATTGTTCTGATTTATAGCCGTTTCTTGCACATTCAAAAGCCATGCTTTCGACAACAACAAAAGTTTCCCTAATTAGGCCTACGCCAAATAACTAGAACGCGACATTTCTAACGAGACGCTAGAATTGAAGTGAACATCACTCGACACGAAAAGCCAACCTGCCATCTTTCAATCACATGTTTCCTTCATACTCCGCCAGGATAAAGATACCCTCCAACCCATTCAAAATACACCAATAATCTCGAACCCATGTATATAACTTACAACACATGGCGCGAAAATCTTCTTTGACGTCAGAATCTTAAACAATTTTTACAAAACTTTCTTCGAGACAAGGGAAGTTATCCTCGGCCCAATCTAAATTTGGCCTAGAGTTTCCTGCTTGCAACATCCTGTAACTTGCCTTACAATCCACTGTCTTGTATGCTGAGATCTTATATACAAATTAAATGAAATATTCCTGACTGAGTCCCCGATATACACAAGATATATATACTAAATAAAATGAAATCCTATAACCTAAATGATGATGATGAACAAGAAAAAGGAATGGTATGAACAAATTGCCCTAACCTGACTTCTCTTCAAGTCAACCAAATATGGGTTTGGAAATATTTTCACAGAAGATTTTTGGCATTATTTGAACTATTTTGTGTATTTTTGGAATTATGGTATGTTGCAAACCCATATCTTATGACAAGCCTAGTGCTGAGTGGACGTATTTATTGAATTGTCCAACATGAGATCGTGGACGTCGTATTTGATAGCACAGCGGAGCAGTAAATAACTGCAGAACTGTATAATTATCGTCTGTGTTGCGAACAATAGCAATCGACCATTATCAAGTCGTATTTTCGACATTTACGAACAGTGTTTGGTAATTTACGTGACGAGAACCCTGGACATTTGGCGACCACATAGCCACCAGTGAACACTGCAAAACCTGCGAATTTATAAATATTTTCTAGTTAATAAGTTGTACAACGTGATTTCTCATCGTAATGAGCTTGAACAATGAATTGATTAATTTATGTAAAAGCTGATCATCGTGATATTAGCAGATCACGTGTGTTAAATACACCAAGTTTTTAGTGTGTATATTATCACTGAAGTGAAGTGACATGGCCATTCTTGCTACCCTACCGCACCTGTGTAAAGCCAGTGATTAATGAAAGTATCAAATTCACAAATAATAGTAAACTCAGTGAATTCTAGGTATTCTACAAAATGACGTCGACGCTGGATCGAGCCCAACTCCACGTGGTACCATATTATCCATTTACCCTGGGAGCTACCATGGAATAATCTCGATATGAGTTGGGCGAGCGGAGGATAATGAATGCTTACAATTCCCAAGCCAAGCAACTCGCCACATTAACCCCAGGAGAGGCTCGAATGAGAATATAATGTGAAGACATGTAAGTGAGACATCATGCTATCATATTTTTCTGTACGGATGGAAGCATGGGTAGATTAACATGGAAGGTCTTACTAGCACATTCCTTTAGGTATTGTACCATTATACTCATATTGTTATGATGTATAGTGCAGTTTGAAGTATATGTTGAAGATCGGCGCGATCCACAAGTTACAAACCGAAGCAGGAGTCGGCCACTCGATTACGGTATTTTCCGAGGATCGACGTGCACGCACGAAGCCAGGCGGATATGATTACAACATGGCGACCATTGACCCAGTTTATTGATCGGTCACCAGGATTACATTTTTATCAGCAATAAGAAGAAAAGAGAATAACATGCAAGATTTGCAACATTATACGAGACCCTGGAACAGAGCATAATGTGTATTTTGTTATCTATACATGTTTAGTATCTGTCGGAGACATTATAAATTATGATTTACATCAACCAATGAGAGATCAGTTCGATTACTGTCACGTCTGAGTGGGGGTAGCGTGAAGCTAGGTGGATGGACACACAGTCAAATGTGAGCAGATAACTCTACGGAGCGCTTGAGAACATATCTCTTTGTGAAGCTTGAGAACGCGTTTCGTTATTGCAATGTGACGCGAGGTTTATATCAAACACTTTAAAGTGTAGCCTATGCAGAGCCAGTGTCGAAGGACTCTGTTCGTTTTCACGAGATGCAATCTATACTGCTACAAGGGTAAAGCAGTATTAGAAACTGTAATGTCAATACAGCAAGCTGCCTGTCATCACAGTGAACTTTCGTTTTATAAAACAGTCTCTGTTTTCATTGCATTGATGTCGAGTGCGCAGCAATGTTATTGAACTCGAAACACTATTCCTCATCGCCAACAGACATATTCTTAATCAAGATGTCAAGAGGAATAATTTTAGTGCTGTTCATTTCTTTTATAATGGCAGGCTAAATAACGCAGCAGCATGAACGCTACTAGACCGGCATTGTATCGAACATTTCAATGAACTATCGCCATGGCCCGAGTGATGACTGATTCTGATTGTGTGACCACTTGTGTCTACCTCATTAGTAATCCTGAATGCTATTCGCATGGGCAGTCATTCGTCTTTCGTTCATTAATATTTCGGCCCGATATGAAGAACGCGATACTACTGAGAAACGAACTGTGTACTGGAAGATGTTGGAGACGTGAAGTAGCGATTCCAGACTATTCACCCAGGATGGGCAATAGCCTTCTGAACCGGGAAGAACGTGCGAATTGGAGAAGGTATTTCGGGTACATAGAGATTTGGCGCACCAGCGATTCGGGGATCGAATTTACTGAAATAACCTGTAGTAATTCAGTACTTCAGGTCCGCGATGGATGGGAATTCGAGAAAACTGGAATACCAGGTTCGAGGCCAGCCATAAGCCATAAGACGCCATTTCATGCACATTTCGAATCTTGTGTTCGAACACGTGGGTGGTGTCTTGTGTTAGCCAACTCTGACGCCATTACAGCGGTCATTGCGAATTCGTTGAATGAATGTCAGAAAGTAATGGTATTCTTAGCACGAAATGTTGGAATTCACTTGTGAACAAAGCGTTTATGAGATTACTCAATCTGCATGACAGGCATGTAGAAACGCAACCATTATTAGACTTTGATTTTTTTTGTGGTGCTACACTAATTTGTAATAGATTGACGATTCGAGCATGAGCAGTGAAAGACATGTTACGGAATCTTTACTGACGTGATCAATCGAATGGAGGCATTTGATGCAATTCAAGTTTGAGCTGCATTCAATAGCTTGACTTAGTTGAATCCGGCTGATGGGGATTTCTCACCTCATCGTAATAATAGGATGTTCCATTCATTTAAATACTTGTCAGATTAGGATATTTGAGGAAACATCGCAGATATAAGGTATCACACATTTCACTGTAGGAAATTCCACATTTGTGTAGGTTTTAACATTAATTAAATTTAGTATAGCTGTAAGGATTAATGCTATACACTAAGAAAGCTTCAATTATGGCAGTAAATTTTCATTGAGATGTTCATGCTTTGCTTAGGATTAAGTAGTGTTCATGTGTTTGTGTTTACTTGTGTGAATTATATTACTACATATGATGTCTGATAAAGGTGAAGAGGAGGTCACGGACCTTAAGTCATAGTATAAGATGCTTCAAAATAAGATAGACTCAATACACGAAGCATCGGAAGCCCGGAGTAGAGGGGTAATTCACGACGAAGTCACTGAAATCCTACGTAATGAAATCTCTGGTATACAGGGTACTTTAAAGAACTTACAAGACAGTTCCAAACAAGTACTGGTTAAAGTTAAAGATGTAGAAATTACAATAGATGATGTACAATCAGATGTTAAGCAAACACATTCCGATGTTCATTTAATTAGAGCGGATTTAGACACTGTCCAAACAGGGCAACGTAGGCTAGAGTCTACTACTAGTAAAATACAATCCAACATTGACAATATTCAAATAGAGACCACTAAAATACAATCAAGCCAGAATAGTCTTGAATCTAATGTCACTAAAATCCAATCAAGCCAGGATAGTCTTGAATCTAATGTCACTAAAATTCAGTCCACTGTAGATAAGTTAGACTCTAAAATGGTTAGGATTGAGTCAACCCAATGTAATATGCAGGCGACTCAAGGTCAAATGCAGACGACCCAGATTAACATACAAGCTAAAGTAGACATTGTTGAATCTAATCAGAAACTGCTACAAGTCCAATTAAATGAAGCAGAACAAAATCATAGGGACTTCCAAATGGAAATTAGATTAGAATTGTCCAACCATAAAAGGGACGCTAAAGCAAACTTAGATGCCCTCCAATTACAAGTGTCTAATGGAACCATCCATACCCAATCTACTTTAGAGCAGTTAAGGAATGAATTGTGTATTTTACAAAAGCAAGTTAAAGATCATAACCAACTTATAAAGGATGATTTTGACATTGACATAAAAGATATAATATCAGATAATGTAACTTTTCTTAGACAAGAAATGGTTAAAATTAACGATGACTACTTCAAAGATTTTAAGTTGGAAGTTAATCGAAAAATTGTAGAGGGAGAAGTTAGAGCAAGTAAAGAGATAACTGATGTACGGGAAGACGTAATTAAAAGATTGAATGTGTTTCAGAATTCTCAAACTAATAGTCAGACTAGTATTGAAGAAAGGATTAAGTCGGTAGAAGTTAACGTCGATCAAGCCAAATTAGAAGTAAATGAAGTCAGAGAGAAAAAGACATCTGAAATAAATGAGATTCGTAATCAACTCGAACGTATAACTTTGGAAGGCAGTATAAATGTAGATAGTTTACGGGAACAGTTGAGGGCGCATTGGAATGCGGAATTCCTAGCTACGATTGAACGGACGAACGTTAGAACGCAGGACAGGGAAGTCAATTTTCCACAACCAGCTCCTATAGCAGAGAGTAGTCCCCAGTCTAATGCAGCACATAACCCCACTGAAACGCAATCGTATATTTCGCCGATAGCAAGTGCAAGTACAGGGGCGTACACACATAAGACACCAGATGGGACATCGCATGTCACCATTATAAGGAATTATGAAGAAAAGCCGAGACGCTTTAATAACCTTGACGGGAATACTCCCATTGAATTTATCAGGAGTGTGAGAGATTATTTTATAGAGACACATGTTCCGAAAGAGACAGAACTGAGAGTGGTAGAGCGTTTCCTATCAGATGCCCCACTTCAGTGGAATCATGCATTCTGCTATACATTCGACAATTTCGACGAGTTCGCGGAAGCATTCATAAATCGATTCTGGAGCATAGATATACAAAGCAACGTGCGTTCAGAAATGTACTCTCGCAAGTACTCAAGTACTGGTCCAACGAGCTATTCTGAGTACTTTGCAACACAGCGCTCTAAACTCATATTTTTACAACCACCATTAACCCAGGCTCAGTTAATAGAAGCCATATCTCGACAACATCCGGTAGAAGTCCGAAAGAATGTAATATCATCTGGCGTATCCGATTTGACAACCATGGATGAGTTGTTAAGAAGGCTTGACCATGTAAGTGCTCTTACGACACCTACGGTGGCCAGGAATAACAGAAATGGACCTAGAACTGTTAACACAATAGTCATGGATAGGACACAACAGACTGACCAAGTCAGGTCCGAAGAGAGAAGTTATAATCAAACAGGAAATAGTCGCAACAACAATTACTACCAGAGAAACAATCGGCAAAACAACAAGTACGATGAGTACAGGAAACAGCCTTGGCAGCGTAGATATGAAGAACGCAATTTCTATCGTAGAAATAATGGAAACTATGAAAGGAATAGAGATAGAGGAAGCCCATACATGTCCAATGACAGACAATATCGAGGATATGGGAGGTATAAAAATTATAGGAATGAGGAATACGAACGTAATCGTGATAAAAGGCTCAGAGGGGAGCAAGAACTGTCTAAAGAAAACAGACGAAGAGATTCGAGAGAGAGAAATAAAAATCAGGAAATCGAGAACAGGCCCGGTACAAGTCGTCAGGGGAGTAGAGAAAGAAACCCTGACGAAGAAAAAAACTCCGATTTCCAAACGCAAGTAAAGACTCAGATTTTAACACCTCCATTCGAAATCACGATTCATGAAACATATAACGTCTCAGACGAATATCTTCTGTTTGAAAAAGAGGCTGGAACAAAGGGAAGACCCATTGAGTTACCCGTGATTCAGGTTCAAATAGGGGAACAGTCATGTAGAGCCCTAGTTGACACTGGAGCGATGATCTCCATTATAAGTGAGGACTGTTTTGAGAGGCTCAAGAAGGAGGATTCATTTGTAATTTTACCTGCTTCTCCTATGAAAGTCAAAGGGAGATTTAAGGATAAATCTATGAAGTGTAAAATACAAATCTTGATGAAATTTGAAATTAATGGGAAGATATATGAGAATATATTCATCGTGGTGAAGAATATTAACTTCGACCTAGTTATAGGGATGGACTTCACCACTAAAGCAAGGGCATTAATAAACATGGACAATAGATTGATCAAGTTTCAGGAAGACGCTACAGAAAAGGTAGCAATTGAAGAAAAGGAACTCCCTTGACAGGAAATCCTAAAACACCTCATCAATGAAATCGAGCAAGAGAGAGAGCATTACGCACTCAAAGCCGAGGGATTTGAGGAAGTGGAACAGGAATTTCTCAACCTAATAGAGGAATATCTGGACATTTTCAATGATAAGCCCGGCATGATTAAAGATTTTAAATATCAAATTCTCCTTACCGATCAATCTCCATATCAGGCGAAACTATATCCCATCCCACAGAAATATTATGAAGAAGTGAAAGTCATTATGAAGAAAATGGAAAAAGACGGCATAATAAGAAAACAGGCATCCTCATTCTTGAATCTGATCACAGTAGTTAAGAAGGCCAATGGGCAGCTGCTTCGTCTTTGTTTGGATGCAAGAAAAATTAATACAAGAATTCTTTTAGAAACTGATCGACCACCGAAAATCAGGGAACTACTGAAGAAATTTAAAGGAAAGTCTTGTTTCAGTGTTCTGGATTTAACGGCCTCCTTTTACCAGGTAGAACTTGAGGAAGACAGTCAACAATTTACCGCATTTCTTTTTGATCAAACCACATATGTGTTCTGTAGAGTACCATTTGGTATGATTAACAGTGGTCCAGCTCTCATACGTGCTTTGGATAGCAAATTAACAGTGAATGTTAAAGAACATGTTATTTGCTACATAGACGACATCATTGTGTCATCGGCGGATATCAAGGAACACCTGACCCATTTAAGAATGTTATTTGATAATCTGCGTCAGGTAAATATCAAATTAAACTTTGATAAATGCAGATCTATGAAAGAGTGTATTAACTTCTTGGGGCACACTATAGGCCAGGACGGTTACCACCCCAATACCAAGAAAATTGAAGCTATTGCACAATTTCCAAGGCCTAACAAAATTAAACATCTCAGAGAGTTCCTAGGTATGTGCCAGTTCCTTAGCAGTCATTGTCCAGGTTACTCGGTAACCATGGCACCACTGTACGAGGTTTTAAAGAAAAATAACAGGTGGAAATGGACAGACGAAACCAACCGAGTGTTTGAAGCAGCTAAGAACATGCTAAAGAATTGTGTAAAGTTAGAATACCCAGAGTTTGATAGGGTATTCTTCATTGAATCGGATGCATCCAGGGTAGGAGTAAGTGCAGTACTTTATCAGAAAGATAACAAAGGAAAGAAGCACTACCTGGATTTTCATAGTAGGAAGTTGAAAGAGCATGAAATGAATTACTTCACTACGGAGTTGGAGGCTCTAGCTTTCATTTCTGCTCTGCAAAAATGGAAGAAGATCCTGATAGGATATCAAGTGGTTATCGTGACACACCACAGAGCGCTTCAGTTTATGCTAAAGTCCGATCTTTCCAGTGACAGGTTAACGAGGTGGACATTGTTCCTTCAGCAGTTCAATGCCACTACCGTGCACCAGCCTGGAAAAGATAACTTGTTAGCTGATGCCCTCTCAAAAAATCCCTCAAATGATATCGAGATTCACGCTGTACAGTTGGAGAGGGAACATGTGGCAACCCTAGAAAAGCTAAAGAAGATAGCCGTGTCACGGAAGAGACACACCCCAACAAGGATAATGTACAGGTTTTTGAGAGGGTACATGGATAACTCCGATCCTGAGTTTGAACAAGTTAGAAAGCGTTTTGTGAGATATCTCATTTGTGGAGATACTCTTTGTAAGTACATCGACAAGGAGAGAACGAAAGTCCGAATTACAGTTCCTCCTAAGTTAACTACGAGTCTAACGTGGCTTGCTCATAGCATTACGGGCCACGGTGGCGTGGACAAAACGTTCCAAACGTTATTGGAAACGTTTACGTGGACCAGAATGCGGGCTACCATCGCAGACGTGCCTTGAGTGCCAACGCGGGAAATACCCCTCAGATTTGTCAAAGGAAGAGCCTCGAGCCATAATTCCTTCAAGGCCGAGAGAGCTGATGGCGTGCGACCTGTTCGGCCCGTGCCCGAAGGGGGCCAGGGGAATCCAATTTATCTTAGTCACAGTCGATGTATTTTCAAAATACGTTACCCTTGATCCTATTCAGAAGGCCACCACTACACAAGTTCTTAGTCGGTTGGAGAAGAGGGTGTTTCCCAAGGTTGGAATACCTGAAACACTCTTGTCTGATCATGGAACCCAGTTCACATCTCAAGATTTTGAGACAGCCATGAACCGACTGGGCATTAAGCACGTATTTTCCAGTATACGTTACCCGGAGTCGAACTTATCGGAAAGAATTATGGGAAATATTTCAAAATATGCTCGTTTGTACTGCCCAGAAGATCACGCCAGCTGGGTGAAGTTTGTGCCACAAATGGAAGAGTTCATGAACTCGACCTTCCATGAGAGCATCGCTAACGTGCCCATGACTGCTCATTTCAACACAAAACCTCAGACCTTGGAACACTGTAACAGATTACATTCCCAAAGATTAGAACGCACTGCAGAGGAGAGGATACAAGCTGTGCGTGAGAGTTTGATGGACGCAGCCGAAAAGAGGCAAAAGCGAATTAGAAATGAACGCTATCGTCCTTTCAAAAAGAACGAATTGGTCTTAATAAGAAAACCAACGAAGGCAGATGTAGCTAAGAAGCTATACACGAAGTTCGCCTACGTGTTTTCCGGTCCGTCCCGTGTAAACCGAGTGTTTGGGAACAATTGTTACGAGATATCTAATCTGAATGGAACTGAGATTATTGGCCGCTACAAATCGAAGAATTTGAGGAAATTCTATAAGAAATTAACATGAGAATAATGATCCAATATATGTGTATTAAGGTGATATGATATACATAAAAGCACGTTTTCTTCTTTTATGTAAAGATATCAAGAGGAACATGCACCATTATACTCATATTGTTATGATGTATAGTGCAGTTTGAAGTATATGTTGAAGATCGGCGCGATCCACAAGTTGCAAACCGCTCAATTACGGTATTTTCCGAGGATCGACGTGCACGCACGAAGCCAGGCGGATATGATTACAACATGGCGACCATTGATCCAGTTTATTGATCGGTCACCAGGATTACATTTTTATCAGCAATAAGAAGAAAAGAGAATAACATGCAAGATTTGCAACATTATACGAGACCCTGGAACAGAGCATAATGTGTATTTTGTTATCTATACATGTTTAGTATCTGTCGGAGACATTATAAATTATGATTTACATCAACCAATGAGAGATCAGTTCGATTACTGTCACGTCTGAGTGGGGGTAGCGTGAAGCTAGGTGGATGGACACACAGTCAGCTGTGAGCAGATAACTCTACGGAGCGCTTGAGAACATATCTCTTTGTGAAGCTTGAGAACGCGTTTCGTTATTGCAATGTGACGCGAGGTTTATATCAAACACTTTAAAGTGTATGCAGAGCCAGTGTCGAAGGACTCTGTTCGTTTTCACGAGATGCAATCTATACCGCTACAAGGGTAAAGCAGTATTACGAACTGTAATTTCAATACAGCAAGCTGCTTGTCATCACAGTGAACTTTCGTTTTATAAAACAGTCTCTGTTTTCATTGCATTGATGTCGAGTGCGCAGCAATGTTATTGAACTCTAAACACTATTCCTCATCGCAAACAGATATATTCCTAATCAAGATGTCAAGAGGAATAATTTTAGTGCTGTTCATTTCTTTTATAATGGCAGGCTAAATAACGCAGCAGCATGAAAGCTACTAGACCGGCATTGTATCGAACATTTCAATGAACTATCGCCATGGCCCCAGTGATGACTGATTCTGATTGTGTGACCACTTGTGTCTACCTCATTAGTAATCCTGAATGCTATTCGCATGGGCAGTCATTCGTCTTTCGTTCATTAATATTTCGGCCCGATATGAAGAACGCGATACTACTGAGAAACGAACTGTGTACTGGAAGATGTTGGAGACGTGAAGTAGCGATTCCTGACTATTTACCCAGGATGGGTAATAGCCTTCTGAACCGGGAAGAACGTGCGGATTGGAGAAGGTATTTCGGGTACAGTATGCAACTTAATTTAGTTTAGTTATGTACAAGCTGGTCGTATCAACGTATCATTTAAACATGCTGAGAGTAAAGGCTTGTGCCCCCCTTTTCATGTACATCAATTTTTTAGCAATCTATCAATGCAGTTGAAACTAGACTACGTTACGCAGTACAATTGTATGCTTCAGGAAGCAGTGGCATTCCGAGGGAATGATATTATTGTCTGGCACATGTGTGATTCAAGGTCAAAGCCAAGTAAAGGACAGTTTGTTTCATTTCTTAAGATGCGTGAGTTGCACGCCAGCACATGCACGATTTGGAAGGATGTGGTCAACATTCCGTTATGCTAGGCCAGCTGATAACCTGTTCATTTCCTGATACTGCTGCAATATAAGAGTAGGGGTCTTTTGTTTCGTATTTTATTGAGTTGGCCCTAAAGACGACTGCCTGTATATAATCAGAGAGAAGTGTTGAGCTGAGGAAAGTATCATTGGTTTCAGTATTCATTCTCCCCTGTTATTAAAGAGCAGCATATTTATGGTGAATTAGACACTACTGGAATAATTAAAACAGCCAGGAAAGAGTAATTCACTGTTTTTGGAATGTTGTTATGAGTGAACAGCTGATTCACAAGTGAATTTTTAGTCCACAATTTGGGACTTCTGTATAATTTAGGTGAGCATGCTATTGTTATTGTCAGATGATGAATACTACGTTGGTAGGAATTAATTACCCGTAGTCGAGTTATATGCGTTTTATGCAGATATTTTGCTAGTGGCATTAACAATTTTGTCTTGTCCACTAAGCCAATCGGCCGACGGGTCAGTGTTATTGAGATGCACTTAAGGGTGCGTATTGTTGGAGTGAACAGATTTTCACATGGTATTGATGGTATTATTAGATGTTCTTTACACACACTAATAATTACTCTAGACGAGTTTACTGGTCACTTTACAGATACAATGATAGGAATAAAAATAAAATAATAATAATAACAATAATAATAATTCGATAGGATTTTCAAATTTAAACTTGAAGTAAATAAATTACTAGGCTGAGTATTAAAATATGCTAAACCTAAATGTATTTTCTTGAACAATACTTAGTTATTGCTATCTTCGACTAGTTTGAGACAGATTGCTGATTATTCCCTAATTTGAGACGACGGTCAGTTAAGGACGTGATAATTGGAAACCACGGTCGTTAACTTGACATTACAACGTGAGTCGCGACGTTACGTCATAGCAGTTGCCAACCTAACTTTTTCCACCTTACACTCATGACGATTTGTCACAAACAGTGAAAATGTGTGCAGGAAGGCAGTGGCGCTAATTGCGCAAACCATAGGAGGGTATATTTTGTTGTCATTCATTTGTGTTGTACCTTTATCTAGTGTTTCATTTATCATGATTAGGCAAAGAATGTGCATAGCTTTGAATCTTTTATTAATTTGTAATAAACGCGTCTCGGTTTATTTTTGCATTTAAAATTCAGATAGGAATAGTTCAGATTTTCATAAAATTAAATGTTGGAGATGACACCATCATAGCCAAGCTATTATTATTGTGCCAACGTTAACTGTAACGATATCCTTGCATTGTAAACAAGTAAATATTTTCCCTTGCTGTTCATGCCTGTTACTATTATTATTTTTGCAATTTTCGATGTAATTTGATAGGGAAATTTACGTGTCATTCTCACAGCTTTGTTTATTTTTCGATTCTTTGTAGTAGGTCTTCGAGAGGTTTAAGATAGATTTTAGATAGGAGATTAATACATTCATTACAGGACAGTTTACCTGTAGCCGATTTTCACCTCTCTGAAGTAGGCTAGGGTTCTGTCATTTTTATGAATAAATTCAGTGGGATTTTAATGTAAGCCTGGCCTCTATATTTATGTTTGTATGTTTTTATTCCTCTGGGCTGGTGGTATAATGATCTCTCCCATCCCCGACCCTCCCGAGTGCCGTTTTTCGTGTTTACCCAGTCCAAGAATGCATTCCTCCCCATCCTACTTATATGTTCGCTGGAGGAGGGTGTCGGAAGGGCTGTTGAAGACCTATGGCTCCCCGAAACTCTTGTCTAACGGGCACAATACTTGTCATGATCATGTTTGCTATAGTACTCCTTAAGAGGTGTACGCAATAATAGAAGTTGTAGAAGGCCCGATGTCAATTGGTATCGAACTTTCTTAACGACAAGGACATTATCACTTATCTTGACATCTGAATCACCAATTCGAAAACAATCATCTTCATAGCGAATGCCATAGGTAGTATCGGTCTTTTTAGTAAAAAGGTTTTCCAATATTCTTTACGAGAATGGTTTTCAACCGTGCATGATGTTCAGGTGTATAGTAGATTTCCGATAGACTAGGTTCCTTGGAGCTAGAGGGCGTTTCAGCAATAACTGATGTCAGAAGGTGTGGAAGCGGTGAATGTTTCATAGAAGTAAAAACTCTTCATCTTCCTCTTCCTCCACGATCGTCTGCGTTGCTTTCGATAGAGCTGTGGGTTTATCGGAATTTAATGTTATCTTCATCATGGCTTGCAGAGGGGATTTTAAATGTTTCTCGACACTCAGCTCACTATTAGCATGCGCGCGTTCAAATTCCCAGAACTTACGTCGAATACTATTTTGCGCACGGATAATTTGTTTCTTTAATTGACTCCCTGTTGTTGACATGTTCTTTATTATGGAACAGGTTGTAATGTGCTGAAAACGCACATTTATTATCTTTATTAATGTCTTTATATCTGGAATTATTATTATTATTATTATTATTATTATTATTATTATTATTATTATTATAAACTTGACTTTGGCAATATGTAAGCCACACATTTACGTTACTCAATGTTTATTATTATTATTATTATTATCATTTGATATTTTACACATATCATTATTATCATTATTATTAGATATATCATTTAGTTTTGTTTATTATCGTTATTAGTGATATTTTGGTAAAGGCTAATTGAGCCATGGTAATGTTCCAATTACTTCATTTCTCTATAATTATTTAACCAGGAGAATCATAGAGATTCATTATTTCAATACATTATTTCGTTGTCTTGGGGATGTGAAAAGCCTGGAGTTGATTTCTACTTCATATTCTGCAGATTTCTTCACACTAGGCGACAGGGTTTTATTTTTGGTCAGTGAGCGCAGCGGGATATTTCCCTGTCTTGGCTCAACGACAAGGGAGACCCTCGCATCTTATTCTGAGAATTGGGGACAGACGAGGAAGTTCCTAGAATTAAGGTCACGGATTGTCAACACAGGCGAAACATCGCGTCATTGTAGCCTCACGTCAGGCGATTTAAATTCAAGAGGAAAGCAATCCCAGATTTCGTAGAAAGAAGAATCACGTGGTCGGCCAGAACTAAACAGCGGGCTAGAAGATGGTAAAGTTGGAAGAGTGGAGGGTTGCAATGGAAACCATGTTATGATTGGTGTATCAAGAAGAAGGAGCTTGAAAATGGAAAGATGTGGAAGGGAGCCGGAAAGGTTATTTAAAGGCATGCAGAACAAATTTCGAGTAACTCATTATTATTCACTGACTTGAACTTATACTCACTTTGGTGATCCAATTGGCAGTCCGGACGACTTGCATCTTGTCGGTCCATGGGAATTAGCAGATATCACAGTCCAGTTGACTTGGTATGTATTTGAATCTCAGAAATCTACAGTTTTCGAACTTGAGTGTATGATCGGCAAATTCTGTCTAGTAATACGAATGGCAATGGTTGTGTTTGTAGCCAGATTCATTAAAGTGATTCTTGAAGTTAGAACATCATCACTCTCAAGATAACAGCGGACATACATTTCATCCCCTATTAAGTCAATAACTTCTCTTTAATAATCGGCAAGGAATCTTCACAACTACAACCTCAAGGATGTTTCAGACGAGCAGAAATCATCGCCATCACTACACGATGAGGAACGAATATCTACCGGTAAGTGAACTGACCAAACCTCACAAAATCTCTCTTTTAAATAATTTTGGCAAGTAAATTCACAGCATTGGAAATAAGATAAATGTAAATTCCAACTCCACACTTGTCATAGGCCACTATTTAACGTAACTTTTGTTGGAGACAGAAAGTGAACAGTGTTATGGGAGGAAACAAGACGTGACAACGTGGTGATGGTGATGCTTTGCAACACTGCGTCTTTCTATTGTCGCCCCTCAGCCCTCTACCTGGCCTTTGGGACACATTCTGTTAAGCCGTGCCTTACTGGCAGCACGCACAAGCCGCAGCTTCTCGCAGCGTATAACGAAATATTATCAATATGTTGTGTATATAGATGTGTGTAGCATATAGTAATAAATGTATATAATTTAAATGCATACGTGGATTAATTGTTTGTGCGCGCGCGAATCTTGTTCCGGCAATTTATTCACCCCAAGTGTTACATTCGGGTCCGAATACGTTTTGAGACGTGGCTCGAAACATTGGTCCTCCGAGCCGGGTGATATACTGTATTACGTTTACGCGCATACATGGTTATCACGTGTGTGAATATAACTTCTACGGATTCGTGAATGCTATTACTGCATCTAAACAGGCAAGATCAGCAGCAAGTCCGTCCCATCGGTGACACAGGAGGGGACCCAGGTAGCGACAGCAAGGCAATCCTATCGCCTGAAACCCAGCCCAGCGGGAGACTAGACACAGGCTGTGGCGAAGACAATACAGGTGAGGCTATTTCAAACAGGTCAGAATTCCTTACAGTATTTCCCTTCTCACTGGACCCCTTCCTCACTTTGGAACCCAATGAAAAGAAATTACTAGTTAATCAGAGAGCGATAGTTAAAGCAAGCTTAACTCGAACAAGTAAATTTCTTGAGAAATGTCAAGCACGCCAAGGAACTGATGTAACTACCGTACGGCTTCGATTAAATGAGCTTACTACAATTAGAAATAGGTACGGGGAACCGCAAAGCAAATTAGAGCTTCATGATGATGATAGTCATGCAGCAGATCGTGAAGAGTTTGAAGCACAATACTTTGACTTAGAAGCAGCAATGACTAAATTAGTTGGGAGAGGCACTGGAAACACCCGAACCCTTAGTGACAATAGCACAGGAGGCTTAACAAGTAACGTCAGACTTCCAGTGATCAACATCCCTACTTTCACCGGAGATTATAGCTCATGGATAGCATTCAGAGACACCTTTAATGGGTTAATAACACAAAATTCAGACATTCCTAATGTACAGAAATTGCATTATCTGTTATCAGCCTTAAAAGGGGAGCCTTTAGAATTGATAAGCAACCTGCCGATATCAAATGAAAACTTTGACGTAGCATGGGAACTGATTTGTAGTAGATATACTAATAACCTCTTAATAGCCACTAAGCATATCAGGCAGCTATTATCATTACCATCTTACAGCAAGGACTCGGCAGCCGAAATTAGGCACCTAACTAACCAATTAATATCTAATCTGAATGCCATTAAGGCTCTTAAGTTAAAAACACCGCTAGAAGAGATTCTCCTATCGCAGCTAGTACTGGATAAACTAGATCCCTTAACTAGAAAGGAGTACGAGATTAATGCTAAACGACAGGACTTCCAAGAATTATCCGAATTGCAATCTTTTCTAGAACGCACATGTCAGGCATTAGAATTAGCTACATCCAGTCGTGACGCAAAATTGACCACTAGAGTTCAAAAGGCAAGTCATTCTAAGACCATCTCACCCAAGTCACCCTATTCCAATGTGTCTGTATCTAGCATCAGTGCATGTACATTTTGTGAATCCCAGCATGCCCTTCATAAATGTCAGCCATTCATTAATCGCAGTGTTGAGCAACGCTATGCATTTGTTAAGAGTAAAGGATTGTGTTTCAATTGCTTTCGGCCGCACAATGTCCAACAATGCATTGCAAGCTATTGTAAGAGTTGTGGCAGGAAACATCACACCCTGTTGCACTCTGACATAGCACCCAATCCGAACGTCACAAGGAATAGCGGAAGAGACGCGAGGCGTGAATAGGGGAGTAGTGAGAGTTCTGCCCCCCCCCCCACCACTACTCCAAATGCGAGCCGATAACTCCCGAACACGTGGTCGGAGATTCACGAATGAGGTGTCGTTGGACTCGAGCTGACGGGGGCTTTGCTATGGACCACTCGTTATATTAAAAAAAAAAAGATTTTTTTTGTTTTTGAAAATAGACGATAGTTAAAAAACCAAACATGATAGAACGTTGTGCAATTGCTTAAACCAGGAGTCTCCAAACTACGGCCCGAGGGCCACATCCGGCCCGCGGACAGATTTTGTCCGGCCCGCGGAGAGCTAGCATACTTGAAAACTCCTTTTAGAGAACATATATTTTTTATAGCAAATTAAATTTAGTTTACTGAAGTATTCTAATTTTATGTTGAATAATTATTAATATGACATCTACATTGATATGGTCATGGGCTAACTACTCATAACATTGTTGTAGGCTTATTGTTATTGTTTTTGTGATAAGTTGGATAAAGAAACACAGAATTGTAATGAGTAAAGACATGTATAACATGCAGACATATGAAATACTAATGAGATTTATGTAATTGAGATTTTCCACTGACAATAGTTTGTAGTAGTGGACTAATTTTACTTGTACCAATTATTAAAAGAGATTTAAGATGCTCATCAGTTAATTTAGATCTGTAAACATTTTTTGTGTACTTCATTTTGGAGAAGGTCTTCTCACACAAATAAGTAGTACCAAAAACAGAAAACAGCCCACGAGAAAATTTATGCAAATTATCAAATTGTGTCAGTGGAAGACTCTTATAAAATTCCAACAAAGATGAGTTTTGATATTTGTTCTTAATTATATCACTGCACTGTTGTTCAATCATTTCCATTTGAAGTTCCGGGGCTAGGGTTTCAATGTCAGTATCAAAAGGATCCTGAAAAATCTTAATTTGATTCGCAAAGGCATCGAAGTCCGAGAAACGAGTATCAAAATTTATTTTCAAAGCACTCAAAGTTTCGATTGCAAAATCGATAGGAAACTCAGTCTCAGTGGTGTGGCTGAATATTTCACATGTTTTAAAATGTGAAAATCATTTACTTCGTAGTTGTGATTGAAACAGTATCAATTTCTTCCGGAATGATTTGATATTAGTGTATAAATCAGGAAGATGCTGGTTTTCTCCTTGCAATCTCAAATTCCGTTCGTTCACATGTTTTGTCAAATCAACATAGAATGCTAACTTCCACAGCCATGCGTTGTTTTGAAATTCAGTAAGAGGGCGATGCTTTTCATTCAAAAAAATTTCGATCACTGCTCGAAGTTCAAAAAAGCGCTGAAGGACTTTCCCACAACTAAGCCAACGTACGGCAGTATGATAAGGTAAGTCATTTTATCCAATCTCTTCAATAAATTGTCGGAATTGTCGGTGATTCAGCCCAAAAGATCTCATAAAATTAACAGTTGATATGACTGGTTTCAGAACTTCAGACATATCCAAACATTTTCCGCACAAAGACTGTTGATGAATGATACAATGTAAGACTAATGGTTTTGAACCACCGTCATTTTCTACAGCCTTTGACACAAGAGCGACCACTCCTTTATCTTTCCCACTCATGTTTTTGCCTCCATCAGTTGTAATACATTTCAAGTTTTTCCATCGAAGGTTCTTTTGATTAATGGCCATTTCAACTCCTTTAAAAATAACTGTACCAGTAGTTGTGCCATGAATACTATACATATCAAGAAGTTCTTCATGCACTTCACAGCTTTTATCTACTCCTCGAATATAAATCAACACCTGAGCAGTATCTGACACATCCGTTGACTCATCCAAGGCCAAAGAAAACCACTCAACATCTCCATTTTTGTCGAACAGTTGAGAGGATATATTTTCAGCGATGTTTTCTACCCTTCCAGCCACAGTGTTTGCTGATATACTGACAGTTTTTAATAAATTTACCTTTTCAGGGCACATTTCTTCGGCTGCTGCAATTATGCATTCTTTGATCATTTCTCCATCGGTGAATGGTTTTCCACGTTTTGCAATTTCAAGAGCCACACGAAAGCTGGCACGAGTTGCAGCCTCTTGTTCGGTTTTGAGTTTTGTAAATGAAGATTGCTGCGATTTCAATCCGCACTTCATAGCTTCGAATTTCTCTGTCCGCAAACTTCCTGTATATTTTGAGTAATTTTGAAAATGTTTTGTTTCATAATGACGTTTAATGTTATATTCCTTGAGAACGGCTATGCTTTCATTGCAAATCAAACATAGCGCCTTGTTACTGGACTCAATTACGAAATACTGAATGTTCCACTCATCTTTGAATTTTCTACATTCATTATCAATTTTTCGCTTCTTTTCCATACTACTAAATCACACACAAAAGCAACAATTCAAATCAAAATACTGTTACAAAGATGTCTTAAACTTAAACACGCACAAACACGTTTTAAGGAGGTACGCACTATTTTATTTCACAACAGTGTCATAGGAACTGACTTGTGGTTGCGCAACTAGCCTTCTTATATATTCCAATTACTGCCATCTAGAAGTGAGTGGAAGACACCAGAACTCTCTCGAACCAACGAGATTACTCTGTACGTGCTATTAGCGCCATCTGTTAGCGATAGAAGGTACTACCTACTTCCGCTTGTGTCCACCAGATGTCGTGTCACGTTACTCCTCATGGCTCGTACTCTACGACTAATCTAGAAATTACAGATAATGACAGGAAAATTAATAATATGCAGTGTTGCCGTTTTGCGGACTTTAGTCCGATTTGCAGCCTTTCTTCAACGTTGCGTACTTTTTCGGACTTTTTTTCATCAGTGGACTATTTCACTTTTTACCACCGGCAACAATGATAATATGGTTTTGGCCCTCGGAACTTACTGGAGTAATCAGTATGGCCCTAAGGCTGGAAAGTTTGGAGACCCCTGGCTTAAACGAACGATCTTTATGTCCTTTATTTTTTATAATAAAACTTTTTATTTTCTTATGTTTTTTTTTGAAAAAAGTGTAATTTTGAGATTCTTATATTTTGGAAACTAAAGAGTTTACAAAAGAAATGTTTGACATAAATGAATGGACCTGACCCCCTCTACTAGCAAAATAAATTTCAAGCCTCTAGGACTAAAACTGTGCAGTAGGGGAGTAGTGAGAGTTCTAAATAGTAACACGAGCAGCTCGGCTACGCTGACCTTTTATGTATATTTCGCGAAACCATGGGCATGCGACATATCGTTGGACTCGGGCTGAAGTGCTCTTTCCTATGGACCATTTGTTATATTTTTCAATTTTTTTTGAAAAATTTTGTTTTTGATAATAGGTGATAGTTTGAAAACCAAACATGATAGAACGTTGTGCCATGATGCAAACGAATGGTCTCTCTGTCCTTTATATTTTATAATAAAACTTTTTTATTTTTGATGTTTTTTGAAAACACTTAAATTTTGAAATTTTTATATTTTGGAAACTAAAGAGTTTACAAAAAAAAATGTTTGACGTAAATTAATGGCCCTGCCCCCTCTACCCCCAAAATAAATTTCCAGTCTCTAGGGCTAAAACTGTGCAGTAGTGCTAGAATGGGGGTTCTGAGTCGCCCCCTACTTTAAATAAACTTTGCCCGATATCTCTCGAACGCGTGGTCGGATTTTAACGAACGAGGTATTGTTGGCGTTGGGAGGACGTTCTCTTGGCTAAGCATGTGTGTTGGTTTTTTTTTTTTTTTGAAAATTCTTGTTTTTGGATTGGCGCTCTTTTGGAAACGGTGAATTTTGGGAAAAGGATTGTTTGACGTTAATGGAAGGTGGGAATGCCCTCTAGGCGGCAGCAATTTTCAAGGGTGTAGAAGGAAAAACAAAATGATAGCCTACATTCTCGCGAACATTGGTGATCATTGGCGAACGGATGGTTGGATTTTAACAATTGAGGTGTCGTTGGACTCAAGCTGACGTCGTCTTTCCTATGGACCTCTCGTTATATTTTTCTTTTTTTTTGAAAAATGTTGTTTTTGAAAGTAGGCGATAGTTTGAAAATCAAACATGATAGAATGTTGTGCCATAGTTCAAACCAATTGCCTCTATGACTTTTATTTTTTTATAATAAAACTCTTTTATATTTTCAGATTTTTGAAAACCCTTAAATTTTGAAGTTTTACTAGTTTGGAAACTAACATGTTGACAAAACATTTTGTTTGACACTAATGAAATGTCCCTACCCCCTCTACCATGAAAATAAATGTCAAGTCTCTAGGACCAAAAAACTAGGCTTTTTTTTTTTAATAAAAGCGTGTTTGTAGACAGAGAGCCGGTAGCGCTTGACGTATGTTACAACGAGGCTATGATTGGCCATGGTGGATATGGGAAATGACTATTTCGACGGGGGGGGGGGGCGATGTATGTCAAAACGAGGGGTCGCTTTTCGATATATATTTTTTTCCTATGACGAACGAATGAAGGCGAATATTTCAGAAATCCCTCATGACGATCTTTAAACATGTTGGTAAACACTGACCGGTAACCAGACAAAATTCATAATGCTATGAGACGAATAAAAATAGTCGACAACAACAGAACTTGTTTTTCTTTGTATGTCTAACTGGCAGCCAGAATGGGAAAACAGAATATCTGCTCGAGAGACCCGCTTGGAGCCTGGCTGGCTGGGTGACAGGATGTAACATGTTATCGCGATTCAGGAATGTAAGCGGAAGGGACAACAGGCCAATGGAAAATTACTGTGTCGTAGAGGTGATTTGGAGGTCGAACAATATCGCAACGACGTCAGAGAAATAATGCAGTAAGCGAGTATAACTCCTCCCACTACCATTGCCATAGCCAATTGCAGGGCAAGAGCGATGTTACCAGCTGTGGTAAGAGGGACACAGAGCGATGGGCTGGGGTGAGGAGAGGTGGGCAGGGGGTATTAGAGTGTTGATCATGATATGACACGCAGTCAGTCATTACTGTTTTAAACACTGCAGTGTAAACATAGGCTGTATCGTATGTGTATATAAGTAATTGCATTCGTGTACTCAACCCCAGTTGGTTACTATATTGGATACATTATATATTTGAGGTAAGTGTTGGAATAACACTGTTTATTTTATTTTATGCTAATCAATGATTAAATGATTATTGGTTTACCATTTGATTGATGAATTGTTTTTATTTTGTTTATTTTAGATAACCTATATACTTGTTGTTGTGGACAAAGAGAGAGAGAGAGAGAGACAAACCATTTCACAGAAGCCTACAAGACAAGGCAGAAAAAGCAAGTTTTTTTACAAAACCCAGGTAAGATTTTTTGAAATTATATATAAAACCTGTTTTTTTATATTTTATTTTATTTATTTTTTGTTTATGGAAGATGCTATTGCGAATGGATATACTCATGGTGGTTTATTTTATTTCTTTTATAGAGTCTGAGCCTGACAATTGCTGTTGAGAACGTGTGTGTTTGGGGCCATTGCTGAAAAGTCTACGGCTGAACACTGTGGTGAGTTTGTTTCTTTTATAAAAATTATGTCTTTTGCCACTGCTACCGATAGCTTAACTTGGGAACCCCTTGACTCTTGTTTTAAAAAGCGTGTTTGTTCTGGCCGCGTAGTGAATGTTAGAGAGAATTTAATCCCAAAAGACTTTGTCGAATCTTGTTTTGAAATTTTTAAAGAACAAATTTGTACAGCGCAAAGGTTGCATGCGGCTTTAAAGGTCAATACACAACTCGTGTGCGATTTCATATATAAAAACAAGGACGGTGAGCATAAAAAAAACTTTTATATTGGCAGTAAAATGCAAGAGCTTTTGATTGCCGATAATCTGAACGAGTGGTATCAATGCCATGTGGTCAATGCCTTGCTATCAAAATTTGATAAACTACATCAAAGACCAAGTGGTTTAGCGTTATACAAAATCAATGATCTACAAATCAACATTTGTCATTTCAACCCGTTGAATGCTGGGTCTAGCTATATTAAAACGCCGCCAGCAATAGCTTCGAAAAAGGCTGTGGTGAATATTGAAAATTTTGATGATGAATGTTTTCTGTGGGCTGTGGCTGCGTATTTGCAGCCAGCTCAAGATCGTCATGTTAACAGACCAGCAAAGTACAAGGCCAAGTGTGATGAATTAAAACAAACATTAAATTTAACTAGAATATCGTTCCCTATGGACTTAACGGAAATCCATAGGTTTGAACAAGACAACCAGGACTTTTCGCTCATGGTGTATGGCCTTGATGGTGATGAGATTGTGGGTCCTCTTTATGCCACAAAGGAACCGAAACGACACCACATTCAACTTTTATATCTGTCTTACGGAGAAGTGAATCACTATTGCCTCATTAAAAGCCTGAGTAGATTGCTAGGCAGTCAAGCTTCCAAGCATAATGGTAAGAAGTACATTTGCGACCGTTGTCTGCAATATTTTACAACCCCTACACTTTTGGAACGTCATAGGGTAGATTGTGTTTCTCAGGTAGCGGTGAGACTGATATTGCCACAAGGGGACAAGGCTGTGTTAAAGTTTAAGGACATTCATAAGGAACAGTGTCACACTGTTCCCTATGTGGTGTATGCAGATTTTGAAGCACTCACCACACCCATGGCGGGATGTGAACCAGATCTCACCATGAGCTCAACCACACCCATTCAAAAACATGAACCTTTTGCCATAGGATTTAATGTGGTGTGTGCCTATGACCCCACACAATCCGTTTACAAATACCGTGAGGGGCCAGATTGTGCTAGATGGTTTTTGGATGAACTTGTTAAGTTGGCCGAACATGTACAGGGATTACTGGACCATCCAGTACCCATGAACATATCTCCAGAACAGCAGCAGCAGTATGAGCATGCCATGACATGTCATATTTGCGAAAAGCCACTGATCAGTGCTGAAGACACCGTTCGTGATCACGCGCACTTTACGGGAGAGTTTCGTGGAGCTGCGCATAGTAAATGTAATTTGAACTTTCCAGCTCCTCGTTTCATCAGTGTCTTTTTCCAGAATCTGGCAATTTATGACATTCAGTTTTTGATTCGTGAATTGGCTCATGTCAACAAGGGCTCGTTTACCATTATTCCCCAAAACCATGAGCGTTTTACGGCCCTGACATGGAGGTTGAGCGACTTTAGCATTCGATTTTTGGATTCCTTTAAGTTTATGGCATCCTCGCTAGACAGTCTTGTGAATGGCTTGATTGAGGAGGAATTAAAAAATACCAGAATGCATTTTAATGATCCTAAGCAATTTCAATTGTGCATTCGGAAACGTATATTCCCGTATGATTTCTGCAACAGCTGGGACGTGTTAAAGCAAACAAAACTCCCACCACAAGAGAAATTTTACTCAAAACTAACATACAGTACCGTTTCCGATGAAGACTATGCACATGCATGTCAAGTTTGGCGAGTGTTTGACATGAAGACGCTAGGTGAATATGCTTTGCATTACCTAAAACTGGATGTATTGCTGCTCACCGATGTGTCTGAAAAATTTCAGTTGAGTCAGCACATTTATGGTCTTGACCCGGCTCACTATTATAAGAGTCCTGGGCTCTCGTTTGATGCCGCTTTGAAATACACTCAAGTGGAATTGGATTTACTCACTGATGTAGACATGGTTCTATTTTTTGAAAAGGGCATTCGTGGCGGCTTTGTGCCACTTAACCAGCGCCATACCAAAGCGAACAATGTCTACATGCCTGATTATTCACCAGACAAACCAGAATCGTACTTAATGTACTATGACGTGAATAATTTGTACGGTTACGCCATGAGTCAGCCTTTGCCCTATGGGAAGTTTGCTTGGCTGACAGAGAAACAAGTGTCAGAATTTGATGTGATCAAGGCTAGCCAAGAAACCGGCCGTGGATATGTGCTAGAAGTGGATATTGAATATGCCTCATCCTTGTATAATGAACATGCCGATTTCCCATTCTGCCTTGAGCAAATGGTTGCCCCTGACAGTAAAGTGAAAATTGAAAAACTCATGGGCACACTTTACAACAAAAATCGGTATGTGCTACATATCCAAATGTTGGTTCAATGCCTCGCCCAAGGCTTAGAGTTGAAGAAAATCCACAGGGGGTATTTCTTTTGCTCAAAAACCAAGACTCAAGCCATACATGCAACTCAACACAGAGCACCGACAAATGGCAACACAGCAGTTTGAAATTACTTTTTTTAAATTAATGAACAACTGCATCTATGGCAAGTCCATGGATAATGTCCGCAAATACCGTGACATTAAATTGGTGAATGTCTGGTGGGGTGCCCGGCGGTATATTGCCAAGCCAAATTTAAAATCGATCAACATTATCGATGAGGATTTGGCCACTATTGAATTGAGTAGGACCAGCGTGACCATGGATAAGCCCATTTACTTGGGCCAAGTCATTTTAGACTTTTCTAAATCGGTCATGTATCGATTCCACTATGAGTTTGCCAAACGGCATTTTGAGGACGTATCTCTTTTGTATATGGATACGGACTCATTCATTTACCACATTCGCCACTGCAACCCCTGTGACGTCATGAGGCAGCATAGTGACTGGTTCGACACCTCTTCGTATAGTGCTGACCACATGTTTCAGCTGCCCATAAAAAACAAGAAGGAAATGGGTGTTTTAAAAGATGAATGCGGTGATTCCATTATGACGGAATTCGTAGGTTTGGCTTCGAAAATGTATGCTTATAGCACGCTAGACTGTAAGGAAACCAAAAGAGCAAAGGATGTAGGTAGGGCAGTGGTAAAATCGTTACGTGTAGACGATTACTTAGCGGTTTTACGCACTGGCAAAGCTATGTCCCATACACAGTGCAGGATACAATCCAGCAACCATCATTTGTATCTCGTAGAACAGAGAAAACGCACCCTCGCCTCCATGAATAACAAACATGTGTGGGCTGATGACTTGCTCACGAGCCTGTCCTGGGGTTATGACCGCAAGGAGGAGGGGGTGTGATTTTTTCAGTTTGTTCGTTTAGGGACATGGCTTTTTGTAACTCGTAGATTTAGTATTTTGTAAATATTGGTTTTTGATATTGTAAATAGTAGATTTTGTAAATAGTGGCAACCCACTTGGACCTTTTGCTCCTTTAAAAGTTCTATGCAACCTTATTTTTATTTTAAATTTAACCGAGTTGGAAATTGGAAAATGGTATATAGTTTGATTCTTTTAATGCTGTACAAAGTTGTAGTTTAGTAAATATAAAATAAGTAATATTTTTTTAGTAACTTTTTTTTGGTAATGTAAATCGTAAATGGATAACTAAAAAAAGTTCTTTTGGGATGAGTGTGCATTTGGAGAATGTGCTTTTGGGGATAAATAAAGTGGTTGTGTTTGTTTCCAAAGACAGGTATGGTTGTGTGAGTAGAGTAAAAGCTGGTGTGTCTATATGACCAGAGCAAACGCGGTGAGGTAGAATGAGTGGAGAGGGGGAAATTGTCACTTATATACTCATTTTGTTTTCAATAGTTTTGTTTTTTTCTTTAAAATGTAGTGGTCAATAGACATTATTTTTGTAAAAACAGTCTTACCTGCACTACTCGTAGACCTCGACGTTTCTCCAAACATACATAAACTCACTGCATCATCATCATCATGGTCAAGCACTCGCATTGACATCATTGACAAATCTCAACTTTCGACATACACCAAATGGAAAGATGACAAAACAACAAAATGGAAAATCCATGCTTCTATATCGCCAAAAACGCAAAACTAAAAACACACATTTTTTAAAACTGAAAATGCTCATGTGTGAAATATAAAAATTCAAAAAACCTAAAACAAACATTTTTAAAAAGGGTCATCAACAAAATAGTGAATCCATATCATAAAAAATGCAAAACTTGAAACAAACATTTAAAAAAATGTAAATTGCAAATTGGCAAATGACAATGTTTGAAAATGTGAAAATGTAAAAATCAGCCCATCAACATCATGATTTGTTTTAAATTAAAATGAAACATTGTGTTCTGGTAAACCTTTGTTTTTTATTTCATAACCATAGGGAATTGACAAAAGAAAATAGAATACAAACACATCCCAATTCCTTAATCCTCAATTCCTTAATGTTCATGTCCACGCATAATCAACTTTCCTTTCATAGCACTCATCACAATCAGGGCTGCCATCATTTTACCCACTGAGGCATCACAGGATGTGAAACGTTGTTTAGCTTTTTCAATAACAATTTATCTGCCACATGTCTTAAACCAGGATGACTATGGTGATAAGATAGGTCAAGTTCTTTGCATGCTTAATCCAAATGATTAATGGGTACATCACCATGCTGCAAACGTTTTTCAAGATGAGTTCCAGGGCCACAAAAACGATAACCTGGAAGATGGATTTCGAAAGGTAAGTATTGAATCACTTTGTCAATGACGCCACTGCCAGTACAGGTCTGGCATATCCTTTTCCATCGATGGTGAAAAGGTTTGGTCTTCCTCCTCTTCTGTGGACGATGTTTGTGTTTGTTGTTGTTGCTTTTTCTCGCCATGACACCCGTGGGATGATTCAACAAAGTCTTTACACGGACTTTTATGACCGTGATACAGTTTCACTAGCTGACAAGTCGCGCACTGACGCATAGAGGGTATTTTTGCCATGGCCACTTTCTTATGGTGATCGCAATCCGTACAGGGTTGCAATTCACTCAACACAGGGTCTTGAGTCAATGATTTTGGTACATGTTGCCAGATATCTTTCACCGCGTTGGCGGCCACATAATAAATGAACGACTTGGGCAGCGCTTAGAGTTCCTCTTTGGTAAAACTG
This sequence comes from Meconema thalassinum, assembly GCA_946902985.2. Lineage (NCBI taxonomy): Eukaryota > Metazoa > Arthropoda > Insecta > Orthoptera > Tettigoniidae > Meconema > Meconema thalassinum. Next base: position 417,622,702 of record OX336389.2, read on the forward strand.
TGTAGTTTCTTTTTGCACACAACGAACTTTCCGATGGCTTTGTCGGTAGCATTGCCTTTCTCAATGGTATCACGTGTTCTAGATGTTTACACGTCGCTTGTAGAAATCTCACTGGCGTCATTCACAGGTAAATCTTGAGTTATAATTTTGTTCAACAACTCCCAGCAGGCATGGGTGGTTAACCAATGAAAGAGATGCCACGCATGGGCTAGGGCTGTACGGGGAATGTTGCCACAGGAACAAGTATCCATCAGCGTTTGCAGGGAGGGGCAGCCCAGGTCCATGAGGTCGATACATTGACAGTAAGACGCCAAAAATGGTTGCAACCATTCACGTTTTTCATTACCTTTCACAAATACTACATTGGCCGAGGACAAGTGTGCTTTCATGACCACGTCCAAATATTTATAGGAAATGGTTCCTTGATTCCAGTCTATTTGCTTATGATTTTCAATCCTCTGGGTTTGTTTGCGGTCTTTTTCACACAACAAATCAAAAGCATGGGGCGGTTTAAATAGCAAATGCGTAGCTTGCGATATCCAAAACGTGGTACAATCGATAATGGTCACTTGTTTAAATATAAATTTGTTGTCACCAATTTTAAACCCTTGGCATTCTACAATGAGTGTGCGCAACATGTTGCCGCTTGCCTGGACCAAGTTCAACTGACGACTGACTAACAATTGGCCACTAGGGTGTGGTCATGACATGGACTTACCAGACATGCTAGTTTGAAAAAAAATTGAGGTTAGGGTAGACAGGGGAACATGAAAAAAAATAAGAATTTAAGAATTACATCATTTTATTATCATAACACGTCTTACAGGCTTTTGTCATTTTGGGATAAGGACGATACCAACGGATACAACAATATAGTCTCTTGTGTTTGTTACGTCCATAAAACTCATGATGTCCCAATGTCTCTAAACTAGGCGTTTTCGATGGTGAGCTGCTTACTGAAGCACCATGGACACCATACGGTCCACACGTATCGAAACTTGTTTTCTCATCACTCAGGGACACGAGTGAGAGATAACTTGAATGACAGGGTATATTTCCCACCTCCATTCTGCATAGGTAGGGGCAGGCAGGTGACCAGCGCTGATGTTCCTGCATGGGTTCATCGCCCTCTTGCCATTGGTCTATGATGATGGGACAAAAGGCACATTTCACTTCATCTCTTGTTTTTAAATAGTAGAATCCAGCGGCCGCCAAGGCTTGAGGGTTTATGAAAGGCACTCGCCATGTTGCAAAAGTCTTGAAACGTTGTTCCTCAGAGTTTAAATTCATGGATGTGACTTCTCTTGATGCTTTAAAGCAAAACATGACTGAGCGGCTTGACGTGGGTTGACCTGTTATTTATACACTCGTCACTTGGTTGGAGAGTGGATAATAGTTGACTTGTTTGTGATGAATAATCAAACAGTAGGCTGTCGTATTGGCTGGTACATTGTCATGCGTTTCAAAATCTAGTCGAATGTCAATATTGGATGGCTTGACAGATTCTTCCAGGTAAGAACAGTCAAAAACAATCAGTGGCGCCCTTGCCTTAAACGCTTGGGGTAGCAGCATGGGGCCGTTCTCTTTTTGATAATATGACCATCGAAATTTAGAAAACAAGTCGTACAGGGGGCCAAACTTATTTTTTGAAAAATCCAAATCCAGTCCTTCATAGGGAAACACAGCTCCGTTGAGGAAAAGACGTGCATTTCTCAATTGCAGGTGATCAAATTGCGTGGCATCTTTGGTTTGTTGATACTTGCGATTCGTTTGAAAACCCACGATAATGTAGAGAGGTCTCTCTGTATAGCGAGCTGTTTTTACAGACCAACTGTGTGTGTTGGTGGTGGGCAATAGCGGGTACTCATGGAGTGCCCAGCTTCTTAATTCCATGGGTAGAGGCATATCTCTCTTTACCATCTTGAGTATGTCCAGTTTTTTGCTATCGCCAAGGGTCACATGGGGCACTTTCCATAGCAAGCGATGTAGTTGAATTTTTGAATCTATGGGGGCATTGTCAGCTCCCTTGAGTGCATTATTATCACTCCTGTCTCTCACCAGATAAAGCACTTGCCTTGCATTGACCACAATGCGCTGGTGGTCTTCGGCAAAGCCTAAAATCAGTTTAAGAGGTAAATATCCAGTAAAGGTCCCATCGGTGTGTACCATCCAGACATTGGTCGAATCAGGACACCAACCTGCCATGCAAAGTGTTTTACCTTCTTCCTCACTGTAAGAGGGGTATAGTTTCATGACACTGGAAATGCCCACATTTCGAGTGCTATCCGCCACGATATCGTTAATGACATACCTCACCTCAGAAAAGAGAAAGGCCAAACCATGTTTGGCCAACTTGGATGTGGTGGGTGTAGAGCCATCGGCTTTGGTGAGCCGACCTTCGATCTGAATGACACTTTCATGCGGTAGGGTGTAAATATCTTGGTTGTTGATAACAAATTGAATTTCATCATTGTTATTGAGTCCAGGTATTTGAGCTTGATAGGAATGGAGATCAATTCTTACCACTCCTGGTTGCTTCTCGATGTGGTTCGCTACCTCTAGGATAGAATTCATCATGGGGGTTGGCATGGTAACCCAAATGCTGTAAAATCTGCTTGTCCTGAGATGTTAACGTGTATTCACGTGGCAAACAACTAACACCATTCCTAGACGGTGTTGTTGCTTTATACACAAACTTCATACACAAACCAACATGTAAGTCACTGGTGTGGTAGAATCTAGATCAATGAGTTGTTGCTCTCTATTGATCAGTCTTAATGTTATATTACTAATACTATCAACAGCCACAGAATGAAAAAGCACCACTGGAGGGTTTTCACGAATAATATAGCCATTGGGCGATGTCACTATAAAGTCATAAAGCGAATGCGATGGTTCTTGATTGGTGTACACTTGGCTAATAATATTACACGTTACCGACACATGATGGTCCTCAATGAATTTCACTTCATGATCCGATTCATGTTTCTTGTTGGGCTCCAACTCGCGTGGTTTAAATCCTAGTAATGGACCAATGGAATCGGGACGTGTTTTAAAGTCAATTTTGAATGTGGAGAAAATACTGCAGCGATGAGTGTTGGTATTTCCTACAAGTTCAAACTTGCGCGTTCCATCGATAAATGACTTTAAACCATATTCATTGATCAACACCACATAAATGTGTTCATAAATGTCATCGATCGTGTATCCACCAGAGTTAAGGGTGAGCACAGAATCATCATAGTAAAACTTGTTGTTCACATTTTCACGTATGTTGTTTATTCGATTGTACGTTTCAAGAGAAACAAGTCCCAAACTATAGGGTTTTCACTCAATTCGATAGGCAGGTAAAAGTCTAGGCTGACTTCAGGTCCACGTCCATGCAGTGTAAACGTTTTACTTTCTGCCGACATACTGTTGGCGTTTTTGCTTATGCTGCGTCTTATATAAAAAAATTAAACACGTCCACACTGTTGGCTGTTAAACATTTGCTCACGTTTCACATTATAATATATCTTGATCCTGTTACCAAAATAGGTCACTAGTTCCATGGGCGGGGGCAAACTCCCAAAACTGTCAAAGTACCATACGGTGGATCCCTCTTTGACATAAGCTACATAATGCGTTCCTGGTCCTCGGTGATCATCCAAATTGACAACAGCACATTCCTGTTTCGAGGGTCGTGGGGGTAATTGGTTTCGCATAATCATACCTCGAAAATGAGAAAGCTTTAGTTATTTTGCATAGCTTACCACTTGTTGATGCGTCAGGGCATGTCTTGCCATGGCTGAGTTTTTTTTTAATATTTCGAAACGGTGAAATCCCAAAACCTTGTTGATAAAAAGCTGGCTTTAAATTGGCATTTCTAGCCCTCATAGCAATCGCGTCCATCGTTTCATTATGTCGCTGATTTTCTTTTAGTTGTTGCTTGTCCTGCTGCGCGGCTTTAATGGTTTTCGCCACTGCACTGGCACCGCCCAAAAGTGAACCCAGAGCAGCCAGACCAGCAAATAAAGCAGGTAAAAATCCAGCTCGTTTGGGGACGGGAATCACTCGCCCTTGGTTTGAACCCTGTCGCTGACGTTTTGGAATAACACGTCTCTGTGCTGCTCGAAGGGCTTTCCTTATGGTCAACACATTTTTTTTTTCCGTCGCAAGGGTTTGTCCATGAATGTCTTAAGCCCAGGCTTTTCCAGAGAAAAAGTCCTTTTTTAGTCTTTTAGTCTTTCTCACCACATACCTTTGTTTCACCATGATGATAATGACCAACAACCTTTCACAAGAAAGTTTAAATCACAACTAACGTCAGATTGTTATTTCATGGCTGTATATTCCAATTCCACATTAAGTGGGAAATCGTTTATGGTTTTTCCCGCTTGCTTTTCCTCCCCTGTCAACATGAGATGAAAGGATAATTCGTCTCCTGCATTGACCATTTCATGGTTATGGATCAACATCCTATGATCGTTTATCTGTATTTGTAAATGGTTCTCATCAGGTATGGCGTATTTGATGTGAATGGTTCCATCATAGTGTAATCGATAGTGGCTTAAACCCGAAGCAAGCACATAGGTCAAGTGCTGATCATGGACTAGCGGTAAATGGTTTCTGTCATTCACAGGTTTTTCATTTGTCAGATACTCTAAAAAAAACAGATGGGATAAATTTATGAAGCCTTTTCATTTCATAGGTCACGTAACGCTTGGTACAGACATCGTCTTCGTCTTGCGGGTCTTCCACGAGAGTAATCCGATGGTGATTAGCACTATAGCCATTCACCGTGAGCTGAGGCACTTTGTCATAAAACTCATACACTTTGTTATCCACATACTTTTTTGTAGTAACGTCTGTAGACACTTGAGGATGTTTTACATAGGTTAACCGCTTTCCCTTAAAGTCATAATCTCCCTGTTTAGTGCGTGGCACTACTGACCTATCCACATAGTGTTTATTAGCAGGATCTGTTTCTTGTTTAGGATCATGTATGGGGACAGACCTAGCTTTGGCCATCAACGCACGTCCAAAGACATCCATCGCCAACCTGTAGTATGAGTCTTCTGTTTCTATGACAAGGCTCGGTGTCCTGTATATAGAGAGCCTGCTAGCCTGTCTAAGCCTTAGTTGATATGAAGATTATTAAGCAGCAAGAGTCATTCCCCGTGGGGGACATGGTTTCCCATCGCTGTCCCACATCACGTGAACAACGCCATGGTTCACTGTTTCCATCTTCCATTCGCTGCATCATTGTGGGACCTTCCGGCTGTGGAAAGACCAATCTTTTGCTAACGCTCATCACAGCGCCCAATAGTCTGCGTTTTCAAAATATTTATATTTTTGCAAAATCTCTCTACAAACCTCTCTACGTGTTTCTGGATCAAGTCATGTCTGGATTACAAAAAGAGAATATGGATTATTTCACATTTTCCACGCAAGAAAATGTTATTTCACCGGATGAGGTAAAGCCTGATTCACTCATGATTTTCGATGATGTATCCACTGAACGTCAAGGCAATATTCAAAGCTATTTCTGCATGGGTCGACACAAAAACGTATCGATTGCTTTTATCTTGGACAAACGTATTCTAAAATGTCCAAACAGTTGATTCGTGACAATGCCAATGTCATTGTTTTATTTCGCCAGGACGAGAGGAACAGTCGTCACATTTATAATGAACATGTGAATCCGGATATGACCTTTCAAATGTTTACTGAATTGTGTGGCAAGTGCTGGAACACTCAACGTCATGCCTGTTTAGTGATTGACAAACAAAGTGAACTCAACCAAGGACGATATCGCTTAGGGTTTGATCATTTTATTGCTATTTAAGAACCTGTCTCATTCCATCTCAAGTCATTTGTCAAGACACCATGGCGTTAGCAGAGAGTCAATTGAAAAAGCATATTATTAGAGCAAAAAATACTATTCGCCAGAAGTTTCGTCAATTGAAACGATCACGTGCAGATCATGCTTTGTTTATTCAACATCATTTAGCACCTCCGCTAAAAGCCAGGTTGAAACCCTCTTTCAAGCCATCTGAAACGCAACCCACCGTTTCACAATCCACGCAGACGCTGCACGACTACCCTGAGGAAGAGAAAGAGGAACATGAACAGGAAGATTTGACTAGTGTTAGCGAAGTTGAGGATGACGAGGAACAAGTGTTTACGCCTCAAAAAAAGACCGCACCCCTTGCAGAGTTTTTGAGAAAAAAGAAATCCTTGGCCATGCTCGAAACACCTTGCCCTTCCAGATCGTCTCCGTTTTCACAAGTCTTGGCCACTCCTCAAAATAAAGCTCAACTGAAAAACATTTTAATAAAATATTATGGATCAACACTAGAACCTTATCTCACTGATCTATTTATTGGAAACACAGATACCACGTATGGTGTTCACTATGAGGATGATAGTTTTAAAATTGGGGATTCATCCATTAAATTTGCTCGTACTAAAGCTGTCATTAAGAACATCAACTATAAATTGACGCCAGGACTGTTAAAGCTGCTCTTTTCTCGAACACCCTCATTCCATGATTATACGTCAGAGGACCTTGGCAAATATAAATCAATTTTATTGGAAACCCATGCCCACAAATGGCAGTATGATCCAGCTCAACAAGTGAATGCCAATATATCTCAAAAATATGAAACCATCATTGCAAAAATGTTTCCCACCAGTCAAAGTACTCGTCGTAAAGTGTCCGCTTCGGGAGTGACATTTAAACCATAAAAACCCCTTGTGGATGTTACCTACTGGCACAATCCCAATAAGCTCGTCCAGCGGCTACAGTTGTTGCATGCTTTACGTCAAGCCGGCCATACCGGCCACGATTGGGAAATTCAAGAAATTGAACAAGAACTTCGAAATGCCAAAAATATTGTTTAAGCCCTCACCCATTAAAATGGGTATTGCTCACGAGTTGCATCGCCCAGCTAGGCGTCACTATCCGCGACTCATGGTGATTTCACGAGGTGTGGATGAACTTTGGCAGGCTGACTTGGTTGAAATGATACCCTATGCTGGCGTTAACGACGGTGTACGCTATATGTTGACCATCAATGATGTCTATTCCAAAATGGCCTTTGTTGAACCTGTGCGTCGCAAGTCTGGTCCACTGGTCACTAAGGCCTTTCAACATATTATTCAACACTCAAAACGTCAACCTCAGTTGCTACAAACCGACCAGGGGAAAGAATTTTTCAACAAGGATTTCTCCAGTTTTCTCAAATCTAAGGATATTCACCATTACACCACATACAGCAATTTCAACTCCAGCGTGGTCGAACGGTTTAACCGAACATTGAAAACCCATATGTGGAAAGCGTTTACCGCTCAGGGCACTTATCGCTGGTTGGACTTGTTACCTGAGCTAGTGTCACGTTACAATGACAGCAAACATAGAACCATTGGGACCAAGCCACGTCTCGTAACCAAAAATATTCAGCGACTGGATAAACTGCTTAACCCCATAAAACAGCAGATCCTAAACGTCACCGACTGAAAATTGGGGATTTTGTTCGTGTGAGCAAATTTAAGTCTGCCTTCAATAAGGGCTACACGCCTCAGTGGGGGACTGAACTATTCCGAATTCGTCAAGTCAACTTGGACAGTCCAGTCACCTATTTACTCCAAGACCTCAACCATCAACCTATAAAATGTAGATTTTATCTCCAAGAACTTCAAAACACAGCATTTCCGAAACATTACCTCGTGGAAAAAGTGTTGAAACAAAAAGGTAATAAACTATATGTCAAATGGTTAGGATTTAACTCAACGTTTAATTCTTGCATCAATAAATTACATGGTGCATGAACCTGTGCACGTTTTTTTTATTGTATCGTGTTGTACGAGAGCTCTGTGTACGGCGCTCCACGCTTCATGCATGTCCATACATGTTTCTCTTTCTCTCTCCACACCCGTGTCTCACTCCTTTACTCCATGATGACATACAACTCGTTCAGCTATTGGCTGTCATGGGTTCTCCCACTCCTCCCCTCACCTCTCCTCCGGCTCTCTGGCCCCGCCCCCTCACCACTCTGCTGTGGTCACATGATTTCCTGTTCTCTCTTTGTGTTCACCCTTCCCTCTTTGCCCTTTCCTCTCTGCGGGGCCCCTGCCTGCTGCTGCTGCTGCTGCTGCTCGCCTGGCTAGCCGTTATCACCTTTTAACAGAGTTGTCAAATGGTTGCAACCAGTTATCATCTTACAGCAATGTTGTCAGCTCTCACCCACATTCCATTCTCTTAGCTGGCTAGCCAGGCACCAAGCGGGTTCTCGAGCAGATATTCTGTTTTCCCATTCTGGCTGCCAGTTAGACATACATAGAAAAACAAGTTCTGTTGTTAACAACTTCCCGTCATGCCATTATGAATTTTGTCTGGTTACTGGTCAGTGTTTACCAACATGTTTTAAGATCGTCATGAGGGATTTCCGAAATATTCGCCTTCATTCGTTCGTCATAGGAAAAAAATATATCGAAAAGCGACCCCTCGTTTTGCCATACATCGCCCCCCGTCGAAATAGTCATTTCCCATATCCACCATGGCCAATCATAGCCTCGTTGTAACATACGTCAAGCGCTACCGGCTCTCTGTCTACAAACACGCTTTTATTTAAAAAAATAAAAATAAAATGCCTAGTTTTTTGGTCCTAGAGACTTGACATTTATTTTCCTGGTAGAGGGGATAGGGACCTTTCATTTATGTCGAACAAATTTTTTTGTCAACATGTTAGTTTCCAAAATAGTAAAAATTCAAAATTTAAGGGTTTTCAAAAAATCTCAAAATATAAAAAGTTTTATTATAAAAAAATAAAGGCCATAGAGAACATTGGTTTGAACTATGGCACAACATTCTATCATGTTTGGTTATCAAACTATCGCCTACTTTCCAAAACAAAATTTTTCAAAAAAAATTGAAAAATATAACGAGTGGTCCATAGGAAAGAGGACGTCAGCTCGAGTCCAACGACACCTCATTTGTTAAAATCCAACCATCCGTTCGCTAATGATCACCAATGTTGGCGAGAAAGTAGGCTATCATTTTGTTTTTCCTCCTACACCCTTGAAACTTGCTGCCCGCCTAGAGGCCATACCCACCTTTCATTAATGTCAAACAATCTTTTTCCCAAAATTCACCGTTTCCAAAATAGCGCCAATCCAAAAACAAGAAATTTCAAAAAAAAATTAAAAATACCAACACACATGCTTAGCCAAGAGAACGTTCTCCCAACGCCAACAATACCTCGTTCGTTAAAATCCGACCACGCGTTCGAGAGATATCGGGTAAAGTTTATATGAAAGTAGGGGGCGACTCAGAACCCCCATTCTAGCACTACTGCACAGTTCTAGTCCTAGAGACTTGAAATTTATTTTGGGGGTGGAGGGGGTCAGCGCCATTCATTTACGTCAAACAATTTTTTTTGTAAACTCTTTAGTTTCCAAAATATAAAAATTTCAAAATTTAAGTGTTTTCAAAAAACATCAAAAATAAAAAAGTTTTATTATAAAATATAAAGGACATAGAGACCATTCGTTTGCATCATGGCACAACGTTCTATCATGTTTGGTTTTCAAACTATCATCTATTATCAAAAACAACATTTTTCAAAAAAAATTGAAAAATATAACAAATGGTCCATAGGAAAGAGCACGTCAGCCCAAGTCCAACGATATGTCGCATGCCCATGGTTTCGCTAAATATACATAAAAGGTCAGCGTAGCCGAGCTGCTCGTGTGACTATTTAGAACTCTCACTACTCCCCTACTGCACAGTTTTAGTCCTAGAGGCTTGAAATTTATTTTGCCGGTAGAGGGGGTCAGGGCTATTAATTTATGTCAAACAATTTTTTTTGTAAAATCTTTAGTTTCCAAAATATAAGAATTTCAAAATTACACTTAAAAAAAACATAAGAATATTAAAAAGTTTTATTATAAACAATAAAGGACATAAAGATCGTTCGTTTAAGCTATTGCACAACGTTCTATCATGTTTGGTTTTTTAACTATCGTCTATTTTCAAAAACAAATTTTTTATTTTTTTTTAAATATAACGAGTGGTCCATAGCAAAGCCCCCTCAGCTCGAGTCCAACGACACTTCATTCGTGAATCTCCGACCACGGGTTCGGGAGTTATCGGCTCGCATTGGGAGTAGTGGTGGTGGTGGTGGGGGCAGAACTCTCACTACTCCCCTACTGGCGTGAACCGGGGTCTGGATCACAAGAATCACCCAATCGAAGAACTGATGACAACAATGAACTGCAACAATCAGGCTCTTACTGTTCTTTAAAATTTCGCTCACAACCACAGGTACTGCTGTCCACTGCCTTGGTGAAAGTGAGGGACAACAATGGTGAGCTACAACAATGCCGAGTTCTACTTGACAGTGGATCGCAGTCTAACTTCATATCGGAGGCGATGGCGCAACGCCTAAAACTGAAACGACGTAGAAATCCAATGCCTTTTAGAGGGATAAACAATACGACTGTAAATTCGGATCATAGCGTCGATGTTGAATTCTATTCTAACGTTAACAATTACAAGGCTATTATTACATGCTCAATACTTCCTAGGATCACAGGGGAAATGCCTGGAGCCTATATCAATTGCAGAAGTTGGAACATACCGGTATACAACTAGCTGACCCGCAATTCAACATACCAGGCAACATCGATATAATATTTGGCGCGGAACTCTTCATGGAACTCCTGACCGAGGGAACGTTCAAGTTACACAGAGACCTGCCTGGAATGAAGAACGCGCAGCTAGGCTGGATTTTCTTTAGCTCTATATACTCCGAGTCCCAGAGGAGTCAGCTTCAATCAAGTTCATCATTCTTCCTGAGGGATGGCGACGATCTACACCGTCAAATCGAGAAATTCTGGGAAATAGAAGAGCTTCCAACGATTATGCCACTTACCAAAGAAGAACGATATTGTGAAGACCACTTTCAGCGCAACACAAAACGTGGTAAGTCTGGAAGATTTATTGTAAGGGTGCCTGTCCGTCAGCAGTACAAGCCACTTGGTAGATCGCGTAACAATGCAGAGAAAAGGTTACTTCAGATCGAGCAAAGGTTACAGAAGAACCATGAATTACAGCAAGAATACGTCAATTTAATGGACGAGTACGAACGCCTGGATCATATGCAGCTTGAAGTGAACCGACCTCCCAGTAACGAGCCTTCTTTCTATCTTCCTCACCATGCGGTTGTAAAGGAAGGTAGCACCACAACCAGGACGCGAGTCGTTTTCGACGCATCTTGCAAATCGGATAACAATGTCTCATTGAATGGCGTGCTAGCTGTTGGAGCTACAGTGCAACAGGATCTTTATTCAGTCGTGACAAAATTTAGAACACATCAAATAGCCATCACAGCAGACATCGCCAAAATGTACAGGCAAGTGAAGATAGATCCCATGGATTACAACATGCAGGGGATACTATGGAGGAAGAGCTCTTTTGAACCCATCCGGGAATTCCAGTTAAAGACCGTGACGTATGGATCTTCATCGGCATCCTTTCTGGCAACAAGGTGTCTGAGGCAGCTTGCTGATGACGAAAATGTTCAGTATCCTATAGCTTCACAGATCCTCAGACGCGATTACTACGTCGATGACTGTATCACTGGAGCGGACTCAGTGGAACAAGCCATAAAACTGCAAGAGGATCTCCAACATCTACTACGACTTGGTGGCTTCCAGTTAAGAAAATGGTGCTCCAATCACTCAACAGTCTAGGAGAGCATACCACAACAGCTCAGAGAGACACAGGTACCGCTGAAATTTGATGCGAAGAACAGCGTCAAATCTCTGGGTCTTCTTTGGCAACCTGCACTGGACAAAATTCAGTTTGAAATCAACGTAAAACGAAGCACTGATAAATTCACGAAGCGAATTGTGTTGGGAATCATTTCGTCTATATTTGACCCATTGGGCTTACTTGGGCCTGTGATCATGGCATGTAAAAGCTTCATGCAGAGATTATGGAAAGAGAACTTGAAATGGGATGACAACATTGCTGAGGCACTACGAGTCGCTTGGCAAGACCTCTATAATCAACTTCCAAGTCTGAATGACATACGCGTTGATCGACTTGTCTTGATCAAGGGGAATGTATCCAGAATTCAATTGCACGGATTCTGTGATGCATCAGAAGCAGCATTTGCAGCTTGTTTGTACGTGCGCAGTGTTGACGATAATGGAAATATATCCCTGCATCTGTTGTGCTCCAAGTCAAGGGTTGCACCCCTCAAGTAGCAATCATTACCCCGTCTTGAACTGTGGGGCGCTTTACTGCTAGCCCGCCTAGTTAGCAAAACTATCCCTATTCTGGAAAGGAAAAATAAATGATCTTTATCTGTGGACGGACTCTACCATCGTACTCGCCTGGATTTCAGCGGAACCTACGAGGTGGAAAACGTTCGTTACCAATCGTGTGTCAGAAATACAAGAATTGACGGAGAAAGCTCACTGGCATCATGTGACCTCCGAGGGAAATCCAGCAGACGTTCTATCCCGAGAAACGCTCCCCTTAGTTCTGAAAACGCATGCAGTTTGGTGGCATGGGCCATCTTGGTTACGCAAACATCAATCTTCTTGGTCTTGTTCAATCTACAACTCCATGGAAATTCATGAAATTCCTGAGAACCGAGAGACGCAATGCATGGTGACTCATGAGGAGCAAGAAAACATTTCCCGTCGCTTCTCGTCACTTCGCCGAATGCAGAAGGTCATCGCCTACTGCATTAGGTTTGCCCACAATACAAGGAATCCAAGCACCAAACGAACTGGTCCATTGGCGCCTATGGAACTTGAAGGAGCCTTGAAGGTGTGCAACAAACAAGCGCAGTGGTTCAGCTACATGGCGGAGGTGGAAGAGCTGAAAGGTATATCAAGTGAAGCGACCAAAAGTACGTTGAGAAGTCTCAACCCATTCCTCGACGGAGAAGACCTCATCAGGGTGGGCGGAAGATTAGAAAACTGTCCAATGCCTTTCGGTGAACGTCATCAGATCATTCTTCCCCCTAAACACAACTTGACAAAATTGATCACAGAATCTGAACACCTACGCTTACTACATGCTGGTGAACAATTGCTGATCACCTCACTACGGCAAAAATATTGGATTGTAAACGCCTGGCGAACAGTACGTCCGCTTATCCACAAGTGCTTACGTTGCTTTAGGTTGAAGGCATCTGCATCGAAGCAACTAATGGGTCAACTACCAGCTCCTCGGATGACAGCAGCGCGCCCATTTATGAACTCTGGAGTGGATTTTGCTGGGCCAATGTTTATAAAGCAAGGATCAACAAGAAGCAAGGTGAAGGTGAAGTGTTACATTGCAGTAATCGTATGCCTCTGCACTAAGGCAATACATCTGGAAGTAGTTCGCGATCTCACCTCAGAAGCCTTCATTGCAGCTCTGCGACGCTTTACCGCGAGGAGGGGAAAGTGTCTTAACCTCTACTCGGACAATGCAACAAACGTTGTGGGAGCGCGAAATGAGTTGAACGAATTACACCGTCTCTTCAAATCCGAACACTGCGTGGAAGAACTTCAAGAGTTTGGTAGTAAAGAAGGATTCACGTGGCATTTCATACCTCCGGATGCCCCTCATTTCGGTGGTCTCTGGGAAGCTGGGGTTAAGTCAATGAAGCATCATATGAGAAGGGTGGTTGGCAACACCTGCTTGACATACGACGAACTACAGGCGTTAGCTTGCCAAATAGAAGCTTGTCTTAATTCTAGGCCCATCTCTCGTCTTTCTGACAATCCCTATGATCCCTCCTATCTCAGTCCCGGTCATTTCCTAATCGGTTCCCCATTGATGTCCATTCCTGAACCAAATCTGACAGAGGTAGCCTCCAACCGTCTATCTAGGTGGCAGCATCTGCAGAAAATTCAGCAGGACTTTAGGAGCAGGTGGTCAAAGGACTACCTCAACAGTCTACAACAAAGATCCAAATGGATTAACAAGGAGGTGAACATTCAGCCCGGCATCATCGTCCTTGTAAAGGAGGACAATCCCCCACCCACAGCATGGAGGCTTGCAGTGGTCCAAGACGTGATATCTGGCAATGGTGGATTGGTCAGAGTACCCATCGTCCGTACCAGCAACGGAACTCTGAAGAGACCAATCCAGAAACTGTGCCCCCTACCTGCACCGTGACGTGTGCTCTTGTAACTGTATATATTTTTGTTGTGTAATTTTCTTTTGTGTTAGTGTTGTTTTCTCAGTGAACATTTGGTTTGCCCATCATTCATGTTTGTGTTTAAATGTAGTACATTTAGGTGGGCGTATGTTGGAGACAGTAAGTGAACAGTGTTATGGGAGGAAGCAAGACGTGACAACGTGGTGATGGTGATGCTTGGCAACACTGCGTATTTCTATTGTCGCCCCTCAGCCCTCTACCTGGCTTTTGGGACACATTCTGTTAAGCCGTGCCTTACTGGCAGCACGCACAAGCCGCAGCTTCTCGCAGCGCAATAACGAAATAATATCAATATGTTGTGTATATAGTTGTGTGTTGCCTATAGTAATAAGTGTATATCATTTAAATGCATACGTGGATTAATTGTTTGTGCGCGCGCGAATCTTGTTCCGGCAATTTATGTGCCCCAAGTGTTACATTCGGGTCCGAATACGTTTTGAGACGTGGCTCGAAACAACGTTCGATAAAGCAATGCAGCTCTATAAATACCAATAAAATGATCAAACCCCATGCGGCAGCGTCCGTTGTCGATGTCACTCTGCTTGTCGATAACAAGACAACCATGGTGGTGAACATTCCAAAACATGGCAACATGTGTAAAGTTTTGAAGGGTCATATCTGGGTTCACGTGAGCATAATAGACGTGACGCACGTTTCTCTCATCCTGTCGGAAGAGAACAGTCACATTTGCATTGTCACGAATTAACTGTTTTGGTATACGTGATTAGGTTTGACAAAGGTAGAAACAGTCGATGTGTTTATGACGTCCAATGCTTAAGTAGGCCTGGATGATGGCCTATCGTTCCGTAGAAACATTATCAAAAATCATAAGTAAGTCGGGGTGAACACTATCCGGAGAGGTAACATCTCCATGCACTGGGAATGTAAAGTAGCCCATGTTATCATTGTAAACACCTGACATCAGTAGTTCCAATAAGACATAGAGAGGCTGATAGAATGATTTGTCAAAAATATAGATGTTTTGAAAGCGCATTCCGTTTAAGGAGGTGATTAGTGTAAGCAGATTTTTTTTCTTTTCACATCCCGACAGTCCGGCGATAAGACAGCGAATGGAAGATCGATCCGTGCCGTCGTTCGGACGATGTTAAGAAGAAGTGTGAAACCAAGTCTCCCACCGTAAGTGAATGATGCTGCTTAATAATCTCCATGTCGACTAAACCTGTAAGTAGATGATTCGGTCTCTATGCACATGGAGCAAATGGTCGCTACAGTTTAACCATGGATGCCGTTGGAAGAACGCGATTAAAGAAGAAAACTTTGGCTACAGCTGCCTCGACCGACGATCCAAAACAGGAGATGGATCTGGTTAATAAACGTTATGTTGATGCAAATGTATTGCAACGCACAAAAGATGGCGATTATGACGCCAATGGAAAGCGGTGAAAACAATGTGAAGGATTCTCAAACGGCTACGGATGCATGTTCAAAACGTGCTGGTATGTAGAAGTTTATTGCTTAAAGCGAATGAAAAGAGATTATAATACACAGAGTAAACGTTTAATAAACTTTGCTAGCCCCGTGAATAACCAAGATGTGTGTACCAAAGCCTACATGTTAACCCATTCTGCGGCGCTAGCCAAATACAAAGACTATGATTTACATCAACGTCGACTAACTCAGCTGGCTCTTCCAGCGGACGACACGGACGCTGCTAGAAAGGATTATGTGGATAAAAAGATGAAAGAGCTACTCCGTATTGTGCCACCTATAACCGTAAAAAGTTATAGGTAAACGATTAGTGCGAGTTGCCGATCCCGAGGATGATCAAGATGTCTGTACAAAACGGTCTTTGACCTCCGAAATGGAGAACATGTGGGGAATCAGGAAGAACGCCCTACAAATGAAGAGACGATGGATAGCCGATGTTGCCGACCGTGCACAACACCATGACGTAGCGACCAGACAATTTATGGAACAACGCTATCGATATTTATTAAAACGGTACCATACATATTTTTGGTTCACATCACGAACCGATAACCGGCCAAAGACTCGAAGGAACTCACCTATATCCTACCTTCAAGGAATAGCAATTATCGCTTAATGTATGATGGAGCCGTTCGTATTATCGAATATACACCGGATGCTGATCATTTAACTATACTATTAAACGGTAGTGTTAAAACATCAGTCATCGTCAAGGAAGTTAAAGCCAAGGGTAAATTATCATTTCAACTGGTACCTACGCCCGAGGAAAAGGAATCGGGAAAAAAATTAACGATTTTCCGCTTTATATTGAACTTTAATACTGTATATTGTGAGACATAAATTACTTGTCATTTTCCATTTCAAATTCAACTCGTAATTCATGATGGCATTGTAGTACTGAATTACCGGGTGAGCATTGTGGTGTTTGAAGCCATATTTTCAGTGTTGCCTTAATAAACAAGAGTTTAGTGCTTTTCAGTCGGTCAACACGAATGTACCCAAAAGAGATGAGTTATGCCCTAATCCTGAAATAAAATACATGAGATTAATAAAACACTAGGATGACCAGTTTCGATCGTCAAGCGATCATCATCAGATCCATTACACTTAGGCTATAAAATCTATGTTTGAAATACAGGTGAAAATATTTACAATATGTACAATTATTTAGTTGCAGTATTGGTACTGCAACTGTCAGTGTATGCTAAATGCAGTATATATGATGTTAGGTGAAATGCTAAATGGTGATAGCTATCCGGAGTTTGTACTTTGGAGAGATTATATTGTTGTAAACTATGGTTAAACTATAAATTTGTAGGCTAACTACTTATCTGATTGTCTTCCTTACTACATCTACTCACAGTTTTCGTGCTCACTGGAACTCACTGTGCGGTCGACTGCGGTGGTTATCTTAACGACTGGTTTTTCCCTGCCTTCTCGCCCCTGCCCATACGTGCTGTGGGGAGTGATAGCGATGTGTTTATGTGAGGTGTTGCCAACCTAGATAAGATGTATGTTATTGAATGAGGTTGGTCTACAACTATTAAAGACCGTGGATTAGCCCTCGCCACGCGTGGACCATAAGCCATTCGAACTAAGCGTTGACGGTCTTATGAGGACGTCCCGGCACCTTTAATACTGCCGCGAATATGGGCCTTGGTTTATTGGAGAAGAAAAGTACATCGTACACCTGATCCAGATAACATTTACCTATTAAAAACCCCTAATTCCCCCTCCCCTTTTTATCTAGCTTGGCTGTGTCAATAAATTGTGTCTTGTTTCCGACAGGGTGTGTTTTTTAGTAGCGTGAAGAGGGGTGAGCTTTCCATAAACGTGTGTTCATTTAGATTGTTGGGATTGTTTCGTTTGGCTAGGTGTATCTCGATTGCTTCCTTTATGTCAAGAGCTCTGCCTTTCGATTCGTGATGGATTATTTTAAGGTCCGACTCTATGTTGGTAAAGCTGTGCCCCGCGTCACACATATGTTCGCACACGGCTGAATGTGTTCCGTATCTTATCGCATTCCTATGTTCATTATAACGTGTGTCTACTCGTCTTCCATTCTGCCCGATGTAATTAGCTTGACAACCGGTGTCTTGGCACGTTATAGAAACGTTTATTTAGATTGCTATTTAGGAGGTGCCTAGCGGTTGTGTTTTTCGTCGTGAAAGCATTCGCATTCACATAGTTGAAACGCGCAAATTTTTTCTCATAACTGTCCGGCTTGGGAATCGTTTTAGCTTTATTTTTATGTTTGGCTATAATTTGGTTTATTTTGCTTGGCGGGAAGTTGTTTTCCTCTGCTATTTGCTTAATAGTTCTTATTTCTTTATTATAGTTGTCTTTTGACATGGGTATGTTTAAAGCCCTGTGCACCATTGAATTGAAACCCGCTAGTTTGTGCGAACTGGGGTGATTAGACTGATTGTCGATTGCATGCGAGGTTTGTGTTGCTTTCCGGAATATGGAAAAATCAAAACTAATAAACATGAACCCGAAAATACCGTCATTGAGGGGACAACCAAAAATACACAAAAAGGAATGCCCAATGAGACCAATAGTCAATTGTAGGAATGCCCTAATTACAAAATCAGCAAAGAGTTACTAAAAATCTTAAAATGCCGTCTTTCCAACGACAAAAACTACTCTGTAAAGAAAACAACAGAACTGGTAACAGCATTGAACACCCTACAAATGAAACCTAGCTTCAGTCTAGTATCCTTCGATGTAACTAACATGTACACCAATATTACGATTATTGAAGCAATCAACACTATCAAAAACAACTTAAAATCCAACAATTCGGTAAAAGAAACTGAAGAGATTGTGCGATTACTGAGGGTCGTTCTCACCCAAAACGTGTTTCAATTCGACAATAAAATATACACACTGAGAGAAGGCCTAGCAATGGGATCGCCACTAAGTGGGTTAATCGCTGACATCTTCATCAATGCACTAGAAAATGCGTTCTTAGAAAAGACTTCAACAAAGGGAATAGTAATATGGAAAAGATACGTAGATGATGTAATTTGCATCTACGATACTGAACTAACAAGCGAAGAAACAATTCTCCAATCCATTAATAGCCTACACCACTCTATCAAATTCAATAAGGAAACCGAAATAGACCGAAAAATAAATTATCTCGATATAACTATTGAACGTAAAGACAACGACCTTTCATATTCCATATTCCGGAAAGCAACACAAACCTCGCATGCAATCGACAATCAGTCTAATCACCCCAGTACGCACAAACTAGCGGGTTTCAATTCAATGGTGCACAAGGCTTTAAACATACCCATGTCAAAAGACAACTATAATAAGGAAATAAGAACTATTAAGGAAATAGCAAAGGAAAACAACTTCCCGCCAAGCAAAATAAACCAAATTATAGCCAAACATAAAAATAAAGATAAAACGATTCCCAAGCCGGACAGTAATGAGAAAAAATTTGCGCGTTTCAACTATGTGAATGCGAATACATATAAAATCACTAACCTATTCAAAAAGCAAGGCATAAAGATAGCTTTCACGACGAAAAACACAACCGCTAGGCACCTCCTAAATAGTAATCTAAATAAACGTTTCTATAACGTGCCAAGACACCGGTTGTCAAGCTAATTATATCGGGCAGAGTGGAAGACGAGTAGACACACGTTATAATGAACATAGGAATGCGATAAGATACGGAACACATTCAGCCGTGTGCGAACATATGTGTGACGCGGGGCACAGCTTTACCAACATAGAGTCGGACCTTAAAATAATCCATCACGAATCGAAAGGCAGAGCTCTTGACATAAAGGAAGCAATCGAGATACACCTAGCCAAACGAAACAATCCCAACAATCTAAATGAACACACGTTTATGGAGAGCTCACCCCTCTTCACGCTACTAAAAAACACACCCTGTTGGAAACAAGACACAATTTATTGACACAGCCAAGCTAGATAAAAGGGGGGGGGGGAATTAGGGGTTTTTAATAGGTAAATATTAACTGGATCAGGTGTACGATGTACTTTTCTTCTGCAATAAACCAAGGCCCATATTCGTGGCAGTATTAAAGGTGCCGGGACGTCCTCATAAGACCGTCAACGCTTAGTTCGAATGGCTTATGGTCCACGCGTGGCGAGGGCTAATCCACGGTCTTTAATAGTTGTAGACCCACCTCATTCAATAACATACATCTTATCTAGGTTGGCAACACCTCACATAAACACATCGCTATCACTCCCCACAGCACGTATGGGCAGGGGGGAGAAGGCAGGGAAAAACCAGTCGTTAAGATAACCACCACAGTCGACCGCACAGTGAGTTCCAGTGAGCACGAAAACTGTGAGTAGCTGTAGTAAGGAAGACAATCAGATAAGTAGTTAGCCTACAAATTTATAGTTTAAACATAGTTTACAACAATATAATCTCTCCAAAGTACAAACTCCGGATAGCTATCACCATTTAGCATTTCACCTAACATCATATATACTGCATTTAGCATACACTGACAGTTGCAGTACCAATACTGCAACTAAATAATTGTACATATTGTAAATATTTTCACCTGTATTTCAAACATAGATTTTATAGCCTAAGTGTAATGGATCTGATGATGATCGCTTGACGATCGAAACTGGTCATCCTAGTGTTTTATTAACCTCATGTAATTTATTTCAGGATTAGGGCATAACTCATCTCTTTTGGGTACATTCGTGTTGACCGACTGAAAAGCACTAAACTCTTGTTTACCGGGTGAGTTAGCCGTGGTCGTTACGGCGTGGCTGCAGGCAGTCGCTCACATCCGGGAGGCGAGGAGGTTCGATTCCCCCCACCGGAAACCTTGAAGATGGTCTTCTGTGGTTTTCCATCTTCCTTCCAGGCAAATTCTGGGGTTGGTCCCTAACTATAGGCCACAGCCGCTACCTTCCAATTCCTCGTCCTTACAATCACAAATTCCTCCCCAGACAACACTCCACACGCGACGGTACGTGTAGCTTTGCGCGGCTATCTCATACTTAGAGTAGACGCCATAATGAGAAGACATTACTACTAGTCGTACGTCCGAGCAGGACAGACGTGTCAGTGACGCATAAGGATCAAACACGTGTTACTTGTGTTCCAATTATAGAAAGTCTCTTGTGTAATGGAGAAATCCGTTAATATTATAGACACGAACAACCATCATTGCTAAATATGCAGTAGGAGTAATAGTGAAAGTTAATTTATATCCAACGAGTGTAATATTTTCACCAGATTTAACAAACAGTGGCAGCATGGCGAGCGCATTATTAGACCGCATGCTTACACGCGTCTCGTTTATTAAGTAATGTTAGTTAGGACTAGATAAACATGTAAATTAAAAGATAAATGTTGGAGATGGCACCATCCTAGCTTAGAATATATTTCCCTTTGTTATTAAATGTAAATATTCCTAGTATTTATGAACAAGTATATGTCTTGCTTTGCAGTAAATTCTTTTGATGTTGATCCTCCCGTAGTCATTTTCGATGTAATTGCCTAGGGTCGATCTTACGTGCCATAATCTTAGCTTGTTTGTTTTCATTTAAATTTTGTATTAGGACCATGAGAGTAACTTAGATTTGGATAGGACTTTTTTATATTTTCTTTCAGGGCAGAATAGTATCGGACTAGCCGTTTGCAACTCTCATGCTAGGCTAGGGATCTATTCTGAATAAAATTTATCCATGATTTTAACATAAGACTGACCTCTATTTTCTTGCTTAGTTTTGACATCGATGCATTCCTCTGAGCCGGTTAAGAATCGAACCTCACCAATTCCCGATACCCCCGAGTGCAGGCTTTTGTGCGAAACCAGTCTATGAATGTGTCGTCCCCTACACTTGTGTGTTAAGTGGAAGAGGGTCTCGGAAGGGAAATTTGAAACAGATGGCTCCCCGAAACCATCGGCCAGCGGGCACAAAATATATATATATACAGTATATTGAGCCCGTATTCGCTCATGCTGGTGATGATTTTTATGAGAGCCATGATTTTCATATCTGAAAAACGTAGAATGTGCCCAGGAAGCATGTTCTAGTTTCAGACGCACTTTTGACTTAACTCAGATGCTCCAAATATTTTTCCTACAAGATTGAAGTTTGTATCTTTAATGTGCAAACTAGAAGTGCATTTTCAATAAATTTCCAAAGTGTGGAAATCATCCATGTTATACTGTGAATTATACAGCTAAAATTACAATATTACAACGCACATCCGAGCCGTGCAAAGGCCGAGATTTTTAGTGCTCAGATTGAAGTGAAAATCTATTATTTCAATTTTTCAGATAATAGAATCTGTGTTGTACGATACAACACGTATCTTCAAATCAGTGAGCAGACACATGGTCATTTTTATACAAGTCTGCAAAAGTGTAGAATCAGTTTTGATTTGTGAAGTCACGAATAATTCTGTGATAAAACATCGTATTTCCACCACCTACAAGATGCTATTTCTGCACCACGTGCTGAGAATCTTCTTCAATTGGACCATGCTGAGCAACATGGCTTAAGCTATCCGATGAGGCGGACATCGATCATCTGACAGCATTGCAGAATGGAGGAACAGGGGAGAATGGTCTTGCTCATGGCCACAGAACGGAGGACTTTGCCAAAGTCCGAAGGAAAGGAAATACCCCTCATGATTTTCCTTATGGACGAGGTGATCTACGTACGCCGTGAGTCATGTATTTAATTCTCCTGTTAAGGTTATCGGTCATGGTGGGAAGGTAGGTTTTCCTTCTTGTAGACACCATTTTTGGTGATTTTCCGTTTTCATGAGCTTCCACACAAGTTGATTTCAAAATCCCATGGTTAGCCACCCTTGGTGTGTTCGCACACTGGCGCAATATTGTAAAATGTGAATTTTCAATTCATGTAAACCCAGATAATGACTTTAAATGAGGAGCAGTAATTATCTTTAACAGCTGATCCTGGATTGCAATGCTATATTTTTAGCTCCCTTTTTGTACATTATTAGTACGCTACTGACGGGCGTATCGTTTGGATGAGGAGGTTTACTCATCTCACCTGTGATTATTGTAAATACTTTTTGAGTGTTATTGTGACCCACGAGATTCGAGTTGAATCTTATATCATTGTAAGAAGTGTAGCCAACTATAGCTCACTTTGATCCCGATTACATGATAATCGTATCATTTATAATTGACACCAGAAGGTTGAGGTGTTTGTTACATTTATAAACATTTACTCTGCTTGTATGCACGAGATTGTACCATTTTTTAATCCGCAGTGGTATGGAATATCTTTCTAAGACTTTCATATGAGAGGAATATCTTCCATTTTACCCTCTTTGCATTGACAAAACATTTATTTCTTTGCAGTTTATTTTTGACGGTCTCCAACATCGCATTATGAACTATTATAGAGTAACATAACTCAAGTGTGTATTAGGGTAACCAGTGAACATTGGTATTGTGAACTCTACATGTATTTTGAAACAGTTAAAGACTTTGCCGAGGTCAATTGACTCACATGCAGTGAGGAACGCTGGAAACTGTGCCATAACATATGCCAGGTGTTCTGGAGGCCATGAATCTCGTTGCAAATATTACCCATAAAGCCAACGTTGATTTCCAGTGAGACCACGACTCAATAACACACACTTCTAACACGTATTTTGTAAGGTATTTTCCGATCGAGCCTAGCTTGTGAATGCTAGACGTTTATGCAGGTCAAGTAACAACAGTTATCAATTGTTTTGATACAGGATGACTCCCTAGTCACGAACCCATATTACATTTTTCGCACATGTTGTAAGCGAATGATAGTTGATTATTCCTATGTTATTATATGATCAGAGTTTTCATTAGATGAACCAGACATTTAATTAGGCTGTTTTTCTCACATTATGTGAATTGTTATGTCCGTGGGTTGACACGTGAAGTATTATGATATTTGTGATGGCCAGCAGATCTTAGTATTGTACTAGACTGACCGAGGATTTTCTTATGTGCTTAGAGAGCCACATAGATTACTTTTGAATGGTAACGGAGTCTTTTATAGCCCTAGTGTTATTTGTGATTGCCAGAAGATCATAGCTTCGTGCTAGTGTGACCGAAGTCTTTCGCTTGTGAGCTCGAGAAGCCACGAGGATTGCTTTAGATTGTTAGTGACGTTGCATGTCACCTGTGCATGTGTTATTGGAGCTATTTTTGTTAGATCAAGGCGTTAGTAGGATAAATAGAGCGGTTCTGGGGCAGGGGCTGATGCGACAGATGGCGGCCGCGTGAATCCAACCCCATGCTTGTCTTATGGAGGGGACAGTCATAGCTGGGCCAGGGGATAATGCCCAGGATGGCCGCCACGCGCAACTGCACTCTTAAATGCCGGGCTATTCAAATCATTATTTATTGGTTATTAACTAAGTATTATTTATTAATCATTTATTGATTTATTATTTATTTATTATAATTTTTTATTAATTTATTAGTTATATAATTTTTAATCATTTCTTTACATTTCTTTATTGTCATATTTAATTTATTATTTATAATTTTTTATTTGTTGTGTCAAAGCACTAAACTGCAAGAATTAACCCAACAATTATCTAACCCACACAAATACCTCATTTAAAAATTTTAATTAAAGCCTGTAATATTTTCTATTTTTACATTTTAGATATTTATTTTTAGATTTTACATAATAAGATTTTAGATTTTACATTTTGTTTTCATTTTACATTTTTAGATTTTATATTTTACATTTTAGATTTATTTTTAGATTTTAGATTTTAAGATTTTAGATTTTATATTCTGCTTTTATTTTACATTTTTAATTTTAGATTTTATTTTTAGATTTTACATTTTAAAATTTTATATTTTACATTTTGTTTTCATTTTATATTTTTAGATTTTACATTTTACATATTTTTTTGTTTTAAATTTTAAATTTCCGAAAAGAGTAACCTACAAGGTCATAAACCTAACCTAACCTAACATAACCTAACCTCACGTAACCTAATTCTACATAAACTCATCTAACCTAACCTAACCTAACCACAGAAACCTCATTTAAAGATTTAAAGTATTGCATGTAAGTTTTTCTATTTTTACATTGTTGATTTTACATTTTTAGATTTTACATTATAAATTTTAGATTTTTGGATTTTAGATTTTACATTTTAAGATTTTAGATTTTAGATTTTTTCATTTTACATTTTTAGAATTTACATTTTTATATTTTATATATTTTTTGATTTTACATTTTACATTTTCCCAAAACAGTAAACTACAAGGTCACATACCTAGCCCAACTTAACAAACCTCACCTAACCTAACCTAACCTAACCTAACTTGACCTAACCTAACCTAGCATAACCAAACATATCCTCACCTAACTTTACCTAACCTCAGTTCACCAAATATGTCCTTATTTTGTTGTTTACACATTCGTCAATTTCACAATTTCCAATTTATAGTTATTAAATTGTCAGTTTAACGTTTTTTTGAATTTTGTCAATATAGAAACATGGATTTTACAATTTGTTGTTTAAACATTTGTCAATTTCACAATTTCAGAATTACAGTTTTTAAAATTTCAGTTTAACGTCTTCAATTTTTGTCAATATGGAAACATGGATTTTCTAATTTGTGTTTTATATGTTTTTCATTTAGTCCATGTACAAAGTCCATTTTGCATTAGAAGTGGGGAGAGGTGGGTAGTAATTACAAAGGTACAAGCAGAGTCCATACAATATTTTATTTTATTTTAAATACAATCATGTACAATATTTACACATAATACATGTTTTTCTTTATATTTTTGTTATAAATTGTACAGTTTTTTAGTATGTATACCATTTTTTCTTTCTTCTTGTTGCTTGATTGGTGTTTGTTTATAAATTGTTTGGTTTATGTATTTGCTACATGCAGGTAAAGCATTTTCATATTCATAACTTAACTCTTTAAGCATGGTCAATTATTGAGTAATGACCATAGGCATGTGTAGCTGTACCATTCGAATCAATTAATCTTTAATCATCACCAGGACACAAAGGAATTTTGTTTAGTCTTATAGATGATATGTCATGATGTTAAGAAGCGATAATGTGCATTGGTATTCTTTTTACCTCGTTTTTCATAATACAATCCTTATAATCTTGAAAGCTTACACAATTTTTGACAACTCCTTTGCTAATACCTTTATTATTTTTGATTTCTTTACCATTTACGTCTAAAGCGTACATTTTAGCTCTAAGCCCAACAAATGCTTTAATAATTTGTCCACAAGCCTCGTCTTTAAATTTTCCCAACGTTTTCTTGTTTGATGTAGAGTAACACACATGATTAGTGGGATAATCTGATGTGTCCAGGTGTTCTAGGAAATCCAACTTGTCTTGGATGTTAACCAAATAAATGAACGAGTCGGTATCCATATACATTAGTTTAAGATTGTCCATGCCATAATAGGGTAGCAGGACATCATAGTGGTGGGAATACATCAGAGTTTTAGAAATATCCAGTATAAACATTCCAATATATAGGCTTATTTAATTCAATGTTACGCTTAGCCATGTGGAAAGGAGCTAAGTTAGGATCATAAATTGTTCTGTCGATGAATGTTGGTTTAGCTATTAGCTTTTCAGCTTTTTTGCTGTCAGTCACAAGACGTATGTTTATTCTTTTACGAATATTTTCCATTGTTTTTCCAAAAATGGCATTGTTGAATAATTTGTACAGATTGTTTTCAAAATCAATTTGGCTTGTTTTCGTAGGTTGTTATTCAAATCAACGTACGCCTTTAGCCAAGGGCTTTGTCTAAACTTAAAACATGATGAATATTTACCAACTTTAGTCCATGATCTAGAGCCTGTTTAAGTGCCATGTAATGAACCACACACCGCCTTCGATTTCCAAGATGAGGAATTAGTTTTTTCAGAGGCGAATTCTTACGTTGTGTACACTCTGGTAGGAAAGCAAATCGTTGTGTAAATCATGAAGTTCTAATTGGTAATCAACATCAAGGTCTAGAATGTATCCCACAGGGTCGTCTTCCTTTAGTGTTTCTAAATCAACAGTTTCTGGGGAAACCCACTAAAATCCACCGTAGGGAAGTGAGTGGCACGTAGCCCACCTGTATTGGTTGTTGGCATCATCATAGGTAATAAACTGCAATGGTTTCTCAGAATCATAGGTTTAAATGTATTTTATGATAGCTTCAGCATACCGATGAGACACCTGGCATATGCCTCCACGTATTCCAGGCTCTATTAAAAGAATCGGATTTTAATCCGTCTGTGTTTCTAGTGTTTTGTTTCGAAAAGTTTCAAAGCTGTCTGCATGAAGGAATACATCTGAAGTTAGGTAGAGGTCACTATATTCCCCTAGAGTTTTAATTTTGAACTGATTCCACACATTTTCATCATGTTTATAGTCTTCTTTGCTAACATCATCTTGACTTAATTTGTTAAAGAATGCTTCTTTTGGTAGTAAACACGTTTCACTTAACTTTACCCATGAATCAATGTAATCATAAGGAAATCCCTCTTTACGAGTCTTGAGCGTTGCATTTTCTTTTCCAAAGTAATTGTCTGTGTCAGGGTATGATGTTAAGTTAGCAACTAAGTTTTCCAAACTACTATGCATTAACCGAAACGTATCCACAAATTGAAGCTTATTATTTCCTACATGTTTGGTGAAGGAAATGTACTTTTCTTTGGAGTGGGGGATAACGTCCACTCTCTCAGTAGTACAACCCAATTGCTTTACAATGAAATTTGCGTCGTAGCCACTCATATTGTGTAGAAATACAGGAACTGGGTTACGTGTATTACACCTCAAATTACAGTTATTTTGAGCACTTCCACGGTATTCCCCTGTAATATGGCAAAGATCTCGAACTTTCCAGTCCTCTTTGGTAAATGGTTTTTGACACAAATAACAGGTTTCAGAACATTGGAACTCCGCTTCTTCATCCTCAGTTAAGACCTTTGGAACATTTAAGCTGTAAAGGCGATCAATTTCATTAGCTATCGAGATCAAAGAGTCCATAAACTTTTCTGCAGCATCAGGTCCACGATAAATAACAGGTTGGCTTGAAAGGTTTGTGTTTATGAGTTGTTCCACAGCAGGTGAGGGTTTAACATATATACCAAAGCTCGTAGGGACATGGCTGAGGTGTGCCACTGGTTAACTTGCCTCAGGATTGGGTAGACGTGTTTGATATGGTAAGAATATACTTTCGAAATCTGCATAGATAGCGTAGAGTATTCTCAACATTTTTCCCACATTTACGAATTTCACAATTGGGTTTTTAATAGTCATTTCAACCCTAGCAATGTCTTGCAGGACGCAAAAAGCTCTACGTTCTTTCAATTTTTCCATTCCATGTTGGCCATATCGATTATCGAAGTGAGTAAAACACCGTTTACACGTATATACATTATGTTCATAGTGGGTAATCTGATGTCTTACTAGTTTATCAAAATCTTTAATAATGACGTAGTGATTCTGGCTGGATGAAGAACTTAACAGAAGGAGGTTGCGATGGTCTTGCAGCTCGTCACCCACAACTTTTAAAGGAAACAGTTTGTTGTCTTCTTCCAGTCCAAATACAATGATGGATGTGTTGTTGGTTTTCTCAAATTTGGAAATGTCTGCTAGCGATGTAGGGTACGATATTACGGAAAAATCATACTCGTTTTCTAGGTCGTTGTATTTACTAATGCGTTTAGCATCCATTTTAACCAGTTTTGCTCAAATAGCATACATAAAACACCTCTCGTCCTTAAAGTTTTGAGGATTAATGCAGGCTTTTCTTGCTTTTATAGCTGCTGGTAATGGAATATATGCGCTTCCATCCAAGGGATTGTACTTATTTATTTTCAATCGTACTCCTTCAACTGGTAACAAAGCCCAATTACTGCCTTTTAGCTCAGATTCTTCCATTTCTGTAGTTAACTTTGTAAATTGTGTTTCCAAGAAACTACTTAAGTCTGTTTCCAAAAATATAGCCTGATTACGTGTTTTGAAAGCACGATCTGTAATTTCATAGGTAGATGTATGAATGAATCTACATTCAGCCACAAGGTTAAATTTTATTGACTTGTGCATTGTTAGTTCTTTCTGCATAGCTTTTATTATTTGCTGTTTGGCCTCTTTAAGGTATACATTTAAATCCTTACACATATCACAACGTATAAAATAGGATTTAAGACGAGTTTCAAAAGACGTTTCATATTCAGTAAGTCCATTTTTGTCAGAGGCCATTGAGAGTAGGTAATGTTTTGAAGGCTCGGTTTTTTTCTTTTAGCTGCTGACTCAACATTACAACATTCTTCATGACGACGTCCGTTGTAGGCATTGTTGAAGTTACTGCCACATGTTTTACACTCATAAAATTCACCACACAATACTTCATGACGCTTTCTATCATAGTCCCGAAGAAAGGTTTTTCCACACTCTTTGCACACATATCATGGAATAGTTACTTCCATCATGGATGTCGTTCTGCCAACAGCTGCTTACTGCGTAGTACAAAGCTCTACAATGGTTGTTTCGACGGTCTTTAACGATGTGAACACCGTAAGAGATAGTAGTCAATTGGCGATATTCTTGCTAAGGGTCGTCTAATATACGCTAGTCAAGACCAACAACTCTTTACAGCGTATGCCAAGGCACGAGACTGGTTGTTTCGACGGTCTTTCACGATGTGAACCCTGTAACAAGTAATAGTAAACTGATTGTATTCATGCTAAGGGCTCTCTAATATACCTTAGTCAAGACCAACAGCTACTTACTGTGTAGTACAAGGCTGTACAATGGTTGTTTAGACAGACTTTCACGATGTGGTCACTGTGAGAGGTAGTATTCAACTGGAGATATTCTTGTTAAGGGTCCTCTAATATACCCCTAGTCAAGGGTATCAGCTGCTTACTGCATATGACAATGCTGGAGACTGGTCGTTTCGACGGTCTTTCACAATGTCATTACCATAAAATAATATATAATAGATAATATAATAATATATAATAGATAATATTATTATACCCTAGTCGAGGCTAACAGGTACTTACTGCATATGGCTAGGCTGTTCACAAGTGGGTAAGACAGTCTTTTTTGCTAAGAATCCCCTATATACCGTAGACAAGGCTATACATGTTAGTTCTGAACACTTAGTGGTTAATTGAATATTAAATGTATATACACAGCTTATACAAGCACATTTTGCACGCGGTAAAACTTTGCGAGGTAGCCACATACAACACGCAAAGTATGTTTCCGCTACCTGGCGGTGGATATGAGCACTAACTGAACGACCAGCATTCTACCTAGCGGCCGATATCAACACTCACTCAACTACCAGCATGCTACCTAGCGACCGATATCAACACTCACTCAACTACCAGCATTCTACCTAGCGGCCGATATCACCACTCACTGAACTGCCAGCATTCTACCTAGTGGCTCATATCAACACTGACTCAACAACCAGCAGGCTATCTAGCGGCCGATATCAACACTCACTGTATTACCAGCATGCATTCCAATAATCACCACATTTGTTCTTAGCACTAACAATACACATTGCAGGTTTGCTTTATCGTTTAATACAAATAAATCTTGTTTAAATAATGTAACAAAAAGTTAAATGACACAACTATATTGGCTTTTGTTGGCTTTTTAGTTGGCAGCGCGCCAGCCTCTCACCGCTGGGTCCGTGGTTCAAATCCCGGTCACTCCATGTGAGATTTGTGCTGGACAAAACGGAGGCAGACAGGTATTTCTCGGGGTACTCCGGTTTTCCCTGTCACAATTTCATTCCAGCAACACTCTCCACTCTCATTTCATTTCATCTGTCATTCATTTAATCATTGCCCCAGGGGAGTGCGACAGGCTTCGGCAGCCGGCACAATTCGTATCCTCGCCGCTAGATGGGACTTCATTCATTCCATTACCTGACCCGGTCAGTCGACTGGAAGCAGGCTATGGATTTTCATTTCATGTAAACAAGATATATTTGTATTAAACGATAAAGCAAACCTGCTATGTCTATTGTTAATGCTAAGAACAAATCTGGTGATTATTGGAAAGCATGCTGGTAGTTGAGTGAGTGTTGATATCGGCCGCTAGGTAGCATGATGGTTGTTGAGTTGGTGTTGATATGGGCCGCTAGGTAGAATGCTGGTAGTTGAGTGGGTGTTGATATAGGCCGCTAGGTAGTATGCTGGTAGTTGAGTGGGTGTTGATATCAACCGCTAGGTAGCATGCTGGTCGTTCAGTTAGTGCTCATATCCACCGCTAGGTAGCGGAAACATAATTTACGTGTTGTATGCGACTACCTCGCAAAGTTTTACCGGGTGCAAAATGTGCTTGTATAAGCTGTGTATGTAAATTTAATATACAATTCACTAAGTGTTCAGAACTAACATGTATAGCCTTGTCTAGGGTATTGGCAACTCAAATTAACACTTGGGGTGCTGCGGTCGGTCTGGATAAGTAGGGTAAAATACTCAATAACACGCGTTTGATATGGAACACGTTTTATTTTTCGGTTATAATTAGTAAATGTGGTCCCTAAAATAATGACAGTGTTATTTTTAAATGTATATATGTATAACTGTGCGATACACGTCATCTAATTTGTGTGTTCCACTGGCTTTTATGTGTCAATTGCATATTATCAAGCATCGGTTGTCGTGGTATTTGTTTTTGGTCAGTTCGAGTCATGGCGTTGTTACGTTTAAAAGCTATATTTGAGTTTCCTCACTGTACCAAAGACTCTAGAAATTATTTGCTGCTTGGTAGGGCGAAGTGATGAGTTTAACTTATATTAAAACTCGGGGGGAGACAGGAATTGTTTGATTTGGATGGTTAGCAGGTGGGTTTGGTGTTCAATATCGGACTGGTAGCAGGTTCTCACAGAGTAGATATTTACCCTGCGGAGTCAAATTAAGCCTATATGACTCGTAGTGGAATGGCTCGGATATCGCAGAGTGAGGTGATGGCGATTGATAGGGTTATTGGAAATGAACTAGGGAGCGGAGAAGGCTACCTGACTGATGAAGCTTGGTTGTCCTCCGCTGGTGTAGGCTTGGCTCGGCGAGACTCTGCTTGGCTGTCTAGGTGCGGCTTGGCTCGGCGTAACAGTGAACAACCCGTCCTATCGTCAGTGAGTGTAGTGGTGAGTGTTCCAACCCGCTCCTGATGCCCGTATTTATTTGGTATCGTCACCTTTGGGCTATTGCTCTTTGCATCTTTTGGAAAGTGATGAAAACATTTATCCGCAGCCCTCTTATACATCGACTTACAGCCGTAAACTGAGCAATATACTTTGCTTTTACTCATTTTGCACTCTATCAACGAGTAAAACTTATTACTTATGTATAAAGACACGAAGAATTTACCACGATCTGCTTACCAATACAAGAAACCATATACAAACAGTCACCACGTGACAAAAGTACCCTACTTGGTAAGTTTCTCATTTTTACCGCTAGATGTCATATCAGATAGCTGGAGTTGCCAATATAGGGGATTCTTAGCAAAAAAAAAGACTGTATAACCCACTAGTGTACAGCCCAGCTATATGCAGTAAGTACCTGTTAACCTTGACTAGGGTATAATAATATATTGACTGCTACTTTTATGGTAATGCCATTGTGAAAGACCGTCGAAACAACCAGTCTTTATTCATCCAGCCAGACCCACAACGTCTTTATTAAAGATTTTGATAAACTAGTAAGACATCAAATTACCCACTATGAACATAGGATGTATACGTGTAAACGGTGTTTTACTCACATCGATAATCGATATGGCCAACAGGGAATGGAAAATTGAAAGAACAAAGAGCTTTGTGTGTCCTGCATGACATTGCTAGGGTTGAAATGCCTACTTAAAACCCAATTGTGAAATTCGTAAATGTGGAAAAAATGAGAATACCGTACGCTATCTATGCAGATTCCCAAAGTATACTCTTACCATATAAAACATGTCTACCCAATCCTGAGGCAAGTTATACAGTGGCATACAAGTGTCATGATCCTATGAGCTTTGGTATATATGTTAAACCCTCACTTGCTGTGGAACACATAAAGACAAACCTTTCAAGCCAACCTGTTATTTATCGTGGACCTGATGCTGCAGAACAGTTTATGGACTCTATGATCTCGATAGCTAATGAAATTGATCGCCTTTACAGCTTAAATGTTCCAAATGCCTTTACTGAGCTTGAAAAAGCAGAGTTCTAATATTCTGAAACCTATTATTTGTGTCAAAACCATTTACCAAAGAGGACTGGAAAGTTCGAGATCATTGCCATATTACAGGGGAATACCGTGGAAGTCCTCATAATAATTGTAATTTTAGGTGTTAAACACGTAACCTAGTTCCTGTATTTCTACACAATATGAGTGGCTACGACGCAAATTTCACTGTAAAGCAATTGGGATGTACTACTGAGAGAGTGGAGGTTATCCCCCACTCCAAAGAAAAGTACATTTCCTTCACCAAACATGTAGAAAATATTAAGTTTCGATTTGTGGATACGTTTCGGTTAATGCCTAGTAGTTTGGAAAACTTAGTTGCCATCTTAGCATCATACCCTGAAACAGACGAGTACTTTGGAAAATAAAAAACGCTCATGACTCGTAAAGGGGTATTTCCTTAAGATCACATTGATTCATGGGAAAAGTTAAGTGAAACGTGTTTACCACCAAAAGAAGCATTCTTTAACAAATTAAGTCAAGAAGATGTTAGCAGAGAAGACTATGAACATGCTGAAAATGTGTGGAATCAGTTCAAAATTAAAACACTAGGGGAATATAGTGACCTCTACCTAACTTCAGATGTACTCCTTCTTGCAGAGAGCTTTGAAACGTTTTGAAACAAAACAGTAGAAACACACCGAGTGGATGCTGCACACTTCTTTACGTCCCCTGGAATAATCTTTGAGCCAATGCTCCTTTACACTGGAATTGAACTGGAGTTGCTACAGGATCACAATCAGATTCTTTTAATAGAGCCTGGAATACGTGGAGGCATTAGCCTGGTGTCTCATCGGTATGCTGAAGCTAAGAATAATTACATGGAAACCTATGATTCTGAGAAACCATCGCAGTTTATTACCTATGATGATGCCAACAAGCAATACGGGTGGGCTATGTGCCACTTCCTTCCCTACGGTGGATCTCTGTGGGTTTCTCCAGAAACAGATGATAAAAAACGCTAATGAACACGACCTTGAGGGATATATTCTAGACGTTGATGATGATTACCAATTTGACCTTCATGATTTACACAAGGATTTACCTTTCCTACCAGAGTGTACACAAACTAAGGATTCGTCTCTGAAAAAACGTATTCCTTATCTTGGAAATCGTAGGCGGTGTGAGGTTCATTACATGACACTTAATCAGGCTATAGATCATGGACTAAAATTGGTAAAAATTCATCCTGTGTTAAAGTTTAAACAAAGACCTTGGCTATAGGCGTACGTTGATTTTATAACACCCTACGAAAACAAGCCAAGAATGATGTTGCAAAAAATCTGTACAAATGATTCAACAATGCCATTTTTGGCAAAACAATGGTAAATACTCGTAAAAGAATTGACATACTGCCCCCGACAATTGAATTATTTTGGACTTAATTTAGAATATTATCCAAGACCATGATACAGTTCACCATAGCAATATAACTGCTGGAACTTGACACAAACCAGTCGTGTCAGAGTAGCAAGCAAGGCAGGGAGATTCCAGTCCCGTGATATCTTGCGCAATAGATGCTTCTAGAAGGTTGAATTCGACGTAGCAACAGGAAATTTGCTAAGGAATATTATAATTATTGTTATAATTTATGTCATTGGACATAAGCACCAGCCAATCAGGAGAGCTATTATGGAAGACGAGAATAACTTCAACTAGATAATTTGGATAATTTATGCATTTAGGCCCCAAGAAGGATATTTTATTCATTGGTATTGAGATGACAGTTAAATAAAATAGTACAGAGACTTTAAAAGGAGCTGAAATTTCTAATTACGCAGTAATAAGCATTGTTAAAGTGCGCGCTAAATTTTTGGAGGGAGTCAGAAATGGCCGCCAAAATCTCGACTTGGAGAGGGAGACGCAAGCATCGAGGCTCTTATTCCTACAGACTTCGAAGGAGGTAGATGTGTTCACCGGGTTAACCGAGATGCCGAAGATTATACGAGTACGGTAGTGAGACCACTCGTGGAGACAGTGCAATCGCCTAGGCGAGATAGGAGATCCACGCACTTTGAAACTAGGCAAAGTTTGCAAGATATTAATATTGCAGTAACTCAGTAATAAAAGAGAATAGACTTCAGCCAATTGAATTATCACACAGTACAAGCTGTATTCTAGTATTTGTGAAAAGTTAAGCATCACAAATTATATAGTTTCGGAGTTATAGGCTTTTTAAAAGTGACTTAGAAAAGTGCTGGAAATCGAAGGTGAAAAGCATTTTTGTTGATGCGAGACAGCATTGAACATTAACCAAGTGAGTAATAGTGTCTTTACTACATTCTGGAGCAGTGTATAAACACTTTCACTATGAGTGCTAATATTCATCAGGACTTGTTCGATATTTATCACGATGTTACGATGATGAGATGAGAACGTTATGCGCGTGGGACATATCTGATGCAGATAGATAGATGCAACATGGAGCTTCGTTAACCAGAATACTTCAGAATGTAGACGTTATGTACTCTTACATCTTGTGCATTCACGTCATTTCACAAACATTATTTAACAACTTCGAGCTCTAGAAATATTTCATTCACTATCTGAATGAATATTTCTACGATTCTACTCAACGATGACACTGAGCTATATCTATGACGGAGACAGAAGCCGCAACATAAGAAGATTTGTCAAGATATCCAGGGAAAGATCCCGGCAACACAGAAGAATATGCCGGAAGAATGTCATTCGAGGCCAGACGGAGGTTGGTGATTTCCGGAGAGGAAACATATTTCCTTATCCGAGAAGGCTGGTCCGACGAATCGAACTGAGGTCCAACTCAGTATCTTGGACTGAGGAAAAACGAAGTATTTTCCCAAAATACTTAAATTGAACTTCTAGATGTCGTCTAATAAGGTAGCAGTGTTATTTACTTTATATTGAGAGCGTTATAGTAATATTCTGAGCAAACGTTTTACTCC
Organism: Meconema thalassinum; assembly: GCA_946902985.2. Lineage (NCBI taxonomy): Eukaryota > Metazoa > Arthropoda > Insecta > Orthoptera > Tettigoniidae > Meconema > Meconema thalassinum. Next base: position 417,658,527 of record OX336389.2, read on the forward strand.
ATTTTCATGAAATTCTATGTTTCGACAAATTTTTATTCTTCATGTGTGTAACGAGATTTTATTCTGCAAGATCATTTGAGATGATTGTCTTTCATCAGTTTTTCATATTTTATTCTACGGATCAGTTGCTTAACTGACGTATTTAATTGTTTAAGGAGTCGGTATTCCTTATTTTTAAACCAGTCATTTTAACTCTCGACGATTTGAATTTTATTTCAAGTTATGGCTGTAGACATTTAGTCGGAGATGCCAGTTAAATTCTTTGTAAGTAATTTAATTTGGTCACCTTCACTGTACAGACGTCATCAAGCTTAGACGAAACCACGAATTATATACAGTAGTTATATCATCATAATTACTATGAACTTTACGTCACTCTGACAATAATTATTTGCCAGGATGTGAGAGAAGTCATACTCATAGAAATTCGTTGTATCGAATTGAGACACATTACTTAAGTGATAATCCTTACTTTATTTGTGATAGCTAAGAGCGTTCACAATTTAATTGTTTTAGGAAACATAATTTGATAGAAGTAAATTTTTATCTTACGACAGGGATTCAAAGCTGGTTTACCCTAGTCAATATAGAATTCTAATGGACATGATTAATAACATATGTGGTTATTTATACACTATATGTGGTGTCGCGTCGTATTGTGGACCCGATATTACATAGACGTGTAAATTAAATATAGATCAGAGAGGTGGACGGAACAGTATTTTTATTAATTGTATATGTGATGACACTGTGAATATTTAAGTATCCTTAATGAAGTAAACTTACGGAGGTCATATACGACTTGTGTGAAGTCGTTCTTTATTTAAAGGAAGTGTATTTTAAGAACTAAAGGAGGAGTTCAAATATGCCAGTAATTGAGAGTTACAATACTGAAGATAATGCCAGTAAATTAAATGCAATTTCCTACAGAAGAGATGTTGGTAACAATGGCTATATTAAGAATTGTTCGACATAGTAGATGATTTTAATACCATATACAGTGGATATATGAGGTTTATGGAGAGATGTGTGTACTCGTGTGTAGGTTCTTCCTCATTGTAGTAAAATTACTGAAGTATAGCTCTTTTGATAAGATCATGGCATAGTATGTGTAGAAGAGGAGTCAGTGTGTTGTGAACTCCTATATGTATATAAATCTACGACTTTAGCGGTATTGACAAGAGTTTTAGTAAGCGGAAAAATATATGGAGAAAGTAATTGTCCACAGATTGTTGCTAATATCTTTATTCACTTTTATTAACAATGAATTGAGTATTTACGTGCATTTGAACTTAAATGATTGAACGCATTGGACTGATTTTGTCTAGAAAACCTATAGTGACCAAGTGTGTGCAGTATAATAACATTAGTAAATGTTCATGATAGTATATATGAAGAATATATTGTATATAGAAGGGAGAGAAGGATTATTGTTTAAGAGAGCTATGACTCTGCTTTAGAACGTTAAACTTAGCGATCCATTTTAGTAAATATTATCGTGATTATTTAAATAGGTAAATAATTTTTGAAATAATTATTCGTTCGATGTTTTCTGAATTACAGGGTATTGCTGAATGCATGTTTTTGGAATGAATGATTTTCTTGTTGTTAAGAATGACTGAACAACCCCGACAGTCCTGAATGTTGAGGGAGAATGCATGGATGCTACTGTCTAAATCTGAGAGTGATTGCTTGAAAGGTATGTGAGATATGAAGGATTTTATAAGCAGAGAATGTAACTTTCAAACACGGCGTCTGTCCGCTGGACAGATCGATCACAGTCAATGCGGGAACATGTGCATTTCCATTAGTTCGTTCAAGGCCTGTCTGTTATGTAACAGGGAGAACTCACAGCCTTCTGAAGTCAAACAACTTCGCGGCTGATAGAGAAGTAGGTCATTCATTAAAAGCGTGTGGCCAGGTGCTTTACAAGTAAGCGTGCCAGATTTTTTTATATAGCTTCTCAAGAATGTGTGGCGCGCAAGGTATTTGTCTTAAACGTTTTAAATACTTACAATAGGCTCAGGCCCTTCAAACTTTGTTTATATTTAAATGACAGCACAGTAAAGCCAATAGTATATTTGTTATAGTAGAGGAGTGCGTATGAGAGTGTGTGTTATTTTATTAATTAATTGTTGTTATTTAATGTTTAAATATTAGATTTAGTTTACTATTGTTAAATAAATTTACTAGTTCGTTTGTTCTTGTTGTCGTCAAGTGATTTATTTTAAATATAATTAGAAACAGTGGTATCGAGGATCCATTTATAGGTTGGAGCTATGACACGAGAGACCCAGAGAAAACTAAAAGGAAGGTGCTTCTAAGCGAGTGTATTTTTTGTGTAGCCACGATACCACTGATCAATACTGTGTAGATTCTCGAAGACCTTGTTGGAGCAATTTCTGATGGATGTTTTGCCGGAGCTCATTCAGGAATAAACAATCCAGCTTTTGCTATGGATTCCCACCAGGTATCTTCCCGAGTTTACGGGTACAGTAGGGATGGCGCCCTAACTAAGGGGATATGAAATTAGCTTCGTAGGGTCTTTGGAAGAAGTTGGTTTGAACATTTCTAGTGAAAGAAATATATACCAAACTTGTGGGATGTCTAGTCCAATTTTGAATGGATGTGAGTGTAATTATATAGGTATTTTTGAGTTGATTGTAGTAAGGTTGCACTCTCACAAAAGATCAGATCTTATATAAACCTAAGAAAGGTATAATTGGTGAAATGTTTCGAAAAACGACCTATGATCTTGATTTTATTTTATTTTACCGGATCATGGCAATTGTTAGTCATGTTTAAGATAAAGCTAACTTGATTTTATGACAGTAATTGTAGAGTTTCTTTGTGTTAGTATATTTAAAGTGGATCACAAGTGAATGAACTGTTTAGGTAAATTTATTAAACATAGGATATCTGTTAAGTTAATGTTAAGATAATATTAAGTTTTCAATAGACATTAAGGTACCCAAATACATGGAGGAAAGCGTTACTCAAATGTTGTTATCTTGTTCTGTATTTAGATATGTCCCCATAGCAGTTGATAATTTGTATTGTTGTAATGGCAACCGAGGATGTTAGAAGAATGTTGGAGGAGATGCAGCAGAAGCTACAGGATAGCATGAAGGAGAATTTAAAGTTTGTCCAAAGCGAGATGCAAGGTAAATTTCAGGAGGCGAAGCAGGACCTGGAAAAGTTGACACAGTAATTGTTAAGTCCGACGTTGAAAATGTTCAGGTAGACATAAATAACATGCAGGCAGATCTTACTGGTGTACAGACCGACATAAGTAAAATCCAGACAGAAGTTAAGGTATGTGTTCACGTTGAAAATAGCTTTTTGTGAAATTTTTCAAAATTTTTTCATTTTCATTTCATGGAAGCCTGGTCTTTCTACTTTAAGAATATATGCCATTTATGTACATTAAACAAAAGCAAATGACCTTCAGAGAGGTTTCAAACCATATGTGCATTTTCTCTGAACTGAGAGTGGGTGTGGCATGTTGACAGGTAACATTTTAATTCAATTTCTTGTGGACAGTCAGTTGAATTTAGCGTCCATAGTATGTTAGTTGTCTGAATTGAACGTAGTTCAAGTTTTTATCACCAGATGATGTCCATGTAGCATTCCATCCAAAGGAAATTGAGAAAACTGGTCCAAGAAAAGAAATTTGGCGGGAAGGGAAAGTTGGCTGGGAAATTCATAGGTAAAATGCAGAACTATGTTGGGATAGCTCTACGTTCAAATTCCAGCAGTATTGATGCCTTGAAAAATGCTGTTTCGGCTACTATCCACCACTTGACTGAGACTCAAGATCGTCCCACGCATCACGTGTGTCCTGTTGGTAGTAACAACTGGTGTGCATACCAGCGGACAAAGGCCAAAAACAAACTGGATGGATATAAGCATAAACCAGGCATTTCTCTAGAGTTTCTACAGGCTGTAAAACCATTATAATACGAGAGACTATGCGACCCATCTACCGTATATTGTCCAAGAGTCTATATGGCCTAACACAGAACAGCAATGAGTGTTTCAATGGAATGGGGTGGTGGCGATGTCCTAAAGGAACTTTTGTGGGGCTGGACACCCTCAGATTGGGAGTGATGCATGCTGTGTACCATTTCAGTACTGCAGACATAGAGATTTTCACTAGAATGGAAAAACATCCTGGATATTACACCATGAGGGGAGCATTGAAGACAGATCAGGATCGGATAGCGAAGAGCTCTTACCACTCTTTCCCCCCCCCTCCCAGCAGAAACAGGGAAGAAAGTATCTCAGAGGGAGGAGGAAATTAAAAGAAGATAAGAACACTAACAAGGAAGGAGTGACTTATCGAGGTAGACTGTTTTAATGAGTCAAGTAGGTGTGTGGAATGTGTGTCTTCAAAACATATAATTGCGTAACTTCTTCCTTGATTTTCTCAAAACTAGTTTTCCAAGCATATTTCCAAATTCAAAACAAGATATCTCATTCAGTTTTTGATCTAAGATGATCAATAACATGGCAAATTAAAGGTAAGAAACTGGCAAATGTTGCATACTAGTATCTTTAGGATAAATTGAAAATCTGAAATGTAGCCCACGATTGAAAAAAATTACATAAGTAAAAAATAGCAATAACATGAAATGCATTACCTGTCCACTGAATTAAAGTGTATCATAATATATGTAGTATACAGCATTAAGTATAATGGTAGCTTCAATTTGATACCACATGCAGGTAGATTGTATTATTTGCTGAGGAGATACAATGTTCTGAAAATTTTGAAAAAATATTCTTTTTAAATTATCAGCACTTGAAATTCAAAAAAATATATTAAAATTGTTTTGTTAATATGTCTTAACGCTGAATCCACCATATAAATTTCAAAATGAACAATTAAGAATTGTAGAAGTTTACTTGCAACGTGAATACATAACTTAACACGATGTTCGAGGATGTAACGAAAGCCCAAGGGGACATTATAAAAATTAGGCGAGAGGTGGAGGCTTCTAAGACCCTGTGTAGTGAAAACATAGGTGCTTTAACGACACGTTTTGTAGACGATGCGTTAAAGAATACAGCTTTTCTGGCAGAGTTAAAGGATACCCCTTCTTCTACATACACAAGTTATAGATCATAATAAAATCCTTAAGGAGGATATAGAGGTAGACATTGCCGAAATGTTGAAGGCAAATGTAGTTGTATGGAAAGACGAATGGAATAAGTCCAGTAGTGAGCATGTAAAAATTTACAGGACAATATAGAGAAAAAATAGTCAGTTCACAGCTAGAAATTAATCGTGAAGTTGCAAATGTTAGATCAGATCTAGGTTACCGAATTGATCAGCTTACCCAAACGCAGGTGGACGATAGAACTCAATCGAGTCAGGATAATCTAGCTTTGAAGAAACGCTTAGATAAGGTTATCACTGACGTTAATGAGATTCATGAGGGTAAATCTACTGAATTAGAAGACTCTATTAGTAGAAAGTTACAAAGTCTCAACTTAGGAGATGTCGTCAATCTTGAAACTTACAATGATAAAGTGAAGATAGAAGTAGGACAACAATTGAAGAGGATACTCACAGAGATAGAAGAGAAAGAAAAGATAGATCTAGAAGATAATGGGAATAAAACTAGAAGAGATAGTCTAGGAGCAGAAGAAGGGGAAATCAGACCAGAAGAAAGGGTATTCAGTAAATAATTCAAGCTTTTGGGCTAATGCCGTGTGTATTTTTAATTTAAACCATACGTTTCGGAGAAACCTTGCCTCCTTTTTCAATGGAAATAAACAATGTGGCCAAAGAAAGTATATCAATGAGATTACAAAAAATATAGATAAATTCCTCTGTTCGTCACCAGAGAGCAGCTGCCAGAAATAACTGTATGGACCATGGTGGAACGGCGGACAGAGTAGTAAGTAACAAGAAGGTAAAGGGGGCGGTGTGAAAATATAGAAACTCCTCGAAGAATGAGGAGGGGGGGGGGGGGAGGTGGGAGGGTTAGATGGATATAAGGAAACATAGACAAAAGGGAATACTAGCTGAACGATACCTAACGTCATACAGTCAACGGCGAAAAAACAGATGGAAACTCCTCCAGAGACGAACAAAGGAGATCAAATCCAGGCTCTGAGCCCTAGAGGGAAAATGTACAATTTTAAATATGTGAAGAACAGAGAGACTGAGAGGAACTATCTCCCTAGATCCTTAATAACTGGTAGCCAAGTGTCACTTAGCTGATAACCAGTGTCTCTGTTAAAATTATTGTTTTTTTTACGAATTTCAACTGCCTCCCTTATAATTCTAGACCAGTTGTGCTTAACAAGGGCAAGCGCATGAGCATCCTTGAAACATACATCGTGCCCTGAAGACAGGGCATGTTCAGCTATAGCTGATTTGTCAGGTTGGTTTAGACGGATGTTCCTTTGATGCTCTTTGATGCGAGTGGCAATGGACCGTTTTGTTTGTCCAATGTAGACTTTTCCGCAAGTACATGGGACTTCATACACCCCAGGTTGTAGTATTGGGGACAATTTATCTTTGTTTAATGCTAAACGTTGACCAATTTTCGTCATAGTGCCGAAAACTGTTTTTACCTTGTGCTTGCGGAGAATCTTAGCAACGCGGTCAGTGGTGTTGTGAATATAAGGGAGGTAAGCAGTTCCTCTCACGTCGGAGCTCTGAGAAGGTTGTCTATCCCCCCTTCTGGGATGTAGGGACCTATATATAGTGGATTCATTATAGCCATTACCCTTAAACATGGTTTGTAAGGCATGTAACTCTTCCTGAAGAGTTGATGCCTCACAAATACGTTCCGCTCTTTTGGCTAGAGTTGTTATAATTCCTTGTTTTTGTGCTGGGTGGTGGTGGGAGTCCGCATGTAAATAACGGTTAGTGTGAGTTGGCTTACGGTAGACGCTGTGCCCCATGGAGCCATCCGCTTTCCTCCTCACAAGAACATCCAAAAAAGGTAAGCATCCACCTGACTCTAGCTCCATAGTGAAGTGTATTGAAGGATGCAGCTGATTTAGGTGGTTCAGAAAGTGGTTCAGTTTCTCAGAACCCTCCTCCCACACCACGAACGTATCATCCACATACCTCCACCAAATCACAGGTTTGAAAGCCGCCGAAGATATAGCCTCCCCCTCAAAATATTCCATGAATTTTTTTTTGCCACGACAGGCGAGAGTGGACTTCCCATGGCCACACCATCAGTCTGCTCGTAATATTTACCATCCCACAAGAAATAGCTGGAACACAAGCAGTGGTGGAATAATCGGGCAATGTCCTCAGGAAACAAATCCTTGATGAGTGACATGACCGAGTCCACCGGCACTCTGGTAAACAAGGACTCTACATCAAAACTCACCAAAATAGCATTTGGTTGAATGGCGATGGTTGACAATTTTTCGACGAATTGGGTTGAATCCCTAATGTAGGACTGTGTGCGCCCCAAGTGCGGCTGAAGCAACTTGCTGAGATATTGCGCAAGAGCATAAGTTGGAGAACCTATTGTGCTAACAATTGGTCGAAGAGGGACGTCTTGCTTATGGAATTTTGGAAGACCATACAATCTCGGAGGAACAGCATCTCTCGGAATAAGACATCATCCCTCTTCTTTTGGAATAGATGACAGTTTAACAAGCTTAGCAATGGCATTGGATACACGAGTGGTTGGATCACGAGTGCACAGTCGGTAGACAGGATCAGATAACAGAATCGAGATTTTACTTTTATATTCAACGGTATCCATCACCACTGTCGCATTTCCCTTGTCAGCATGAAGAATAGAAATGGTGTCATTATTTCTTAGTTCCTTCAATGCCTTTCTTTCACCCCGAGTTAAATTGGGTGCGGGTACTTTAGAGGATCTTAATATGCTCACACTTTCTTGTCTAACTTCTTCAGCTTCATCTGGAGGTAAATTGTAGATGGCAGCCTCAACGGATGTGATCAACTCCTCTGTAGGAATTTTGGAGGGTGCGAGAGCAAAGTTGAGACCTCTGCTTAGTAAAGTTGTTTGATAGTCATCTAAAGGGGTATTAGAAAGATTGACTACAACTTTACTAGTAACAAGAACCGTACGAGGAGCTGTTTGTCTCGAGGACAATCGAAGGAACTTAGCTCTTTGTCTATCTACAGCCCGACAAAAATTATTCTCGGCCTGAATATCGGAGATACGTTCAAAGAACAGCCACAATTCCTCTGAGAGAATGCTACTAAGAAGCAGATGTAAGTGTAATAACTCACGGGAAACTGCGTCCAATTCAGTACGAGAGTTCTGGATCCTCTCGATAACGAGTGGCTTGCTAGCGCGCTGATAAATTCTCATAGCTTTATGAGTGTGTATAGTTTGCTTCAATTTTACACAGTTGGGAATGATGTTATGATCCCTGCATCTAAGAAAGAAGGACAACGATGAAAGGAGAGAGCTCCTTCTTCGCCTCAACTTACTAAATTTAGATGATTGTCGAACAACTTCCTCACCATAGAGGTTTCTAATTTGCATATTAAGTCTTTCACGGCCCGGATTATTATATAAATAATTCATGCTTTTGGGCTAATGCCGTGTGTATTTTTAATTTAAACCATACGTTTCGGAGAAACCTTGCCTCCTTTTTCAATGGAAATAAACAATGTGGCCAAAGAAAGTATATCAATGAGATTACAAAAAATATAGATAAATTCCTCTGTTCGTCACCAGAGAGCAGCTGCCAGAAATAACTGTATGGACCATGGTGGAACGGCGGACAGAGTAGTAAGTAACAAGAAGGTAAAGGGGGCGGTGTGAAAATATAGAAACTCCTCGAAGAATGAGGAGGGGGGGGGGAGGTGGGAGAGTTAGATGGATATAAGGAAACATAGACAAAAGGGAATACTAGCTGAACGATACCTAACGTCATACAGTCAACGGCGAAAAAACAGATGGAAACTCCTCCAGTGACGAACAAAGGAGATCAAATCCAGGCTCTGAGCCCTAGAGGGAAAAATGTACAATTTTAAATATGTGAAGAACAGAGAGACTGAGAGGAACTATCTCCCTAGATCCTTAATAACTGGTAGCCAAGTGTCATTTAGCTGATAACCAGTGTCTCTGTTAAAATTATTGGGATTTTTACGAATTTCAACTGCCTCCCTTATAATTCTAGACCAGTTGTGCTTAACAAGGGCAAGCGCATGAGCATCCTTGAAACATACATCGTGCCCTGAAGACAGGGCATGTTCAGCTATAGCTGATTTGTCAGGTTGGTTTAGACGGATGTTCCTTTGATGCTCTTTGATGCGAGTGGCAATGGACCGTTTTGTTTGTCCAATGAAGACTTTTCCGCAAGTACATGGGACTTCATACACCCCAGGTTGTAGTATTGGGGACAATTTATCTTTGTTTAATGCTAAACGTTGACCAATTTTCGTCATAGTGCCGAAAACTGGTTTTATCTTGTGCTTGCGGAGAATCTTAGCAACGCGGTCAGTGGTGTTGTGAATATAAGGGAGGTAAGCAGTTCCTCTCACGTCGGAGCTCTGAGAAGGTTGTCTATCCCTCCTTCTGGGATGTAGGGACCTATATATAGTGGATTCATTATAGCCATTACCCTTAAACATGGTTTGTAAGGCATGTAACTCTTCCTGAAGAGTTGATGCCTCACAAATACGTTCCGCTCTTTTGGCTAGAGTTGTTATAATTCCTTGTTTTTGTGCTGGGTGGTGGTGGGAGTCCGCATGTAAATAACGGTTAGTGTGAGTTGGCTTACGGTAGACGCTGTGCCCTATGGAGCCATCCGCTTTCCTCCTCACAAGAACATCCAAAAAAGGTAAGCATCCACCTGACTCTAGCTCCATAGTGAAGTGTATTGAAGGATGCAGCTGATTTAGGTGGTTCAGAAAGTGGTTCTGTTTCTCAGAACCCTCCTCCCACACCACGAACGTATCATCCACATACCTCCACCAAATCACAGGTTTGAAAGTCGCCGAAGATATAGCCTCCCCCTAAAAATGTTCCATGAAAAAATTTGCCACGACAGGCGAGAGTGGACTTCCCATGGCCACACCATCAGTCTGCTCGTAATATTTACCATCCCACAAGAAATAGCTGGAACACAAGCAGTGGTGGAATAATCGGGCAATGTCCTCAGGAAACAAATCCTTGATGAGTGACATGACCGGCACTCTGGTAAACAAGGACTCTACATCAAAACTCACCAAAATAGCATTTGGTTGAACGGCGATGGTTGACAATTTTTCGACGAAATGGGTTGAATCCCTAATGTAGGACTGTGTGCGCCCCAAGTGCGGCTGAAGCAACTTGCTGAGATATTGCGCAAGAGCATAAGTTGGAGAACCTATTGTGCTAACAATTGGTCGAAGAGGGACGTCTTGCTTATGGATTTTTGGAAGACCATACAATCTCGGAGGAACAGCATCTCTCGGAATAAGACATCTTCCCTCTTCTTTTGGAATAGATGACAGTTTTACAAGCTTAGCAGTGGCACTGGATACACGAGTGGTTGGATCACGAGTGCACAGTCTGTAGACAGGATCAGATAACAGAATCGAGATTTTACTTTTATATTCAACGGTATCCATCACCACTGTCGCATTTCCCTTGTCAGCATGAAGAATAGAAATGGTGTCATTATTTCTTAGTTCCTTCAATGCATTTCTTTCACCCCGAGTTAAATTGGGTGCGGGTACTTTAGAGGATCTTAATATCCTCACACTTTCTTGTCTAACTTCTTCAGCTTCATCTGGAGGTAAATTGTAGATGGCAGCCTCAACGGATGTGATCAACTCCTCTGTAGGAATTTTGGAGGGTGCGAGAGCAAAGTTGAGACCTCTGCTTAGTAAAGTTGTTTGATACTCATCTAAAGGGGTATTAGAAAGATTGACTACAACTTTACTAGTATCAAGAACCGTACGAGGAGCTGTTTGTCTCGAGGACAATCGAAGG